>JAWUZG010000039.1:3940000-5140000 GCA_036785705.1 Acanthornis magna | reverse complement strand
GCACTGACAGTATCACTCTGTTTTGAAAGCCATTATTCTGTCTTGGTATTTGATTTCTTGCTGGTGATTATGGCAGAATATCAAGGTGTTATCAGGTTTCTCTCTGATGAGCAAAAATACAAACATCTACTGCCTTCCCACCAGAAAACTCTTCTAGTTCCCTTTGTTTGCTCTTCCTCCTTCTGCCTTTTTCCATACTGACTATTCCCAAGCCATTCCCCAAAAAACTTAGAGAATTCCCCAAAAACTTATAGGAAATTGTATTCTTACACGCAAGAGCCACCTGCGTCATCTGGAGAAGTAAGGGAAGGAAGAGTCTGACACATACCTAAAGGAGAATCCTAACCTAACCTAAACACTCCCAAATCACCACCTGCAAGGCCAAAAGGGCAATCCATCTGCTGAACCATATCACCTCCCTTTAAAGCTACTTCTAAATTTTATTTTGAGGATTAGAAGACTTTAAAAGGTTCAACTGACATAGTCCAGGAAGTGCTGTTAACTGTCAGAACACCCGACTGCTACCTCAGGGACCTGGATTCGACTCTGAATTCTGCAAATCTGCCCAGAGCCATCCTGCAAACAAGTGTTTCAAGTGTGTAACTCTGCCTCTCCTACTACAAGGAGGAGACACTTACTTTCCCCTTTCCAAAGCACACTAAGTTCTACTGCTGAAAGCTCTACACCTTCTGCATACATAAAATATTACATCATTTTACCATAACTGCTATTGCTTAGACAACTTAAGGAGGAAGGAGGCTCAGATTTTTCCATTTTCACAAACTGCTTCCCTAAAAGCCTCTGCTACTACTTGAAATTTGTAGCAGTAAAAAATAAAACACTGACAGGACCACAATAAGCATTAAGACCTAAAATAAGACTTATTTCTAGACACATAGATTTAAAAAAAAAATTGTAACACTCTCTTTGCTCACGTAACTACAATCAGAGAGAAGCTTGTGAATTTCAACTTTCTTGCAGTTAATGGGCTCCAGCCTGAAAATGGACAAAAAAAAGGACAAGAAAATTAGACAACAATTTTCCTTTTCATTAACACAAGTGAAAGCCCTTTATGGAATAGCAGCATTCTTAAAAACAAGAGTCACTGTATGCGTGCACTTATTAAGTACACATAAAGCTTCTATTTAAACACAAATCGGGAAACTCAAAAGTAACTCGTTATCTTCAACTTGCACAGTTCCCTTTCCTTTAAATTTCTATGAAATCTCAGAGCCTCACAAATCCATGCCCACAAAAGAATGGAGACGGTCCTACAGAAAAATATAGGCAGGAAAGCAGCATTTCTTTTAGGGAAAGATAATGAAGATGAAGAGAGATAGACTCCTGAGTGAGCTTTTTATTTATCTTCAGGTATTTTCTGAAATGTGATCATTTCTACCTGCACAGGGCACCAAAACTTGTATCCCCGAAAGAAACAGTATTTGTCAAGGTTGATTTTCCCTAATTAGGGAAATATTGGTCTTTAGACCAAAGACTCTACCAGCAGCCTTTGCATTCTCCAGTCAATAGAGAAACACACTGCCAGCACTATAAAGACAGCACACACACTAAGCAAAAACTTTTCTGCAAAGGCACCAAACCAAAGTTGCTTCCATTTCAGCTCTAGGTCTGACAACACCCCAGACTGCCCAACTCTGAAGGCACATTCCCCCATTTCTAAAGATGGACCAAGTAACAACCACTTGCAGCCACAGCATCTGTACGAGGACCCCTTTCTCCTCCCATCTCGAGCTACACAGACTGGGGACACTTTGCAAAGGCAGAGAAATTCCTCCTAATTTCTTCAAATCTTGAAGTTTCCCCAATTCCGACTTCGAGGATGCTCTCATAATGTTTTTTCCAGAAGGCAGGCCACACCTATATCCTCTTTCCTCTGCGTTTCCACAAAGCTTTTCTCAATCCCCTTTGCAGGGAAATTCCCTTTGAGCGTTTTTCATGGGAGCCTTCAGCCGGGTGAGGCTGGAACCCACATCCCCCGGCCTCCCGCAGCACAAAGGTCGCCGCCCTCCCAAACACCTGTCCCGAGACCCTTCCCGGGGGCAGGGAGCACCGAGAGCCGCGGCGGGGCAGGCGGGGGGCGCAGCCGCCGCCCCGGCCGAGCTCGCACATCCTTTTCCGACGGCGACTCCGGGCACGGCCCAAGCTCCCGGCGCTGCGGGATGTGCCGGCGCCGGCCTGCAGCCCCCCTCCTTGAGGCCGCCCCTCACCTTGAGGATGTTCTCGTAGATGGTGGCCCGGAACTCCAGCAGCGCCTTCTGGTCGAACTCGCGGCCGTGGATGATCCGCATCTGCTTGAGGAAGGTGGACTTGCCGCTCTCGCCGGCGCCCAGCAGCAGGATCTTGACGAGGCGGCGCACGGCGCGCCGCTCCCGGGCCAGCATCGCGTCGATCTCCCGGCTGCGCCGCCGCGCCTCCCGCTCCGCATCGCGGCTCCGCTCCTTGCCGTCCCTCCGCGGCTGCTCCCCGGCGCGGCCCGCGGCCTCGGCCGGCAGCAGGCAGCGGCTCAGGGTGCGCACCACGCCGGACATGGCGGCGGGGGCCCGGCCGGAGCGCTCACAACGCCGCCGCCGAGACCCCGAGCTCCGCCAGCATCGGGCGGAGGCCGCCGAGACGCTGCGACCGGGAGGAGGAGCAGCCGCAGCCGGGGGCTACGGGCCGGGACCGCCCATTCCCCGCTCCGGCTCGGCGGAGGGAGGGAGCGGCCGGCCGGGGGAGGGGTGGCGGCGGCGGGGCGCGGCTGCAGGCCCTGCCCGGGGAGGGGGCGCGGCCGCCCCGAGCCGCTCCGAGGGGACTGCGCGGGCCCGGGGGCGGCGGGAGGCACCCGAAGCTCTCGGCGCGGGGTCGCGGCGGTGCCGCGGCGGGGCGGGGGACGCGCGGCCCCGGCCCCTAGCACAGCGAGCGCCGCCGCCCGCGCGGGGTGGAGCCCGCGCCGCGCTCATTGGGCGGCAGCGCTGTCGATCAATGCCTCCGTCCTGCAATTGGAGGAGCCGGCGCGCGGGGCGGGGCCAAGCGAGAGACGCGGCACAGAGCAAGGCGGGGCGGGCAGTGCCGGGAGGGGGCGGGGACAGGAGCTCGAGCACCAATCAGCGGCGAGAGGGCGTGGTCTCGCTCCCGGGGGCGGGGCCTGAGGGGCTGAGAGGGAAGGCGCGAGCCCCGCCCTGGGGCTGACGTCACGCTGAGCACGCGGGGCACGGCGTGACGTCACGGCGCGCGGGAGGCCGTGAGGGGAGCTGTGGCGGCTGGGCCCGGGCGGGCTCTGCGGGTCCCGAGCCGGCGGTGTTTGTAACGTGTGGGGCAGACCCCAGCCGGGTTGGCTCCCAGCAGAGCAATCCAGCAGCCAGGTCATGCAATGATGTAAAGAAACGTGTCATCGCTGGCGTCATCAGCGAGCACATGTGCATGGCACTGCAGCGTCCACCCACATGTGCCGTCGGGTGTAATTCCTTCAAACACGCTGGAGCAGTCCAGTGCCGGGCTGATGGCAAGGCCGGGATTAAAGTATCAAAGTACACTTTCGAAAGAAAATCCCCCCAGTCTCGTGATTAGGTACTGGAGGGAAAAAACCATTTTGGGAAGCAGCTGGTGTGTGATCACCAAGCAGTGGCTGGGATCCCAGACCTTCTGGCTGCAGAATAAAATAATAAAAGACAGGCACATGTCCTCAGTTGTATGAGATTATTTGTCCTTTCTGCATTACTTCTGTCTGTACTTCCAATTATTTATGCCATAAACATCTATTCCAGTTTATGTTTGAGATAATTTATCTTCCCCAGGCCTGTTCCAAACACCACGGCAAGTGACACAAGTATAGCTGGCTGAGGGAAACTACTAAAATGAGTGGGATTTCACAGAATATTAAGGATGCTAAGAATCACAGAATGGTTTGAGTTGGAAAGGACTTTAAAGATCATCTCATTCCACCCCTGCCATGGGCAGGGACACCTTCCATTATCCCATGTTCCTCCAAGCCCTGTCCAACCTGGTGTTGGACACTTACAGGGACAGCCACAGCTCTGGGCACCCTGGGCCAGGGCCTCCCCACCCTCACAGGGAAGAATTTCTTCCCAATATCCAATTTAAATCTACTTCTCTTCAGCTTAGGGCCATTCCCCCTTGTCCTGTCATCCCAAGCCTTGCCAGAAGTTCCTCTACAGCCTCCTTGTAGGCATTGAGACATCTCAAAAGGTCAGGGAGTCACAGATTGAAAACAAAAACAATTAAAGAAAACCTTCAAGGAAGTGAGAATCCTATGTATTAATCCCACTGAGATGCTGTTGTCAACCTTTCCCCAAAGAGCAAGTATTTTTCTCCGTGGCAAGAAGTGTTTCAAAACACTTTTAGGTATTGGAGATTTCAAGACAACAGACAAGATTCTTAATCATGAGCCATTCACTACAGAAACTTTCTTGAACAGTTTCCCTTCCACAGTCTTATCCTTCAATTGCAGTTTGAGGCTCAGGGGTGGCTCATTCCACCTCTGAAATGCTGCTGTAGTTCAGGAGTTTCCCACTGGATGTCATGATTGCCCTGCCAGAACCCAGGCACACCGGTGGGATGGAGACAAGCAACCCAACCCCGAACCCCCCGTTCTCTGATTTTCGCACCAGCTGAGCACTCAGGACTCCCGCTGGAATCCACAGATGTTAAACTGCCGGGAAATCAGGCCCTATGGAACTGTGGAGTGCCCAGATTGGTGTTTTCTGATTAGCTCCGTTTCTGCTGCCCCACTGGCTTTGTCTGTGCCCTACTTGAGGTCCTCTTCAGACTTCTGAGGTGCCGAGGGGTTTTGGCACAGAGTTCAGTAACTATGAAGTCCAACTCCAGCGACAGACCTGCTTCATCTGGGAAATTGTGGTGTACAATAAACTAATCAAATAAATCATTGCCAGACGCCCTTAGTTCTCCATGCATTCATCCATGAGAGCAGCTTTCAACAGCTCCCATCGAATTGTCAAAATTCCCCCCCTCCGTCCCCCGCAGCACTGTTGCTCCTCATGGAATCCTTGGGAATGATTCCCAATGATTCCTCCCGGAGCAGGACTGAGCCGAGGGCTGGGCAGGGCTCACAGCCACGCGGGACAATCCCTGCTGCTGCTCCTGCAGAGCTTTTGTGCTGAGCGTAAGCAGGAGGTGGAAGTGCCCCAATGAGACACAGGTTTGTCTCATTGCCTTCCCTTTCCCCTTTTCCTTGTTATCTGCCCAGCTCCATGCTTGCAGATTTCTGGTTCATCTCCCTTCTTTAGGCTTAGGCTGAAATTAAAACAATTTGATACAAAATAAAATAAAACTGTATAAATGACGTCATTTTGCCATTATTTCTTTTACTTTCTCGGTTTTCCATGTTTTTTTCTGTTTCTACTCTGTTTTCCTCTTCCCTATCTCTGTTCTTGCTGTACCTCCTGTTCTCTTTCTGCTCATCGTACAGCTGCTTCTATTCCTCCTTCTTTCATCTCCCATAGAGAGAGGGAAAAGACTAAAAGATGGAAGAGAACAGAGAGCTGGAGGATAGAAAGAAAGGGCCAATGAGGGCAACATTATTTCCATTTTCCCTGTTGGCTATGAAACAACCGAATAATGAGCAGAAAGATGGTGAGCTTGTAGGTATTAAAAGCTGTTTACCCACAGCTGGGACATGGTTGCTGTTTTCCTGAGCACCACCAGACACCGTCACTGCCTGGAAGAGCATTTTGCTCAGTGACACTGGGAAGCAAATAAACCACAAGGAGGATTTGCCCCCACTGCAGTAGTAGCACCTTGCAGCAATACCAGAGCTACTGCAAATGCAATCAAAACTCCAGAGTTTAGGCATGAAACTGAAGATCTTAACAGGCCAGCTAGGAAAGGTGTGCAGTGATGGAATTACTCAAGATGATAAATCACCCACATCGTGCTGGGTGAGCAAACTGAGTCAGAATATTGAACTGTTGCTACCACAGGGCAGGTGCACTCCTGGCTTAGCCTGGGTGATTTGAAGATGTCTGGGCCCTTGAATTGCTCATTGTGCATTCAGGCAGCAAAGCTGGTAGATCTGAAGAGCATTTATGATCTGAACTCCTTTTGCTGCTTCTCTGTTGAGACTGTGACTCTCTTTGCCTGAGGAGGTGCTGGAGTTTATGTGCACTTCAAGCCTTACCTAAGCTGGTAGTTTTGTCGTGTTAAAAGTGCCATGTTCTGCTTATTGCATTCTCGGGGTTTTATATGGCTTTTTCAATGGCCTTCTCTCTGCACACTCCCCATGGCAGAATGAAAAAGTGGAGAGAGGCAAAGGGAATAACATTCTCCTGCAGAGGAATGAACAACAGCAGTTCAAACAGATCAACCATTTTCTAGTAACATCATTAAGTATATGGGAACCTTCTGGTATTAAAGTATTAGTTTTTTGCTGCAGGTATTGAACCCTTGGCTGGTTGTTATCTGCGAAACTTTATGGTCCCTATTCTATTCTCTTCTGAGAGATCCCAATTTGTTGAAGTGCTTGCAGTCTTAACACTTGTGAAGCCAAAGAAAATTGAAGTAGTTTGGCACCTCTTGAGAAAAAAAAATCCACTTATTAGTGAATTCACATCTCAGTATTTGCCTTGTCCCTTTTAATGGCTCTGGAAGGGCTGAGAGAACTGGGTTTGTTCAGCCTTGAGGGGAGACCTTATCACCACTTTCCAGTATTTAAAGGGTGCCTACAAAGGAGATGGAGACTTCCTTTTTATGAAGAGTCACATGGAAAAGACAAGGGGAATAGACACAAGTTATTACTGGGGAGAATCTGGCTGGACACAAGAGGAAAATTTTTCACAATGAGACCAACCTGTCATTGGAATAATGTCCCCAGAGAAGTGGTGGATTCCCCAACACTGCACACTTCTAAGGTTCAGCTGGACACGGTGCTGGGACATCTTGTCTAGGCCAGTCTTTTACCAAGAAAGGTTGGACCAGAAGATCCTTGAGGTCCCTTCCAACCTGGGGAGGGATTCTATGATTTCAGTGTATTCTGATTTTTAGTTATATTTTCTTTCCCCTTTGCTAGCTCTGTGAATACAGAAGCTGCAGAACCTTTGGTTCATACTGTTTGTGAGTTCTCATGTAGTGGATTCTCTTGCAGTGGCCCAGCCCAGCTGCCACCAAGAAGTAAAAATACCAAATTATGTCAAAGCAATTACTCCTGCTTCTCTTATTAAATTGGCAGCCACTATTTTTTCTTTTCTGTGTGGTATTTTCATCTTCTGTCCCACAGAAGACACATTACTCATATACATAAAATATGTGAGTCGTGACACTTCATGGAGTTAATTTTCAGTATTTTCAGACTGCTTGACAGCAGCCTGTTCTCCTTCATTACACACCAGCCAGCGAGTGGATTCGTTTACTTTCAAAACACAAAACCTCATATTAATCCACAAACAACTAATTATTGAGAGAAGACAAGCATATTTTGAACCCAGCCTGTGACTTTTCTACTTATTTTATGCAACGAGGCATGATCTCTGTAATTCCAGGCATGTCCTGCCAAGCATCCTGAAATTCTTAGCGAAGATTGAATATTAGGAAAAAATCCTTTCCTGTGAGGTTCTGGCACAGGTTTCCCAGAGAAGCTGTGGATTCCTCAAACCTGCAAGTGTTCAAGGCCAGGTTGGACAGGGCTTGGAGCAACCTGGGCTACTGAAGGGTGTCCCCTGTCCATGGCAGGGAGTTGGAACCTGATGGACTTTAAGGTCCTTTCCAACCCAAACCATTCTGGGATTCCATGGAGTTACTGTGATTACAGCCCAGGATGATGTACCTTGGCTCTGAGAGTGAAGAAAGATCAGAAATTGAGGTCCTGCTCCTGTTTCCCCAGAGGGCACAGAGCCTGGGGCTGTGGGAGCTGAGCAGGGCTGTCTCTACAGCCCTCGTTTCTGAGTTCTAAACCTGGGGACACATTTCTGCAGCAAAGGGGACAGAACAGGCTTGTGCTGGCTCGAGTGTTCTTGGGGTAGAAAAAAGCCTGGCACTGCAGAAACAACTTAAAAACAGACCTAAGTCCTGAAAGCATTGGGACCTCTGATTTTGAGTACAAAAGGCTCCAGCAATCAGCAGCTTTGTCAATTTAGGTGCATTTTGTTTAGTCATCTATGTCATAAAAAGTCATCGGAAAACAAGATGAGCGACATTAAGAGGGGGGAAAAAGGGCACAAATCTATAAATTGCACAAACAAAGCCAAAACCCTGGGAGCAGAACCTCACAGGTTTGCTGCCAAGCTGTGTCCATTTTTTCTGTATTGTTTTTAAAATGACTTTTCATCTGGTGATGCAGAGCCAAATATCTCCATGGGTAACATGTATCTCCCCAAACTCGTCGGAAATTAGCAAGCCTTAATAAAATTTATGCATGGCTTGCTATTGCAGTTCTACATCTAAAGGGAAAACAGATGTTCTCTTTAGTTATTCTCTTCATGTCCGAAGGAAAGCTGTTGGTTACAGTTTGTTTTTAAAAAGGCTGGTGCCTAAAAGGTTACAAATGATGCAATTTTTGCAGTCCTACTCCGAGGCTCTCTGTGAACCTGAATTGCTGAGGTGACACTTGCAGATGCCTGTCACCCACTTACCAGCCTCATATTTCTTAACACCTCCACTTTAGGATGAATAAATGGAACAGAGTTCCCAGTATTTGCCTGAGATCACTGACAGGCTGGCTCCAAGTCCCTTGGCTGAATCCACTGCGAAGTTCCTCAGCCTGGGTTGGTTTCGAAGGTGAGGCAGAATGGATGGATGGGGCACCTGCAAAGTGTCGTTGGACCTGTGACTGAATGGCCTCTCAAGGCTCCAGCAGGAAGAAGGGAAGCCTTGGTTCTTCCCCTCCCTCCCCTGGCTTCCTTCACTGAGCACATGTGCACCCTGCCCACAGCACTCCCCACTCACACTGCAGATGGGCAATCTTTCCTCTTCCCATTTTTACACAAATGTTTTCAAGAGGTGCAAAAACTGTTGGCACTTACAGTGAGTGTTTGCCATCTGAAAGGGTTTGTCCCTGCAAACATGGACACATGCATGCACATGCATCTGAAATTCGTATCTTACTTTGCAGATGTGTGTCAAACAGAGCCTTTCAAAATGCTAATATTTGTTTGTTTCTACAACACATTTGTTCATTGCTCCCTGAACGAAGGATCCCAAGCCTTCTTTATTCCTCTGCAGCTACCAAGTGGACATTGGCATAAAAAGCTACTCCCTACCCACAAAAAATGTCCCAAAAGAACAGTAAATGCAGTAAATTGTAGACATTCAATTAATACCCTAAGTGTTTATTCAAACAATCCTTTTTAGCCTGTGAATATTCATGGTCTTACAGATAATATGAAAGATAAACACTCATACCACACCTAAATGCGACTGCCAGCTAATTTAGGAATTATTGCTCTCCCAAAAATGGAGAAGGAATAGGCTCTGTCACTTAAAGAAACGATAGCAAATGATGCAAAACCCAGGTGGCAGGAATGCAGAGAAGAGCTGGCAGGAGCTAACCAGATGAGTGATCAGCATTTTATTCAGAGAGTGTTTCAGCGTCCACCCAGAGGAGATTAAGTATCCTGTCCTCTCAGTGCAGAGAAGGAGAAATAAATCAGGTTTTACCACAAGCAGGGTGGCAGGGAGTTAATTAGGAATGGAAAAAATATATTTCAGTTTGAAAAGGAATAAAAAATGGACAAACGAAAGAACTCAAATACACTGAAAACATGTTGGAACCCACCTGGGAAGCTGACTGAGAATCCTGCCCAGGGATCTGCAGCCACAGGGGACTGACACAACAGGTGATGCTGACAGCTCTCTGAGAGCTGCAGTCCAGCAGCCAAATGCTGCTGCTCTGAGTTGTTAGATGAAAGCAGACATTTCCCATAGCCTGTCTCATGTCAGAGTCTTTCCAACCACAAAGCATATGAAAAAGGCAAGGTTGCATAAAGAAATAAAAGAACCTTAGTTTTCCTCTTAACGTAGTTTTTAAAAACCACAACCCTCGTTAAAGTCAACAGGAATTTGCTCCACATCTCTTCTAATTTGCCTCCCAGGATTTGTACAAAACTAGAAGATGACAGATTTTGTTATTAAAACAAGCAAAACTACACCAGAAAATTAGCAGAAGCCACAAGCAGCAGAACAGTGGTGAAACCACCTTATTGTCCCGTGTTCAGTGATTTCCATTAATGATTTAACAGCAAAGGTCAATTAAATGAGTAGCAGACACTGATACCCGCTGGCTGTGGCTCTGCTCTGTGCTGTTGGAGCACATGGATATGCTGAAGCAGGAGAAGCTTCCAAAGGCAATGCACCATTTCCCCCTGGCCTGATCCGAGGTTCGATGTGCCTGGGGCATGTTCCTCTAGTCCTAACGAGGATCAGTTCCAAACGAAGAGCTGCCAGTCCCTCTCTGTCAGCTGAAGGACAGTGTTTCTAGGAGGGGTGAAGGCTCCTGGATCCCTCTGGGATTAAACCCTGGGCACCAGAGGGTTTGGGGGCACGTTGCCTTGCAGGAGGCAAAGTCCTGGCTGTCAGCTGATGGGTGACACACACCTCTGTGCAAAATGGCACAGAGCCTGCTCCGTGCCATTCCAGAGCCCTTCTTGCCAGGAATGCCGTGGGCTGCAGATCACTGCTCAAGAGGAAAGGCTTGGATGTGAATGAATGCATGAACATGGCTTCTGGCTGAAATATTTAATCAATGTGGAAGCGACTTTGTGCCACCAGTGAATATCAACATTCCTCATTTTGGGTAAAAGCTGGGAGTCACATTCCAACAATATATTCAGAAAGCATCAATATATTCAGATTGCATCGGCTGATGCAGGAGCACAGGCTGTGGTCAATCACCATCCCAGTAATTTAGGAGAGTGCAGAAGAAGGAGTGCTGGCTTGTGAGTGCCTCCATGTTTGTTATTTATACACCACGTCATCTGGAGCTGTTGTTTGCTTGTAGCTTTGGGCTGACAGTTCCCTGATTCCAAAGGCAATTCAGCCCCTGACATAGAGCAGAGGAACAATGCAGAGTTCCTGTAAAACAACGGTGCTCCCCCCACCGCTGTCAGAATGCAGGGATTAGATGCAGAATAATGCAGTCCCTGATCAAACCTGCAGCTGTAATTCAACCTCTGGACAGTGCTGATGCCATAAATTTGGGAAGAAAGTGCAGCTCAAGCGATTTGTGAACAAGAGCTGGTGAGTCCAATTGAATTACAGTTGTGGGAGCAGCCGGGATCCCCCTGCACCGAATCATTACTAATGAGAGCCAGAGAGTGATTACTTACAACTTTAATGAAATTGAATTTTAGTTTATAACCTTGGCTAGAAGAAGGAAGAAATGTACACTGAATATTTGGGGGTGACAGGGCAAAAGCACAAACAGAAACCCAAAATATATGGATGGACAATGCATTCTCCTGGAAGAAAGAAGATAAAATTTTATCTTCAAAAATAAATTCATGTTTAAGAAAACAGTTGTGATACAGTGAGGACTGAAGAAAGCTATTCTATATCACAGTTCTGATGATGAAAGACCTCAGAAAGAAAATGCTCAAATGTGTTTTCTCTAAACCCTTTATGATCTCAGAAGAAGGGGAACTCTTTAGCTGATTCTCAAGCCATCATTGCCCATTGTTTTGGCATGAAATCAGGAGAATGGTAACCACAAGTACCACTGACATCTTATAATCAAATAATCCCATGGAACCCTTTCTGAGCAAGTTTTCCAATCTCAGCACTGAGTGGTTATTCACTACTGGAAGGAAAAGCATAATTAACATCAAATACAGCTTTCAATAGAATTCTGTTTCTTGCTGTTTCCCATGTTGAAGGTATCACTCTGCTATTTTAATACCCTTTTTAATATTGCACCCTTTCTGCTGGTGCTACAGTAAGGCCTAGGGAGGTTAAGAAAAGTGGTTTATGAAGTTTGTCTCAGATATGGAAATGTGAGGAGAGAGAGAGGAAAAACAGAGAACTTGAGTGAGGAACACAAAATGGATGAATAAGGGAGCACTTGTGGCTCACAACACAGACCCCACAAGTTTTGCAACTCAAAATATGAATCTGCAATTGGAGGATGATTAAGAAGGTGAGGGGTGTGTTGGGGAAGGTCTGAGACATGGGGCTTGCAGCCAGGGTCACACCAATCAGGCAGAGTATGGAGAGGTGCTGAAAAATGCTCAGACTTTTGAGTTTGCATTTATTTCACAGAAGGTAAATCAATATCTCTTCACCCCAGTGCACTTGTGTCATATGGCTTTCTGTTACAAGGTGACCAGGGCTCGGACATGTCTCTTCTGAACTAAAAACAGCTTAATCCAAAGGGATTTTTTTCTGCAAAAATGTCTAAAGCACTGTATTACCTCACGCCTAGGGTGATGGGATCCAACCTAGTATTTTATGTGCAACTTGACAATCAGCAATAGGAACTATTACTACTCAAATAGAAAAACATGCAAATTGAGTGGGAATTCGGTGCTATTTGCATATATTAAACTATTTTGTTAAAAGGGGTAGTATTAAAAAGATTTGCTAGACAAGAGGAGATTTTCAAAGAGACAGGCGACTTCTACTGGGATAAATGTTATAAGAAGAGATGGCTAATAATGAAGGGTCTTCACAAATTCTTCAAAAAATTATTTCCCATCAAAGTGTATTGTGGTGCACACTCATTTGCCCAGCCTCACATGCCACAAGTGATTTTGGGAGCCGGAGCTGTTTCCTGCCACCACTGGAGGGAGATCTCATTCCTTCAAAGAGCTGTAAAACTTCTGCTGCCAGACTGCACTTCAGCAAAGCACACGGAAAAATAATCTGGAGAAATACAGCTGCTGAATTTGGTCCAGGCTGGACACGGTAAATCACAGGTTCTAATAACAATAATAATGCAGCACGAATGAAACAGTGCCAGATTAACAGAGATACTTAATGTTTCCACTCTGATCAATAGCGCTCAAGTGA
This sequence comes from Acanthornis magna, assembly GCA_036785705.1. NCBI lineage: Eukaryota > Metazoa > Chordata > Aves > Passeriformes > Acanthizidae > Acanthornis > Acanthornis magna. The sequence continues at coordinate 5,127,031 of JAWUZG010000039.1, read as the reverse complement.
GTCTGCTCCAGGTGTCTGAACTCGGTCCTGGTTAAATCCACCACAGTGTCTGTACCTTCCCCTCCCTCCTTCCTCACCCCTCCCCTCACTCTCAGGCTGTGCTTGCAGAAGCCATTTGTGATGTTAAATTCTCAGGCTGATATTTCCTAACCCTTTATCTCACTGTGACCTGAAGAGTGACCAAAAAAATGTTCCCATCAATGGCATTATTTTCATTTTCACTTAACCCCTACTGGCCTAGTGGCCTATTTTACAATCATTCAATTACCCCCACTGCTGCTGAAAAAAAAAAGCAGGGAGAAAAATAATTATTTGGTGCAGCTCAAGGTCATCGACAGCAGGAGGGTAGGGAGACATCAGGCAAGGTCCAAGCCACTCAGGCACTGTTGGCCCAGGGACAAGTGTATGGATGTACTTCAGAGAGGGGCCAGGACATACAACTCAGCTCTAAAACCACAAAGCTGCTGCTGGCGGAACAAAAGAAGCAGTTCTGCTAGAAAAAAAAAAAAAAAGAAAGAAAAAAAAAGAAAAAATAAAGAGGAGCAGTTCTCCCCAATATTGTGGGGCATGTTCCCAAAAAGGGAAAAAAAAAAAAAAAAACCAAGAAAAAAACAAGAGAAGCAGTTCTCCCCAATGTTGTGGGGCATGTTCCCAAAAAGGGAAAAAAAAAAAAAAAAAACCAAGAAAAAAACAAGAGAAGCAGTTCTCCCCAATGTCGTGGGGCATGTTCCCAAAAACGATGGCACTGCACGTGTCTGTACAGGCTCACTGAGCTGTGTGGTGACACAGATGTGTGTTTGCACATGCACACACTCGCCCATTCTGCTTGAGTTACAAAACAGCAGCTCAGCAAGATAAAACACGTGATAAGAAAGAAATTCCTGTCTGAAGGACTCTCACATTTCCAGTAACAGTGAAGAGCCCACGGAAACTTTCGGCTCAGCTGACTGTCTGTGGTTTGTGTTTTGAACTTTATTAATGACATGTGCTACCACCTGAGAGCTGCCTCCTCACTCTTCAACCAGGCCAATTCTAAAATTAGTGTAGAAAACAAAGCTTTTGTTAGACATATATTCTCTTCACCTCCCCACGCAACTGCATCTGACACCTACAGTTGCAGCCAACCATGAGTTTCCTGTTGTACTCACTGAATGGGGCAATTTCAGAGTAAATATAGTTCAAACACTTATAAATCTCTAGAGTGAAAACCCTGCTGTGCTGAAAATATGAGCTTCAGCACAGATTTTGATAGTTTTTCAGTCAGTTTTTAAGTTGCTGCTGGCTCTCAGTGAGCCTTGTTAATGGCAAGGGGACGATTAATGCGATCTTACAGCGTGTGCCACCCTGTGTCTTCCTGCTGACCCACACGTCAGCTTCCATAAAGCACCACGTACCTCCTGACAGGAATCATCTGCTCTGCCCTCATGCCTTACATGTGCTGGCTGGAGACTGCAAGATGCAGCTTGTGAACGGTGACCTAAGACATTAGAGAAGAGATAGGAAGGAGCAGGAAAAATACCATCATCACCATCGGCTGTGTCAGTTTTACTGCAAAAAACCTCCCCCTGGTACAGGCTGCTCATCCCAGCCGAAGCACAGGTGCCTGTTCTGCAACTCTGTACCTTCCAGCTGCTCCAGCTCCAGCCGTGGTTCTGGCCAGTGCTGAGCATTTGTAAGGTGTCATCTTGGAGAGATAATCTGTGCTCAGTATCCATGATTCTCATGGATTTCCCTAGGACTCCACCTGCAGGACTTCACACACTGGTGGAGTCTCATTATCACAAAATCTCCATATGCTGTTTTATAGCAGACAAGGTCACGGCTTAGTTGCTGGAAGAACCCACTGTTCTAACTATCACCACAGAAATAGAAAGAGCTAAAGAGAAGAGAAATTCAAATCCCTACCCCTACTGCACAGTGCAGTTCAATCTTCCCGAGGCATACAAAGTAAATAGTAGTAATAAAATGTGATAGGAAAATCAATCGGAACAAATGAAGCACTGTCTGTGCTGTATTCCAGCTCCTCCGTCCCATTGTTACCGCTTTGATTAATAAACAGCAATCTGATAATGAGCAAATCACCTCAGCACCAGGATATGGGGAAGCAAAAGCTGCAGACAGGCTACAATGACAAAGCTGAATCTTGCCAGTGTAAGGCTGTGTCTGGAAGGTGCTGGGCTGGCTCAGGAGGCTGGGCCAGAGTCACCACGGCCACCACAGGGCAGGCAGAGCTCGGGGGGCAGAGCTCTTGGGGAGAGGAGCTGTTGTAAGCCACTGGATTTGATGTTATATTTATAAATGTGCACTTAGAACCAGGCATCAATTTTTCACATTCATTCAATAGAAGTTTACCCCACTGGCTTTCTCTAGGGTGCAAAAATGAAGGCAGCAGCCCAAAATTGGCTCTTAAAGTGGTATTTTAACAATACAGTAATGTTAGCATAAAGAACTCCAACTAGGTTAGAGTCGATACCCAGCTTAGTTTCTTTCTGGTGCATATTTAGGTAGAACTGAAAGCTAATGGAATTGTATCCCTTTCTGCCAGGAGTAAATCAGTTTAATTATGAGTTATTCTTTATTTCTTACTGTGTTTATTTCTTTCCTGATCTTTCCAAATGTTCCCATGGCCATGGTTAGAGATTGCCTTGCGCAGCCCTTCCTGAGCAGTGTCCTGATGTGCCCTGGTGCCTTCCTCAGCACTCTGTCAGGAGTTACTCTGCCTGCTGCTGTTTGAGCAGGGGTGGGACTTCAGCAAGTGTCAGGGCCTGTTTCTGTTTCCTTGCTCTTCTGCTAATGCCTCGGTAGATGCAATCACTGCAGGCTGTGCCACAGATCCTTGTTAGTTCCCCACCTCTGTGAGCAAAAATTATCAGATTCACTGACATTTCAGACACAGGGATGAGGAGCAGTGTACATAATTGATGTGAGACCACTGGTTGCAGGGAATTTAAATCAGAAGTAGGGAGATGTTGGCCAAAGAACAGGATATACCCAACACTTGTCATCAAGAGATGGTTTCAAGAGCCAACTGCTGACCACAAGGAGGCTTTTCTACCAATGTAGGAAAAAGAAATTAATGGGACACAGGATAAAGAAGAAATCTTAGTTCTAAAGTGGATTTTTTCCAGATTGCCAAGGTGTTAAAATGGCTGTTTTGGCAATGCCCTGAAAAGTCAGGATGGCTGCTGTGTCTGAGGGAGGGACAGGAGGAGTGTCAGCTATTACTGCTCAGATTGCTTTGCAGCAATTAATTCACATATCCTCTGCAAACAGCAAGGGAAGCAAGCTACATACCACGACTCTTCCACATTCCATCCCAGCTCCACTACTTTGCACTACTTCCCATTTTCCCTGGCGGGAGCAGCCTGGTCCTGCCCCAGGGCCAGTTCCTCCTCCCTGGGATGGTGACCCTCCATTCTGCACAGGCTCCTGATGACGCTGCAGTCGATTTCTCCAGTCCCTCCAGAACCTCTCACCTGCAGGCTGCTCCTACCCCTCTGATGGAACTGAGGGCTGCAGGTCCTTTCCTGCCTCATCTTTGCCCAGGCATAACGGGGATCCTCTGAAAGAGCCATCTCTCTGTCTTTGTCTTTCTGCATCTGCACTTTGGAAGAAAATCAATATTGCTGTTTGTTGCTAAATTGTCAGACAGCTTTTGATGCTAATATCTGATGAAGCAGACACGCTGTTGTAGATAGTTACTCTCAAACAGGTTCTCTATCATCTACCATCTGCTTTTAAAAGGTCTTTTTTCCCCTTTTTTTCCAGTGACTAATGGTGCATTTAACCCCGGAGAGCCTCTGATCTGAACATCAGACAGTTTCTGAAGCAGAGGAACAGAAAAAAGGAGGTGGGGGAGGGAGGGTGGATGAGCTTCCTGTTGTTCTAACTTGGCTTTCTGGTAGGGTTCTCCAATCGAACTAGAAATCTCACCACTTGAGGCAAGCCCCACTCAAAGCCTTGATCCAGCTGCCAGATGGCATTGCCCCCTCGGTCAGAGCCTTGAGAGCAGAGCAGTGCAGCCCAGGGGTGCCAGGCTGTGCCACGGGCCCATGGGGACAAGTGCCCTCAGCTCTGTCACCTGTTCCAGCCATGCAAAGACAGCACCAGCACCTTCCTGAAGACGCAGGAGTTCTGCAGGTGAAATCTGCAGGCATGCCAGGCCTCCTGTTTGCTTCTGTAGCCTCAAAGAGACCAAAATCTAAAATTGATGAAAAGTCTGTGAGAATTCTTAGATTCTTCAGTGTTTGTGTCCAGGATCATCCCTGAGGGTCAGAGAGAGTTTTGCAGAGACGTCAAATGTGATTTCTGAGAGCATGGCAGAATTGTGCAGTTCCTGAAAGGTACAGAGGAAATCTCATGCCACAGTCTTTCAGCATTGCCTTGGCTGAATTGGGTTTTCTTCCAGGGAAAGTGTTGGACAGGTTGGTCACTGCAAGTACTGTGTGGGGAGGACTGGCACAGCAGGGTCACTGTCACTCCTGCTGTGCCAGGAGGGTGTCCCAGGCAATGACTGTCCTGCCAGCCGAGCTGCCAGCGCTCAAGAATGCTGTTCACTGTGCCTGACCAAAATTCACACTGGATTTGGTCTCCCAAGCCAAAAGGCACAATGCCTCGATCCATGGGAGAGCCTCCTTTTTCTTCTATAGAAAAGGCTGGAAAAGCATAAGGTTTTCCTGGAATTACAGTCTCAATTTACACCTGCTCCTGAATCCTGTGCTCTGGGGAGGGAGCTCAGGGTACACACCCTGAATCAGCCCTGGTGTCACAGAGTGCAGAGCAAGCAACTCTGCCAGCTCAGCAAGCAGGAGAAAGGGGCGAGACAAAGTAACCTAGAGCAGTGAATCACAATCTCCTCTTTGATATCTGTGTCTCTTTGGGAGGTGCTGTTCAATTCTCACAGCTGAACGAAAGCAAGGGAGATGGAAGCTGCACCAAAGGGGAACATATTTTCACGGTCTAAGCTGATTAAGGCTGAATGACTCGGAATACACAATACAAATAACTGCAAAATCCGAGAATGTTGCTCTCCCACAAGCACTAAACCCCTGTGTGTTGCTTCTGCAGTCTCCAGGGAGCAGTTTAACAAGAGCTGCTCAGGCAGCCCAGCCCAGGCAGAGCTGAAGAAGCCGCGAGCAGCTCTGGGGTGCAGCAGTGCCCGACCGCAGCCTTGTGCTGAGCTCTCCAACCCTGGGCCATGAAAATAGCTTGGCACAAAGAGTACAGAAACCTCTAACAGGTTTACAGGCATTTTTCCAGCTTTGGCATCTATCTCCATTTCAAGTTTGTCGGCACAAGTCTGCTTTGTGTGTGTTCCTACTCCCCTGCAAATCGTGCTGCCAGAGCTGTCTGTGCTGCAGCCGGACCGATTGACAGCTTTGCCTCCAGCCAGAATTCTGATTCAAAGGAATATCCAATTCTGTGTAATAAAGTTTGCATGAAATTTTTACCTGCAACAATTCCCCAATGGGCTGAACTGCATGATACTGACTTACACAATACATCATTTTAGCAGCAGAGTTAAACAAAACGCAAAGCCAGGCTCAGTTTGATTTTTCTCTCGTGATCGCAGATATTGTACCACATGTGAGAGCTGCAAGCCATTGCTTCCATTATTTTGTGGTATATAAACATCAAATACAAGTGTTTCAATCGAATCAAATGTTTAAATGTAGACTTTTAAAAATATTTCAGCTATAAAAATTAAAAATTAAAACAAAAAATGTTTTCAGATAAAAGATTGAAAGTATGTGAAATATTGAAAATGACTGCTTCAGTATTATTAAAATACTTTAAATTTTTTAAAAATGAAATGTTAGAATGGAAGAATTTCCACAGACATTTGATTTAGATGAAAACATATTTTCTAACAGAACAATATTCCATTGAAAAAATTTCCAATTGCATTTTCTAGTGGGCAATTTTTCAATGACATTTTCAGAAGAACAATCTGCATGTGAAAAATTTTCCAACAAGCTCTTGTGAGCTCTTAAAGGCAAGAAGAAGTAGTTTTCAAATAATCCATTTTGAAAGGCAGTTATTATTCCATGTTTTATGCCTTTTACAGCAGAAGCAGCAGACCAAACACAGGGCAATTTCCGGGCTTTCTCTTACCTCCTTTCTCACTTAAAATACAAATTGCTGAGGAATGTTCCCAGACTTGAATTAAAAACCATGAGTGATTTTAAAATGGGTTGTGCTGTAGATGTTGCTTACCTTAGGTAGGGATGCACACCTGGGATCCACACACAGCAGATGGGCCTGAGCTCTGCTGTCCAGGCATGGCCTCCAGTTCCAACTCAGCCCTGCAGCTTGGATTTTCCTCTCTGTTAGACTGATTTAGAGAAAGTATCTGAATTTCAGTGGTACCTGCAAATCCAGTTATTGACCCCAAATTTCAGATCAAGCACTGTCTAAACCACAGGAACAACCAAAGAATAATTCAACATAAAATCTGTCCCATCTTGACTCTTTGATGAGATCAGGTGGGGATTCTGCTTGGGATTCCATTGTGACACTGTTTACAGGGAACATTTACAACATTTCCAATTCCCATTTTGTTTTCTTAATTGTTCCCAGTTTTTCAACCACACAAGCCCTACTGAAGCTATCTGTGCCTGGTGGGGTTTTGTGCATGTGCTGAGCCCAGGTTTGTGTAAATGGGATGTTCAGGTGAGGAGTGGCTTCAGGTGATACCTCTCAAGGGACATTCAGCAGAGTGGAAAATGCCACAATGATCTACAGCCCAAATTCCAAGTCTGCACTTCAAATCTGACAGCTCAGGGCTTGGAATCCACACTGTTGCCAGCACTCTGACATTCAGGGAAAATCATGGCTTCTTTTCAAGATCTGAATGTATTTCAAAAGGTGTAGGGGTTAATTTCCTCCGGTTGAGAGGGACAGTTCTTGGCTGCAGAGCAGAAGCACCTCCCAGCCAGTGTAAACAACAGTGGCCCTTTCACTCCGGGGCTGTTCTGCAGCTCCACTCCAGCTACACATCTGCTCTTGGAGTTCACACCCGCAAGTCAAGAGGGAACAGTTTTCAGTCTTTCTCCACCGAGTCACAGAGAGATGAGGCTGCAGAAAACAGCTGTGCCATGAACTTCACTGAACAGGGTCTGGTTGCCTTGAATCACATGAGCAGACAACCACAATGCCCTGTAGTGTCTGTAGAGCTGGGAATTTATAGATGCACTCAGATATGAGAAAAAACAAGTCTGTTCCATGGATCCATTCCTCTCTTGTTTCACAGAAATAATTAGATCTCTTGTTCTCTGCCTCAATCTCTACTTCCACTTTTCCCATAAGGTGGTTTAGCTGTCCTAAATTACAGATCAAAGAGCTAAATGCTAAAGGCCAGGCCAGTTCTCTCATTTCTCGCTGTAGTGTGTGAAAACCCCAGACAGTTCAGAGGGCAATTCATGTCACCCTCAGATAGCCATCTCCAGCAAGTCAGACAAACAGCGCTTTGGAGGTGTATCTCTGCTCGCTGCAAAAGGAACCTCCTCCAGAGTTTGGCATATGCCTTTCCTGTGCCGAAAGTGAAGTGGGACAAATCACATCTGCAGCTCCGTCCGTGCAAAGAGACATAAAGCTGCAGGGAGAGGAGATCACTGCAGAAACAGCCCCGGCATTGTGAAGCACTCTGTCCCCTCCGCCCCAGCTGCCATCTGGTGCAGCCATTCCGGCAGATGGTAGCGATCCCTGTGGCACAGCCGGTGGCACACGGACATCCTCCGTGCTCTGTCCGGTGAGCAGTCAGCTGGTGGCTCCTGGAGGCATCTGCGCTGACCTGGCTGAACTTTTTGCTGAAGCAGCTGAGAAATGTTCCTGCAGTCCCTCCCATTGCTCAGCTGTGGACTCAAAAGCTTTCACAAGAGGGGCAGAACAAACCACAGGCAGCTGTTACACAAGGTTGCATTATCAGGACATTAGGAATGAATGCAAAATGCTCCTGGAAGGCTTAGTTCTTCCAACTGATGCTTTCTTATTTCTGCTTGAGCTGCAGAGGATCTCTGAAGAATCATCCAATTTGTTCTATATATACCCCAGCTGGTTGTTATTCTTTGCCCTGGAGGGAGTTGCAAATTGTGTGTGCAGCCTGTCCTTTTTGTAAAGAGGTTGCACATGGAAGTATCCCCCTGCCTGCTCAGTCCAAGCAGATGGCACTGGGCAGGTAAAGAGCTACTCTCTGAGAAGTGCTAGCTATGAACATTCTTTCAAACATTAATAACTTGAGAAACACAGCAGCAGCAATTAGATGTAAAGTGACATAAATTACTTCTTGAAGATTCCATTAGTTAAAAAATGATGTGCATAAAAGAGAAGAGCATAAAAGAAAAAAGAGCATGAAAGAAAAGTGCAATCCCACAAGCCAACGTGAACTGACCCAGTCTACCTGAGAGACACCCACAGCAGAAGTTTGCTGCAAAGACAAGGGAGCAGCTAATCTAGTGAAGGCAACCAGGCCAGATGTTTTGTTTAGATTCTGATTGTTTTTTTATTGCCTGCAGCACCAAGAGGGGGGACTTGGGATGAACACCGAAGCAAAAGTAAATTTGTTATTAAATGCATCTTAAAAGGGGGGGATATGGCAAGGAATGAAGGATCTAAGGACAATGGGATGCACCACTCCTCATCTGTAGGTCAATTTTTATTGCATTTCAGATCAGCAATTGCGCGAGCCATTATTATCGGGTCAGTTTTATTGGATCAATTTGGCAATCTCAATACAGCGTCTACCGTCGAGAGGAAAGATTTCAAAAGACTGAAGAGATTTAGGAGTCTAAGTCACACTCGTGAGCAGTGGAACTTAAACTCTCCAAGGATTTAAGTGCCTTTGAAAATGGGACACGGTCTCCTCAGCCCTACACACACTTCTGGAAGCGTTATCCCACTTGGCCGTAGCACAGTGTGGTGCTCGCTGGTCTCCTCACTGTCAGTCACAGCACACAGGTCAAGGACTGAGTGGTTCACAGCAATTATTGGCTTAAGGAATTCTCCTCTTCTTCTTCTCAGAAGAGAAGAAGAGAGTAGGCATGTTGGCAGGCAATGATGTTGTAGAGAAATATTTCAGTGAAGAAACAAAGAAACCTGTTGTCCGGAGAAGGCACTGTGGTATTTTCCACGGGTAAAAAAATGTTAAAAAGTGAGAGATGTACAAATGAATACGATGCAAAGGCAGGGATAAAGTAAATGAAACATTGGCAGATCTGGAAAGATCTGATGTGCCACTGGGACAGTGAAGTCTGTTTTCCTGTAAGTGCCAGGACTACAAAGGAAACCTGCAAAACTGTTAAATAAAACTGGGGTTTCAAAAGGAAGGGATAATTTTCATTTTAATTAATGCCAGGAAGAATAGCTATTTTCTTCGCTTTTAATTAAAATGGCTGTGGAGAAACAGGGCTACAGAGCTGCTCTGGCCATCAGCAGTTGTGTTGCTGCTGCTCCCAACCAGCCTTCAGCTTCCTTAGCTTCAGAATCTCACCTCGGGGGGAATGTGGGGCACTTCTCAGTTCCACACCCTGTAGCCCAATCCCCCTATTTAACCCTTTCAGATTCCGCTTATTCTGTCTCATCAGAAGTTTTCAATGAGACAAAAGAGACCCATATTTTGAACATAAATTACCCCAAGCTCCCTCTCAAGATCTTTGTCCTCACGTGTTACACAGGTGCTGTCCCTTAAGAAACGCCAGTGGATCAGACATTGTGGTGGTGGCCGTGGTCTGACCCACAGCCTGGATCCCAGCGTCTGAGACACAGCTCCATTCCATTCCAGACAGGCTTCCTGCCAGCAGGAAGTCCCCAGCCAGCAAGGCTGAAACAGCAGTGAGCTTTGGGCACACAATCAGAGAATTCTGAGCCCCTGCTCCACCTGGAAGTGTCCTTCGCTCACCAAATTGCTCCATGTTACACATTGCTTTTTACAGCTGATCTTCATCTACCCAGATGGTTTTCCTCTGCTCTTCCCCGATCCTGTCCTTTATTGTCCGGATCAGATCCTCAATGCTGCTCCACGCCTCTGCCTCCACAGAGGCATAAAGGCAAGGCAGTGCTTCCAGCTCTTTCTCCTTCAGGCGGCACGTCCGTAAAAACTCATCCTCGGCCTCCGGCTTTGGCAGTAGTTTCCTGCATCAGATGAGCAGACCAAAAATAAATGTCTTGCATTTTGAGTTAATCCTGCAGCCCCAGCCGTCCCATCAAGGGTTTATTTTCTACTAACTACTTACAAGCAATAAAAGCAGTGAAGAATGGAGCTACTCCAGGTCTACCCTCCCCTTACCTCCGCGCTGCCCCCAAGGAGAAATATTTGCTATGGGGAAACAATTTGAGAGGATTGAATGGAGGGAGAGTGCAAGTGTTTATGAGCTCTCCTCTTGCAGCTTGCATTACCTTAAGAAATGCTGTGGGAGTGCTGAGCACGGAGAACACCACATATTCTTCGGTCTCACCCTCCCACAATGCTCATTGCCACCAGTGACAGTGAAAGAGTGCCAGATTTGGGAAATTCCTGCTTTCTCTGGTTGTAAGATTTCAGGGAGGAGTCATGGGAGGAAACAGTGCACATAGAAGTACCACATGGAGAGAGATGAGGTTCTTTATTTCTCTCAGTGAGAACATTATTGGACCCAAGAATTATTCACTGAATAAGATGGAACATCAAAAATGTAAAAGGTTTGATATGTTACCTGAACCTCTTGATGTTTTTCTCTGAGACTCTTATAAAGAGAACAATAGGATATATCTTGGCTTTGATTAAATCCTTTGTGCAGCTTATTCCAGCTTCCAGGAGACAATGCTTGTTCTAAAAACAAAGTCATAACAGTGTCACAAAGGAAAATTCACTGCTGTGGAATCTCAAGATAAAGGTATCCATCCCTTATGGGGTCATTTGGAGAGCTCTCTATTTACCATTGTATTGATTTAAAACCTTTTAATCAAATACACATTTAAAGTCCAGCTCCTCCTACTGGTTTAAAACTAGTCGCTCAAATAACAGCTGAGCTTAACAGCTTTCTAAAAAGGTTTCAAATGGAAATGGATTGCTCTAAAGATGAAAAGTATGATAAAGTACCGGTTTTACATATAGACACAAACACACAGACTTGCTTTTTGTTCAGAAAGAACATCTACTGCAACTACTTGTGAGAGAAAAAAACATCACTTTAATTCTCCTTTTTCTCTGTGCTGTGCATCAAATCTACTCTACTTGACATCAGATCTCTGTCTTGGGCATTGTTATCTTTGTTCTGTACACCCCTGTGTCTGGGTCTCAGCCTTCCCTTCCCTTTGTCTAGGTCCTTGTATCTCTTACTCTCTCGTGTATTCATATATACTTATGATATGAAAAGGAAATGAATAAAGGATGGAGCACAGAAAATGAAAGGATATTTAGCTGCATCTATATGGGTCATCACAGGGAATGAGGGAGAATATAAAAGGATATGGCTGAGGATGGGAAAGAAAAGGAAAAGCAAGAGCACAAATAAAAGCCATTTGGGAGAATAAATACAAATCTGAGATTGGAGGAGGGCAAGAGAGAGAATGTGCAGCTATAAATCGGTCAGTCTCTTATCCGAGACATTGCAGAGAGGTTCCCAGAGAGCCCAGAGAAAGGACACAGAGAACTCTGAGCACCTTGGCAGCGACAGCCTCGATGTTTGCAGGTACAATACATTCGTATGTGTTCAGATTCTTTTCCCTGCTGAAGATGACAGTCTCCGTCCTTTGCTTCCTTAGGAACTCTTCCTTTGTTACAATATCTAGGAAGAGATGTGGATGGGGACACAATCAAATTTACGACAGCAGAACACGTAGAAAACCATCCAGTAGTACTTCACATGGGATGTAAGGATGGTTCAGGGAAGGAAGATGAGCAATGAATTGTCTTAACAGCTGCCTCATTTCTTCCATTGAATTCAATTAAAGCCTAATCTGATCACAGCTGAGCATCTCAGCTATATCCTGCACCAATGAGTCCTTGGGCAATTACCACAACACTACGAAGGCATTAAATTAAAACAGTAAATACAATTCCAGCACCTAATGTTATATAGTAACAGTTCAGGGATGGAGGGTGCTGAGAAGTGCTAAAAAAAGAAGGTTTCTTCAGCACAGGGTCCTAAACCAAGGATTTAGTGTTCCAACATTTGTGTTTAAAGTTTCAAAAAAATTTGGCTTAGGTTGCAATGTGTGATACCGGCCCCCTTGTGAATTGCAGCTCCACATCAAAGCTTTTGTTTTATGTTGCAAGACAGGGGATATTTATTATAATACTTAACTTCTCAGTTTCTCTGTCTGGATGACTGTAAGGCTGCATAGTATGCTGTGGGTATTCAATATTAGTGTAAAAATGAAACGTCAGCTCTGTTTAATGCTGGGTTGTATACAATCCTGCCCTGCAGCCATCACGGCACTGCGTACTGCTTTAATAGTAAATACTTAGCATGGAAGAAAATCAGTCTTTCCAGTAGATCAAATGCACAATCTTCACAGCTTGGATGAGACAGAAACCTAAAGTCGCTCTAGGGAAGATATTCCTCATAATAGCAAATACTAGAAACAAATTAATCAAAATTTCACATTGCCTAGATATGCAGTATGCAAACAGTATGCAAACAGAAAGAGCACTCACAGCATTTCAGTCTCTGAGGGGCAGCCTAGCAACCACACAGCATACACATGGATAATATTTATAGACACAGAATCTCATAACCATGTGTACTGGCTGTCTCAAAAACATTCAAATATCCCAGATAGTCTCAAAAAGCAGGATTTACAGCTACACATCACTCTGATGTGACTTGAAGTACCTCGAGCAAGTCTCACATGTGCATTCCCCTACGTGTGCACGCATATATATGTTCATATTTCCAACACTGAGGGCTGACAGTCACGGCCCTCTTTTATCCCATTACCTGGCTTGCATATGTTGAATTCCAGGGCACCTCCAGAGTTGAGAAGCTTCTGCACCAAAGGCTTGGCAAGCACGGTGGGGGTGAACAGCACGGGGCGCCTGCGCTCGCAGTGGATGGGTCTCACCAAGCTATAAGGGATCAGACTGAGCTTCTTATTGATTTCACTCTCGGAATCCAAATCTGGGCAAAGAACAAGACATTTATCCTCTGGTTTCCTCTCCATCAATATTTGATAAAAAAGAAGGAGACACACATGAACCAGAAATGGTATGGTTAGTCATACTGGTCCTCCTCCCCCTTTTGCTGGGGTTGTCTTTACTATACACACAGCAGTATGATGTCCAACCTAATACTAAATAATTCAAGTGCCTTTTGCTTTCAAGAGATAATTTCATAACCTCTTCAACACAACGTTTGCTTGGAGACTTTCTGTTTGTTAGCTCGACTTACTCTGAGTTCAAAGTTTTGAGCAAAAAGCAAGAAAGCACCTAGGAAGAACTGCCAGCCAAAAAGGAGGTTTCAGTGTTCTAAAGCTGCCCAGGAAGGCTTAGTGCCACGATCACTTCTAGCAGAATCAGTTTTGGTCGCAAGTGCTGTTGAACTTTTGCAGAGTGGACCACAAACACAAGACCTATGACATATTTTGCAGCCGTGCTGTTATGTAGACATTCATGTAGGCCTTTGTGTCAGTGCCACGTGTGTAAAAGCTATTTTAGATCCATACCTTCCAGTTTATCAGGCAACGGCTTCTTGCCTTCGGATGAGCTCCGTGCCAGGCCCGAGGGCCAGCCCGTGACGATGCGGACTCGCTCGTTGCTGTTCATTCGTTTGTATTTGTTCTCAGATCTACTGACAAACTGAAAGGGTGAAAGGTAAAAAAAAAAAAAAGAGATTTGACCCTCATTTCTTGCATTATTTACCCTTCCATGTATTAATCAGCTGGCACTTGTTACCTACGAGATCTGAATTACCTGTGTCTATCAAAGACAGGACTCCGTGGATCTGTTGACTGAATTCTAAGACTCTTTAAATATCATAGATCTGTTTCAGAGCCTGCGTTAACCCCCTCTGGGATTTCTTGTTTTGTTCTCTGCTCTTAAGAGGATGTTTTCCCTTCACAGAGCTCCTGCCATCACCAGTACAAGCACTGATGTGTACATCATTCCCAGCGTATGTGCACAAATGTATCATAGGTTATACCCAAACTGCCTCTTCTTTGCTCTACCAGAGACTTAAAAACTCCCAAATGGCATCTTTTTACAGTCATTTTACACGAGAAATAGGCTTCATGCTTTCCTTCCTCATCCACCCGACTGTTCCTCTATCCAAATATTAACTCCTCCTCCTGTGTATTTGCTAACCTTTCCCACCTGCACAAGGCTTTATCTTTCACCCACACAATCTCTGTCACGCTCACAGTCACTGGCCCACAATTAGAAGACTATTTTCTGACAGAGCCCGATCTCACAGAGAATTGGAGGTTTGATCCAGCCCATCGGATTTGTCCTTATGCTTCCAGCAAAGCACATTTCAACCCCTGATGGGAGACATGGGGAGTTCCTCAAGGCACATCCATAATGGAAGCCGTGCTCTTAAAAACAAACACCCCACATCACAACAGAAAACACAACCCATCCTTCTCCTTCATGCATTAAATCTCTTTTTGATAGGAATAAATTCCAGTACAACCTCTAGACCTGAGCTGGGATTTCTGGGGGAATTAGGATAGCCTGAGAATATCTACTGTTCAGATCCACTATTGCAGACATTGCACTGAGGATTTGAACTTCATTACCTGTAAAATCTGGCCCAAAAGAAAGCTGGCTCTGGATAGGCGAGGACTGGTTTTTGGGTCATTCTGCAGGGCAGGCTCCTCTGGCTGCAATGTATTCTAGTGAAAATAACACAGGAATTTTTCTCCCCCACCCTCTTTTTTTTGGTATTTTTTTTTAAAAAAATCATAACATTTGAGAAACAAAAGAAGCCAAGGCAGATATTTTATATTTCCAATAAAAGTGATAGTGATTGATAGCTAAAACAAAACAATGTTCTAAACAAACAGTGGACATAGCATGGCCTATGCTGAGAAACACTGCTTTTTCATTGCTCTTCACATTCCTTTTTTCACAGACTGCTCTCCACACCTAAAAAAGAGGTAATTTCTGCACCAAGGAAGAGCATACACAGCTTTTGCTTTCACAGGCACCCCTGCCAGTGATCTCTGTCCCTTTGATCAGTGGGGATGCGAGCACAGAAGGAATGTGTGACACTTAACCTTGACTGAAACCAAGCACGAGCACTGCCTATCTGTCTCTGCAAAAGTTAGAAGCATGAATGTCTCCCAGACTCTAAAAATAACTTATGGTAACGAATACACTAGGAAGGTTGTTTTAATTTTGTAAAGATGGAATTTTGGGGTCTAAAGAAGGAAAAATCAAATTACTGTTGGTGATGGAAAAGGAGAAATTAGAAGGGCTAATTTTTAATTAGAAGGACTAATAGGGAGACAGATAATCCCAATTCTCTCCACTGCATCTAGGCTGGAAGAGACAGGTCTTTCTAATGTGGGACAATGGGCTCTGTGGGTTAGAGGCTTGTTCACAATAGGAGAGAAATAATTCTGATTATTAACTCCAAGGACACAGCTTCTTCCTCGTGTACATGAAGATGCATTAAATGTTTACAGGCAGAGAAGCATGAGAAAGGTAATTAAAACACAGAACAGAGTTTTGACTTTTAAAGTGGACTCCCTCATAGCTGGAAGGGTTAATAGTGAACCAGAGCTGGGTTCAGTCCAAGGGAAAGTATTATTTAAAGAAAACAGAAGGTGCCCATTGCCTGACACAATCAAAACCTACAGAGAATGTAAACAGGAATTTCTGTAAAATGATGATGAAAAATGAAAAATGAAAAACCAGTAGCAGGGGAGTGTGAGTTGTTAAAAAGACTTTGTTTGTAGATACTTACCCGCAGTGCCCGAAGGGTATTGTAGGAGTTTTCTGTCTCATCTTTGCTTCCTCTGTGCATCAACCGCTGCAGCTTCACCAAAAGGAGCTGCTGGGCTCTGAGAGGATGGAATCACATAGATCAAGATATTTTTGAAACAACTCACAAGAAAGACAAGATTGCAATGGGTCTGTGCCTACAGAAGAGATTAAATAGAAATAGCAGTGAGGACTGACTGGATCATGTGGTAAATGCAGGAACAAAATAATAAGAGGAACTGCAGTGCAGTTAAGGATTAAAGAACATTCATGGAATATTTGCAAATTATACTTTTTGAGCAACCCACTTTCTTTTTTCAGGTAACATCTGGAATCTCCTTCCTTAAGTTTTATAGCTCATATTACAGTTTAACATCACCAAACTTTATCTCAAAATTTAAGACACAGATTCCTCTTTTCTTAGAGCAGTAATGTTTACAGAGCCCTGCTGTCACTGGGGGTCCCTCAGCATCACCCTCACCTGCTGTAGCTGGGAATGGTCCCCATCTCCAGGTCCCTGTCAGTGAAGGGATCCACCCTGGCACACAGCCACTCACACCTGCCCTGGTACATGGTGTCGAGGATGTGGACGATCTCATCACATTTCACGGACAGGGAGCAGCAGTCCAGCTGGCTGGAGATGTTCAGGTTCAGGCGGATGTGGAACGAGTCCCCCGAGGTGATGAGCCCTTCTTCCAGCTCTGCCAGCAGCCTCCGGTACCCTGCACAGGGAGGGAAGGGCTGAGGCCGGATCTCAACTCCATTCCCAGGCATCCTCTGGGAGAAGCCACGGCACTAACTCCTGAGGCTGCTCCGAGAGAGGTTTGTACTTCAGAGCGCTGCCTGCAGCAGCTCCAGAAAGATCGTGGGCCTGCACCTCAGACACTCTGATGGGCACTGCCTCAGGGACAGCCCATTCCCAATCCTCTCTGGGGATATTCTCACTACAATGCTGCTTTTGGGTAACTCCATTCTCAGGAATGGAGCCCAGGCTGCTGGGCTCAGCTCTCTGGGGATATTCTCACTGTTTTTGGGTAACTCCATTCTCAGTAATGGAGCCCATGCTGCTGGGCTCAGCTCTCTGGGGATATTCTCACTGTTTTTGGGTAACTCCATTCTCAGGAATGGAGCCCACGCTGCTGGGCTCGGGTCTCTGGGGATATTCTCACTGTTTTTGGGTAACTCCATTCTCAGGAATGGAGCCCAGGCTGCTGGGCTCAGCTCTCTGGGGATATTCTCACTGTAATGCTGCTTTTGGGTAACTCCATTCTCAGGAATGGAGCCCATGCTGCTGGGCTCGGGTCTCTGGGGATATTCTCACTGTTTTTGGGTAACTCCATTCTCAGGAATGGAGCTCACGCTGCTGGGCTCAGCTCTCTGGGGATATTCTCACTGTTTTTGGGTAACTCCATTCTCAGGAATGGAGCCCAGGCTGCTGGGCTCAGCTCTCTGGGGATATTCTCACTGTAATGCTGCTTTTGGGTAACTCCATTCTCAGTACTCCACTCATGACCTGTGGAACAGAGAACTTCTCGACAAAGACACAGACACAGCTATAGCTCTGTCCTCTAAGTACAGTGTGAGTTCTGCCACCAAGTTTAATGACAAGCTATTCCCCTTATTATTAGCTCTAATTGGCACTCCCAGAATCTATAACATGCTTTATCTGCAGTTAAGTGATGCTCAAAAAATTGCAATAGTCTTTCCTACCATTGAAAACATCAAAGAAAATCAAAGGCATCACTTCCTGCGTGATCTATGCAGCTGAAATTCTCTAACCAGCATAAAAACACAAACGCCCATTTATACACACCAGTAAAGAATGGATTTCAGAATGTAATTTTTGATCCATAACCTGAAATTATCATTATAGGCCCTGAACACTAAAATCAAATTCTGTTCGCCACACATGAACTCCAGCTGTTAAAGATAAGATAAAGCCACAAAGGTAATAAACAGGGCAACTCCATCAGGTAAATGCTAAATCGACCAGGATGAAGATCATTCAGCTCACCACATTGTACTGCAGAAAACGGAACATAAAAATAAGCTTGAATGTGTTTCATGAGTCATGTTGGCTCATTGGCCACCATGTACATTTTTCAGAATCCTGTTGATAAGCCCATGGGTTTTTTATTTTCTCAGTCACTAGGCTAAAAGCTGAAGCAGTTTCTCAGAGGAGCTGTAATTAACACCAGTGGCATGCTCCAGATTTATCCCAATGCCAAGGATATGCTGGTCCTGTCATCCTCTTCCAGACAAGTTGCTATAACAGATTTGGACAATTTGAGATGAGAAACACTTCTGGTCTTACCTTCATGATTTGATTTATACTGGAGTGTTACTGGACCGCTGCACCTCTGAATTGTCCAGTGAACTTCTTCCTTTGTGCAAGTATCCAAGGGAACACTTTGATTTTCCCCTTTAATGCAGCCCTCCAACTAGAAATGAAAGAAATATTACTCTCCAGTGTGGGTTCAATCTCTGAGTCACTTATATCAATTTTTTTAAGTCTCATAATCTGTTTCTTATTAAACAACACAGACACTTTGCTATCAGAATGTAGATTATGTCCTAATTATATAATTTCCTTTCCCTCAAATTAGGAATGCCAGCAGTCAACAGAACTGCAGCACTTTGATAATCCCAGATTTCCCTGGGAGTAAGGAGTGCAGGAATATAAATTGTGGGGGGGTGTTTTTCCCCTTGGAGACATTTTAATAAGAAAATGGTCTGGGAACATTGGCAATGGAGGGAAAACTAAGTGAAGCACTGTTGAACTCGTACTCATGTGATGCCAGGGACAGCATAGGTGGGTGGGCAGACCCTCAGTGCTGCTTGGTGACGATTTCATGCTCACCAGGAGGATCTGGTGTCCCTCCCGAAGGCCAGCCTTCTCTGCAGGGGAGCCTGTCTTGACAGAGCTGATGAAGCTGCCTTTGTCGTTGCCCCCGAGCAGGGTGATCTCCGAGGTGAGGCTGTCCCCGTTCAGCGTCACGCGCTGGATCGTGTGACACGAGCTCCTGATGCGGCCCACGGACGTGACAGAGGGACGGAAGGGTCTGTGCTCGCGAGAGGAAGGGACAGTTACTATCTCCCATTGAGTTAAATGCATGCATGAGAAATGAGAGGTACATAAATAAACTTTTAGCTCTATCAAGCACTAGCATCTAAGGACTCTAGCAGAAATCCTCCTCATTACTGCATGAGCTCTGGAGAAGAGCATCTGGAGAGCTCCAAGAGCTCTGGCATGACTGAAAACTCAGTGTCTCACAGTTCTCCACTCTGCAAGCTCTTTCAGCAAGATAGCAAGATCACAAGGAGAAATTTAAGCCTTCAGAACATTTTGTCTGCCTTGAAGTTTTTAAATTTTAGGATGACCTTCAAGGGTTTACAGGACATGAAAGGGCTCCAAGATAAAGTTATACTGCTGCCACCATAATCACTCCTGCCATTATAACTTCAGCAACTAATAAATAAATAGAGTTTCTACCACAGCAGCCTTTCCTCTCAGTCTCTAAGGTTGGTAAACTAGCATCTCAAATACCTTTCCAGAGAGAACTTTCTAAATATGGAGTTGACATGCTCAAGCTCATAGGCATCCAGGCCTTCCGACTGATGAGAAGAAGAGGAAGAGTGCACTGAAGGAGCTCCGTGTGACTGCCTGTCATGACTGTCATCTGGAAAGAGTAACAAGAATGATAATGAGTCCTAGATAAAGTGACAAAGATGGAAAAGGGGAAAATTAATTTTAATTGATCCCAGCCAAAGCTGAAGTAGGAAATTCCTGATGTAGAGGCATGATTCATACCCACAGGACATGGCACAAGGAATGCCACTGTCATAGAACAGAAGTGGGAAGGGACCTCTGGAGACTGTCCAGTCAAAGCTCAGTGCAGGGTCAGATCAAGGACATTGCTCAGGACTTTATCCAGATGAGT
Organism: Acanthornis magna; assembly: GCA_036785705.1. Lineage (NCBI taxonomy): Eukaryota > Metazoa > Chordata > Aves > Passeriformes > Acanthizidae > Acanthornis > Acanthornis magna. The sequence continues at coordinate 5,107,189 of JAWUZG010000039.1, read as the reverse complement.
TTTGATATCTCCAAAGATGAAGAGTTTGAGTAAAACTCTCTGGACAACCCTGTTCCAGTGTCTGATCACCCTCACGGTAAAAATCTAACCCTTTTCCCACTCAGTTCTTCAGGAATGACTTTCCCATTCTCACCTAGCTGACCCTCTGTTTCCTTGATTTGCTCACAAGACTGTGTGTCCCATTTCCTTAGAGCAGGGTTGGTTATGTGACAGTCTCTGTAGCTGGGCAGCTGATCACATATTAGCTCATAATTCAACTATACATGATGTCCTCTTGCTTACCATCCAGCTCCAAAGCATCACATCCAAAGCTGTCATTGTCCTCTTCAGCCAGGCTGGAATTAAAAACAAAGCATGAGATAATGGAAGAGAGAGAGAGAGAGAGAGAAAGCTGAACACTTTCCAGCTTTCAGCAGATTTCATTAAGTTCTGAAGGAGGAACTTCTTCTGTGGAAAAGGAAGATATTGGAGGTGTTGGATCAGGCAATGGCACTGCTGCAAAAAAAGTTGCAAAAAAATAAGCAAGTAACATCCTTGAGGATGTTAGGGAAAATACAGAAAAGGGCAGGAAGACAACATGTGTCAGCCAACACGGGAAGCATAGGAAGCAACAAAAAGGTGCAGAAGGAAGAACTGCCAGCAGCAGTGAGGGAATGAAGATTTTGCTGAAGAACAGAGGAAGCTGCTGCCTGATGGTGTCATGTGTAACCCACACCACGCTTGGATCAGCACGGAGATAAAAGCTGCACGGTGCCTGCTGTGCGTGCACTGCACCATGGGGCTTTCCAGGAGAGCAAAAAGCCAGAAGTTCACTGACGGACAGAGCGAATGCAGGGGAAGTGACTGAAGTGCAGCAGTAAAGGAGCAATTTATCTGCTTGATTTAAAGTACTTGAAGCATTTTATAGCAGTTTAAGGGTACCTCACATGGCTACTCAGGTACCTGCAGTACAGAATGGCAAAGTGCTCCAGGCTTTAGCACAGAACTGCCACAGCTCTGGTCCCAGTCCAGCTGCCAGTGACACAGCTCCTCCTGGTAAAGGTGACTAGGTTGGTTGGCCTTAAACCCACTGAAAATTCACTAAAATTTTGCAGGGGTAGTGGGGCTGTCCAGCCAAGTGAGTGATCTGTCAGCTTCACTAGAAGGACTTCATTAAAACATGTCCTTTGGTTGCAAAGCTGTTTAAATAACAGCTTGTTGTTTTTCCCATTCAGAATGATTTGTAGGTCTCCTGTGGAGCTGATATTCCTCATATCTGGCTTCAGCTGAGGGTGAATTTTTGTAGCCAGGCTGCGGAGAATCAGCTATTTTTACACCATGCATAAGCAGGGAAATAACGTACCTTTTCCTACATTAAATGATGATCTCACCCTTTTTTTTCACACAAATTAAGATGAGATGAACTGTGAAACCTGCAACTTGGCTTGCAAACAGCAATTATTCTGGATTATGTTCACAAATAAGTTACAAAAATTTATCATGCTAATTATAAAGCTATAAACTACAGTGAACTTTTGGGCAGGCTCTTGAGGTACTTGACTTTAGTGATTATCAGCTCAACAAAGTAATTCAGACCTTGTTCCAGGGTAACTTTTCTTTCCACATGAAGAATATCTAATATGAGGGAAAAATTCAGATTTCAGTACAACTCATTCTTCCAATGCCTTAACACATGGAACAGAATACAGTCAGAGTTACAGTGAAATAAATCCATAAGATGAATAATCTCCATGTAATCTCTACTGTGTCCTGTAATACACTGCAAATATTGAAAAGTTCAGGCAAGCCAAAGGCTTCTCAAGCACCCGAATCACAAAACATTCAAATAATTAATAAAAAAACCCTTTTCTTCATCTTGAATTAACACAACCCACTTTAAAAAGGGACTTGTAGGACAATGTAGAAGAAGCTAAGGGAGACAAAAATAAACATTGCTTAAATCCTCAGCAGCCTAGAAAATTATGTGGGAGAACCAGCTGGGGATGCCCTGAGTGGGAAACTGTCTTGCAAAGCTGTCCAGAGAGAGAGAGGCAGAAGTGGCAGTCAAATCATTTTGGAAAACATAAAAATCGGAATCAAGTTCTAATAAAGATAAGATATTAAAAATACATCTAATAAAGATCTAAACCCTCCACATATATTGCTTTCTTCTAAATTGGCCTCCCTTGTTCTTTTCCCCTTCTGCTCGGGACCATTAGGGAATGTGTCTCCTGATATTTCTGATGCAGACACTGATGCTATTGACACCACACCAACACAGCATGTCTGAGTATCACATTGCAAAAAACCTTTTAGAAAAGGGGTCAGTGCCCTTTAGGGAACTGTGAGACGGGAGAGATCTCTCTCCTTCCTGCCACCAACTTCCCACTCACAGCTGATGTGATTTCACTGCCAGGGGAAGTCCACGGGGCCCTGACCTGACAGAAGTAGAAGCTGCAGCAGAAGGTGAAGCCAAGGGCAAAGCCTCTCTCTTCCCTCCCTGCTCTGATGAGATACAGACCCTGAGCCTGACAAAAACCACCTCTCTCCTCCACTTCTCCCTTCCATTCCTCACAAACGTGCAAGCAGCTCTGCTCTGCTTTGACAGCTTACAGACCACAAGGGGGGCTGTGAGAAATGGGGAAAGAAAAGGGACACAAGGGCAGCGTGGAGCTCAGGAATAAAAACTGAAGCTGGATCAGTCTATGAAGGTAGAGCACTTCTTCAATAGCATCAGTGCCGAGTCATTGCAGTCCTGCTTCTGTTCTGTCCGTTAAAAAGCAGTGCTGCAGTGGCAGCACTGTGTCATTCATCCCGGCTGAACCGTCAGACACTCCTGAGCAGTTCGGACAAAACGTGGGATGAAGGGCTGCAGCCTTGAGAAGTCGAAGTTAATCCTGCTGCCTTATAGAGGCTCTTCAAGCAGAGGCAGGCACAAGGACTTCTACAGCCCTTTTGACCTTGTCCTGGTGCCAGCAGGCTCGAGGAACCTTCCCCAGTGTGACCCACCTGCAGTGAGGTGTGTCCTCTTTGCAGCGCCGCACGATGGAATCGTTCCCGGGAGGCTCAGGGGTGGTCGACATGATGCTGTCGTTGCGATTTCGCAGGGTTTGCTTTGAAAAAGAAACCAAAAGGTGTCAGAAAGGTTATCTGGCTGAAATGTGCTCTCACTTCTAAGTCACAGCAGCATTAGAAGTGGTACCCTGCACTGAGAAGCACACACAGAAAAAGAAGAGAAGTTGATTCTAGCTGTGCAGAATGCAAGAGCACTCATATATTCCACTGTTTTAGCACAAGGCACAGCTTGTGTGCTGGCACTGCACCTTCCCCTGTGACCACAGAACTGCCTGATTTACGAAGCCATTGTAACTTTGCCCTTGATGTGTGGTGTGTGTGTTGCACAGCTGACATAGGAGGAGGAGGATGAAAAGCAGTATGTGTACTATATAGATATAGATATAGTTGGAATGGGGAAGAAAAATACAGATCTCCATATATTAAATAATTAATCTTCCAATACACTGGAAACTAAACCCTGAATTGCACTAGAGGGAAGACAGTGTAAGTCATCTAAACATCCAACAGATATTCCAAAAAATATTCCTAGCCCAGCTAAGCTTATTACAAGTGGCAGCAAGTTCTCTCTTGGCTATTCTTGAGTATAATTTTAATTTCCTGGGGGCAGCATTTTTCACGGTGTTCTAGAAAGATGTTTTGTTCTTTGTTATTAACACTCTGCAAGAACACTCTCTCTATCTGCCTGTCCTGCTGTGTCAGTGCTCACATATGTATAATGGAATATCTACCTTGGAAGATTATGGGGATACAGCAAGCAGGGAAGAAATGGTTTGACTATGGTATGCAGAAATTTCCAGCTGTGATCTGCACCCCTTTCCTCACTCGCTGTTACTTATAGACAGAAAAAGCATTATAGAACTCAAAAAACCCTTAAAATTTTCTTAGATAAGTTACAAAGCAGCTTTTAAAGCAAATCTTTCTTCTAACAGTAAATGTTAAATGGCATAAGGAGACAGCAAGAGGTCATAAATACCTTTGAAATATCTTTAAATAAACATAAACCAATTCTGTGATTTTGGGAAAGGCTAATAACATAGTTCTAACAAAATGCTGGTAAAAGGATTAAGGGAGATTCTGACAAGAGCCTTGAATGTGATCACAGCTGGGATGCTGGGGAAGTGCTAATGCTGAGTTTTGAGAGCTCTGAACCACATCAGGAGAGACAGGCAAGGGGCATCCTTACGATCTTGGTGACTTCACAGCTGCTGATGGAGTTGCTGATGGACACAGAGGAACTCGTGTCCGTGCGGCCGGTGCTGCCCTCGGCCCCATCTTCGTCCTGTGCTCTGACTGCTGCGCTCATGGGGACACAGGACACAGAGAAAACACACCAGAGAGAAGCATGTCAGAGCACTTCAGCGCAGAGCCTTTCTCACCTGTGCCACCACACTTACATTCTCTTTCCATTTCAGCTGATCTCGTACTGGACAGGGGCCCTGGACACGCTCCTGCCCTGCAGCTCTGGCTCCAGTTCCTTCCCCAGCAGTTCCCAACAAAGCACAGAAATTCCTACCCCTCTGCACAGACTCCTGCCCACTTTGTCTCTCAGCTCTGTCCTGGACATTTCTAATAGATCTATGAATGCCATTGCACAAATTAAAGAAGGATTGTTTCATTAATTTATGTCTTGATTTCACCACTGGAATCTGGCAATCTGCAAGGCTGGCTCATTGAATTACACTTTTTTACAACAACAAATTTACAGCAGGGAGCGAGAAGCCTGAGATCCCTCCACAGGTAACACAGAGTGAATGGTGACTCCTGCCCTTCCTCAGCCCCTCTGATCTGCACTGATGTTGCACATTTTCTGATAGCAAAGTGCTGCTGACCATGGGATGCCTCGGAGCAGGAGCTGTGTTTCCCATGGTATTTTGTACAACAGTCGCACACAACAACTGAAGGAAGTGCTGTCTGTGATGGAGTTTGGTTCAGGGATAGCATTACACAAACAAGAGGAATTAGGAGTAGCTCAAACATGAGTTTGCAGCAAGAAATTTTGGCAGCTGGCTGGGGCATGGGTCAATCCCTCTCTCCCAGCCTTTGCAGTGCTTTAGATTTAAAATTAATTCCCTTGTGCTGAAGGACAAAAGAACTCATTAGACAATCACTAGATTAGGGCCTTTTCAGCTTGAATGATTTTTCCAACAGCAAAAAGAGAATGGTATAATGATTTTTAGTACAGATGTTACATAAATGACTTTACAATTTTTGTAAACTAAAAGGAAAATTGAGTAAACAGAAAATTTAGGCACAATATGGGATGCACATTATGTACCTGTGGAGGTATCTTTGGATGAAGAGGACAGTGAAGTAGAACACTTGAATACTTTAAATTATTACATTGGTAACTGTGAGAGAAATAGGGTTTTTTTACTGACTTGGACTTACTTAAGAATTTCCCTGGTTGGCATATTTGTTAAAACAACTTAAAGAGATTAAGTGAAAGAGACAAAGCAATGGAAAAGGAATAAGGACATGGGTGCTCTTTCTGACCTTGAAACTCTGATGTTTTGTTCATGCTGACAGGGGATTTAGCTCTTGGACTTATCTAAAAGAAAAAGGACAAAAATGAGCACAAATGCAGAATATCTGCCACACACTGTAAAGCAGATATTTTCACCACCTTTTTTCACTGTTATGTTGTAATCTATTTGCCCTCCTTTAAACAATAGGACCCAAAATTTAGAAGATATTTAGGTATCTAAATACCACAGCAGCGATGGAGGGTTAGCTACCTGACTACTTTTGAATGTCTGGCCTAAATGCATTGCAATTTGTAGATTCTGCTGAGGAAACAAAGAGACAAAAGGTGAAGTGGGTGCCTTGGGACTGGTTTCAGGCAGCTGTTAATACAACAGGCATCCTTTTGGAGTGTGCAATGTGAAAAATGCAGCTCTATTGCCATAAGTAATAATGACAGTCAGAGCTCAGAAAGGTTATGAAGGGCAGGGAGAATTCAAATGCAGATGAAAGGAAAGAGAACCTCAAAAGCCCGAATGTTAGGTTTTTGTGGGATTTTTTTACAATTCATGAATACAGCATCAGATAATAGCCGTGTGAATGCAGCTAGTCAGGGAAATCATGAACCTACCTCATGCTACCCCTTCCTGTTAGGGATGAGGAAATTGCCATAATTTAATTCTAAATTAGATAGTTAATTTTGCTCCAGATTGTGTCCATTTCTTTCTATTTTTCCTTCCAGCTGCTGAGAGCTTTTCCACCAATGCTTCGTTTTTCACCTTCAGTGTGTGTTGGACCTCAGGCATTATGTCATTTTTTTTTCCCACTAATGTTAAGGAGGCCAAGAATCAATTTATTGACAACGCTCCAAGAATGTGAATGAACAGCAGAAGCAAGAAGAAAACAGAAAATGAGGAGAAGGGACAGAAAACAGTCTATGAAGCCTGACTGGATCTGCTCCTCAAGATGCAAATCACCACAGGGCAAAAACTGACAGCTCATGATCATACACAAATCTATTCTTATCTTTGCAGCACTTTCAGAGGCACGGCCACAACATTTGTTATGTCTGATATTTCTAACAGTGCCTGCTCTGCATCATTCCAGCCTCATAGTCAGACACACCTGGATCCCCTTCAGGTTCACTCTTCTCTTGAGACGAACTTGATCAGGCAAGAAGAATTTGTTGTCTTCTGGAGAGTCTTCAGAAGTGGAGGAGTCATCAGCTTCCTGACCGTTGGCTTTTGGGCCAGAAGTCCCAAAGGCCTGGGAGATAACGGTAATGGGAAGATTCCGTGGCAAACTCTAAAGATCACAAGGGAACACTTTACTTCTGAGAACAGTTTGGTACAAGTCATGACCTTCCTTCAGAGTAATCTGACTGAACCTATTGTGACTCCTGTGCTTCAGAAGCTCACGTACAATGTGGCTCCAGACCCAATCAGTAATTTGGATTGAGATTTTCGGGGATTTCTGTTCACTGACTGAATTCTGTTTCACTCACGTTCCTAAAAAATATTTGTAGTTTCTACCCCAATGTAGAAAATAATTGGTTGTCTGCATTTCTTTCCCTTCCATTTGAAATCAAGCTGTGGAATGGCAGCCTTTGGGAGGCCATGACAGACAACTTGAACCACGCTACAGCAAAGAATTCACGACACTGACATTTAGTAGGAGGAAATTATTTTGTTCAGTTAATTCATGGAAAGAATTTTTAAAGTCCATTCTCCCTTCTACACGAAAATATTTGCAAAAGCAAGCCTTAAAGAAAGAGATCATGTCTGTCTTGACAGCCCTACCTGGTCGAGGAAGTTGTTGTCCTTGGAGAGGCGCCGGAGCTTGCACTCCAGGTTGACGATGCACGCTTCCTTCCGCACCACCTCGATTCGCAGCTCATCGTTTCTCTCCTCCAGCTCCCGGATCTGCTTCCTGTATTTATCCTTCTCAATCAGACAGTGGGAATACTGAGTCTGAGCCTCGTCGCGCGAGCGGAATGCCTGCGGTGGGGGCAAGAAACCTCCTTGGCACCTGGGCACCAGATTGTCCTCCTGCTGGTTTTGTTTGTGAGGTGTTGGCAGTGGGGACTGCAGAACTGGTACCCAGTCACCCATTAACACGGCAATCAGGGCCAGGATGTGCCACAGCAGCACCATTAAAAATTATGGTGATGGGGGTGGTTCATTTACAGCTCCCTCTGGGTTGGTGGGAAAATGTCCCGGAGTGCAAATGGGGTGACTTGACACTGACATAAAGCCTTGCAGGAGCTGCTGTTGAGATCCTGGTCCTGCCTGCCAGATGCTGCACTGTGGAAACAACCCAATATTATCCCGTGGTTAATTACTGTAATGCAAATCCCAACAAGTAATTCCTTTAACTGCTTATTTTATTATGGTATTTTGGGCCCAATTACCCACAATTCCCCAAAGTGACACAGAGGAGATAGAAGCTTTTGCTATTGATTTTCCCCCACTGTAACTGTGAGATACCTGGTCCCGCTCCTTCTCCACCTCTTCCAGCTGTATCATCACAGTGTTCATGCGGTGCTTGTACATCTCACAGTCTTTTCCTAGTGTTGAGCACTTTAACTCCAAATCTTCTTTCTCCTCAAGATACTGGAAATGATACACTGTTAACCACTACTGAATGCTCTCAGAGGTATTTTAGGCTCTAGCCTCAGATATTCCATCTCTCTACCCTTCCATTTCTCACCTTGTCTCTCAAGTCCTCCACATGACGAATCTCCTCCTGGAGGTTAAAGATTTTGTTGACCAGCTCATGACGGTCCTCCAGTGCCTCCTTACGGTCGTGTTCCAGAATATCCAAAATGGCTTTGTCTGAATCTGGCAAACCCCTCTTGTCAGCCTGAGGAAAGACATTTTTAAGAGCCAGGCCAGGAAAACAGAAAATAGTGTTGCAGGGAGAAAAGCATCAGAGACAGTAACAAGCAGGAGGAATAGCAAATGAACAAGGTACTACAATGGGAAAGCAGGAGAAGAGATGGACATTTGTTCATATTTTAAAGCAGTGTCAAGAAAAGATGAATAAAGTCTGTCTTGCTGTCAGAATAGTCTGATGAAGGAACTGTTTTACTGGTCTATTGTACTGGCTGTAATTTGATCCGGTTTGGATGCAGTGACAATTCTTCACTCCAAGCCCTGCATTCAAAACTCTTTTCTATTAATCAGCTCTCACTGAGCACAAAAATCACCCCTTTCCAAAGAGCGGGGCCTAAGAAAATATTCAGGGGAATTTTTAAGGCATGCACAGGCTTTGCAGGGCTGTGCTCAGAGAATATTAAACATGCCTGGGGTACCTTGTACCACTGCTTCCTTTTCTGCACTGTCCAGCAATATAATTTCTTTCAGATTTCAAATCAACAAGATTACCAAAGCAGGTTCCAACACATAATTGCCATCCACAATTAACCATAAATGGAAGATGAAAAGGGCATAAAATGCCACCAAGGAATATGCATATTTATTTTTGAAATACCTAGACTAAGTGGGAGATTTCAGGGACATTTTGGTTATCCAGTATTTCTAAGCATACCTAAGCATTTCTAAAACAAACTGGTTTAAATTTATTTATACTTTCACTTAGGAGAATTTAAATCCTATTTTTAGAAATTTCTCTGTTTCTTTAAGTGCTACAAGACCATTTGAAATAATATAAGAGCTCCTACATAGATCAGAACTCCCAGAACCTTCTATCCTATACCCCTTTTTCAACCTTTGAATTGGATTTGTGCTAGAACTAGGAATCATTAGGCACTGCTACAGGCTACAGCCATTTCTGAAAGGCCCTCTATTGATAAGTTTAAAGTGTCATTTGAAAATGCCACAAGCCTTTTCCAACAAAGTGCTAAGTGGTCTCACAGATATCCTAATATTTGGCTAATCTTTTCAGAGGAGTCCTAAATGTGATGAATATCATCTGTTTTCCCTACCTGCCCAAGCACAGGTTAGTGCAGCTCCCTGTGCAAGTTACAGCAGGGTTCTACAGGGCACCCTTGTGCTCAGTGACCACGCAGGTACAGGAACCTTTATTACTCTCTGCTTCATTAAAACCTCCTGGCAAAGATATGCTGACAGCCGAACATAAGGTACACAGAGCCACTGTCAGAAATTTCTGGGCTGGCTGTTCAACACAGCTTTGTAGTGACAGGCTGGTACAATGTTCAGCAATTAAACACTGCACTCTTGGAAGAGCCAATTTCTCATGTACACTCGATTTTTCAGAGGACTATTTTTGTAGAACTCCTCCTCGTGCATGTGTCTGTGCAGGGAGCACTACAGACAGCTGGGAGCTGTACAACCAGCCTTCTGTTTGCCCAAACTTTGCACTGCTGCTGGTTGGAGCTTTGCAGGCAGAGCTTTCAGCCAACACTTCCTGCACTGTAACTGGAGTAGGTGTGAGTTTGAGGTGAGGAGCAGCAGCAGAGACCACACCACCTCCTCTTGTCCGTGGGCACCAATTCCCTGTTACACACTCAGCCGCTGTGCCTTACTGAAACACATGGCAGCTGTCAGCGCTGTGCCAGCCTCCTCCAGACACTCCAGTCCCGAAGGGCAGCCCCTAAGGCAGGCTGTGAGGTGATGTGGGATATGTGAGAGAGGATGGGAGGGGAGTGTAGGGGTGCCTGGAGGCAAGGCGTGGTCCAAGCCTGCTGAATCCATCCTCTGGGTGAGCAGGAGGGGTAAGCTGAAGTGTCAGGGGTTTTAAAGGCAGCAATCTGCTTTTATACCTGAATGATGGACTGTAACTCCTGGATTTTAGTCTTCATCATCTCATTTTCCCGCTCCAGCTCCAGAACCTGTTCCTTTTTGGGTCGATTTTCAATATCATTTTTCAGCTTCAAAGACTGGTTCCTCTCCAGCTTGCACTCCTCTTCCACCTTGTTCAAGCGATGCTTCAGCTGGTCAATCTAGAGCAGCCAGGAAGCAGTGAAAAAGAGAAAGAGGAGAGGAAGGAAATCCTTCCTAGCTCTGACATATAGTGCTCTGAAAAAGCTCTCACTTCCGGGTAAAAATATAGGTGGAAAAAATAGCTTAAACTCTGAATGCTAACAAGGAGTAGCACATGAGAGCTCTACACCTTTCTGCTGTCTCATTTTCCCAGATGCCACTGGCACTCTCCATTGCTGCTCCTGACTGAAGCACCCCAGAGCATTTATCTCACCTCTAACTGCAGGTCTCGGCTCCTTATCACAGCCATGCTCTTCTCGTCGCTCAGTTGGGCATATCTCATGGCCAGATTGTAGTTCTCATCTTTCACCTTGACCAGCTCATCGTTGTAGTTGTTCCTCTCCTCCTTCATCTTGTTGTATCTCTCCTGGAAGGTCAGCAGCTCGATCTTGTTCAGCTTTAGCTGCTTTCTCTCATCCTCCAGCTGGCGGGACTTTGCCAGGAGCTCACAGCGCTGCACGTCCTTTGTCTTCACTTGCTGCTGAAGCTTGATGATCTCATTCATTAGGAAATGGGTAAGGCCTTCATGTCCTTCCTCCACTGGAAATGTTTGAACAGCTTATCAATGTCTAGTAAAGTATCTCATTTAAGTTACTTTATTAATAGTAGGATCAACAGAAGTCAGTAAGAAACAAATGGTTCAGAATATGCACAGAGGTGCAGAATTTGCACAAATTCATACACATCTGCATGTCTAACTGGGAACAGTACAAATAATTACACAGCACACCGATATCAGAACCACAATATACACACATACAGCTTGTCTGGATAGAAGATGAAGCCTTTGCATTTGTCTTGTTTCAGCTGAGCCTGTGGAAATAGCACAACCTTGGTAAAATGAATCTGTACAAGTACAATTAATCTGAATGCTGCAAATGTGCTGCACATGTGTAAGTCATCAGTGTAATTTAGCCCACTGTTCCAATATAGCTTCTCTGGAGATTTCTGCTAATGCCTGTCATTCCATTTGAAGCTCTTCAGCCTCATTCAGACAGCTGGGATGTCTCTTTGCTTTATACATTACCTACTATATTTTGCTTTGAAGGGGACTGAAAAGCGTGCTACAACACGATTAGCTTTTATGTCCACTTCATGCCTGAAAAAAAAACCAAACCAGTCTTCCAGATAGCCCTTACTTCAGCAGGCTCCTTTGTGATTGATTCTACTCACCAACAATAGTGGAAAATCTCCGTGTAGGTTCTTTCCCTGTCACCAGTTTGTAGAGTTCAGGGTAGTAAAACTCCAGGCTCTCCAGGAACACCACATAGCCCCTCTGGCCCTTGGTGTGGAGAATGTCCAGCAGCCGGCCTGGGTACACACAGCACAGGTGACACATCAGCCCCACCAGCAGCATGAGCAAGTACCACCTCCCTGAAGCCAGATCTGCCTAAGGTTCATCTCTGCCACAGCAAGCAGTGCAGAATCCAGCTGATTAACGGAGCTCAGATGAGCCCATAAAGTAATGCCACCAATTCTATACGTTTGTGCTGATCGTTATTCTGAAGGAGTGTGGGCAAATTGGTCTCTGGAACAGAAATTTCAAAGGACAAGTTATTCAGTGCAGCCTTTACCAGGCAAGGATGGCAGATCCTTCAGTGACAAATCACGAGGTACTGCAAGACAGCTGAAAAGCTGCTCCTGGAATGGCACTGGCTGCTGCTTGCGTTAACTGAAATATTTGCCGAGGCTTTGATGGGAATTTGAACCCCACGAGCGCCAGTCTGCACAGCTCTGGAAAGAGTCTTTGTTATCAAAATAGCAGCAGCAGAATCCCCCCTCACTTTAAACCTCCTGTAAATAAGATATAGGGTTTCCATCTGATAATCTGTAACTCGATACAGGCTCCCTCCGGACTTAGCAAAGCAAAGCTGCTCAGACAGGGATGCAGATGGAGCCATTGACCAGATAATTACCTGCTCTGTTAATTTTGGAGGGCAGCATAAGGGAGTTGAGCACCTCATCCTCGTCCTGCTCATCGATGACTTTGCACTGCCGCAGGTAGGGGGTCAGTTTGGCCGGGTTGATGTAGCGGCTCAGCATGTGCCGGTTGCACTCCACGTTCTCCCACAAAGCCTCCTCCTCATCTTTCAGCGTGTCCAGGCCGTCATCCATCTCTGGCTCTGCTCCTGAAGGAGGGAGACAAGTGGCAAATGAGTACCAAGCAGGACAACTTCAATTCTGGTGCTTCTTTGTGCTTCTGTGTCAAATGGGATGAGCTCAGAACCACTTCTGACTAATGCTGAATTTGCCCAGTGTTGAAGTGCAGCCTGTCCACAGCTCATTGGGAAATGACAGTTCACAGAAGTGTATCTTGAGTATATGAACTATTGCTCAAGGCTCTCCAGTGATGGATCTGCGCTCAGCCAACTCCACAATGCCTCCACAAGTCAGAGGATGCCTCTGCTCCACAGAGGCAATGGCAAAGGGCAGGGTGCAAGGCAAGAAGGGAATGAGCCTGCAGAGCTCAGAGCAAACACAAATACTGGCTGCAGGCAATGAAGCCTTTCATCCTCACCTCCTTTGCTGCTCTCAGCTGTACTGATGTCAACCTGCACAGATGTGATGAGCCAGCACCTGTAAGTGGCTGCACACAAGAATAGTTCAGTCAGGTTGTGTCTGCAGCTGGCTCTGGATAGACTGAGGGGTGTGAGTGCAGGTACCTGGGAGCTCAGAGCTTGCCTTTCCCCGCAGGAGGGGAGAGGTGACAGCTTTGTACCACTGCAGTCTGAAAATGTTCTTGACTCATGCAAATGTTGTCACATGGTTTCTGAGTGCTTGCGAAGCAATTTCCTGCCAGCTCCTAATTTGTACCCACCTCATTAGAGAAGGTTACATGGCAGGCTACAGTGAGGCAAGGAAACTTGTACTGTAGTTAAAACTAAAGAAACTTTGTAAAAAAAAAAATCTTTCCTTCATTATTATGTAATAAATAAAGATTAACCTTTCAACTAGCACTAATTTTGCATTCTAGCTTTCACAGGACCTTGTGATCCAGGTGGCACGTGGAACGTAAGCTTCTATTTCAAGTTCAGAGACCCTGGTGGAAGAAGAATATGCACTTCTTGCATCATATGAGACGAGAGCTGTGCTTTATGAGGCTTTGCTGGTAATCAGTAACCAAAGACCTCCAAAGCAACATGTTGTTTTTCTCAGCTTCCGATTTCAGGACCTGGGGAGCAGCCTGTGTTACACAGAGCATCCCTGGGCAAAAGCAGCTCGTAAACTGCATAGCCAAGGGCTATTAATTCTTCATTTGGAACACGAAAGCCAAAAGTGCTAACCTGCTAAATAATGTGCTTGCCAGTGTTCTCACACAATGAAATACAGAATATTCCTACGAAAACAGTGTATGTTCTCTGCTTGGTGCTTTTAAAGCTTCCCCAATTTGTCAAAAATCTTAGTCTGGGTTTCAATATCTCTATGAGAAAAATTTGGATGGTTCTTCATACTATGGAAAAGTTAAGGGAGTATTACCAAGGGCTTTGTTCGTCTCCTGTACTCCAGCAGAGTTCTTTCCTTTGCAGTTTCACATCCCAGGAGCCACTTATTCCACATTTTCTTTGATGCCTGCATGTGGAGTCATTCCTCCAGTGACTGCAATTATATATTCTGGGAGAGACAACAGTCCTCAGAGGGCCAGGAAGACCAGGGAAGCTCAGTGGGATCCAGAATGACGGGAGCAAGGTTGTAGTCAGGGAAAAATCTCCCTGATCTTATGAACTCCACACTGGCTGGACAAAATTCTCATTGAATGCCAGTATTTATGTGTGGTAAAAATGACACTGCAGCAATGAGGAGAATAAAGGTAAAACAATAGAGAAAAAGCTTTACAAAGCAGGTTGCAGTGGGAGGAATGCTAAAGGTGAAAGAGCTTCATCTGAAGTCCTCACACATTCTCAAGGACCTTGCCCGCCACCACTTACTCTGGAAGTAACTGTATTTCACTTCAAAGGTGAATTTAACAAACGCTCCGTAATTGGAGAAGCTGGACTTTGGGGAGTAGAAGGCGGTGAAGCAGAAGGTCACACAGTCCCTCAGTCAGCTCACAGCCACAGCCATCTCCTGCAGCTGAATAAAGAAGAGTCACAGGCCCTTTAATTTCTGGGAGCGTACCAGGGAGCTCACGGATGGACCTCAGAGTGCAAAAGAAGCACTTGCCTGAATTTCATAAAATGCAAGATATCTTGTAATCTGCTGCGCTGAACCAGAAATTATTGCACACTGTCAGCAGTTCCCTCAGGACATTAGTAAGGGATTTCTCCACTAAATGATTCAAAGAAGAGTTCACTCATCAGCGTAATTCTCAACATGGATACGCTTTTTTTTTTTTTACCTGACATTAAAAAAAATCTTTATCAAATAGTCCCTTGTGTACAGACATAATACATCCATAGTGTTATTTTGGGGACATAATATTTAATGGGAAAGTAATAAGTATATTGCATGAGTGGCTAGGAATTTTAAAAGGAGATTTCTGATAGCAAACTCCTGCTAAACACTGTCTATTATCAGGAGCAAGCCCTGAGAATTGACATTTAGAGGAGTGGTCCCAGGGATGTGTAAGAGGCACCACTCCTCCCCTCCCTGGAGCCAAGGCGTTGCCTTTGCTGTGTTTCTTTGGCCAGGCTGCTCTAAGAGCACAACCCTCAAGGAGCACCACTGTCCTGTGGAGCTGTTCCAGAGAAAACAGCAATGAACAGCTGATATTAGTGCAGAACCCCTCCTACTGAGCAAATAATTCTTTGATTTAGTATTTAATATAATGTTGAATAGGAAAAAAAATGCTTGCCCTTGGTTGAAATTTTGGTGTGCTGGTCAAAAACCCAGATGTAACAACTGAAACTCAGTGGGAAACCAATAAAGGTCTTGTATTGCTGGCTTTAATTTTAGAAGTTTTTTGCAGACATGCATTTTCTAGGCATTTAATAGCCCTTATTCCCTGCTTCTGTCCTTCCTTCCTATGATGATATTGCAGAAAAGTTGTTTTCACTTATAAAATTAAAAATGACAGATTTAAAATGTTTTCAAATGTGCAATCGCTTATTTAATCTGATCTTTATTACCGTTATCTACTTTGTGATTCCAACACCTCTTGAGCTGTAAACTAACACATCCAGGAGTTGTGATATGTCATAGGAATACTACGGCATCCATTATAAATCACAGGTGCGAAGTCACAGACTTGGACTAACTTCAACAGACATTAAGCAAAAAGAAAGCAGAAATCACCACAGCAGTTAAAAAATTGCTCTCCTGCTGTTCCTTTCAGTAGTTAGTATACAAAATAGCTTTTAACTGCAGGAGAGCTTAATCCAGTAATAATCTCAGCTAGTTCCATCTATTTCAAAGATCTCTGTAGACACAGACAAATAAAGGAGAGAATCCCTTTTTACATTAAAAAGAACACTCTGCTCCCCTTGTCTCCTTTTCTCTCTCAGGGACTATCCTTCTGCTGGCTGTTACACACAAATGAATCGTTCTGTATGTTTGCTGTTTTTTCGCGGTGTATTTTTCAGCTGAACAAATCACCTTGCAGTTAAAGCTGCTCTCTGTTCTCACTCAGACTCCACACTCTCATATGTCAGTGACACTCTCCACTGATCAAGGGAATAAAGCCTGCAGGCTTCAGACCCAGGGGTTCTATAAAGTGCTCATCACCAGGTCACATCTAAAGCTTCATTTTTGGTTTTTGTGCTTTGTTTGATGATGGTGCAGAAATTAACCCTTCAGCTGTTTAATTATTTGCATCCCTGTGCTCTTAATTCCTGCCAGCCTGTCAATACTCAGGAATTGCCATGTAGTCGACTGCAAATGCACCTTTCAGCTCAGGTTTCTGATTTCCTGATATCCCTTTGGTGAAATATGAAAAAAGGGTTTGTCTTCATACTGAGAAGCAGCAGAAAGTTTATTTTGGAAGAGGCAATCTATTGTAATGTTTTGGGTTTCTGCGTTTGTCACAGCTGTTCACAGACTGGCAGTATTTAAAAAGAAATCACAGCACGCAAAATGTTTTGCATATTATAAGTTAATAGGAACAGAATTTTAGGATAAATACTAAGTATGAAGGAATTACACATAATCATCATACTTTAAACAAAAAATAAAGACGAAAACAACATCCTAGAATTGTGTATCTAATTATCCTCAACATTTTGAGGGTGCTGTTCTACATCTTCTTTCTCTGCACATCTCCAGATTCCGTGGGGCAATGTCTTTTCTCCCTGCAGTTTGTACAGCACCTCACATGACAAAGTGTAACAACTGGGTGATTTTCTCAAAAGCTGCTTGTGTGGATATGTGCAGATTTGCAATATCAGAGAACCACAAAACCACAAAGGGATTTAGAGCTATTTTTACTTTCAGAGGAAAGTCACAGTTTAAAGTGTGATAAGGAAATTATATTCCTTTGCTTAAGGACAGGAGAGCTCTGCGTGCCCTCCAGGCTTTCTGAAATGCTGAATACCAGCAGTTTCCAATTATGTTGGCTGCTCTCTGGATGTTCTGTGGTACTGAAAACCACTTTTAAAAGGCTTAAACATTGATAAAGAAGACCAAATTTGCTTACCTATCCCTGCAATTTTTTTCGATACAGATGTCTAAATCCGGACTCCCAAAAGAAGACGAGACAGTGTCTTCATCTGCCTTTAAGAATTTGCACTTTATATCCATTCTTTCTACCTCAGTGTCCCCACCTGAAAACAAGGCTGGGCAAAGGCAATGTTTATGACAAGGTAGGGCTTGTTAATTAGTGACCGCAAAGCACATGGAACCACTGAGATGGAAAGGCCCCAGAAAAGTGTTTATTATTAGTGCAGTTTTATTACTTCAGACTTTTCAGGCCTCAGAACACTTTGTGAAGGCAGCAGCTCTGCTGAGTGGGCTGGGCTGTATTTCTGTTTCGGGTCATAGAGATGCACATGAAAAGAACCATTCTGTGTATTTCAGAAGCCCTTCTCTATACAAGAGATTCAACCAGCTTACTTATTTCAACAAAATATAAAAGAAAAAAAAAATAGAATAAGAGATAGCAAAGTAATAGAAAAGCAAGAAGCTTTAAACACAGAATAGGATTATTTTTGCACAAAAATGTCCTATTCAATTCAATTGAGTCAATCTTCCTGTTCCACACAGCCTACAAAAGAAACCCCAAACACCAGCAGACCTGCAAGGCTTCAGGGAGGTAACGCTAGATCTTCAGTAGCTAACAAGAGCAGGACTCCCATTTTCTGAACAGAAGAGGGGGAGAAGGAAGCAAACCAAGCTCCCTAATGGTTCAGAGAGCTCTGGAGGCATCTTCACATGGCTTCAAAAGAGAGAAAGAAACTTCCCTACATTTTCATAACTATAAACTCAACAACCAAGTGAGAGAAAAAGAAATGAAGAATTCTATCATGTTACTCTCATTGAGTACTTCTCTCAGGAAAAAAAAACACCAAACCAAGCAACGGAATAAATCAGAGATTTGTGTCTAATCACTATTCCTGTCCTAACAGAAGTGAGTCAGAAGAATTAATACTCTTGTTACTCTCTTTAATTATCACCTTCTTTGTCTTTATTTACTTTCCAAAGAACAGGTCCATATAAAATTCCACCTCAGGAAAAAAAGAAAGGGTAACTCATACGTAAAGCACGGATCAATTATTGGTGTTGTCCGTCAGGACACCCAACATTTTGCTTAGAACCACCTAAGCCAGAAAACACCGTGTGCAGCAAAGACAAGTTCTCATCACTGCAGGATAATATTGCCTGAGAGCTGAGCAATGAATGAACTGAATTCCACACTTACTACATTGAGCTCTTGTGTGTTATGAAATTGCAAATGAAATTCTATACAATTCCTACCACTTTCTGGAGGAAAACACTATTAACACATTACGAATGTTATTTTGCCCAATGCACTATTGTTGAAGAGACCCAATCAGTGCAGCAACACTCCTTAAGATCCTGTAATGATACCTATTTCATAAAGGGCTGAGCTCTGTGCTTTCCCGTTTCACACCCCACCTGCTGGCACTATCTGCTCTACCTCTTCCCCAAGTCTGGCAGCTTCAGAGGCTCTGAGCTCCCATCACTTGATCTCACAGGAAGGAAATGACTCATTTTGCTCAATGGCCAAGTGACAGCAGCTTGTGCTGCCTCCAACACGCAGCACCCAATCAGCTTTGGGTGTAGGACACACATTATTGATAATAAACAAAGACAATGGAAAAATCCTCCTCTGCAAATAGCTTAAACGATGTTTTGACAACTGTCATTTTTCTGTGTGTCACTGTTTCCTACAAACAATGAAGCTGCTTCCAGCTCTGGCAGTAACACACAGTTTAAGCACTACTGAGAGAGAAGCAAATTTTGGGGGTGGATTCATCTGACCGTTTCGAATTAGGCCTGAATTTCCTCTCTAGTGAATGGAAAATGCTCTGTTCGAAACACTTCATCCCACCATTTTATACTTCCACCTTGAAATGCTCTCCAAAGATTGGTTTCCAACCACCCCGAATCACTTGCATTCCCTCTGGGGTCCATGGAGAAAGATTTGTCCTCCTGATGTCAAGATCTGCACTGGTGATTAGATGGGTATTATTCTGTTTTCATATGTCGTTTGAGAATCTGATACCCAGGTTTCAAAAACGGTCAACGCTACCGTTAGCCAGTGCTAATATATGTAGAAGTAAATGAGAAATGACAGATATGAACAATGAGAGATGCAGAAAAAAAAGGTGAAGAGGGGAGAGAGAGATGAGATTTGAGGGTGAAAAATGGTGAGGTCAAGGAAAAGGAAATAGAGAAAAGGGAACAGGAAAAGAAGGTTAGAGAAAGAGGAACTCAACAAAATGAAAGTGAGGAACAGAGGTGCAACAGAGAGAACAGGAAAGGTCTTATTAAAGGCAAAGGCAAAGAATGTGGGGTGTAAAGCAAATGAAGGAATGAACAAGGAAGGACCTTCCACAGATCCTGAAACATTAAAAATCAGCATTACTTCTGAGCATGCAAATAAAGATAATGGCACAGTAATTAAAATAAATAATTTACCACAGGGCTTTAGTGCATCTATTTGAAAGGATTTGCAAAGTAGCAGTGAAGAGCCGAGCGGCTGACATTTAATAAATGCTTTAATCTACACATGCTCCGTCCTGTTCCGCATGGCGATGAGCAGGGCAGCAGAGATCGCTGTGCTAGCCGAGAACAAATATGTTTGTAGAGCTGCCCTTCTGTTCTGGAGCAGCAGCTACTGACACGAGCCTTTCCTTTCAACTAAAGTGTGCTAAAAGCCAAGATCTAAGACAGAAGCTGTCGTCCTCAGGCTGCCGGGGCTCATGGGAATGCTGGTCCAACAAACGCCTCTGAAGTCATTACTGGGTCCCAGGTTAATTTTTTCTTTAGACTGACTCACTGTTTTTTTACAATTGATAATGAGATTCTCGCCAGCACAGGAGGAGGAGGAGGAGGAGGAGGCACAGCTGGGGGCAAGTCATGTGTGTTTAGGAGGAGTCCTGAATTAAAAATTCAAGCTGCCCAAAGATGCAAATGGCTTTGATGACAGTAGGTTAGGACCCAGTAAATGTGTGCTTGAATTACAAAACCCAGCACATTCTTCGGTACAGAGAGCCAGTGTTTGTGAGGGATTTCCACAGACTGAGCTACAGAAGAACGTGGTAAGGACAAGGGTTTATTAACTGGTACATATGAAACCCGCACAACCCTGGCACAGGCAGCCTGATTCTTATCAGTGTTGTTAACATTTCACTTCTATTAATACAAGTCACATCAGGAATAGAGAAAGAATTGTAGCTCTGCCAAACAAAACTCCTACTTAGTCTGTTTCTTGAAAGAAGTGTCACTTTCTACAAACTCTTATATTACAGAAGTTAAAAAAAACAGAGAGAACATCTTCCACCCAGTCAGATAGTGACCCTCTGTAGGTGACACTCTCATCCCCAGGCAGTCAAAGGATCTACAGAATGCATTTGAGGAGAGGACTGCACTCAGTTAAACAATCTTCAAATTTGGAAACAACTGACAATAAATGTGCAGGCGATTCTTAAAACAGAAAAGGTCACATTCCAATCTTGAATACTGTCAGATAATCTCACTGTAATTCACCATGGCCCAGAAAAGTTTTACAAGAATATTTCATAAAGCAATCTTTATATCATGGTAGGAAAATAAGACAGAAACCTATATGAAGAATCATAGAATCTTCTGAGTTGGAAGGGACCCACAAGGATCATCCAGTCCAACTCCTGGCCCTGCACAGACACCCCAACAATCCCACCCTGTGCCTGAGCACTGTCCAAATGCTCCTGGAGCTCTCACCCTTGGGCCGTGACCATTCCCTGGGGAGCCACCACTCTCAGAGGGAAGAACCTTCCCTAACACCCACCCTAAACCTCCCCTGACACAGCTCCAGCCTCTAAAGAATCCTACAGCTAATCAAAACACACAACACACAAAGAAAGAACAAATAGCAAGCCAACTCTCGTGACCCTTCTATTAAGATCAACCTTAACAAACTACTCCAAACACATGAAAAACAATCCCCATGCAAACCCTTTACTCCACTATATGAGCAGCATGCACTGATTGTGATGAGAATATGATTCAGTTAAATATCTTAAATCCTCTGCAAAGGTATAATAACTCCCACCTAGCTCTTTGAAGACTTACCCCTTCGTGTTTAGCTTCTAATTTCCAACAACATATCCTATTGGATCAAACACTGTCCAGTCTTCCAAAGGTGATGACTCCCATGGTTCACACATTTTGATCCTTTTATGTAAATGCCTAACTTATGTAGATAGAACAGGTATCTACACCTTATTCCTTTTTGTGACCTCTTTGTGACCATTACTTTAATCTTGACACTAATTTCAAAGAGCAGGCTGCTCTCCTGTAGCTCCTCTGTAGCTGAAACAATGTCATACATACCTTACACAACCAACACCTCACTGCAAGATGTGAGCTTCACTCCTAGCCACAGTGTGCCACAGTCCTGCTCTGCTCATTGACCATCCTTGCACCTCGCTCAGGCTGCAGGAACGTCTCAGCCAGCAGCACACGACACACACAGAGTGGATGCCACTGGATGAGAAAAGGTCTACAATAAATCACAGCAGCCTGGCCTAGAAAGGGTAAACCCTCACCAGGAATCAGAATGAACTTGCTATTTTACTCCTTTCATCTGGAAATGGTTGTGCTTGTTTTATGAATCGATCTTCTCCACTTGTGCTTTCTGGTCACCTCCTCTTCTTGCTCAGTGCCCTCTCTTTTTCACCAGTGTTGTGAACTGTGTGACACAGCTCCGGAAACCTGCGCCCACCATCCTCTCTCTCAGACTCACAGTCTATATATAGCAGGCAGAAGGGTGCTGGGGGCTGCCTCACTTCCCTTTTCTTCTGAACAGAGCTTGTGGGTAACTTTCAAATGTGACACTGCTGCTGAGGAAAGCCTTAGAGGAAGTGTTCTCACAGCCATGGAGTGCTGGGGGCTCTGGATGGAGCAGGAAGGGTCTGAGGAAAGCCTCAAACAGGTCCTTTTCTCCTGCACAGATCACAGCTGGGTTGGTTTCCTTAGCCATTCCCTGTCACCCAAGGCCTACAATTAAGAGCAGGAAAGCATTCTCTGGAAAACAGAGAGACAATTCGCTCTCCATCTTGCGGAAGGGCTCCTGCAAGTCACTTCTGTAGCAATCCAAAGGAAAAATGGTCTGTTTGTACATTGTCAGTCCATTGTTTCTGTAGTGGTAATGTATCCGTGACCTTGTCTTGCTGTCTTGGGGAAGAGATAATGCCAAATACTTGGCAATTCTATATTTTCTATGTTCAAAGCATTGCAAGGAGGAATTAAGCATCTTCTGTTGCTCTCTCCATAACTAAGCCCATTGCTCTGATGATAGCGAATAAAATACTGTAAAGCTTTCATGTGGAAAATTTATCCCTAAAGAATTAACTAACCATGGGAAAAGACTAAACTCTGGTCTCATCAGGAAACTCCGGCCGGTTCAGTTCATAGCTAATGTGTATTTTTTTTTTTAAAGACCAAAGAAACAAAGTACTAAAAGAGCAATAAATCTGACTATTTGTCTTCACCTGGTGTGGTTCTTGACCATGAGTCAAAGTAAGAAGAAGTATGAGATTTGTATTGAATTCTCTGCTGACTGTGGAAATAAATATTTGTGAAAATAACAACTGTCAAGTGATGCCAGAATCACATTCCATCTGTGAGCCTCCCAGCCTTTAAGGATGGGCAACTGCTGTTAAAACAACATCTACAAAAAATACTAAAAAAGCAAGATTTGCAGGATTATTTGCACCCAAACTCTGATCTTCAGGAGATGTTTAACAGTACCAAGGGTGGTAACCAACTCAAAATCAGCAGAAGTTTGTTTTATTCTCCCATCTTCTGCCTGGAAGCACAACAATTCCTTAGCACAGGCTGACAACAAAATCATTTGCAGAACGTGCAGAAAAGCCTTTGTTTTAAATGCAGTGTTGCATTTGCGTCTGAGGTGAGGTTACACACAGGATGAGTACGAACAAACAGCTCCCACACGTGAGGATTGATTTCCCCTATTTCTCATTCCTACCCAAGGGCACAGCTCGTAATTAGGGTCAGATTTTCTAAGAGCACAGGTGGTATTTAGGCATCAAAATAAATGGGCAGATTTCTGCAAGCCTTGCCTCGGAGGGTGGGATAAGGCAGTGTTATGAATCACGGGGCTGCTGAGCGTTAAGCGCTTTTTAAAATCACAGCCTCTGTACACACTTAAATTGAAGCTGAGTGCTTTCAAAAATCTTCTCACAACTGGAACATTCTTCAAATTCTAAGTGTTGGGAAAATGGGCCTTTAAAGCTTTGTGAGGTGCTAATTTTTACATGAATAGGGAACTGCTCTCTACAGCAGCCATAAATCCGGCTGGCAGCAGTATTTAAGGAGTTCTGGTTCTCTAGTGTTGTATAAACTTTCCAGCAGTGCACATTCCATGGGGAAGAGGGCAGATGCTGTGTGTCAGTGCTTACCTGTGTTGATTCTAACCCTTCTGAAGCTGTGAAATAAATATTTTGCTAGCTAACAGGTGATGACAAACACTGCTGATGCATCAATCTCTTTTCAGCATGTTGTCTCCAGCCACAATTGAGATTTTAAGAATTAAATGAAATTTTAAGCTTTGAACCCTCTGAGACATAATAAAAGAAGGGTTCTTTCTACATGACTAACAGTATTTCTTTCTACGAGGAACCAAAACAAATTTATTTTTCTTATGCTCAAAAGTTAATACAGTGTAGAAACTGTATGAGGTTTTAGATTAGACTCTCCTTTCATCATTAGTTGCTCTATTTATCTTTTTTTTTCAAAGCCGGTGAGTTCAGCCTTGCAGAATCCGTGCTGCTGACTCAGCTAACTGAGCCAAAAACTCATAAAAATCTATTTAAAAAAGGTCCAATGATTTTATTTTCTAATCGTAAATATGAAATTTAATTAGCATCTCATTGCTAACGAAGTCACCATGGAAAACAAGACTGAGGAATTAGGCACAGGGATGGAACATCAAGCGTAAGACAAAGCAACTGTTATGCAGGAGCCTGTTTAACTCCTGCTCTTCTCCACTCATATTTCACATTTTTTTAGGAATGATGCACTGTGTTCACAGGCTTCCTCCTCTGAGAGCAAGGCCCTTCTATCCTCTGTGGCAGTAATTACTCCAGCATGATACCCCATCATGCGAAATAAAAAATAACAACAGATAAGGTTCACTCTGGATTAGAAAATGAAGCAAGGCAGAGCAAGTTGGATCTGAATTCAAAATCCTGTTTTGTCATAAGCTACTCAGGTCAGCAAGTGTTTCAAATCCTGTAAAAGCAATAGACTCATCAAATGAGAAAAGAACTCTCATTATTCTCCAGGGTACTGCAAACATCAGAAAGATTAAAGGAATTTTTTTAAACGAAGCATATGGAGAATTTAAAAACCTCTTCAAATAGGAATGTGTCCAGCCTTTTCACGATAAGCATTTTCAGCAGCTGTGCCCTAGGTTGGCATCAGCACTGAGGTTGGCATTATCGGGCAGAATTCTGTCTGCTGGGGCCACCTCTGCCACCTTGTCCCTGAGTTCTGGAGAGGTCGGGAGCTCCTGCTCTGCCTTCGCCCCCCAGGTCTGCAGGAGGGGTTTCAGGAGTGCATTTCCTGCACAGCAGCAGCAGTTTCTGAGCTGAATGCAGGGGCAGGAGCTCTCCTGCTGCCCCACGGGTGCCTCAGAGGGAGCACAGAGCATCACAGCAGAGCGGACTCTGTTGAGTGGGCAGGTGCCGTGGGAGCTCCGCGAGGGCTGCGGAGCTGCAGGAACCACAAAGCTGCGCTTTCTCCCCACACACTCTGAAATTCACACAGCAGTCAGTGTGGGAGGAAGTGTTCACAGGACCTTTCCTGAGAGTGGCTAATCATTAATAATTCCTGCATTGCTAGAAAACTTTAGGAGTAACTCTGTGAGTGGGCAAGTCCCTTGGGTGCTCTCAATGACAATATTCTCTGGGGAAAAAGCAGTTTATTAGTGCTGGTCCTGGCTATTTATAGACATCAGGACAATTTCATATCACTTACACGATCAGTCATTTGCAATAACAAACAGCCACACCCAGACATGTTATCACTAAGTGTGTTATCACTAAGGCTGACTGGGGTAACACTGGACATTTTATCAGCAATGCTGCTGCTGAGGTGAATGGTGGAGTTGAGGTGAACTGAGCAAGGACCAACAGCTTTCTTCAAACAACTAATGCACAGTCCCTGGTATCTTCAGTGGAGTGGTGATGGCAGTCTCTGTAAATCAGATTTGTCCTAGTACAAATTCATGATGTAACTCTTTGCTTCTTTCTAATATTTATGATGTAATTTATCCCAGCAAGTTAAAAAAGGGAATTAAACTTCCCCACTCCACAGTTAGATGGTCTGAAATGGGTAATTCGGGTAAAGCATATTTTTAAAGAATAAGGCAAGTTTAAAGCAATGGCCATATGCTCCTTTTGGATTCTTATACGCAAACTTTAAGCACTTAGCCAAAAATATTGCTGTTCCTTTTCAGGACAGAATGGTCCAGCTGGTGGCTCAGAATCCACATTCAACCATCAGAAGGCACTCACTCCACTGTTTTTCTCTGGAAGGAATAAGGACTGCTGGTTTGGGCAGCACACAGCTGTACAGTTCCTCCTGGGTTTGTGTAAGGCCAAATTCAAGGTAGAAAAAATTTCTGGTCTGAGGTTAGGGAGTTCACATCCTCCACGTGAGGGGAGTGGAGAGGTGGGCAGGAATCACTTCTAGACGCAGAAAACCCAATACAGAATGTCAGGATGTGGCATTGCCCAGCCCACAGAACTGATGCTCTGATCTGAAACCCAGCACTGCAACCCGAACAACCTGGATTGCTACAGCCAACTGTGTGTGAAGCATTCTCCACAAGAGAAGAGAACCGGAATAATATCCCAGATGAAAATCTGACTTTTTTTAGAGAGTTTAGAGTTTGTTAAAGCACAATGGTCTATCTCTGTTTTAAGGCAGACTTTTTTTCATTTGCTGTGCTTGGTGCATTGCCTCATCTCCTTCAGTCACGAACAGGAGGTGAGTGATGCCTTCAGCTCTCAAGTCTCCTGCACAGAGAGGACTTCACCAGTTACCTTCTCTCATTTGATGGGACTGCCATGCCTGGGCTGGGAATCGGAATGAGAAAGGAGAAGGAGAGGAGATATTAAACGAGACACGTGAGGTGAATCAGACAAACTGGTCAGGCTGAAGGGAGAGAGGCCTTGGGATGTTCTGTGAGGACCAAAGGAGCAGTAACAAACCACCCTCTGCCTTTTCTCATATTCTTTCCTTGCAATATTTGAATGTTCAAATCATTTTTACTGTTCGGTCCCTTCGTGCAGAGACTCTATCAGATCTGTGCTGATGGCATTGGCTATTTAACAGCCAAAATATCTTAAGTGTATTAAGACTTCTAATACTATCCTGCTCAAATAGCTTTGGATTTCTGCACTATTATCAGGTTGCAGAGATGCAGTTGCAATGAGTTTACATTTTTCTGCATTGCAGCACATACTACAGTGCATCAGGAGCTTGTCACTGAATCCACAGCCTTCAAAGGGGCATTCAAATTCTGATCATTTCTGTCTCAGACTGAGCGTTTTCCAGTTGTTCCTTGCAGGTGGAATATCCTGCCTGATATTGTATTCTCCCATGGTTTCTAAGGCAAATATTGAGTCAGCCGCACTCTCCCAGGTGTGCAGCTTGTTGGGCAGTGATTCAGTGAAGGTGCTGCTGTCAATAGTGTTTAATCCAGCAAAACTGCCTGGATGCTGCTCTCAGGATGGATATGGATGAGTCACAAAAAAACCATTCTGTAGTGTAACACTCCATGTGAAAATATTCAAGTATCACTTTTCCTTCAGGCCACAGACTTGCAGATTAAAAAACCCAACAGATTCAGTGTTTCCAGCCTTATGGGAAATGTAAAACTCCTTCACTTTTTTTGAACAACTCAAGCAAGAGGCAAACACATTCTTTTCGATCCTGACACAAAAGTTCAAACATTTTTTGTTTCATACTACATTGATACATTTCATGGCATAAATTGCAAAAAATAGAAAATAAAAGACAGAAGGAAATAACACCTTCTAAAATAAAACATGTTAGTCTCAGGTCTATCTGAAAAATATATAACTGGAAATACAGGAATATGTTACTGGAAGGATGAAGCACACACAAAAGATTCTTAAACAATTTTGAGCCTTATTCTGACTTCCTTTGGCAAGAACTGTGAAGGAAGACTTGCAGTGTAGTAGCAGGGAAGAATCTTACCTTAAGCTTTTTTTTTTTTTCTCAGGAAAAATCACCTCAGCAATTGTAAAGAAGGTGGGAAAAATTTATGGAATTTTCTATTTTCAGTCACTGCAAATCATTAGTGAAAAGAGTTTGATGATCTCACTAACTACCTCATTATAAACTACAAAAACCATATGGAATGTAAACTACCTTCACATGGTGCTCAGAGATGTGATTTAGTGCTGGACTTGGCAGTGCTGGGTTAACAGTTGGACTCGATGACCTTAAAGGTCTTTTCCAACCTAAATAATTCTGTGATTCAGAAAAAGCCAAGCAA
This sequence comes from Acanthornis magna, assembly GCA_036785705.1. NCBI lineage: Eukaryota > Metazoa > Chordata > Aves > Passeriformes > Acanthizidae > Acanthornis > Acanthornis magna. Next base: position 5,079,559 of record JAWUZG010000039.1, on the reverse strand, counting down.
TAGAGATGCAGGAAGCAGATGCTGGATAGACACTGTGACTTGTTCATGTAAAAGACTGCGATGCACCAGCAGAGTTTGGAGAGGATCCACACAAAACTGCAACCAGGGAGAAAAAGTTCTTTTAAACACAGGCTCCATGCAATGGACCAGTTTGGTCAGTGAGTAGTGTAGGTCAGTGGTATCTGAATTGAGTTGTTAAAAGCCAAAAGCCTTCAAATGGTCTTATAAATGTGATAATTTTTCAGTTCATGATCAAAGAGAAAAGTTTCAATCACCGTTTCCACTGTAGTTTGGAAATGTATGTGGTGTAAAAAGACTTGAAATACCCTTTGGGCATTTTCCCAGTTTCATCAGGATTCAGAATCCCCAGAGGGAAATATTTGAAAGGTGTCTTTATTAGTGTTTTAAATCTTGGAGGAATTTTTTCTGTGCTCAAGTAGATTGAATGTGTGTAATGATGTATTAAGTATACTCAGACTGATTTCAACTATGGGCACAGCCAGATTGGAGATGTTTATACACACATAGAGCTATAAAAATGAGGTGGAAACAATCCTTCAACTGCTAATGATAACCATATATGTACTGCTACCATTCAGCTTTTTCTGCATGCAGATGGAAAAAAAGATCCTTATCCCATTTCAAACTGAAACCTTATGTTACATTTGATCTTCAGCATCTCAATTACAATCTGAGGAAAATATGCCAAAAGCACCCAGTGCTCAGGAGGCCAGTGGGAATCCTTTCCTTGGCTGCACTGAAGCTGATTCCTCCCCTGAACTCCAAAAACCAGCGCTGACTTGGGCAAATAACAAATACCTTTGTGTAAGGCCAAGCTGGCCTGAGGGAGCAGAACAAACACATCCCTTAATACTGCACCGAGTTACTTCACACAGACAAATTCACTGAGGCAACAATTACTACAAATAATATCACACACACAGCTGTGTATACGTTTATCCTTTTGACAAAACCAGAATGTTACAGCATTTCATTTGACATTTCTGATAGATTTCCAGTGAGATTTGACAAATTTCTCTTTCCTCTTGAGCTACTAAACAGATTCACTGAAGTAGACAGCATTAGAAAGTAATGCCCTATCCAGCCCTGAAGATAAAATAGGTTTTGCAGGACTAACATAACAGGAATATTCTCCTCACCACATGTTCAGCCCTGGGAGCAGACAGTGCACAAGACGTTGCCAATTTTGGGTGCTATTAGTGATACACTTTGGTGAGCTGTGAAAAAAACACCCTGTATGTTTGCTTTTTGTATATGAAAGCACAAAGTTCTTACTTGCTAGAAAAATGTTCTGTGTAGATCCTTAAGGCTGTGAATTCATGGTACTCACAAACTATCACCCTTCCTAGAGCCCAAATATTTGGCAGAAGGTTACGAAGAGAGGTGTTAGAAAACAAAGTTCAGAGAAGACCTTGTGCTTAACTTAAGTGAGTGTGCAAACCTCAGCCAAGGGAACGCAGTGCCCAGAGCTGGGACCCTGGCAGAGCTGCTGTTTTGTCAAACTGCACTTTAAACAGCCCCTGGCACTGCCTTCTCCTCTCGCCTGAGAGGAGCAGAAGTGAGAGGGTGATATAGGGAGAGAATACAGACTGAAGCAGCAGAGACAACGAAGCTTTTATCACTCGCTGGATGTGTGCCACAGACACCAATTATATACATTTGACAGCAAGCATTATAATTCCAGAGTCCTTGAACAAATCACAAGCAGAAAGGTTACCTTCCTGAAAATGTTCATTGCCATTAAATAAGTGACCCAGACTAGAGGGTGAAGGCAGCACTTAAGAGAAAATTTGGGGGAAGGGTGGAGATGGAGAATCTTATTACAAGGAGACCTGAGAAAACCCCATGATTTGTTCTGAAAAAGGAATTGCAGATTCACTGCAGATGCTGGATTCGCAGCAAAGCAGACAGAGTTCTGCAAATGCAAATCCTACAGACAAGAGATAAAGAATTTTTCTCTCGTATCAGTAGCAAAACTCGACCAGACTTGGTGGAGTTTATGGTTTTACCCTTCAGTTTGAAAATCACAAGGACTGGTTCCATATTTCTTTTTACGTTTAGATTGCTGTGGAGCCTACTGCCAAAGAAAGCTGCCACAGGTCAAACTCCACCATCAGTTACACAACTTAATGACCATATCTAAGTGAAAGATTTGTATTTCATGAAAGATGTATTTCAATATCAAAGAGGGAGTTGAGACATCTGCTAACAAGTGGGTAGCTAAGGATGTCTATAAATTTCATCCTCCGTGAGCAATCATTCCATATATCTGATGAAAACTTTCACCAAGCAACTGTATAGAAACCAAGGTCATTTGGTATATGGCATTCTGATATCTTCAGCACATCCCAGTTATTTGGGATGCATCCTTCTAGAGAAAGTCCAAATTGTCTTTAATTGGAACAGATACATGCAGTCAGATGGTTCTCTCTTTTCACCCACACTGAAAGTTTATTGTTCTCTTAACTCAGAGTTAAGCCTAATTGGAAATAATATTTGCATAAGAACAGGGAGGCAAACATGTGATTCTGAATTTCTGTTCTGGGGTTGGCTCTCTTGATACAGAAATTTGCTGAGTAGGATAGAAAGTTTCCAGGCTCTTTCCCACTGAAATTTCTCCTCTGCCAGACACATGATTCAAGAAACTGGACGTACACACACAGAAAATCAAATTTCTGTCCCCTTGCAAATACCGTAACACACCTTTGTAAATGTCCCTTTTTAACTCAACACACAGCAAACTATGTGATGCAAAAGAAAAAGGAGGGAGAGAGAGAGAGAAAGAAGAGATGTTGTCTCAGCCAATTTATTCCTGGGAGACATCAAGCCTTTACAAAATGAACCAGCAACAGGGGCAAAAAATACTGAAAAAACAAGGCACAAAATCCACGAGTTTTGTAGAATGACTCAAAGGAATACAAATGCTGTTCCCATCACAAGATGAGTTGCAACAGAGTAAGAAAGAGTCATATTAGACCTGTATGTATAAAATGAGTATCTCTTATTTTATTGTTCTAGGCCTGTGGACTTTTTGCAAGTTCCAAAAGGCAAAGACCTTTTAATGCACCTGTTTCTGTATTCTGAAGAGAATGCTCACAGCTCAAAGGCCACAGTTTTCTAGCTCTGAATCAGAAAGGATATCTTATAATTGCAAACATAAAATTTAAGCTCCTTTCACTCATAAGGAGATGGACAATTTGAAAGAGCAGGACAGATTGCTAAGAGAATTCTGCCACATAATAATTCTCTTATTAATTCAGCTGAGTTTAATAAGTGATCCTTATTCAGTTCCCAAAAGACATCAGAACATCCGTAGAAATAAATCTTCAGTCTCAATAGTCCTGCTTAAGAAGGTGAGGTTAAAAAGCTTCATCAAAGAAATGTACTTATTTGTCATATCTGATTCAAAGCATACAAATTTAAGCAAGGAATAATACCAGATACTGTCCTTGGATGCAGTTTTTAGCCATGCCTGATCTCGGTGACTCACAATATGTCTGGTGTAAAAGACATGAGCTGTTTCCAGATCCTAGGAGCAAAGTTACTCCCACTACAGCTTTAGAATTGAGAACTTCTACCTCTGAGACTTTGAATCCCACAGGAATCAACAGGACAAAACCTATGCCAGTGTCAGATCAGAAATTCTGCTGTGGGGCAGGAATTCCAGAAGTTTATTAAGTTTAGAAAAAAGATTTATGATCAACTGCAACAACTTTCCACAGCTTTCCAAAGGCATTTTGCGTTGTGCTCTCCCCTTTTTTCATCTACCTTCAGCCCCATGACTAAGCTCTTCCTCTGCTCAGGTTGCACATTCTGCAGAGGAAAGAGGAGCTGAGAGACTGCAATACTTCCTCTGGGTCCCCATAGGCTGGCAGCAGGGATAGTAAGGCAGCAGAGTGAGCCCATCTGCATCAGCCCCTCCTCCCAGCTCGAATGCAATGTAGAGATAAAAACAGACAGAGAAACCTGGTGGAGAGTTGCGGTAAGGAGGTAGGAAGGAGTGGGATGGCAGAAAGAGAAGGGATAGAATACACCAAGTCAGGGCAGGCTGTATTTGTGAGTGGGGAAGGCAAAGGGTATTACAGGTGTTAGAAAATGCTGTTTGTGAGACAGAAAGGAACAGAGTCAGGGTGACAGTGGTTATTTGTTGTGAATGACTAAATACGAGTCTGAGCATTGGAAGGAGGCTATGCAAGTGTAAAAGTCTCCTATTTTGGGACGCATCCCAAAACCTGTAAATATGCAAATCCTGCAAATGTCGTGAAAGGGACAGACAGGGAAGAGACGTGCGAGTGCAAGGACAGCCCAGCGGAGAGGCAGCAGCACTGTGTGTGCAAAAGGAACTCGCCAGGGCAGCAAATGCGTGAGAGAGGGGATGGAGCAGGAAGGAGGAGTGCATGTGTGAAGCTAGAGGAGCAGTGGGAAAGGGGAACACAGGAGCAAGAAGGAACTGACAGAGGGGAAGGAGGGAGAGATTAAGAACTTCGGGGAGGATGTACAGTCTATTGCACAGGCACGAAGAAGGCAGAGGGAAAGGAACGAACAAGGGAAATATTTGTCACACAGAAATTACTCTTGATAGAAAAAAGGCATAAAAGATGGTGAAAAAGATAAGAGATGCAGAGGGTTGCGAATAGAATAAAGGAAGTGAGAAGAACAAATGAAAAGAGGAAGAAAACCAAATAAGAAAGATTTTACTAGTTAACAGAAAGCATAAATGTCAGTGAAGAGATTTAAAGAAAGGGCTAGAGCACAACACATTATGGGCAGAACCAGAAATTCCCTGGAGACCTGTGCTGATGCTCAGTCCTTCATCTCCCCTCTCTAGCCCTCCATATCAACTCTCTTCCCCAGTGCACGTTTGCACCTCCAGCTACAGCCTGCTTGTCTCCCTGAGCCCTGGACTCCAAGGACCAGCGCATGCAAAATACCAGACCTGTTGAGGGCAAGGTAGGCACGAATGGACCCATTTTCAAAGAAACTCTTGAATATCAACGCAAAAAAAGGTGAAAGTGGAACTTTCAGTGCTCAGAGGCAAGTGCTGTGGCAGGCAGCAGGGAGGTGGAGCTGCTCTGACAGCTGCTTTCCTTACCTTGGGTGCTCATGAGTGAGCGCTGTCTCGCTGCAGCTGCTGCAGGCTGCGCTCTCTACATCGCCTCCATGCAATTGTCAGGGTCTCTCCAGGAGCCTTGGAAAGGTTATTTGTGCTCTGCAGCTGTTGAAAAGTAAAGGAAACACAAGGAGCAAAACACCCCCTGGCCTCTAAAGTACAAAAGTTTCGGGAGAATCGGGAATGGAGGAGGCTGGGGCACTGGTGGCAGAACGAGCAAAGAGCCGCACAGAAAGTAAGAAAAAGTGTGTCAGAGACTGGGAGGGGCGGAGAAGGAAAATGCAAAGATCTGACAGGAAACCAGACTACAAATCTGCTCCGGGTTTGAAAAAAACACATTTCTGCTCCGCAGCAATAGAGCCTGTTTGCAAATGACTCTGCAGGCAGGTGACAGCAGAGCCCTGTCGCGCCAGGCAAGCAAATCACGAGGCACCGTCGCCCCTTCCCCAGGAAGGGCAGGGGGCAGAAGCACAAACAGCTCAGCACAGAGAGCAGCCTGGCTGCCCTGCCTCCCTTCCAGCTCCACATTTCCAGGGCGTGCTTCCCTCAGGCACAAGGGCCGTGCTGGATGCCAGCCTGGCTGGTGCTGTGCCTCTCCCAGCACAGGGCACTTGCTGGTAAGAAAGCAGGTGGGAGAGAAAAAAGAATGAAAGAACTGAAGAAAACAGAGCTTCAAGAACAACAGTTCCAGGCAGAAGGAGTTCTGGGTTTTCCCTAGGTTTCAAAGGTTTTTCAAGAAAGCATCTATTTTATTAATAGCTTCTTTTGCTAAAAAGGTTGTCAACAAGGTTTACTTTATGCATTAGATTATTTAACAGTTGAACGATACTTTAAACAAAGTGTTTACCAAAGGGAGTCTTTGCTGACACAATGAAACTGCAGTATCTTGTATTGCTGCAATGTTGGATTCCAGGTTTAAGGCCAACATGCAAAGCCAGCCCTTGGTGGATCTCACAGAGGACATTTACCTCTAGGCTGCAGCCAGGAGCCTCCCTACAGCCAAACCCACCGGAGCAAAGTCACTCAGGCCCTGCCCTTGCTGTCACCATCACTTCTAGAAATGTCCTTCAGCGCTGCTGCCACTCTGCTCGGGGGTCCTGAGCCTGAACCCCTTGCAGATGTGTTGGTTCTTGTTCTGCCACTGCCTCGCCAGCCCCCAGGGGAAAACAAGGCACAGGTACAGCTCTGCTCCCATCACTGCTGGGGTTTTACCTTTGCCCTGGGCAGGTGTGCACAGGTGAAGCCTCACTGGAGAGAGGTCCTGGATGTGTGAGGGTCAGAGAAAAGAACCCTTGGAGAAAGGAGGAGTGCAATAAGGATGTCTGTGTGCAAGGGTGACTGCAAAGGTCATCAGTCCAGCCACAAGTGCGAACGCATCACATTACAGGAACAATGAGGGGGAATTCGAGCAGAGTCACCCACAGGTTTTGCTGCCTGGAATACCTTTTGCTCCCTCATGATTTTTGCAAGGTTCAGTTTTTCTTTGAGGGTGACTATAATACAACAACTATGTAAATATGGGCATGGGCATGTTTTTATTTCCTGAGAGAAAATAACAAAAATAAAATCAGAACCACTAGAAAAATAAGCGTAAATGACCTACGATAGATAATTTAGGAATGTATGTGGGGGAAAGCATGATGACAGTAGTGGAGTGAGAGAATAAGAAAGGAAAAAATATTTGGTAGACAGTAAAGAAAAACACAACAAATGGAAAGTAAGTACAAAAGAACAGTGGAAAAACTATCAAAGGATACAGCGGCGTCAAAGAACAGAATAGAGGAAATGAGGTGATAAAGTGAAAAGAAGAAATGTAAAGAAAATAGAGAAAACACATGGCTCAAAGTGTTGCTACAATAACACATAAAGTGTTCTTACCAAACTGAAAACCTGAACCCTGCAAAAATTCCAGGCAGCAAAATGTGGTGGGCAGCTCTGTGCCAGTCCTCTAATTTTTTCTCTAATTTCACATGTTTGTAACTGTACCTGGACTGCTGAGGGTCTAAGTTTATCCATAACGATGATACTGAAAGGGACTCTGGAAGCATTTCCAGTTCTCTAAAGCAAGAGCTCAAAGTCTAGGGAAGACAGGAATTTTTGTCTCCTGCTGAGCAATAGCAGAACTTGCTACGCCCCTAACAATTTTTTTGCAGTGAGGGTTATGCTGTTCAGTGCTACTTACATTCTTGTGCAACTTATCAAAAGTCACTGCTGAACAAACTTGGAGCTGCATGTGACAAGGTGCAGGAAAACCTCCTGCTCTGAGCAGCCAAAAATCTGTGTGACAACTGCACAGGTGAGGTTCTGCAGTTCCTGACTGAGGGAAAGTCAGCGATACTTTGGGGAAAAACTGTGAAATAGAGCTATAAGAATCGTGGCCTACAATTATTCCATCAAAACCAATACAAGTTGCTTTTGAGTTGAGCTTTCTGCTGCTTTCACAGAGGAAGCTGATTTGTGCATGCAACAGAGGAACCATTTTAAGCACAACCAGAGAAACTAACTCTGCTGGCAGGAGGCTTTGTGGCTTCACTTCAATTTTAAAACCACAGATCTTCCACACATGGTTCCTAACCTGAAAGGAAAAACATGCTAAAAATTCAGATCAAGACTCACCAAGTCTCATTATAGCTTTCTCCTTCTGTCCTTGATTTCCTCAGCAAACAGGGTATCAGACAGCACACTCTGAAAGTGCCCTACGGAGCCAAGCAAGGGGTGAGCTATCATTTGTTCCTGTTCCTGCTTTTGCCTTGTTTAATGCTGTAGATTACAAACAGATCAAAAAGTACAGTAACTGTTTTAAAGAAGATGCCGCATTTCCCTGGGCCTAAAGTGACACACTAGAGATGAAGCAATTATCCAGCAAAGCCCGAGCAGCTTTAAGGAATCTATCACAGAAATCAAAGGACCTAAAATTCTCATAGTCATAAAGGTTTTACTGGCAAACTGAGATTAGCTGAGCAGGATACAGTCATCAATCATAAAGCCACATGTAACTGAGCATCAACTTTCTTTTAAAAGAATTTACAATCTTAATCCCAGTTTTCAGGTGTAAAAAATTCTCTCAAGCTATAAAAGTGTTACGGTGAGGTTGCAGTTCCTTGAGGCTGGTAGGCTGAAGTTATGTGTTTCACACAATGTAAGTGAGGGGAATAATTATGTTCTATTAGGCAACCAGAAAACATAAGAAAATTCAGATCCATCACCTAAAATACAGCAAAAAGATGCAGAGTATGAATCAGGGGCTTTCCTGGCCCAAATGCAGGGTCTAGGAGTCTGACTGGTAGAGTTCTAAGAAAGAATTTTCCTTATTTATTTTTATTTTTATTTTGGGGGGGTGAGAAAACTGATTTGCCTCAAAGAGATACCTCTGTTCTCTGTTTCTTTTTTACTACTACTACTACTAGTAATAAATTCCACTGGAACTTTCAGTTTAACAAGCTGTCCAGTCAAGGGGGACAAAAATTTTTTGTTGTTGTTATTGTTGTTGGTTATGGCTTCTCAGACTTCTTTCATTAAACTTGGTGCAGGAAACAATGAAGTGCTTTCAAACGAACTCCCCTCACCTGAAAGTGCCCTGGAAGGACCCACCTGATATATTTGCTTCGACCTGATATGTCTCCCTCTTTCCCAGAGACTTCAGAAAAGAAGAGCATATTTAGTTCCTCCCAATTGGTCTAATTCTGCAGGATCTGAGCCCTGATGGCAAGTGCATCTTAAATCCTTTAGTGGTGCTGCACCTTCCCTTCCTGCAGGCTTTTACTTTGGGATCCTTGCATAAAAATCCAGCAAAATTTCAAAGTTATTCTATTAGGTGATCAAACAGTGGAGAAAACTTGGAACCTTAGCTGTTCCTCCCCATTTTTGCTGGCCTCCTGAGTATCCTGCCCATGGGTGACTTTCATACCAGAACATCATTACTGGGGTCTGTAGGGAAAGTTTCTCTTCTTTCTCCTTCTGTCTGTCCCACAGGAGTCACATATAATTCCTGTGGGCATAAACTTCCCTTGGTGGAAGGCTCTCCTTGGGCACCGTGACTTCCTACAGAAGGTCTTTATACAGAGGTAATTCATCAGCTGCAAGTCAGAACTGAGGCTGCTGCAGAGTTTTAAAGAGCTGCAGACTGAAGAGTTAAAAAAAATCAGCATCTGGAAGTAAAGAAACACTAAAATGTCCAGCCCTTAATCTGCTGCTCCTTTTCTTCTGTTCCCTTCTTCTCCCCAGAGAGCCATCCCAGCCCATGAGGAGGCTGCCCTTGACTCCTTATCAGTGCAGCAGTCCTGAAAATCCCTGGATACCAGAAACGCATTTCACAAACTACTGATTTGAGAACTAATATATTGCATTTCTCCTGCATGCCTGAGCACAGCAGCACCGTATATATTGTTAACACAACCCTTCCAACTCTTTAGAGCAGAGAAACAGAAGTATTAAATATTTTCCCCATTTTACATATTTTATATTATCAGCCTTGCTCAACTATCCTTAGAGACTATCACTCTTACTTAAGGATGCTCACAATTTATCATTTTTCTCTGGAGATCTGACTTCCAGAACAGAAGTATTTCCCTATTCAATTCACCAGCCTGTGCATAAGCAGCTGTTAGTGTTCATCTGCCTTTTCTAGGCATTAACATCAAAAATGCCCCTTGATCTTAAAAAGTGACACACAGCGTGGTTTCTTTAACACCTTTGGGGGTAATGGTTTAAATCCAGCAGGGAAATGTTCTCATCTATAGGTTTATGATACACATTTAAACAGTGTTTCAATTGCCTCAACTATGAAATAAGATGACAGCCAAACATATATCAGAGAGGAAGAGAGAGCATAAAATTCCCTCTTTCATTTGACAGTGCTGGGGCTTCCGTGCTTTTGCACAAAATGTACAGTCTCTGTCAAGTTTGACAGTATTATGGGATTTATCCCCGTCACCTGTTAGCATATCCACCCATTGCGGAAAATTTGGGTTCAAATCCATTCCGGGATCTGGGTTCACAACTCATGGCACAAAAGACATCTACTGAAGCAAAGAATCCAGACCCGGGTTTTTGATAGAACAGAGGAATGGCTTTAAGCTGAAAGAGGGTAGATTTAGATGGGATATTGGGAAAAAATTCCTCTCTCTGAGGGTGGGGAGGCCCTGGCACAGGGTGCCCAGAGAAGCCAAGGCCAGGTGGGACAGGGCTTGGAGCACCCTGGGATAGGTGAAGGTGTCCCTGCCCGTGGCAGGGATGGGACTGGATGGGCTTTAAGGTCCCTTCCCACCCAAACCAGTCTGGGATTCTGCAGTTCTGGGATTCTGTCACCAATTCTGCCCCTTCTTGAGGCAGCTCCAGACTCTGTGATGCTCTTTCCAGAAAAGTCAGAATTAATTTAGTGGTTATTCCAACTATTCTCTTTCTCTTACACATTTATCATTCATCAAAATTGGGTATGAGCCATAGCTCGGATGCTTATGCTCCTCCGTATGTTCTTAATTACATGTCCATAGGGCTTAAAATCCAAGGATCTTTAAACCTTTCAGACAAATGATTTAGTTTCACAGCAACCAATGAGTTATATATTCATATCAATCCTCAATAGATGACGAGACAAAGTATTGGAGAAGAATAAAGGAATATTTCCTCTCCCTTAAATGTGGTAAAAATACAGCTTTGTCACAGGTTTGTTTTTTTTTTTTAATAAAGGGGTACAGGAAGAAATCCAATCCTTATTACTGAAAAAAAATTGATCGAATTCAGATGATCGTCATCAGAAAAAATACTGGAAAAATCGTTATAGTTCAACAAATTCTGTTAAATTTTTTTCTAAATCAATTAATCAGTCCCATACCTCACCTTTTGCTTAAAACACAAAGTCATCTTTCTCCATCTATGCAATATTAGCGCTGTCAATACGTATTCTGAATATTAGACTGAAGGATTTAACATATCTGGATTCTGAAGGATAATCTATCAAATTTGAAATTTAGTAGATGCAAGGAGAGGTGAGTTACTTTTTTTTGTTTGTTTATTTTAAATTGGAAATGTTTCCTGTCTTCTTTATAGGTCAGCATTTATTCCAATTTTAAAAGTATGCATATTTTAATAGAGACAAATTGAAAACAACTGCAGAGTTTTAATGGCTCACATTCTTCAACACTTTATCTTTTTGAATCTATACAGATTTATCAAAAGGTCAGGAGGAGGAAAACTTGCGCTGAGAGCAGTAAGATACCTCACCGAAATAGTAATGTTAGGGTTAATTAATAATATGAATTATGTAATTTCTAAACCAAGAGTTATATATTAATCCACAAGGCTTGAATGGTAAGGGGACACTTTCCACAGCTTAAATATGCAGGGAGTGCAGCACAGAGATGGAAGTTCAGGATTTTTACCTTTCATTACAGGTCTTCTGTGATTCACAAAATCCATCGGTCCTTCTCTCTCCTCCTCTGTAAAGAGAACCACAACACCTTTGAACTTGAAACTGTTACATAAATGTGTCAAAACCAGAGCATGAAACTCCACGTGAGAATATCATCAGTACATGTCAGAAAAGCAAGAATGACTGTATTGAGTCACCCCAAAGATCCATCCCTGCCACACAGGAGCTGCACGTTCCCAAAGCTGGAAGCTGAAGGGATCCTTACAGAAACACAGCCCCACTGCAGAGCAGGAGTTGGTTCATTACAGAGCACTACAGAGATAAGCTTATGAAACACGAATTTGCCAAAAGCAACTTGGGCTAAGTCAGTAATTTGATGGAAAAGTTATCAGATCCCAGAGGTCAGGCTGAGATATTACCATGTTATGCCTTATTTCTCCTTATTGTTTCTTTTAAATAGAACAAGCTTTAGCCAAGTTCACATTCACAGATATTCTGCCAGAACAGCAATGATCATTTCTGAAAGCAGAGGATTCTGAGGCAGGTTATGGACATATAATGTTTTCAAGCAAGGGAAAGACGGAAGAAACAGCAGGTGGGGAGAGTTCAGGAGAGGTTTTTAATAGCCTGTGAGACTGAAATGGCCCGTGTGACTTAGGGCACAGCCCAGAGCTGACAGAAATCTTGGTGTCACACTTGATCAGTATGTGGGATTTCTCTGTGATTTGTTGCTTATGAATTATTTTTTCATCTTTGGATGTATTTGTTCTCCCAAGCTCTCATGTTCATTTTCTTTTTAACTGTGTAGTTCCCAAGGGAGGGACTCTGAGCATTCCTGTAGAAGAGCTCTTAGGATGCATATAGATAGTGGTCATATATCACAGCACATTTTACATATGTGAGATTAAACATAGCCATAAAACTATATGACTGCTATTTATTGATCCATAAATGAATACCTGGGTTGGATTTTTTAATATTTCTCTTTGAAACAATAGTGTAGGTTTCTGGAAGCTCTGCTTTCTCACTGCATGACAACTCTGTGTTAGAATATTTAATGCCTTTACATCTATAGGACTTTCACTTCATTCCAATACCCACATACCCACAGTCATTACAGGCCATGAAATTTGTAACAAATATTAATTCACTTGCGATTCACGCAGTTACTTCTGATGCACCTGATCTGATAGAATGCAGATAACACATCTCAAAATAAGTAATGGAAACTAAATTAATTCAAGCATACATAGGTCTAGGTTTTTATCTGTAGATCTAAATTGCCATGATTTTAATAACTTCTTAAATTTATTACGTTAATAGATAATGATATCTAATAAAACTGAAGCCTGATTTTATGAGACATTGCACTAATTACCTGGTTTGATGTGTTAATTTCCCAATTCTTGTGTAAAACACACCAGACTACTCCTGAGCTTGCTGACCCCCATTCATTTACAGAAAACATGCCTACGTTATATTTTGTATAAAGGAGAGACAGGACACACAGATGGGCAGAGTCTTTTTATATAAAACTGAAAAAAAATGCCTAAAATTTACAGCACTGCATAGTGCTTTAGACTTATTTAAGAGTCTAAAAAGTTTTGGAGAGAACAAAGAAACCATATTGCCTATTTCTGAAAAGACATGAAATTATGCATTTATCCTCTTTTGGCTCACCAAAGTATGAAAAACTGCTTATAAACTTGCAGCTTAAACTTCCAGTGAGTAAAACCTGTAAATTTTAAGAAACCCCAGTGACTCCTAAATTGGACTTTCAGTGAAACAAAGAAGCAATAATCTTAAGAGTATTGACAGAAAGAGGGAACTACCATTTTATATCAGGATTTAGGGAATGATATATTCCCCTTGCAACCTCTGTATCCAATTCTTTTCCTTACACGATGAAACAAACGGAATTCTCTATTCTATTCTGTCATGGATCTATTGAGCCCTCTCTGTCTCACCAATATAATTAAGGAATTTAACAGTTACACCAATCCTGAAAATTTATCCACGACAAAATAATTATTTCTCAAAATATACCACCAGACAGCCTTTTGCTAATTGCATCCCTGTTGTTAGGGCCTGGCCTGCCTTTTCTGGAGCAGAAGTGATGCCTGTCTTGTACCTTGGGTTGTTGCATTTTTCTGACCATGAGAAATGAAAGTGTGCACGGAGTGTATTTGCTCTCACTGTATTTAAGCACTCACTAATAGGGGATTCAAGGCTTTTTAGCATCATCCACTTAACGAACAAGACAGGACACTTCCTTCAGGAATGGTCAGCAATCCATTTCTGGCCGTGCAAGCTTCCCAGGGGAAAAGTCAAGTGTTTGAACAAGACTGTGGCTTGGGTCTTAGAGACTTAACACATCGACAACAGGCTGTCATGGGGGCTGAGAGCTGCTTGGAAAACTGTCAGTCTTCCACTGACACAGCAGGGAATGAGTTTCCTATAAACATTCTCTGAAATCTTTGTCCTATTCTGTTCTTACAGAGCATAACTGGTCACTGCTAGAGGCAAGATGCTCACAAAATGTCAGAGAAGCTAGAACAGAGAATTTTATTTTTTCCATTTAATTTCTTTTTTAATACAGAAGTTCAAGAAAATATTTCACATTTGGACACAGCCTGTGTCTGGAAATACAACCAAAGTAACTAAGCAATGATGTAATCAAAGTAATTAGGCAAATAGGATTTGGAGATGAGAGACGAGCAGTGAAGGTGGGTACACAAGTTTCAGAAGACTTCACTCCTGCAAAGACAAAAGTACAAGCTGTTAGTGGCCAACAGGTGAAGGTCTGCTGGCCAAAAGCTGCACTTCTCCATGGATCTGTACAGACAAGGAAGCAAAAAAAAAAACCTAATGGAAATGGAAGGGTAATGAAATTGTCTTGAAAGTGATTTCATACACACAGAACCCTGTTCTGGTCCAAAAACTATACATCAGTCACTGACCTATCTTCCTGAGAAATACTCTGGTAATTGATGGCTTCAGAGAGAAGAACAGAGATGACAGCAAGGAAGAATAGAAAGCTCAAAATATCGAATCTGAAGGGAATAAAACAATCATACATGAATATTGCACTTGAGATGATGAAAGTGAAGGGAAAACCAAACCTTGGACATGGAGTGTTAGTGGAAGGGGCTGCTGAGCAGGTGTGGAAGGCTCAGTAATGGTGAAAGAACAGATACACAGTTAAAGGGGAGATTTTGTCCTGATTTCTTGAAACAGACCAGAAATTAGTTTACGTTTCTAAAGATTATGGAGTGTTGTTCTGCTTTCAACAACAGCTAAGAAAGAGACATTTGCTATCAATAGTATTGTACACGGCTACAATACCTTCATCTCAGGTTCTCAGTAGTCACTGCCTCTCCCAAAGAAAGCAGCTCAGTAATATTGATCTATGCATGCAGAAAAAACAGGACTTGAAATTTTCCACACATTCTCACCAGAGGCAAACAAGAAGTGGCCTCATAAGACTTAGCACAACTTGATCCTCATTACATTAAAATCAAGGTCTGATCAACCTTTTTTCCGTATGGGAAACCATTATGGATGCCTGAGGTATAGGAAACAAAAACAAGGATGATAGTGAGTAACAAAAGCCCTAATAGAAATGAATTAACAAACAAGAAGAAGTGAGAAGAAGGATTAAGATGATGATACAATGCTTTCAGCAGAGGCTTTCACTTTGCTGAGTCTAGTCCAAACTGACAGCCCTGGCTGGGAGCAAAAACTCAAGTGTTCAGAGGAGTGGAGAAGGAGAGCTCACTTTTATATTTTGCTGAGTTGAAAAGTGTCACTTTTCATTTTGCTTTTATAGTTGCTGGAGACCATTACTGCTCAGCCCGGATTGGCTTTCCCTGCCCTGGAGAAAGTAAATGACATGTGAGAAGGCAGTAACTGTGTGGTTTATCGGCTCATTACATGGTACCCCCACAAAATCACTGCAGGCTCATCTGCAACGCTTCAGCTCCACATCACTTGGGTGAAGCAGTGCACCAGGCACGGCTACTTTTGTTTATATAACTCTCGGCAGCTTTACAACACGGGAGCAGGAGCACAATGTCTGCTCTGACAAGCCCAGAGGAAAGCAGGATCATGACAGGAGACCTTGTAGGAACTCGCTGTCCTTGAAGAGAGGAGGGGTGATAGGGAGAATTATCAGGAGATGTAGCGGGATGTGCACATGGTATAGACACCGGGCAGATCTTATTTCTGGAATACGACATATACATCCTTTTCAGCTGAATTCAGAATGTCTCCACATGCTGTGAGGGGTGAAGGTGATGCAGTACCGAGAGATTCTGTCTGGCATGACCCTCAGAGCAGAGGAAGGGGCACTGCAAAGCCCAAGTGCTTCTTTTTGGTTACAGGATTTAGATTAACCCACTGTGGGCTTCTGAAGGAGGAGACAACGGTGGATATGATAGTACCTTCCTTTTTTCAAATGAATACTCAACACTCCTGTGGATGGAGAGGAAGAGGAGGCAGCACCTGGCTGTGCTGCTGGAATGGTCAGAGGCAAAAGGTTATTAATCCTGTCGTGGAGCAAAAGAGAGTAAGAGAAAATAAGAATATTCACTTTCTGTAGGTTCAGGGGCCGGATGGTACCAGGGTTGTGAAGTCAGAGACTGTAGGATCAATGCACAAACACAAGCCGCTGCTCTGCAGCTCCCTGTAATTGCCAGTTTCAGGCAATTGTCCCTGAAAATAGTGTGCTGCTGTAACTAAGAAGAAGACTAAGGCAAAGTTAGTGTTTTGGATCTCAGTTCTGCAAAGTCTCACGTAGGTTCTTCATACTGTGAACAGTCCTACTGAAGTGTCAGTGCTTAAAATTGAGGCCATTAATAAGTCTCTGCAGGATCAGAATCAAGGATTGTATTTTAAATCCTGTGTTAATCCTGGAAAGGGGCTTCGTGAGAAAGATATTAGAATAAAGTAGACTGAAAAGCACATTCCATAAATTCTAAGATCCTAGAACCCATATAAGCTGTGCTATTCATTAACATTTCTGGTCTTCCCCAAAGTCATCAGAGATCAATATGATTGCTGCAGCAAAGGGCTACAAATACTATAGAGAAATAAAACATTTACATACATATAAAGGCAGACAAAATTTGATTGCTTTTGCATAGCATCTCCACATTTGTATTGATACATTTGCTATCATAAAGTGGGAAAAAGACACTAATTTCTCTGCATTATTTCCAGTGCTGAATCCATCAATAGTGTGAAACATAAGTCATAAACAGCTGTGAAATCCAGCCTTTCATCCCATCAAGGGTAAGACATTAGCCAGGTTATTATCAACACAATGACACACGCAGAGCAAAGGAGAGGGTTTCGGGTGGGGTTTTCACATCAAAGGTAAAAAGATTCTTTCCGTGGTGTGTTTCTGTGACTGTTTTCACTGCCTCGAGCAAGTTTCATCAACCCCCCCATAACAGATATCTTCCATTACCTCCACATGGATGCAGAGAGGGTTAGCTTGTACATTAGCTTCTTATTCGGGTAGCTAATGACTTCAAGCAGACTAAAAGAACTAAAAATAAAATGCAGAAGATTTGATTGGAATGGTTTCAGAGCTTACAAACTCACAGCAGCTAGCAGAGTTGGAACCAAAAGTGAACTTTAAGGCTCTATACAAATTGAAAGATGGATTAAAATATACTTCAGCTCATTTCTTTTGTATTTACAGTAGATTAAATTATTATACTTGGTTCTTTTTGATAATGTTTTCCTCCTCCCCATGTGCCCAACTCTTTTTCTTGTTCCTGCATGAAAAGAGACAATTCCATTCCTTATTTCCCATCCAAAATCACATGAAAGAGGTCTGTGGTTATTTAAGAAATCTTTGCCTCCAAACCCAGGTTCTCATTTGTTTGCCAGTGCCAACTTGAGAGAGCAGGCAATGATGTGAGAACGTGGAACCACAGAATGTGCACACTTTGCAGTTTCAAACTCCTCATTCCCGTATGTGCTCAGTCACTCGCAGCCTCTGCTGTCCCTGTTTATCTTCCCCAGGAGCAGCAGTGCAGCTCCCTCAGCTGCCTTGGTGTCGCTTGTTCTTGTGCCATCTGCGTGTGTGACACTGATTTATTCAGCCACTTCGAGAGCTCCCAGCTTTGGCCAGGAGGACAAGCAGCAGCTTTGCTCTCCTAAGCAAAACACTTGCACAGCGCTCAGCTCAAGGTGCTCGGGTCTGATCCACACCTGATGTGCCACGTCCATCCCACAGCACCGAGAGACCCCAAATGTGCAGATCACAGAGTCTGGGAGTGCAGTTGTGTCCACAGCACAAGGAAATAGGAGCAAACAGCACCTTCCTGTCCCGGTCCCTGTCCCTGTCCCTGTCCCTGTCCCTGTCCCTGTCCCTGTCCCTGTCCCTGTCCCTGTCCCTGTCCCTGTCCCTGTCCCCCTGCAGTGCTCATTCCCCACTGAACCCAGCTGGTCTGAGTGCTGTACTGTGCTCTGCTACTTCAAAAACTTCATTACTTCTACAAAATATGTTGCAGCACATTTAACAATGCACTGTGAAGGATTATAAATAATTAAAACTAAACCATTCATGTCAGAAATAAATGAACAAAGCCCATTTTGCAATGCACCATCCCTGATTTATTTTTATTGCATTCATTTAGCTCATTTGTTAATTCTCAAAACCCAGCAGTCCGCACAGAGTGGGTCTCACACACGGTAGGGAATGCTAGGGAGGTTTTGTCTTCTCTCATAAAGGAACAGATCATTTTGGGTCAATAAAAACCATACAAAATACAGCAAATTATCAACCAACTGCTCCTGGATTTCACACTCTATGTTTTCCAAGTGTCTGCTGCTCTGAACATCTCTTTTTAAGAACCTTATCTGCACACTGCATTTGCATGGGGGTACAAAATATGCAGAATCACACTCCAATTAGAAATAATTTTAAATACAGCTCTGGCTAATATCTACCCTGTGAGAGACTGATATTATCTTGGCTGCTCCCTGACTTCCAGTGGGCTTGTTTGTGAGCATCATAAATAATATTGCTTCTATTTAAAACTGTAGTTTCATGAAGTGAGGATCTCTTTGGGGGTCCCAGGTTATGGTAGTGGGGATCAGGCATTCTTCCCTTACTGCTGCGCTGCTCTTATCTACTGTATCACTGATATATTTCACCAAAAAAGCTGTGATCACACACAAGAGAGGATAAATAAGCATACCATCTCAGAGCTACTGCAATATGAGCCCATAATATAGAAAAAACCTACTTTTTTTGCTTCACCTTATTTTTAAAGAGATTCTGTGTGGAAACAGATGCAAATCTATAAACAAATTCCTATATTAAACACTGACACAATTCCTCAATAAAATCATAATGGACTTAAACGCTACTTCAAGCTATTTTAGAACAAATATACATGCACCTGCAGCAAAATAAAATTCTGGAATAATATTGGACCCTTCCTATTCCATTCATTTCGTCACAAACCTGGGTTTGTCTTTATGGCTCAGTCCCTGACAGCAGCGACTCCTATAACAGAAAGAGCGATTTGGGCTTTCTTTGCTGGAAGAATGCCCAAAGAAGTTGGAAAGCACAAACTTATGTGAGAAGCAGGAGAAAGCAGAATGCTCATCTCTCTTAAGTGTCTTTTCTTATGATTCTGCCAAAAAATATTTCAAATTCTATGCATGTATTGTTAATTCTATGCTTAAATTAGTTCATACTATTCCAATATTAATTATCCCACAAAATTTTGCAACCACTGCAGAGTTATCTTTGGTAAAATTTCATAGGTTTATTGATTGCTTGTCAATATTTTAATCATAAACAGTTTCACAGATGGAATATTTTAAATCCTTCCTGAGGTTTCCATGTGCTTCTCTGGGCTATTTTTTCTTGCCATTTAAAGAGGAAATACATTCTCAGAAGTTAAAATGGATTTGAACAGGTAAGAAAGCAAAGGCTTTGCTTCTATTCTGATCTACTCTATACTATTCTATGCTGTTCTATTCCATTCCTATGCTTTTCACAACACTGCAAGTGGAGAAATTTGTAGACCCAAGTCGCTGCTCTTCTCTGGGAGTTTCCCTATTCATGAAACTGTAGAACATTCCTGTCTGCATTCCAAGTGCACCACAGAAATTAGAGCATTTAATCTTGCTGCCTATTCACAGCACAAACAGCTATAAAAATGAACAGGATGCAGAATTAGGTGTCATACCCTTTAATTCTCAGAACAACTCGCTATCACACACGATGTTTCCCAGCACTAGCAGCTCCTGATGCCTGGGCAAGTCTCCACCTCTGAGCGTGCTGCTCCCAGCGTGGAGATGGGCACACAGAGCCCTACAATCTGTGGGACAAAGGCTGCTCAGTCTGGCATTAAAAAGACTTGGAGAAAAGTGTATTCCTGGCTGGCAGGAGTGCAGGTGCTCCCCAGGGAGGGGGTTCTCCTGCTGTGCGAGGGGTGTTTACACAAGGAGGTGCAAAGCGCTGAGTGTTTGCTGCATTCAGGTCCGAGGAGAGGGGAGGAAGCACATCCTCTGCTCTAATTCACAGCGAGAGAGGAGCTGCTGCACAGCCTCTGCTCCGAGAGTCTCAAAGGAAGAGCAGCTGAGCTCACCTGAATTCCTCGGCAAGAGATTCCCGTGGCCACATCTCCACAAACAGGACTGGGACAGACACACTAATAAATAAACAAATCCCCCTTGTGTTCAGTAGGATGGGAACAGGCACTGGGCACGACCCCACTTCTCCCAGAATGTACCACACTCAGGCTGAACTTATGCACATAATGGTAATTCTACTCCATTCATCTTTATGCATGAACTGGATTTACTTTATTTTTCTAAGCCATTATTTAATACAGTATGCAATGCAGAAAGTAAGGAGCTAATACAATCACTTCTGCTGTGTTCTGCATGCGTCTCTGGCTGAAAATGTAAAAATGTCAAAATGCATGAAGGATATCAGCAGTGTCACTAGATCTGTTTTGCATGCAAAAGAGCACTGGAGAAGTTATTTTATTTTAAAATATATATTTACTCCAAATTAAATTTCTCCTACTATACCTTCAGTACTCAACAACTAGTATTTGAAAAAAAATCTCATTGGTTTTTAGATATTTATAAGTGATGCAAACCAAATGATTAACAAGACTCAGATCCAGACTGAGATGTAAACACGTGCAACAACCTCAACCTGAGGAGCCCTGGACTTTTAAACAAATGTGGACAGTTAAGGTTCCTCCCAGTTCCCACCAAAGGAACAGCTCTGAAACCTATTTTTCATTGACAAATGCTGCAGAGACTGAAATTTTCTCAAATAAGCCACATTTCAACTAATTCTGCTCAGTTTAAACCTGAATGTCGCTTACATTTGTCATGTCTTACTTTTCACTTGCCATATAATTTTCATTGGGAGGAAGCAGCTACAGGAGGATCTGCTGTGGTCACCTGAGCACTGTAAATAGTTTTATACGTGTGAACTTTGTCAGGCATTGCAGCTCAGTTTTGGTCCTGGGGAAACGCAGTTATGTTGCTGTGGTAGTTAAATGATGCCATGACATTTGAACCAGTAACAAGTAAAGGAGAATATGTGATTCTTCCTCTCCGGCTGGAGAGCAAATAGGCAGAAAGGCAGTGATGGCCACATCAGGGTGTCCCAGTGCCCTTGAGCACGGCTCAGATCCTGTTTGATCTGGCAGGGCAGAGAGGGGCAGCTCCATCAGCAGGGTCAGGAGCAGGAGCACCTGGAGCCCAGAGCAGGGCTGGGATGCAGAAGACACTGAGACCTCAGTCTGGGATGTCTATCCAAGGGAGTTTGAGGCACTGCAGCAACAGGCAGCAGAGTATTAACAGCATCACCAGAACAATGATGACTCCTATTATTGAAGAAACACTATTTTAATCCCCCCCTTTTGCTATTAAAACATTAACAAAAATCCCCAATAAGTAATCTGCATTTCACAAATGACAGTGACCTCGGTCTGCTGCTGCTCCAAACAGAGCTTGCTTCAGGGCAATGGGCTCTTAACAACCGTCAGTTTACAGCAAATGAACATTTATCTGATTTTTTTTATTCTATTGTATTGTATTTCTGTAATGGTGCTTGAAATTAACATTTTTACTCTGTTTTTTTCACTTTTTGATCATTAATGTAGTAAATTATACCAGCAAAATGACTACAATAGTTTCATTTGTGTCCTAAAAACCTATTAAGTGTCTGAGTAGAAATTGTGTAGCTTTTGGAGGTTGACTGTCTTATTTCTAAGGTCATACTTGGCCTATTGACCTAAACCAAAGTGACTCCACCTCAAATATTCACAAGAAGAATCTTATCAAATTAAAAGCATGAAATGAAAGAGGAAAATAGAGCCTAGACACATGGTTACATCATCAAAGTTAAAATGATCTGTAAGTAGTCAAAGTGTTCCAGAGAACTCCATCGCCTTTTTCTTCCTGGAGGCCCCTGTTGTATTCTTCAGATTTTAAAAAACCTCATAAGCTGAGGTATTCAACAAGTTGCTGGATATAATTTATCTCACTTTAATTTATTGGAACATTTTTCTATACCACTGTTCTTATTTTAACAAAGACATTTTTTAAACTGGTAAAACTAAATGCATATTTAATTTATTTCACCCAATCCTAGGGAAAATCAATTTCCATTTACAAAGGTATCCCAGCAGGCTGGATGTCCCATTACTGCAGTATTGTGCCTCTTACATCCAGGTTTATGTGACACATGGTATCATTTCTTCTCCACTATTCTATTACTTCTGGAAAACTACGTTAAAACATAATATAACATAAAATGTAACTTCAGACTGACAAAAGCTGTGACAATCAGAGGTAGCGCTGATCACTGGCAGGTTGGGTGGCAGCACATCTGATGATCAGTGCACACATTTTCATATTTCTGCCGCCGTGTGACCAAGCAAACTTCTCACACCTCACCCTCCCAGCTACCGAGGTACTATCCATAGTAGTGTTTCTAACCTGCTGGGGCTGGCACTGCTGCTGTTTTATTCAGTCATTTACCCCAGGCCCTGACTGACAAATGTCACATTGAGATGTTCCCACAGCCGCAGTGACTCAGCTGGATGAGCAGCTCCCCTCCGAGGTGATGCTCTCACAAACGGCAGTGATCCATCTCACCCTTCCCTACCTAAAGGCCACTTCCCCGTGCTTGGATCAAGGAGTGGGATTTTGTGTCCGTTTTTTGAATTTTAGACTACAAGGAAGGACCCTTTCAACCTGCCATAGTTCTCAAGGTATATGTTATGTTGAACCAACACCAAACAATCCAATTCTAATAAATTTAGCCTTTGTAAGACCCAATATTCACATTAGAATTTAGTTCAATTTCAGGTTAGGCCTTAATTTATCTTACAATTTTATACAAAGTAGAAACAAAAAGTGTGCATTTATTTACCTAATTAAAAGGTGCTGAGAATTACAGGACCCTAATTCCATTATGGCTTCTGATGACATTGTAAACTATGGGAGAAGGAACCCAGTGGATTGTGCCAGAACCCAAACCATGAATTATACCTCTGTGATTCAAACCTGACCCGCTTTGTATTTCAGACAAAATATTGGTACAAATGCTGTGCAGTTCCCAGCCTTTTAGCTCTCCTGCACCTGCTTATGCTGCTTCCTCCACATTCCCACATCCGTTGATTTCCACGGAGCCTGGCTGCTCTTCAAGTATTTCTGAAGGGTTCTGATATTCTTGCACACGACATTTTGCAATCAATGAGCACAACTTCAGCAGGAATGCTGATTTAGGTGCACATAGGCATACCCAGGAATTACGAGGGCTTTTTCTGGGACTGCAATGTGCACAACACTGCAATGAATAATGCTGCACTCCCCAAGCTGGCATAAGAAATGGCTGTAAAACTAATCACCTCCTAGCCCAAGAATGACACAGCTGAGGTTGCCTTTGCATCCTTGATTCATCTGAAGGTGTGTGTTGCCTCTCATCCACACTAGCACAGTTTCACAGCATCTAAGGGAGTCAGATGCTCCTGTTTCACTGAAGCTCCAAGAAATGCAGCTCTGCATTCAATTTTAGAAACTGTTGAAAACTGTAATTTACTGTATTTAATTATACAACCCTTCTGTCTTACTCAAGGATAGATGGTGCTTACTAAAGTCGTGTCTGAGCAAATGTAATCAAGTTCTTAAATTTTAGTATATCCTTAAATCCCATTTCCTTTAGCAGGAATGTAATGAATCTCTGTTCTGATGAGGTGTGATGTCTACTTTAAAATAATATCTGAAAGCAGGAGTGAAAACCACCTCACATCCAAGCACTTTCCTTTTCTAAACTGCAAGAGGAGTCAGAGGTGAAGAGGAAGACGAAAAATAGGTATTTCTTAAGAATGCATGTAATGACCAAAGGCAAAAAGAATGAAGGTAAGGTTTCCAAATGTGGATGTTGTCTCTTGCTTATTCACAGAATTAGTATGTAGACTACACAATAGAAATACCTTTTGAACAAAGGTATACTAATTCTGTGAACATATGTTGAACATATAAACACTTATTTTTCACTCAGTAAGGCAAGACAGTTGGCATTTGGAAAAGGAAATCACAGGCAAGACAGTGACAGCAATCATTCCAATCCTTGGATAATAATCTGCCCATGTGACAGGAGAAATTCAATTTTTATGACCTGGATCTGTCAGGTGACTAGGATCAGAAAATAGAGGGCAATTTGTTCCTGACACTTCTTTGTTGCACATTTTTTACAAGGTTTTAACCTCCAGCAGCTCTGGGATTTGAAAGGAGGAGGTATCTCCCTTACACAATATCCCTACATCCCACATCAGACTAAGAGTAAATTCCAGCAAGCCATTAGCTGTGTGTAAATCAATAAAAACCAACCAAACAAAAATAAATCCCAGAGACCAAACATATAAGATCAGAATTTCCAAGTACTTGCCTGATTTATAGACTCTCTTTACTAATTCTGAACCCAAGCCCGTTATCAGCCCTCAAGCAGTGCATCAGGAATGCCACACAGCCACCAGTCTTTATCCTTATCTTCATCACCATTTCCCTTCTGCCACTTCACCACAGCACAGAAAAAGCAACAACTCTTCTGCTCTTGGATATCACTACAGGCATTTTTGCTCATTATTTGAATATTACGTATTGGATTGCCATGCACAGATTTGTTGTTACAAATATGGTTGTTGTCTTCATGTTTCATTCTTTAATAAGCTGCTGTTCAAAATGCCTTAAGATGCCCAATACGAACAGCTAGAGCACGGAAAATACAAACCACAGAGAAACTGCAGGGTTTGTGTGCATGTGTGTGCACACATGGAGCAAAGAGCAAGGAAGGAAGCTCTTCTAGAACTCGTCCTGTTGGAACACTGTGCTGCAACACAGGACAAGGTGATGCTGTGCCACCACTACACAAACCTGCACAGCAATTCAGTAATGCACCAACACCATGTCCAGAGATAGCAACACCAGGAGGAACTGCTGCATCAAATTAGTACAAGTCGGAATGGAGTTGCACATGCTGACTTCTTCCAAATATAGCATAAGAGTATGGTTTTCCTCTACAGATCTCTTTGAATAGTTATGAGAGGTTCGGGCTTCTTGTGAGCAGTCACAGAGCTTTGAAAATGAGTATTTTTGTACTATGCTGCTGGTGATAGCATCTGTGGAACAATGTCATGGCATATGCCACAGGAATATAGCACTGAAATCAATCAACAAAGCTTCCTTCTTAACATGCTGAAAAAAAAAGCGAGACACAAATATTTCATATTTAGAATTGCATATGTTCAGAGCAGGCAGTTCTTCGGGCGAGCTGTGCTCAGGCAGCTCTGGCTCTCTGTGCTTTGCAGAGCTGCTGCAGCGCTCCTGCCGCAGTTCAGCCCCATGCCCAGAGCCTCAGCACACACAGCCAGCACCGAGGGGATCCACCTCGCAGGCAGAGCAGGCAAAATGCATCCCTGCTCCCAGCACACGGATGGCAGAATGCTGGCATCTGAAACAGAGCTGGTTCTGTCCTTGTAACATCCTTCCTTACAATGTCCATTAAAATACCATTTGGTAGAGCTAAAAAAAATCTCTCCAAATACGAGCACTATGGTACCTTCATACTGCTAAGGATGCTCAAACAATTAGGACATTATTAAGTAATGAAGCTCATACAGCATAAATCATCTTTTCCCTAGTATCTTGCTCTCCAGGATCTTATCTTCTCAGAGGATGAAAGCAAATCCAATGTCCTCAGCTGTGCTGCCCTGCAACACACCAGACACCAGCACTTTGTGACAATTCCTACACCCCAGAAAGCTGCTTTGCTGTAGCTGGAACACTCAGTATGTTTATAACATATGATGAGTCCATGTCCAAGGCCAGCTTGGATGGGACTTGGAGCAACCTGGGCTGGTGGAAGGTGTCCGTGCCCACGGCATAGGGATGGAACAAGATCAGCTTTCAGGTCCCTTCCAACCCAAACCATCCAGTGAGTCCATGATTCTATGAAATTAGGTGTCCTGCTGGCCATATGCAAGGAGAAATTCCCACAGGATAAGTTTCAGAAGCAGAGGTGGGGAAGTGTAAAGGGGCATTTAATTCAAATGCAAGGGGTAGGGGAAGACAAGAGCTTATTGGTGAACTTTCCTCCTGCTGTCATCCCAGGTTGTGTAAATATTAACTCTGTGAACTGGAATAATGGCTCGACTGTCTGAGAGGATGACAAGTGACAGCAAAGAACTGGGTCAGGATCAATCCCTATTTGCATACCAATTAGTTAATGTTCTTTCTTTTCTCACACAAATAGAAGAAAGGGTAACATTTCTCACTTTTAGAATAGAAAGCTTCAAATGTCTTTCACACAATAACTTGTGTTGTATTTTTAGAAAATTTGTTTAGGCCTCAGGAGCTCTGCTAAAACTCCTTAATCCTGTTTTTAAACTCATCTAAGTCCCAGCTTCATCAACTCTGCTAATGTATCTTGTACCATTCACCTTTCCAGTAAACCCATGTGCTTAGCAAAGGGGTTTTTTTCTGGCTCTGGAACACTCACCCCTATTTCACTCCCCCAGTGCTTCTTTATAACTCCTATATTTTTCAGTATATTCTGAGAGTGATGTTTGTGGCTTTCCTCTTATTCAAGCCATAGGTCCTCTGTCAACACAGCAAACCCCAAACATGTGGCACTCCTGCAGATTCCCTCTTTGGTCATCATTAAAACAGAGCCTGAATTCCACCCTGTTTCTGTGCACAGCAGATTTATGGTAGAAATTACAAGAATCATTCATCTTTTTCAGGTTTATAGTGGAGCTCACTGCTGGACTGTTACCTCTCTTAAAGAGGCTACTTGCAGTAAGGAAATTGGAGAGAGGAGCAGCTAGATGGAAACTTTTATCATTTGGACACTGTTCTTGTCCTTATTGATCCTTGCCTTAGTTGAGCCAGTACCCCCAGCTCCAATAGCACCTTATTTCTAAAGAGGGCAGAAGCCTCAGAGAGACTCAGAATGGTGGATTAGTAAAACTGTCATTTTCTAGGCTTATTTCTTCAAGTATTTTAATATTTCAAAGAATTAATTCTAAATGTTTTAAGAGCTTTAAATTAGTAGCTGTAACCTGATCATAAATTAAACATCTTCCTTCCCAATGCAAAGCCATGCCAAGTTATTTGTATACTTATTGTTTGTTTACACTCAGCATCAAGATATTCCCTGGAAACTGATTTTTATTGCCAAAAGAATCTGAAAAGACAATACAACTTCCATACTAACTAATCTCGTATTATGCCTTCATCAAACAACTTGTGCATTTCTGGTCATGCACAAACATCCACCCAAACCCATGAAATTTTAAATGTAAATAAATATCCCAAAATCCACATAAGCAGAGCACCTAATTCTCACATCAGAATGCAGATAGGTGAGAATATGTGTGCAATCATATCCAAGTGGAATTTCAGGCGATGTAAAAGCTTAAAATGAAGAGCTGTGGCCAAATGGAGGAATCACAGTAACTCAAGCTTCTCTCTCTCCAGACAAAATGGAAACTCAGAGTCCTAGTCATGCTCATATGCTAAGCCTAATATTATTTATTTATTTTATTTTCAAAAATACAGTACACTTCAAGTCACATCTGGGTGAAACCCCACTGCTCTAGATGCTGCATGGCCATACCACTTAACATTAAGCCAGAGGAAAGCTAAAGTGAATTGGACATAAGCTCAAAATTTAAAAAAAAATTTTAATTATGTGTGCCCATGCTGAGTTCCCTCATTATGGAAGACTTCTTCCCCCAGCTTTTTAAACAAACTTAAAGCTTTTGGACTTCTTTCTCATTCCAGGGACATTCACTCCAGTAGACATTCCAGGAATACATACACTTCCTTTGATTTCATTAGGAGTCATCTCCAGGCCAACAGCCAGCAATACAATGGATCCTTCAGATGTCATTTCCACAGCTCATTCTGTTATTAATGAAAACTGGAAACGAAGTCCAAACTCAAGCAAAGTCATCCCAGAGCTCTAGTTTCCTACTGGTGCTGCAGTGCTTAGAGAATCAAAACCCCACGTTTGTGAAACCCTGGGTGTCTGTCCCAGAGCTCAGAGCAGCTCTCTGGGAGTTTTACATCAGCTCTCAGGGAGCTGGGTTACACAAACTGCCTGTACGCACATTCTTTGTCCAAGGTGAATAAGTAATAACAATCGCTAATTTACCTATAATTAGCATTTCACATGACAGCTGCATCCCGTTGGAATAAAAAAACCTGTCAAGTCGACTGAAGAAAGCTTGGGAGAACATAAAACAGAAATTTAAATCGAGTTAGATCCCTGGAAATCATTAGCTATTGGGATGGGATTGGCCAAAAGGTTCATAGGCACAAGTAAAACACTGTTCTATATCAATTTTCTCAGTTTCTTCACCTCAGAAATTGGTTGACTCAATTCCACAACCTTCAGAAACACTCAGCCCTATATAACAATCCTACATAATCCCAAGTACCTATTTCTTTTGCAGTTTTTCTACAGTTTTACATAATATATTACTCCTACACCATGGCCATATCAAAAATATATTTTCTAAGTGGAGAAAATTGAAACAATTAATTTCTTATTGGCCTTTTTGTTTTTGAAAGAGCATAAACAACAGCCTTTTGCTAAGCATTTGAAGACTTTCACAAGTGTATGTTTATGTAACTCACACTGGTTTCACTGCAAGTTGTGTATTGAGTACCTGTGTGCTGCTTTGGGCTGGGGGAGAGTTATTTTTCTTCACTGAAGCTGATACGGGACTGGTTTGGGGATTTGTGCTGCAATTACATAGAGTCAAGGTCTTTTCTGCTTTCCACCCCAGCCCACCAGTGAGGAGGTGAGGGAATGCCTTGGGTTGCTTTGCTTGTGTGCAAGGCTTTTGCTTTACCTATTAAACTGTCTTTATCTCAACCCACGAGTTCTTATTTTTACTCTTCCAATTGCCTCCCCCATCCCACCAGGGATGTGGGTGAGTGACTGTCTGGGGCTTAGCTGCTGTCTAGGATTAAGTAACAACAACTTGGGAATTCTACTAAAGCAGTAATGAAATCCATACAAGTAGCACGAGGCTCCCGAAGACATCCCTTTGCTACTGCCCTAAACCCAAAGATACAGAATGCTCAGTGGTTTCCAGCTGACAGAATATTTACAGTGTCTCATGCCTAAATGTCATTTTATTGCATTCTTCCTGCTTCATGTCTTATTAATTAAAAGACGTGTGATTAATCAGTTGTACTTTGGGTTCCACACACGAATTCATGCCCTGCCAAACCCACAGCCCAAGTGTGCCACCTAATGGCCCCGGAGTCAGGAATGCACCGATCCTACAAGTTCAGCAATAAAATCCAAAAGCATCGTTTCACTTGTTGAGGTGGAGGTGGAGCTTCATCATTATTTTCCTGCAGGATCTATCCACCACATTTCCCTAGCAATTCTGCAGGTCGGATGAAATAATGGCTTTAAGGCACTTCAACATGTTGAGAAAAACAAGCATTTGAATGTGGCCATGAGTTAAAGAACTCCACTTAGCTTTAACCTCACAGTCAAAACCTCATAGGCTCCAAGCTGCACAAGAACTTGGACATTGCCTGGCTGCCTCCAAGCCTCACTGCTGAGTGATCACCATCTCCAGAGAAGTTGTGGTGAGTGGCAGCAGTGGATTCAGCCTGCTAAATGAACGTGTTATTTATCTGTTGAAGTACTTACAGAGGGCAAGCTTAATTTAGCTGATATCATCTCCTTAAAATGCAGTCCATAGTCAAGAGAAGTGTTTGCCTTAAGAAGTATCAGGGAAAAAAAATTACATAGAGGAGTTGTGGAATAACATTTGCAATGGTGATACATACAAAGAGAATATAATTCCATTATAAAATAAATATCATTGTAGCATACATTAATGAAGTTGTCAAGCAAAGTTCTTAAAAATACTACCCACCTAAAAATACTGCTAAGGAATAAAAAAGAAATACAGATGCAATTAATTTATATAACATTTACTATTGGGAAGCATAGCTACTTTATAATCATTTACAAAAGAAAGCATTACAAACGTGGGGCAGGGGTTATAGATTAAGGAAATGAGTTACTGATTTGGTTATGTACTCAGAAACTGAACACCAGGAAGGAGGCTTGGGATTTACGTTTACATTGCTTACTGTCAGTCCCTGTTTTCTACTGCTTGAGAAGAAGATTCAGAAAATGCTTACATTTGCATGGGATTAATGATTTATTATAAACACAGTGTGCCAGCAGATGAACAAGGGATGGAAAATACTCCTTGACATTCAAATTATTTTCTTATGTACTCAATGCTTCCTTATTATTAACTAATAGTGTAAAATCTAAACCTAAATATTGTCAGATACAAAAGTCTATGCCACGACAGTGTTTACATTATTTATTTTGAAATAACTTACAATACTCCCCATTTATTTCCAAATATGCCTGAATTCTGTGCCTTCCCTTTCCAAGCTCTGCTCCACCACCTTGCTTGCTTTAGGCAGGATGAACCATATGAGCCTTTTGATTCTGATAAATTCAGCCACACCACAAGATTGCTTTCTCTTTATCTAATGTTAACAGTAGTAAAGAACAATTATATCTGTTTTATGGAGCTGTAGCAATACAGAATATCTCCATGATACATAACTGTGCTGCCTTAGGAGGAGTAATTACCGAACAAGCCTTGACTGTATCAGTGGCACAGGCACAGCATCGAGGAAACGCCTGTGCCTGTGGTGGGCTCCTGACAGACCCCATGATCCAAGGTGCAAGAGAACTTCAGTCATAGTTAAGCACAACAAATCCCAACAAATGTATTATAGTTCTGGAAAGAGATCTATTGCTATGATTAGATAAAAGATTTCAGATAGCTTGAGCGTGAAACAAAAAAAAGAAGTATCTTATTTGGTGGGGTATTTAGAAACCCAGAAATACACAGCTAAACTTATGCACTGCCACCTAATTTGTTTATAATTTGCTTACAGCTGCCTGTTAGCAGCTGGTAAGATGTGCCAGCCATGTGGAGATTCCAAACTGCAGTGGAAAGGGCTGCTAAAGGAATGCATGTAGGAAACCATCAAAATGGGGATTTTAGGATGCATTTACATCCTTTAGTCCAAGCATGCTAATCCTGAGGCAACCTCACACCCAATGTTCAAGCAAACATGAAACTAATCCTTCCATTGTGACGGAAACTTCTCTATTCCATGGGATTTAATTTCCATTCCAGAAGCCTTCTGGGAATTCTCTGTGTTGTACAGAACTGAACTTGTTCATCAAAGCAAAAAGCACTGTGAACAGGAGAGATGGTCCTACAGGTTTGTCAGTCTTTCTAAGATGAGGGTTGAAGATATTTTTCAATCAAAGTGTACTTTTTCAGTCTCACTGCCAAACTCTCAATTTGCTACCAGAGATGGAAGGATGTGCAGTAGAAAATATTTCTTTCTCTTTTCCTATAAAGTCCTGATTTCTTTTGCCATAATGCTGAAGCTGGTAGAACACTCTGCATGTTGCTTAAGCCAACAGGAGTAGGGGGATGAGGCAAGAAGGAGCTGAGTGAGAATGAATGGCAGAGCTAAGTAGTTGGGGTTTTACCACAATTCTCTGTGTTTGTGCTTGGAAAGTTCCACACAGAGCCTGCTGACCCTGCCCACCCGGAGCTGGAAGGTTCTTTTTATTTCAAATCTCATTTCTCTGACAGGCTGCCAAACAGAGGATGTTATCTCACAATTTGTCATCTCAGGATTGCTGGTGATGCAACAAAAGGAAAATAAAGACAGAAAATAGCCAAGAAGAATAAAGGCACTCATGGCCAAGACATTTCTGAAGAAATGAAGTTTTAAAAAGGCCTGGTTCATACGCAGTGCTTGTCACAACGAAGGCTTTTCTGTGGATGGCTACATCAAGGCTGGGAATGGCTGTTGCTCATGGAGCTCTGGTATTTCCTTTATGGGGAAAAGAACAAGACATCCCTCCTATCCCTTTCCTTTCTTTATTTGCTGTGTTGTGCAATTTGTATATGGAAGATGCTTTTATTCCATCTCCTTACAACCAACACTGACCAAGGGACTTGGTTTTGGTGGAAAGTTTCTCCATTGCAGGTGTCAGTGATTAACAAAGAAATCACTTGCTGTTTGTAGACACAGCCTTTTCCTCTTTATTTGGAGATAAACTTCCTAAATGTATGGCTCTCTTAATGTGTGCGTATAGCTTAAGACTGTAATTCTGTATAAATATTTAAATTAAATCAGTGGCAGCTTTCTCTAGTGACGAAATATAAATGAAACTTGCAAAGAAAACAAAAAACCCCCAACGCTTTCACTGAACGCTACTGCAAACTGCATAAAGTTTTTATGGAAATTTTTCACACCACTCCCCCTCTCATTTCCTCTTGTCATATAAATAATTCACCAGCAAAATCCTCATTCTGAACAAGAAATGAAAAAATTAAATAAACAGAAGATCTAAAGATATGTATGGGCCCTGCCCAAGGTATAATCTTCTTTTGTTTTGTTCAGCTAGGTAGGGAATTTTTAGCAAGCCCTCCTGCCTCACCGGGATGAGAGGGGGGACTGCAAGACCTGCACATAGATAAAACTGCTGGAGAGGCTGGAATCTGATTTCCTTATCAGAGTCAGAAAGTTGGCTGCTGCAAAGCAGAGTGCAAACACTCACCTATTGGGTTTTAAGCATGCAAAGAAGAAATGGTAATTGCACAGTGATGGCTCTGAGTTAGAAGCAAAACAACTCACTAAACCAGGTGAATAATTCGAGTTTGACATATCTGCCAAGGCAGGGGAATAGCCCAGGCTCTTCCTATCAACAACAAATAGTAGATTTTCCTCCATGCCTATCATGCTCCAAAGATCTTTAAGTGAAAGAATCTTATTATCTGAATAATCCAGTTTTAGCTCAGTGGAACAGAATTTGCAATTATAGAATGCTGCTGTAAACTTTGACATCACTCATGTAAATATCATTCGTTCCAACGTGATCTGTAAGCTCAAAAAACATTTCCAAAAGCAGGATCTCAGCACTTTAGAGTGAATCCTGCTTCATGTGCCTGTTGAGCCTGCTGATCCTTTCAAGAGCGTTCTTCCAGGTGGGGGGAAATATTAGTTTGATAGCTGGATAGTTTCTTTCCAAGAGAAAAAGAGAAGGAAACTTGCAGACCATTTCTCATTCTCATTATGAGGTTTCCTGGGTGCACATCCCAGGGCACCTACACTGCTCTGTCAGCAGCCACTGTTAGCAAAGAGCAAAAGCCCCATTCCCACTCTGTTGTCGATTCAGGGAAAAGCCTGCTGAGACTTTTGAATACAATAAAATGTGTAGACATGTTAGAAATTCTTCCAAGAAAGCAACAATTTGCCAGCATTAAAAGCTCCTAGTCCTACGTTTAATTCATTCTTCCCACACCACCTTTGTGGTACAGGCAGAGCAGGCGAGTGAGGGTCCCTCATTTGCAGGATGCTGGTGACTGCTCAGGAAGGACAGTCCCTGGCCAATCAATAGCAGATGGTACCTGGAGAGCAGAAGAAATATTTGGCAGCATGTCCTGAGAACAGCCTGGGATCCAGAGTGCTCCCAGGACACTGCAGCCAGCCTGGGCAGCTGTGTTGTAGCTGCTCCTTGGGGATGAAGTCTCCAGGAGCCCAGGCCAGTGAAAACCAGGCACTGAAATCTGGGGGTGATTCTAAGTGCTGCTTTCGGGAGAGCCCTGGTCTGAAACCTGAGCACAGCTGTGTACATTAAGCTGTTACTGGATGATCATTGAAGGAAAGAGAATAGTTCTCAAACAGAGGTGATGTCAGCAGGAAGCTCCTCTCTCAGAAATAAAAGCCTGATGCATCCTGAGAGTTTAGATAGGGAAAACAAGAAAAAGGGCAACCAGTTCCCTTGATGTGATTCCAATAAAGTAAACTACAACACAAAACATATATGATCATATAATTTTTATCCATGTGCCAAAATATAACATGTAATAGTGTTCAATATTGTTGTTTTACTTATGGCTTCAGGGTGACCTAATTGTGGCTTTCCAGCACCTGAAGGGAGCCCCAAGAAAGATGGAGACAGATTATTGACAAGAGCACGGAGTGAGAGGACAAGGGGGAGTGGATTCAAACTGAAAGCAGATTTAGATTGGATATACGGAAGAAATACATTCCTGTGAGGGTGGGGAGGCCCTGGCACAGGTTGCCCAGAGAAGCTGTGGCTGCTCCATCCCTGGCAGTGCCCAAGACCAGGCTGGATGGAGCTTGGAGCAACCTGGGATAGAGGAAGGTGTCCCTGTACCTGGAAGGAGATGAACTTTAAGGTCCCTTCCAACCCAAACCATTTCATGATTTCATGATTCTATGATTCTTTCATGGTACTTTTAGGGAAATTGATGTCATCAAAGGGTAACTGTCTTAATATCATAAGAGATTTGAGGGGGGCATGGTCTGTCCTTAGTGCTTCCAGACAACTCTATTTACATCAATACCATTGCAAAAATGTGACTCTGGGTAGAATTTGATCAGCAATTTAAAAATGATCATGTGCTGGAGTCTGCAGCTGTGTTGAGCTGATATTTAGCTGCTCTATTGTGAGCCTCTGACTCCGATATGAATAAATACACCAATGACAGAACTCGCAAGCAGTGTAAACCTCAGGGGGACTGCAAATGGATTTTCTTGTTTGACTTTTTAAAAAAATCATTCCAATCTCCTTTATTTGGAACAAAGGACTTTCTGGGGGGAGGAATACAGAAAGACCTTATGAAAAATACCATCTAGGTATTTCTGAGTTTAGGTTTTCAAGCAGCCTGTTGCAGGGTAGTTAAACTCACCTCACACTAACAAGTTCTGTTTGTGAAAAGCAGATGTGAACAAGGTTTTGGCAGAAACAAAATAAAACCATTATAAAGAAGGTTTTGCACAGTACAGCGTTTTTCTGGAATTTCTGGAGATAGGGTCCCACCTTTCTTCTCCAGACTGATGGGAACAGAGTACACTCTTTGCAATTCTGACTGGTACAGTTACAGTTCAGTCCCATACACTGCCTGGAATTGTTAGCTAATTCTATACATGGAGAGGGAAAATATAGGACATGTCTAAATGGCAGACAATTGTGTGCTGAGCATCCTTTGTTCTCGTCTGGCTACATAATGAACCAGCTGTGATCCAGAGGCACTTGGACACGCTGGGGGTGGTGATGTTTTTGTTGTTCCCAGGCTCTCGCCCCGTTGGCCCTTCCAGGAGAACGGAGCCAGCCTGGCTGTGCCACGCCAGGGCAGGGCGGGAGCAGAGCTGATGCCACAGATCCCTGTGCCTAAAGATGTCTGTGCTCCCAAACCCTCAGCCTGTACTGGCTTGGAAGAGTTGCCTTACATTGAGGTAAAGCATATTCCTGTCACGTGAAAAGGTTTTTAAAATCCAAGGCAAGTTGTCTCACATTCATCCCACTGTATGGAGCTTCAGAAAGGAAAGACTGAAATAAAGGGGAAAATCAGTGTTACCTGGTTTGCATTAGCACATGTATGATTTACCTTCAAGATCAATGGAAAGAACTACGAGTCTGTTCGGAAACTCACCTTTAACAACACCAGAATGGAAAAAACCCAAAGATAGGCTTTTTTTTTGCTTTAGACAAGATAGTCTTTCTAGGTTAGAGTTGCAGCTTCACTGCTTAACCAAGATGCAGAGAATTCAGGACTAGTCAAGTTCTACTGAAGGAAAAAGAAATGTCTCAACTGAGGACTGAAAACTACAGATCACGAAAAACTAAGTAAGGTTCCTCTTTTTCACCAATGAATTTAAATCTTGGTCCAAACTGCAGAGCCATAATTCTGAGTACAGAATTTTGAAAATAAAGATGTAGGCAAAACGTATTTTGCAATTTCCTTTAAATGAATCCACTGATTCTATATTCCAGCGCAGCACTAAACTCTCGTGCTGCTTAACCAAAATCAAGGGATTACTCGGCACTATTATCCCGTAACAAACAGAATAGGTTAATAGCTGTCATTGCCATTTCTAAATAGAGAACTGCATCATTATGCATTGTTTGAGCTGCCAGCCTCACATCCCTATTACAGCACTCCTGTAACCTCACACAATAACAGCAGTGATGTTTTGCAAGATGTTTTGATATCTGCAGACCTTAGGAGACTTTAGTAAAGGCGGTGTTTAGGTTAGATAGGGAAAAAGAGAGCAAAACCAGAAATGTTTTTCTTCTTCATTCTAATTTAATGTTGTTTCCTGCACAACTCTTGCAACTTTCTGACATATGAAAAATGCCTGGAGGAGGCCAGTCTGTCAGCAAAACAGCCAGAGAGAAATTTATTTATGGAAAGAACAGAGGTGCAGTTAAAAAAGAAAATAAAAAAATACTCCCCTTTGAGAGGAGATGGAAAAGCAGGAATAGACAAACAAGCCTTTCTTGATCTCTCCTCCATACTTAACAGCAATGTCCTAAAGAAGTCAGACTCGCAACACTCCGAACAGAACTGGAAATTGCCATCCAGTGTTTCCCAAAGCTTCCTACAATATAAGATAAGCTTGCTTAGGGACTCTTTCCCACATTTCTGCTGTGTAATACAGCAGTTCCCACACACAACTCGTGGTATTCACTGGAGATTTATGAGAGTCAGATTTGAACTCCAGCTTCAAGTCCAGGGTTTGATCCCTGTGTCAGACACTACCCTATCACTGCCCTTAATAATGGCCGTTCTGGTTTTTCAGTTTCTTGAAAATGTTTTCGAAAGACTGCAATTCTTCCCTTCTGCCTAATCGTACCTTCAGGCTCTTCTTCCTTTTAAAACAGGTGAAGGAATTGCAGAACAGACATGATATGGATGGTAAAGTTATTGTACAGGGTAGTAAAATGTTATGACCAAAATCACATTTCCTTTCTTTAGCTACGGCACTCCTAAAATGAGCTTGAACAACAAACCCATCCTACTAAAGGAAAACCACGACACATTGTAATGCAAAACATATTTATAATATAGTTGTACTTAAATCCATGAGTTAGCTATTGACATTTTCCTGTGAGTGCCACTGTCTCACTTGGAACTGCACCTACTGACAACAGTATAATTTTATCTACAGCCTGTTTGGAACATGGGCAGCTTTGTTGCAGGGAAATGCATTCTCATATATTCCTTTTCTCAATCTATCTTTCTTAGTCATTCACACCATATAAATGCTTTTGGTTTCACACATATCTCTTGCAGCATACTAATTAAATGTTTCAAAAGGCTTTATCCATGGTTAAGTGATGATAAAATTTTAATGATTTAATTAGCAAGCTCCAAGAAAAAAAATAATAACGAACAGAGACGGGTGCTTTTAGTGGCTCTTGCTCTCATATTACATTAGAAGCACAGGAAGATGCAACATTCGACATCACTTTTTCTCATACACCCAGCAACAGAGAACGTGGCTCCCATGCTAGAAGGGAAGTGTGGAACACAAGGCAAGTGAATTATGCCAGTGCTCAGCTACATGTGTGAAGGGCACTCCCTCAAGGAAAAAGCGCAGCTTTATGGGGGGAAAACAAATCAACCAGCATTTGATCCCTAATTTTTGAAAGCAACTGGGTAAAAAATGAATATTAGTTTCAGAAGATGCACTGAAAACTGGTTCTCTTTTAATATTTCCTCATGACTTTGTGCTTCTCTTGTCAGCTGGCCCCTTTTCTCTCCCAGGCTACTGTACTGAGTGTTTGGTAAAGCTAAAATTCTGTTATTCTGCATTATAGGTTGGAGAATAAAAAGCTAATTGCTCTGTTTGAATAACTTCCTATTCCAATTTAGAATGTATTCTTCTGCTTTCCTCTCCACCAAGATTAGCCTATTATGAAAATCACTACCCAGACACCACATCTCAGTGACAGAGAACACAATATCACAGCAGTTTGAGCCTGCCTCTGGGATGCAGCCATTCTAATCCCACCACTTGGCTCTTCCCTCCCAAACGTGATGAAGTTGGTTATAATATTCCGTTTCATGTAGACCATGATGCCCTATGCTCTAATTCACATACTGAATATCAAAAGGAGATTAAAGGTAGCCTGGATTGTTCCCTCATTATAAAGCATCACTCATTCAAAGAAGTTAAACGCATCAATAGGCAGCTGCTCCCTCAGCACAGTTCAGAGGGATCAACAGTACATGGAGCGCTGCTTCAAGAATTAGAGACGAGGACAGAGCAGAAGGAGGGCTCAGAAAACACGCATTTAGCTGCAATTAGAATTGCAGCCCATTGTAACATAATCATTGTTTTAGTTCACAAAATTTGCGGTTGGCAGCGATCTCGCTCTGTCAGCCATCACTGAGCCTGCTCTGCAAAGACCAAGAGCTGTGCTCAATATCAGCTCTTGGCAGAAGTGGTCACCATGCAGTCACTCAAAGCAAAGCGATATCTATATTCTCATCTCATTATCATTATTGTTCTCAGCCAGGATCCCCAGCAAGAAGATGGAGCTGGCCAAGTTCTGCAGAAGGCTCTGTGCACAGGATAATAAAGCTGTGAAAGCTACGTGCAAAAGGAGAGCACATCACAAATGTGCCACGCAGAGGGAAGGTGACTGATAAGCGATGTAGTGAAGAAACCGAGGAACTGATCCCAGCCATGAAAATCCTCAGAACATGTGACTCTCTAAGAATTTTGGTAGTATATAGTGTTTATTCTCTGTTCTGGTTCTTATAAACTCAGAGTATGGGCACTGCTCAAGCCTTTAATCTGCAAATCCCCTGGAGCAAGGATTTACTTTTGTATGTGTTAGTCAACCTCTTGTAAATCACTGTGTACACCTAACAACACTACAATGACTGCAATAAAAGAGTGCTAATATGGGTGGCTGAGGCACTGGGAGAGAAACGTTGCAGGGAGCAACTGTAGAACTGATGTGGATATAAAGAAGCACTTGAGGTCAGCTTCACGTGTTCAACTTAAAATTCAGACTTATTTTTCAACGCTTAGTTAAGAAACAAATTATGTGAGCTGTACATACCAAAGTCCCATTCACTGGACATCTTTATGCTGCTCATTTGTGCCCAATATGCTCCTCACTATTTGACTTCCTTCCTGTAAATCTGACGAACCAAAGATGACTTGAACTG
The DNA here is from genome assembly GCA_036785705.1 of Acanthornis magna. Classification (NCBI taxonomy): domain Eukaryota; kingdom Metazoa; phylum Chordata; class Aves; order Passeriformes; family Acanthizidae; genus Acanthornis; species Acanthornis magna. Next base: position 5,040,414 of record JAWUZG010000039.1, on the reverse strand, counting down.
TTGCAAAACGCTCAAATTTAAATTGGTTCACAAAAGCAAGTTTGGGGGACAAAAAGAGGAGCAGAGAATCTGAACCACTCACTCATTAAAAAGCACCATCCATTTACAGCTGGTATTTTACAGCTGATGTGTTTTTGTTCTGCTTTTTCTGCACAAACAAACTGAACAAGGAAATCAACAGTTTTGAACTTTGAGCTACTCCAAAAGCAGATATGGAGAGTTCAGCCGTATGTCAACTTAAAAAAAAACAAACAAAAAACAAAACAAAACATCAATAAGATCCCTTACAAATAGGCTTTAGAGATTTTTAATATTTAGCTGCAATAATCTGAAAGAAATGCAAAGTATAGTACCCCAAATCTTAAATGTAAGTATGCCAGTATTGTAATGTCCTTGCTCTTGCAAACATCAGTGAAAACTAGGGCTGGTGATCCAAAGTGTGAGGGTTTTCCACATTTCCCACTACACAGAATGCGCTATTCTCCTGGTGAAGCTATGGAGTACTGCCTCCCTCTTTCACCAACACTAACAACATGGGAAAACTTGTGCTAGAGATACATGAACACTTTGGGTAAAATTTGGTTTAAATTATCATAGGCTTCTAGGAAGCAAAGGTCTATCCAAGTCAGCTGTTCTTGCCTGGCACCTCTGCAAATTTGCCTATGAAGGTCTTCAAAAGTCCTTTGATAAAGATTAATTAAGGAAGAAAGAGTCTATGTTTGCGATCTCTTAATTCTCCCAAGCAATGTAAATGTTTGAAAACATTGTGAGATTGGTTTCAGCTCTTTTTCAAACAGAGAACTATCGCTGGTGAGATCGATGGCCGAATGTGGGCACAGCCAAGGGACAGATTACAGTAACCAGTGGCATTTGCTGTACAGCAGATCAGACATTAACAACTAAACTGGACAGAAGCAAATCTTCTGACTGCAGCAGTACCTCAAGAATACTTCTACGAGGGATTCTCACATTGGTGTGGCTGTAATAAAAAGTCTATTTGCGTTAAAGTTATAAGTTTTGCTTAATTTAACTACAAAAATTTGCTGGAGGCAGAGGTTTCGAATATAAATTTTTAGCCTGACAGCAATTTCCACTTTACACATTTTTAAAACAAATGTGGCAATGTTTCAGTTAGTGGAGAACAAATAATGTCGTAGAAGTCTATCTGTTAAAGGAGTCGAGAAAAGGAAGATTTGCACATTTTAAAGCTGACAAACTCCCATTACTATCAGTGCTGACATGTGCTTGGTTAATTCATGCTTTACCAGAAACTTACATCAAGTCCGGAAATGTGGAATGACTACAAATGTTTCATAAGTATTCACAGTGGCAAATCATGTTGGATTGACTTGACCAGTTTAACCAGGAACATTTAGAATATATTATAGAAATCCTTATAAACAAACACCTGTGGTTACTTTTGCTCTTTTGTTCCATGTGTCTTATAATTTTTGCTGTAAATCTGCCAATTGCTGTTTTTCAAACATTCTGGAAGTATAATAAGGCATCACAACACTACAAGAGCCAGTCCTAGATAGAAAACCTGAGGCCAAAAAGAGACAAAGAACCCTGGATATGGGGCAGAAGTCCATTCAATTCTGGAAATGCGACTGAGTGCAATGCAAAGCACAGATCAGCGTGATTCCAGAAATACCATGACCCTGAGAGTACTCATGTGTGCACAGTTCCAGGCACACCAATATTCATTTGTCCACAAAATAGGCTCTAATAAATCCTGATCAGCAGTTGTGCCTGCTCTCTACGTAATTAGCATTTGTGTGCTTTTGACTGCCCAGGACTGTCATCTAGAATCCTGTAGATTACTGCTTTCCATTTCCCCTCCAGGATTGTCATTTCTGCCAAACTGCCTTCATGCCAGAGAACATAGTTGTAAAATGATTAAAGAAAAAAAACAAATGAACAAACTCATCATGTTTGATTTTAACTGCTTTCCGTGTCCATTATGTGATACGTGTTTCTCTCGCCTGCTTTGCGGAGCTGCTTACCGCAGGTACAGCTCTGCAATCTCCACGGCACAGTGGAAAACTGGCTTGCAGTTACTGTCATGAAATTGGAAGGATGGTGTGAATTTCCATCACAACTTAACGGATCTCAGCTCTTCATCTGACAAGCAAGTTTGTGCTTATTTCTCAGCAGATTAACCGATTAACTTCCTGGTAATCTGCGATAGTTTGGAAGTGCATGTGTTTTATACAAATTGAAAAGAGAGCCTCTGCAGTCACTCAGTCAAATCCATGGAATCCACTGCGGTGCCTTTTAAGCAGCCCCTGGGAAAATGCAGGGCTTTAGTGGATGTTGTGAAGCTTAATGCACTTATGCTCTGATAGACCAAGGAAATAAATTAATTGCCCCTCAACGGAAAATGCTCTAGTCTCCGATTCCTGATAAACACCTTTTGCTTCTAAGGTTATTTCAATGGAGTAGATATGACTGACAGAGAGATGCCCGCCAGACTGTGTTGGATTAACACCATTCCAGCCACTGCATAGATTAACTGTACCCAGAAACAAACTGGAAGCCAAATAGGTCTGAAAAGAACAAAGACAATTTGCTTTACCAAGCACTAAGACAGTAGGATTCTACATGAGCTGAGATTTCAGAGTGATTTTTTAGTATTGCTCCAATGCATATTCCAAATCTACAATCAATTCTGGACATGGCAAAATCGTGGATAATTGCAGTGGAAACTGCTATCATTAAAGCTCGGGAAACAGAAAACAAAGAAGGTGATAAATCAGGACAAGATTTCAAATATTGAGTGTTTTAAAATAAATATTTATACTGCAAAAGTTTGCAAAAGTTTTATTTAAAACAATTTCCTAGGAAACTCGATTTTCATTTGAACAGAACCATTCCGGAGAGTAAATTCAATCGTTACAGTGCAAGTCTTGCTTGGTGTAAAAATCTCAATGCAACCTGAACTGCCAATTTACTGCTGATAGCTCTGTAATATGTGACTTTATAAAGCATTGTCCAGGATTTTTAAAATTAAGTATTTATACTCCTAAATCACTCCTGCCTGAAAAATACTGGGTATTCAGCAATTTTGAAAATCATGCCTTTGCATGTCTAAATATAGATATGGGATGTTCTTGATGACTAAAGCATCACAGAGTCCTCAGCTGAGAGAGTAAATATTAATACTACTCTGAGTCCTTGTTCATCCCTCTGCACAGCACTTGGAGATCTCTGGATTAAAAGTGTTACACTCCTATTAAAGGATCTTCTCCAGAACTCAGAATATTTAAGAGCTCTGTAAACCCATTCCTTCTTTAATAGGACTTACAGCACATGCTCTCCAAAGAATGTATGTGCCATTCTCTTTTATATACTGGCAATTGGAATTCTGTCAACGAGAGTTCTTTTGCCTTAACCTCCTCTCCGTTCTATTTTTGTTTTTCTGTGTCACACTTTCCTCTTATCGACAAATGCTGTAGCTGCACTAAATGATGTGCACTTTTAATGAAAATAAACTCATTTTTAGCTTGCTAGCTATGCCATCTCCACTTCATTAGTTTCTGTACATAGGCTGTTGCTTATTAATTATATGTATTTATTTAAAGATATTAAATGCTGAAAAATAGAATACCAGTACATGTATGAGGCCTGGAGGCAGTGAAAAAGTGAAATAACAGCAACGCAACCTTCCAGCAATGCCACAGCAAAAGGTAGGCTCTGGCTTTTGTTGCATATTTGATCCGTCCAGAGCGTTTCCATTTATCAGAACAGCTGGTTTACAGCTCTAGTGCACAAATTTTTTTAATAATGGTACATTCATTTTAACTCTATTAAATAAAAAAAAGAAACTGCTCTTTGTGACAGCAAAGGGTTTAGGTTCTTTTTCAGAGGCTTTCTGTACAGTGGGACTAGCAGGATTGCTTTTTAGGGAAAGAAAACGTGCCTGTTTTGAAAGGGTCCAATTAGCAAGTCTGGGGACACTCAGCTTACAGCGCTGAGTGAAATTGGAGCTGGACTTGTGTAAAATAAAACTCCAGTCCCCTGCTCAATGGATAGAAAATGTAGTCAACTGAGAAGAAGGAAATAAGAGGAACAAAAAGAAAAAAAAGGGAAGTGGATGATAAAACCCATTCTCCCCACATGTTTTCATTTATAGTGTCATAAAAGCCTGCTTAGAGGCTTTTGTTTACTCTTAAACCAGACACTGGAGTTTTCCCTGGACATTCAATGTCCCTCACTAGAACTAGCAATACTCTTTTCCTAGAGGGGCAGAAATATTTCTCGTTGATTTTTATGAAATTTTTTAAATATTGGAAATGATGCATATATTGATGAGCAGTCTGGGAATTTCAGAACAAACATAATTACTCTGTTTTGTGCAAAGGAGTGGGAGAAGAGGAAAATAGGCAAGATTAGTAAATATATTAGAACAGTCCAATTAGTGCCAATGGAAAGAAAGGAAATCATATGATAATCAAACCTCAGTATTATAGATCAAAGAAGATCCTAGCAAATTCCTCGAAGTTATTCTAAATTAATCCAAACCAAACTCATGCCAAAGCTTTCAGTTGCAGTACAGACACAGATCCTCACAAACAGACATTTTAAATGAAGCTGTTCTCCCATTCAGCATTAAAGCCCCAAACTTATAATGATCTACCTTATAAGCATCTACCTGTATTTTCTGTTTTGCAGTGGCAAACAATAAACCAGGCCTACATATTACATGGAGTACAGTGACACAGTTAAAGCACCAATTTCAATTATAAGCCTGTTCACTGCTGTCGACCCCTCTAACCATCTCAGCAGCATCTAATATATCCTGAGGTCTCTAAAGAGGCTATGATCAAAACATTGCAAAAAGGCAATCAGAAGGTTGTGTGTGAGCAAAAAGCAGCCAGGCAACAAGAAGCCAAAAATACCAAGCAGAGCTGCAGCTGGGGCTGCCTTGGTGCCTGGGCACAGGGACACAAAAGGGAGAAAACCTACTGGGAATCTTTGGCAAATTGTGTCCCTAAGGGATGTTCTCCAAGACAGCACAAAACCCACAGAGCAACCTCCACACCTTTCTGGGACTGTCACATGAAAGGGATTACAAAAGCCAAGAGCAGCATTGTTCTTAGCACTGGTGCTGGCAGCTGTGCAAACACAAGGAGCCATCTGCTGTCATTTCATAAGTGCAGGGGTGATCTGGGACAACGATGGGCTAAAAATATGATCTTCCTAAGTAAGAGAGGTTGGCTTAGTTTCTAACATTTCTGTCAACAAATCTGTGGGCTAGGTCATACTCGTGAGACATTCCCGACTTAGTTTCTGCATGGAGGTGTTATATCAATGGGTTTTATGACCACATTAGCTAAGCCCTCAGGACAATGATTGCGTTTCATGGATCTTAGGGGATGATATGCTCCAGCTTGGCTTTGTGGTAGATGCTGAACTCCATAACAACCACTGTAAAAAGACAACGCACGGGATAAAAGAACAAATAGTGTATTTGTGCAGCCTAATCCACAACAATGTCCCATCTAAAATTCATACACTGTTTGGGGGTTTTCTGCATGCTGGTATTGGCTTGCATTATGTGTCACAGCAAACTATATTGTATTAAAAGCATTGCACACAATGCTGCAATTCCTACAACAAATACACAGTTATCTCAACCTGACTATTCACTGCCACTTCACCTGCAGGAAATGTTGGCTGCCGAGGAAGAACAGAGCTCAGCAATGCATGGAAAATAAAGGTTTGGTTGTTTATAACATACAGCAAGAAGTCATTTAAGTATTATTATTTCTTGTCAATGTTGTCTTGTAGAGATTACAGCAAACACTGGTTATGTATTTGTGAAAACAGACTAAAAAAATGAGGTACATAATAGAAAATCATATCATACAAAGGAAAGAATCCTAAATGTATAGACTTCAGAAAGAAGTCTAGAATTCATGGCCTAATACTGTGCCTTGGTACTTCCATGCAGCTTTGCATTTCCAAAGAACAGTACAAATTGCCTAATTGATCCTCATGAATAATTTACTGTTTGAAATGACATTGTAACCCTTGCCTTTCAGTGTATCACTGAACCTTCTGCCTTATTTCAAAACTGTGGATTCTGCAAGGCATACACATAAGCATGTTTTAATCATTTAATGGAATTTCAGCTGGGCAATAGTCCACTACAACTTAGTGGAAGCTGTTCATCTTATCACAAACTACTTGTTGATTCCTCCCCATGATGAAGTGTTCTGCTCACATAAATAAATTAAATGCTTATCTAACTGCCTTAGACATGCTACCTTTGCATGTGCATTCTGTCTGGGTAAGTAGGAACATAAAATGCACAAAATCCTTTAATTTTTTTAAAGCACTTCCCCAATAAAATGTTGTAAACCTCTCAGTCTCATTGTGACCTAAAATGGCAACACATGGAAATCACTGCTACAGTGAATCATTGGCTACATGAATTCTCTACACTAAATCTTAGTCCACAATTTCAGCAGAATTCAAATAAAGGATCAGATATTTAAACACTCACAATTACAATGGATAGAATAAAGTTAATTATCAGGGAAACAAACTCCTTGTGGTATTTTTTTCTACCCATCACCAATACATTTTATACTTGCAGATGTCTGATAGATACAGTCTCAAATGAACAACCAGTTTGATCTGCCATGGCAATTCTTATTTTCTTAAAATGTAGAAGAGTGTTTGCAAAGTTCTCTGTGAAAGCCCAAATCAACTGGAATCAAGCAGCAGCACAGTAACTATATTTTTGTTTAAAACGAATGTGCAATAGCATCAATGGCATGAATAATTTAATTTAATCTATAATCTGATTTTAATTTTTATTATTAAACATGACAGTTGTGTGCAACACACTTAATTCACTTTCACTTAGTTGGTACCTAAAATGTAATAATTGTGTTACCACACAAAACTTTTTATATGATGTTCATCACATGTTCTTTAGTGCACTGTATATTTTTTGAGCTCCATGTATATTTTAATAACGCTGAGTGAAAAATTTATAGGAAGCCTTTTTGCATCTTTTCAAGCATGAAACTGCCTTACTACAGATGAAGAACTATTCTGCAAAAGTGCATAATGCTACGACAGCTCCAGAATTACACAGACAACAGTGCAAAGTGCAAACACAAAAGCAAAAAAGAGAATTTGACCTCATGTTCATACAATCCACAGATTGAACGAAAAAATCCACATAGAACTAAAAAATTCCTTGATTCTCTCTTTCTCCCTCCTCCCTACATAATGGCACAAACACGATTTCACACACACATAGTTTCTTGAACTATAAACTTTTTCCACCGGCAAAGTAAATTATAAATTATAGCCCCTGAGGGCTAACTACTGATATTCTCTTAACACACATGGCCAATAACAATATAGAGTTTCATGGCTAAATAGTAACCCTGTAATTCAATCACAGGCTCCTGCTGCCATGTATAAATTGCTCTGGCTTTTATGATGCCAGCATCACACCTTCTTTGGAAATGCAGAATGGGATTTGGACATAAAACTTGTTTTATTGTACCTGTGCAAGGACTATAAGGCAGTGTCCACATAAATGTTAACCCAAGGGGAATATATTCTTTCTGGTCAGAGTTGCTGATGCAGTTCACCAGGTTGAAACCTGTTTCCTGAAGGAGGGAAAGGCAGGTACACTTACCTTATACTTAAATTTCTGTTAATTTCTGTTAAGAAATTTAATTTCTGTTAAGACTTAATGGAAACTAGACAAAAACCATCTTGGATCAAAGGTCACCTTTCTCTTCTTGTTCCTGCAAGGTCTTGTACTTCATACTGGGAGAAAAGGGTGTCAGAATTCTAGCAAGTTCTGTGATGTAAGGCAGCACCATCTCCATGAAGCAGAGTTTTTGTGTGACATACTCAATTTTCATATCCAGCATAGCATTACAGCTGGAAACCCATATGCCCACAAGTTCAGGGAAAGCCTAAAGGAAACCGGTGGAAAATAATTAGGTCAATAAGGAAGGAAAAAACAACAGTAAAGAGGGGGAGGTAGGTGAAAAGAGAAAAAGAACATTTATTTCCACTGCCGTGGATTTTTTTCTCATAGCTCCTCCAACAGTGAAAGTTCAGGAAGTGTGATGTGCTGTATTATAACATCAGCCTCCTTCCAAACACACCCTGGCATTGCCAACTGACACCAGGGGACAGCTACGGAGGGCAGGGACTTCAAAAGTCTTTCAGAAAGAGTGTGATATGCTTATTACAGATCCTACACATTTTGTGCTTTTTAAATAAACATTAGCTTTGTTAGACTACTACCAGAATAATCCTTCTTCTAATGAGGAACCTCTGGTGAGAGCAGTTAAGGGGTTCTTGCTACGTGGACACTACTTGATCCTTTTACAGTTAGAGGGGATGAAAAAGATGGCACTTGGCATAGTTCAATAATTTCACTGTTTTCTTTCTTTTGGAGTTCACACTGACACCCTACTGCTCTTCAGGGAATTTTTTTCCAGGTCAATTCCAACATAACACTTCAACGTCAGCAGAATTAGAATTGTCTGTCTCTCACCCTCCCTTTCCCAGTGACCTTGGACATTTATGATAGAATCTACAAAATCTGTAGAAGGGTGACTACACTGAGAACTGTGATCCCTAGGGTTTTAAAGAAAGTTTCCCTGAATATAAACGGATTCATACTTCAGATTAATAACCAAGGGGAATGAATGATGAACGGATGCGTTATGACTGTTGCAATCGAGAAACTGAAGCATAACTAAAAAAAAAGAAATCAGGTTAACTCTATGTGGCTACCATTGTGGCAGGAGCAATGGGAAGCACAGCCTCATTCCAGATAAAATATCTCTGAAGGGAAAAGCATCACTCAAACTTTATACTCCATTCATCCTGCCTGTCTTTGAGGGGACTGAACAGCTGACCCACCATTTGACCTACTGAATTGTAATTGGAAATACATATCTCTGCTTCATTTTCTGTAGAGATATCTGTTCAGGGTGTCATATTCAGTCCTAAATCTGAAGACAGTCAGGATACACATTCTGCATTTAAATATCTTGGGTATTCCACACAAATAGAATAAATTTGTACCTAAATTGAGATAAATCTGATTATGTATCGTTTAGACCTCACTCTCACGGCCTGCCACATGGGTGCAGAAAGCATTGTAAAGTTGCTATTGTAAAAAATATCAGGATTCCATTCAATCCTACTCAATCTCTCTCTCTGAGTATATGTATGTACTCCACACAGGCACGAATGACTACAAAACCAAGAAGCAACAATGACTGGATAATTAGTTCAGTTGTTATTATCATCTGCAAATACTATTCTCACTGCAATTCTCGTTTTCTTCAGTGCATGCACTTACACATACAGAGCTGATAGAAACATGGCAGAGAGAACGTTTCTTTACTGAAATCAATCTTGTTTCAAAGCAGGCTCGTAAGGCAAACCTCCCACTTCTAGCACATATCAGCGACACAAATTGCCATGTTTCACCGGTTCATCAATACACAGTAAAGATCTTTCAGCTTTATGTCTAAGGCAATCACAGAATCATGGAATATTTTGGGTCGGATGGGACCCATATTGATCATAAAGTTCAATTCCCTGCTCCTCACAGGACTACCTGAAATTAAATTATATGACTAAGAGTGTCATCCAGATGTTCCTTGAACTCTGATATCACTCATCTCTCTGTTTCACAGCCCTGTTTTGGGTTTTGTGTGAACTAGTGTTTTTATTTTCTTCCAGCCCCGTGCAGAAACAAGTGAATCCCCACTGCTCCCATTCCAATCTGATGCCAGCTGTTTTCACATAGCCTGGCTGTCCGCCAGCCTCCCGATGGGTTCTGCTGTGCTTTGGATGAACAGAGGTCATGAAGTCCTGGGGAACACAAGCACATTCTTCAATAGATACTTAATAATAGAGCTCCAAGATAATTGGACAAACATTGCTCTTTCCATGTTCCTCAAGACCACGAAGGTGAGTTGGCCTCAGTATAAATTCTGGGGTTCTAATTGGGAAGACAAACAAAAGTTTGTTTTCCACAATTTAGGGAGTTATTCTTGTGATCCTGTTGGTACTAAAATGCGTCTGTTCTTCTGTTTAAGTCTCTGATGACTACAACACTTTTAAATAATGCTCTTTCTTTTGCTTCTCCTTTTTGGATTTAATATTTTTTAGACTAAAAATGTCTTTCCCAAGGATGCAGAGTGAAGAATGGAAACATCATTCAATCCAGCTTGCATACAAAGATTGACTTTGTACCACTGACACTGTAACAGGTTGATGTCACTAAAATTAATAAATTCCATCCAACAGTTGGAGTCTAGCCATGGAAAAGGGTTATGAAAATGAATGATATAGCAGATGTCATATATCAGGGTAGGAAAAGTCATTGTTTTCCACTCTACACAATGCCCATGATAACATATTTCGGGAAGGACATCAGATTATCAGGAGGTTTTCAGTGCATTGAGAACTGGACAACACGGTTGAAACTGGCAATTTATCCGAGTCTGTAAGTTTATAAGAACTATGTTTCTAAGCACATTCTCTCTCTCCATAAACACCATCAACCCACTTTTCACACACATTTAGGAAGGCAAGCATTGACTTAATTACACAAATGCAGAATCCACCAGTTCTGTTTCCTTGATTAGCTGAGGTCAGTGGGAACACAAGGATAAACTAGGATAAAACTAAGCCTGAAACATTACATTAGACTCCATCCCCATGCATAAAAAAGCAGAAGGCATAACTACCTCCTGGGAAATTATTATAATAATATACCCTTTCAAAAATACAATTGAAATGGGCATGTAGATTGTTTTCTACAGCGGGATTTTTCAGACTAGAATAGTATATAAACCCACTAAATATTCTCAGGTTTTCTCTACTTGCTAAAATATGGAGTAATTCTATTCTACCACACCTGAGTCATTTCAAACAGACAGATTATTGTGCTTGGCCATTTTTGTGTAAATTATTTACAAGTAAGACAATTATAAACATCAAATTATGGTCAGAAGAACAGATAAGTCATCTGAGTTGCACACAAGCACTGTTTTATATACCAAGTTTCTGAGGCATCTCCTTGTCCCTAAAGCCACAAACTGCAGGAGAGATGCCTGGTGTTTCTTACTGTACAAAGAAGTCAGCTGTGTCATCTGAAGAAACTGCTTAAACTGCACTGAAGAAAGAAATCAAACCATTTTAGGTTCAGCCATCAGAAGGCTAAAACACTCAAGCAGCCAACATTCTGGGGTTTTTTGTTTCTTTGTGGTTTTTTTTAACTGGGAAAAAATGTTCACGCCTGATGATCCTAAATGTCTTCCATCTCTTTGCAATGAAATCACCCAAAGATATAAATAAACTATTCTAAATAAAGTTCAGACTGACTGCAGCATTAGATATGTCTATTAATGTATGTGACTGTCAGCCAAAATAAATTAACCTCCAATAGAAGTCATTTTCATAAAATTAATTATTCCAATGTCAGCTAAAAGAGTCAGGTGCACTCTCTCTGCTCCTTCACCTAGACTTTTCGCTGAACTTCTCAAACAGGCTGCAGCTAGAAAAACTTAAGAATAGATCTATATTTGTAGGTTTTATTTTGTGGCTCTTTCTATGCTGTGAGCTTGGTTGTTAATTTTTTTTAAAGTAAACCAAAGGATTTAGGAAGAAAAAGAAAGGATTACCGAGCAATTTATATATAGCACAACAAAAATATGGGGAAACTCAATGACAGAAAGAACATTAAGCCTCATGGACTAGAAACAGGACTGAGATACTGGCAAGTTCCCGTAACTCCCCTCAGGGATTTAGCTTTTGCCACTCTTCTGAAAATTTGCCCAAACTTAGTTGCTGTAAATCTGAAAAACTGAGCTTGCATAGCTCAGTGGAGACTTTGATTTTAGCTGCCAGTGCCTGGAAGATGCAGTCCACACTGAGAACACAGTAGCTCAGTAGGGAGGGACCTACAGCAATCGTCCAGCTCTAGTGACACACCAAGCACATCGCAGCCAAACCTCGCCAGTGCAGCCACAGCCCTTGGCTGCTGGGAGCTGTTTCTAGCTTCAGGCAGAGATGCTTCTCCAGAGCTTGCAGAGAATTCCTGCAGACCGAGTGACTGTGCTGTCCGCACAGACTCTGAGCATGTACGACCACTCCCCTGCTCTGAATAGTTTTCCTTGGGGAAAACACAGCAGGTCTGAGGCTGAGGTCTGGATTTGGAGAAGCACGAAGCAAACATGAGAACCACTAATTACAGATAAGCAGGTCAGGGTTTCATAGCTAAAATCGATTTGTATTCTGCACTTGTAAAAAATTACTCCAACTGCTTGCTAGGTCTGAGCAAGAAAGGTGAAATACAAAATTTGAAAGTAAACCCATTTGTTAATTTTTGAGGTAAAACTGATCAAAAACCAATTAAAAGTTGAGTTCCACATTAAATTTTAAGTTAGACTGTACATGCCTATTGCTGAATTACAGGCAAAGTGCCAAACTTTTAGAGAGGAATTTCAATGTCCAGAGCTATAAATTTCAGCATTACTGACAGTATAGATCAGATCCAAATGAAACTCAAATGTGTTAAGACCTGGCCATGCATTGTTAAGGCACCAAACCAGTGCTGCTGTGGCAGTGATGGAATGCTGCAGGAGACCACTGGGAATCACATGGAAACACCTGAGCTGGTGCCAGTCCAAGCTAAAACACCCACATGGAGCAACAGAGGACTTGGAGAGACCATTTCGGGTCCTCAGTTACTTCTGGTTCCACAGTCTGCCCGACTTTTCCTGCTGTTCTGGGGTTGCTGTTCCTCATTCAGTTCCATGCTGTAGGTATGCTTTGAAATGGAGCAAATTACATTCATAAAAGAAAGAAGAGTGTGCTTACAACTGAGGTTCATCTAAACCAGTGTTACAAACATATTTTCATTGTAATTATGAACTTAATGCAGAGGTTCTTGACTTTAATCACTTGCCAGGGTGACACTGTTGTTTCTTTGCTGCAGCACTCTTTTAAGTAGTCTGAAGAACTCTACATACATTTTCCACTCTGATGGCGTTCTGAAGTTTCCCTGAATGGCATTGCTGACAGACCATTCAGTCTCTTAACTCTGCCTCCATGCCTCAAAGATCAATTTAAGCCCAAATATACTAATGCAATTTTCTAGCTTGGTAATTCTTGGGTTTGGAATAGCTATTACATTTTCCTGACATAAACATATACCTTTGTTTGTGTGTATTTTAAGGATGCTAATACATGTTCTCAGATTTATTTTCTTCCAGGCTTAGTGTTTTGTGTGGGGGGTAGCAAAAACTGCTTAATTAACATAATGAGAGTTTGCAAGGCATAGGTAAGAGGTGGTTGTGAAGAGGTTTGTCCTCACAGCAATTTGTATATAAGAACATACATTAAACATATGGGTAGGGAAAAATCATAATGCTCTAGGCAAGGCTTTGCTGTGGAATAAAGATCCATCTCCTTCTGCACAGAAACACAATAGTTTCCTAACATCACGACATTCCAAGAGAGAATTGGAGCATATACTATTCAATTTTACAAAACTGTTGAATTGTGCACTTGAGACACTAAAAATGGACAGCAAGATAGACAGATTTTTTATTCCAGCAAAATTATTTTGTGTAGATATTCTGTGTCCATGATGCATCCAAATAGATGCCCTGGGGCAAGACCCCAGTGCAATCAAGCTGTCAGGTTTAACATATATATTCCATGAAAATAACTTTAATAAAAAAATTAAAGATCATGGCCACTTGCAAAGAAGGCTATTCACTGTTTTATTGGCAGTTCAGGCATTTTTTATCTCTAAAATAGCAGGTTCCATCAGATATTTGGAGCGTTAGTTTCATCACCAGCAGGATAAACAAAATAATGCTCCCCAGCCTTTAAATCCTTCTCCTGTCTATGTCTTAACAAATTCAAGACAGATCAACTACTTGTACTGTCAGCATGTTAGATGGAGTATGAGTGCTGTCAATTTGCTGGAATAAACCATTTTGTGCACACAGACCCCAGAATGCAGCTTCAGGTTTACCTGAAGCAAATTAAAAAAGTTTTGGTGAAATGAATATCTAACTTAGCAAAGTGTAATTTGCAGGCCACAAAAATAATATTTTCTTATTGTAGAGCATTTACATGCTCTTAATTCATTTGCATCCCAAAGGATTAAAATTATTTTAAAGAAATAGTCCCTCAACCTCTTAAGGTGCTGGATTCTGCTGTAGCTCTGCCTAAGCTGATACAGCTCGGCTGGAAATAAAATGTAACAAAAAGAATATTTTCATTTCTTGGTTGCTATAATTTTCAAGCACAAAATATACAGCTGTACTGTATTTCTCTGGGTGCTCAAAGGAGAACAAAGACATGAATTGTAAGTGGGATGTAAGAATTTCCCAACACTAGGTATTTGGGTTTTGTTTTTTTTATAGATGGAAAAATACAGACAGTGAATAGCAGTAAAGTTTTGTTTTCTGGAAGAAAACATGAAGTCAGCTTCCCAAAGCACTTGTGTTTCTCAGAAAAATGAGAAAACTGGAGCAATAGCAGCCACATCCTGTAGGTTCAATGGACAGCACTGGTGCAGAGCCCTCAGCCATTTGGATGTTGTTATGGGAACTACAAAATCAGAGACCCAACAATTGCAGGCATCAGTAAAAAATGTTATTTTTCTCCAAATTCATTTGGGTTGGTCACTCCTCTCAAAGCTAAAAATCAATAGGTACTTGATAAAGAAGCCACATCCATTCCTTTCCATGTGATGGAACCTATGGCTTATATTTGATAACAGACCTTCTTTCCTCTTCTGTGTGATACTGTCGAATCATTTTAATTCTAGGCTTGAACATAGCTTGCTAAATAACCTGAATTTGTTTTTTCTGGTTCTGAAATTAGAACAGTCTATGTCAAAATGGCAGTCTAGCAATTAAGGCATTACTCAACATCAATAAGATTACAAGGATCAGATCTTTACTATGTCTATTTGAGGCTCGAATTTGAATGAAGTGGAATAAAGGAAGCAACAGTTCAACCAAACTGCTGAACGCATACTTAACTTTAAATGTGTTCTTAAATACTGTGTAGTATTTAGGCACAAAAATATAACCAAGTCTTATTCTGCAGCAATTTCCAGTTTACAAATTAGTGCCCTATAAAATCAATTTACAGTAAGAGGCAGTCATAGTAAAACACAGGCAATATAGACTTTAATTAAAGCAAGACTCTAATGATGTCATCAGTAAACCACAGTTTGTGCTTTGTAAATAGCAATTACTCCAGAACTGCAGAATTATTAACTTAATCCTATTTATCTGCTCCTTGGTATAAAGTTTTCCTGTTTTAGCTGTGAGTTACAGTCCATCATGACTTTAAACAGCATAAGCATAATAGGGAGATCTAAATTCAATCATACATGACAAATAAATAGAGGCCAGTTTCTACTTCAGACACATTATAAATATCGAGTAACTGATTTCATAGGGATGAATTGTAGAACAATTCGAAACACACAGAGCAATTTGAAACACACAGAGCAGCAGAATTCTTATTAATTGCTATTACCCTTAAACCAGTATTGATTCCAAATGCTCACATACATTGGGACACATCTATGGATGAAAACTTCCTGATGTTCTGTATGTGCGTGAACATGTGTACAAACGTCACACTTTGCTAATTTTGTGTCTAATTAATGCACAACTTGCAAACCCATATCTTATAATTAAAGTTCTTTGTCATTAGAGACACACTGCTAAGACACTTCACAAATATGTCCAATTTCATCTGCAAAGAATGACAGACTATAAGCAGCACATTAAGCAATTTGAAAATCATTTGGGAAAAAAATCAAAACTTAATTACAGAGTTCAAATTATTGAAATTGCTCATGCCAGTGTTAAAAAAAACCCACCACAAACCCTTGAAACTCTCTAACAGAAACTATTGACCACTCGTGTAAAGCTAATCTAAGAAATACAATTTGTCTTGAGGCTTTCCTTAAGAAAGCAATAATTTAAAACTGTGCTGGTCCCCAATAAGTAAGACTCCAAGACAGTTTTGATCCATTGATGAATCCTTCCTAATATGTTCCCTGAGGTACAGTTTTCCTAAATCTATTAGACATTTACAGTCTTTCAGGATGTGCTGCCTGAGCTGCTCTATCACACTGTATTAACTTGACAAGGTAATGCAGCACTATCTTTTATTTCCATGGAAAGAACTGAGGTTTGACCTTGGAACTACTAACAACAGTTTATTACCCCTAACCTTACTGGAGGGACATTCTGACATATTCCTGCAAATTATTACCCTAGACATATGATACACATTAGGCGCATGGAGGAAGTTACATAGGGGGTTACTCAGGACAAGATTCCAGATCTACTAAAAAATCACAACGTTATTTCTGCCTAATATTCAGTTCTCCAAAGAAAGACAAAACAAAACAAAACAAAAGCAGTCCGTGTTGGTCTAGTCATTTATAATACACAGTTATCAAAAGAAATAAAACCAATTCCCATTTGTTGCTTAGTGGCTTCTCTAGGCTGTCTATCAGCATGGAATCATGGTACTGACTCGTTCTGGAATCACAATGGATCTTGAACCCCAGATACAATGATTCCTCTTCCAATATCCACACTTACATGTTTGTGGTGATAAAGCAACGTCCAGGCCCTTCTCCCCTATTGTGCAGTGGCCTCTGGAAGAGTACCCTGGGTATTATCACACTGATAAAAAGATCCCAGCTACACTGAGCACAGTTATAAACCCTCCCATGCAACAGATTTTGTGAGTTTATGCATCACTGTAAGCTTCCAGGAAAAAGAGTTATTTGTGCATTAATCTTCATCTTAATAACCCCTTTGCTCCAAATAAATTAGCTATACTTAGCTGTGTCATAAGACGTTATACTGCAATGTGCTGGAAGGAAAGCTGCTCTTCCATTTTTCTTTTTCAGAATTACTCTCCACTGCAATGTTTATCAGGGAGCCAATGCAAAGTGTGACTATTCAGCACAGGGGCACAACTAAAACAAGGGTTCTTTCTCACCCTTTTGATATTTTTCTAGGGACAAATTTATGGGTATTACTTTCAAATGTACCTTAAAGTAACTAAACACAGAATAATTTAAAATGCTTTGTAACTGAAAAATTCTACATCTGAGGTATTCCAAGCAGCAATCTAAGATGCATTGTCCTTTCTTTGTTCCGAGTTTTTGTAATCACTATTTTACAGCATTTTAGGATGCCTTTTAATGAGTTTTTGCCTAAATAATGAACGCTAAGTGACTGGAAGCCCCTGGGACTTGTTAGAGATCAAGCAATAACAGTAAGCAAGGCAAAATGTCTCCAACCAGCACACCAAGTTCTGCTCCAGGTGACATTCACTAGAACTAGAAGTGTCTGCTTAAATTAAATCCTGCAGAGATATTCATCTGCTGCAAGTTAAGCATGTATATATTACTGCTGTAATATATAGGATTTGTCCCTTGCCTGGAGTACATGTAGTAAGTCCTTGCAGTATTTAGGCTTTATTTTTGGATTTATATCATTATGACAAAAGGCAGAATTAGTCTCAATATTATTTAGAACAGAAGAATACAGAGAAAGCAGAAAGGCCACAGCTATGAAAGCTTTTCTTGATCTACTACAACTCCCTGAGACTTCAAACACCCATAGCAGGATTCAGACTCCATCCAGGTATCCAATTGATTAAAGCTACTAATTCTGTAAAAAATTAATTACAACCAAATGAAAGAACTCTCTGAACATATGGTTTTGAGATTTGCCAACATCCAAGGCCAATTTATTTCTTGTTAATCTATGTATGTAGGATGTCTGAGACAGTGTGTAAATCTCCTTTTGAGAGGCTGGAGTCAAGAGATGAGAAAGAAAAGGCAAGATGTGACATTGTTCAATGACTGCCACAAAGCAAAGTTTCTCTTGTCATATAAAAGAAATATGGAGACTCCAAACTAATTTTTTTTGCCATGCATTTTACAAATAAGTGTAATTGGAATCCTTTTTTTTTTTTTTTTTTTTTTTTTTTTAAGATTTAATTGCAAATATCCTTCCTTGCTGGCTTTATTCATGTCACCAAAGCAACAAACACATTTTATTCTTGACAAGTCTCTCAGAATTTGGAACACTTTCTGGTGTTTTTGTTTTCCTTCTTGCACATTAGAGTAATGCTTTGGCTGCTACTGCGACCAACAAAGATCTCTGGATTCAGGTGAAACCAAGAACAATCAACCACCATGCAATAGCTACTTCCTTTCCTGACTTCTCCCTGAAACTAATGAAAAGATGACCACGGATAAGGTCAGAATTTTACTCCAGCTTGTGTCTCTAACGTCTGATGAAGCAGTGTTGGTTTATATTTCAAATTCCCACTAATATTTAAAGCTAAATAATGTACACAAACTTTTTTTTTTTTTTTTTACGTTGGAATACTAACACAACTGTTATTTTTATTGGAAAGCAATATTGAAAATAAAGAAAAATATAATTGAGAATAACAAAAAGTCTAGTTACAGATGCTTTTCTAAATAAGCAACATCTTCTACAGACAGAGAGGCCACTGCATTTCTAGGCAAAGTATGTGAAGACCAAGTAGCAACTGCAGTGGTCTGAGTGGATGGATCAGGAAACCTAAGCTGCTGAACACTGGCAATAAATAAAACTATTTAAACTCAATGGCACTTATTTCATTTCCGATGTTAAAAATCTCTTAAATTCCAAACTCCAACACACTAGAGTTCACATTGCTCAGGAATTATGACATCCACAAAGGGATTTATCATTCTTCAGTTTATGTTCTCTAATTTCACACTTTCAGTTGCCTCAGCTGAGCTTTTTCAAGTGTCACCATAGAGATGCAAATTCACTGTTGACAACCTCTACTCTTATTTGTGGTCTGAAATAATTTAGCATCACTTTTCAACTGTGGACTTTTTTACATCCCAAAGCAAGCTTTTCCTGACAGATGAAAGATTTCTCAGAATGTCACTCTCCAGGAAGGATCCTGAATAACATCAGGCCTAAAAATAGATCTGACAAAGTTCCCCCAAACACACACTTCTTCCACACACCTTTCAACTCGATGATGATTTTCTGAAGTTTGTTTCAGTTTATCATTCCAATCTAAAGGGCTGAACATCACATAAGCCACTTGTTTTTAAAACTATAATCAGGCATGACATTATGGCCAAATGAAGTGCATTAAATGAAACAATGGGAGATTATCTGTCAAGGCTGTGATGCCACCCAAAGCACAAGCATTCCTGTTCAATATCTGTTTCCCATAAAAAACAGATCAATCAGCACTGATTGTTAATTTTGTTTCTACTGTTTCCATCTTGAGCAGTCTGTTAAGTGCATGAGAACTGATCTTCAATTAACATGTCTGGGATTACTTGTGGCATCACTAACTTTAAAATATTTACACAACATTGGATTTTCTTTCCAGTCTTCTGGAAATTCTATTGCTAAAGAGACACTGACCATTCACAGAACTTCTCTGGCAATTCTTTCAAGAATCCACGGAATTCTTTCAAGAAATTCATGCATATCCAGGCATTATGTAATATAAAATATTACTATATCACATTATATTTTTTGCATTCTTCTCTGTATTCATGTAAAGTATTAATTTTGACTAGCAAGGAAATATATTGTTATTTCTTTACAAACACAGAACAAAAATACACCACCTCCCATCAGTTTCTTTAGCCCTTGCTATTTAGGCTTTTAAGGTTATAAATTTCATAACTGAGTTCAGTTGTGTGTGAGTGAACCCAAGTTACAATTTAATATTGAAGTTTCACCCTTATCTACTTAATTTTCGTCCTTGTGAGGGGGCTTGAAAAGTGCCTCTATGAGACTGTCAGGAAAAGCAATGATAAACATTCCCAGCAAAACAAAGTAGCTCCTATTCTCATCCTACACAGTCTCTGATCTGGAATCCACTACAGTTCTGGGGGGAAAAAAGAATAACACATGACTTTCTTTGGTTTTTTTCACCCTACCAGTAAAAACCAGAAGTAATGACACCAAAATGTGTGGGGCTGCAGCAGTTGAACAAACATGCTGGATCAGAATTAATTCCATCTCTTTAAGGAGATCCAGACTGCGTGGATCTTTACTTTACTTCCCTGCTAAGGCAACAGGAATCCTGTTCTGATTGCCGAGTGCTTTACAGAGCAAATCATATCACTTTGTACCTTTTCCTCTTGGACCTGGGAGAGAGCCCTGTGGAGCTGCTCCCACAGGGAGGTCATATTAGAGTCATCTTGGAAAACTTAAGACCTGAAGATACTCATATAAAACCAGGAATGAGATCAGATTTAAATGCTAATTGAAGATTTATAGATTTTTTTACAGCATATTCATTAAAAGAGCAAAGAGGCTGCAGCATTATTGTATTGCAAATGCCACTCAGTTTAAAGTTTATCGTTCTCCTTGTTTTGCTAAACTCATTACTGAAACAAAAATCTCCAATCTCTTGCTGTACTAAAACTCTGTATTAGTAGGATCACATGTATGTATAAGCCAACTACAAGAGTCAGATCATATTATACCTCACTAAAAATTATTTTAAAAGTGAATTTATATTCATCCCATATAAGCATAGCGGATTTTTTTCCATTAATGTGAATTATTTACATCAGAAGTGTTGATTCACGAAGCTGGGGTTCCATCAAACTTGACCTATGCGAAATGCATGCACCTGATGGAGTTCTCTGAACTATTGATTCTCCTGCATCCATCTGTCTCGCACTCACTGTGTTCCGAGTACTCTCTGAAGAATAATGCTGGCATCTGTTTTAAGTATAAGCTTTCTAAATTACTGCATAGATGCATTACAGAGTAGTTAAGAAAAATCAATGGTTTCCATGTAAATAATCACAAAGCTTTCCTACTTTCTTTAAAACATAAATTTCTTCAATAAAGATTGTTTTATTTTATTTTTACTCCAATATTTCTCCTTTACATCAGCTATGCTGTCAAAGCTATCCTGATATTCGGCTGCTGTTTAAATTTATCACGGGTGTGAACTCCTTTGTTGTGGGTGTATTTTTCCAAGGAATATGCATTTCATATTGTATGTATTACTGAAAAGTAATAGTGAAAAGTGAGATTTGGATTCTGAATCAAGACCTCAGTACACATTTAAATACATTTTCATCGCTTTCCTAAAAATGGTGCAAGGGCGTCACCCAAGTGGATCACTTAGAAAATATTTCAGATTAGCCTTTTAAAATAACATTTAATTGCTATGGAAATTAAGATAAAATGTCTGTAATTAGTATGCACTCTTCCCTTCTGAGCACAGAGCAGCAATAATAACCTTGAGCTAAAGCTGTAAGAATGGTGAAATGTACTGTCCGTGCCCAAGCCTGGATTTCTACAAAATTAATTTCTGTTAGCAGAATCATGATAAGAGACCTGTGGAAAGGAAAGCTCTTCAGTGCTAATCTGAACTCTTGTCCTATCTTGAACAGATTCAAAGATATATTATAATTGCTTTTGATCATCTTAAAAAAAAAAAAAAAAAGAAGAAGAAAAGAAGAAGAAAAGGAAGAAGAACAGAACTGAGAAGAAACAGTCTAGAAAAGCTGTGAAGCACTGAGGAGTAGATGCCAGTGGAATTACAGTCAGTCAAGAGAAGGGCTGAGTTGATGTACACAAGGATGCAGCCAAGGAGAACAGTGGTGACAAATAAATTATTCTGGGTGCTAAATATAAGAGCCTGCTGGTCAGAATCTTTGCACCAGATATCTGGTGAAAAATATTTTGGGACAACATTAATTTTATGCCAAAATAGCAGTACTTGTGAAAACCATCTGGCACAGTGGCTCACTCACATTAACCCCCTTACTTCATCTCCCTGAACCAACAGTCTGGTCCATTTTTTATTTTTGTAAACCAGAGTTACAGGATCTAAAATTGATGTCTCAACTTCAGACATCAATAAATCTGGAAAATTCCTGGATACACAAATGTTCAGGCCCAAAAGATTACTGAAGCCAAAATGTCCTTAAAAGACAAGCAATGGTCTCATTATGGCAGAAAAGTATCTGCTGAAATCACCATAGTGGCAGATTCCTCTGGATTTGAATCTTAATTTAAAATACTACTAATCAATATATGTTCGTGTCCCATGGAGGAAAAAATAATTCACAGCTATGGTGGCCAATCACTGCAAATACCTTCTATTTATTCTTTAAAGCTCACTTTGCCACTTCATGACCTGTTTTTTTTTTAATATGATGGGCAAATTGTAGACTATGGCAGCAGCAATACTGCTGAGATGTTCAGTTTTCTCCCCTTTAGTGACTGCTCAAGCCCTCGTGGTAATTGTTTTCATTCTTCTTCTTGTTATCTGTTTATCACACTGGGATTTTGCTTTTAAGGCTTTTCCATTTGAATCACATCAATCAAGTCAGAAAAATGCAGGGTGGTCATAAAGACCTAACTCACCACATCTAGCACTTTTCATTTCTCAATTACAGGATCTCAAGAATATGCTATTTTTTGGAATACAATCTCCATTTAACACTGTTCTTCATTGTAACAATGGAATCCCATCACAAAGTGTTCAACAGATGTCTTTGTTTACTTAAGACAAGGTATTTATACTGCATCTGAAAATAACCCATACCCTTGATAAAAACAGTCTTCTGACACTGTTCAGGGACTGCAAGAAAGTCATTCAGGTCTTCATAATATCTTTGCGAATAAGGACATGGAAGACAATAAGCAGTTCACTAAGCACTGAACTAGCATCCTCTTTGGGAGAAACCATGGGCATATTACAGCATCTTAGTCAGGAAATTCAGAAAATTATAATCAACAGAAATCGCACTGAATCTTGCACAGGATACAAGTTTAGGATTTTGTGGGGTTTTTTATTTGTTGGGTTTTTCATATAAAAGTTATTGGAAAATGGAAAAGACCATAAAATCTAATCTCATTTCAAAGTGTTTAACATTTTATGCCCTACCTGAAACATGTCCTGCAGAAGCAGTACGTTTTAATGTTGTGAATGGGTTTTGGTTTAGTTCCAGGGAAGAAAAAAAGGACAGGGGGGAAAAAGAATGCAGCTAATATGGCACTCCCTACAGTCTGATGTATTCTCTGGAAGTCCTCTGCTTAGTGTGATCAAGTGTAAGCTGATACATTAATGCATTTCACTGGTAATATTCAGGTGCTATCCAGTAGATTTCTTTTGTACTTATGGTGTCAGATGCTGCTTCGTGTATTTTTTCCTGATGAACTAGAAAGTTGAGGAAGTCACCAAGATGGCACTCCTAAGTACAAAGGTTAAGTTCAACGGAAACACTTAGCCTTTGTCCAAAGTCTGCCCCAGTATTTACAGGCAATTTCAGACAGTTCTCAAAGTGCTCAGGTCACTCATGCCTGGGGCATCATCAGAATCATGAAAGGGCAATCCCGGCAACCCATGGCTGGGCAGCCAGACCCGCTGGTGTTTGAAGGCACAGACTTCTTAAGAGAAGATCTCTCTCTACATTCTAACCCAACTTGTCTGGAGTAGAATCATTACAGCCCCTGTAGACTTCCTCTGGGAAGCTCTGAGAATGTTTTCAAACGTCTCCATTTCAAAAACGCAGAACCTGTTGTCTTGATCCTTTATGTTACTTTGCTAACTCTCTACTCCATAAAACACAGCAGGGCAACATGGCTGGGTCATTGTGAATTTCTTCTGATGGCTAAATGGGAAAGCCTATCGTTACATTGGGATAATACAGGAGATGGGATAATTCAGAAACCACGTTAGCCCCTTGGCCTCACTGTACAGCTGTCTCCATCAGCTTAGCTGTATTTGAGCATAAATACAGCCATGCTACAGCTCTGGCAGGATCCTTCTCAGGCTCATAAAAGCCACGAAACATTTCAATATATTCACTCTGCCCTCAACTTTTACCGCTGTGCCTTAGAACTGCGCCTCGTCTGTTCCCACACTCCTCAGCACAATCGCATTAAACAGCAAGCGAAGGAATTTAACTCTGAATTTGCTCACATTTCTGAATTTAAAATCACCTAAGAGGTACATAAATCTAATTCTAATTTCTTTTATGTAAATTCAAACCACATGGAGAAAACAAAAATTTGTCATTCTGTTTGTTTTGGGGCTTTATAAACTGACACCATATTAAGTTATTTAAGCCCAGTAAAATTTAATGGGAGCTATTCTTGTTCTTGCAACAGCGTTTGCTGCAGAAGATACTTCCAGAAGTGTGGTGAAGTCATTGCCTAATGTCTCCCCTGAGACTTGCAGCATATAATGGGATACTTTTTTCCTTCTCTTCCAATGTTTATTATTGACGTAGAAGCATATTTACTCAATAAAAGCAGAGCAGCGGGTTAGTGTCCCTTGGGAATACACACTTGTTAGGGAAGATTTTAGCCCCCTCCCAAAATTTCATTGAATTCAGGTTGATTTAATATGCTGAAAAACATTCCCATTTGAAAGAAAGTTACTTTCTACTTGCACAGTCATTGTTTTCTAAAGCACTGTCCCTCTTGGGAGAAAAGGAAAGGCAATATAAAAACCCTCTGGGACTATCATGTGGTAGTCAATAAAATTTCTTGTCCTGAGTTTTGCACTTTAAGATTTTGAGTGAAGGAAAATGGAAGTGTAGGAACAACCCATGAAACTGTTTTCAGGGTACCGACAAGATCTATACCTTCTATCCAAGGAATTAAAAATATTAATTCTTCTACATTACTTATGATGAAGGCCTTACTAGAATATTAACTTTAATTTTGCCTGTTATAGTGTTCATATTTCTCTCTGTTTAATTCTCAAAGGTTTTGGTAAAGACTTTTGCTTTACCAGTTAAATTTTCCAGGTAGAGTAAGTCATCATCAAAGAAAGTGTGCTCGTGAAGACCACCACATAAAAAAAATCACTGATGGATTTTGGTGGTTTTTTTTTTTTCATAGAAGAGAATGCAATACAATTACTTGGCTGACAGGACTAAAACAGCCAAACAAAGCATAGCAATTACCAGGCAAAAAACCATCACATTTGGTATAACCTAAAGCCCAGCTGGGTACTACCCATCAATGACTGCAAGAACCAGAGACTGCATCAGGAGATACAGCAGATCCCAACAACCTGCTGCATCTCTCAAAAACAAACCAAAAAACCAAACAAAACCCCCAAAGAAACAAACGAAACCTTAAAAAGCATATGCAATTATATGCATATGAGAATGCTCTGTCTGTACGAATTTAGCTAACTCCAATCGTTAAAGAGTCGATAAGCTGTACACTAGCAGATATAAAGTATTGTAAAAAACACTGGTGAGATTTTCCTGTGGAAGCAGTTCCATGATTCCACTTCGTTGCCCAGAAGGCTGCCTTTCTCTAAGCGGCCTGTCTTGAGGAGTAGAGCCTTTTTTCCTTTCTCTTTTGTCTCATTATCTCACCGCATTTACACCTCATTTCAAGACATGTCAGACATTGATAAAAAGACTTTTAACCTTCTTTTTTCCCACCTTTAAACAAAACTAACTACATTGCTTCTTTTGTTCCTGTACTTACTTTAAAATTCCTGAAAACACATCCCATCCTTTTTTTTTCCTGTCTTTCCGACCATCAGATTTGTTGTTTCTGCTTTTTCAGGTGGGAGAGTTGTTCTCCTACCAGTATTCTTGCTACATGTTTAATTTTTGCATGCATGCAGGCAGGAGAAGTGGTAAAAATCTTTCACTGATCTAGATAAAAAAATTTCAAATAATATTTTCAGGTATGAACACTATTAAATATGTTGATTGTAACCAAGGTAAATAGAAATAAAACCCAACCACGAATATTGTCCTCTTAGACATGTCCATTGTTAAAAATAAGGAAATAAACTGCAAACATTTCACCCAAAATGTTGAGTTGGCAAGTAAAAAAGGCACAACCATGTTTAAATAAGAAAGCAAGGCCTGAGTGATGAAAATAGGTTACTTTCCTATGTTTATATTTGTAGGCTACTTTCCTATGTTTACGTTTGTAGGTTACCTTCCTATGCTTATGTTTGTAGGTTACCTTCCTATGCTTAGGCTTCCACGCTGAGCAGATTTAAAAGGCTGCAAGGAAAACATGTTAATTTCAAGGGGAAACAAACTTCCACTGAAATTGAACAAAGTTATGGAAATGAACATTTCTCCTCCACAGCGCCTTGGCTTTAAAAGTTTGACAATGACTCTTTCAGCAGACTTTTGACAATACTATCATAACCACTGCAAACTGCCTCCCTTAGAACTTAAGAGGAAGCACCGAAGACTTTCTTAGATATCAAACAGAATTTTAAATCTTAAACTGAAATTTCCATGAGCAGCCCAATGCTCCTTTGTTAACAGTGCTTAAAAAATACCAATACAAACTGCCCAATGCACAATTAAATATATTTTCCATTTCCAGTTAAGGCAAATCAGTCCCACCCAAAATTACTGGTTAAATGAAAAGGGTGTTTTTCACGCTGCAGTAAATGAACTACTATTAATGGTGCAACGGGAGTTACAAACAGATTGTTACTTCCTTGAGGTCAGTTCTGAACACAGCAAAAAACAATCTGGATTCAGTTTGCATTGTTCTCAAAACGGACGTATTGCAGGGAAAATCATAAGCACTGAGTCCTGATATGTGTAGATAATTATTAATGTGGTCTATGCACAAAAAAAGGAAAGTGTGACGTGAGAGGCACAACAGAATCGCTATTTTCACTCTATTTACCACAAAGAAGAGGCGGCTGGTGAATACAGCTCATATCTCCTAGCAGGAAAAGGTGCCACAATAAGGAGGATTTAAGCACAGCAACTTCTTGAACACAGGAACAAGCTGGCACGCAGAGGGATGGACGGTGGGCAGACAAGAGATGTCATAAAACTTAATAACCTGTTGGATACTAGAGGAAGCAGGGAATGGCGTAGGAGAGAATCTGGCAGCCAAGATGTGCCTGGAAGATACAAAGGGAGAGGCAGGAGGAAAAGCTGCCCAGCAGCTCTGGATGCTGACAGATGCAATGGCCTGGGCAGGGGTGGCAGCTGAGGGCAAGTGCTGGGCACAGGTGACACTGCCAAGGAACCAGGGAATGCTGTCTACCTATGCTGGGGTGCAAACTGCGAAGCCGCTTTACCTTTTTGTATGTTGTAAAATAACAATAGCTTGAGAAAAAGGTGTTTTCTCGGGTAACGCACCTCTGTCAGACACCCATCACACCGGCTGTTAATAATAGGGAAAAATGACCTTGTGTTTGATGTGATAATGTACAGTGTTTGCTGCCCGGCTCGATCATCACACACCGCCTGTCAGAGAGGCAGAAGGAGCAGGAGCCAACCTCCAACTTTGGCTCTGCCAACCTGCAGCCCTCGCTCCCCTCAAGGGGCACAACCGCGCCGCGCTCAGGAGCGCGGCAGCACCGCACAGCCGAGCGCGCAGGGACGGGGTTAACTCGCACCTCGGGGCTGCCTTGGCTCTGTCACCGCATTCCGGCTCCGTGCCCGCCGGCGGACGGGAAGCGCGGCCGCCGCGGGGCGCGCCCGGGATGAGGCGGCGGCGGCGGCCCGGCCTGTCCGGGCGGGCCCGGCCTGTCCCCGCCCGCGGCGCCGCCGCGCGGCCATAGGGGGCGCTGGTAGCGCGGGGACGCGGCGGCGGAGCGCCCCGCCGGGACCGCGCGCGCGGGGACGGGAACGGGGATGGGAACGGGGATGGGAACGGGAGCGGGCATGGGAACGGGGATGGGAACAGGGACAAGCGGCGGGGGCCCGGGGCCGCGTCCCCTCAGGCCGGCGCGCGCCGGGGAAGTGGGGGGGGGGGGCGCGAGACACAGCGTCGCTCCCGCCTTTGCGCGGGCGCGCGCGGCCCCTTGCGCGAGCGCGTTCCCCCCCCCGCGCGGCCGCCCAACGGACGGCCCGGCCGGAGGGAGCGCGTGAGGCGATGGCGATGGCCATGGCGGTGTTTGTGTCCCCCCTCCCGCGGCTGCGGAACCGGTACCGAAATACAGCCCCCCCACCCCCCTCCTTCCGCGCCGCCCAGTCCCGACAGTGTCACACACGGACAGATAGACACGCGTGCAGATAAACACACACACACACACACACACACACACACACACACACATCCCCGCGCAGGATGCGCCCCCCCCCGCGCCTGCCAGCCCAGACACAGCCCCGCTGTTGAGGTGTAGGTCAGGGGAAGGTGGGATGAGGCGCTGTGGGCGGGAGAGCCGTGCGGGGAGCCGGGAGGTGAGCCAGCAGCGCCGCTGCCGGTTCGGAGGGAGCTGAGGGGGAGCGGGACGCGGGGCGGGGACGGCGAGGTGGGCGCGGGGGATGGCGGGGGGCGCGGGCAGGGTCGCGCCGCGCTGCCGCCCGAGGCGGCGAGAAAAGTTGGGGCGGCTTTCGGGGGCGGGGGCGAGCCGGCGGGGCTTGTGTTTGATCAACTTCGCGCTTAGGTGCTTTGTTTTTAACTCGCCTTTATCCTGGGTGCACTTCTTTTATAACTACTCTTATTCTTTCCTTTCTTTTAACAAGGGGGGAAGGGAATCTCCCACGAAAGTTTTCCCTTTACGGAAGGCGGGACTGAAACAATACCCCATGCATTGTTCAAATGTAAAACCTCCAGCGCTCGCTTTCTTTTTTTTTTTTTTCCCTTTTTTTTTTTTTTTTTTTCGGTTGCGTTTTATTGCCGCCGCTGCCGCTGTTGTGATCGCGCTTTCCCCCTTGTGTTTACAGCGCCTGTGAGGGAGAGACGCTCGCAGGAAGGACCGGGATCCCTGGGCTGCATCAGCACGGAGAGCCGGAGCCCGGCTCGGCAGAGCTGGGAGGATTTCACCTTGTTGCTGTTTGTTTCGGGAGATTTTCGCTCCCCCCGCCCCGGACACTGTCCAGCTGAGGCTTTGCTTCCTTGCTGAGTCCACAACCGCCCAGAGAAAAAGAGCTTTCCGTGTTAGAGGTGATTTTTGTCGCGGTCTCCCTCCAAGGAAGGGATCGGCACCAGCCTTCGAGGAGGCAGACAGGATCAACTGAGGTTTTCCCTACCTCCGGCTGAACGTGAGAGTTCAAGTGACACCGGCACTGGCCTGTGGCTGACTGACTGCACAGCGAGCTGGAATCACAGCCAGA
Source organism: Acanthornis magna (assembly GCA_036785705.1). Lineage (NCBI taxonomy): Eukaryota > Metazoa > Chordata > Aves > Passeriformes > Acanthizidae > Acanthornis > Acanthornis magna. Next base: position 5,011,259 of record JAWUZG010000039.1, on the reverse strand, counting down.
GCTGCTCGATTTACCTGCACGAGGACCCTTCAAACCCTTCTATTGACGGTAGAGATTTGTATCCCAAGGAAAATCGGATTAATATAAACTATGCAGAGCTTTGCAGGGATATCTGGAGACTACTCTGTCTGCATGGCTAATCTTGAAATTGTCTGAAATAAATCCTTTGCGCAAGGAATAACGAGATACTTTCAATTAGTTTTTTTCTTTCCTTGTCGCCTTTTTTTTTTTTTTTTCCCTTTGTACGAGAATTTAACACTTCCATCGGAGGGTTTTTACAGGAGAATGGGACACATGCTGGAGAACTCACCACGCTTTATTAAAATGATGGGGGTAACAGTTTCCATCACCGTTGCGGTATGAAAGGTTCTCTTTGGATTGTCTGCTGGTGGCTAAGATGGATCAGTTTCTCCCTGTTCCTGTTTGCGATGTGCTGAAGGATCCGGATTTACTGAAATACTGACGCCCATGAACTTACTCCCTCTCTGCTGAAGGCATCGGATGTGACAGTGCAGAGAAACATGTGTTTCACATTTCTGACTGGTTGTTTTGGTGCAATCAATACCTCCACAAGAAACATTGACTTAGGTGGCGACTGTCATAGCGGGAGGCGCACGGAGTGCTGCTCTCGGCTTGCAGGCGGAGCGAGCACAAATCAAAGAGCCCGCCGATCCTGGGAAGTGGGGGCTTCGCTTCCCCCCAAACCGCGGGGCACAGGCTCCCGACCCTCCACAGAGAGCCCGGCCCGGGGGGGCGGAATGAGCGATGACCAAAGCGCTGTCAGGAGTGGCAGCCAGTCGGATCGGATGGGGATCAGTGAGGCAATACCGGTTGAAAGAAAGGTGGATCGCGAAATTATTGCCCGAAGGAATAGCAGGCGAGGCGGAATGATGATAAAGTTAAACTTCTGTTTCATCTTCTGTCGGGGATGGTGGGCGTTTCTGTTGCTTCAGCTCCACATGTTGCAAGCACTGGCACAAGGTAGGGCTAGAGACATTTTTGTTTATAGAAATGCTGCATCTGCCTTCTGAGAGGAAGGGAATCTTGCTTGGGTACAGAGAAACCCTGTTACTTTTATCCTTATCAGAGGTAAACTGCAGAATTGGCACTGAGCTGATTCATGTAGGAATGGTCGTTTCTTACACACAATCGTTCCTTTATGGAGCAGGGATTTGCAAACTGTACCTACATGTTTCTCTCCCTTTCTAGTCCTATCCTTCCCCTATCCCAACCTCCCACAGAGAATCAAAATTCCTATCAGCACCAAACCTGTATTTTTAATTTACTTAAATGCATCCGTGCTGTTCTTTCAGGCAGCAAAAGAGTTAACTGCTGGTTTTGTGTGTGTGTGTGTCTCTGTGTCTGTGTGTGTGTGTTTAAAAACACTGTGCTCTGAGATAAGTTATTAGGAGAAGGGGAGTCATAAATCCTCCGACTAGAACTAAACCAGGCATGTAAAAGGAATTCTTTAAACATATGAGCACTATTCTATGTGAGCCTCGGTCTCAGCATTGTTCATTTCTTTTGGATTGCCAAGTAACATTTACCCGAGACAAAAACTGCAATTGATTCGTATCTGAGCATTTCCACATCAGAGATCCTTGCAGTCAAATGAGTCACTTGTAAACGAAGGGTCAGAGTCGACCAATAGACTTTAAATATCAAGTGTCAGTCACTTTGCATGTAAATTCCCTTCTCAAAAAATTGCCAAATGTAGCCTAATTCTTAATAATCCTTTGACAGAGTAAACAATAAATGGCAGGCAGAAGCATTACAGTTGGCTGCGCCAAATAACACGCTGAACAAACGCAGCTTTCACTTTCTTTGCTGGGTTGAGTTTTATTGCTGTGTGCATTGTCTGGCTGAAGTGGGGTGTGCTGGACAATGCAGAACTGTATCGTGTGGGACCAGGAGTTAGTTATTAAAAGCGGAAGTTAAAACTCCATGAAGGGGAATGGGCTTTGTGTTTTAGCTCTTTGTTTTCAAGTGTTTCATGGGGAACAACGGTGCATTCAGTTTTAATAAGTGGATGGGGCTCGTGTATTGAGGAAGAGGGGTTGGGAGCCAAGTCTGCTGTAGTTTGTCTACTCTGGGTTTACTGCTGCATCCTCAGAAAGTTTGGAGCCGCAGGATACAGGAGAGATTTAATCCAGTGTTTTATATGGACTCCACCCTCATAAACCTTTCTCAGTGCTTTGTTTATGCTGTCACTGCTATTCCCAAATTACTTCTGCTGAGGCCTGCAAGCCCTAACAGGGTATTGTTATCCTGAAACAAGCCATACCTGACATAATTATCCCTGCAAATTAAAATTCACGTCACTTTTTGCTTTTTTCTTTTGCTAGTTGTTGTTGATAGGTGCCAATATGATGCTTCATGTTGGAAGATAAATGCTGATGATTCTTGCTGTTTATATTAAAGATTTAAAAAAAAATCATAAATGGTAGTTTCAGGTGCCAGTGATTCAGGCATCATTTTAGATGCTATGTAAAGCAGTTTTGCTATAGTTAGTAATAAACTAGCCATCTCACTGGAATAAGATATGAATTGAAACTTTTGTTTAGCACATAGTAGAGCATAATTTTTCAATAGCATATTTCAGATTACTCAGCATTTGCAGTAGTATCAATTTCAGGTACTGTATATGTCAGGGAGTTCTGTAGTGTATACAAACAATCCCCCAAAAAATGTCCTTACACCAAGTTAGTTTTAAGTAACTAACAGTATTCAAGGCAGGGAGGGGAAGGGAAGAGAATTAAGATATAACTTTTTCTGAAAAATGTTGGTGCAGATGAAGATATGAAGTCTAGGAGACATGAAACCATGACAGATAAAACAATTATGTAATTCTGAAACAAAATGCATTTTAATTTTTATATAATGCTGAAGATTACAGTTAGTCCTCTTAAGAATTATTTGACACATAAACCACCGTGGAAGTCTAAAGCAGAGTGCCTTTATTGGGATTTCACAAAATTTGTATTAATTTATAACTTATGGTTCTATTTGCACTCTGAATTCTAATGGACTCTAAGACATTCATAATTTTTATGCAAAAATTTACTTTACAGAGAAGATGACGATTTCTATAAAAGTTCTCCATGAAAATGGAAATTCTGCTACAGCCACAGAAGTTTCTAATGGAATGATGTGGTCATATGCATGAGAGGATTACATGACTTCAATCTTTTTAAAAGATAAAAAAAATGAACATTCTAAATATATGGGCCATGGCTCTTTTGAATGAATCATAATACAATGCCATAACCAGCTAATGTTTCTATAATAACTATTTCAGCATTAAAGACATAAGATGTATTTCAGGCATAGTGAAATGCAGGTTCTTCATTCACAGGAAACAGATCAGGTAAAGTTGTTGAGATCAAGTATCTTACACTGCAAGGTGAATGGAAGAAGTGAGTTTCAGCTGCAACAGGTTGGTTGAGTATTCTCTAAACTTGAATGATCATCCATGTAACAGCTGATCTAGTGGTGAGCTGTAGACAAAACCACTTGTAAATTCATTTTGTGCTTAGCTCTTCAGCTGTTCCGTCTTCTGATAGTTATGTTTCCTATTTCAATATAATTTTTTTTCGATTCCTTTCTCCTTTTTAAAGTGGATTGGATTAGTCTGAAATGTACAGTGGGTTGTTGTCCTGAGTAATAAAGGATTCTCTTGGAACCTTGGTGTTAGTGCAGACCTCACTGGGAGTGACTGTATGGGTCCAGAAGACAAAGGCTGTGGCCTGTTCCATGCTGGGAATGGTGCTCCTGCTCCTGCGATGGCCTGGATCTGCTCAGGACCCTCACACTGGCGGTGTGTCTGCACTGGCCCATCTCTGAATGGGGCCTTGTCAGGAAAATTAACCTGTAAGAGTCCCAAAACTCTTGCACATCCCTTTGTTTGCTCAGCTCCTTATGCCTGCTGGCCTCTGCCACCAGCCCTCTTCCTGTGGCATTTATGTTAAATGTGAGTATGAGATGCTAGTTAGCCTCAAGCCATCGTGTGTCATCAAATAGTGATGAGATGCTAATTGATAATCACTATAATTATCAAATTAGAATTTGTGAGGTGATGGTAGGAGTGAATCATTTGGCCCCAGTCGCTGCCTGCTGTACTTAGAGGAACATCCTCCTGCAGAGACGTCTGGCTCAGGGGTCTGCATGCCTGGGCAGAGTCCTGGGAATACACAGAGTTCCTGCAGGATTGGAATTTATTCGTTATGTATGAGATTAACAAACACTGATGCCTACTGAGGTACAAAATGTTTACTAAACTACTGGAATATTTGTATGGAAATAGAAAAATTCTGCTTATTTAAATAGGTTGGAAGTTGCTGGAGGCTACTCTACATGCATCTTAATGGATTTAAGTACCTTCCCAACGTCTGTCTTTTGTTGAGGAATGAAAGAATACTTTGAAAATATATTTCTTCGGATTGATGGCTGTTGTTCAGAAAGATTTTAAAATAGATAAAAGCAGTGCAAAGCTTTAAGCTTCTCCAGCAGGAGCCTGGTATCTTTAAATATTAAGAAAGAGAAGCTTGTCTGATTTTTCTTAGTTTTATAGCAATGGAAGTGTAATCTTTTTATGCTACTTAATCAAATCTGTATTCAGAATTCTACAAATACCTGAATGTACGTTTAAGGTGGTATTGATATGCATTATGCTTTGAAGGAAGCCATGACCCAGTAGATAGATGAAAATGTTTCTGGGGCCCAACTCTCTTAATTCAAATATTTGATCTGGTGTATTATAAATATGCTGAGTGTAAGGAGCATTTTCAAGCAGATTTCAAACTGCATTAGGTGCAGAGATGATAAACAACTTGCATAGAGTATTTGGTTGTTAGAAGGATGGAGAGATGGTGAAATGTCAGGGCAATACTTATTGGAGAGTGAAATAGATTCTGTATTAAATATAGAAGGAAGCATTTCTAATTCCAAAAGACTCTGTTACTGTTCACTGGAAACTCAAGATTTTGTATTGCGTTTGCCTTTTGTGTTTCTTTTCTTTAGATGAGAATTTTAAGTATGTGCTAGTTTTTAAACAGCTGAAAATTTTGTGTATATAATTATAATAATTAAGCAATTGATTTGGAGGAGTAGATCCAGGCCTAGTCTAAATAGGACTGGGGTGGAGACAGTCGGTGTTTTCTGTGGCCAGATCATGCGACTTCTCTCTCTCTCTACTGTGGTAACTCTTGGTTTGCTTTATATGTTTATGTTTTGCTGGAAAAGTACCTATTCTCAAGGCTTCTTACAGCAAGTTCAAAGAGCTGTGAACACATACCTATTAACATTTCAAGTGCAGTGTTTCAGATGATTTCTTGAGAGCGCCATGTAATGGTCCTGTTAGAGCTGAAGGGAGACCATAAATAGGTGTTTATCCTCGTGTTCCTGCACTACCAGGGCACGCTTAGACCAGGAGTGACCTGGGTGTGGAGAGAGGCTGTGGCAGCTCTGCTCTGTGGCTCTCACCTCACTTGAGAAGAACAGAAGGCAAATCTATGTCCATGCCTCATAGTTCTTGAAAGGTTGTTCTGGAAGGTTCTGCCATCTCTGTGCACAGTCATGTATTTTCAATAACAAAGGCAAATATTGTCTAATGTTTTAAAGACTGCTTAAACAAACCATAGAAATACTAAAAAACAATCTCAAAGTGAATTATTAGGAAGCTTTTAAGTGAAGGGATTGGGCTTTTGTATGTGTCAGACAGATTTTTTAAATTGTCTTATTGTACATGTACAAGTCTGGAACACATTCTTGACTCAAAGAAAAGATTTCCATGCATTTATCAACTTTCTGTACAGCTTTACCTGAACATCACATTCTGGAGGAGCTGGTTATTTGGTTCACTTGGACTTTTTTGCTGTAATGAATCTCTGGGCTGACTAGAGGCAATCAGATTCCTCATGGAGCACAATCTTGTTCATGCTGAGTTCATTATAGAAATAGGCCTTTCCTCCTCCCTCTGCAAAGGTATATGCATAATATATATTTAAATAGCTTTTAAGGAACAAATTGATGATATGTTGATATTTTCAAGATTGTGTTTTCTTGAGGTTAAAACATGCAAAGTAGAATAATTTTTATAAGAGTTGTGCAGAGATTTTAAAATGCCAGAAGTAAGGTACCTTTGCATCTTTGACGGAAATTCTTTCTGCGTGTGCATTACGATTAACTTTAAATTGATACCTATTATTTTTCCTGTCTACACAGTCAGAACTAAAACTGAGTACTGCCCACTGATCCGTTTTTCAGTATTTTGTTTGCTTGTCAGTGCTTGGCTTCATCTTTCATTTGCTTGAAATCTTTTAAATTCAGCACAAGAAGACTTTTGTGTGAACCAAAGGAAGAACTGTTAGCAGCTATAGCGTGGCATTGGATTAGACTGCTTATAGTTATTACAGCTGGAAAGCAAGTAATTGGCGAGATTTGGGTTCTATTTCTGACTATCAAGTGAGTATTTTCTTGTGAATAAAGACTCTTCATTGCACGTGACTCAAAGATGACCCTTCATCATCCGTAAAACTCATGCCGAACGGAAATGTAACTTCATGGAAAGGCCTGTTCCCAAAGAAGTTGGGGTTTCTGAAGTTATATCTGCCCATGGAGTAAAGTAAACTTTCCAATTCCTTTACAGACCTTTACAGACATGGCCTTTGGAATGTCACAGCCCCGGAAGGTTCTGTAGGAATTAGTTAATGTAGCACCTGCGGGTCTGAGTTCAAAGGGTGACAAGGCTGAGAAAGGAACAACCTTTCATTTTAAAGTGATACTAGCTTAATTGCTTTTAAACATATATGACTGGGTTTGTAGGATCTGCTCATGAGACAGATTCTTGACTTCTAGATGTACACGATGTTTGTATATCATATCTTGAGCATTTGTGTTTTTGGTTTACAAAGAGAGATTTTTTGTTCTGCCCTTCCTACAAAAAATAACAAACCTATTCCTAGAATATACACTAGTCTGTTTTGTCAGTTTACACTAATCATGTTTTATCAGTGAAATGCCCCTGAGGTGCAATAGACATGGCACCCTCACTAATATTAGACATGTAGATCTAGGCTTTTTAGGAGGACTGTTTTTAAAGTTAATTTTCAGCTGTTCAGCTCCCTGAACTTGCTCAGACTGGGGTCACATGGGCAGCAGGGACAACGCAAATGAGGTGATGGGAGAGCCTGGCCAGGGCCATGACCCTGGCGGCCATCGTAAGATCAGCTTAAATAGTGAGGGAGTTTTCCAACTCTGACAAAACACAAGGGAATGTACAAGGCCTGACTTCTTACAAATACATGGAGGCTGTTGCTCCTGTGTAGAAAATAGTGGAGTGAGGTGGTTTAGAAGACTTTCGTTTTTTTCTCTGAACGTCCCTTTCAGTGACTTTCTTCCTCAGTTGGGTGGAGTCTTCCCAACCCGAGTTCGTAAGGTAGATGCTAAAATTAAGTAATATGAAAATTGCCCTTAATCCCCTCAATTCTGTAGGCTGATGATAGGAATAATAATTTTTTTCTTGGAAAAAAAGAAACTTTGCAAGTTAAGTTGCACATTCCACCCAGTATTACTTTTTAATGGTTGTATCTAATGCACAGATTCAGTAGGTTAAAAAGGGTGGTGTGAGCTCCAACAGCTCTGATTAAAGAAAGTCTTTAACACCACTTAATGCAAAATGTGGAAGTGGATTGTACAATCTAACGTCACACCATTCAAATGACTTTTGAAGTGTCATTTTTATAAACAATGAAGCATTAGAGCTTTTTATGCAGATAACGTGATTCTCTAATCCTGTTTTTCTCATTTCCATGCTCTATTGCGGCAGCCTGAAGAGAAAGTTGATTCTGGTAGATAAATCAATGTCCCTTAGGTCTCTTTAAACCACTTTATGGTCTTTTAAGCCCTAAGCCGTATATTTTTCCTAATAAACTCCTTGGTCTAACATGTTACCTAAAAAATAATTTGTTGGGTATAGCCCTCTTGGACCAGCAAGTAGACAATAATGATAACATAGCTCTAGTATGTGTTGCCAGAAGGGTCCCACATTGATTCCAGGCTGAAATTGAAGTTTGTAACTCATTATTACACAAAGAATCAGAAGATCTGGTAGACACTGCTTTCATCCTCAGGTTCATATTTGTCAGATTTTGTGTATTTATTAGCCGAGAATGTTGTGGCTTTGATATGTGGTTTTGGCATTGAGTTCATAGGAAGTCAACTCAGTCGCAATGCTACTTTTTAAGGGAAGGTGCTAGGGAAATAATGAAGCTATAGTGCAAATATTTCAAATGTTTAGACACCTAGAAAAGTGTATTTTGTTAAACTAGTGTTGTTTGCTCACCTAACATTTGTGTTAAATACAGACTCAGTACTAATGCTGTCATTGCAGTCTTCCTTGTGCACTGGGGAAGGAATGTCCCTTGTTTCTTATTTCTTATCTGTCAAGAAGTGCAAAGGCCATTCATGACTAAATAATTCTAAAGTAACTAAATGGTATATGATTGTTGGAAAAGAAATACATGGTGCTGGGCCATACCTGCAGTTCAAAGATAATAAATTTATCATAACATGGAACACATTGCTGGAGTATTGAAGTGGGTGGGAGGAGGTGAAGGGAATTTTCCTTCTGTATTTCGAAATGTGTGTACTGATAAGTGTAATTTTACGTCCTCTTGAATCTGTGTGTGTAGAAGAGGTAGAACAAACTCTTCTTGCAGATTGTTCATGACTGTTTCCTTTCCTTCAGGATCAAGAGGTTGAATAAACCCAGATTCTACCTATCAAGTGAATGTAACATTTGCAAACCAGCGCCTTAGTGCTTTCTTCCCCGCTGTCCCTGTTGTTGAGGAGAAATTCACTGGCACTTCTGTTTTATGTTATGATTCATAAAAAACCTTTTGCAGTAGCTTTGCTGATAATGCTCTGGAAATACTGCTGGCCCATGGTGAAGAGAGCCCTGTTGTTTGTGTGTACATCCATCTGTGTGTCTCCGTCTTGCCCTCTGTTGTCTTTATCCTTTTGTCTCAGGCTGACAGAGCCTCTGCCCCAATGTGCTTCTGGTCTCTGATTAGTGCTGCTCCTCCATGCTGTTTTCATACAAGCAATGCCTCCTGCTAGGGACAGGCTGAGGAGGAAGCTTAAACCCTCTGATTCTGCATGAGAAATGTGGAACAGATCCCGCCGTGATCCTCTAACTGGGCACGGAGTGCCTTTTCTAGGACACTTGCATTGTGTTAAGCAGTTTATTGTGCTGGAGGCCTTGTCGAGAGCAGATGAGCAGGAAGATTGTTTAATGGTAGATTATCCCAGCAATTTTTTAAAATGTTAGATAAGACTAAGAGGCGAGAGATCAAGAACAGTAACTCCTGTGTTTCACCTTTTGCTGTTTTTATTGCCGTAAAGACACGAGATTAGTTTTTGAAGAAGGAGTAATTGAAATTAAAAACCATTTTAATGCCACTTCAAACACCAGATTTTAAGATAAATGCTATGAACTAATTCCCCATTTCTCTTTAGAATTTGTTTTTGCAAACATAACTGTTTACTTGTGATCAGCATCAGATGTGTCTTAAATGAAGAAAAATATGTGGATTATTGTTAAATTAGTTTCCTGCATTGGCATGTGCAACCATAATTTCCTGAAATTATGTATTTTTACTAGAAAGAATATTATTTGCTTTCTATCTTAAACTTCTTTTTTAAAGGTTGTGTGTTGTCTTCTCTCTTGGAACTACTATGCAAGATTCTTAGCTTTTAAGAACTAATGAGAGGTTGTTCTGGGGGTTTTTTTTCCCCTCTTGAAAAGAATACGTATTTTATATAGTAACTTCATAAAATTAGTAGACTGAGAGAAGGTGTTTCCTGTTCACAGAGTCTAATCATGCTAGTGCTCATTATCCATAGAACAAGGCTAAAATTTCACTTTTAGGTATTTAATTTCATGGAAATGGGAGAATAGGTCAATTGACTCTAGCTTAATTCAATTATATGATAGGCCAGTGATGCTATTGTTTAATGAAATCCTCAACAGAAAAATTTCAAGTGACTCAAGATAAACCTCCCATTCATACACAAGTTTGAAGCAGCAGTGAATAACAAAGCAAGATTTGTATTTTGAAAACTTCTTTGAAGCTGTTTATGTAGCATCTAACATCTTCATTTCAAGTTTCTCTGTACAAGTGTTGATAGCAATCTTACTCAGAGTTAATTAATTATATATCATTTATTATTAGCATTTAATGGGTCAAATATTTAAGCATATTTTTCTGAATCTTCAGTTGAGAATTCTGAGTCAATGGCACTCATGTCAAACTCAGAATTTTAAGTGCTGGTAATTCAACGTTATATTCACTATGTAAATGCATCATAATTAAAATGATGCCTTGTCAATGCCATTCAGGTTTCTTGTGAGTATAATTTTCAGCTTTTGTGTACTGCATGTAGCTCTGTCTTCTGCTACCCAAAACCTGAACAAGACATATTTATGGTGTACTGGTGTCAGTAAAAACCTGCAGTGTTGTTGTGCCTGTTCAAACTCAAAGAGTAAAAATCATTTTGATTCTGCTATGAAAATCCAGGTCAAATCTAAAATTTAGGTTTTTTATATTTTTCAAGTTGTTGTACTCCAGTATATAAAAAAATAGTGGAGCAGCCACTTAGAAAAGACCAGATGGCTCTGCAACTGGACCATCCTGATCCCATGGGCAGAGATGGACATTTTTCATCCCTATCATTGACAAGTGAATTCAAAGTTTTCGTGTAGTATATAAAAAATGAGGTGCTGAGTCATTTTGGATTTCCACACTTAACATGTGAACAAATGTTCTTAAATGTTCTTAAATTTCTCAACAAATCTTGAAAGAATTCTTAGTGTTCTAAGTGTCTTTCTATAGAGCTGCAGTACATTATAAACACCGATAAACCAACTTCTGTGCAAATGTTCACTAGAGTGGAGTAAGTGCTAGCTGTCACTTTATTAAAACTAATGGTATAATTACTCATGTTTGCTTGAAATTCATTGCAGCGTGAAGTGATTAGGCATTGGTGCTCTGGTAAATTATGGCATATTGCGCATTTTTTGTTACCAATTAGTGAGTGTTGGTGTTGGGCACGTGCAGTGCACCCAGTTCTCACTCATTTCATTAACATCCAGATCTGTGTGGTTATTGGAATACTTCTTTTGGAACTTTTAACATGTGACAAAGACAGTGGAGATTTTGTGTGTGTGTGTGTGTGTGTGTGTGTGTATTTTATATGAAACTCAGGAAAGACAGCAAATAAGTACAAGACAAGATACAAGTTACAGTGTGCAGTTCTGAAGACATGACTGCCACGAAAAGCTCCCCAAAGCAGTGCTGGAGTTGCCAGATACAGCTTTCTCATAATTCAGTCAAATCTTACATTCTGAGTGAAAGGCAAATGTCGACTTCATACATATTTGCAGCTCTCAGTCACTCTTCCAGACATCCAGCAGTCTCAGCTGTCTTGAAATTCTGGGGAAGTGGCTACATGCTGAAAAAACTGTGTGTTTGCCTGCTTGTTTAGATGCTGCATCAAGGCAAATAGAACACCAGACACAGCTATTCAGTGCTCATGTAGTAAGTTGGCAGTAGAATGTACTGTACATATGAAGAACTGTCTGTCGTGATTGATACATTGGGGGGTTTTGAAGTCTTCAGTGTGTTCAAGGCTTCTGAAATCCCATTTCTGATGCTGGTCAGAAGTTCTTTTGCTGTACTGATTTTTGTAGATGGAGTATTTTTGTGATTTAAATGCATATATTGCTGAATTTCAGATTTCTAAGCATAATTTAGTGTTTATGACTTGTTATGGTTTAAGCCCAGCTGGCAACTGAGTACCACAAAGCTGCTCCCTCACCCACCAGAGGGACGGGGAAGAGGATTGGAAGAGTAAAAGCGAGAAAACTCGTGGGTTGAGATAAAGACAGTTTACCAGGCAAAGCAAAAGCTGTGTGTGCAAACAAGGGAACCCAAGGTGTCCCTTCACCTTGTCCCCTCAGCAGGCAGATGCTCAGCCATCCCCAGGACAGCAGAGCTCATTAACACTGATTAATGATGGCTTGGAAAGACAAACACCATCATTCCAAACATCCCCCATTCCTTCTTCTTCCTCGAGCTTTATATGCTGAGTGTGAGATGGTCTGGAGTATCCCTTGGGTCAGCTGTCCAGGCTGTGTCCATCCCGATCCCTTGTGTCCCTGCAGCCTCCTCGCTGGCAGGCTGGTGACAAGCACAAAGGGCCTTCACTCTGTGCAAGTGCTGCGCAGCAATAGCAAAATCATCTCTGTGTTATCAAGTATTTTTTTCAGCACAAATCCAAAATGCAGCCCCCTACCAGCTACTGTGAAGAAAATTGACTCATCCCCAGCTCAAACCGGCAAATGACGGCATCTGTAAATGCATTTTCATTTTGTACCTTGTATATTGACTGAGAGAAACTGTATGAAATGGCATGATCTTAAATGGAGATCTTGAATCTCATAAATCTGCATTGTGAAATGTAATCGTGTTAGAGGCAGAACACTTGTGGTTTTTCAATTACTTAGTGGTGCTTTTTCATATCGCTGTGTGTGAAGCAGTTCTGTCAGAAACAAAGAGTTCAGAGCTTTCAGACGTACCATCTTTGAAGACACAGCTAAAGGCAACAGGTTTCAAGCTCTTTGAAGCCTTTTCTCTTTGAGTCCTTGTTAAAGGATGGTCTGTCATAACTACTGGTCACTGACTAAGTCTGTTTTTAAATTTGTGGGAAAACACATGAAATGCACTATTGGATGTTCATGTAGCACAGAAAGGTTTTCTATTTTCCCTTATATAGAGCACATTTGTATTTTATAACTTGCAAAAGTTAAATTAATTGCAGTGAACCCTTTTGGTAGGAGGAGACTAAAGACCATCTCAAGTAATATCATAAAAAAGAAGGTTAAGGTTTGTATGACTTGATTGAAAATGATAACTAATGTAATTATACTAATATAATAACGTGATGAATAAAAGTAGGTGATTTTAATTTTAGCCTGTATTCTATGGAGCTTGCATTTTAGAAACATTCTCTTGCATGGTGATTTATAATTTAAACAGTTTTGAAGGGTTACAAGCTTTAAATATTTGTATTGCTATTACAAGATTCTTAATTTTCCTTCAGGCATTTAAAAGCTTCACTTGCGTTGGGATGGTTTTAAGACTCGTTTGGTAGAAGAATCAATGTGTACAGTGGAGTTTATTAATAAGTGTTACAGAAGTTACTCAGATTCATTCCAACGAAGTTCTTTACCATCAATGTGTAAACTGCTCTCCTCTTCTTCCTGTCATTCTCATCTAATTTTTTTTTTTTGCACTTAAGCAAGTGGGGGGGAATTCTGTGTGTGGAAGAGGATGTGTTTCAGCAGGTTTCAGGAACTGAAAAATTGGTCCGTCCCCTCACTCAGATTGGTAATGGAAGTAATACACTTTCCAGGTAAAACGTCAGTTGAAATGTAAGGATTTTATGATGAAATACTTGACTTTTGAGATAAATAGCTCTCACAGCAGCTCTTAACAAAGCCAAGCAGTCCCATGGTTTGGTTTCAGTTTGAGTTTTGTGTGTTGTTTTTTTGTTGCTTTTTTGGGTTGGTTGTTTTTCTGTCATAATCTGGCTCTGTATAACAGGCTTAAGAAAATAAACAGAATCAGGTTGTTGAAAAGATCAAAACCACGACAAGTTTTTTAAACAGAAATTTTGTTTGAACCAGGAAAAGACAAGACATGAGACGGTATCTTCATATGTATAGTAAGCAAAAAAAAAGGTAGTACATTTTGACTAATGTTGCTTATCAAGTTGCACAGAGCAGTGTGATGGCTCCTCAAGTTAGTAAAAGACAGCCATAACCATCAATCTTCTACTGAAGTATGTGTGAGCTCTTTAATAAAATTAGATATTTTTTCCAAGTCTTAAATCTTATTAGTTGTTTATGAAGGTGTTCCAGACAGAAACAGCAATACTGAATTGTGGATTGCATTTGACTGTACTTAGTTATTCCAAATGTGTAGATCCCCTAATCTCAAGAAGGCAGTATTTACTCTAAGCCCTGGCCTTTCCTTTAACTAGATCCAAAGGAAAGATATGTGTTCTCAGTAACACAAATATTTAGAGTTATCCAGCTTTTAGGTATTTCACAGTCCAGAAAAATGCAAGTAGGTAAATGAAAAGAATTTCCTCTAGTTGCCATGATTTTAAAAATCACTGATAGAATTCAAGATGTTTCATTATGTGTCTTTTTTCTTCTGGTAGAAACTTCTTCCTGTAAAACCAAGCGTTCCATATTCCTAAAGCTTTCCTTTACCCCTACTCCTTTCTTTTTATTTTTTCCCCCTGCCTTTGATTGAGTTTTTTGGTGCTGTTGGATTGTTTTTTAATTTATTTCTTTTGTAGCTAGTGCAGGGACTTTGGTTAGCAGAATGGATGTCCTGTGTGGGAGAAAACAGAGATAGTGCATAAATGGTTTTTTCCACAGTGGAAGATGAAGGATCTTTCTTGAGTTCTTATCTATAAATTCCTGATACCGTCCACCTGGGCAGAGAATAGAATACAAATCTCTCAGCTGTGAGGTACAGGGGGAAGAAGTTCAAAAGGAGAACCAGCTAAAAGCCGTGGGCTCTCAGAGCAGGTCTCTGGGGGCTGTGGAGAGCAGAGCTCTGCTCTGATCCTGAGGCCTTTGCAGTTGTCTCACTCACCCTGGAGCATCTCTGGTGCCAGGAAGTCTGACCTGTTTATCTCAGTCAACATGGAATCTTTGGGATTGCGTGGAAGCCACAAGTTTCTGCACATCAAACAAGGATTAGGGTTAGACTTTTAGATGGCACATCCAAAACCTATTTTATAATGGTACCTACCTACCATAGACCATCTCCTGGATCCTCTCCTTCACCCTTCCAGTTTATAACACTGCAGGTAGAACAGTTTGACTTGACTACTGTGGTCAGAATGGCAGAGGAATTCTTCATCGTTTGTGTCTTGATCACTATTTGACCATCTTGGATCCCATTTTCTCTTCTTGCATCATCTAGAGAATTGTTTATTAAGTTCTGAACAATTAAACTATGCAAACTCATCCAAGGCAAAATAATTGGAGCAAGTGCTGGTGGAGCACTTGCACAATGTCAATATTGCATTGATATTGCAAATATCATTCGTTCATTCACTTTTTGTATCTATTTGACAGCATGAAATAATTTAAGAGAAGAAAAATAGATTTTAATTAGCATATTTCTGTATTACTGAACAGCTAATTAGGGAAATTAAAGTACTTTCTCTGCTATGAATAGAACGTTAAAAGAACTGTGCAACAAAAATACTCCTGTAGCTGCACTGCTGACTTCCTGGAAAGTACCCATTTAATTCTATTACAGATTATTAGTGGTGCATCATAAAGTGAGAGTGCTCTCAGTTGAAGTGAATTACAAAGACAGAAGAACCAAACCTTTGAATATGGTTTGATCGGAGTTTACTAGAGACTTTATTATATTGATTAGTTAATAGAGCAGTGCTAATGATACAAAAATCTGATACTTGGGACTTTAGATTTTTTTAAAATGAATGCTAGAGTAATGGGGAAAATCGGCCTCATCATCCAAGGGAGTTTTGCAATTCTTTTTTGCGGTGTTTTTAGTAATTAATCAAAAGTTATTTTTAGTCCATTTTCACATTTTGAAAACTTTTTCTGAGAATTGCAGCTGCTTTTTTTATGAGGGCTTTTTTTTATAACAAATCATTTTCCTACTAGGCAAAATATATATTTAAATAGCATACAGTTTTCTCTGGCCAGCTATTCTAGGAAGAATTTCTTCACTGGAAGGGGGATTCAGTGTTGGAAGGGGCTGCCCAGGGAGGTGGTGGAGTCGCTGTCCCTGGAGGTGTTTCAGGAACGATGATGGCACTTGGTGCCACGCTGTGGTTGACAAGGTGGTGATCAGTCAACAGTTGGACTCAGTGGTCTTGGAGGCCTTTCCAAACCTCACTGATTCTGTGATTCCATTTTGATATTGACATTAGATTAGGTTTGCTAAATGGTGCATTAGCAACAGAAGGAATATGACAAAATTGGTGAGGAATATATCGAAGTTCATGTTAGTCCCTCAGCTTTCCAGAGAAACACATCTCTGGGAGGCAGAGAAATATTATTTGGGCTTTATTGCTGCTTTGAGAGTTAATGACCATAATAACGATGAGCGTATCTTGCTAATTGTCCACTAGTTTTGGTTTTAATAACATTTTAATTTGCATATTGGTCATCTGCTGAAAACACATGGTGTTAATTGTTCATCTGCAATTAGCTTGGCTTTTCACATTTTTGAATGGGCTTTAAAAACTTTAAGAAGTGCTGGTTTAAAAAGTTTGGCTAAATGAATGGAGACAGAAATATGAAAAAGTAGGCTTGTGTCAAAAATACTGGGTTTTAGTTAGAAACTAAAGAGTTCTGTGTTCAGTCTTGCCCTAAATGGTTTTCATCTTGGAATGTTTTAGGCCATTATGACCATTACCAAATTGAATGACTTCTGTGTTTTCTCTTGGACAAAATGGATTATTGTTTAGAGCCTAGAATTACAGTTTGAAAGGATAAATTATTGATTGTTGGCATTTTGCACAATATCAGCTATTACTCTCTCTAAGATCTTTCCTAGAGGATGGGATCTAATTTCTTTGATCTTGTAAAAGTGAAGTAGAAAAGCATACTTTAGGTTGATTTGGGAAAAAAAAAGCTTTTACAAATAAAAAGATGTTTTCATATTTGCATTATTTAAAATGCATTTTTTTGTCTTATAAATATGCTAATCTTTATAAGCTGCTTCTGGTGTGACATATGGTTTGTAATTTTCAGTTCTTTGACATCAACCTAGTTTCTATTACATAAAAATGTACAATTGGCAGGGAAAATTAGGATGTTCAATGGCACCATACTTAGAAGACTTTTGAGAAGTATCTGGGGTATTTATCTGCGTTATAAGCAGACAGCTGTTTGAAGAGGTCTTGGAGGTTCTGTTAATTGTGTGTTTGTTCCTTTTCCGACAGCACTTCTTTGGGGCTTGGTCTGATGGAAAAGCTGCAGATAAATACTTGTGAATAAAAGAGCAAAGCTCAGTTTAACATATGTTTGTATTTTAGGTGGTTTTATAAATAAATAAAGGATATTTAGTTTAGAAATAATTAAGATTATTTTCTGAGGGGAATGGAGCAGTGTCCGGAAAGGAAAAAAAAATCACAAAACAAGTTTAAAAGATTGATTGAAATGACCCCTTAATCTATCAACCACGATTTAGTCACATATATTGTGTTAGGAAACGAAGGAAAATTAAATGATAAATTCAAAAAGCTTAAACTAGATGGACTAAATTAAATAAATAAACTCCAGGAGAAAAGAAAGTTACTTTTCCCACCATGCTTCTGTTTACATGGAATGAGAATTGTCCTTTTTTTTCCCTTTTTTGAAATTTAGTCTATTAAAACTGTCGGTTGATCTGCCTCTGTTCCCCTGTGCAGAGATGATTTTTGAATTGAAAAGCTGTCTTGGGTAACTTGGAATACTCTGGCAGTAATGGTGCAGAGTTCAAGTGGGAAGTTCCATCATCTTGTCCCTGCCCTCTGGATCACGTGCACAATCTGAAATATTTCAGCCAACCTTGCATCCAAGGTTTCCTCTCTTTGCTGAAAGCAGCTGCTGAGAATCTCAAGTGCTCAGCTCTTCTCAAGTGACACTGAAGCTGGGTTTGTGATTTGAACTTTCTAAAGCAGATGTCAAAGAGCTGGGCAGAGCACAGACCCATTTGTTAGATCTTAAATGGTAGAATATGTTAAAAGTAGTTGCTTTTAGTGGTAAGTGTTTTCTGTTCAGCTTTGGTGTTGTTCCATGTACACTTCTGCCTTTTCTGCATTTTTCTCTGTCTTAGCAACAGGAGAGGCTCTTGCTAAGCCAGGGCAAGCTATGGGCAGTTGGACCTGACTCGTGGTGTGAGAGGGCTCTTTGCTAGAAATTGATGCTGAAGAACATTTCCAAGAATTAATTCATTATTTTTGGTTTTGGAAGGTTGGTGTGATTATGGTTTTCATTTAGCTAAGTCCCATCCTCAAATCATTGAGCAATGATTTAGTACAATTTTATTAAAAGTAATGAAATGAATATTCTCTTCATTGGCCAAATGCAGTATGGTACTTCAGCAAAAGCTTAATTTCAGCTACATGAGAAGTGATATTATTGATAAGTCAAGCATGCTTTACCCTAGTGAATTATATCATCATTTCAGTCATTTGAGGTCTTTCATAATGAAAATTTTCTGTAAATTATTCTTCATAAATGAAAAATTTCCTATTGGTCTAGCTTGGCTTTGTTTGCTCTAGAATTTATTTTTTTTCTCCTGAGGCTTTTGAGTGGCGTGCAGAATTTCTTGTCCTTTCAGGCCAGTAGTTCAGTATTTATACAAAAACTGTCAGGGACATCACTGAAGTTTTGTCACATGTATTGGCTCTACAGTCAGGGCATCTTCTTTCTTTTTGTGCTAACATCTCTAGTCTTGTTTTGACTTGCCACAAAGTGCTCTCCATTTAGTGAGGTAAAAGCTTCAGGTGGTCACAAAGAGCAGCTCTATGGAGCTGTATGGGGCCTCAGAGCCCTCACCTTGCTGGGATTTCCCTCTGCCAGGCTCACTCTCCCTTCCCCACCATCGCCGTGAGGCTGTGAGCTTTTTGTGATCATCTGCTGCTTCCTGCCTGAATTAAATATGTTTAATTTTGAGTGTGTTTTCAAAAGATAAATTAACTAAAACACGGTGATGCAGATGCTGCAATTCAGTGACTCAAGAAGAAAGAGGGGGGTGGAAGGGGATTCAAAGGTTCAACAGTATATTCTCCTGGGCTATGGCAGGATCAATCATACCAACACAATTCCTGACAGATATTTATTTAATCTGTTTTCTAAGCACTTCAGTAAGGGAGATTCCAGAGATTCCATTGTCAATCTGTTCAGTATTTAACTATCCGAGCTGTAAAACCCAAATTTTCTTGAGTTCAGAGTCTAATTGCTTCTGCTGCTACCAGTACTCCAGATTGCTGAAGTAGATGGTATTTTGGACACCTGCTATCCATAATCCTTTTCTGTTTCATGGGTTTGATGAGCCTATGCTGCTTGCATTGAAATTTGAAAAGAACGGAACTGAGCTGTCCTTTGTTAGTGAAATAAACAGATATCCAAACTGTGTCCTCAAGAGATTACTCAACCAAGTTTTTGGAAACTGCTTGGAAGGTGCTAAGAGTGCTGAAGAAGAGTTGGCAATTAGGACCTTCATTTGAAAAAAAAAAAAAAAAAACACAACAAAAACACCCACAAGAAAACAACCTTCTGTAGGCGCTAGCACTTTTACAGCCTTCAGTCAGGAGTGATGGTTGAGTTTTATGCTCCTTTCTGACTTGGTTCTCTGCAGCCTGGTGTGTTCTCAGTATATTCTCATGTTGAGGTCAGTCACCTTTCAGGGATGTCTAATGAGAATCCTTTAGGTCTGAACTCCCAGCATTCCCCTCGCTGTAAATTCCTTAGGACTGCTCAGCTGAGGAGGAAACACAATTAACTTATTTCTTAAGATAAAACTGAGATATTGAATTTCGGTTTTCAGACACTAAAGTCCAACTTCCTTCGTGCTTCATAGTAGTTGCATTAAGTGTTGCTTTTGCAGGACTGAATGCTTGCAGGCCAGTTACAAAGTAAGTGTAGAAAACGTGGGCGATTTCAGAGTTTAAGGAAATATTACCTGTAGCTCAAGCAAAATGCCATTGTTTTGTTAATTGGACTTGCAGGGTTTAAGTTTTTTTCCCCAAGGAAATCCCAAAATTTGGAAGAAGAGTGCTTGGATGTGCTTAGCTGCAAGGAGGAGGAGGATTTTTTATTGGGGAAGGAAAAAAAGGTGTTGGAGTGGGGTTTAAAAAATTGAAATGGAGCAAAAGAGAAGAGCAGGAGGCTAAGATTTTAGAATGAGATTTTTTGTTTAAATAGGAGCTCATACGTTTGCCAAATAAAGCTCTTTGGAGGAGGACAAGAGGATGCATTGCAGGACACACCAGGAGGTCAGAGACCCCAGGTGTGAAGTTTGGAATCCTGAATTCTCACAAGCACTCAAGAATAAAAGGAAACCTCACAGGAACTGATAATTGAAAGATAATTTTTTTGCTTATCTTGTCATCCTTCATCGTGTGACTTCTTTTAAACTCTGAAGTGATTTTGTGCTTCTGTTCTCCAATCTCCTAGAGCTAATAAGCTGTACATCAGACTGGAACTCTGGAAGAGAGCGGCATCAATGGATCTGCCGCCCGCGGGTGTCCTGAGCCGCCCGCGGGGCGATGGGGCTCTGTCACCCGCGGAGCTGCTAAGCCTTCGGGAAGCTTTGAAAGCGCCACAAGAAGATGGGCAGCCGGTGCTGGGGCTGAAGGCAGCCTGGGGGCCGTTCAGAGGGAGCGTGGCCCGGGGGGACACGCCAGGGTCCCTTGGGACGCGCCCGGAGCGCGCGGGGCGCGGCGGCGCTGCGAGACTGCGCCCGCCCCGCCAGAGGGCGCCAGAGCGCGGCGCAGGGCGGCGCGGGCCGCAGCGACCCCCGAGCGACCCCGGGAGACGCCGGACCCGACCCCGACCCCGACCCCGACCCCGATCCCGGACCCGACCCCGATCCCGGACCCGGATCCGACCCCGGACCTGACCCCGATCCCGGACCCGAATCCCGGATCCCGGACCTTGCCCTGGATCCCGGACCCTGCCCTGCATCCCGGATCCCAGCCCCGACCCCGATCCCGGACCCGGATCCGACCCCGGACCCGGACCCGACCCCGATCCCGGACCTTGCCCTGGATCCCGGATCCCAGCCCCGACCCCGACCCCGGACCCGACCCCGGACCCGGATCCGACCCCGGACCCGGACCCGACCCCGATCCCGGACCCGACCCCGATCCCGGACCCTGCCCTGCATCCCGGATCCCAGCCCCGACCCCGGATCCCAGCCCTGGCCCCGGATCCCAGCCCCGACCCTCGATGCCGGACCCGACCCCGGATCCCGGCCCCTGCCCTGGATCCCAGACCCGGCCCCCGACCCCAAGCCCGGCGTGATCCCCCGGCCGGGACCCTGCCCGGAGCCGTGGGTGTGAGCTGAAATTGGCTGGTTTGATGTAGAGCATCATCCCCGTTCGCGCGCGGAGGGATGCAGAGCCAGCCGCGCCTTTGGTCCTGCCCGAAGGACCGCAGGATGGGCCGGGCGCTTACAGGGAATGTTTGGAGTAGCAGCTCCGCAGTAAAAATGCCTGCGTTGTTTGAGGCTGTGTGTGTTTCAAGTTGGGAAGATGAAGGATTTTACACAGTTTAATGGAGGAGTAGGAGCTTGAAATTTGAAAGAGATCACCGAAGATTATGGTTTAACATTTCCAGTTGTGAAATGGATTTTTCTTCTCCCTTCAGTCCAAGAGAAGTATAGGCTAATCCAACAAATAATTCAATATTATCCATTTGATTTTTGTCAGAAAAACATGTTTGATTCAGTTTTCATGTTCAACCTGTTGAAGGATTTGATGAGAAGAATTACAGAAGCTTTCTAGATAACTAATGACTTGTTGGCCATCCAGTTACCTTCTCAAGAGAAAATGATCCCAGGAAATGGCCTGCACATTTGAAGGAATATTTCATGCAAGATCCTCTACTACATTCAATCTACAGCTGAAGCCCCAGTAACTTTAACAGGGTCAGGGTTTTAT
This sequence comes from Acanthornis magna, assembly GCA_036785705.1. Lineage (NCBI taxonomy): Eukaryota > Metazoa > Chordata > Aves > Passeriformes > Acanthizidae > Acanthornis > Acanthornis magna. The sequence goes on along the minus strand of JAWUZG010000039.1, from coordinate 4,989,488 downwards.
GGGAACTTGTCTTTTGTATTATCTATCATACATCTCTGGCTGGCTGGAAGAAGCAGGAAGGAGATACAGTGCAGTTTATCCTCCTGTATAGTGGTGTCAAAATGAGCAAAGTGCTGTACTTGTGAGTTCAGTTCAATTAGTTTAAAAAATAGTTTTTAATCAGTAAACATTGAAGCTGTGATTTTAAGAGATCCCAACCATGAGAAACTGCATTTATCTAAAGTATGCCTGTTTTCATAAATATTTTTTGTTTCTTAAATAGACACCAGGTATCCAGTCTGATTACCTACCTCCTGCCTTGAACTAAAACTTATTAATGTTAAATGAAATGCTTGAATAGAAATCTCAGCTTCAAAACAAATTAGAAGAGTTTTTCCTTCCTGGTGAATAGAATCTGAAGCACTCTACTCCAGGTACCTCTAGCAGGTGATGGACCTTGGCCTTCGCCTACTGGAGGATGAAGCAATCCTTCGTGTGTGGCTGGTTTGTTTTCTTAGCAGGAATAGATTAGTCACATCATTTGGGTGGATAAGAAGGCTGAGTAATTCAGCCTGCTGGCAGGACCCTCCCCTGCGACAAGACTTGTCCTGTTTTATATAGAGTAGACAATTTAGTTTGCCTTGGTAGGGGAATTATTCTCAAAGTCCTCGAGTTTTGGGTTTTAAGCTCTTTTTTTTGTTTTTTTAATGGTGTCTTAATTATATCAGTATTGAACTAAATTAATGTCTTGGTGTTCTATAATTCCAGTTCCCTGATTTTCAACACACAAAGCTTTTGCTTTCTTGAAAAAACTCTTTTGCTCAATTGTCTTGGAATTCTTGGTGTATCTCTTTTATAACAGGTATTTGGGCACAAGTTTGCCTCACGACCCTTCCCTCCCTTTGGTGAGGAGCTTCGTCAAGCACTGCTGGCTCTATAATTAGTTCCCAGTATCCCCAGTATCCCCAGTCCATGTGTGTGCAGCACTTCACTTTCATCTGGGGAGTCAAATGACTTGTCAGGATACCCAGCGAGCGTCAAATGGCCTTTCTTCACTTGCACAGCAACATTTTAATCAGTATAACAATAGATTTTATAAGGTTTTCATTTTTATGGAAATATTTAGGAATGTATATTTCAAACAGTAGTATATGGAATGCTTAAGTGAACTTTTCACCTTTGAGAAGAAAATGAAATTCAGAAGCCTCAAAAGCCTTCTGCAAAAGATAGAGTTTTTCTTAACCTTTTTAAGTAACAACATCACAGTGCTTATGAAAGCTCATGTTTTCAATAGGAATTCTGTTGATATCTAACCTGAGGACTTTTCCTCTCTACCGGAAAGAGAGAAAAGTGGAAGAAAGCCTGGGTTTACCATCAAGTTTTTAATAATGTCTCTTTTTGCATTATACCTTTGTGACATATCAAAGCCAGAGATCTCCTGTGCTCTCCAGTCAGTCAGAATGTCTTTAAAAAGCAGTAGAAGGTGGTTTTTTTTGGTTTTCTTTGCTTTTGTTTTTTTAAAATGTGATCGTGATTGGAACCTTAGATGAAACTTTGTGGTGGTGCAGTCTACAGTTTCCCAGTCTCCACTTTCTCATCTTTTAACTTCTGAAGGAGAAAGGATGAACTTTCTTGGTGTTTTCAGGAGGGCAGGAAGACTGGGATATTTTTGAAATGTTACTGAATTCTTTACCTTCCCAAGTAAGGAGAGGATTATTAATAGCTGTCTGGTATTCATGGTGCAAAGATGATTCATGTATTGGCATTCTGAATTTTTACTTTACAGTCCTGAAACTGCCTCTCACACCTGTGAAAGTTCTGGATATGGTTTTTATCCGCCTGACTTACCAAATATCTTGTGTCTGCTGGCAATGTTCCACAAAATTCAGTGTCTCAGATTCACATCATGCTCGGCTTTTTTAAACACATCTCTTTTGAATATCATATGGGTGTGAGACCATGGAATACTTTGCTATAAATCAACACAATATTTTTTTCCTTTAAGTTTAATACAGAGTGCTGTACTAATGAAGAGGCTTTAAAGTGGTGTTGGTTTGAATTGGGAGCTGTGGCAGGTAGCAAATTCCTTATTTTGTGAGGAATTAAGACTTAGCAATTCAACATCACACAGTTTTGGTGTTTTTCAAAAAAATTTTGTTAAAAAAGTATATATTTAAAATCCAATACACTTTCTTTTTATTTGTTTTGCCATCTAATGGTTTTTTTTGATGTGGTGGGGGTTGGGGTTTTCTTTGTTAGGGTGAAGCTGACAGTATTAATGAAGTGCAGACGCTAATTTGCTGTATTTTGTCTGAATTTAACCTGGTATCCGCTCAAGTGAAGAATTAATCTTGGATATATGATGACATATCATAGTGTTTCACTTGGGATCAGTGCAGCAACATTTCTCCTATTTAATTATCTTGTCTAAGAGAGGAGAGTGGTCTCCCTTTTCATGTGGTGTGGTAAGGTTATTCTGTGAATTTTTCATGCATATAAATCTGAGCATATTGCTGCTGCAGGACTGAGAAATCAGAGGACAGAGCAGAATGTTGAAGCAGGAAAATTAAATATTTCAGTGCTGAAATTTTCGCTCACTGTTTGAAGATGGAGAGGAGCAGATAAGTGTGTTGCAATAGGAAGGATGCAGAAGTGAAGATGAGAAGAAATAGTCTAGAATGGCATAATAGCTTGTAATTAAAAGGGGCGGGAAAGATAAGGAAAGAGATTAGGTTTTTAATTCTGGGATATTTTTATACTGCATATTAAATTTGTGCTTACAGGAAGTATCCTCACAGACTGGGTGGGATACAGTGTTGGATCTAGACAGAACATTCAAGATGGAAAATTATTGGCTCAAAAATATTTTCTTAGCTAATGGCTGTTTAATTTTCTGCAATTAGTGGTTATAAGGATGATGTTTTTGTATGCTGTTCCCATTTTTGGAAAAAGAAATTTTTCAATTTAAGCTATGCAATCAGACCAACTTTCTTAAACTAATTTCTTCCAACAGTTGGTCACAGGATCCAGATGGAGAATTACTACCTTGCATTGAGGCCTTGTAAAAACCAAATAATTCTCTGTGGTCTTTTTCTTTTATTTATTTATTTGTTCTGATTAGTCCTGCTTGAAATACCCATTGTTGTGGCAGCAAAGAAATAAAAGAGGGAAGTAGTTTCACTGCCATTTTTACATACGCAATCACCTTTTGACTGGATTATCTACACTCTTCTGAACTGGTGTACAAAGGGAATTGCCCATTTAATGGTGTTTTAATTTTGGATACTGAAACAGATGAACTTTAAGTATTACTTCCTTCTAAACTTAATTTACCTGAGAATACATGAGATATTCTAAAGCAATTATAGAGATTGTTTTAATACTACACAGTTGCAAAGCCTTTTCCTAATTTCATGACCTTTACAGTCATGAGGTGTCGTGGTGTCATTCAGAGTGAGCAGAGGAGTTATCAATGCCCTGTTTAATGGTAATCGAGACAGTAGAAAACACTGGCTGAAGTACAGGCCTGTGTGAGGAGTAGTTTGAGAGAAAAACTGTGGATTTGTGTTTTATGAGTCTGGAAAACAATGCTCACTACTGAGTTTTAAAAAGAAAGGCTAAAAATTGCACTTCAGTTCAGTCTTAGGCATGTGTAAAAGCTGAGGATAGCTCAGCCTTGCTCAACTGCTGTTTGGGATCTTCAGAAGACGAGGGAGTTGACTGGATCTGCCGTGTCCAAATGTTCCCTGCTATGTAAGAAAACAGTTTTTCCCATCCCTTCTTCCAAAAGACCCAAAGTCTCAGCTGAAATATGAAAATTGAAAAAATAAAGCCCTTTGTTTACAGATGTTTAGGAACATGTGGTAGTTTGTATCCTCTACCCACTCTTGAATTGGTCTGAACAGTAATTGTAATGTTTGGTAAAAACCTAATGAGGCCAGTTTTAAGTTATTTACTCAAGAATAGAGTTTTCTGATAATCACTCCATAACATGCTGTTACTACCACTTTATAGGCTTTTTATTGAATTAATTTTTACACACCAGAATTGTTATTACAATATCATACTCGGATCACTTGTTCCTTGAGAGCTTTCATAGTCGTGCTGGTCATAATCACACAAACCAACTGGATTAATTGAGTTTTTTTAAGGTAATTGCTCCATTTCATGAGCCAAATTGCGAAATTTGCAACTCCTGAAAAATAGTATGTCATAGAAAAGTAAAGAGAAACATCAGAGCTTCAAAGAAAAATTAAAGTTTCAGTGATTTTTATGGCTTCCAAAGGTGTTGCTCGATATCCTGGGTTAGCTGTAAGGAAAGGGAATCAGTTTCCTTAGTGCATGGGGTTTGTGAAATGTTTATTTTTCAACATGGGAATTATCAGACAGGGCTGGATTCCAGACAGCTGGGCAGATGGTTCTTTCTTTTCAAATTGGGTTGTGCCAACAAAGAGAGACAGCTATACAAATGTTAACCCCTAAGGGATTGAGAAATCTCTGTCAATACCTCCCTCCACCCCCCCTCAACTGTCTGTTTGAAAAGAAAAGCAAAACAGCAATTTGGATCTAATTACTGAAAGATATTCTGGGTTTTAAATGCAAGTTTCCAAACTTTGCCTTTCCAAAAATACTCATGGATGGAAATGCAGTGGAGTTGATTAGCTGGTGTTTAACATGTGGTTGTGTAGATAATGAAGCATGAAAACCCCAAATTCGCCTCAGGTCATGTGTGTATCAATTGCAGCATCACGGAGATGCTAATATATATCTAAGAGAAGTGGTTACTAACTTGCTGCAGAACTGATTTGTGCATGGCCTGCAAGTAGATTTACTTTCTGATGTTGGAAGTAATTTGGTTTATGTACTTTACCTAGACTGACAGTTGGAAGGCTAAAATTTAACTTATTTAGGAAATAGACATAAAACCTCATGGTCTTAGAAAAAGAATTTTAAGAATCGCAGAAATCCCCTCTGAGTGTCAGGATTTAGTTTTTTCTCTAAGGCAGTGATTTAAAAGCAAAACTTTAATTCTTGGACCTTTAAAATAAATTTCAGATGCTATTCTGTGTGCATTCAAATAAATGGTGCTTTTATTTTCTGGTTTTGAAAATAAGAAAGCAGTTTTCTTATCTGAATTTTTATGTGGGCTTGTATTTAGATAATAAAGGCTTGACTAACAGGTGTAGAAGGGAAATTTAATTTTCTTTCGAGAAAGAGGAACTCTGAGATATTGCAGACAGAATGAGCAGTTATTGTTTGCCTTTATTTGCAAAACAGAATAAGAGAGGGAAATGATTCAGGCAGAGGTTGATGGAAAGTTTAGAGCAGGGGGTTGTGTAGAGCAGTTGTGCAATAAATAGAAATAAATAACATTTGTTCCTGTTCTGGAGCATCCACTCACCGGCGTTGGAATAAGTCACTGCAGAGCCTTCAGAGTGTTCTGTGGAGCCTGAGGTCCCCTCCTTGTGCAAGGAAAAGCATCCTCTGTGCTTTGGAGTATTGTTATTAGGAGAATAATGTGAATAGAGGACTCTGCAGTTCATAAATGTGCAATTTAGTGCCCTTTTCAGGTGTTTTTCCCCCTGGCTTCCATAATGTCCAGGTAAAATTTCTAAGGTGCACTCGAGTAGCAAGACACTGTGATTCTGGTGTCCAGTGCATGGCTGGACTTCTTAAAAAGAAAAAATAATAAAAATATTAAATTTTTGTGGCTGTCATAAAGAGATATGTCAATATCATGACTGAATTTCTGATGTGTCCCTATTGAGAGAGTAACCTTGAGTTACATCAGTCTTGAAATTTTTTTTGAGCCAAATAGCTTAGGAAAATTGTGACTGTTGTGAAGCTTAAAAAAATAGCGGCAGACAGCTCTTCAAGGTTATTTCACAGTAAAAAGCTAAATTTGAAATGCTGAAAACAATTAACACGGTGTGGAAACTGCAAAATAATCTTACGTAAATGTTATTTACTGTTAGTATGAGAGAGGAGGGCTTATTGTCTAATTAAATAATGATATGGTTGCAAGCTTAAATGATATTATATATGTATACAACGAAGTTTTCTTGAAGGACAAATTTAAAAAATGTAGTTATTAAAGTGTTATTTACAGAAATTATGAACAGTACAGAACATAGAAGGGAATTTTCTAGTTTTAGCATCATGTTTGCTATGTAAAAGTGTAACTGTCATTCTCACTAGTACCTGAGTTTAATATTTCATTTAAATTTTCTTTCAATGTGCTGCTTTTTCATTTCTGGATTCTGCTAGCCTCACTAACAGGATGTCTATATCTATAATATATGAATTATAATGTGGTAGGAGTTGAAGACAGCAGGGGTAGCATGTCAAATCCAGCCAATTATTTAAATACTAAAAACATTCTGAATTGTTAAAGCTCATCTGCAGTGCTCATCCTCTCTTGGCTGTGCAGCAGGGAAATCAGTCTTGTACCATTTGGATCTTTGGAATGTCCCAGCTCAATCAGGTGCTGTGGGTAGTTTGAATTCTGAATTCCTGATTTCTGAAGGAAGTGGATGGGCTCATACTACTGAGGCTTGGTTTCACTTGGGATGTGCCCACATTTCATCTCCCCGTTTGCACCCCCTAGGGTATTTTACACGATTGTTTCTGTGCCAGGGCTTCTCTTACTCGGAGCAGCACCAACCCCACCAGAACTTCATAACCCCCACTAAAACCTCTCCAACACTCACCTCCTTTGCTAAGCACAAACAGTTGTACCTGCAACAGCTGCATCCTCGATAGCCATTTGATCATTTCACCTCGATACATTTGCTTTTTTAAAACGTATATGTATTTGATTTTTTTTTTAAATGGAGGTTAACCTGCTCCAAAACAAACTTGAAGATTTCCTTGGATAGCGTCAGAGTGGAGGGTTGGAGGAGCAGGAGGAGCCCTGCCTGGCTCTGGGACTGTGCAAATGCTCCGTAGTCATTACAATTCCTCCAGTTCCGCCGCAGTGTCGGTGCTCCCATTACAGTACAAAGAAAAGGAGGAGAAAAGGACACCTGGGGAGGGTGAACCACTTGCTCAGATCCTTTTCTTTAATACAGTAAAAAATTGGCCCAGAAAATATGAAAGGTATCTCATACTGAGGTAAATGGAAGTGATTGTTTTTTGTGCCGTAACCACAACAGTTACTTGTACCTTTTTAATTTGCATATTTTTAATTTACTTTAGTAGAAGATGAATCCTAGGAGTTCCATCAGCTCATTTCCAATTTTATTTGGTTATGTTCATTACAACTGTGTGTTTATATGTAATGTAAGACACATTATAAATGCTAATAGATTTGTTCTGCTAGCAAGTATTTCAGCTCAAAATGTTTTCATTTTGGGTGTTATATCCTTTATTGAATATATAGGAACAGCTGTGCATTGTCCCATTCAAAATACTGGAGTAACTTGTGAGTATGACTAAAACAGAATTTAATGCAATATCAAGCATCATAGAACATTATTTTATTTCCAGATAGCCTTAGAGTCTTAAATTACTTCAACAATCACTGAAGCTTTTCTTTTTCTGGGCAGTGCTGCTTGACTGTCTTTATTTATTTATTTAAACAGCCAACTTGACATTATTTTTGGCCTATGCACTCATTTCTCATTTCACAAATGATTTCTGCAGACTGTCAGTGTGTAGTAACCAGTGGCCAACCTTCTCCATTCCTTGTTTCTTTTCAGTCACTTTTTCTCTGTATATGCACTGGATCTGTTGGCTGTGAAAGCCTTTTTTAAGATCAATTTGTGTCAACTCCTTGCACTTGAGCTTTTTGTTCTGGTCGTGGTCTGTGGTAAAATAAAGAGTCAGATGGAGTGAGACCAGGTAGTATTCTAAATTTATGTATATTTTTTCATTCCAATACTGCAAATAAAGGAATAATTTTATTGCTGATGGAGTAGAGTTTAGGCCAATTTTTTAGTGAAATAACTTAGGTCAGGCCAGTGTATAGAAATTTACATTGGCATAGCCTTCTGTACCTAGAATAATTTTGGCACCTTTAGCAATCACTAATTGTATTTGAGAGAAAAATCCAGCAGTTCTTTTTAGATTATCTGTGTAGAGTCCTTACTTTGTAGACTTTCACTTTTTGTGAAGTTTCCCCTACTATGAGCCATGGTTTTACCTTATTTTCCTGTGTGACTGTTACCAAGAGTCTCTCAATTTTAATTTCTTTGATCTATCCTAAGATATTGAGAAGAAACACTTGTATGTTCTTAAATAAATAGAGTGACAAATTGATCCTGGCTTTTTTTTTTTTGTTTGGTTTCCTACAAAGCTTTGGTTGGAATCAGGAGACACGTGGTGGGGGTGGGTTTGCTTGTTTTTCTTAAAATCCTGGAAAAGGAGATTTGTGTGTTTTCTTCAGAGTTGGGGAAACCATTCCTGGATGTTGGGAATGCCTGTTTGGGTGACTGTTCCATAAACACCTGTTTGTTAGGTTTCTGAGACTCCACTCTCAGGGCTTTTCCCTGGCCTGATCCCAATAAATTGGATGCTGCTCTTGAGTTACTTTGTTTTGATGCAGTTCCCAATCCAATTGGCAACAGCTAGAGAACACTTTTTCTTTCAGACCCTTAGTTAAAAATAATTAATAAATAGAAGTTAAAATTTCAGATCATGTTGGTTTGATGCATGTGTGTCTGTTATGTTTTTTATGAAGGTCGAGTATTGTGGCAGCAATTGATGATTGATTGTATTGTGAAATACAATTTAAATTGATTTATTTTCACATCTGAACACAGTATGAAATTAGGACTGTTCCTTAGAAAAGCTTTTAGTATACTTGAGAGTGAGAGAAAATGGAGTTTACTGGGCTGTACTGGCAAGTCAGTTAGCAGAAAAGCTAAAACTCACCCCATGCCCTCCAGGAAGGAGCCTTGACCTTCAACCAAGCCAGTGTGATGCCTTTCAGGCAGCTCTGTGACTGGAAAAGCACTAATGAAAGATTTCTCTGTACCTCTGTTTTTCTGTAACCAGGTTGCCAAATGGATGTTCTGCCTTCATTTGTATAATTTCATGTTATATCTCCTTTTGTTTTTTGTGCTGTGTTATTTAAGGCTCTTCGAGTGTCAAGACGTGATGAACAAACTGCTCTGTTGTAAATAGACCAAGTCTTGATAAATATAAAGGGAGTTGGATATTTTTTTTCTTTTGAATTACAGGAATGGAACTGAAAAGTAACAATTCACCACATTCTTACTGTGCACAAATAGCAACCCCCTGGACAAGGGAAAGGAGTGTTCATGTCCTAGGGTGGTTTTGATTGAATACATCTAAAAATAAGGTCATGAAATGGAATAGTGTCAACTCAAGACTCAACTGTATTTCAAGAAAAATAGTTGTTTTCATTTGGTGTTACCATAAGTTTGTGGAAGCTTTTAATCTGTGTGTGCATTCAAAATTCTTTGGGTTATCAAATTGGCCATCAGTGGTTCCTTTTCAAGAGGATCCAAAAAGTTAAACATCAAATATATTAAACAGCAGATAGGCTAAATTTTTCATGTGAAACCTGGATATTAAAAAAAAAAAACAATCTCCAGCTTCAAAAGTTTTGTTATTTGCTAATGTGACTTTTTCAATTTTGCCATAGGTGTGATTCTTGTCCCATATTAGTTTGGTGGAGGTTTTTTAAAATTTCTTCCTTAACTTTCAGCAGGGGATTATAAAGTATGGAAATCCATATGGTTTTAGTTTGGTAAGTGAGATAAACCTAAAATTATTGTGTGCAAATGTCATCCTGTGCTAAATTTCTACAGTTTTGACATTACACAGAGAGAAACATTTTTGGGCAGAAGATTATCCTATTTCTGTCTCTCTTCTGAAATGTTAATGGTAAAAGCAAGGCTGTTTCTGAGCAACTCTTGAGCTCTTAAAAATACAATGGCTTGGGAAAAAAGATCCAGTGAATTTGTGGGGAAGTGAGACACATCAGGAAATACTGCTGGAGCAAGGGAAAATGGCAGTTCTAGCCGTGCTTTGGTGTCACTGCCTCTAGCTCCATATATTTCCATATATTTCCTTCTGAAGTTTTATGCTGAATGCTGGAAAGTCTGGGTGAGGAAGAGTGGGATGCTCCAAGGGATTCCTTGGGTAAATCACCTGTGGTAATGTTCTTGGAGGACAAAAATTTCTGAATTATCTACACAGTGTTCTGATTTACCCCTAACTAATGAATTCGTGCACGTTGCTCTTCTTTGGGTGTTTCATCAGACTTCACTTCTGCTTAAAAAATATATATATATATATATATATTGCTATTCAGTGTGAAAACAGTACAGGAAAAGACCAATAAAAGCTAAAATGAGGTAGGGTAAATCAGAAGCCAAGGTTCAAAATGTGTAATTATAGGGTAGGTTTTCACCTCTTTCATTGAAAAGCCTTTTATTTATTTGAGTGCAGTAGTGCAAAGTTGAGTTTTGAATGAGTAGTTTTTGGCAAAATGTTGATTTTATTAATATTTAAAATATCACAGGGTTCAAAATGAAAGCACTTGTTCTACTCAAGTAACAAAATTAGATGGAACTGTTACATCTTAGCAAAGGACATAAATATATTTGTGGAGAGAAAGATTTCCTCTGAAGAGTGCAATCTGACAAGAAAATTAATTCATCCCTGACAAAGAATCATGAGACTTTGGCAGCAAAATGTCTTAAAAAATGGAGATCTTGAAGATGCTTTGTTTGCAGGCAGCGAATCTGTTCACCTGAGCTGAGTGCTTTGTTCTGCAATCAGAGCAGTCCTGTGGAGAAGTGGAGAGGAGAAATTCCCCAAGTAGGCAAAGTCATTTTCCTTTCCCAAGTTTTTGAGTGTACAATCAGGGAGAGCATCATCCAAGAAATATATTTTTGATCAACAGAAACACAGGAAAGCTGCAAATCCTTTTTCTATTTCTCGCACTTTTCATTCCCTTCTTTTAGTGCAGTAGAGGTCGTTAAGCTTGTTTGTGCCAAGGAGAAGCTCAGAGCCTCAGCAAGCACATGAAACTCCAGATGTGGTGGAATGTCCTGACTTTATAAAGTCTCCCGCTGGAGGAACCAAGCTCTGTTGGCCTCTAGACACAAAGTCAAATGACTTTGTGTAACTCAAGTAGTGTCAGGAAGCCTGTGACAAGTGATCGAAACCCTAACACTGCATGGATCTGGGATTGTTTGAAGGCGGGGCTGAACAAATGACAAACTTTTTTCTACATCGAAGTAATACCATTTTATGTTGGTGTAAACTAAATGAGAATTTATGTCTTTGAGTGGTTTCGAGATATAGGAAGCAGGGGCAATCTGTGAGTTTGGTACAATTGCAGTAAATAAATTGTTGAAAGTGTTTGTGGTAGAGTGAAGCAGTTGAGGACTTGTGGGAGTATGAAGTGGCTGATTGCTACCTGCTGGCACTGGGCTTTGTATTTGAAGATAATGAAATAGGCTTTCTGCCTTAGCATTCTTTACATTTATGGATATATATAAATGAGTATATTGTATCAACTTCTACAAGGACAGTGAAGGGGCTTTGATAGCCCTGATCCAGGGACCTCGGAGATTTACATGAATATTAGTTGACAATATGTGATTAAAAAATGGGTCTTGGGGCTAGGGGCATGGGGTATGGGAGGGAAAAAATCATGTTTCCAAGGTATAAGAGCTTAATTTACAATCAGCAGTGAGTGTTTTTACTGAATTTAGCAGTAGTTTTTTCCTCACTCATAGCCCTAACTCAATAATAATGTGATGAAAAAAAGTTAAACATTTAATTGAATTATTGCTGCTTATGATTTGCTGACATTCAAAGTGCCATCTCTCAGTCTTCAGTGGAAAGCTCTGGTATTACTTTATAAGAAATTCCTGGTTTGTATACCTTCTATATAAATATTTTGTGTATTTTAAACTATTTTTTTCAAATTTCAGAGACTGAGATTGAGGTTAATTTTTACTTTCGTGCAGCAAGTCATTGCTGTCTAGCAAGTGTTCTAGCTGATAACGTAGGGGAAATGAGGGTCTTGTAGATGGCAATAACACAGGCCTGAATATGCATTTCACTGTAAGTGGACAAGGGCAAAGGCAGAAGACATGGTGGGGATCAGATCTGCCTGTTTGTAGCTCAAAGGAATTGGAGGTAAAGAAATGAGCAGATGTAGGAAAGCTATGAAAGGTCACAGGATAAACTCAAGTTCAGAATATATTGCCTTTCAGCAAAACATTTCTTTGAGTGTTTACTGGAAGGAAATATTGCTTGTTCAATTTGAAATATAGCAAAGGTAAAGGACATTGGTGACTTGTTACTTCTGTTGGTCAGTCCCGCACTTTGCACTGTCCCCTTAGGGAGGGATCCACAGAGGCTCATCAGATTGCAGTGCTGATTTTAATTACTTAAAAATGTGGAAGGAGGATGGATTTTTAAGTTTGAAAACACCTGAGGCCAGCACACCTCTCATATTTGATCTTGTCTTAACCTTTAAATCAACTACGGAACCAATAAGATACAAGGTGACAAACTTCAACCTTTCTGTGTTGTTAATTTTATTTTGGAGATTGAAACTTAGGATACAACTGTATGAAAATTAATTGCATTGTATTGTTTTGTCACTAAAAAGTGATGACTGTAAAGCCATAAAGTGCAATTTAGTCTTTTAATAGGGAAAATTACTACAAATGGTATTTTTATATTCCATAGAATAGAATGCCCATAGCAAATCATGGACCCATTACTTTCTCAGGCAAATATCCATATAGCTGATGATTCACTTTTAGTTATAGTAGCACTTAAATATTTTTTACTGTTATTTTAGTAATACCTCAATTGGGTTTTTTATTCCTGTAAGGTAAGAAAAAAGCTATTAAAGTCTGTAACTTAAATTTTTCTATGTTATTTTTTAAAAAAAGCCAAGGCAATGTTCTTTCTTGAAGTACTTTTCTAATGAGGTCTAAGCAATGGTTGTTTCTCTCCCCAGTGAATTTCAGTTTTGTAGAGAATATAGAAAAAATGTCACTTTAAATACACAATGGAAGATCTCAGTTGGTTTCTTTTCATGTAGGATTTTCTCCAGTTTTGTAGTATCAGATCTTCCCTTTCACATCTTTAAACAAAAAAGCCTCGCCAGCCCCCCACCACTTATAATAATCTCTTGAGCCTGTAATATGATACTTCTTAGTTAAACTTTAAGGTGATGTGTTTGCCCTCTGGCTGCCCTTAAGCCATTTGAAAATATTTACACATTGTTGCTGACCTGGGGTGTATGAAACGGTCAGCTTTCCACTGTTATTTATATAATCTGAATTAATTGCTGATTCCTCGTGTTTTGGATGAATGTCTGTATGTGTCAGAGTGCACTCCTGGAAAGTTCAGGTCATGGGGTTTCTTCTGTTAACCCTTACTAAGAGCAGTGATACCTTTCACTGAGAGTTTGCAGCACAGAATAATTCCAGCCTTTTGGGCTGTGTGGGTATGAGAAAACAAGTAGCTTCTTGCATGTTTCGGTATTAAATATTGACACATTGATCTACTCTGCAGTTTTTTACCCGGGGAATTTTGCTGTCTTTCATATGCAGCTCTTGAGAGAGCTGCTCCTCTCCTGTGTTTCCATTCTTGCTCCAGTTTGGTTGCAGAATTTTACAGGAAACATCACAGTTGTTTTTCATGCTTGGAATAATCTTGCCAGTGTTTTGAAACGTTTCTCCAAAATTTGCATGTAACATCAGAGATCATTTCAGCTGTTGTTTGTTCTGTGAAATAAACTACTAGTTCGATTTGATAATTCTTCCAACTATTTAGGTTTAATTTTTATATGCTCTTTTTCACAATAGGTAACTTTCTCTTTCCTGTTTCTAGACTATTAAACTTCTAACGTGGAAGCCATTTAATTTTCCAGAGAAAATCTGTGTAGTTCTGTTGTTTTGTTGTCTTCCAGTCAGTCCATGGAACCCAAGCAGCCTGTGCCACGATATTGCCACAAGTGGTTTTCCTTTGTTAGCTAAATTAACGTGAGCACCGTGTTCTGAAGTCCACACTCATTCTTTACCTTCCTCTGGAGTTATTCCTGATCCTCTTTGGCCCCCATCTTTATGAAAAGAAGTAGGAACTCCATAATTTAATGTGCTTTAAGATTAGCTTTCTAAAGTAGTGGTTTTAACGTTTCCAAGCATTTATTTGCAGAGGTGTGTGAAATATGAAGTGGTTGAGTTTTATCCAAGTTGATCCATGCCTTATCATAGAGCTACATTTAGTGAGCTGGCTAAACTTTGTGTTTGCTGATCTTTCTCACGCCCGCCACTTCCACCAGGGAGCCCCATTAAATCTTCTGTATAATGCTCTTTGTACAATAGCAAATTTGATATGGAAATGGAGCTACATTTTGTAATAGATCCCAAAGGCAGAATTTTGCTATGAAGTTGTTATATGCATAAATAAATGGAAAAAAGAATAAATATAAACGTAATAGAAACTAATAGGAGGGACAACACAAAAATCATGTTTAGTTTTATGCCTGTTTCCAGTGTTTCCCTGTAAACTCATTGATTTCTCTCAAATTAGTGTCTTCTGCTATAGAACCAGATGTCATCTTCACATAATTATGTATGCAGCCTCTAAATTCTTTTGGAAACAGTGTTAACTACAAGATTTAGTTCCTCAGCTTTACTATATGATGTACTAAATTATATATTCATGGAGATATTAAATTTAGATGAACATTCTCTCTGGGTTCCTTTACCCTTGTTTACACACCCTGACTGCTGTAAGGCCTTGAAGGATCCTAATCCAGCTTTTGAGCAGGTACTAATACCCAGAAAACAAACTGGCAGGTGAGCTTAAATTTAATTTACTGCAGTAACTGCGAAGGGTGGAAGTCCTGCTGGTGTAAATATCATGCTGTGCATGATCAGGAATCCTCCTCTGCCTGTATTTTTTTTTTTCTTTTCTGATGAGGTTTATCTGTCTGTCTGTCTGTCTGTCTGTCTGTCTATCTATCTATCTATCTGTATGTGTATTTGTCTTATGCATTTCCCATTATTTCTGGACACAGCTCCTCCTTGGCAGGGCTGGGCTGCTCCTCACTGGGCAGTCCCAGACCTGTCCTCTGTGCTCACTGTGAAAGCTGAATTTACTTGTGGACACCACTGGACATTTTGTGCAACTTCAGTTGAAACCGAATTTTTTCGGCTTCAATATTTTGAATATTTTAGGCTGTTGGTTCATGGACTTCAGCCTGTGTTTGGGTGGTACCTACTGCGCAAATCCAGAATTTCTAGGAATCTTTGAAATGACTGCCTGTGTTTCATGCAATGGGGGCCTGCATCTGTCTGCAGCTTAACTGAGCCAGCTGTGCCCAATAACCAAAGTATATGGCCCACGTACTTCGCATCTTAAATTGTTAATTGAGGTGAAAGACGACTATGAATCACTGAAAACTCCTGTAGGAATGCAATATAATTTTATTAACTATGAACCAGTATTTCTGTGGAAATGTAGGGCCTGAGCCTTGTGCTTGGCAGATCGATAATCACACACTGTGCGCACTAAAGTCAGGTTAGATATTTTCTGGTTTCATGGCTTTAGTCTGATATTTCTGCAGTGACCCCTGATATATTTCTCTTCTATGAAGCTAATTTGTGTTAGTGTTTATTTTTAATGGTACTAATTAACCATAATCTAAGATTTTTGTATGGCACATTCTACAGCAGTTTTGGCAGCATCATGTTTTCAAAATTCAAAGAGGGAAGAACAGGTTGTTCTGTTTTACTACAACTTTGCCTTTTGTTATGAGCACTTGTTTATAATTGTTGCACTAAGTACATTTATTTTTAAAGGATGCTTTTTGAAGTCCTGAAATGTGATAATTACTGAAGCCGCACAGCTGCATGAGGTTTTTATAATTAATGCATGGAAATATGCAATAAGCCCAAGATAAAATATGTGAATAACTTTGTAGAGTTTGGCACAGTTTTGACCTTCTAGATACAAAAACATTATGTTTTTTATTCCTGCTTTCATAGCAAATTCTAATCATATTCTGTAATTACCTTTTTTTTTTTGCTTAAATATTGGCATTTGCTGAAAATGACAAGCCACTTTAGAAAGTAAAATAGGTAAACAGTGGCACGATAACAGTGATTTTGGTCACCAACAGAAATTTAGTGAAAGCTTTCCATACATCATAATCACTTCAGCATGGTTTTAAAAAGTTGGGAGTTGTGGCAAATGGTCTTCAGCTTCAGTGTGTGGTTATGGAAGGAAGAAAAATAAGAGATGAAAATTAAGAAATCTCCCTTTTGTTGTTAATTTGATGCACATTTACAGGTATTTTGTTTGAGAGTAAAGAAACTGTTCTTTTTAGTAGAAAGAACAAATGGCAAAAATACTGTTGTAGGTATTTCTTTTTCAGGTTATTAATTTAAAAAATATGTCAAACAAGCAATACCTAATTGAAATACTGGATGCTCAAAATTTAGAATTTCTGGAATGTTTATCAGCTTTTTCTTTAGTAATTGTACCAAAAGTGAGATTGAACAGCAACATTTGCTGATGCTGTTCCACCCACTGTGCTTCTGCCTCCCCGGACTCACCTTGGCCCTGTGGATGTGTTCTACAGCTATTTCTGGGAGTACTCTCTGAACTGAATCAGGAAGCTGATTTGATTTAATTATTCCCTCATTTCTACTTTTTTTTTTTTCCATTCCCAGCCTGGATTAGTTCCCCAGTCACATTCACAATGCAGCCCTAGAAACAGTTGTGAAGGGCAGAATGGGGACAAGGATGGGGAGTAGAGGAGGAGGAAAGGAAAACCCCAAAGTCAGCACTGCTGCTGAGGAGAAGGTTTGTGGAACCTCACCCTTGTTTTAGATACCACAGGTTCTTTCCGTAATTACATGTTCTGTAAGCCAGTTCACAAGACTTGCAGTAAAACAGGAATTATCAATGAATAAGGTTAACAACAGCTCTTTCATACTGCCATTTTGTGAGAACTCTAAGTATAGAGAGAACTCTAAGGGAGTGTTTCAGAAAAGAAAAATCATTTTTTGAATACAAGTGTGATTAAAAACTTACAACAGCTTAAGCTAGATTTTCCTCATGATTTTTATAGAAATTCACAGATTTATTTTTCATTTCAAAACGGGGTTTGAGCATTGTGAAAGCCCTTAGAACTATTGATCTCTGCTGAGTTAATATACACAAGTACAAAATCTTTGGCAATAACGAAATACCAGCTATCTGTAACTTAAGTAAGTAATATTTGACTTAAACTCAGTGGTTATATTGTTAATGCCCTTAAAATTAGAGTGTTTTCAGTACCTTCGTCTGCCTATGCTTTCTGTACATGCCTAAAAGTCAAATCTAATATTAATTTGAGAGGTGGAAAAGCCTAAGTTTAACATTTAGCAGAATTGCCATTGTTTATATTATGGTTTTCCTGAAGTAAGATTGAATGTTGTGTGGAAAGAAATTACCAGGAAGTTGTTATTGAGCTGAGACAAAGGGGCTGTAAAGGTCATACATAAAAATATAATTATATTTCTTCAAATGAAACAAGAATATGCCCTGAGAAAGCAGAGTAGTTTGAAATATATTTTTTAAGATAGGTATAGTTCATGATGACGATTTTGACTTCAACAGGCATCAAATGGATTATTTTTATTCTTAAGCCATTCCTTTCCCCTATGGCCTGTTTTTTCAATACAGAATTTAGAAGGTTCCAGACATAGATCTACAATTGTTGTAGGTCTATTACAGTTTGTTCAGTGGATTATGTTGAATTGCCCAAGAAATGTGAAATAAATTTGACTGAGAGCTCAGAATCCTAATTTTCTGTCCCCACTCCCAAAATGCCTAAGAGCATCTATCAGCAATGCATATTCTGGAATGTTTTTATTTTAGAAAGAGTATTAAAGAGTATTAATTATCCTGTAGCAGAATTTTGGCTTGCAGTTTTTGGCCATGATGTTTGCAAAAAGCCAAACAGAGAATTGGCTTCACGGTTGTATTCTTTGTTTGCTAAATGCGGTGACCCAGCTGAGCTATTCCAGGTAGTACAGACAGAGAGGGACCAGAATTGTGGGGCTGAGCATTCCTTCTGTATGTAAACAGTACTCACTGCAGCTGCTTTTTTAGTTGGTGATTACTGTGATTACAGTTTAGGAATGGCAAATTGAATGGTGAAACCCAAACCTGGGACAGAAAAGCGACTCTTCATAGGACGTTTGGGGGTTTTGGAGACTCAGAAGGACTATTGCCCAGTTCACAGTATTATTTAAATTTGTGCTTAAGACCAGCTTTGGAATTATAGAGGAGCTAAAGGCACATAAACCTTCCAAATGAGTCCCTGCTTCCCTTTTCCTTGCCCTTCAGCACTGCTCCTGCTGTAGCATCGTGGCTACTTTCCAGCTTCCCTACCTGTGTGAGGGAGCAGAGTGCTGTACGAAAGTTCTGCAGTGTTACCGCACCCCAAATTAGAGCCCCGCGCTGGAGGTCAGTGTGTGCAAAGCTGAACTTGCCCTGGGGCTGTGCCGGATGGGCTTTGTGTCCTGGGGACAGCAGCTGAACCTGAACATTTTAGGAAAAGCCTCACTTAATGGATGGATTTAATCAAAGGATTTGCGTAAGTCTTGCTCAGTTTGCATCTTTAAAAATGGGTCTAATAAAGCCTCCTTTTAATTCCTGAGAATGCGCTTTGCCTGTTATTTTTTGTGCTGTGTTTTTACACAGTGGGGCAAAGTCCCTTGTCTGATGGGGAATTTTATGTGCAGTGATAACATGAGGTATGGAAATAATGAGGAAAGTGGATTTCCTTGGGTACAGAGAGCAAGTTCAGTTTATTTCTGTTTTTAGTGAGAAATTAATTCACTTAAATACTTGTTCTCATGTGTTTCTTTGGAATCATTAAAACAAATGATTATTTTTAATTAATAAACCAATGAACTGTTTTTATAAGTTCTCGTAATTAATTTCAATGTAATATTAATGAAACTGATTCTGGTCAGTATTTAGTATAATTGAAGTAAATATTCAACGATTCTTTGTTTATTTCTCAAAGATGAAGAATTAGCGCCTGATCCTGCTTTGCACTTCTGTGAAATGATCTCAGAGGTGTTTTCCAACCTAATTGGTTCTGTGAAATAGGTGGACAACACTAAATTAGATTGTAGGGTGTTTTAATAATTGAACTTGTGTGTGCCTCACGTAACTGAAAATAGCTGCCTAATCTGCAAGTCAGTGGAAAATTCATTCTGTTGTTCCAGTGTAGTTTCAGTGCAAACCTCAGTACATCCCTAATTATGGAGTCACATAATATTTGCCATCAGATCCATTTGTCAACTCCATTTGCTGTCTGAAGTTACAGATGTCAGGAATTTGTACATGTCATCAATTCATTTGTCAGAGTTGTTGTATGTTAACATTAAAATCGAGTTTGCTAATGTTGACATCTAAATTGCCATCTTTAGGTTTCAGAGTCAATAACAGATTTCAATTAATTCTGTACTGATCTGAGATGTTGTGTCAGGGTGATACAGATATAGGGGAAGTCAACACTCCTTTGCACTTGCTTCACTTATTGGTTTTTTTCAGAAATAAATCATAATGAAGGTGTAAAACAAAGGAATCCCAAATGAAATTTTCACAAGTGAAGGTCTGTGTTGATGCTGGAAGGATAAGAAAGAGCTCCTCAAGTTACAGCATGAAGTGAATTCTGATTTGAAAAAGGAAAAAAACAAAAGGGAAAAGTGAGCAGAAAGAAAAGAAACAATTTTACCCATAATATGTTATTGTAAACTTACTAAATTGTTACTCATTAGATAGTGAGCACACAGTTTGGAAAAATTATCTAACCAAGAAAGCTAACAGCTACAATTACATGTTTCTTTTTTCTTAAATGAAGATTTAAGATTGTTAGCAGGTTGTTATTTGTATTCATGCCTCAGTACAAGACACTTTTAATTAAGATTTAGGATGCTGCAAAACACCATTTTGAATCATGATGTTTTGAACAAATGTTATATTGATCAAACAGAGGAAAAGAAAAACAAATTAAGTAACTTGTATCCATAAGATTCGTGATGAGCTTTATTAAAATGTAACTCAAAATGAAGTTTTATGGTTGTGCTTTTTTTTTTTTATATTGTTATTGGAAATTAAACTTGTGCAACTGGAAGGTCCCAAAATGGTGAAAGGCTGAGAAGTGTTTTGCAGCCTGAACCAGCTTGCTCTTGTCATTTATCACATGAATGGTATCAGCCACTGCACACCCAATAAATGATGTGAATTTGGCCAATCACACCATGTCCAAGTCCTTTAAATGTTGAGATAATCATCACTATTTTTTTTTTAATTGGAAACAAATGTAAAATCTCTGCTAGAATTTAAAAAAAAAAAAGTTCAGCAAGGCTTACTTGCAAATCTTTCTTCGAAGTGTAAAGAAGTTGACTTTTCAGCTTGACTGTTTAAAAATGTGCAGACAAGTCAGTAGATCTGTTGTAGTCTTTCTCTGGAATAACGAGGTCAGAAGTTTGCAGAATATCACAGGTTGTTTTTGTGCTTGTGTTCTGAATGTAATTCTACCAAAGTTGTTATTTATACAAAATTCTCCATAATTCCTGAAACAAAACCCCAACGAAGAAAACCCCACCAGCTCCAAATGGCTCTGACGCACAGGGAAGGATGACACACAAACGAAAACTTGAAGTTGTTTTGAAGACGCCAAAATATATTTACACTTACAAAGTGTCCATGTGCATTTGTAAAGTTTGCTGTTTATTTTCTGCAGAAATCCAGGTGCTCGTTCCCTGCTCGCTGAGCTCTGCACAGGGCTCCCAGGGAATGAATGTGCTGCTCACGGCATCTGTGCTGGGCCATTGCTGTGGTGAAAAGAAGGAGGTACCACTTGTAGGCGTCATTGGAGTGGTAGAGATCTCACTGCTCCTCATTTGCTGATTTCCTGCCTTGTTCTTTTCTTCTAATGGCAAAAAAGTACAAACCTAATAAAAGTACAAACCTTGAAGTGCGGTCTGCAAAACGTGGTAGCAAGAGAGGAGAGCGGGGCAGTCCTCTCATTCAATTTCTTATTTTCTGCTTCTGAATGTGTTTACTTTCCTACCGTACAAGAGGTTTATGGATCATGGGATATTCTGTAGTCAAAAACTGGATGGGGAATTGTCTGGGAAAGACCTGTCAATAAGGTAGGGTATGTGTTTTTAAAATAAATGAATAATTAATGAGTGAGGTAGTAAGAAGCTCTTAAGTGGGAATTAGATTCTGCATTTCTGTTGAGACCCATCTCTGTAGCCGAGGGAGGAAACAACAAATTGAAAACTGCCTCTATTATGAGCCAAAGTTAACTTTGTTAAGCAGAAATTTTGTTCGTTTTAGCCACACCAGTTTCCTCAAAAGAATCTACACACCACTGCAACTTCCAAAAGCTACTAGAAAGAGATGAAGCCAGTCCATGAATAATCACAATTTTTATTTGTGCCTTGGTATAGAATTGTGCCAAATGCCATACAGACAGCTCCAAGAGATCATCACCTAATGCTCTCTAAGCTCTTGTGCATTCTGGTGGATCAGCATCAATCAGAAATGGCTTTTTACAGAGCAGGGCATCTTGTTCTACCTCCAGGACATTGCTCTTACTGTTTCATAGTAAGTGTGTTGGTCTCTGGGAAAGCAAACTTTTTTTTTTCCGCTTTTGTGTTCTGTTTTGCCTTCAGAATGAGATGTCACTTCAGGGGGAAAAAAAAATCAGTTCAGCTTTTTTGGTTAAATTGTGTTCCAGAAAATTTTGTATCAGTAAATAAAAAACAAACAAACAACCCCCAAAATAGTACATTACTGCTGGATATCTGGATTTTCTCAGGAAGTCTGTGGCTTTACAAATTACAGACTTAGAGAAATACTCTGCTCAGCAACCTGGAAAGAAAAACTGTATTCCTGTGTGGATATTATGAGAAATTCTTATGTAATGAAAAATATGTGTGGTTTTTTTATATTCAGTAGCAACTGAGTAGGGCTCAGATAATTTAGTGGGGGAAGAAAAGGAAGGAGAACAGAGTGAGTGGTCACATAAGATAGCCAAGCCCAAAGAAACTGAGTGAATTAGAAAGAACAATCTACATGTGAATGGAGCTATCTGGGGAAGAGAGTGAGGAGACAGTGACTTTTAGCTATTGTAAGCCAGTGGAAGGAATTAATGTGAATTTATTATGGTTCAGGTTGAAAAAAACGAGCTGATATGTCAGAAAATCCTGTTAAGTACTTGCCCTTCCAGGACAGTGAAGGAAATGCAAGCCAAGGCAGTGTTGGGGAGGAGGATCCTGCTCACACTGTATGCATTTCAGTTTTCTGTTCCCCAAGAATGCTCCAGTGCTGCATCCTAAACATCACCGGGGCTGCTCTGAGACATGTCCCAAGATGGGTAAATCTCTGGTGAGAATTCAGATTCTTTGTGGCTCACTAGAAGAGCTACAAAGGGAAGCAGTTGCTGAAGACGAGAACTTCGAGTGGACCAGCTCTGAATTCTCTTGAAAATGATACATGGGCAGAGATCCCAATGCTTATGGTGTGCACTCCCAGTTCTCCTGATAGGCACAGAGGGACAATTCCAGAGGCAGTGGGGAAAATAGCTCCTGTCCCTGATACAAATCTGTCCCTTTGGTTATAGAAGTCCAGAATTCCAGCTGTGCACAGGGAGTGGTGAAAGAAATAGGGGAAAAATTACCTTAATTGTCCAGACACTTTATGAGTTCAGGGTGCTGATAGTCCATGATTGGAAGAAGAGATAAGTATCAACTGATAAAAGAAATAATGGGTGAAAAGAAGTAAAAATTGCCTTAATATGCCTTCCTAGTTGTGTTAGGAGCGAGTTAGGCTGTATCTAATTAGAAGTTAACATAGCACTGATTTTGTAAGGCAAGCATGTGCACGCAATGAGCTGATGTCTCGGGAAGGAAATGACAAGTGCACAAGAGCATAAATCAACCTCTAGCTGAAATCCCTTGTTTTTCAGCAGTGCATGAAGGCTCTATAAAAAATTTAACCCTGAAGTAGTTCCTAGTTTTCAGATTTTTAAGACGGTGTTTGTAGCTGTGGAAGTCATGAATTGGCTGAAAAGTAATTCAAGATCTTTCAGTTTGTAAAACGTAGGAACTTGGTGATGTTAAACGCAGTTGATCTGCTTAAAGTAGAGGATTTGTACTTGACTGGAGTGAAGTGAGCAGCAGTTCTGCAGTGATTTAGTGAGCAGAGGAGACCTGGCATGTTACTAGCAGAGAAAAGGATCAGTAATGGAAAAATTACATACATCTTTATTAAATTTCAAGTTTTGAATGGTACTCTCAGTGAATATTTTAGTATTTGTCTTATCAATCACTTCTGCACTAAGTCTATAATTTTTGAACTCTGAGGGTGTACATTGAGTTGACTTTTTGAACCTAGTGAATTTTAAACAAACAGAGCTAACAGGGAATAGCTGGAGTAATATTTACTTTTTGGTTTGATGAATTACCAGGATGGGGGTGCTAAAGGGTATCACAGTGCCAATGGTTTCACTACCTTTGTGTTCCTTCTGTGTTTTTATTTGGAACTCATTAGTTCCTGTTAAAGCAGTAATTAGGTTTTGGATGCAGCTGAAATTCTTAATTCTTGGTGAACCCCTCCTGTGGTTTTCCTGCCTCTTTATTTCAGTGTATTTTAGTTTCATTACACGTCTCGAAAACCTGGTGTTTATCTTGTGCTTGCTTAGGCTTCAAATCCTGTTCAAAACGAAAGGTGTGTTTGATTCAAGGGTAGAGTTTATCTTTCACACCACTTGTTGTGTGAAATGAGGATGTGGAAGGCTGGAGTACCTTCACAGTTTGTGCCGTTGCAGGATCTTTCCCCCTTCATTTCATATGAATCACTTCAGGCCATTTGTGTGGCCTGAAAGCAATGGAAAAGGTGAGTCTCAGAAGAGCTTGCTGTGATTCCTTTTTCCAGGTACTCTTGGTTTTACTCATTGTATTGTAATCCGTATTGGTGAGAATAGACCAAGGACTTTGGATATAATTACTGGTTTTCTTTGTGCTTTTCCATGCTTTTTCATATTCACTAAGATCCTAAAGCTCCAAAGTCCTTTAACCCTCTTCTCCCCTTCCTTTTTGCTTTTTTTAATCAATGCCAAGGTAGCAAATACATTGTCTTGTGTCCTTGGGTAGAATCTATTTTTTCAAAAATGAGAAAGAGCTGCAGTTCTGGCTGACTCTTTCTTTGCAATGCGGCTTCATCTCAATTTCTTTAACCTGGAACTCGCAGCAGATTCTCCATGCAAATGATGTCTGGCACAGATTTAGGGATGTGGCTGCCAAGATTACTGATGAAGTAGATGGAGAGCTACTCTTTTGCCATCATTACACAATGAACTGTACCTTAATGTTGGTAGCAGCCTCCTGCTCCTATTTCTAGGGACAAGGGTTGAGTTTCAGGCAAAACTGTTGTTATCCAGCGTAAGCAAGTTGAAAAAACAATCTGCCTGTGGAAATACCTTAGGAAAACTCTTAATTTGAGAATCTTGATTGCTTTACATTATAGCAAAAATTGGTTGGTTGATTTGGGGGTTGGTTTGTCTTTTGCCTACAATAAACCTTCTAAAGATTTTTAAAAAATGTATTTTTCATTTTCTTTGAGAAAGAAAACTAGATTGGACCCCAAGGAGCTACACATTGCATATAATAAAAAATTCCTAATATAAATGGTTAAGCCAGTTTAAATGCTTTCCACGTTGTTACTGGGCCATAAAAAACTATAATCAGAACAAGCATGTTGTAAAAGCAAACTTGTGTTCAAAAGAATTCCTTTCTCTCAGTTCAGTAATTGTATTACTTAGCAATTATAGGGAAATCCCTTTTTGTTTAAAATGGTTTAGAAGCTTGAGCTAATCCTTCAATGGTCTGTGGAAATAAACGGAGGCATAAAAAAATAAAGGGATTCATCCAAAACCGGAGATTAATGGCAGTCAGAACTGACGATTAAATCGGAATTTTTAGTCCTAATCTCAGATCCTGTTTACCATTCTTCTGGGTTTTTAACATTAATATTTGATACATAATATTTGGTGTGTGGATTAGTAGGGAAGGGTGTGAAACCTTTTGCCTTGGGCAGATTACACACTGGCAAGTCTCGCTCTTGGGCAGCAAGCTGTGAAAGAGCTGCTGTGGTCTGTGTTGCACAAGGGTTTTGTGTGAGCTGTTGGTGCAGTGGGTGGTTTGCCAGATCGGAAAGGCATTGCCAGTGATGATTAAAATGGCATCTAATATTCTTTATGAATCACTTCAGGGGGTACCGCTATGACTAAGAGAGATTTAAAACCAGGGGCATTTCAATGAACTCGTGGATGACGCTGGTGCATTCTCCAAGTCAGTAAATTCCCAATGTTCTCAATCATTTATAAATAATTTAGACTTGTACCGGATGTCATTGTACATGGGTGTGAGCATCTTGCTGCAGTGCCACCAACCTTGCTTCCCCAAGCTGCTCATCTGAAATATTGCTCAGCTGAACATAGCTTGTTAGGAGCAGAAACCACATTATTAAGATAAAAAATTAAGACATGAGATAACTGAATTTTTTTCTAATGTAAGTTTATCAGGAATTTAATGATAGCTGACTTATCATGAGATAAATGAAGATGATAGTCTAATAAGTACAGATTAACAGGCATGCTGTATAGATATCTAGAAAATCTCCTATCTCTGTTATGAATTAGTCTCAAAAATGCTCCATTCACTTCTTGTATTTATTGAGATCTTAAAGTGATTCTGTCTTTTCACTTTTAATGTTGAGGGGCGTTGCATCTCGGTCATGGAAGTTAACCTCGCGTATTTGTTTTTTGCTCATATTTAACTTTCCACTGAATTTCATTACAGCGGCATGATGAGGATAAACAGTGAGAACACGAAACACTTCACTTCTCATTAAAATAAAGGAAGCTTGAAATAGTGATGGGAGGACTGTGGCTGGGTTGCTCTGGAGCTGTGAGGGGAGAAAAGCCTTGTTATATGAACTTGCTGGTGTAAATAATCACCTGCATCCCGGCAGCTCTCACACAGGTTGTGTGGGGTGGCTAAGGAAGCTCATAATAAAGTGTAAAACATTGGTTTTGAAGTCTCGTGCTCTGTGCCTGACAGCTGGCTCAGTGCTGTCTCCAAAACCCTGTAATTTGTGGGTGAGACCACTCAGTGGTCACAAAACTGTGAGTGTTTCCCACGCCAGCCTTGGCTTTGGCCACAATCCCCAGAGCCCAGAGAAGCTGAGCACTTTCATTTAACGTGTGATGACATTTAGAAAAACAGGTTTGGAACTGATGGTTACAGTTGTCCTTGTGGAAGGAGACTGATGTATTTTTCATGGTCTTTAATAATCTCATGAAAAAATGAAATTAACTCCGAAGCTCTGGGCTGTCATATGGATCAGGTACTCCCCTTTTCCAGGCAAACACAGCAGCTCTCTGTAGCCTCTCCTGGAAGTTCGGTGCTTGGAGTGCTGCAGATCTGAGTGGGAAAACATCATCCTGAGGAAAGTGACAGTGCTGATGCAAGGTCTTTGATCCTTTCTCTCTCTAACCGCTACAAGATGTTCTGCTAAAGCATCTGCTTTTTATTTTGTGAAGGCAGGTGTTCTGCACTCCACTGCTACTCCAGTGTTCTGCTCATCCTCCTCAGATAATGCTGCCACTTCTTAAAATAAAAATCAGGCTGGAGAGCTTATTTTTTATTTTGTGTCTTCTCTTTCTGTTTCATGGTATGAGATTATTTTCAAAACCTCTTTCATATTGTCTTCTCTTCATATCCTTTTTCTTTCTGGAAAGCAGGACACTTCAGGAAATTGTTATTTGAGAAAAGACATGGCAATGGAGATGGATGAAGTCAGATCCAAGGAGTTCCTGCAGGTGCCCTGGCTGTGTTAGAACTCACTGTCACTGCACCCGCTTGGTGGAGAGTTTTTATACTTAAAAGAGTAAAAATAATAACAATGAAAGGGGAAGTTGAGTCTAGTCTGTGCCTTCCAGGCACTGTGCAATGCTGGTGGAGTTTTGTGTTCTGATGGAGCTTTATTTTCTTTTGTAGAAAGAAACTCCCGCCCCCTCCCTTGGTTTGCTCCCGCCACAAATGCTACTGGCACTTGACAATCTTTGGCTCATCCTAAATTCCAGGCAATGTTCTTTAACACTTCAAATTTAAAGGATGGTGTCTAATTTTCCTTTTATTTATGGAAATTGGTTTGCAACTGGTTGCTTTTAAGTAGCAATGAATTCAAGTGACCGAGGGAGGTAATAAGGCTGACTTAGCCATTTGTAATTTTTATTTCTCTCATTCTTATCAGGAGAATTCTCTTACTAGTACTTTCAGAGATCTCACACTGAGATCAGGCATTTTAGATTCCCAGTAGGAAAAGAAATTACTCGATAGATAGAAAATAATGGATTTTTTCTTTTGCTTTTTTTGCCCCCAAGGGAGAGTAAGAGGAAAACTCCAATGGCACCAAGAGACTACCTGCATAATGCTAACAATGCAAAATCCTGTTTCTTTGTGGGTTTTTCTGTCAGTTTAAATTATATTTACGTGCAATCTCAGTATTGAAAGAATATATGTGAAAACAAAAGTGGTTTAACTGGCAAAAGATTTCAGCTCCAGCTTTGAAAACAAATGAAGGGGAAGTTCAATTATTAACTTTCCGTTTAATAAGCCAGTGATGTGGTATTAGTTTTCTCATTTGTGTTGGACATAGATGAAAATAATTATTATTACTGGCAAAAAATACTTTTATCCTTTTTGGAGCTTGCATTTATTAAAAAAACCACAATGTTTTTTGATGTTGTTAATGCAGAAATAAAAGCAGTTCTAAGTAGAGGCTTCCGCAACTTTGTTTTGTAATTTTGTTACAGTTAATGTAGCTACTTTTATTTTACATGGACTACTTGTGTTTCAAGATTATTCAGTTTGATAGTGGTAAGACCAGATAGTCTCAGGGAGTGTTTGAAGTTGCAATTACATTTTTTGTGCCTCAGGGGGGTTGGCATCCTTGAACCTGAGATGTTTTATATCAGTGTACTTTTACTTCCATGTTAAGAATTTGTATCATCAAGTATTTCGGGTTTGTTTTTAAGGCAAAATGTCTCATTTATTTAGCAAAAACAGAAGCACACTATGAATACTGTTTTGCTTTTGGTTTTATATCATGAATGCAAGTTTTACATCCTGTGTTATGGAGTAGTGTGATTTAACTCAGAAGTGACTTTTTTTTTTTTTTTTTTTTTTTTTTTTTTTTTTTTTTTTTAATGCAGCATTATCTATAGTCTGTTCTGTTGACCTTCCACAGTTGTTTCCATAGAAGGTTCAAAAGATAAATCTTGTCATATGCATTGGGACACCCATTTTGCAATGCAGTGATCCAAAAGAATAAAAGTATTCTTTGCAAGTTTTAGAGGACACGAAATAAAGAACATTAACAGGGACCCTTTGTCAAATTGATCATATCAGAACTTTAATTTACGGAACAAGACAGCGATTGTGACATCTGAGCTCTGCCTGGGCTGTTCTGGCGGCTCGTGGAGCCTGTGTGGCTCTGGGTGATGGCAGGTTGGGTTGTTCGGTGGCAGAAATTCCTCAAAATATTACTTTCCAAGTGCGGAATCATTTCCATTTACACCCAAGCAGGATATTTCAGAATTACACACAAAATCACAGCTCACAAGAAAGATTCTGTTATATATGACATTACTTTGGCCAAAGCAATGCAATGAGCTGCCTTCCTTCTGTTGCAGTCTAGGATTGCAAATGATTCCAAATTTCAGCACGATTCCACACACCAGCTTCTCATTTTTAACTTTGAATTTCTGAGTCCTGTTTATGACACTGATATTCAAAGATTGTTTTGATGTTTGAAGATGTGGCTTCTGTATATAATGAAATAAAAATTGGCTTCCAAAATTTCTGTCAGGGAAGAAGCTGAATAGAAATTACCTATTTATATTTAATCATAATAATCTAAAAGGAAACCTGAATAATATTGCTTTAAATTACTGTAGTGGAATGTGTTGAGTGTTCTGAATAGAGACAGGGATATGAGAGGCACTGAGAATATATTAATTACTCAGTGCTTTCTTTGCAATCAACTCTTGAGAGGAAAAAACATCATTGTATGAAAAAAAATATTAGTACTGCCATTAATTTGGGGTTTTTGGGAGAGGGAGGGGGCTTGGAGACAGAAATGGGCCTCTGCAGGGTAAAGGAAATTTCTTTAGCTTGTTCATAAGTTTGTGTTACTTGTTCCCAGCATTCAAGGCCTCCCAGTTTGAACACAGTGGGTCACTCACAATGGTCATCGGATGGAATCCCTCTCTGTCCCTTTGCAGAAGTTTTTAATGTGCACCCTGTATTCTGTTAATCCTCTGGAAATGCTTGCAAGTGGTAGAGAAGAACGTTTCCTGAAGCAGAAAGTTTCCACCTGCTGAGGAGCAGGGGCAAAGTTGAAAATTTTGAAATCAAATTTTTTTTTTGTTGCTCTCAGTGCATTGAATCCCTCCATGAACTCCCCACTGTAAAAGAGAAGATTTCTCTCTGCGATCACTCTTTGTTTCTGTTCGAGATGTGGTACAGCTGATTGAGATGTAAATCACAGAGCTACAATGTTGCAGAAATTTGCTTGCAAATGACTGTAATTAATACAAAATTTCCTGGAATGCTCTTCCTAGAAGAAGTCTATTTGTAATTCTGATAGTCAAGACTTACCCAGTTGTTATATGATGCAGCAGAACAATTTCTTATTAATAATATGTTATTAACCACAAGATGTAGGAAGTTAAGCTCTATTTCCATCTGCTTCTCCTACCTGATGCTACCTGAAGCATTTTATTTTTCTCCCTGTCACAAAGTCCTGTATTTTTCCAATCTAGAGTCAGGAATACCATGCTTAGTAAAAATTCATCAACCTTCACCAGATTCGGGCATAATATAAATTGAGAGCAATAGCCCAAATTTCAATCCAAATATATAATGTCATAAACAAAAATAATATGCTGCATATTTCTAAATTTATTATAATAGTATTCCACTTTTTCAGCAGCAGCAGCAGCAGCAGCTCTAGTCTAATCATAATATGTAACAATCTAATATTAATAATAAAATATTACATACTTTGGGTGTTCAAAAATACATATTCTGACACTATACCTGTGGCAGATGATTATGTCTATAACAAGTTTAGGATTTTAGATACAATTTCTTTGGATTTTTAATAGCCAGTTTTGAATGGGAAAACTCAGTAATTATCAGCCAGATAGAAAAACACAAGCGAGTGCAGAACTCCACCCTTTTGGAACAGATTTATTGCAAAGCAGCACATCTTTTGAATCCTGGTGCAGGATTAATTGGAAAAGCTGTGGAGTTGTATGGGAATGTAGAAGTCAAAATCGACCTAATTCATGATGTGTCAATAAAATCCAGCTTGGGTAAGTAAATGAGAACCAGTGCAGCTCCTGAGATGGGCTCACTTGTGTTACACCTTAGAGAACAGAAATAGAGGGAAATGGAATAGAAGGAAATGTGTGTTGTTTGTTTGTTTATTTGTTTGTTTTTTACTCTTGCTAATACAGCAAAACAGCTCCAACCTAGTTTTTGGAGATTATTTTTCTGGTTATACGGTTAGAAAGATTTATTTTGAAATGAAAGCTTTAGAATCTGTAGAAAATATTGCATCTTTCAAAGTAGAATTTTGGGGTCAAGTCATGCATTTGGAGCATAAAAATGCTTGCTAGAAGGTGTAATTCTTACTGAATTCTAACCCGACTTTAATTCTGCTTTGACTTTATCACTGCCATTCATATTTGGAATTGATGTACATTTGTGCCCTGTCAAAAATAGAGTAGTTTTGCACTTTTTCTGGGAAGAGCTGATCTGTTTTTCTGAAAATAATGCTGATTGTTGTTAATCAACTTGTCAGAACTGAATAGTTTTCTTCTTTATCAAAGTGAAGAAAATTGGGACACTAAATAACAGCCTGTGCGGAACTAGGACACTCTGTTTGGAGACACCGCTCCAGACACTGTAGAGGATTTTTTTGACAGATAAGCTGTGTGCTTAAAGAGATAAATGTTAATCTAATACATTGGAAAACAGACAGATTATGGGGCACTGCCATGCATTCCAATAACAAGACTAAGTTGTGTGCCCCAGCTGAGTCTGTGCCATAAAACTCCCCAAACTTCCTCTGAAGGCCATGGCAGCAGCTGGCAATGTCTCGTGGACTCTTGAGACATGACTCAACATTGGTAAACAGCAGCTCAGCTAACATTTTTAATAGAGAATATAATTTTTTGTTAAAATTGGATTGTAGGGAGTTGGAAGAAGGTGAACCCAGAGCCTCTGTTACCTTTGTTCTCAGTCAGAATGCTCTGTCACTTCCTTTTTTAAGTTTCCAGAGTAAATATTGTCTATTCTTACTCTGCCCAGAATACTGAGGCTTGATATCGTTGTATAAGCTGCTCCTTTGTGTTCCATACAGCGTAAAAAGGGTCACATTAGACAGCCACAGAGCACAGCACACACAACAAACCCACATTTTCACAATGGTAGTTTAATACTGTATTGCCTCAGGCACATGGGAAGGGATGCATTAAAGAGTGATGGTGATTGAAAGAAGACTTACAGAAGCTTCGAGGTGGAAGAGCTGTTTTGTCATAATATGACTTGTTCTTTTACAGTTAAAGCCAAGATTGGTTCTCTAGAATTATTCTTAAATATTATTAACTTAATATAGGTTTGGAAGTGAGTTTTCTTGAAGAGTTTTGTGGTGGTTCCTAATACATAATAAATGAGTTTTAACATATATATATATATGTATTAAAGTCACTGGTTTTGTCGTGTTCTAAACTGGATCCATTGATTTGAAAAACAGAAGTGTGTTGGAGCCTGTGAACTCTGATCTGGTTGTTTTTGTCTAATACAAGAACATACTGTGGTCATGTGAAGATTCCCATTAATTGCATAGGAACCAGTTAGAGAAGAGGCATTACCCAAAAGCAGTAATGCCAAGGCAAGAGTTTTTAGACTTTTCCAAAGAGTTTCAGACAGAGAGAACCTGTGGTAGCAGTTCTCTGCATTCCTCACAAAGAGATTTTTCTTTCTCTGCCTGAACCTCCTTATTCCTTTATGCAGAGAAGTTGAAAGTGCTGTTTCAAACCTGCCAAGGTGACACCAGCAGCTGCCAGGGGAGCAGGAAGATGGCTTTGTGCATTTGGCCTAAGATTGAAAGGTCATTTCAGATGCTGATTGTGCCTTTTGTTAACTGTTGGCCCAGGACCATAACGGGTGTGGTGAAACTTCTCCATAGGTGTTGAACTTTTCCTTTTCACACTCTGCTGTATTATGAAGCCTCTGATTCCAGAAATGCAGCTGGAACACGGCGCCTGATGGCACTGCTGTCACAGCAGCGTGGGGCTGTGCCCTCTGCGCTCCTCTTGTGCCTTCTCTGGTTTGGTCATCCCAGGGCCCCTGGTACTGCACTTCAGTGCCCTCCCAGCCTGTGAGAGCACTGCTGTGTCTGTCTTACAGGACAAATCTAGAAACTGTTCTGAGAATATGTATTAAATGCTAAAAAATCTTCTGTTGAAAGCCTAGAAGAGAGCTAGAAATGCTCTGCCTTAAGGCTTGTCCTTGAAGATGAGCTAAGAGTCTGTATGTCTTTTGGGTTTGTTTTTAATTGCTGATCCAGTAGGATGTTCTACAGGCCTTAAAAAAAAAAAAAAAAAAAAAAGTAATGATTTTTAAAAAACGAGAACTTGGTTGATCTTGCATCTTAGAGTAGTAGTCTCTCATCTTTCCCTAGAATAATTTATGAACATGTGGATACACAAAATACAGCAGTAATTTTTTTTGTATAAAATACAGAGCTGTTATAACAGATATAACAGGAGTAGCACTTTTAGAGTTTTGACTGTGCAGCATCTTAGAAGCAAACATTGTAGAGATAAATTACAATGTTCATATAAATATATGCCTGTCTAAATTTAACACTGAAATAAAGATACAGTTGCCTGCATAAGTGACTGGATTTTTAAAGATGCTGCACAGTGAGAACTCACCTTGACTGAAGTGCTGAACTGAAATCACAGGCAGCACCACTTCTGCATTTCCTCATCTTACTTCACTTACACTTCAAGATGATCACTCTCAGATAATCAAAATACATGAGTATTTGGAGGACTGGAGCTGTATCTTGATGTTGTTTCTTGAGCTTGGGCACAGATGTTTGAAAATCCTGGTCAGGTTCTTGTCAACATTGAAATAAGATAAGTACAGGTTGCAAATTTTGGCTTGTTTCTGGTTAATTGGGCATTTAACACTGGAGTACTGTTGCATTACAGCATTTTCTGAACTTTACTGAGTGATTTTAAAAAGCACTAGTTCAGCTTCAAAAGGCTTGTTAAATGCAGGATTCCCAGTAATTTTAAAAAGTAATGTAATATATTAGAACTTACAAAGAACCTTGGAAAGGTAAAAGCTTCTTTGAGGGCTGCTTTTGATTCTGTTGGTAGCTTAAAAATGATGTTCAGGCTTCCTCTTGAAGGGCTCTCATTAGCATTTATGAAATCAAACGGAGGTGGATACTGTTGTGCCAATTTTCTACAGAATATTTGGTGAGCATTTCTAATTTGTGGATTCATAGTTTCCTATTTCTACCTTTAAATGCTTATTT
Source organism: Acanthornis magna (assembly GCA_036785705.1). Classification (NCBI taxonomy): domain Eukaryota; kingdom Metazoa; phylum Chordata; class Aves; order Passeriformes; family Acanthizidae; genus Acanthornis; species Acanthornis magna. The sequence goes on along the minus strand of JAWUZG010000039.1, from coordinate 4,955,792 downwards.
GCAGAGAATATTGAACAGAACCATTAGAGCTGAGGGATTCTCTTGTACCACAGTTAAAGCATCTTTATGTAGCATTTCATCTTGGTACATAAATCAGGGAAATAGTCAATATACTGAACAAATTGAAAAGATGTGAGAAAGTTCATATGCCATTCCAATTTGATCTTTAACGAATGATGTCTATTATAAAAAACCCCACACTGATATTACTTCATGCAACTACCTTGGAAAAATGATGTTGACTTAGAAATATTAGTTTCTGTCACAAATGTTATTTATTTTTCCTGCAGGTGGAACTCAGGGTGCCAACAATGTTCTGGTGAAAGTTAAAATCACTCCTATGGTGACAGCAAGTGACAGATTTCATAATGCTGCCTTTTTTAAAGATTTAAAGTTTCAATTTTAGCAATGTATAGAATAGACTTTTGAGGGGTGACAGAACTCCGGTTCTTGGCTTGATGTAATTTTCAGGAGAGTGTTTGGCTCCTGAGTGCTTTCCAGGCCGCAGACGGATTTTTCTCAGCTCCAGTGGGACAGACCAGCAGGGTACAAACGCTCTCATGGCTTGCTTTGCTTTGCTTTGCTTTGCTTTGCTTCGGCAATATTACATTTCCCTATTGGAGGAGGAAAGTGATTTAAGGAGGAGGGGGGGAGGAAATGATATGTATATATTTTTGGAACAAATATGTCAGTATTTGATGTTTTCACAAGGTATGGTACATTAATTATATTGTATAAAGAGTATAAATATTTAATGCCGACATTAAATCTTGAGTGAAAAAACTTGATCTGTTTTATTGCCTAAATAAATTCGTGGTAACTGACCTTGTCTGAACTCTGACTAGTATCTGAGAAATGATTATTTGGACCTGCACATCCATCCCAGACTGGAAAAGCTTATCTTAGAATACATTATTTTAAACTTACTTTCAATTTTGAATGAGAATTAATATACTGAGTATATTACCGGTGTGCTAGATAAATATAAAATATTCTTTCTTATCCTGAATACTCTTTTTGAGACATTCAGATTTAGTGTTTTAGTGGCCTGCTGACCCTTCTTGCTCAGAAATGGAGGCTGAGGAATGTTCTCAGACTATTTTTCATTAAGCGGCTGCAGATTTATTTCAATTGATTGAAAGTCATCTCTAATTACAGGTAATCATAAAGCAAATGATGATAAGGAAAAGGTATCGTTTAGTTGAACTATCAATCATTCTTTTTTAGTGCATTCTAATTAAATTACCAACTGTTCTTTCAGAAAAAGTCCTTTATAATACGCATAAATATCGATTACATTGCATGTGTGTTGACCTGTTTTTGTCTCTGCATTTCTCTTGTTTTTATATACCTAAACCTCTGTACTGAGTGCTGTATTATTTAAAGGCAATGTAGTGTGGGCTACTGGGAAATTAAAAACCACTAAATATTTAATATGTTAATTGTACTGTTTAATCTCAAAAGAATTTAGAAACGTCTCTCTTGTTTGAGGCTGATTATTTACTGCATGCAAGTAGAAAGCTTGGAACACATAATTATGCTCTGTCATGGTGAAGAAAATTACTAGTACTTTAGGAGTTTTTACATTTGTTTTCCTTTGGTATTAATGATCTCAGTTATTAAAATAAATTAAAAGAATCCTCCCCAGGAATTAACACCAGCTCAACCTCCCTCCCAAAAAGCAACCAAACAGAAAAACAACAAAAAAGCCCAAATAGACAAAAAAACCTCACCAAATTTGTTCTAATGTCCGTGTTAATGTTTAGCTGCTGCAAGAAATCATGGGTGGTAATTGATTGTACTGTATGGCCCAAAGAACTTCATGGTAAATATTTTATTGAATAAAGCTTTGTATTACAAAGGCACTATTTGGGTTGTAATTATCAAGCTAAAATCAATATCACTTTCCCAGACTGGTGCTTTAAATGTAGGGGTATTCTTAAATACAAAAGTATAATCAATAAACAACCGGACATTTTCCATTCTCTGTAATTAACTCTATCCAGTAGTTTTTCAAGGCACCTTCATTCTGTGCTATTAATGAGAGCTCTTCCCCTCAAAGTTACTAAATGGAGCTAAAAAGCCTGGACAAAATGATGTTTGGGTTTAGAATACATTTAGTCTTCCACTACTCCACTCTCACTTCCTTGGGTGGCAAATCCATCTGTCCTCGCTGGAATGGAGCTGTTAGTTTTTCTTTTCAAAAAGATAAATATCAAATGAGTTTTTGGACAGGAGCTCAGGAACCTTCTGCTGCACTTTGAGAGAAAGCCCTGTTTATTAATGATCCACTGAAGATTAAGTTTATGAACCTTTGTGGCTGCTGAAAGCACAAAATGTTTGTGTTTGGTAGGGATTAGGTTGCGCCCCCCTCCCGAGCATTATTTCCCTGGTGCTCAGGGAGGGGCTGTCCCAGGGTTAAGACACAGCTCCTTCATGACAGTCAACAGCATTTGCTCAGTTTAAATTCACTGTGTCAGCAGATTGGACCTTTCCAGGAATTTTACAATTGCTGCTGCCAGTCCTTCCAGTGCAGTCTGAGACCTTGTTTAAGGCAGGGGCTGCAGCATCCCATCTGAACAGCAACCCACCCTCCCAGCCCCTTCCCACTCCGCGCTGTGATTCGCCCCAAGCAGGCCCAGAGACACTTCAGAGACACAGTCAGAGCAGTGGGGATTTGCTTTATTCAGTGCGCTGGGTGTGGGGATTCACTCCTCCAAACACACACACCCAACTGCCAACACACAATATTATGGGTAACATTCGTGGATATTCATCACATTCCCTGGGATAGGAGTGGTTATACAAATTATTTCTCTGAAATCATTAATATCATTAGCATGTGTGCCACGCATGCGCTGTGTGTCCTGGTGGTCTTTGGGGCTCCTCTCGTGATGAAGATCTGTAGTCTTCATCACAGTGCACTTTTCACCTTTCTCTCTGGAGCATGGGCAGTCCTTGGTGGGTGATTCAGCAGGTTCTGTGCTGATCTTAAACAGATTCTTGTCCCTCTTATCTTGACAAAATAAAGGGAATCCTGTTTTTCTAGGTTTAGAATTCACGTATTCTCTCCATAGTTAACTTGAGTTACCTATTGACCACCCATTTCTCAGCTGTCTCCAATTTCCCAGTGCCTTGCTGCCCCTCAGTTGCAGGGCTCAGGCTTGTCCATGTCCTCCCTGCCTGAGGGAATGGAGCATGGCCATGGAGCTCCAGAGGTGAGCCCAGAGGTGCTCCATGTGAGTGAGTCCAGAGGTGAGTCCATGCGAGTGAGGGGCTCCAGAGGTGAGTCCAGAGGCTTGTCCATGTCCTCCCTGCCTGAGGGAATGGCACATGGCCATGGAGCTCCAGAGGTGAGTCCCAGGTGCTGACCAGAGAAATCCTCCCACCCCTCACCTCCTGGCCCTGCTCTAGGCAGTTTCACCTTTCCTTTGGCACTTGTCTCCCAAAAGGAGATACAGAGAGCGGAAAGGGCTCCAGCTGTGTGCAAGGATGAGGCAGTTCCCCTTCCCACCAGCATAATCAAGACTGAACAGGTTTAAACTCTCTATGTTGTAATAGCCTCATGTTCTTGATGAATTGGCACAGCAGGACGTCTTTTCTGCCTTGATAAAGGGTGCAGCTGTTATCATTATTGGTGTGATTGTTTAAGAACTAAATTAAAAACTTGACTTCATTCTAGATGCTAAGCAAAGGATGCCTCAGTGCTGGAGATACTTTATTTAAAAACAATAGTTGTAAATATTCTGATACGAGGCTGAGAGTAATATTTGCTTTGAACTTTATATCAGTGAATGTTGCTATCATTCGGATTATTTTACTTTAATCAGAATTTGTTTTGGAGCAAACATGTGTGAAATTGTTGTTTTGAAAGATGAAAAGTTCTATGGTACGTTTATATTCAACAAGAATTACATTTCTTGTATAATAAGTTGCAGATAATCCATATATTGTCTTTGAACCTGGAAGGAAATTGTTATTTTTTAGAATAAGCTCACTTTACTTCCAGGAATGGCAAAATAAATAGCTAAAACAGGAAAAAAAATCTTTATAAAGTGGTCTATTTATAAACAATTTTTAAAGACAAAGCCATTAGAACTCTGGGGAGTTTTTGAAGAGTTAGTATGAATGCAGTCCTGTGAATATAGGAGTCCTTGAGTCCCCATAAGACCTGGGTGACCTGTCTGCTGGTTCTTCATGATGCTGTTTGTGTGAAGAACTCCTGCCTCCAAGGTGTTCAGGATACTTCCCAAGAGCCAGGTTCCCATCTGCTAGCCCTCCTGGCGTGTGAAATTATAAATGAAGTGTTGTTTTTAGGAGAACTGGGCTGTGTTTGTCAATAACGCAGAGGCACCAGGTGTGTGGGATGGGAGGGTGTGAGAGCATAGCTGGTGACGATGGATTTGTGTCTCTGAACACCAATTTGGTGGTGACCTCGGTGTCCTCATGGCCAGGTGGCTCCAGAAAAAGGCCATTTGGGTGATGTGCAAGGAACTCCTGAAGGAATTGTGGAAACTGGGTGCTTCCAGCATTTCCTTTACTGCTCAGAAGGCACTGATTTAGTCAGAGAACATGATTCCTGCTAAGGACTGCGTTTGAGTTATTTTATTGCTGAGTTAGTTGAATAAATCTTAATACAATTTACCTCTATCCCTTAATGAAGTTTTAAACATCCTTATGAGTCGTTCCGTTACCTGTACAGCCGTCTTCTAAGGATGTGCTTAATTGAATTTATGTCAAATGGGATTTAAAACTTTCATAATATATGCAGAGTAAGTGTAATAGGTTTTGCTTTGGAATATGATAACCAAGGGACATTTTAATTCCTCAAGATAACCCAGTGTATATAATATTTCTGTCTCAAACTGATGATAGAATCTTCAGTTCCTCTCTCTTCCCCAACCAAGAAAAAAGATGAGAAGAGCAGAAGATGAGTATTTTACAGTGGCTATTCCATTTACATATATTTCCTGCATATAGGAGCATAAAGTTTAGAAATGTCTAGGCAGGCAGGATGCTTGCAGAAATAAATACAGTAAACGCTTTTTAATGGCTCAACATAAATATGATGTACCTGACTCAGTACTGGAGTGTCCACAGTTCTTTTGCATTAATTTTAAATTTGTGGTTATTCTGTGGATGAGAGGGATTTCTATTGGTGCTCTTTGGGATACAGAAATATGGTATATTTTGTAGACTACATTGCTAGAAAGAGCAGAAAAAGATGGAAAACAGAAAGAATTCCTGATGTTTTTAAAGCATTTTTAGCATTGGATTTTTTCACTAAAATTGTAGATTTTACTTGAAACTAAGAATTTTTCATTGCAGATTCAAGTCCTCATAGAATTTGCTGATGACAAGTGGAATTCACAGCAAACACTGACACTTGTACAGTGTATATAAACACTGGCAAGGCAGATGGAAAGAGGATTTTAAACAGATCTCTTCTTATCTTAGGTATTATCTATTAATAACTTATGCCCCATCCTTTTGGGTAGCGGGATGGAGTTAATTTCCTTCCTAGTGGCCCAGATGGTCTGTGTTTTGAATTTGTGGCTGAGGTGGTGCTGCTAACCCACCAATGTTTTGGCTGTTGCTGAGCGGTGCCTGCCCAGTGCCTGGCATTTCTGCTCCCTGCAGCCTGGGGACGCGGCCGGGCAGCCCTCCCTGCTGCCTTAGGGACTCCATCCCATAGAAATAATGCTCAGCAACAGCAGCCCCACACCCCCAGAGCCAAGGAACGTGAAACCCCATGCCTTCCAGGGTGGCTGTTGCTTGGAGACTGAGGGGCACCGCTCCACCTGGGCGAGGGGGCGCGCGGCTCTCTCTGCATGGCTTGTTCGTTCCTCTCCCCATTCCCCATCTTTATCCCCACCTAGGAGTTCTCTCTCTTCGTTTTCTGCCTCATCCTGCTGTGGGGATTTAACCTCACTCATTAAACCATCTTTATCCCCACCTAGGAGTTCTCTCACTTCGTTTTCTGCCTCATCCTGCTGTGGGGGAGTGAACAAGTGGCCGTGTGGGTGCTTTGCTGCTGTAGAGGCTCGTTCCATAACTTACAGGAAGAACAGGGAGGGGAAAAAAAGTATTCTTTGATTTTTTAAGCGCCAGATATTATACATGTAATCCAGTATCTGGTTCACTGGCATTTCTCTGCTGGAGACGCTCATGTCCTGGACCAGGCAGGATTTGGTTTTGTTCAAACCAGAAATATTGTCTCATCCTTTTTGTTGTAAGTTACAAGATCCTGCACTTCTCCTTGGAAGCAGGTGTAACCATCATAATTCCAGTTTGCAAGGACAGTGGAAAAGCTGACCCTGGATGTTATGTGTGTAAGATATTATTAGTCTTGCAACAAAATTATTGTAAGGCCTTTTTTCTGAGAAGACTTTTGCATGAAGAAACTTGCATTACTTGATGGTAAAATATCCAGTGTGGCTGTGGGTATTTGTATTCTGCTGTTGATCAGGGCTTTGTATTGTTTCTCTTTGTTAATAAGTAGGTAAATATCTCCAAATCAAAAGCTTGCTGCTGAGCTCATTGATCTTTGGGAAGCCTTTGATTCCTGACAAAGGAATCTTTGTAGCTACAATGTTTGAAGGAAAAATTCAAGGGAATTTGAAGTGTGTGTGTCTCATCATGCAGCTCGCACAGGGTAGTATACTGTACCATTAAGAATGAATTTTAGCTTCTTAATCAAAATGGTTATTGAATAAGAAAGGATGTACTTTCTTGCTATTTCTGATCAATTTTAAAACCCTACAATTAATATACAATATTGAAAATAGCAGAAATTCTAGGTTTAAGTATTTTATGCACTGTGTGGGTTACTGTTTCTCATTGATTCTTACTGACTTTCAGACTATTGGCCTTGCATGCAGAATTACTTAGGGTTTTTGTAAGAATGCATGGTTAAACCTGAGTCTTCTTTTGATCATAGGGTAATATAAAATAGGAATATAGGCTGGGTAAGCTCATGTTTTATATATTGATTTAAACCTATCATTACTACAGCTGATCTTGTGTAAGATTTAGCAGTGCTTCATGAGAATATTTATTATATTAAAACGAACAAAAAGCATCCTCACCTTATATGAATGTGTGTGCCTTGTAGAAGTACATCATTTATCGAGGAGACTCAGGCATTGTTTAATATCTTTGTGAATGATGAGGAAGAAATGTGATGACACTGGAGGCAGCTGTGACTTAGGCAGTTCCAGGCCGTGGGTGATGCTGAAGTGAAAAGGAATTCACCCTGTGCTCCTGTTACTCATCCTGCACATGCAGCAGCAGTTGGTGTAAAGAGTGAACGAGCTGCTGGTGATAAAATAATAATGCTGGTGAGGACAGCCAGGCACGAGGACATTTGTGGGACCTGGGAGCTGCAGTCCCTGCCCACCAAACGTGTCACAGGCACGGACTGAGAGCAGCCTGAGCTGTGCTCACACTGTTGTGGCACTGGGATACTCCCACAGGTTTTGCTTTTTATGGATTTTGAAGTCAACAAATGTTGACTTTAAATGAGCAGGAGGGATCCGAGTTGGTACGAATGAATTATTCGACAATTTCATGGGGCTGTTCAGACCATGATCCAGGGGTTGAATAAGTTTTGCTTATCTCTTCTTTGTCATGCATGTTGATGTGACAAGATGGCATCACAGCTGAACTCTTAAAATATTACGATGATTTGAATAAAACTTGAAGGGAAGTAACTGGAAAGTCAAACTACTGTCAAATTGCTTAAAGTATATACAACAAACTTATCAGTGTTGCTTCGAGTTTTCAGAAACTCAGGTTATCATGCTTGACATTGCCGGAGCAATTTTAAAACACAACATCATGGAAAAACTCCTGAGTTCCCTTCTTTTGTATCCTACCTGAAATCAAGGCAGAGAATTTTCCTAGGGGAGAGTGGTAAATTCCACTCCCGTGCTATTTTATGCTTCCTTCCTTTGGTTTACATTGTGTATTCCTGATTTATTTATTCGTGCTTATCTGAGGAGTGCTGTGAGCTGACAACTGACTCAGCAGGGAGGGGATCACAATAATCAGAGTAATTTAGAAAAATACTTTTTTTTTTTTCCTTTTTCTCTGTGTTTTTCAGCATAAATAAAACAGGTTAATTTAAGGGAAAAACCTGTGAGTCATCAACTTGGAGTTCACTCACTGGCAGCCCGTCACCCATCCTCTCAAGTGTATTTTTCTGTGCTTATTCAAAGGATTTCTTAGATCTCTTCCTTTTTCACTTTCATTGAGTTGACCATGGCCCCAGCACCTGCCACAGGGGCCGAGTACCAGAAATTAAATCAAGCTCAGGCCCTGGGAGATGGGAACTCAAATCTCTGCAGTGTGAGAAGGAAGATGAGACATGGGATGTGTTATCAGAAGGAGACAATGCATTTGTGTGTTGCAATAACGTAGTGAAAGCTCGTGGTGTCTCCTTCCCTTTCTCCCAGCTGGGGAAGCAGCTCTGTCCTGGCAAAAAGTCTGTGACATCCTTTCCTTCAAGGGCTAGTTCAGGCCTACAATGCAGGAGGAAGATATTAAGAGAAGGAGAAACAAGGAACTCCTCTCCTGTGCTTTTTCATGCTGTCTTGATGGTTGTTTGCTTGTTTTTGGGAGTTCTCTGGACCGCTGCAAGATCAGCTGTCCTGTGGAAGCCATTTAATAATGGCATCCAGTTTCCCTATCTCTCTACCCTTTTTCCCCCTGAGATTTCCTGTGCACTTTCACGCACATTCTCTAGTCTTGCTCTCTCACACTCATTCTCTCTCTCTCTCTCTCTCTCTCTCTCAAGTTGGATTTTTAGTTGAAAAGTGATGCAATGAGGTAAATGCTATCAGTTCGGGGAGAGAAGGAGCTGAGGGCTGAGGGTGGTTCACAAGGGGCTGCAGAGAGGTTTTGTGGATCAATGATGGACTGTGGAGCACAGATGCCCCAGGGCTGGCTTGGTGTGAGGCACTGTGGCTCAACAGGGATGGGCAACTGCAAACACAGAGAGAGTCCAGCAGCTGCGGAAAGCAGGGAGGCACATGGATGCTTTTGGTTATTTTGACCTAAAAGGCTCCAGAACCAGAGGAAAGGGAGAAGCTCAAAGATTCTGCTCTGTCTTCAGATTTTAGGATAGTCCAAGGCGACTTTCTTGCCTGTCACACCTCTGGAGCTCACAGCAACCAGGCAGTCACACAACCAGTGCTGAACAGCCTGAGGCAGGTACAGCTCAGGAACAGCCTTTAGAAGGCAAAATAAATATCAGCCATGTCCTCCCTGAACTTGAGAACACTCGTTAAGCATCTGTTTTAATTTCCCTTTTACTTTGCTGGCATATGAACAAGGTTGCAAACTGTCTTGCAGAGATGGTGTTAATGTGTAATATTAGAAAGTGAACAACAAAGTCAACAATATCTATGGTGCAGATTGCTCAAAATCCTGGTTAGTCTTGATAAGAACTTTGCCAATGGGGAGGCCCTGCTGCTTACCCTGTGCTGCAGGGTATAGCCAGGGTGAATTCTGTGGTATATCTCTGAAGACAATGAATATTGTCTTGTTTTTCATCTTGAATATAAGGAATATTTTAGACGAGAAGCACTGAATGCTAGAAACATGACAAAATTCCTTTTCAGAGCTGCCTGAATTGTACCCAGATTTTTCAGTCTTTCTAGAAGCCTAAGAGTTTGTGCTTTGTGGACCGTACTTGAGACTGAGTGCTATTCCAGTAATGAGGTTAATCTCACCATTAAAATTAACTGTGAAGCACCATGTTTACTTTGGGGTTTATTCTGAAATGTAGCAGTATGTCTGTGATGTGAGAGATGTGTTGTAAATAGTCGTGCTATTAATTCTGATTCATCATATGGTTGGTTTTTCATTTCCCTAGTAATACTTGCAGGTTTTATTTAAATCTTTTCCTTCTCGTGTCTTCCCCGTGTTGTGCCAGCCTTGGTTTGCCTGGAGTCACTAACAGAACAGAGTAAAATGCAATGCAACACTCAAAACCCCACTCACATCATGTCTTTATATCGAACTCCAGGCAGTCAAAAGAGAATTGTGTTCCAGGTCCTAAACCCAATACTCTGAATTGGTTTCACACACTTCGACCAGATAAATACACAGAAAATTATATTTAAAGCATCTCCAGTAAGCCCAGGGAGATTCAGAGCCCGGTACTATGAAACACAGCCCTCCTGCTCTGGCAGTGTGCTGTGGATGCAGCGAGGACATGAGCCAGCCCGTGTCACCTGCCCTCAGGGCTGTGTCCCTGGAAAATTCCCAGTTAGCAGAACGGCCAAGAAGGAGACCTGGCCCTGTGGTTAAGCTCCCAGACATAAATCTGGCTGAATTCTACTGTGACAGTCAAGTCTTGTGAGCTCTTTACACGGCTGAGATTCACTGGGAGCATTCTTAATGCTTTGTTCATTTCTAAGCTTGTGTGGGCAGTGGAATGAAGGGAGGGACCGCTGGTACTTTTCTTGAGGTAAGCCTGGGAAGTTCTAGTTCAGACTGTTGTAATAGAGTGTTTTTTTTAAACTTTAGGATTGATCTAAAGAACTGCAACCTCATCAAGTACATTTTGGCCTATATAGAAAATAGTCTGAAACTCCCAGTTACTCCTAGTAAGCACTTTGCTTTGTCTTTGTTTGGAACCTGCGGTGCAGAGTTTCAAGGAGATCTGTCACGGATCCTGTAGAGCTGTCTCCTCCCATTTATCAGTTTAAATGGTGCTAGGAAAAGTACTCCTGCTCATAATTCAGGTATTACTTGAGTGTTTTAAAAGTAATTCTGATGTTTCAATGAAAACATTGCTGCAGGACCTTTCACCGTATCTCCAAATGAAAGGGCTGGTGGAAAGCAGGAAGCTGGAAGTGCTCATTTGAGTAGTGCTGATATGACAGCAGAGCTTGTTGTGCTGATCTTGGAGTTTTAAGGTCACCTTTCATCACCTCAGAGCTTTAGAATAAAGTGCAGGCATGTACATTGTGCGAAACTCACACTGGGGAAAAGAATTATGTAACGAAAAATGAAAATGCAAATAGTTTTAGTTAAGAAATAAACAAAAGAATAAACACATAACAACACACCCAGTGCAGGGAATGTAAATCAGCTGCTTGAGGATCTCTCAGTGTCATTTGTTTCCTTGGCCCCACGTGAAGGGCATGGGCTGGCTCTGGTTGTGCTGCACCAGTTCTCCTGCTCCGTCTGGAAATTATGTTTTTGTCGAAAAACATTTTGGCAGCTGTCCACGTTCGGTTCAACTCGATGGCACATGCAGAATTGATTCGGAATCACTGTGTGTGACCAGGCACTTGCTGCAGTACAATTGCTGGGGGCCTGGAGATGCACAGCAAATGATGACACGAGGGTTGCATAAATGCTGCCATGGAAATCCGGGGGGAAAATGAAGGTAAACAGCACGTGGGAGCCTCCTAAGGACAAATATCAGTGCTAAGTTGATGAGATAATGTGGGCATGAGGGATAAGATCTGTTCAGATGGTAATAGTTGATATGTGATTAGAATTAGTTTGTTAGATTCCCATTATGCTACAAAAAGACAGTTTTAATTGATTCTTATGAAGCGCTGTATAGTTTTTTTGTTAATTGTTTATATTAAATGCATAGTGAGGTTAATCATCTGCTCAGTTGATTTCTTAATATCCTGAGGGATTTTTTGCTGTTGTTCTTTAAATATTTGCTTAAGCAGTAGTGCTAGAAATAAGAAACAAAAGGCATTTTATCTTGAGCAGAAACAGCACAGTGATTTGAATTTCACATGTTTCTTGTTCTTTCTCAGCAGTTGTTGCTTTCATTAACACAGTTCTTTATTTTAGAGAAATTAATGCCAAATACAGCGAAATTCCACAGCTAGCGCTTAACTCCAGGGTAGTGGAGTTAAACAAACAGAAAAAAAAGCACCCCAACCAAAAAAACCTTTGAGTTAATAGTCAAGATTTCTTTTTCCATCTCCACTGACCTTTTTGAAGGTTTTTATACTCTGTGCTGCTGGCTGATTACTTAGGGATTCACTGAGCAGTTTCCTTGAAGGCCATTCTTTCTGCTGGCCATTGGCATGAAAATGCAGCTGTCTGAGTGAGACCTCTTTGATCTTCAGAGAGCTTTGTAAGGATAGATTAAAAGCAGAGCTATCAGGCATTTTTTCCCAATGCAAATACTGCCTGTGTTTTCAAGTCAGATAGTTTGGGGGGGTTGGCTGGTTTGTTTTTTAGGGAATTGAGATTTGGAGTTGTGATCATAGTGTTGTTGTTTTGTTTTTTTTTCTTTAAACAAAAACTGAAAATACATGAATGTGTGTTGTACCCTTTAGAAAGAAAAACAAACAAAAAACCAACCCAGCTCTCTGTGGAACATTTTATGTTCATTAAAATCCAGTGGGAGGATGAATCTAGTACCCTCTGGACAAAATTATGTTTAAAGAGACCTACAAGGGGCTTGATTCCAATAAAGTAATTGAAACAGAATATGTTTCTAAGTACTTTTTACTTTATATTGAGGTGATGATGTTCAGATAAATCAAAATTTGCTCTTGCAAGTTAAAAAGGGTCTGCTAAGCTTAAAGACTATATTATAATTCAAAACATTTAAATGCTACATTAATATGCAGCACGCAAAATTACATTTACATTATTTTTTTCTTCCTTTGAGACCACATATTTGTATTGAAATTTCGAACAATCCGTGTTGCTGTTTTAGACCCCTGAAATCAGTCGCAATGAGATCAAAATATCTGTTGCTGCTCAGTGTCACAAACATGAATGAAAACTGCTGCTCCTTGAGCGGAAAGAGAGGTAAAGAAAGTTAAGCTTTACCTGAAGGGACAGGTTAAATCTACACAACATCAGTTTGGGTGCCTGTTGACCACATCACTTGATCCAGCTCTTTTCTGAGTCCTTATGCACCAATTGGAGTTTCCTCAATTTCCGACAGAAAGCCTCATTCAACTTCACTTAGGATGTTTTGGTTGGTGGCAGAGCAGTCTCACCCTCTAAAGGTTGGGTTTTGGCAAGATTTTGGCACTTTGCTGATCACCAGGCATTTCCCACTCTGCTTGGTGGCATCTTTGCTAAATGTGGTGCAGTGTGACAGGGACAGCTCTGGGAAAGCTACAGAAGTAAATAAATATTACTCAAAGACATTAAGTTTTGTTTTCTTGCTTTTAAACCCTAGCTCTGGAGTTTTAAAATATTCTCCATTTGTTTTTCTGACAAAAACAATGTAATTTAATCGGTAAAATCCATCAGCTCATTAATCAGCTCCTCTAAATCACTAATAACTCACAACACTGATTTAGGTACTAACTGCAGGGGTGCAGTGTTATAACATTTCCATTTTGAGGAACAGCTACTGAGACTTTGATAAGGAAATATTTTTAATACAATAGCTGTGTTTTTCTTTCATTTCTCTGATCTTGTTGTAATAACATTGCAAGTTAGGGAAACCTGATGATCCTTACTCACAAGAAGGTTTTATTACTTCTAGTGTATTACAGGGTTTATTGTCCTTAGTGTTGCTAATTAGTTAACAGAACTATTTTGATTTTTGTGGGGAAGTGCTTACTAATTATTTTACCATGAGAAAAATGAGTGGGGTCCAAGTGCCCTATTAATTCATTTCAGCCTGAAAATTTTTTTTCTAATTAGTTTGGCAAGAGGAATGAGCGAAATTAGCTACTAATGAGAAGATAAGTATAGTAATCTTCTTGTGATATAAAACTGTGATTGTCAGTAGGTAGTAATAGGAACCGAGAGTGTATTTCATGGGACCTTGCGCGGTCCTGTGAAATCATTAACATGATCTGATATCGTAAATTGGGTTATTTCACACCTGTATTTCCATCACTGCCTGCTAACCCTCCAGCCACAGATACTGATAAGTTTTTGCTAATTAGAGAGTCATTAATGAAGTAAAGAATATGAGCAATCAATTATGGCTTGTTTTAGTAATCCAAACAAAAACTTAATTGCATAAATTTGTCATGTACTTTCAAGTTTTGACAGTATATTTGTGAAACATGGCAAGAATGTCAACACTTTGTAAGTAGCAGGTGTGACCTAGACAAGTTTTTCTCATGTTCAGTTGCAAATTGCTTGACTTGTGATACACAGTGATGGATTAATGGCTTATTAAAATCCACTTCTTCCTGTAAACAAGAACTTCACATTTCCTATTCTGGTTCATTATAATTGCAGCATTTATATGGTGAGGTTTATGATAAATAACTTATGGTTTGGGGTGTTTTTATTCTATGGATTTACATCTTAAACCAGTACTTTGTGAACAAAGCTAAGCATTTTCTCACCACTCACTTCAAATGTGAATGTACTTTTTTATGTAAAAACTGCATTTCTTGTGTTTTCTTGCTCCATTTCTGCCTGGGTCTCTGTGGTAAAATAATATTTCACGCACATTACCTCTTATTTACATTTCTTTGCATTTCCTCATGTTACAAAGTAATACTAAAAGTTCCCATTGCAAGAAATGGAGTTGTGCTCAGCTCCTCCTTGCTCTGTCAGCTCTGCACTGTGCAGGTCAGGCTGGGGTTCCCCTGGCTGGGTGGGCAGCGGGGTTTGCTCATGGAGCGTTTCCCTTCCGCGGAGCCGCAGCCGCTGGAGCGCTCACGGTTAATGCACAGCAAACGCTGTCCACGTGCAGAATGCACTGGAACCTCTTGGAGCAGCTCAGGAGGTCCTGCAGGGTGGCTGCAGGGGCAGAGGAGCAGCAGGGGTTTTTTGGGATGGGCTACCCTGTCCAGGTACCCTCCTGTGCTCCCTGGCAAATCGGGCTCAGCCCAGTCTCATGCCAAAGCAATAACTCCGATTGAAATAACCTTGCTGATGAATAAACATGATGTGGGAGAAGGTCGCTGGGAAGATACTGCTGGATGTTAAGTTGGATGAATTTGTAATTGGGCTTTTTCAATTTATCTCAGAGGTACAAATGAATAACTTTTGTATCATTGCAAATAAGTGTGGCTGTGATGTGAATACACCAGGAATGCTAAGAACTTGTAACTTTTTTCCAGTTCGCAGAACTCTGTGGATATCTACGTATGCAGTCTCAAATGTATGTCAATATTTTTCTCTAATAAGTTCTTTCTGCCATAATTTGGATGCTTAAGAGGATTGCACTAAGTGTGCAGGTAAATAAATACGAAAATTATTTTGAGGTCACGACGCACTGGTATTGCTACCACCATCTGGAAGGGATTTATACAGCATGAAAACACTGTTCTGTAGTGGATTTATTAACCTTACTTTTGTTGCTAACTGATTAAGACACAGGGGAGGACGATGTTCTTATCATTGCACAGTCATTTTTCAGAGCAGGATTTCACACTAAATAGCTCAGGTAAGAACGAGACAGCTTGTTCTGAAGCAAATGCCCAGAGCTGTCATAGGATGTCCGTGCCGTCCTTGAGAAAATGTCTTGTGCATCAGTCCTTCACTTCAAAAAATGTCTTCCCAAATAGTCCTGTGTGCTCTGCTGGGGATCAGCGTTGGAACCCCTGACAGAAGCTGGTTGGGTTGGGGGTTATTTTGGTCAAAGGACCAGTAGATCTGCTTTCTGCTCAAAAAAATTGTGCCACTTCTACATTGTCCCAGGTTTAAAGAAACAAATTTGGAAAATTAATATTTAAATATCTAACAGTATTTTACAAAAAATTTCAAAATTTGAGGATTTTTATTTTTTAAGAACAACTATTTTTTGAAATAAAAGGCAGGGAAAACTCTAGAAAAGCAACTTATTGATTTTTAAAGAAGCTGTATCAGTGATTTACCTGGTAAGTATAAGGTGATGAAGATAATGAAGGGGTATTAAACCGTGAATGCTTAAAATTGGACACGGCTCTGTCGTTTAGCCAGAGGTACACCATAGAAATTTTAGCAAATTTAAAAAGTCATCAAATATTTTCTTCCATGAATATGCTAAGCAGGAAGCTTGAAAAACATTCTTCCCTTAAAGCAAATTATATCCATTGGGTATGAAGCAAAAAGCAGTTAAAGACCTAATTGCTGGGTGGTTTCCTGTAAATGCCATTATTTATTTATTTATTTGTATTGAAGGACTAATCAAGAATGATACACTATGCATTTCCATCTTGCCTGTATTTTTTTCTTCTAATATTTGGGTTTCAGCTCCAATTAGCTGTGAAATCTGCCTTTAGTGAAATTACCACAAATGTAGTTTGGGCTTGTCAGCAACTGCTTCATCCTGTAGTTGCCTCAGTGAGGCTCAGCAACTGAGCCGCTAAATGTCTCTTAAAGGGGCTGGGAATAACTTAGGTTAATATTCCTGCTCATCAAACGGCAATTAGAGGAAAGAGTAATGATTCTGTTTACCTTCCCCCCTTACCTTTCAGAGGACAGCTGTCTGTCTTGCTGAGGTGTTTAAAGATGCATGCCACCTTCTTGGGTTATCACATGCCGATGTGAAAATAGATATTGTATCACCATTTTTATAGCCTGCTTGTTTGCTTAGCTCGGCCTAAAGATATTATTGTAGGTTGTTTTCCTTGCCTCTTGCAGATCATATTTTTGAGTTCTAATTTGTGTGTTTCTAAAACACCGACAAAACGGATGGGTACTTAGCCCCGGAGAAGATAAATGTGCCATTAAGGGTCCCTGTTGCCATTGCCGAGCTCCACACCCCAATTACAGGCTGACATCCCTTTCTTCTGGAAAGTACTCTCAGAAGAGCTGCTGCTCTTAAGAGCCCATCCTATAAAATAAAAACCATGGGGATAGGAAAGTCTTCCAAAGCTGCCAGACCCAAACCTTGAGCTGCCAGCTGGTCAGGAAATCTCCTACAGTGGTTCCGTGCAGCTTGAGCCAGAGCAAGGCAGTATTTAAAGCGAAGCAGTGCAGTATATCTTTCAATAATCCTCTGTTGAAGCTGCAGAGTTGATTGATGAATAAATACAGCAAGGTGAGTGTCAAAGACACGCTGTGTGTTCAGCTCACCAAATACAGACGGAAGGATGGGGATATGCCTATGCTACAAATGGGATCTGGCCAGCATCAGAGCCTCTGGAGACTTCATGGGCCCAGTTTTACACCTCAGACAGCACCAGTTTAGCCATAACCAGCTCTAGCAGCCCAATATTCTGCATGAGGTAGCCCCCAGTGCATTTCATCCAGTTCTTTTGGGTTTTCCAAATTCCAGCAGCCTCGCGCTCCTGTGGGTGTGCTGTTACTGGGACCTGAGCGCAAGTCTGAAGCTGTGGTCACATTCAGCACTGTAGCACCATTATATCCTGTGCTGTCAATGTCCTTGGCATTCCAATTCCAGCTTGGAAATCCCCTCTGACACTGGAAAACTGAGAGACAGAGTGTGGAGAAGTCCCTTCAGCACAGTGTCCTCCCCAGCTGTGAGCTGCTTCCACAGAGTGCTTCAGCTCATCTGCCTGGGATCAAGCTGCTTGCGCTGTCCCCTAATCTTCCTGAAACTTCAAGATCCCATCAGTCGTTTAATACGATTTAAGTCGCTGATTTATCAAGCAGTGTTTCAGGATTATACCTGCTGAATGCAAGGGAATAAAGTTATTGACTCTAGAAAACACTTTATTCTTTGTCATTTCTGTCTCCCCTGCACATCTTCTGCATCCCCAACCTCTCCACTTGATAAAGTTAAACTATCTTTTGTGTTTGAGCCTCATCTCTCCACCTATGAATGAGTACTCAAACAGTTTTCTTTGTTCAAGTATCACAGAAAATACTTTTTTCTTAAATTCCAGCTTCACTTTTCTTCCTGCAGAGAGAACTATATTAGGCAAGCAACTTAGAGAAGAATAGCATTTCTCCTTTGAAAAGCTCTTTGTGGTTAATACCTACTGAGGAGCTGAAATACTTTTAAGACTTTTTTCCAGGCATAAACTGAAGTAAAAGTAAAATATATATCTGCCTTTTATTTAGATGCTGTATCTTAATACTGATGTGTGTTTAGTACTTAATGTCCTCTGACCATGATGGGGCCCTAGACTGTTAAAACTCTTCCTTGGAGGGAAAAATTAACACTCTGTGATATCATACTATATTGTATTATATTTTTTAAAATGCAGAAATGGGAGATCAAAGAAACCTGTTTTGTTCAGGGTGAATGGGACTAATCAGTGGTAACAACATAGAACAAGGAAAAAAATTGTCTTTGTCTTTGCTTTATATTGCATTGATGATTAATGGAAGCATGAATTGAAGTCATAAATTTATATGTATGCTTTCCAAATTATGAGGTAGATGTTTTATTTCTGAAGCATTAGGAGAGAGGGTTAAATCAAATTTTTAGCAGAAGCAACTGAAATCAGTGGCCGTAATTGTGTGAACCAGAAGCTTCATTAGCTAATAAAGATCAGCATGAAATGTGTTTTTCATGTTTTCAGATCTTAACCACACTTAATGCACGTAAGCAACGAGCAAGTCCCTGGTGCTTTGTGCCGGAGACCTCTGCGGTGGGGAGCCCTCAGCACATCATCCTCTGTGCTTAGACCTGAGTTTACATTTCAAAGCTGTGAAATCAAAGGCAAACCTTTCTCCTGAATCTGGCAGTGGCGTTGTATATTCTGATGTAGTTCTCATCAATTCCTCCGAGTGGCTTTTATGCTCTGCGTGCCTTCAGTGCTTCCCTGTGATGTCCATCGGTGCTTGAGGGAGGTGCTGGGGAGGCCTCCTGTGCTTTGTGTCCTCAGCACTTGAGAATCATCTTCTGTCCCTCTACCCTGCTCCCATAAAAACTCCTTAGGCTCATCTCTTACTCCCGTGGATGCAGGGATGCTCTTCAGGAAGCTGTAAATGTCGAAGGATGCATCAGTGGGAAGCATTTTGTTCATTTGAAAGTGGTAATTTTAAATTCCTGTATAGGAATGTTAATGCAGTATGAATAAAGTGGCACAGACACATCATTGTCTTAGAAGGCATCCTGTTGACTGCCAGAGAGCCTGAACACTTTCTGGTTTTCTTGGATGAATTTTCCTCATTATTTCAGATATTTTTAGCTGTTTGAAGTCAGTGAAATGAAAAACACCACTGGTCTAGTTCAGCAGTAGCTTATTTTGCAGAAAAATGAGCAACTTTTAAAGTTTAGCCAAAGCTTTGCTGTAATTCTCTCAGACAAGTCAAAAGAGATGCGTCAGTCTCTCACCATTTTAGTAGGTGAAATGCAGAGGAAATGTTCTAACTAATAAATGGATATTTACTTGTCCGAGGAATCAAAAATTGTCTTATTGGTATTCTTCTGCTGGGAGCTCAAAGCTAGACCCTCAGAATGCATTTTCCTGAAGAATTCACTGTTCTTGTTATCAAGGAAGGAACCAGCTGAGCAGAGAATAAGATTTAAATGATGAGGTAGAGTTTGAGATTAGGACACACAATGAACACTCATTTCTCAGCTCACATGCTCCTCTAGGACTCTCTCGTTCACATGTCTTAAAGCTTAACAGACATGTTTTATTTCTGATTATGAATTGAATAGGTTTGCAGTGTCTGTACATTGGAGATATTTTGTATTGCAGGCACATTTGATATTGAAGGTACTCTGCTGTTAAACCCGTAAAGTTCAATAAATACATGGCAACTGGGAACACACATAAAACTTTCTCTATTAGCTGGAAATACTAATGAGGGTTTTTAACAGTGTTATTGTACCCATGTACTTATGAAGTGTAGCTCTAATTTCCTTCAGATGTGGTGAGAGCATTTATTAGTGTCAGAGGACATATGATCCTATTTTTTTTTTGTTTTCATAGTTTTTTTTGTTCTTTGCAACAATGAAATAAGAAACACGAATAGAAAACTATTTTATTGAGTAATTTACTGTATGTAAATTAAGGACTAAGTGTCCCATTCAAACAATCTTTGAATATTTTAAACTGTTTCTGTGGTAAATTATTTATTAGTACTCAGGCTATTAGCATAGAGCTACTAATTCTAAAATATCTTAGGGGAAAAAACCACAGATTCATCAGTTTCTTTTCAGTTGAGTCATGTAGGTTCTGTTACTACTAATTATTGTATTAGGAAAGCAAAGTAAGGCTCTAAGGCTATTAGAAAAAAAAAGGCAAAAAAAGCGCATAGGTTTTAATCTGCTATGATTTGGGTGCTTATAACTAAAACTGACATTTAAACACCAAAGAAAACATCTGGGTATTTTCAAACCTCCTTTGAAGACAGTTGGGTTTAGTTGCTTGGTTTTAAAACTGTTTAATGTATTAATTCTTTTCCCCTCGATGCCACGTATCACCGTCTATACAGTAGCAGAATGATAAAAGCAATGTTCCTTGGTAATCACTGCTATTCTGGAGTGAGTTTCTGGAGCAGCAGGAGAGATGATTTTACAAGTGGCTGTACAATACCAGTTATGATATAGCAGGAACTTGCAATTTCTGTCCCCTTCAAAGAGATGACATTTAATTATGGTAATAGCTTCACTGATAGCTGATACACAGTATGGTGTGCATTAAAATTATACCGTCTGTGAGAAATTACATCCAAATGTTGTTTGAAAATAGAAGGCAGGAAAATACCTCCCCACGGGGGAAAATTGTTGGCAAATTCCTCTGACTAACGGAGTAATGCAGCGGCTGTATTTCTTGTATCTCTCTGCGAAGGTGGCACGAGATAATTTGACAAATGCTGTCAAATGTGGTAACCTCCTGTAATTCCTTCAGTGCACATCCTAATCCCCGTGCTCTCTCCTCAGATGGTCGGCTGGGAGCCGCTTCCCCGCTGACAGATGCAGTGACCTTATCACACAGACAGCTCCATCCAGCGTGACAGCGCGGCCATCTGCCTCCTATTGATCCTAATTGATTTAAAGAAAGTGATCCTCCAAAGCTTGGTGCTGTGGAACCCCAAGCTAAATAAGTGTTTTAGGTGGAGACCTTAACCTTTAGGGTGTTTTTCCTCTCGTTTCAATTTGATCTGTAAAATGCAATCTGAAAATGTGGCTTCTGGTGGTAAAACGCTATTGTCTTTCTAAAAAACAGCCTTGAATATCTGAGGCAACTCAGATTCCAGGAAGATAAGAAGAGAGCTGGAGTTCACCACGGTTGAGATAGCAAATAACTGCTCATCGGTCCTGAAGAGCCACAGGATCTTTTTGACAATTTTCCTTAAAAGATAAATATTTTATCCAGTTCTCCAACTGTCCCTATTTTCACGTAAATATTATATATATGTAGATACTTCTGTCTACAATCTCACAATGTCTTTCAATATTTCAATAGCTGTAACTAAAAGGCACAAATTGGTTGAATACTCCTAAGTATTTTTCAAACCAGAAGTAAATAGACATTTTTTTAGTTGCAATGTTCTTTATTATGAGGGTGGGGAGGCACAGGGTGCCCAGAGAAGCTGTGGTTGTCACATCCCTGGAAGAGTTCCAGGCCAAGTTGGACAGGGCTGGGAGAAGCCTGGGATAGTGGAAGGTGTCCCTGCCCATGGCAGGGGTGGGACTGGATGGGCTTTAAGGTCCCTTCCAACTCAAACCAGCCTGTGATATTCTATGATTTTGTCTGAAACCTTTTAAAGCAGAATAATTTAATGCTGTGTGTCATTTGTTTTATGTGTGGTCCCAATGGAAAGACAACAACACATAAAATCCTACATCATGTAAATTTATATATGCAATGAATGACATATTTTAAAGGGGTCATTAGTCAACTGCACAGAGGGAGCAGTTCAGGTTGGGTGGGTGGCTCCAGCATGAATGCAAAAGAAATTAAATAAGCATTGGTGGCCCCTCGATTTGAGAAGAATCCGAGACTTTGGAAGGGAAGGGGTTTGTGGAATATCACAATTACACATCCCAAGTACCTGGCTTCAGGTTATGGAGACACTCTGAATGCTTGCCTGTCCAGGTTGAATGACTTGGGCATGCATTGTGAATTTTAAGTGGGAATAATTAAGCAAGTACTAATTGTGTGTTGTTAGGCTGGGATGAATCAGGAGGAAGGTGACAATCACAAGGCAAGCTCTGTTCCAGAGGTGATGGATCTGGGACTGGCAGTGCATGGGAGACTTGTGTCCTGAGCTCCAGATAAACCCTCAAGTGTGAGTAGCCACACTGAGTATTAATTCACTAAAATACCACCCCTTACAAAGATCTCCCCACCCCCCGAGTTATTTAATCCATTTCTAGGGCTTGCTTTTACAGTCTCATCCAAAAATTGACAGTACAATCCTTTCACTGCTGCTTCATATGTTCCATGGGAAACAGAGTGACCTGTGAGACCTCTGCAAACATTGTTTATCTTAAGCAGTGTGCAAAGGGAGTGGATAGTCCTAAAGGACATCATTTTGAGGCTGTTTCAAGGCTTCTCAGGAGTGTAGGCAAAATACGCTTGTGCAAAAACAAAAGTTTTTGGTTTGTTTTGTTTTTGTGGTAAGAGGCAGGTGATCTCCGAGGGGCTTCAGACTGGTTGTGAGGAGTCAGGTGGGATATTAAGATGCTGTCAAAAGAAAGAAGAAGCATGGGAAAAGAAGGGTCAGGTTATGAAAACAGAATATCCTGCAGATGCCTGTTAGTGTTCAGGAAAGTGTTTACTGCTGCCTCTCACACAGGCGAGTGCTCTGGGTATCACATGCTCAAAATATTTTACTTTGCCCCAAGCAGTCAGTTGCCAAATGTCAGTCGCCTGTTTTACCTAGGCCAAAAGTCACCTCTCGTCATAATCCTGTTGTGGTTTATTATAGTTCTGCCAAAAAGTTTATCTGTGTGTGGATGTCTGAAAGTTTTAAAAGGAAATAACTGAAATCCCACACTGTGGTGTCAGTAGGGATGGCACCAAAGGGGATGGGATTGAAGCAAATGCAGAATAAAACTTGTAAGTAAAATATAAAAATACCTGCAAGTCAGAATGAACTAGTATTAGTTTCTGAGATGGCTTGGTTGGCTAGAAGAAGATTTATGTAGCTTCATTGAGAAAGGTTTTTGGAAGAACACATACTATTTATAGTTTGAAAGGCACAGAATCCAAGGTGATACCAGACTCCTTTGAAAATCTTCCAGTTGTTTAAATTTTTTCTTTCTTTTTTTAAATGAAGAAACAAGACTTGAGAAAAACAGCTGTGGGTAAAGGGAAATGAGGATACAGTAAGATGTCCACTTTGTGAAGAAGGTTATACATCCCTCCTTGTGGAAATTACAGACATTACTCATTTGTCTAAATTGAGTTAATGAGCACGTAGGAAAGCACTCAGATTGTCCTCAGTGGCTGGTAATTGCCTGTACTCAAGGTTCTCTAGTTCTGCAAAGCCTGGAACTAATACCCCCATGCTGTGGCACTTTGTTTTGATTGTGCTGTATCATCTGACTAATCATTAAATTGGCCATTGAAAAAAGAGTAGGAAAATACACTTGGTTTTAAATTCTTTTGCAGAAAAGTATTCTTTGTCATGGTGACTGGCTAACTTAAACTGATATGAAGTTCACCTAGTTTTCATTAAAATTAAATATTTCAATTTGCCTAAGAGGAAGAGGGTGGAGATTTCTCCAGCCTGGTTTAAAATGTTTGTGTCATGCAGGTTTTTATTGTACAGGTGCTATAGAATGAAAAGTTCAAGGAAAGATGAATCTTGCTGAAAGAGGCCGAACAGTCAACAAAAGGAAGGGCAGAAGTTTTACTCTTCTTTGAAACCACTTATTTGTGCCACTTATTTGTAATGTAAAGGCATGAAAGTGTCTTAAAGATCTAACAGAATCAAAGTCTGGAAAATAGAGCTCTGAGAAGACGGTATTTTTCAATTACTCTTGATCCAGCTTCTGTTTGGCTTGTAAATCAAATGTTTTTGTATTGATTGGCATCACTTCCGGGAGAAGTTTGTATTAGGTACTTAAGGTACCTTCAATTTGTGATCAATATATCGATCCAAACACGCTTTGTTTTTTTGAAAATTACTATTGCAGTTTGCTCTTGCTTGTCTGCAAAGACCTCAGAGAAACCACAGTGATTTGTGTCATTCAATCACTGCGATTGTCAGCAATAACCCTAAATCCCACAACAGTTTGTGAGATTCTCCAGAATAGCTCCATCCCAGCCATTTCGGAGCAATTCCATTTAATTGCCGGGTTCTGGTTGGATTTCAAAGGGAAGATGACTCTGCGGATGTGTTGCAGGCTTCATTTAAAAGGTGGGTGCTGTCATCTGCTGCTCTGATTTCTGTGGGTGCCACGGAGGAGTTGTTTCGAGGCAGACAATCGACAGCGAGGAGAGCCCATTCCTCTCAGCCTTCCCACTCTGCCTTTTGGCTTCCCAGCACTTTGCATTTTGTAGCCAACTTTTTCTCCCAGATCCAATATACCTTCTTACCTTAAAAATTATTGGCCTTTAGTTCTCGGCCTGTAATCACTGTGAAGTTCTTTAAAATACGCAAGAGTGAGGATTATTAGCTAGGAGCTAATGTTTTTTGTGATCACGTCCTTTCAGAATGGCTTTCAGTTGTTTCAGCTGCGTGCAGTTCTAAATGCTGCACATTTGGGTTTTGGAAAGGCACTTACTAGGGGTTTAAGTATATTTTTAGAGATAAATAAATGTTGATACCATTTTCTGAAGATTACATGGAATCACTAAATATGCATTTGCTTTGATAATGGTAGGCAAGTGTTTTTGGAAACCTTGGACATGTCTGACTTTCTTCAAAAACATTGAGATCATCATTTATTGTGATGTTAAATAAGTTTAAAACCAGTTCTTTAACTGCACAAGAATAATACTGTTTGTTTGGGGTTGTTGCTGGGGGTTTTTTTCACTATTTTTTCAGTTGCTTATTATTTTGTCTGCTGAGTTTTATGACGTTTTTGAAAAATGAATAATATGAAGCGTCCTCAAAACCAGTAAGTTCTTGACACTGAGTATTAAGACTCTCAGGTTTGTTGGAGAATATATTCTGACCAGGTATTTAGTTTTAGGCATTTTTGGGGGTTTTTTTGTTCTTTTTAATATAAACTTCTAAGTGTGGAGCAGAGTACATAAAAATACAGTGTTTAAAAAACCCCACACATAGCCTGTACTCGTTTCCTTGTAATTCCAATATTGATAGCCATGGTTAGTGCATTTTTTTGGATATTGATGACATTGGTTTATCTACAGTGTTGGATTTCTGGTAATTAAAATTAGAGAGCATTGTTGGGAAGTTTACTGCAATCATGTCCTCACTTGCAAATGACGAACGCATATAAACTAAAATATTTAAATGATACGTAATTGCCGTGTTCTTGACTCAACTCTTCAGTTGGCTCTGGGGAGAGGGAGCGAAAAAGGAAAAATGTTCATTAGGGCTTAGGGATTCAGCCTGATGTATTAGGAGGAATTGGATTATTCGGTTTACAGTGTTCTTAACAGATTCAATTTCAGGCAGAGATAATTGAAGTGTCGTCAGAGCTGTGTGCATCACTAAAACATAGAGGGAGACGTGCTCCCCTGGGCTCCCTAAAACAATATAGAACAATTGCAGAAGCTTTGCAGGGATTTAACTGCCCTCGTGCTGAGCCTGCCTCAAAGTACATTACAGCCAACTCTGGCGAATGCCTTCTTGTGCAGCTTCCAGAGAATGAATATTTAGATTGTTTTATTTCGTTGTTGAAGGAAGCTGTTTGACAAATTATAATTTTTATGAAATCTAATGCCCAAACTTGTGAATTTGTAGCAAAATTTCATCAGTGTTTCTGATGAGTGTATTTCTTCTCCACATTTCTTTGTTAGCGCTCCCTAAAAAGGCAAATTTGAATTTTAAGGGAACTTTTTTTAAGCAACAAGTGACACCAGTGGTAAAAATGTAGATTAATTACTGTTTATTGCTAAATCAAAATATATGAGGGAGATTTTTTACAGACTCCTTTGGTCCACCACGTTTGCAAGTGGGTTGTCTCCTATTTAAACCAGGTTCCTGCCCCAATTTCTGCAGAAAATTCATTGCTGCACTGTGTCTGCATTTTGGGGATGTTCTTGTTAGCCAGGCAGGTTCTAATGCTGTGCCAGAGCTGACAAACTCCTTCCCGGATGTCCTACAAAATGGACTTAATCATATTTACTTATTGTTACACTCTGGAGAGCATTTGGAGAGGCCTCTCTACAGTAACTTGTAGCAAAAAAAACCAAATGCCAACAACAGGAATGGAAATTCCGAGAGATCAGGGTGGAATCTGGGTGCAGCAAAGAGTTGACACTTCAAGACCATTTATGAGAACGTTAGTGATGTCAAGATCCTGTTGATCCAGGCCTGGCTGATGTGAGTGCAGGAAAAAAACATTTGCTCGTGACCTGTTCTTGCAGAAATCACGGGAATTTCAGGAGAGCTGCAGGCAGAAGCAGGTGTGATATAAGATGGGCAGGAGTAGTAAAATGTTTAAATAAGCTTTGGAAAATTCAGCTGCTCATTTGGTTACTGGTTTAGCCCATGGAGTTTCTTTTTAGCTAATGTTCTGCATATATTGCAAATATATTGGTTAATTGTGGATTCCTGCCATATGTTATTGGATTTAATTGGATTTCACATTCTATTTGGTTTAAAACATATATAATACAAGTAGTTCTTATGAAAGTAACTATTTTTCGAGTCCTTGCTTCAGAACATAAATACTTCTTATGAATTCTAAGCTTCTTTTTAAAAAAAGATCTAACAGATTCCCACTGTATTTATGTATAATGGACATCAGCAGGGATTTAGTAAACCATTGATTTTTATTGTTCTTTAGCTCTGAACGTGAGGTCATTAATTTGTATAGAAACTAGAAAAATATTTCACATTTTATAGTGATTTTTACAACTTTTTAACAAAATTTTATGTTCCATAGAATTGAATTACTTAATGTATTTTATGCGTACAAAGATGTAAGGAAAAGCTTTTTGATATCAATACAGAAAATCATCCACTAGGGCCACTTCATAACCATTTTAAAGGAGATTTTCATAATGAAACAGACTGTGGCTTTTAGAAGGCTCCTTAAACAGTGTTCATCCAGACAGAGAAAGGCAGGGAGGAGAAATATTAAACACAGCACTGGGTGTGATATCACAGTGTGTATTACATCTGTCAGTAGCAATACCTGAAGTGTTGGTTTAAGTTATTTTGCCTTTATCTTTTTTTTTTTTTTTTGTAATTATTTAAATAGACAGGATTATTATTGCAAAAGCTAAACTGATTTAAATGATCACGGTTAATTCTGTATGAGCTTGACAAGGTAAAGGCAATAAGGAGTGGATGCACAAGATAAAACTTGGTGCTTTGTGCTGTTTTCAATTCACTGATTTCAAAGCACTTTACTAGGATTAATATTCTAAGCCTCCACACAATTCCCAGGAGGAAGTTAGGCATTATTCACATTTTAGAGATGGGTAAATGAAATCCAGAGAGGTTATAACCTGTACAAAGTCACACAGAGGCACCAGGCCCCTGGAGAATGCGGGAACAGACACAGGAATTTTTGCATCTTGTTACCTGCTGTTACCCTGTGAGTAAAAGATCACTTGGAAGATACAAAAAACCCCTTTGAGACTCAATAGTTTAAGTCACTTTTAACCCATTTAATGGATTTGTAAGTAAGAAGCAGCAGTTATTTCATGCAGGTCTTTAAATCCTAGTGAGCTATGTCATATTGAATCATATCTACAAAGGAAAGGCTGCAAATACCAGAGCATCCTGGTTCATTGGCACTGAGGTGAAATGTCATTCCTTCTGGTGCTTTGCTCTGCAAGTGCACTGAGCTAGGAGATGAAAAAGCCTTTCCAGCTCTTCTTATTACACTTGGTGTAGCTCAGAATTTTAGTTCACTGTGGGGACAAAGAGATTAAAACAATGGGAAAACTGGGGCAATTTCTGCTTCTTTATTGCAAGGTGCAAAATAAGGAAAATTATCTGTACCCCAGCTCGTAAATGCAGTGGCTGGCATAAGGAAACTTCCGTAGAGTTTGGCAGGAGGGTTTGGAGTGGCTGTTGTTGATTAAATATGTATATTTATATATACACATTGACATAAATGACCTGTTTTCCTGGATATTGGTTGGCAGCATCCTGACTGTACTTTCCTCTCTGTCTGTAATGCAACAAATCCATGTGTTTTTATTGGCCTTCCCCAAATGCCCTTCGAGATTCTGCTCTGGTACCACACTGTGGTTTCCACGTAGGCACTCTAGAACTGTATTTTTCTGGAGTATGTGTTTGAAAATTTAAAATTCAGTTATGCAAGAAAATGCATAGTATTATTAATGAACATACTTTTATTATAATTAGTGATGCTCTTCAGACATATTTATTCATCTGCTAAGGAGATCAAATTAGTGTAGCATTAGAGTTTTTTTCCTAGTCTGTAGCAAAACTGAATATAAGTGGGAAGAAGCTTGAGGTATTTTGGTTGAGGTAGGATCATGCTTGGAGAAATGAATAAAACAGAGATGACCTTTGGAAGTACTCACATGGAGAAATTAATGTTTTCTTAATATCTCTTCATTTGTAGTTCTTGTTAGAGGCTCGTTATTCATCAGAGATGTCTGGACACTATGTGGTATTTCTTTCAAAGTTAAATGTACAGTAGTAGCTGAAATCAAATAATAATAATAATAATAGTAATAATACTTTGCTCTAGGGAAGTGAACCTTTTGCAAATGACCTAATGCTTTCTTGGTTACCTTTGTGTTTCAGGATGGGTAGTGTGTTATTTTTGTAGCTGGAAAGAGCAAAACTACCTTCATTAGAACACTTTGCTTGCATCTCCATAGGGATTCCCTTTGTACAATACCTTTTCATTGATAATTCTGTCTTTAGTTACAATGCAGTGATCACTGAAGATGCAGCTTAACTAAATACCTAGTACTTGCTGAAGATAAAACCTTTGAGCTGTCCAGCTGACTGCAAAAGAATGATTTGCTGTACTTTTCCAACTATTGCCTAATTGGCAAAAGAAGAAGGTATGATATTGGGTGAGGAATCAGCTGTTTCTCTTCCAGAGCTTCCAGGAGCACAACTGATGTAATTACAGAGCCACCTTGAACAGGGGCACCTTGAAGGGAAGTGCTCTGCTGATGTCAGGCGGAGGCAGGGAGCTGGTAGGTGACCCTTGGGAGATGATGGCCCTATTGCCATGGACAAAATGACAAATTTTTCAGATGGCAGAACATTCTCTTCCTCAATGTCATTCATATAAAAGACCTTCTAATGAGAAGAAAAACATGTGAAGTGAAGGATGCAAAGTCTTGAGCAGCAGTTACAGACTGGCACTTTTCTGGCTGCTGAAATCCAGGTTTACAAAACCTTGCATTTGATCAGCAGCCCCTGACAGGCTTTAAACCCTAATGTGTCAGGAGAGACAAATGAGAAGCAAATAACATCAGAGGATGCACCAAGAGCGCTAACAGGAGATCGTCTCCAGTTCTGGCTTTAGGAGATCTGATTCGCCCCAAGCAGGCCCAGAGACACTTCAGAGACACAGTCAGAGCAGTGGGGATTTGCTTTATTCAGTGCGCTGGGTGTGGGGATTCACTCCTCCAAACACACACACCCCAGCGCTGCCAACACACAATATTATGGGTAACATTCATGAATGTTCATCACATTCCCCGGGATAGGAGTGGTTATACAAATTATTTCTCAGAAATCATTAATGTCATTAGCTGTGTGCCACGCATGCACTGTGTGTCCTGGTGGTCTTTGGGGGTCTGCTCGTGATGAAGATCTGTAGTCTTCATCACAGTGCACTTTTCACCTTTCTCTCTGGAGCATTCATAGTCCTTGGTGGGTGATTCAGGGTTTCTGTGCTGATCTCAAACAGATTCTTGTCCCTCTTATCTTGACAAGATTAAGGGAATCCTGTTTTTCTCTTTAAAATTCACGTATTCTGTCTCTCAATAGGTAACTTGAGTTATCTATTGACTACCCCTTTCTCAGATCACTGACCTGACCCCAAGGTGTGCTGTTTCCCAGCCCCAGAGCCGTGTCCTGCCACTGCTGGAGCTTCTCCCAAGCGCTTGTGCAGGTCCAAGTCAAAACACCAGGCTTCATTCAGCAGCCCTGCCGCGTGTCTCACCTCTGTGCGCAAACTGATGAAACCACACCCCCTGCACATGGCAGGATGCTGTGTGGAGCCCCCTGATCCATGAACCGAGGGGTGAAATTTTCAGCTGTCATGCAAAATTTCTTATTGACTGGTTCTGGTGTTTGTTTTGAGCCCACATTTTACTGC
This sequence comes from Acanthornis magna, assembly GCA_036785705.1. Taxonomy (NCBI): domain Eukaryota; kingdom Metazoa; phylum Chordata; class Aves; order Passeriformes; family Acanthizidae; genus Acanthornis; species Acanthornis magna. Next base: position 4,925,614 of record JAWUZG010000039.1, on the reverse strand, counting down.
GTGCTCACATTCTTTGTGAGTACAGCCTTTCGCATATATTTTGATTGAATGCATTCATAGTGACATGTAAGCTGCTGTCTGTCCAGTTAATTTTTGCCTCCTTTCAATTAGTGATTATTGATTGATTTTTCAGAGGTAGGATTAAAAATATTTGCCTTCATTCACAGTGTCAGCGATTCATGTTAAATGTGGCCTTTGACACTAATGCTTCAAGTGTACTGTTCTTGGTACTAATTTAATACAGCTGCTCACTGCTAACATGGATATTGAAGTCAACCTGGTATTTAGGCCTGAATTGAAAGAAAAAGGTTGCATGTCACAAAATAGGATTTTTTTCAATGAGCTGGCCAGTCCACGGATGGTTGTGAAGATGAGGGATAGCCATGCATTACAAGTGAGCAGCAATATTCCAGAAGGCTTTCTTCAGAGCCCGGAATACCCTGTCTAAAATATGGGCTCTGATAGAAGAGGATTTGTTTCAATCATGATGTAGTAAATTTATCCTTGGGGATAGCAGGCAGGAGGGCTTCCATCAACAAGTGTCTGCCTTTCTGTCAAGATCTGATTAGTTGTGAAATTACAAGTAACATTTTAGACATGGTTACAGTAAAGGTTACAGGCACTCTTGGATCTGAAATTTCATTTTAGAGCAAAAGGTCCCCAAGGGCTGGTTTAATTTATTTAATTACATTGTACAAGACTTGGGTAATAGTTTCAGATCGAAGTATAAGAACCAACTTCCAGGCAAATTTGTAATATAATTCAAAGTGGTAAATTGCTAAACACTTCAACAGTTGAGTTTTATGGGACAGGATGATACAGGGATATGGATTGCAATTATATAGTGCAACTGTAAGTCTTATATTAAAATCATAAATAATAAACTAGGAAAAGTAATTGCTTAATTGTAATGGCAGCAGATCTTTCCTGAAAAGGTTGTGCTACAAAACTGAATTAAATGGCCTGGGAAGCCTCAAGGCCCTTTTAAGTATTTCTTATTCCCCGTGGTAGTTTGGACAGGGAAGATGGGCTTTAAATCCAGTATTTGCATAAGATAATTCTTTATTAAAAGGTTCCCTGACTGTAGTCCAGGGACAATTATTCTGTCAGTTCTGTGTCTTCTCTTGTTAGGTGTGTCATGGTGATGGCTAAAGCTTCCTTCAACTTTCATATTCCCCTCATTGCACACCTCGAGTGGCTCTTCGTTTCACTCTTCCCACTTCCAGCTGAAAATTTTGTCTCCCTTTTCTCAGACACGACGCTGTGGATGGTTTTTCCCAGCTATTTTACTACCCCATGCCCAGCTGAGCATCTACAGCTGTTCCCTTGTTGGGTCTGTGCTCTGCAGTGTGGTGAAAATCACTCAAAACCAGCGTTCCCAAACAGAGCGTTGATCCCTCATTGCTCTAAAGGTTCAGAGGGCACACAGCAAGAACCAGAAAGCATTAAAAAACGAAATTAACAGCTCCAGATCCTCCTCGTGCCATGATCTGTCTTTGCCAGCTCTTTTGATTTGCCCTCAAGCAAACAGTTTCCGACTCTCTTGCTCGACGTAGTCAAACCTCTTGGTTTGGCTGTGCCGTTCCCGCCGTGTTTCCTTTCTAATCAGTCAATTTTGGCTGTCACTCACAGCCTCATGTCTGATCACTGACACAGCTTCAAGGCCAAGGCTCCTCTAATGCCACTCATTGCTGAAGCTCGACAAAGGAGATGGATGACAAGGGTGGGGGCTGGCAGTAAATCCGAGCTGCTGTATCTGCTGTTTGCGAGGCTGACTTTTATCTGACATGCTGTTTTACAGTTCTTACATTAAATCTTTTGATCCACAAATATATGCTACATCCATCAGAAGTTTTCCCAATTCGTCATGCATGGCCTTATAACATTTTTTTATGATTAAAAAAAAAAAAAAAAAAAAAAAAATCGACCAGGAATTTCACTGAAGCCTTCCTTTAAATAAAGGCGCTTGGCCACTTTGCCGTCAGTGTTTGTAAGATCAATATCCCTCTGAAACACAGTGTGCACTTCCTTCTGTTTCATATTTAAAGGATAGCTCTGTTTGTTTCTCTATTGATGTGCTACTGTTTCATGGCTTCTATCTTGCATATTTATTCTTTCTGGCAGCGCAGCAGGGCTGGGTTTTGGTCAGCTCAGGTACAAGGGATGGCTCATCTAAGAGCTGTCTCCCCAGGAATAGCTCCCAGGGAAAATTATTCCACCTAAGGAAAAAGTACGTTGCATTGTAATATCCGGATTCTTGTTCTTGGAAGAAAAAGAACAGCAAAAATTTCATCAGATACTAGTGGCTTTTTCTAGAATAAACCGATCAATTCCATCAAAAATGTTGAAAATCGAAGAATAATGCCAAACTTCGTTTTTTCCATATAACTATCTTTGCAGTACTATCATTTTTAATACAGATGTATCAATTGTTGAAACAGAAAAAAATAGTAACTATAGAACTACCGTACAACTTCTTTATGCTAAAACTCAGACATGTCTTTTCTGAAGGACAGAGTGAAAACATGAAGTGGTGCTTAGGATCTGCTCCCTGGCTTCAGAGATTATCAGGCAGTCTTCAAATTTTAGTTCTTTTAACTATTTAGCATTAAGACCATTCCTGATTAATACGAAGAGTTCTTTGGATGATTCTCTGTGTTCACAGACACAAGAATTTAAATCTGCAGGTGGCCCAATTTTCAAATATCTTTATTTTCTTAAAATATTTGCTTAGTCTTGCAATGTGCTGTTTAACGTCGAAGTCAATGGTCATTATAATTACTTGAGCAAATGTCCTTTTTCCTTGTAAAAAAACCATTTAGTGGTGGTGAAATGTTTATTTTATAATATATATAATTTCCAAATGAATACAAAAAACAACATGTGTAGTTTTGGTGGGCCTTTTTTGTGTTGTGTTTTGGTGGTGGTGGGTTTTTGCCCTTAGGAAATTTTTCTTAAAATATTTTGGGGGGAAGGAGGTCAGAGAGCGAGGGGGGGGGGGACTTCACTGTATTTTTTTTACATTTTACCACACATTTTCACATTTACCACACAAGACTTTGAGCTATTTTTTTCTCTCTGTCATTTGAACTTTGATGTTTTGAAGGACCTTTTCTTCCAAGCCTTCTCTATCCTGCTGTTTAACCTTTCTGGCCCTTCTAAAATGCTTCCTTACTCCAGGCATTTTTCCCTTCTGAGACAAAATAATAGTGTACTAGATTTTTTTCATTACTATGATAACACTTAAACTCCTGAAATCTCATCTTAAAGGAGCTGTTTTTATGGAAGCAACAAAATCCAAGCTGTGAAAAGAATCCCATGCTTCTACATTAAACCATTAAAATTTAGGAAATTCCTTAACATAAATTAAAAAATTTGATTAAAAATACCACAGAGAAAAGTTCGAAGCTTGGAAGTAGCTCATTAGCTCAGTATCACTTGTGGAGTATTACAGACTCCTTAAATGGTACTAGCAGAAAGCTGATTATTTTGAGGATAAAAGTCTTCATAGGAGCTAATTTGACAGAGCTGTTGAAGCTGATCATTTAGTTTAAAAGTAGTTAAATAATTGGATTTGTTTAAGAATAAGTTACAGACAGGAAAATAACTTGATTGTCGTTTATCTAAGGTAGAAGCAAACTTTAGGTTTGGAGGGGAATGACGGTATAGGGACGTGGAGGGGATTGGGTGTTATGTGTGGGGAATGTGTTAAGGAATGCTCCTTAGGGATCAGGGATGAAGCGAAAGACTTTGGGGTTATTAAAATTCGAAAATGGGGGAATTCCATAGGCACAAACGAGTCCAAGGCTAACTGAATTTTGATTGAATTTTTGAATTTGTTAATTCCCTGGCAGACAGAACCCTGTGCTGGCTTTAACCACTTCCCGCTGCTGCGCTGGAGCTGAAGGAGATGCGTTAGTCACTGCGCTGTTTCGCTCTCTTTAATTTATATCGGGGTTCTGTGCTGCTCTAATGAATGAACTCCAGCTGTTGGATTCCATATGGGAAACGCAGCCAGCATAGCTCTTCCTGACAACTTGTGCCTGTGCCACGAAAGCTGAGAATGAATCAGCGTGAGAGATCTGGGAATGATAGTCCAACACGAAACAGATGACTGTCATCTATTATTTGGGTGGCAGGGGGAGATAAGAGGGGGAAAATTTGCTTTTCAAGCAGGGTTAAAGAAATGAATGTTATATCAGTGCAGTTTGTGGCTCTAATTTAGAAATAATTTACAGTCACCTGGGAAATTCTGTCTTCAGGGGTGGATTTGAAGGTGTGTGTGCTGGGGAATAAGGCATGGTCATAGTAGCTTCCAGCAGCTATGGAAGCTGTGGGGAAAGGGAAAGTAAATTTAAAAAGAGAGGAAGAAACCAATCTAAAAATGCCCACATGTCTTCTGCCTTTAGTTGTCGCTGTAATTAAAGTAGTTAATGGATGTCTGTGTATATCACCTGGCAACTGCAATCTGTGCAATTTGAAGAAATAAGCAGCAAATAAGAAATAACTTTGTTTTGTGAATCTCTATTTTCTTTTTCATGCATGCTTATTTTTCTCTGATTTTAAAGACACACTAGTTTTCACCATTTTTTTTTTAAACTAGAGACAGCATGAACAGAATGTAGTTGAATTGCTAGACCCTACTTGGGTTTTGAAATGTCCATGCAAAATCCTGGGTCTCAGGTTAAAGAAGAGATAAATTGTGTTGTATATTGGGGATTTTAGGAGAGTTCAAGACAGAGAACCAAAACTCTTGTAAAAATTTTCCACAACTCTCTTCACTATTGCAGAGATTTTCAGTATTTGAGGCAATGTTGTTATAAGAATTCAAGTTTAATTTCTTGATCTTTTTCATCTCAGACACAAGTACCTCCTCCAGGACAGTCTGATTCAGATTGTTCTCCATTTTCCATCTCCACAAAGCCTGAGCTACCCTGATTTCACCCAGCCTGTTCCTCAGTCCCCCTTTACCATTTGTGTTAAATGTGCACCACTGGCCCTGCTGAGCTTAAATGGATGGAGCTGCTCTTCCTACAGCTCCCACATGTTCTCCAAAGCATGAGAATCTTTCAGACATCTCCAGTTTTACTGCTGTTTTCTTCCAAGAAGTGACAGTCCTCCATCCTGTGGACCCTGTTGATCTGCGCTGATTTATTTCTCTATGGATTCATCTGTAATTTCAACCCTTTATTCTTGATGGATAAATGGATTCTTAATTTGTCCATTGAGATAAATACAGATATTTTGCTGCTTCTAATCATTGTATCAATAGAGAGAAGGATGGACTGATAAACTGTTGCTAGATTTCCCCTTAAATAGCTTGTTTAGACCATGAAAGAAAAGAAAGGAAAAAGGGCTATTTTCAGTGTTTGGTAATGAGCAGAGGGCATGTGTTAAGAAGGATGTAAGCATTGAATGTGTATCTTGTTAGATGAACCTGTATCACTGTGCTGGTGCAGCTCCTCTAATTTATTTTGCCTATGTATGTTTACTTTTTATGGGGTGTATCTGGCTGCAGAAAACTTTTTTTTAATTGCTTGAATTTTGAGCTGAAATATTTTATGCTGAGCCGTGCTTGAGGGTAAATTTTTTTGAAGGCCTGAATGAGAATGCGTAGTTCAAGTCTTTTTGCATCGAGAAATATATGGCAGAAGCACTATTGCCATAAAAAAAAGAAAAACAGCATCAATTTAGATAAAGTGCAACAGTTTGAAATTACGTGTGTGTGAGGATTTATTTTGAACTCATGGAGCTTATTTTCATTAATGACCCAACTCTGTTTATTAGAAGCGTGTGATATTAATACTTGATAATCTCATCCCTGATGACACCTTCAGAATAGAAGAGGAGATTGCTGTTTTTATTCGCGTGGTTGCTGTGGATATTTTTGTTCAGGGCTGTGGATCTCTGCTCTCTCCCCTGGTGTCTCAGCTCCCTTTCAGAGGTGTCACAGCACTGAAACATAGAGTGGACACCTGAGCTCAGGGGCCGAGGCTCAGGAGATGAGGCAGGCGAGGTTGTTTGATGCCTCCCGTAGGTTTTTTGGTGTCTGAGGGCATTGCAAAAGGCACGGCGGAGGTGAATAGATCAGAAGGGAAATGTGGCAGCGCTGATGCAGAGCTCTCTCACTGAACAATGAGGAGAAAATGTACTTTGGAGTGGTTTCTTGATTCAGGTGTTCAAATTCTGTCAGCGCGGGGACTTAGCAACAAGGCTCCCAATCAGAGCATCGTGGAATGAGCTGCGTCCCCCGAGGGGTGCGGGAGAAACGCGATCCTTGGAGCTTGGATCCTACAGGATACGCACGCAGATGTGACCATGACTTGTCATGTTTTCAAAAGTCATTTGTCAATAGGCTGGTGCCACAAACTGAGCCCTCTTAGAGTTGGCGTGTGGCCTCCTGCAAGAGCTGCTGTGAAAAAATTCATCTGGAATCTATTCATGAGAAATTAATTGTAAATAAAAAGAAATTGCCAGTGAGCCTCTCGTTTTGGGGTTAAAGATCAGTTCTGCCGATGTATAACCCCCTCAGATTGAGAACTATACCGTATTTTAAAACTTCTCCTCTTTTCTCCCTTCCTGCTTGCTGGGTACATTTTATATTTGTTAACTGTAAGAAATGAGGAACAACATAAAAAGCTCATAAAAAGCTCAACTTCTTTGACTTGCAGAAGTTCGGGATTTTGTACTTCAGTAGAGTTCTATCATTCCACTTCTCTTTTATAAAACAGTATTTCTGTTATAAATACAGTTGATAAAATCAAAAGATCGGTCTCACTTTTAAATCTCCTGAGAGAGCTTAGAGCTCTCAAATTCTCTTGCACAATTTAAAATAAATTTTCACCTTAGAAATTTGCAGATTCCTTCTGTTTTGGCTTCCAAACAGTACATAGCTGCCAAAATAGAATTAATTATTATTTCCTTTGAACCTCAGTGGGCACCAGAAGCACTCATTAACAGTAAAAAGCTGGAAGTTGTGCGATAGCTGCCATAGATTTTGTAGTTTCTTTATCTCATATATTGATATCCAGTTTTAAGGCTCAATAAAACCTGTTAGGGATGGGGATACTCTTGTGACATGTGAACAGCTGTTATCAGGCAGCGATTTGCAGTAAACACTTGTAGTAAACCAAGGAAGTCGCCAAGATCTCTAAAAAGTCAGTATGGAAAGTGCCTTCCATAAGGGAAAGCTCAGGTCAGAACCGCACAGGAGTTTGAGTTTGGTGAGCTCGACACAAATACATTTTCAGGGAATACTGTTTATTGCTGCTTGCTGAGGTTATGTCAGCACAGCAAATCAAATCCTTCACTCTTTTGCCTTGTTTTAAGGAAAAGCAGCATTTTCCCCAGGAATGACTCTTTCAAGACTTTCAGCCAGCAATGAAAAACAGGATTAATTACCTTGGAACACGAGCATGTACCATTAGTCATGCTGTGCGTGGCAATCTGCTTTTGTACTGGCTACTTCTGACTTCACATTCTTTTCCTTTGTGTAATTTGTATTTGTTTGGTTTTTCTGATTCACTTTTTTTTTAAAAAATACTGGACCTTCTGACAGGAATACAGGAAAGCTGGAATTTCTTAATTTTTTTCTGAGAATTCCAGGATGCTCAGTGGGAACCACACGCTGCTAAAATCAACCGAACAGGGTGTTTTGTCCATTTAAGAAACACTGTGTACATAAGGTAGATGATAACAAATGTCTTGTTTATCTCTGCTATTTTGCTCTGCCAACTATGCAGGCAGAGCTGCAAGGTAAAGGTCCCTCAGCCACAGATTTAATCTTTCTTCAGTTCAGAGCTCTGTAAGTAAAAGTGACCATCTGTGCAGGGCAGCTGCTGGGATCCCTCTCTTACGAGCACCGTGTTGGTGCCAAAGTGAAGTTTCTTGCCCTCATATCCTTGTGCCCTCATTAAAAATAAGCAACCTAACCCATTCTGAGCTATTCTTGGAATCCATTGAATGATGCAGTAATTCCTGTTACAATTAGTCTTCATTAGAGGTTCTTAATAAGGAGCCTCAATACGGAGAGTTCAGTGCATTTTCAGCCAGTGTATGGTTAATGTGGAGTTGGTTTTGACATTTAAATAATTTTATAAATGTTGCTTTTATCAGTTAGTTCAAGTGATGATTCGTTCATTCATTCATTCATTCATGGGCAAATCACAGAGTGACACAATTAAAGCAGTTGCTTTTTTGATCTCTATGATATATTTCTACTCTGTAAATTTTAGTCTGGAAAAGAAGAAATCTAAGAAATTAAAATACAGAAAAGTACAAGCAAAAGGACATATATTTTCATAAAAGAACAGGCTTTCACTACATGGAAAAAAAACCCCAGCCTAGGTATTATCAAAGTGAACAAAAATAGAAAATGAACAATGTGTGAAAGCAAAGAATTGTTTTTAATATACTTGGCTGGTATTCCTTTCAAAGGCACAAGAATAAGGTTCAGGTACATTTAGGAATTTATAATGGAAATTCAGTTGCTTAATGATGCAGATGATTTCCAAGTGCCAAAGGGGAAAAAAAAAAAAAGCTAAGGCTCTACATTTGATTTTCTCTTTTCCAATGCTTTTCCTATGTCCTTTTCTGTAGTATTCTTGCCTTCTCAGTATCTGTCTTTGAAATCAATTTCAGATGTCAGGAAAAAAGTTAAAGATGTTGGCAGTAGTTGTCACGGATCAGACTCGGATGTCTCATTAAACTGAGCAAAGAGAGAGTGCGAATCACCTTTAATTTTCAGATTGGTTGGTCTTTAATGTTAAACTGAATGTGATTGATGCCTTGCAGAGTAATATGTGATAATATTTACTGAAACTTCTCTTAAATATTTGAAGATATATTTCTGTGCCTGCCTGGTAGGAATGATTTCGGTTTCCTGTGTTCTTTCCTGGCTGATGGCCTCTAAAGTGAACTTTCAGAACAAATGTAGAACAAGTCAGGCATACCCCTGTTGTGTTGATAATATCAACTTGACAAATGTATTCTGAATTTTGCCTGCAGCCATTAAAATGGAAAGCGAAGTCGGAAGTGTTTTATGGGAGGTTTTTTTTATTGCTTGTACCAGCAAGTATTGTACTGATTTTGTCAAGGGAAAACATAATTTTTATAAAGCACTTGCCCTATTGACTCCCAACTAGAACAATATATTTTAATCCATCATCATGTTATTTTTACTGCTTCATTGTTTTATTTGCCATTATTATACTTTTTCTGTTTACTTCTTAGCTGATATAAACTAAAGGCCAAAAGTCTAAACTAAGTAAATATTGTCTTAATGCTAATTTAGGCTGACTGTTTATTAATAGAACTTGCTTTCTATATATAGTATAGAGAAATAACAGAGGTTGTTCTTGAACTTTGCACACACAATTGCAATGATTTGGTTGTATACACAGAGGAGAAGGTCAGCTGTGGCCATGGTTTTTTTGCCATGTATGCCATTTTAATTAATTTTATTTATATTCATAATAAATTGTGTTTAAGGTGCTTTATAAATATAAAATAGAAGGATAAAAAAAATCAGCTTTTGCCAACTACAATGTGCTGGCAAAAAACGTGTGTCAAGAAGTGTCTTACATTGTTTGACTTCTTTAATATAGAAATAATCATTTTTGCTGTGAGGCTGCTGCGTTGGCCTTTGTCCAATGAATGTTTCCCGTAACCGTGAAACACGTTAATTTAATGTGTTTGCACATTAAAGCGGTGTCAAAATAAGTACCTGTTGAGTACTGCTAAACAAAGACAAAAACAACTAATTTGCTTCTTAATGAGGCAGCAATAATGCAGCACCATTTCAGTCTGTTTGCTCTTAAGGCAGCCAGGGGTGCTGGAGGAGGGTGCATTTCAGAGGTTCTCCTCCATAAAGAAGCCGCTGAAAATCCATGCGTGTAAAAGACATTTTCACAAACTGTATCAGTGAAAGCTCTGATTGTGAAAAATGTGTGAATAGGAGTATTTATGTGATAAACCCTTAAAAGCATTAGAATATATCATAAAATTAAATTATATTCAGGTCAAATTTTTTTTTTTTTTTTTTTTTTTTAGCAATTCATAGAATCATAAAATCACAGAATTGGAAATCCATGCTGGTGAAAGACATTTTCACAAACTGTATCAGTGAAAGCTCTGATTGTGAAAAACGAGTGAATAGGAATATTTATGTGATAAACCCTTAAAAACATTGGAATATATCACATAAAATTAAATTATATTCAGGTCAAATTATTTTTTTTGTTAGCAATTCATAGAATCATAAAATCACGGAATGGTTTGAGTTGGAAGGGACCTTAAAGACAGTCCAATTTCAAGCCCCTGCCATGGGCAGGGACACCTCCCACTAGACTGGGTTGCCTTCAGACTCATCCAAGAGTGACATAACCTGGACCTTTTTCCTGTTTTATTCCCCCCATGGTGGGAATTAAAGCCGAGCAAGTGCCCAGGAGGATCCCTGGGATTTCTGCTGGGCCAGGGGAGGTGTGTTCTGCCCTGCAACAGAACCTGCAAAATCAGCTTTGTTTGCAGTAATGTGCCAGAGCATCACTAAAGAATCACAACTGTGTTCTGCTTCAGTGACCTTCTCCAAAATAAATTAATCTATAGAAATCTTTTCTTTGTCTGTTAAGCAAATAGCTACAGGCTTTCCTTCCTTTTGTAAATCTTCTTTTGATAGTTAAGAAACCATTTCTAGGTCTTTCTAGAGGACACTGTTTCTGTCATTTGTTTGTACGAGTTATTTTGGCCGTTAAAATAGGAATGCTTTTTTCATGTGGTGCAGATATACGGTTTTATTGTAAAGCTTTAGGTTGGAAGAGCAGGAAATATACCTCAATACTTTTTGGCCCTGTGTCTAAAAATATGAGGAATTTCAGAGTCACAAGAAGGAGAGCAGTAAATATTATTTGTGAGGCTTAAACCACAAACAGCCCAGTCTGTTTTCCAGCTGGGTTGGCATTAAGTGCCTGGTGAAAGGTGAAGGCAACTTTGTTGATCCAGTCTCACCTATTGCTTCTCTGAAACAACTTAGTGCTCATGTTACACAAAGAGCTGCTCTTTGTTTAAAAATAACTTGAAGTTGCCAGTCCTTTCAGAGAATGTAATTATTTCCTCTGGGGAAAATAACATGCCTTATCTACTCAAAGAAAGCATTTAGGATGCCCTTTCCTGCTTTCTTTGTCCTGCAATAATCTGCTTTTTCTAGGAGGAACATTTCTGCTGTCAACATTTTTCTCTGGTGTTGCTGGGTGAAAATAAGCTCAGTGTGTGTCATCCTGTGATGCACTCCCTGTAAAACTCGGGTAATACGTCATCTGTATTTGTCCCTTTCTCCCACGGAGTTTAATAAAGGAAATTACGCTGATTAATAGCTTTTAGATTTAACAAACATCCCTGTTTGGGGTTATACATCCATCTGGTCCAGTTTCCAAATTGTCATCTTGGTGATGTATGTGGATGTATAGAGCGGGAACAGATGACTGGAGGGACTGGGGAAATCCTGCAGAGAATTGAGCCAGCAGATTGTTCCCCCGGTGAGCAATTTTATAGAACTTGTAAACCTGCCCAGGGCTCCCCTCATACAGGGTACAGGAGTGCTCATGAATCGAGGTTCTGGCCGATTCCATACTCCTTGCGGACATACATCTTCATTACTGCCAGCTTGTCCGGGTTCAGAGCGCGGAGCAGAGCTCTGCTCTGCGTTTGTTCAGTGCTGCTGAGCAGGGCTTAGCCAGCCTGGCTGTATTTATTGCCTTGGGCTCCAGCAGCACCCACCAGGTGCTGTGTGGGATCAGGACTGGGATGCAGCCCAGTGAGTGTAGCAGGTTGGGGTTTGGTGGCTTTCCTCGCTGCCAGGCTGTGTGTCGTGGGCTGATGGGATGGGGCTGAGCCTGGTGCGGTGTTTCTGCAAGAGAGCCTTGAGTGCTCTGGTTACATCTCCCGGCCAGGCTCTCTCGGGCTCTCCTGCCTCCTGACTCACGGTTCCCAGCAGGACACAAAGGTTCCGTGTGCACAGCTCCTGCTTTGCACTTGGATAATATTTTATCACTGCTCTGGTGACTGACAGCTCTCACAAAATCCTGCCAGGGGGACAAACCCAGGCTGTACCTGAGGCAGCTGATCTCCTGTCTCTTGCATGCCCATAGTCCTTTAACAATTTAGAAGAGATGTTGTGAAGTCTTTTGCCTGATTATTTTAAACAAAATACTCGGCCTCTGAAGACAATTTCATGACTTTTTTTGCATTAACTGTCAGCCTCATTGAAGGTGTTAAGAATGTCCTGCAGGACATGCCTTAGCCAGTAGACTGAGTGGTGTCTTCTTTAGTTTTTTCTTCAAAAATGTTGGTTAAATAGAATTTCATCTTTTTCCAAGGTTTGAGGATAACTTCACAAACCTTTCCTTGACTTAGACTCACCACTGTTTTCCAGTTATTTCTTTTTGTTACTTATTTCTTATACATGCTAATCCAACTCACAGATTGTAGTCATTGCCTGTTACTTTTCATGAGTATTATCCAGAGTGACAGAGCTGATGGAGTAGAGCCTCCTTGCACTTCACTGAATATTGCTGTGGTACAACAGAGGTGCCTTTCTATTTCCTAGTCAGATAAATTGCACTAAAATGTAATGATTACATGGATTACTTCCAAAGGATAACACTTCAAGTTTACATTCATTTCCTTTTGTAACTTTAAAAAGCTTGTCCTCGTGACAATTTTTAATGCAAAAGGGCTTTTTTTGGTCATTCTGAGAATTGGGATTACTATATTGTGTAATTATTACTTGTGTCCTGAGAAATCTATCAATACTAGAAGGAAAACAATTTTCCCTTCTATTTCAGTACATGATTATACATTCTGTATATATACACATTTCTGATAATGGGTTTTAACCAACATTTTATTGATTTACTGTAGTTACATACAGAGTAATAGCCTTCAGTTCTTTGGGATTTCATAGTTTTAATATACTTTATGTCTTCTTTACAAATGGGACAAATGAATCACAAGTATTAGTTACATTGTGCCCTGTGTGTATCCTCAAGATGCTCAGGTGCATTAGTATTGGCTCTTAGGATGGTTTTTGACTGAGTGTTTCTTTTATTACAGCTCATAATGCAGTGAATGCAATTTTGGAAGTTGATTTATGATCAAAATTTTTCTTGTACGTCCTTTAAAATTTTAAGCACATTAACTGTAGCAGGTTTGCAAATAGGAAAGTAGTTATCAACTACAATTTGGGGCTCTTTATCACCTTACTGGTATGTTCAGATGGAAGTACTGTGTACTGAACACAGGGATATGGTACTTTAGTAAAATATATTTGAAGTTTGGGAGGTGCAAGTCGTTGCTCCTGTGTCCTGTAGGATACACAGATTTAATATAATAGTTCTGTACACAGAGCAGTCTGCTGAGAGCTTCAGGCCTTGGCATTAAAAGAAAAAAACCCACAAATCAGCCCCAAACAACCCCAAACTCAAAAAAACCCAAACAAGAAGAGAACTTCTCACACCTTAATAAAGCTGTTATTTTCAAAACACTGTTTAAGTTCCCTGTCTGCCTAACTGGGGTTTAACCCTGTCTGGCTTACAAATAAATCTTTTATTTTTCCTTTACATATGCTTTTGATGTATGTCATCCATCAATGTTAGCAAGAACAGTAAATGCATTGATCTATTGCTGCACTTGACAAGTTAAATAACACTTTATGTAAGAAGTATTGATTTATAAAATCCAGTACATGTAATTAACATTAGAACTGTCAAAAGTTGAAAACAGTATTAACTTGCTGCTTATTTATAACCCAAAGAAAATGAAATAAAATATCCAGATTAATCAACTAACTCCTTTTCTTTGCTTTCAGATATGTCAGGCTCAGTTACGTTTTCTAGAACAATGATATGTTTCTTCCAATTTTGACAAGAAAAAATTACATGTTTCATCAGTACTGCTGAAAATAATTCTATAGTCTCTAGATCTGTGTATTTTCCTTGAAGTGGTGAAAGAATTCCACTTGGGTAGCTCTGGAAGGATTTGGTGTAAAAGACACGGATAAGTGGTGATATTTGGGAAAATGGAAGTGCCCAGTTTGTGTGAGGCTTCCAAAGAGCCTTTGATCAGCCCTTTGGGAGTGTCTGCACAACATCCCGAGAGCTCTGCAGGGATCCCTCTGTGCTTCTGCCTCTGACCTGTCCCTGTGCAGAGTTTGCTTGAGATGTGGGAATATTTCACTTGTGCTCTGTGAGCTCTGGGCTGTGCCTTGTTGGCATTTCTGTCCCAATGCAGCATCACACAAGGATATGAACAGTGCGAATGTGGAGATAGGAACTCACCACCCTCCAATTCAGTAACACTGCTGAGATCCTTAGGATTGAGTTTTTTGAGGCAGACATTACCCAATTTCTGAACCTATTTACATTCTTCAAATTTAAAAAAAAAGAAAAAAGAAAAAAAAAGAAGAAAATTACCAGCTACACTGAAACAAAATAACAATAGCAGTGAGCAGTAGGCATTGCTTTTAACAAAGGTTTGAGCATGAATCATTTCCCCTCCAGCCCCCTTCATCAAAAGAGATGTGTTTATATCTTCTCTGGATATTCATAGCTGCTTTTCTATTTAGAAATGAATTCTCCTTGAAAACATAAATAGGCTCCTGACATGGCTTTCAGTGCCTTTGCTGTTCCTTTGTTTCCTCCTGCTGCTCTGTGTTTCTGTTCTGGTACTTCGAGACACACCTCAGCTGTTTACCTTTTTGATTTAATTTATCTTCTGCACACTGAGAACACCTCTTATACCAGGGATGAACTTGAGCAAAGTGCATTTACGTTTTCATCTTTTCTCTCCTGTTAAGTGTTCTGTAGGGTTTCATCTTGCCTTCATGCCGGCGTTGGTCGGAATATTTAGCGGATATATTTATAAATTGCTGGATAGATATCCGTGTGATCAGACTGCCCTACAATAGTTGGAGATTGTAGATTATGTAGCAGCAACAATAGCTTCCTTTGTGGCTAAAATAATGAAGGAAATCCTGCTATATTTGGATTTTCTTTTGGCGAGGCAGCTCTGCCTTCCACCTGCTGTGGGCTGAGATTTAAACACTAACAACTTATTTCCTTGAGTCTCTGAGTGAGGCTCTGTAAACATCACCGTATGAAGAGAATATGAAAAGCACAGAGGTTGTGCTTTGATACCAAATTCAGAGGCTGGAGGTTTCTTTGGAGATTTTGTTTTGGTTTTGATAGTTAATGGGCTCTCTTTCATTTGCCCACTTTGTATGGATGTGCCTTTTTCTTTCAGTGCATTTGTAACTTTCTTAAAAACATCCTCATGAATTATTTTAAAACAAATTCTGGAGCCTTTTTTGTGGGTGAACCACACTAAGCATAATTTGAGAGCATCATATGTAGCTTCTTTGATTTTTAATCTTGCAGCAGGTAATGGCTTTAAGCTGCAAGAGGGCGACTTTGTATGGGATATTGAGAAATCCTTCCCTGGGAGGGTGGGCAGGCCCTGGCACAGATTCCCAGAGAAGCTGTGGCTGTCCCTGGATCCCTGGGAGTGCCCAAGGCCAGGCTGGACAGTGCTTGGAGCAACCTGGGATAGTGGAAGGTGTCCCTGCCCAGGGCAGGAAGGTGGCACTGGGTGAGCCTTTCCAACACAAACCATCCTGGATTCTGTGATATTCCATGAATTCACAGTTATAAATGTTGGTTGCCTTCTGCTATACAATAAACCAATATAATTTTTTTTGCCCTGACTGAACAGAATTATTACAGGTGGTCAGAAAGTGAGACTAAAACATGAGGTGTAGAAATTAAATGGGAAAAGGAAGCCTTAGTGGGATTTTAGGTTAATACATCAGGAGCTGCTTGAGGCTCAGTTAAAACGATATCAGCTCATTATTTTTTTTCTCCTTGGCTGGTCTGCTAAAGAAATCAATTTTAAGAAAAGAATAATACAATTGCATGTGGGAAAGGCTTTCTCGGTGTATTTGGGGATAACTGAGAGAGGTTTATGTTGAATTTTAATGGAGCGATGTTACCAACCTCTGTCTTCTTTTTTTTTTCCTATCAGAATCCAGGTCCTGTAAAAACTCTGTGGTGGTTCTTGGGCCCTTCCTCTTTTCAGTTCTGTTTTGAGTGTTTCTAATAAAACTTGAGAAATCTTTTCTCAAAAGAGAGTTCTTCAAGAAGTGATTCTGTAGTGAATGAAAGGATGGTCTTTAAATAGATGGCAGAGTGTGAAGGAGCAGATTCTGTGAATGCAAAAAATAGGTTATGTTTAAGGACTTTTAAGCAGTCAGTGATAGTAAGATTTTCTTTTTTTATTGTAAAAAAAATCTGCTCTGGCTTTTTTCTGTTGTCTCAGGATGCAAATGGATTTTTGTAGTTCATCTAAAGCTGTTCATAGAGAAAAATGGAAGAAGGCTAAGAGAGATAACAGGAAATGTTTGTGCCTTAAAACGGGGAAGAAAGGTTGAAAATACTAAAACAGGTTTTACTGTAGAAAGTCACTTTGTGGTGTTTATCTTAGAATTATAGAAGTTTCTAAGGGAATGAATTAGGATGTTTGTTCTTTTAAGCAATACTCGGTGTTAGCCAAGATTTTGGAAAAACATTTGGTCTGTTTGCATCAAGAAATGAGGAGCAGAGAAGCCAACTGGAATCTGCAGTGCCATTTAGGTAATTCTGAAATACAGAAGTGATGCTTCAATTTAAAAAAAAAAAAAAGAATTTTTAATTAAATCTACTTAACTATCAGTGTGAAACACTCATTCTTGCCGCTTGGGACTCCTATTCTATTGAATTGTTGAAAGCTAATCATAACTATACATTACAGAATGTTTAGTTTTCCTCTTGGGATAGACTGCAACAGGTTTGCAATCTTTAGTTCAATATTTCCTCCATCCAAATCAAATATATGATTGGCAATTACCCAATAACTAACTTGCCAATTAGTTATGTGACCTCTTCAAGGCAAAAAAAGAGAAGTTACCCATTGAAATCTTGTCTCCCTGTGACTCTGCATTTAAAAGACGTAAATGTTACTTATCCTAGAAATATGTAGGTTTCCTCACAGAACTTGCTGAGTCCTAAAACAATTCCATCCCCAATTAAACCTTTAAAAGCACTATCCATCAACTTCAGCTGATAACTGTATTTGCATTCAGGGATTATAATGGAGGCTCCCAAAAAGAAGGTTATCTTTTTAATCTCTAGGATGACAAAAATGGGTAACGTGGGCTCATTTACTTGATGTGTGAAATTGGGGAAGAAAGACTGATTTAAGTAGAGTTGCTTCAGTACTCTTCCAATATAAAATCAGATATCGTTTTTGATGGAAGTTCAGGAAATCCATTTTAAGAGAATGCTTTATACCATTGTGTGAAAATTCTTAGCTGCTGCAGTATATTTGAAAAATAACCTGATATTTTAATGAAATATTCACTATGATGCATCAGTCCTTTGCAATCGAGGTTTAGAATGAGGCAGTAAAATGCAATTTAAATTTAATTGTTGTACTTGGTGATTTATGTCACACTTCCAACCACAAAAATTTGAATCTCAAAGATCCAATATTTTGGGTAAAACAGACTTCCTGCAAATCAATACAGTTAAAGTGACTGAATGCTCTAATGTATGTTTGACATTGTTGACAGTTTATGAATAGATCATATACTAACTTCCACAGCATCTCACCAATGCATTTTAGAAGGTTTGAATTCAAAAGAAGATTGATTCAAATATATCTGAGTTCAATCTGACTTTCTGGTACATTTCCCAGGATTTACTGTGTAATAATTCCAAATTCATATGCCATGTAAGCTATTGAAGTTCATTTCCACAAGAGAATACAACTTGCATCCAGAGCTAGCACATGTACGCATGTATATCAGAGACTGTGAGATTAAAAAACTGAGATAACAAGACTAAAAGATCCTTTTGAAAAGGAAATAGAGAAAAATCTTTTCCATATCCAGCTTGGGAATAAGAAGAAAACTCATTTTCCCAGGAGGTTGCAGTTATTTGCTGTCAGAGCAGAGCAGCTCGTGCTCGACTGTTCGTGCTTGACAATGTCCCAGCTGAGCTTCAGTCTGGTCTTGAATGGGATTCTGCTGTCCATAGTTGTGTCTGCTTTCTTTGGATTACTGAAAAGATTCTTCCTGTCTCTCGTTTGGGTTTCCTGACTAGTTGCCTTTTTACCCATACTTTTGTTTTACACACTCAAGGCCCCAGACAGACTTTTCGGGGTACTCTTTCCATGGCAGTCATCATTTATCCACCTGAAGGTGGCTCAGATCTCTTTTCCTCACAGACACAAAAACATTTCTGTATTGTTGGTCTTCTGGGCTGGTCATTCAGCCCCTGTCTCATTTTCCTGGACAATTCCTCAGAGATAATTCTTTATTTCCCTGTGTCAGCTGCTCATGGCTTTAGAGAAGCATATGAAGAGTAATGTGCATCATGTTTTGACTGGAGATTAATAAGCTAAAATCAATAGAGGTGTGTTACTTAATAAGCCAATTGTGTTTTTCTTCGAGTTTGAAAAATGTATCTGAGTCAAAACCCTATTTTCAATATTGCACCTGTTGGGTGTACTGAGCTATGGAAAGGCAGCTGCTCACCTGGTATTTGTTAAGTGATTGAGCTGTATTTGCTCAGAATTGCTGATTTATGTGCAGGTTAATCTACTTTTATATTCAATATTAGCTCACCTAAAAATTACTTAAGAGTAGAGATGCATAACAAAGACAAATAGCAGTGGGGATCTCTCAACCTGCTCTCAGCCCTGCCTGCATTTTCCTTCCCCTGAGTCCAATGTCTGAGTATTGTTGAATTTAGTTCTCAGTCTTTATTTTGAGGTAAAATCCATCTAAGCTTTGCATGGACCAAAGAAAGAAACTGGATGGGCCAGCCCAGCAGTGTAGTGAACCTCAGGCAGTTCAGAGGTGCAGAAAAGCAACACAGTCATGCTGTGGAGCAAATTTCCAGATGATTTTGGCATATTCAGTCCTAGTTCTTCTTGAGGTTTACATAAAATAGATCTGCAGCATCCTTTTAAGGACACACGTTGGGATGTTGGCGAGTTTGGTAAGCAGAGTTAATGAAAATTTACTGAAGCTGTAAATATACATGTGCCAACAGATTGGCACCTCATCCCTTTGCTCCTGCCTGCAACTCAGAGAATTTTTTAATTACTATTACTTTTATTTTTAAATCAGCATGGCTGAAGAGCCAGAGAGGCTGGAAATATTAACACATTTAGAAAAAGCAACAGTGTATAGCATGAATGCTTCCTTTTTTTTTTTCTTTTTTTTTTTTTTTTTTTGGTAGGTAGAAAGTTATTCCAGCCAAGAATAAGAATTGCAGTTTTTTGGGGTTTTTTTTTGGTTGTAGGACTCGGGTTTTTTATTAGTATTTTACTCCATTCTTGAAGAATATAAAACCAGAGATGCTTTCCTGGCTTCCAAACCCTTGGCTGGCCAAGGTTAGCCCTTGGTGAGCCCTTCCTGGAGTTAATTATGAAGTGCAAGTGTCTCGTACCTATTACCTGCCCCCTCGTGTTTTCCATCCCTTAGCCAGTTACTTCTTTCCTACAACTTCCATTCCGAGATGGCTTTGATTTTTTTCTTGCCAATTTTCCCGTTTCTCTGGGATGCTCTAGAACGACCAAATTTTCCTTGCAGGTCCGGTTTTAAATTCTGCTTTCCATTTCCGCTCCAAGCTGTAAATAAAGCCCAGGACGCAGCCCTGGTTTGATGCTGAGCCTGAGGTGTGAGCAGCCCTGTGCTGCAGAAATGCCAACCTCACCAAAGCTGCCTCTCTGCCCGGAATCTTTGCTCTGCATTTTATTTCCATTTCTGCTTTCAGGGAATGTTTAGTGAGCTCTGATTGCATAATTGAATTTGATAAACTGATGGTATGTGATTGATGAGAAAGTCAGGAATAAAGGATTAGAAGATAAAATTACTCCAAGGGTTTAAGTAAATCTTCCAGAGAGCCAGGGTAATTTATAAAGCATGCTATACTCTTTATAAAAATATTCCCGTAGGTCTATTAAATTTTAGCTTCTAACTGAACTGGATTGAGTTTTGAGAATCATTTTCATGTAATAACAGCTTGATTGTGATGCTTTAAATGGGAGATAGCTCTGAGTGGGCTGCGGCATCACTGGGTTTGGAATATTTGAGCAGGAAATGTAGGGCTGAATGACAGACTTGTGGGCAGCACTTTGTCTTCCAAACACATCATTTTTGCTTGGAAAGACATGAAGTTAGGTGCAAGTGGATAATTCAGGTCAGTAGTGAGGGAGGTTCTGCTGCTGAGTCTGTGAATCACTGAAAACAAGGATCAACAAATTCCTCATTCTGGTGCAGACACCACTTTGAGCTCTCCCTCAGTGACTAAACTTTCTTTGGGGAGGAATAGTTTAGGGAACTCATTCTGTATCTCTGAACAGGAGCAGGTGAGTGCTGTTTTCAGGGCGCTCAGCACTGATCGTTTCCCTTTGCCAGCTTGTCTCTGTGTTCTCCCCCCGAACACCAGCTCTGCTCCCAGCTGCTGCCTTTCCATCTCTGGAGGAAGCCTGGCACCTTTAATCTTGCCAGGGTAGAATGTCTGAAACTCCCTTGGGAGACTCCCCAAAATACATCTGAAGCCTTTGACAGGATTGAACATTTTCTCACTTGTTTAGAAATACCTTTATAAAAATTTGCTTTTCACTCTGGCTAAAATAACTGTATTTCACTGGAACATCCTCTTAACTCCAACTTAAATTTTTCTTTATAATGTTTAAAATATTGGTTGATTTTACTAGTTAGGAGACAATGAGAATTGGGATGATTTCACAGTAATTGCAGTCATTAAAACAACTAAAAAAGAAGCTTTGCAGAATATATTTTCAGTCATGTAATAGTGTGGAGAAGTGTAAAAACTATCCTTGGCTTGTCTGGGAATGTCTGCTAGTTTGGAACTATTCCAATTTTCTCATATGTTGAATTGTTGTGGCTTCCTGTATAGCCAATTTAAAGAAGATACTGCTGATCTGCATTCATCATAAATCAGTTTGTTGGAAAGGCAGGTCATTTAAAACACCACAAATCAGAAAAGGACCCTACCTCAAAATACAGTTTTTAATTCAGTTTGTTCAATCAGATTTCATGTGATAGTTTATAAACATTGCTTTAAGATTACGTGGGGTTTTTTCTGCATAAATGACTGTGTTTCTGAGGTTAAACTCTAAAAACTCAGGAGACAATTTATCAGTACAAACCATCAGTACAGTTTGTTTGAAATGCAGGTTATTTAAAACGCCACAAATCAGAAAAGGACCCTACCTCAAAATACAGCTTTTAATTCAGTTTGTTAAATCAGATTTCACGTGATAGTTTATAAGCATTGCTTTAATATTACGTGGGTTTTTTTCTGCATAAATGACCATGTTTCTGAAGTTAAACTCTAAAAACTCAGGAGACAATTAGTCAGTACAAACCATCAGATGTGTGGGGAGCTCTGCTGATTTCTGGTCTCCTGCAGGAGACACTTTGGCCACAGTGGGCCTGGGGCTCCCAGCCCAGCCCAGCTCTGCCCTGGCACCCTTCAACGATAACAACTCTGCTCTGCCAAGCCATGAAAATTCACTGATCAGAGTGAAGCTCAGGGCTTGGAGAAGCTGATCCCCCAGGCTGGGCTGTGAGCCTGTGGAGCACCAGCAAACCCCAGCAGCACCCCTGCCCCGAGCTCCCCATCCCCAGTCCCCGTGATGCAGTCCTGGGGCTCTCAGTGATCCTGGGACCTGTGCATCCGAAAATTGCAGCCAGCCTTGAATGGTGTGTGAGGTCACTGCCCTGCAAACTGTAAGAAATAGGTTAAACGCTTTAAATAGCAAGTGTAAAAATGCCTGAGCCTGTCTAAAATAAATTCTAAAAGGAAGGTTTGTGGTTTAAATGAGCCATTACTTGCACCAGGACAACATTTGTGTATCTTGGGGGTTTTTCTGTAATTCATGTGTAAAGTACACACACTGCACCTGCGCTCTTTAAAGCAGAGCTCAGTATTGTCCACCTACTGAATATTATTCATATTCTGTATTAAACCTCTGACTTTGAATATCACTTCTGTGTTTTATGTGTAATCATAAAATCCTGGAAGTGTTCCAGGCCAGGTTGGACAGAGCAGCCTGGGACAGCAGAAGTTGTCCCTGCCCATGGCAGGGGCTGGAACTGGATGAGCTTTAAGATCTCTTCCAACCCAGGCCATTCTGTGTTAATTTTGATTTTAGAAGGTAATTGTATGCTTCTAAAATTCAGCCTAAATAAGCCTCTGTAGGTACAAGTAGAAATTTGACACGTAAAGCGTGAAAACCTTCATCTTCCAGAGGTGAGCGGGGTAGGTCTCCAGCAGGTGTGGACTCAGAACCAATCTGTATTTCAGCAGAGCTTTGGCAATGTACCCATCGAGAATTTTGCTGCTTGGAGTGTTTTATTTGTGATACACAAGAGTTTGAGATTACATGTGGCCCTTGCATATTACTGAAGTACCCTAATTCACAATCTGTTAGTGGCTTCAGGTAATATAATTTAACACATTTTGGTTGGCAAGAACATTGAAAAACACATTAAACTTCTGAGGTGTTTTTTTCTAAATTCTTTTCCCTATCAAGAATCTTCATTTACCCTGAGACTTTTCCTGCTGTGATAATCATTTCTATCCAAGATTACTCTTCTGGTTTCTATTCAAAAAATAAAAAAAAAAAGCTTTGAGTGGATTTAATCCTCTGAGAGGAGAAGGGGGGGAAAAAGCCAATAGGGCTGTTCACTGCCTGCCACAGCAGACAATGTTGGAATTCTCATATGGATAAAGAGTAAACATGGACAAAAGCTTGTCTGAGTGGGCAAGGACAAAGTTTATCAAGATCTTGGTAATTCTGCCTCTACAGATAAAGCTTAGTTATGAATGTACCAGTGTAAGCCTTAACTGAATCCCATTGTTTCTTGTTTTACTATGACCATGTTGGGAAAAATGAGCTAAATGTCAGTAGTTTTTCCCTCCATTTTCTCAAATAGCCTCCAAACCAATTTTTTTTCATTTGTCTTTCAGGAGATGTTGCACCATTCTTCAAGACAGAGCCAGGCTTGCCCCAGATCCACCTGGAAGGAAACCGCCTGGTCCTTACGTGCCTTGCCGAAGGCAGCTGGCCCTTGGAATTCAAGTGGTTGCACAATGACAGTGAAATAACCTCCTACTCCAGCGAATACAAGTAAATAACATCTAAAGAATCACCTTCCCTGAGTGTAATTGCAGAAAAACCCAACCCCAAAACAACCCCCACCCCCTCGATTTCCCAATACCTCAAACAGCTTTGTAGATAGAGGTGCAGGGACCTCGGGCTTTATTATGAAAGAAGAGTGGGTTTTGTAAACAGATGAGATTCCTTTGCTAAAAATGAGAGTTGACTCTTCAAAACACGGGTCCTAACATAGACTTTTTACGTACCAAAAGTACTTCCTGCTGGAGATGTAACTTCTACCTGTATTTTTATTAAATAGGAGACACATTCCTTAGCTAATGTTACATATGATGTGTGATTCATCCTGGAGCAGAGCTCAGCTCCCAGGGACTGTTCATCTCCATCACATCTAGAGGAATGTGGTCTGTCTCAAATTCCACACAAAACCTTCTGTTTCAATGCGAAGAATGCCAAAACCGAGCTGATAGTTTAACAAAGTGTTCTTTAGTGATTGTGCAGTTTGCCCCCAGGAGCTCCCCCTGCCCTCCTCCCCATCCCACAGACATTCCATCCAACAGGAGAAACCACAGTGTGGCTTTATCAGAGCTCGTTCCTGCTGATAGGCAGCACAGGGCTGGCCACGTACCAAAGTGTCAGACAGCCAAGTTTTGTCTGCTTTGCTCTGGTGTGGGAGGATTAACTGGGTTTTCTCCATGCAACTGGAAATTTCTGTACCTCTGTGGAAATTTGATTTTTATGCAACTTGTTTGTCGCTTTCAAATTTTGTAGAAATTGCTAGGTGAGTTCAGAAGTTATCAGGGGTGAGTGTGTGACAGAGAGAGCCCATGTACAACACCTGTACCTTTTGCAAACCAAGCTAAATACTGAATTTTGGGGATACAAGGCTTATGGTAGGGAAAATTATGCTCCATCACCATAGATAGAAATTACAGTACAAGTTGGTATGCAGATAATGCAGGTAATTATACAAAAGTTCTGTGTTATTACACAAGGTAAAATCCATAATTACTTTTCTCAAAGATTTTCAAAATTGTATTTTTGATGTTATTTACATTTACAAAGCAGTAGGAAAAAAAAATTCCCTTAAATAATGTCTTAAAACTTTGGGGGTCATTTAACACTTGAAGTATTTAGCAACTGTTTAAATTCAAACATTTAGTTCTGTATGAAGCTGCCTAGAAATGCAAGACTTTGGGTTTAGATGAGCCCTCTCAGTCCTGAGTCCCTGCACCTTTTAATGGTTGCTGTTTTCAAGCCTTGGGATGTGCTGCTCCCTCCAAAAGAGCCACGTGCACATAAAGAGGAGATTTGTGAATACTTTCTAGAAAGTAAAAATATCTCTAATAGCACAGCAAATCACAGGAGGGTTGAGCATCACTTTGTGTAAATGCCACTTGTTTTGATCAACAGCAGCAGAGACAGTTGTAGTTTTGGTAGAAGGAGCTGAAAGCAGCCCTGGAACGTGTGAGATGCTGAGAAAGTGGGAGAAAAAACGGTGTGGGAGGACAAACTCTTGAACATGGAATGAACAACAAGAAAAGGTTGGAACTGCAGCCCTGCAGATGTGCCAGGCACTGGAGACTGACATTTCATGGTATTAGGAGAAACCTGAGTGCGAGTGTGTGACATTTGGAAATAAGATCAGAATGCCGTGGTATTTCTTAAGCAAGTGGACATCCTAACACAAAATTAGAATTTTACTGTGTATGGCAGTGTGAGTTGGAATCAGTTATTGGAACACCTTTCCCAAGCTGTGCGTGCACATACCTGCGATCAGTCCCTTGTTTCTTATTGCATTTAATTTATTCTGGTGAATGTCAGGTCATGATTCAAATCATATTTATTAATTCTTTGGGTTTTATATTGTTCTTATTTCTATTTCTAATTAAAAGAGCTGGTGCAGAGGAAACTGCTGATTTATGATAATAAAATAACGTTGATAGAAAATACTAATTTAGAAATTGCATCCCTACTGCTACACCGCAGTCAGAGATCAGCTAAACAGGATTTTGATTCTGTAGAAATGCAAAGCTTTAAGCTTCCAAAAAATGGCATAGGTGCATTAGGATGAATGAAAGCAAGGAAAAGATATGCTTAGACATAAAAATTCCAGTTGCAAAATTTAACTTTTGACCCCATAATAGTTTGCTGTGCAGTTCTCTTGGGTAAATAGTCTGTTTAAATGCACGAATCTTCCCTGAGTAAGTGACTTCTGCTGCAATTTGAATCATCAATCAAAGATTTTCGGTAATTGATATTACTTAGTGTGTATCAGTTAGAGCAATGTCTATATTGTAACAGGCTGAAGATATATTATTATAACACCCCAAGTGAGTAAAGAACTAATTGGAGTCTCTGCGTGGTGACACTGTGACCCTGGAGGAGCAGCTTTGCTTTGTCTAACGAAGCTGCTTGTGTGCACAGCCTGCCTTTTACAGTGACTCTGCATACACTGCTTTGGATTAAGAATTTATAAAACAACCTTATAAATTCTTTGTGATCTCAGATACATGTTATGAAAACAAATCAATGCTGCTGACTGCAGTAGCAATTTTGGTTATGTCTATAAGTTAAGAGACTTTAATGTTCAGGCAGTGTCTTTTTTCTGTTTTCTTTTTTCCCCTTTGTTTTCTTTTGAATTAAGTTCTGGACCAGGTGTGCCTTTCATATTTGCTTTTGTGGCCTGAAGATATTGATTTATTTGAATTTAAGAAACTGAAGTTATGTCTAAGCAGACATACACTTTCAGCCAAATTACTTAAAAGTATCTGATTATTGTATCTGTTTTTTTAACACTGGATGCATTTAAACTCTATTCTGTATAAAAACGTTAGATCAGTTGATGCATAAGTCTTTTGTTAAAAAGCTTGAATAGATAAAAAGTAACACGAATATCTAATAAAATACATTTAGTTTTAATTCTGTATCCATAATCATGGCTATTAAATCGCATCGCCTATAGCTTAGCTTTTAACTCTTAGGGCATTTAAAATTAAAATGAGGGTTTAAATTTTAAATTAGGAGTGAACTGTAAGTGTTAGGTGGGATTTCTCCAGCGGTGTCTGATGCCACTCCCTCCTTAAACTCCTTGCAGAGCGGTAGTGGCGCACGTCACGCTCGGGGAGACTCCCCTTGAAGCTTTTCCTTTCCGCTTGTCACTTCCCATCTCTCTGCAGAACCTTCCCCCACGCCAGGTTCTGGTTGGCTGTGCCACTCAAAATGAGGAAAAAGTCGGGGCTGACTTTCCAAAGTCCTTGCAGAGATCCCCAGAAACCTCAGGGAGCCTCCTGGCATCTCTACAATGGGAAGATCTGTCTTGAAAGTTTGAGTGTAGACAAGAATAAAGCAAAATTATGTCTTGTCACTGTAAGAAATTGTATTAACCTTCGATTTCAATTCATTCTGGGGAAGAAAGTCTTGTTCAGAACTTAGAAAGGGCTATTTATATCCCTTCTTGCAGATCAGGAAAGAAGTGGAATGGGGAAAGCATAGCACAAAAAGCGGTATTGTGACTGTTAGGTCAATAGAAAAGTAGGTTTTAAAAAAATAATAAGACATACGAGGTGCATAAAGACTGTTTAAAATTGTAAACACAGAATCAGAAATTCCATTAATATTTATCCCTTGCCCAGGTCTGCAATTTTCAAGTTAGTCTCAAACAGCATAAACACATGTCCTATCTCTTTTTTTCACTTTTGTTATTTAATTCTTCTAATTTTGCTTGCTGTACCTGCATATTATCCTCAGTAGGTCCACTGAGAATCCAGCTTTTCTAGGTTTTGGCTGTCTTGGAATTTCCAAGGTAGATGGGATTTTCACTGTAAATTTTTAAAGGATTTCATTTCTTCAGGCAACATGTTAAGAATGTTTCCTGCTGAAACTTTAATAAGTCAGAAAAGAAAACCAAAGTAGGACACTTCTGATCTAATTGATTTGTTTTCTCCTGGTGGCAGCAAAACTAACTCTGCATTACTGTCCTAGTACAGATGAATGCTCAGGAAAGAAGACTTTAATTTTGGCTTTATTTAATAGAAAAGCCAATGCAATAAATGTTAGCCAAGTAGGACACTAAATCTTTATGGGAGGAAGAAAGATTGTTAATGTATAACTATTTGGTAAAAATAACTGTAAAAATTAATTTTCAGTATTTGTCAGAATCTTCAATTATTTTTTTTTTCATAAAGATGTTTTACAACAATCTTCTGCCTGGCAGAGGAGGAAATTATTTTGTAGGGAAGCACAGAAGCCTTCTGTCCTATTGATTTCCATCCTCTGCCTTGTATTTTCACCTCTTTTCTCACTGCGTTCCCCATGGCGAGGCTCATCAGGCAAGAGGCGACAACATTCCCCCTTCAGAGCGATTATTGTGTGCTGGGATTGCTGTGCCTCCTGCGCAGAGCGCAGGCTGCATCCTCCTGTCCTCGCTGGTGCCCATTGCCACAGCCACGGGAGGAGATGTGCTGGAGGAGGTCCCAGGAGCCACCTCGGGCACACGAGAGCAGCCAGGGGCTCCCAGGAGCCCAGGGGTGGCTGAAGCTGTCCCGTGGTGCTGGGCTTGGGGCTGGGCCCAGGGTTTGGTGCTGGCACCCCTTGGCTGTGGTGCATTCCGTGACCTTGCTGTGATCACAGCCTGCGTTTGTCACCCACACTGCGATCTTCTGATTCCTTTGTTTTTAATGCTCCCTGATCCTGGTCAGGTATAAAGCTCTGCGTCTGGGTAGATAAGATGTATGTATAGATAGATAGATAGATAGATAGATAGATAGATAGATAGATAGATATAGATATATAGATATATGCGTATATAGCTATATAGATATAGATATATAGATATATGTATACCATATATACATATATATGTGTGTATGTATATATACACACACATACATACATATATATGTGTGTATATATATACACACACATACAGTATATACAGTATATATACATATATATGTGTATATAGATACACATATATACAGTATATACAGTATATATACATATGTGTATATAGATACACATATATAGTGTATATAGTATATATACATATACATACACACATATCAGTATTTATAGTATACATTATATATACACATATATACAGTAATAAGTATATATACATATATATGTGTGTATATATACACATGTATACAGTGTATGTAGTATATATACATATATATGCACATATATTCAGTATATATAGTATATATGCATATATATATACAGTTTATATATTAGTTATACATATATATACTCACATATACAGTAGATATATACAGGATATATATGTGTGTGTATATATGTATACACAGTATATATAGTATATATACATATAGATATAGTATATATACATATATATACATATATACGGTATATATACACAGTGTATATGTGTGTGTGTGTATATATATATATATACAGTATATGTGAGTATAAGAAGAAATGTTTTCTTCTAGCAGAATTAAATGTTGAAGATTAAAATTCAGCGGTTTTCCTTCTCTTTATCTTCCATAAAGACTTTCATTAATCCTGCCATAATATCTCCTGAAGGTGACTGGGGGAATATGCGCTTGTGATTAATGTTTGTTTAATGCAGGATTATCTCTATTATTCATGTGTTTGATTCACATTAAAACTGTGCCTATCGGCTCATTTTCATGTTGGGCAATCAGATGTAGCCAAATGAGGAAGGTGAGATTAGTGGACCAAGGGTCTGTTTGAGCACATGGTGTCCATTCCACGATTCCTCAGAGTTACAGTGGTCACCCAGCAGAGCTTTCAGTGGAAAGCTTTGGTAATTCTTGCAAGTTTTCCTAATACCTACACTTACTCTTCTCCTGGCTCCTCTGAACAAATTACCTGCTTTGCCTTATGAATGAAGGTAGAGAAAATTAAGGGAAAAAAAGTAAATCTGTCTTTCAAGTCAATTTTTTATATACTTGGCATTTATCATGTGCAGAACTTAAGACTGAGAGATATTTCATGCATTTCTTGTTAGCTATTCTTTAAAAATCCATCTATAACAGACAATAATGTAGCCAAAGTCTAGAGATTACCTGAGAATGCTGTTGGTAAGAAAAAATACAATAAGCACTGCAGACAAAGTATATAACAGGAGGAATTGCTCTCTAACTGTGCCTTTTGCCTGGCAGGTACATCATCCCAGCTCTGCAGAGGGCTGACGCTGGCTCCTACCAGTGCATCGTGAGGAACAGGATGGGGGCACTGCTGCAGAGGAGATCTCAAGTCCAAGTGGCATGTGAGTCTGGGTGGGGTCACTCTGTGACTCGTTCGCTTCTTTTTGGGCAAAGAAATCAATGTTCTGATAACATCTGTTAGTCAGAACAGGTGTTAGATATCAGATTTAGTGGATTTTTAAATTATTGCATCACAAGAAGTTTCATACTTCAGTTATCATCTGGGAAACAGCTCAGAGCAGTGCATCACTGAGGCTTTGAGCTGTTCAAAGCCATGAAAATGAGATTGTTTGGAGATATCTGTAGCATGAGAAAGCCTTTACACCTCACCCTGAATACACAGGGATTAAGCAAGGCCATGCAGCACAAAACTATCAATCCAAACAACGACGACAAAAAGTCCAGCAGCCTCCGAAAGGGAATGGGATGGTGGGGATAGCACCAGGAAGATTTCCCATCGTAATCCTTGTGATACAAAATCAGCAGTTTCACAACAAAACTTTAAAATTCTGTTCTCAACACCTTTCTGAAGCAACCCCCCACAATGTTTGCACCGCTTCAGTTTGGACTGTGAAATCTTTGAGCTCCAGCTGCCATTTGGAAAGGTTAAGTTGGTTTTCTCAGGAGTTTGTGCTAGTGAACACAACAGAAGAAATAATGACATACTCTTGATTTCCTTTTACTCAATTAACATGTAGAAAATATAATTCAAATAACTTTTTTGGGAAATAATAGTAAAATTAGGCCTTATTCTTTTTCCGAAATAAAAGTGTAAAAAGTGACAGATTTGTGGGCTGTGCCTAAGAAGTCTCCTACATGGATCAAATTTCTCCTCCTCAGGGTCAGTAACTGGAAATTCAGTTGTAGTAAATGTCACTTGGTAAGTGGAATTTAGAGAAATTGAATAATTTATTAGATATCCAATTTGAAGGAACTGATTCAAGTTAATCAGTATATCAATGAGGGAAATCACATGGAATTTCCTGTGTTTTAAAATAAAACCAGTTGCGAATGGTATTATGTAAGCTTTGGTATCGTGTTCATCAGTTTACTGCATTACAGTAGATTTTGTTGCTATATCTGTAATGTCAGTAATATCAGTAATTTGTTGTTTGGTCTCTCCATTGTTTCAGAGCTGCTGGGAGCTAAAGTAAAAATAAACTGCTGCTAAAATGGGGTTTTCCTTCCCTGACTTCTGCCAGCCCTTGTGCCCCTGCTGTCTCCCGACCGTGGGCTCACTCTGACCTGGGTCAGGCGCTTGCAAGTGTTCCTCCAGACATTCCCCTGCAGTTTTAGTGAATTATGTCAGGTCACAGAGGATCTGCTGAGATCTGCTGTGGGTGAACATCACTTGGAGTGAGGTGTGGGGTGAGCAGCAGGTGCAGCAGGGAAGGGGAGGGTGCGATGCCTCTCCTTGTGCAGCACGGAACCCTTGGAGGAGCCTGGGTGCCTCTGGAGCTGCATCTCCACGTGTGGTTTCAGGGCACAAAGGCTTTGGGAGCAGTACCAGGGAAAAATGTGCCCTCTTTCTCCTCCATCCCACTAACCATTCCCACTCCTGCATTCCCTCCCTTTAGGCTCAGCAGGAAATCTTGTTTCTGCAGCTGTGGGCTGGGAAACTTCCACAAAACCTGTGAAAGAGCAGCAGTCCTTTCCTTGGGCTGCTAAAGGAGTTCTCTCCCAGCTCCTCCGAGTCCTGTTCCCTCCCCAGTGGTGCCAGCACTTGTCCTGGCACAGCGGAGGGAGCGATTCCTGAGGAAGTCCTTGTGGGAACAATGGTGAGAAGCAGACACAGGAATACCTTTCCTTGCTGCTGTCTCCTGGAATGACAGCTTTATCCCCCTCTGAAGGAAGGGAAGGCTTGCGGTGCAGAGTTTTGTCTCTCCAGTCTGGATTGTGTATGTGTTTGGCTTTTCTGGAGAGAGGAAGAAGTGCAGTTGTTTACTTTTCTTCAGTTTTAGTTTTCCCCCCATTTAATTTGTAGATCTGCATTGCTGAACGAGGCTAAAAATCTCTCTCATAAATCTGTGTGAACTACACAGTCTATTTATTAATTCATTTATTCATTTATTTTCACTGGTAAAGACATTGAGGCAAAGCAAAGCAGATCCTGTGTGACTTGGGAGATCTTTGGTCCTGAACCTGTGACATAGATGGCTCCTATAGTGCACCTTGTTCCTGCAGATTGAAGTGTTCTGCAAGTTTTAAATCTCCTCTTTCCCCTCACTCAGGGTAGCTATTGATACCATGTGATTGTTTTCTGTGTTTCAAGGTTTTTTATTTAAATTAATTGATTTAAGCTGGCTGGATATAGTGAAGTTCCCGATATTTTATCATATATTACTTTTTGATTATTCTTCAAACCATATCAGAAAGAACATTCCAAGGGGTTCCTAAAATCCTCTTAGCCAGTCCTCAAAACTTCTGGAGAAGTGTGTGTTAGACACTTAACTCAGAAGGATTCACAAGAAATTATCTATTTTTGCCAGTGAGTAGAGGATGCTTCCCAATACACTTCACCTCAAGATCTCTAGTGAAAAATTGAAAGGTGTAATTATAATGGCACTGAGAAAGATCTGAGGTATTTTCCATGTCCTAGATATCTGAAGTAGCAGGGAACTTGTTAAATAATTTAAAAAATATTCTCAACGCGTGCTAACGTATTACTTAACTGAATGGGAACAGATATTTGTGAGAAAACTGCTGAGTAAATCTTAATTACAGGATGGGCTTAAAAACTCCTGGATTGTGAAAACTAAAATAATCATACAACAGCGAAGTTAATTAGATCCACCTACGCGGTTTGAAATTTCTTTTCAAGTAGCTGATCTGATTACAGTTGTAAGGAATCTGGAGCAGCAGAGGAAGTACAATGCTGATTATGTCTGAATAAATAACTTGAAAATCACAAAGATGATTAAAACTTCTTTAAAACACCATGTGTTTTTAATTTCTGCTCTTGTTCTGTCTCTTCTCATCTCCTGCCATTCGCAGACCTGATAGCAGTCTTCTCTTTGCTGGGTCCTTTCCATCCCTCTCTGCAGCACAGAACTTGGAGAAAACCCCATTGTCATTTAAAGAAAACCAAGGGAATTCAGTGGCAGAAGCTGGAATTGTTCTCTGTGTTGGTGTGTGTGTGAATTTCCTAGTTTAAATCAAATCAAAACGCAGAGAAGTTCTTTGGAGGGTGAAGAAATAAGAGCCCGCAGCCCTGTTTATTTTAATGGATAAGGATTCGATGCAAAAGGCAATGGAAACACAATAAAAGAACATTCACTGAATTTTTCCAGGGTCTCCCCAGGTCCCTGAACTTGCCTGTGAAATGAAGCCTTCAGAGGCAGAGGTTCTGCAAGGGTAGTTTCGTTTCTTCCGTTACAATTTTTGTTCAAAGCTGCCCTTTAGGGATGCACGATTGACTTGGGAGTGCAGTGCCAGAACTGAGAGCTCCCAGCGTGGCTGTGCCCTTGGAATTCCAGGATCCATTTGGGACCAGTGTCTTCTTGCCTGGGTCTGACTCTCCACTGGCCTGGCTGCAGTGAGAGAGCTGCTCTTCTGTTTGTGTAGCTGTGGTTAAAAAAAATGACCAAAAATGGACACATTTACATACACTGCGAGCATCCCTTTGCATTGCGGGGGTTTCTTTTTTATTGTGCAAGGATTTGTCTAAAAAAATCCCAACCAAGTGAAAACCCAAAGCAAAAATCCTCTGTTAAAATGTCACTTTCAGTAAAACCCCTCAGTTATTGCCCATGAACACAGGGGCCACGCAGGGCTGCTCAGGGATGCTCTGCCTGTGTGCACAGCAGTGCTTGGGTTTCCTTCGTGCCTTGTGTTCATGTGCCTCCAAAAATCAAAATCCAAACTGCCCCGGGACCCACAGTGTCCCCCTGAGTCATTATCAGCACCAGTGGCTGTTGGAAAACACGGTGATTTCTCTGCCCCTGAAAAGAAATGGGGAGAAAGACAAACCTTTTCATTTTTTTTCTTGGCAGACATGGGAGATTTCACAGATGCAGACCAGAGAAAAACAGTGACTGAAGGCCAAGCTGCAGTTCTGAACTTCCCACACATCCTCAGCCATCCGAGGCCCCAAGTGACGTGGTTCAGGGACGGGCACAAGATTATACCAAGCAGCAGAATGTAAGTCAATTTAAAGCTCAAAATACACCCACCCTAAAATATGATTAATTATATTTGATAACACAGCTTACATTTTAAGTACACTAATTAAGGTTTAAAGAGAATAAAGTAGTCGTCTTCATACTAAGTTTGAGATAAATTACTATTTTAAGACTGTCTCTGAACTTCTGAAGCAGTTTGACAAAATAATTCATGTGGTTTTAATGGTCCTGGTGCAGCATAAGGGGCTGGATATGCAGAATGTCTGTGCTTCCTTCACGCTATTCGTTTCCATGATACATTTTGGAAAAGGAAATGCTCATCTCTCAATTATGTTTCCTTGAGTGCATTTACTTAATGAATACTGAGGTTTTTCTCTTTTAATATATGAATCTGTGGGGATTTTGTTGCAGAGTTATGCTCAGTACTGTTTTCCTCACAATAACGTTCCAGATACTGTTTATTCTTTTCATTATTTTTTAGCCTACAATGACAGGTTTATTTCTCTTTTACTAATTAGGAGCTCACCTCTAACGACACAGTACTTGCACTTTGATTAGTTATTATCTCAAGGTTTGCTCATTTATTGTTTTCTGGAGCAGTTATGAAGCCATCCCATGTTTTTATCTGTGCAGTTTCATTCAGAGACTGAAGGGGCTTGGCTGTAACATTAAAAAATGTGGATCAAATCTTGTCTCATTTATTAGAAAACTGTTGAAATGCCAGGAATGTTGCTGTTTTTTTTTTAATTGTGTATTACATTTTCCTGTTTTTGAAGGGATAGATGTGCTAGCAAACAATGGTAATTGGATATTGCTGTGTTACAGGACTACAGAGGCTTTAGAGTTCATGTTAGAAAAGGAAAACTTTCCTTAAA
Organism: Acanthornis magna; assembly: GCA_036785705.1. Lineage (NCBI taxonomy): Eukaryota > Metazoa > Chordata > Aves > Passeriformes > Acanthizidae > Acanthornis > Acanthornis magna. The sequence goes on along the minus strand of JAWUZG010000039.1, from coordinate 4,891,177 downwards.
TTTGAATTTTGTCCACCTGTACATTATATTGTAGTGCTGCTTATGTGCCTTTTTGAAACCTGAAAGCTGATATTACAGTAGCTTTGAAACTGTTAAAATTAGTATTGCAGGGATGTGAGGAAACGAAGTAATAATTTATGAATAATTTAATAGTAATTTGATGGGAAACAGCTGGAAGATGAAACAATGGGTTCCTGGGCAATCTCTTGAAGTGAGCTAAGTGACAAATCCTGAGTTATTAACCATTAAGGATCTACTTCCTGCACTTCTGCCACATTACGAATTTTGTGTTGTCGATGCTGAGAATACACAAATCAGAAATTTGCAGATGGTGACAAGGCCTTGTCCTGATATCTGAGAGTTTCCTGGGAACCCTTACAGGGGAACAGAGCAGAGTGACCAAGGCAAGCCTGCAGTGCCTCAAAATGAGATTTGCCTGAGTTCTCTTCCAGTTTGGGAAAATTGCAAGTAGAGCTATCCATGTCATGTATTTATTAAAACAAAGATCCTGATTTTCATCTGCTGTGGTTTGCTCTTGCCCCCTTGGGATTGTTGGGGTAAAATGACTTTTAACTCTGTGGTGATGCTTGCAAATGGGAGAACTGTAACACTGCCTACAGCAGGGGTGAAATACACCTCAAGGTTTCCATATAAATTGCATTTCCCTGGTCAGAAATGTTGTCTAAAAGGCACATTTGAGGGCATTTGTCTGGCCTGTGTGGGAATCTCTGAGTACTCCTGCAGCTGAAATAGCCATGCTGAAAGTGTGAGCCTCCTTGGAAGTTTGATAGATGGTGCACAGTGATTCTGAGGAGTTCAGGAAGTGACAGATTTATGGTGCACATACCAATCATCAGAGCGCTCTGTGTGCAGTAGGTCTCAAAATACTGGAAAAACCAGAGAGCATCCACTCACATCTTGCTCTCCGTGAAATTTGGGAAGTAAATATGGCAGCCCTATAAATACTGGAAAGCTGAGATGTGGAGAGGATGTGTATAAAACTGTGAGAAATGTAGAAATACCTTATGGGAGCTGTTTCTTACCTGTGGAGCAAGTTGTGCATTTTGCATGTTTTTTGTGCACCAGGAGGTATCAATTTCCCTGATCAGGTTAGCCAGTGATCCAGTTAGGCTGATGCATCAATCTCACTGGATCTCCTGCTAAACTGATCAGGGGAATTGATACAACCACCTTGTAGGATGCTCTTTAATCTGATTAAAAGTACCTTCTATTGCTAAATCAATATAAAGCTTTTTTAATGCTCTTAAACAAGCTTACAATGATTTGGCTGAATCAATCAGCCATAATTTCGTGTGTCAGCTGTAATAATGATTTCTAGGAGTGACATCGCTGCGGTGCACGAGGAGTGAGGACGTAAACAGTGCTAAAAATGGGGACAGTGGTGGTGGTTGTGGTGCAATTCATTCAAATGCTTGGTCAAGTCAAGTCTTACTCTTGCAAAATCCTTAATGTGCACATACTTAACACTGCACCTTTTTTATGCCATAAAAATATCCCCATGTTTGTGTGCACAGAGCTGCTGTCACCTCTGGAATGGGTTCATCCCACTGATGTGGGAACAGAGCATGTGACGGGTTGTCCTTAGGTGAGAGATACAAAAGATCAAAAGTTCTGAGAATAAAAAAGAAGAAATTCTTGAGATGTTTCAAGGAACGTCGTCTAATTGGCTCTGCAGTGAGGTTTCCCTAGCTGGTTTAATGTGTTTCTCCTTCACTGTGCGCCAGGATTTAGGACACTTGTGGGGAGGGGCTGTGCCGGCGATTCAGCATTTCGGCTGTGGAGTATTGCCAGGGAGCCAAGACACAGAATTGTTGAATTCTCAAAAATGATCATATCACTCCATGCTTTTTTTAGCGATACCTTACAATATGTCAAATCTCTTATTTTTCTTTGTGTATTCTCATAATTACTACACATTTACACAGTCACCCGTTCTAATAGATCATGGAATAGTTTGGGTTGGAAAGGACCTTTAAAGGTCCCCTAGTGCAATTCCCCTGCAATGAGCAGGGAAATCAGACCAGCTTGCTCAGAGCCTCATCCATCCTGGCCTTGAATTTGCCAGGGATGGGGCATCCACCACATCTCTGGGCAACCTGTGCCAGGGCCTCACCACACTCAGCAGGAAAAATGTCTTGCCTATATCTGCCCTATTTTTGTTTAAAACTATTCCCCCTTGCCCTTGTCAATTGTTTAGGGTGGGGGAGAAAAGATTCAGTGAATAGCTTTGATTTCACCTTTTTTTTTCACCAGAATAGTAAATCCTACTCTGAGAGCACTCCTGGCTGTGACATTTTCTGGGGGAAAGTTTCCTTTGGGACACAGGCAGTTTTTTTCCAAGCTGCATCCTCTGTTTAATTTAACTGCTGGTGTTACTCATGGTGGAATTTTGCAGCAAATAACCTCATATTAGTGCCTGTTCTAATGGTGTTGGTAATATTTTGTTAAAGCCTCCATATAAAAACAGGAATAGGATGACAAGTTGCTCTTAAATGAGTGGGCATGTAAAGTCAGCAAATCCCTGTATAATATCTGAACGTGAAGCAAATGGCCTGCACATCCTCCTGGGGCTGTTGTTGTAGTTTATGACTTAAGGCAACGAACAAATCTGTGGCAGAGTTAGTGGCACATGATGCTGTGTATTTAAAAATTGAAGTCCTAAAAGTCTCTGTTGTCCTCCCCCCTCTCTTAGTGCAGTGTGGGTGTACATTCCTTTTGGCTTTTATGCATTATCTGTCACCAAAGCCTCAACCTGGTATTTTCAAGAGGTGTTTCTAGAATGTCGGAAGGAAGCTTTATACATGCTGGAAAAGGATAAAGTGGAGAGTTGGAGAGAAGACCAAAAGATCAAGAGCAAGAGAAAATGAGCAAGGGGAAGAATTAAGGTTTGAGCTGTTTATTATTCTACATTCCCCAAGAAGTCCTAGAAAAGATTTCACATTACACCCAGACAGATTCATTTCCAAATATATCAGTACTGTGGAGTTAGAGCTGTGCTGTTTTCCGAGGTCTTGACTGATGGGATGATTTTGCCTATTTCCCTGCACATCTTACCAAAACCAGAAGCTCTCTGAATGAGCATCAAAAGAAATTGCTGCTGTGGGATGTCAAGTATTCAGCTTGCCTTGCCTGGCTGTACTTCATCAGGCTTAAAGCAAAGCACATTTAACTTTCTTTAGCCGAGCACAAGCAGTGCCTTGGAGAGGCACAAAGGACAGCAGCACGTCAAGGTCTACAATTGCCTTTCACTTGTGGCATTGAGGAATTAAATTCTTAGTACTCTTAGAGGATTTTTTACCTTTCTCTAAGTGAAGTACTTTTCAGAGAAAAGGTTCATTCCAGCCATCAATTCATTTAATTCACTTTCTTTAAGAAGAAAACTTCCATGCAGACATTATTACTGTCTTCATTAACTTCCTTACAGTGAAACTGCTCTTCCCCTAGTAAGCTGCAGTTAGATGAATATTAACTCATGTCTTTTGATAGTGGAATTATGTCTGACACAAAACAGGAAAGTTCATTTTTGGCATATAAAGGCCCTTCTGGGGTGTCCCTTTCAGCAGGATGGGCATTTAGCCAATTAACTCCTGAGGAGCCAAAAGACTTCACAAATGCACTTCATCCCACGAGGCAGGGACACCGAACTGCATTGCCTTTGGTCCGCATGGCTTAATAGCTGTGTTTTGCACTCAGATCAATTAATTATTGGGTCTATGTGGTCATTATTAACTCTTAGAGACTGGAGGTGCTGGCAGAAGGTGGAAATGAAAATACAACGGGACCAAGCAACTGTCACATAGGACTTGCTGTGTTTTGAACACTCACAAGATCTTGCAAACAAGCAAAGCTGATGCAAATTTATTAGACTTCTGTTAAAATTGTAAATATATTAATGGCAGTCTCAAAAAAAAGCTGTAGCTAAGTAGGCTTTAAAAGATGAGAAAAATTAAAGTATCTAAGAATAATACATCAAATTTGGGGCTGATAATAGGAACAGATTAGGTTTTGTTTTGATCATAGCAGCTGAATTAATGTGCCATGTATATATTTTTCACTTTAAAACAACCACTTCATTTTTAGATGAGCAGTTCTAGTGGCACAATGCATTTCTCTGCAAATACCAGCCTGTCATACAACTTCAGCTAGTTGCACATAATTACTTTTCACATACACTGGGTAATACTTTCATTAAGATTGTGATGATTATCATTACTGGACAATAAATTCAGAGACTGTCAACTCTTCAATGTATTAGCTGAGGAATAATTTAAAAAATAAAAATTTGCAGATCTGTTGTCTGCTGACATTTTGGGAGTGACACCTCTCAGCAGTAAGAGATGTGGAAAACCCTTCTATTATTGGCTTTGTCTGTATGTACCTTTTGCAGGCTGCACATTAAAGTCAGCACCTGAAAAAGAAGAATATTTGGTAGAATGAAATTGCTTCCTTAAACTAAAATTCATCGCCACCACCCTGTAATTAATTTATTTAACCCAACTTCTGCATTGAGTATTTCCAGTTTGGAGGAGCAGGCAGCACCAGGACTCATCTTCCATCACATTTCCTGTGATCCCCAAGGCCTGTGTGGATAGGAAGGACTGCAGGGAAATCTGCCATCCTCTCCTGGAGTCTGAGCAGTCCTGGCTCTGTCAGGGCTGCTGTGGGCATTGTGTGCTGTGCTCAGCAGAGGGAAACAGCAGCACCCCAGGGGAAGCAAATCCCAGGATTATTTTCCAAAGCTGTTTGACTTGTCTGGATTCAACCTCCCTGCTTCCCTCTCTGCACACAATTTGTTTGCCACAGGTTTTAAACGTACGTTTCAGAAATTAATTTATTCAGACCTCTCAGCTTTTGGGGTGAAGCTCTGAGTGTCGGTTCCATGGAGGGGAGGAAGGCTGAGGTGGCACCTGGGGACCATGGGATGCTGAATGCAGAGAGGGCGGGAGACTCACAGCCCATTGCAGGTGGGAGAGGGACAGCAGGAAAAAGACTGCTGCCAAAGAAAATGCCTTTTAGCAAGGCTCATTTGGAAGGGGATTCTTCCCAGGAGAGACACTCGGGCTGATGAGATGAGAGGCACATTTTGGGATTTGACCAATATGTTTCATTACAAATTTGGACCACAAACCACAGAGGGTTTTTTCATATATATTTTTTTCATAAGCCAGGGGAAGTTGCTGCTGTTATGGTAGAGCTGTAAAAATCCATATCTTTTGCTGGAAAAAAGTGGCTTCTTGGAACTAATATTGTGTTTTAATGGGCCTCAGCTGCTCACAGTATCTTTCAGGACAATCTTCAATAGCTGTAAATTTCAATAAAACTTCAAAGATCACTGTCTAAGAGGAGAATCTGACTGCTGGATATTGTTTTTCCTATGATGATCATATATAAAGAACAAAATCATTTTATGTGCCTCTACCCTTATTAATCATAGATTTGGAATTTGTAAAACAAAGGCAATGGAAGTGTCACTGGAAGGAAACCTTTTTTGCTCTAAGTGTGATTTACTTATCACAGCTTGCAGTAGAAATTGATTTATGAGTTTGTTGCTTTCTGGGGACGAATGTACTTTGAGAGAGAAAATATGGACTGTGAAGGAAGTGTTAATAGCATTACTCATTGAAGGTGAACTGTATACTATTTTTTAAAAATGCAAAAATCCTCGATCTAGAGGTGGGTAAATATGAAGGCTCAGTGTCACTGTATTTTGAGGCTCACTTTTTGCATCTGCTGCATTTTCTAATCAGAACTAAAGATGCTATTAGGGACAAATCATGAATATAATCCTTTAATAACTAATGTGCTTTTGTGGAAAACCATTTTTCTGTCAATCTTTGAACTACTCTGCCTACAAATGGAAATATTTTCATATGCAGCCAAGATAAGACTATTTAAAAGTGCCGCAGTCATTCTTAAGAGCAAATATGCAAAAAAAACCTATTGCTTTATGCTTAAAAAGTGGCAATTGTTCACAAATCCCTGGGAACAATTTATCTCCTGTGGCCCCTCACATATCTCTGCTTTTATGGAAATAGATGCAAAATGCTTATCAAATATAGCAAAAGGTAATGTCTTATGTTTACCAATCAACTTTTATTAATCAAAACTGACTGAAGTAAAATGTATCTGTCAGTGCTTCTGGCTCAACAAAGGATTGTTAATTTTCTTTCTCTGCAGGAAAGGACAAATTCTGTCTTGCCTCATGATTCCAGTGGATTTTTATGTGATGTGAGAAGGTGCTAAGACATATAAGTTTGTAACTTTAAGATACAGGTTTATGTGGAATACTTTAAAAGCCTTTCATTTTGGCAGGTTTACTTTCACAGTGAAAACTGCTATGTGATTCAGGAAGAAAAGAAAAAAAGCCCCAAAACCACAGAACCTGGCACTCTGGGGATGTATTGTGGTTTTTGTGGTTGATTTGCATCAAGTCTACTTTGTTAACAGTGTTCAACTTGAATTTAAAGAATTTGCTGCACGGGAGCAAAGGTGAGGCAGCCTTTCCATGAATTAGTGCTGCAGGGGGAGGAGGAGCTGAGCCTTGTCCTGGCTCTGCAGAGTGGGGAGCGGAGCTGCTCTGTGCTTGGCCTTCGTCAAACAGGTTCCAAATGAATTTAAACACATTGCAAATGTGGGTCTGGTGTCCCATGGGTCTGTCTGATCTGCGTGAGAGGAGTCATTGTGGATTGTGGTCAAACTTTACAAATAGAAGTGAGAAAACAGTCAAATTCTGCCAATATTTATATTAAATCTATTTTTCTGCTGTTTGTTAGAACTATCTTTTATTTCTCAATACACACCTGTGGCTATTTTTATATTTTACACGGATCTCTTATTTACCTGAAAGGCCCAGTTCTAGTCATAGACAAACAAGGCATTGTTCATGGGGGTGAGCACAGCCCTCACTGCTTGCTCAGCCTCACTCTCTTTGCTTTTCTCTCGAAATTCCTGCTGTCTGAGTGAGGAAAGAGTGGAATAGATCCACCTACTTTTCATCAGAGCAGGGGCAGAGGGAAAGCATAGGGAGTGGAAATCCTGGAGGAAATCTCTTCCCTCACCTCTCAGGACTGTCAGTGTCGCAGCAGTGTGGCCCTCACTTTTTTCAGTTTCTTCCCCAAAAAATCTTGCTGAGCTTCTCAAGCCCAACTCCCACCAAACCCTCCTTTACTGCCACTGATCCATCCCAGACCTGTGTCCCCCCTGGAACTCCCTCCAGTCTCTGGAAAAGTGAATGTGGCCAGCATTTTATTTTTGTTTGTTGTGGCTTATTTGTAGAACCAGAACCTAATGTGTAATTCAGAAATAACACAGGAGAACAAATATGCAGCAATTTCTAGCTCGTATGTGCCTGGCTGCTTGAGTTCTCAGAATTGAGGTCTAAAGGAGACCGTATTTAGGAAAAGCACTTGAAAGCATTGCGTCTAAGGGCTGTACAACAACATTTTTTTGTATTTTTTTAAAGCCTCAAAGCCTATTCACTTTATAAAATAGGGTTTTGCTGGATTTTACTCAATGATTTTTCAAGAAATTGCATTTGCTGTTGCCATTCAGCAGCCATGACCATTTGCAAGAATTTTAACAACTCTGCCGCTGCCTGCCAGCTGCCATGTGCTCCTTCCCTGCTCCCTGCATAAAACCTCCCCACTGCAAGAGGACTGCAATACTTTCATAGTAATCACCAGTTCAAATCACTGATTATTTTAAAACATCAAATCTCATTTTTGGCAATCCATCATCTGTTTCCATGGGAACTGAAACTGGCCTTAGCAGCAACAAGAAGCAGAGTTTATTGGGATACTTTCACATTTCAATGGCTGTTGTTAGACAGCTGCATTTTCTGTTTACCCAACAGATATTGCAGCAACAACCTCATAATACATTTTTAAAATTCTGTGTACATTTCATTTTAATGTATTTATGTCTTTATTCATATTTTTCACAACTTTGCCAAAATGTTATGATGGAGGAGAGGGAAAATGTCAGTAATTTCCATCATATGCAGTCAATATTGGTTGTTTCCATCAAGTGTCTTTACTATTGTTTTAACTAGGGCTGGGACAAAAAAAAGAGTGGAAAAATGCCCTGCCTTGAGGGGCTAAAAACAGGTGGAGGCTCCCACTTTTAAGGTACAGTATTGTCCCTTGGTAATCGTATCCCAGAATTACTGCTTTCCAAAGTCTTCTTTCCTCCATACCTTTTGCCCCAGAATAACATTTACCCATTTGCAGCTCATCTTTCTGCTCCAGAGCAAAAATTCTCCTAATTCTTGCTGTCTCACCACCATTTATAAACTCCATTGATCAAATCAGCAAGGTGCAGTAGTGTGGATTTGAAAATGCTCTTTGGCTGCAGATTTGTGTGAAGTATTTCAGTATTGAATATAGTATTGATATGCATATGTATCAGCTTTTTTCTTTTCTTCCACCTGCTTTAGAGAGAAAATCATTATTCTGGAGTTTGTCATTGCTTTGGTTCAGAAGTGAGGCAGCCATTTAAGACAATCCTTAAATCTTGAAAAGCTGTTCTCCTACCAGACCTTCTATCAAACAACCAATCTTCTCCCATCTTTTAATCTGTTTTTATCATCACAGGGGAGATTGGCTTGCGAGGAAGCATTTTGGGGCAAAATAGATCATACTTACTAACAAACAGGCTGGGATGAATTTGAAGATTATTTGTCTTGCAAAAAAGGGAGAGAGAGGGGATTGTTAGAGTCTCTGTCTAGTGCTGAGGTACCAGGGGAGAAATGCTGATTTTCCTAGGCTCCCAAATTATCTCCAAGGAGTTTCCACTGATGTGAGGCATCCCATAAAGCTGCTGCTGGCAAAACATTGCCTATCTCTGTTTGTCAGCCGCGAAAGCACTGGATCTTGGTTAGGTTCAGATAAATTAATTGTTCTTTAGTGAAGTGACTCTGTTCCCTGATTTGTGGGTGACCCCACAACAAAAGAATTCCTAATTCTGCTGCAAGTCTAGTGAGTCTGTATCTTTGGTTGTGTCCCTCTTCACAAACCCTGTCCCAAATCTAACCTAGACAGAGGTTCATGGAAGTGCCTTGAAAATTCTCAGTTCTTGCTCCTTTCTGTGCCTTCACAGGACTGATTTCAGATCGTGTAATCGCTGGTGCAGCATTTACCACAAAAACCAATTTTTAAAGAAAATATCCGCCCCCACATCTTTGTGTCAGTGTGTTTATCAATAATTTATTCATGCTGAGCATAATTATGAACAATTCAAGCTCTGTTTTCACAGAGATGGATTTTTCTGCACACATATGTAGTTAAAAACCTGCTGCACGAGGTGGGTGATAAATCACTGGTAAGAAATGGCTGAGGGTGCACAGCAAGAGGGTGAGAGCAGAGGATATTGTGCAGCTGCTTTGCTGGGATCTAGATCTGGTATTGACTGCACCCAACTCTGCTTTTAATGGCGATATTCGGAGAGTAAATTAATTTATTTTTACCTTTTAATTTATTTTAGAAGAAGCAGTGAAAATACCTTGAAGAAATCCTGTAAATAGGTCTTCATTGTATGTTGATGATTTAAATATTCCAACACAAGAAATAAACTAAAATGCCACTCATAATTTAATAAAAACAGGGAGTTGGCAAAATCTTCTTGTTTCAGAGAAATAAAGAGAAGTGTCGGTTTAATATTAGAATGCCTGATGGCTTCTAATCCATAGCTGTCAGTGCTAATTTCACTAAATAAAAGACTTTATGGTGCTGAAGGTTCACTAATCTAGATTCATAAAGGTACAATTCCAGTTGTCATCTTCTTGTCTCTTTGGGAAGCCACTTTTATTCACGAAACAATTCCTGAGTGGAAAAAAACACCGAGCATAAAGTAGAAAATTGAGTGTGTAAAACACACTTTGCTTTTTCTCGTGAAAGCTTTAAGGTGATGCGGGATGGGTAATGAAATGCCTGAATTTTTGAATTATTTAAGCAAAATTAGTTCATCAGTTGGAAAATTTCTGATTGAGGATCAGCTTTTAGAGTTGTCTTTTCCTTGCTGGGAGGTTTCTGTCAGTGAATTGTGGGGTGTCTGAGCGCTGTCAGTTCCTCTGAAACCTCTGAATAACCCATGGGATATTCACTTAATCTGCTCCAACACATCCTGTGACGGGGGGGGTGTGAATTTTAATCATTTCTGTAGTAAAACACTCACTTTCATCGAACGCAGCACATTTCTGCTCGTTTGATAGTTTGGTTTGAGGTGGCACAGACGATTGTTCTGCACCAAGAGCAAAGACCACACATTCTGTTGGTGCACTTTGGTTTTTCCGTAACTTGTGAGTGTAAAGAGCATCCTCACCCTGTAAAATAGTCCAACAGCACAGCAGCAGACCCGAGCTACCCAGCCAGCTGCCAGGTGATTTCCTAATAATTTAAACTTTTAAATTTCCTAATACTTAATTTACACCTCCGAAATAACATAGTAATAAAAGCTCCCTTTGTGTAACATCAAAGTGCTTTCCACAGGGTTGCAGTTTTTACTCACATGCAGATCTTAAAAAAAATCCATTGGGTCGTTCCTCAGATGCAAATGTTGAATATCTTTTTTTATTAAATTGCAAAAGGGATTTACCAGAATTATGAAAAGGACTCTGAGCTTGTGCTTTATAAATGCTAATATAAAATCTAGTATTTTAATAAGTTTTTTAAATTTACATTTTTGAGTTCATTGAGGGAGCTTTGAAGGTGCACCCTCTCCCTTTGACATTTGTTTTCTGTTCCAACAGTTCCTACTCCTTTAATAGAGTCACACTTGAGAAGCTTTTGTACTTCAGTCTTTTACCCATGGCAGAGGATCACAGAAGATGTGCTCGCCCTCTGATATCCATCAGAATTGTCCTGAGCCATTTCGGTGTGTGAATGGCTCATATTGTTCTTTCCAAATCGAGCACAGGGTCTGCACCATGAACAACAAGAGGAAATTGTCTGGGTTTGAGGTTTGGGGTTTGGTTTGTTTGGGGTTTTTATGCCATTCGTTGTACCAGTGACGTGTTGGGTGGATTTACATAAATGTTCATTCGTGTGTTTGCACTCAAACTTTGGAATATTGGAAGATTTTCAAATTGAATGCTCTGGGTGCAGGTGACAATCTCTTTTTCCTTTGGATCATTCTGTGTTACTGTGCTCACCTATCTTTCTGAAAGCTGAAATAATGGTAAAGGTAATGAAATCTCATGCTTCAGGGCATATGCTAATCCTGCAAATCTCTTTCACGTTTTGCGAGATTAATTAGTTAATATGTGCACAGCATTTAGAACATAATTAATTTTAAATTTACGCCAAGAATTGCTACAGACTGATCTTCCGTGGAACTCAAGAGTTAATTTCTTCTGTATACACTGGAAATTAAGGACAACATTAATTTTTTACATCATCTGTGTTTGTTACTGTCAGATCATTTGTCCCACAAGAGTAATATCTGCTACATTTAGTTTGTTTAAAGAACAGCTAATCCTGGTTAGTTGGATCACAAGCTCACAGCTGCCTGACGAACTCTGGGATTCTTGGAAATGCTTTGGATTCACATTTAATCCTCACACCGGGAACCCTCACAGTATAGAACTGGGGCTGCTTTTTCTTTCAAGGTGATCTTCTCTCCATCACGGGATCAGAAGTGGTTTGAGATGTATCCTTCATAATTTCCAGAGCCTGGAAAGGAGGATTTGTTTTGGGAAGATGAGAAGTGAAGCTGGAATATATTCATGTAGGAGAAGAGTGGATGTTCACAGACAGAATTTTGAATAGTCGTGGTAGACTGTGGGGAGGAAATCAAACCCAGCCAGTCTTCCCTCTGTGCTCCTTCCACGGAAAAAAGGTTATTCTCAACGCTCAGAGTAAATAAAAGAAAATCAAGACAAAATGTATTAAAAAATCTTTTTCGTGGATAATAACCTTGACTGAAATTAGAGGAAGGGCTGGACTGCTTTCACTGATCATTTTAGTTTTTCCTCCTCAGAAGGTGCACATTACTTAACGTAATTTGTTACTCAGTGTGTGTGGATTTGCACTAGAAAAAAAAAAAAAAAAAGACATGAATATAAGATTTTCACCCCATATTATTTTTAATTAGTAAAATAGCTCAGAATGAGATTTGTAATTACAAATTGGCATCAAGTTGAAATATGTTGAAACAAGCATTTCTCTCCGAAGCTTATTTTCCCTGAGCCCAAAATGGTTGATAGTTGCATTGCATGTTGTGCTTGTTTGTTTTATGATTTTTCCTGGAACTATGTTTGCTGTCATTTGCAAACAAGAGAGATCAGTCTGTTATTTACTGAGGCTGAGTAAATCACAGTGTATTATCCAGTTAGGAGACAGTGCACAGAGTAAGCAGATCAGGAAAATGTATTTCAAAGCCAGCCTCATTAAGTCGATAATGATCTCAATATATTCCCTTACAATTTCAACAATTAGTAGCCATCGTTTTCTTCTCGTGATTATCTTTAATCAGCGGCACAAAAAAATCCCCAAGAAGAATTCCATGGTAATTGGAAGCTTCCAGAAGAATGTTCTCCATGTGTGGAGCGCTGCAGCAAACAGAGTCGCAGGACCCAAATTTGGGTTAGTTCTGTATTCTGAGGGGAGGAATTCCTCCCAGGGATAGAACAGCAGCTCACCTCTGAGGAAACACCTTCATTTCTGTCACAAAGCAGATGTTCCTTCAAAAAAAGGATAGCTCAGCAGCAGGACATGGCCACCTGCAGACAGTGCCGGTGGCCGTGGTGGCCACATCTGGCTGGGGTCAGGGTTTGGCATTTCTGACTGAGCAGGATCAGGAGGAGCTGCTTCGCTCTGGAGAAGCGCTTGGTGTGCTCTGTGCTTTGCTCACACAATAACTTTTGCACTGGCATTTCAATTTTGACTTCTGCTGGTTTAGCCTAAGTTTCTGAAGGTGGTTTTTTTCCACAAAATTTCTTGGGAATTTCCAGTAATAGATTAAAAAAACCCAAACCCTCAATATATTTATTTATGGAATATTTGAGTAAATAGTGCTGTAGAGATATCACCATGGAAAAAATACCCTCTCTCGAAGTTCCCCTGAAGTGGGAGACAGTGAGAGAGGATGAGAATGATGAAATTTGTTTCCAAAGCAAAATTCAAGAACCCAAAACTTCCTATTCACTGTGTGCCTGGCTAGAGGTGAAGAAGAACCTCCTATTTACTTTTATTTTTCATGGAGTCTCATAACTGCAGAAAAACAAATTCAAAGATGTCTGGAGTTGCACATACACATCAGTCTGGTTTGAATAGAGTAGTTGGATTCCTGATATGAGTCTTCAGTGAGGAATGAAGCTCCATGAACATCTTTTGTTCATTCAATGGAGCTACTCCAGGTATATTATTATATTTAGCTGAGTTATTGATTTTAAATAAATGTTTATGCGAGATAGAGTGTTACAGTATGTTTTGTAACGTGTCATAAAATTTGCTGAGAATCATCTGAATTGATCACACCCAGAATGAAATACACTGACAGAGCGTTTCCATGGTGATTTCTTGTTTTTTCTGATCATGCCTTTTAATTCTCCCTCCCTCTCTAATACGTTAGACAGGTTGTTCTCACTGAAAGCTCATGGACTGCAAGAAGCTTCAGTGTTTTCCCGTGCTCCCTGCTGCTTTGTGTATTCTGTCACTGGCAGAGTCACTTAATTATCTGACAGGCAATAACTGCTCTCGGAGGGAGTAAAAACAACTGTTGAATTCGTTTCTAAATTATATCATATTGCTCCGTTCGAAACCTCTTTTAAATAAATGTTGAGGGTAGAACTATTGATGTGGTTTTTAAACTTTAAATTTCAGTTAGTTCAGATCATTTTAAACAGTCCTTCAGCAAGAATAAATCAGTTTTTATGACTTATAACTTTCAATTACCGTCTTCGGAGGGAATAACAGCGCGTTTCAAGGAGCTGTAAAGTACAACAACAAGGAGGTGTTGCTGTTCCATTTGTGCAGCCTCTGAGCTCCCGCGGAACCTGACAAGAGCTTTTCGTGAGGAAGCACATCCTGGAGGGATCCTCGAGTGTGTCAGTCTGAGGTGTGGCTTTGATCTGCTGTTCGAGCTCTCACCTGGGGAGCTTCCTGAGGAACCTTGGGGGGGGTGGATGATGCTTGACCTACTTTGCTGTGCTTCAGCTGTTCCAGAGAAATGGTCTGAGAATCTCAAGCTGTTCCAGCCTGCACTGAATTGCCTGCAAAGAGGTTTCCTCTGTACAAATTGCCAGCTGGTGGCTCTGATGGAGAAATTTCAGGCTTAACTAGTAGCTGACTCCATTGCAAGGTGTTGGACAGTGCAAAAGCTTTGAATTGTAGCAAATTTGAGCTAAATCAGGTGTGGACCTATTGTTAGGTACTTATTTAGAATAGACGTAAGGGTTCTGTATTTAGAAAAAATCCTATGGAGTGAGATAGATGGAGAAGTAGAACCCACACAGTAGTGGGGATTAAATAGAAGCCTTACCTGCTAATTGATTCTGAGAGTGTTTAAGGACCCAGCTGATGGGTCCTTGCCCAAAAGGGTTGGTTTTTAACAAATTTTACAAAGCCTGGTGAAATCCAAAGACTTAATGACTGCTAGAATCCCAGTCCTTAAAAAAACAAAAAGAATGACTGGAGTGGCAATCTCATTAGGGGACAGCAGTCCTGGGCAGAGGAGCTGGACAGCTCTGTTGGCACTGCAGCAGCAAAAAATGGTAAATCCATCCTACTTTAATTCTTTAGAGTGTCATCTCTGCTGATTTGTTTCTGCCTGAGCTCTGGTTTGTGTATGCAGATTCAGCTAATCAGACCAACTTTGGGAAGAATGGCAACACTGGGGTAATTTCTCTCTTCTCTTTTTCTGACTCTCGTGCCTGATGCTGGCACTTGTTGAGCAGCTGCTGTTGAGCTCAGAGCGTGTGGTGCTGTCCCTGTGGGGTTTCTCTGCTGGCCCAGGGCTGTACAGGTAAATTACCTCTCCTGCCTCTCCCTTGGCCCAGCCCTGTGTTCATGGGCACCAGAACAGAAAACGATGCCTGCGTTTGTGTTTGGCTTGGGGAGGTTTTCCTCTGACCGATTCCACGACATGACTCTTGAAACTCTTTTACTGATCCATGACTTCTGCCATTGCTTTACTGAAGCAGAAATGAGAAAGCAACTCTTTGAAAATGTTGTCTGAGATGTTTGGCTTTAAAGTCTTTCTACTTACTTTGCATTCTCTGGCCTCCTCTGTAGCATTAAACACACAGGAAACTATTTTCTTTTCAGCTATGATAATGCCACATTCTATGATCTAAGGATTTATTTTTTTTTTAATAAAGTCTTTACATCTTTTTTTTTTTTTTCTTTTTTTTTTTGTGCACAGAGACAAAGACAGATCAATGAAACCTGTGAAAAAGATGCTAAATTGGCAAATGCAACATTAATTCCAGGGTAGCTGTGTTATAGTTTGACCTGATGTTTTTCCATTTAAACTTAAGAAAGAAATTAGCATAAGTAGCAAAGAGATGTGCAAAGGATAATATTTTCTCAGGTGAAATCCCATTTGGATTTTCAGGAATAGAAATTTAGTTAAGACAATACTGTCCTCTAAAGCAACTTCAATGAAATGATACAGAATCAGAAAAATAGAAGTCGTGAACAGTAGAAATACGAAAAGTTTTATAATACCAAATATATCCTTTTTCCCTTCCTGCACTGTTTCTGCCTTTCTTTCCCTTTTTCTCTCTCACTTGCAATACATGGATTGTAAGATTTCATCATGTGCTACATAAATCGGGATTTTACCTTTTGCAGATGATTTTCAGAAATTTGCTGGCTTAGATTCATATAATGGATTTCAAATTGTGTTGCCCTGCTGCTCCAGGATCTGAGTTGCTATTCTAAGGCTTCCAGTGCCCTGCACTCCTGGCCCCTGATGATGTTGTTTGCACAACCCCAGAAATTACAGCATTTTGACCCTTTCTGAATGATGACTTGGGAACTTCAGGATGTATTTTAGATAATTCTGTATAATACTACCTGAAGTAGGATGATACAAATCCCATTTACCCATATGCATCACAAATTTCCCACATCAGTTTTGTTTCCTGCACTGGAACCCCACAAGGCCAAAATGGACAAGTTCTGCACCTCTGCCCTGTAATTGCCCTCAAAATACAGATTATGGGAGGGAAGTTTTGTACATGAACTTGGATCATGCAACAGGAAAAACTGGAGAAAAATATGCGTAAAATGATACAGGGGAAACCAGAAATTTTACTTTGTTGGAATTTTCAGATGATGGATTTCCCCTGAACACACACTTCTAACTCACTGTCTCACTGCTCAACGTAATCCAGAATAATTGCACCCATAATTAGTATTCAATTAACACAAGTTACATTTCTCTGACTGCTACTAACTTTGAATCTCCATTTACACATTAACCTAACCTGATAATAATACCTGTCTTTTATGGTGTCTAATTGGCTTTTAGAAGGGCTAAATTAGGTTTTCCACTGGAACAGAAGAAATGCCCTATTGGCTCAGGCTAATGGTCCATTGAACCAAACCTTCTGTCCTGCCACCAGGAAAATGAGATGCTCTTGAGGGAGAGCAGGCAGTTGCTGACCCTTGTTCTCCTCCAGCATCCAGAATTTTTGGGCTAGGAATGCTGGAGGGTTCATTCCTGCCCAGTTCTTTTAGTATCTTGTTACAGACTTGCTGCCCATGAGTTTGTCTAATCCTCTTTGGAACCTGATGTTGTCAGCCTCTATAAATTTACCTTGCTTTTTTCTTTTCTGTCATTAAATATTATTAAAATTATGATGCAGCTTTATGTAATCGCAAATTTGATTCCTTTAGAACAGATTACGTGAGGATTGTTGCAAAAGGATTCTCTGTACCTTGGGCACTGACAAAGCAGGAAACAAACCCAAACTTGGTCAGCAATTTAACGATAAAGAGGTGGCACTTTCTCTGGTAGAATGTTTGAGTCCAGGAGTTCTGGATGGCAAAAAAAGAAAGTAAAAACTTTTTGTATGAACTTTCATAGTAATCGCTGGATTCTCTAAACTTGATTCAGAAAGAGGGCAAGCTATGCTCCTCTTATTTCCCTTATTTCTTATGTCTTTGCTTCTGGGCTGTTCCACAAAGGGCTGAGTTAGAAAAGGATCCTTGGGTGTTACACGGATGGTGTCTCCTGAGACATACAGCATTAGCGATATCTGAAATAAATTGTGCTTCCATCACTAAAACCCAGCCTTTGTTCAGGGTTGGGATTCAGCCATCGCTCTACAGATGTTGCTGATAGAACTACTTACACATCACGGCTTTTGCTGATACAGAAATGCCTTTAAATCTCTAAACAAATTTACTGAGTTGACAAAAATTCCGAGCCTTTGCTAATGAAAGTGGCAGAAAAGCCCCAAACTCTTTTACTCCGATGGGCAGAAGCATTTTGCCAATCTGCTCCTGCTCACTGCCATGAGCTGATGAAGGTTTAATGCGTTGTGAGGACACTTTCCTCGCGAGGAGGATTAGCTGTGCCCCAATCCATAGCAGGAGCTCGTGGGTCACCAAAAGAGGCAGAGCTGACATGTTTATCACGGGATATTTTCTTGGGGTAAAACGTAGTTCATCAACTTCTTCTTCTCTTGAAGAGGTTTCAGACTCATGCAGTTCCCTGGGTTATTTGAAGGTCAGCCATGAATCCTCCTCCCTCAGTCAGGGAAGAGCAGATGAAAACACTAAACTGAGCAAACTCCACTTTTCTTCGGAGGAATTTATTGATTGCTTGTAAAACCATCAAAGGCACCCTGAGCAGCAGGGTGAGGGAGGCGATTCTGCTCAGTGAGACCTCAGCTGGGGCACTGTCCCCAGCTCTGGGCTCCCAGCACAGGAAGGATGTGGAGCTGCTGGAGAGAGTCCAGAGGAGGCCACGAAGATGCTCCAAGGGCAGGAGGTGTCCAGCCTGGAGAAGAGAAGGCTCCAGGGACACCTCAGAGCCTCTGCCAGTGCCTAAAGGGGCTCCAGGAGAGCTGGAGAGGGACTGGGGACAAAGGATGGAGGGACAGGACACAGGGAATGGCTTCAAACTTACAGAGGGCAGGGTTGGATGGGATCTTGGGAAGGAATCCTTCCCTGTGAGGGTGGGCAGGCCCTGGCACAGGTGCCCAGAGAAGCTGTGGCTGCCCCTGGATCCCTGGAAGTGTCCAAGGCCAGGCTGGACAGGGCTTGGAGCAACCTGGGACAGTGGAAGGTGTCCCTGCCCATGGCAGGGGTGGAATGGGATCATCCTTAAAATCTCTTCCAACCCAAACCATTCTGGGATTCTGTGAATACTTCCGTGCCTGATGATAATTTTTTGTGCTAAATAGAAAAGACATCTAAGATATTATTAGGTAAAAAATTCTAGGCAATGTTATATTTACTGTTTTCTTCAGGAGGAGGCCTTTTGGACAGTGTGACTGAATTATATATGTTTTGTTTTTTTTTTTTTTTTTAAAAGAGCTTGTAATTGTAATTAAGTATCTGAAATTACAGCCGTGAAAATCCAATTTCATAAAATATCAAATGGAGTCTGCCTTAGAGTGCACTTAAACCACACTAAGGAAGGGAGTGGAATGAACTCTTAATTTTTCCATTTTTTCTTTCCAGCCGGAATGTTACAATAAAGCATATTTGCAAAATCTCGTACAAAATAATTCCATAGCATGTGCTCACATGACGTGCGACTCCAGTGAGTGTCGGTTCTTGTTCCTGCAGGAGGAGGCTTCACCCGAGCAGTGAAGATAGAAAAGGGTTTGATTACCAAATCCCAGAATGAAAAAGGCTTTAGATCCAGAAGATGTTTAGCAAAAAGAATGTATACTGATCAACATCTGGAGACAAATAGGGTCCTGCAGGAGGATGTTAGCTGCAAAATAAAAGCAAAGAGGATAATAAATGCAGATTATAAATAAACAATAAGATTAGAGAAGACATTTCAGCTGTAAGCTCTTCTTAGGGCTATGAGAAAATATATTCTGTTTTTTTTCCACAGCCTGAAGATGGTCTCATAGCCCAAGTGTCATCTCCTATTTGGCTTTCTTTCCTAGTGCAAATTAACCCTTCATTCAGTGTTTTTACGCTCTCTACTGACGTTGAAAATTACATGAAATCATTCTATTTTTAATCTTAGCAACACACTCTCAGTCGCTTTCTGAACAGTCTTAAGTAGTTAATGACTTCAGAGATAAATGGATTGGTTTACACCATTCATTTACAAATGTAGTCAAGATCAGTAAGATGTACAGCAGTGTATAATTACCATCAGTGCCAAATGTGTTCATTGTGTAGCTTCTGTTAAGCCCCAGTGCAAGATTTTTTGGACAAATTTGTTTAGAATGACATATCTTAAACAACTTTATTTCTGCCCTTCTTCGAATCTCTGATATCTTGTGAGTGCCTTCGATTGATCTGGGTAAAATTATTCTTCTTTTATTAGAAATAAGGATTAATTGTGTGATCAAACTGGAAGAAATCACAGATTTTTTCAAAAAGTAACATTTCCAGTGAATTTTGGTGTTATCAGGGGGTTTTATATTTATATACTTTTTTGCTTTCTGATAGAATAAACCAGTCAATATCCCGAGAGATTTTTCTCAGTCTGTGAGTAGAACATAAGAACCATTTGTGGAAAGCTTTATAACCTCTTTCAGAGTGAAGGATCACTAAAGAGGTTTCCTCTGCTGACTGACATTCCTGGGAATGTGTTTTTTAAGCTCTACGGGAGTGTCATGGCTGTGATAAGGACCAGGAATGGGTCATTTGCTGTGGTTACAGAGAGACACTGATGCTCCCTCTGTTGAGGGACATCGATTTTCCCATTTTGTCTTGCATCATAAGTAGACACTGAGAAAAAGTACCACTCGGTGGTTGTTTGCATGGCAAAGCAGAGTTGAGATGCTTTTCATTTAAACAGGAATCTTGTTGCTGCATTGATTTTATCTGACTGCTGTTTGTTCCTGTGCACAGATCTAATGTATAATCAGAATCACTAAGCAGGGAACACAGCAAATCACACCAGACCTTGTTTTTACAGTGGCACAAAGTATAAGGTCACTGTTTAGAGCTGTAACATAACATTTGGCTTTAATTTTTTCCAAATAGCCATTGAAAATGTGAACGGTTCAACAGTTCAGTGCCCAAGAAATGAAGATTCTGAGATAGATTCACATTTTTTCCCTCAAACACCAACTGTAGATTGCTACGCCTTCTCTTCATGTCAAAAATGTCTGTTAAATTAGGAAGACTTTTCATCTAAATACTTTAATCATTGTAAGTGTTTGCATTATAGTCAGATCCATGTTCAAATTGTCACACAGAATTATACTGCTGAGGGAAAACAGAACTTCAAATGAAATTTTGTAGCCATTTGCCATCTCAACCAATTCTTCATGGTTTTCATTTTAATCTCCTGGGAAGAATTTTCACTTATTAAATAACATGTTCTTACTGTTGCACCAAAAAATTCTGGATCTGCCTTCGTTGAGAGCAGAATTATCCCAGCTCAGGAATCTGGAGAGTATCTATCTGGTACAAATGTGATGAGGGCACTAAATTAATTGTCATTCAGTGTCTTCTAGTACAGAAAAGTCCTTGAAGGAGAGTGTCACAGGAATAAAGAACTGAAAGTAAGCAACCACTTAAGAGACATCAGAGATGTATTTCTCATCCAGTTAAAAAGATGAAAACCTCTTTGCAAGGCTTCATTGGCTTTTAAGGAGAAAAGCCCAGAATTAGAATGAAAGATGATGTGCTAGGAAGACTTAAAGAAGTGGAAAATATTGAAAAGTGCGGCAAAAAATACTAGGATTAATTTCCGGTGCTGATAATTATTTTTTTAGTAGTCTCCACCTTTTTTTCCAGCCTTATTATATAAATACTTATTACTTCCTTATTGATTCTTACATGTCTCAGTTTTCCTTTACCTTCCACATTTTTTCTCTTCGCCTTTCCATCCATCATTTCCTCAGTCCCTCTTCCCCTGCCCATGGTGAAACTGCGATCCATAAATTGCCTTTTCTTTCAGGAGGCCTTTCCGTGCATTGGATCACCTTTGCAATGACTAGCCCAGGAGAGGTGGCAAAGGCCCTGTTGGCCAGAGAGTTCCCTGATCTATTTTTGTTTTGCTGCAGATTTTTTTTCCTACAGATTCTTTGGTTTCCTGAGCTGCTTTTTCCCAGCTAAGTCAAAAGAGGAGCAGAGTATCTTTGTAAGACTTGTCATCATGGTGCTGCCTGAGTAGTGATGTTCCAGTGATGTTCCAGCCCTCCTGTCAGGCACCCCATTTCCCCCAGCAGTGCTTTTTCTGGTCCCTGGGTTTGTGTCCTTCAAAGTGTGCACAGAGTTGGCCCAAAGCAGATGAGCAGCATTTATCAACTCAGTCCCCAGAATGGGAGCTTTTGTGTTAAAGCAAAAAGACCAAATCCCGCACTCTCTTTGCTGGAGCTTCTCTTCACTGCTGCTGTCCTGCAGCCTCTGGCTGCTCCTGGAGCTCTCTGCGAGCCAGGCACAAAGGCTCAGAGCGGAGCAGCTGAGGAGAGGCTCGAGAGAGTTTGTGCAACCAGAGGTGCAGGGCAGAGCTCGAGAAACTCCCCCAAGAGCATTAGCCCCAGCTCACACTGCAGGTGGTTTGACACTGGGACACCATCAAGGGCTGCTGCACTCAGTGGCTTCTCTTTGGGATATCCTGTCCCGTTATTTTGGCTTTGATCTCTTGCTGGCTCCCAGACAGGGTCAGCAGTGCCCAGTGCCCGCTCCCCGCTGTGCCCATCCCAGAGCCAGCAGCGCTTCTGCTTCAGTGCTCTCTGGCTCTGGAGGAGTTCTTTGGAAAACTTTTATTTTAATATTAGCAGTTCTGAATCCAAAACTGCGACCACACTTCGCTTCTAGAGAGAGAACAAAGCCACAGCCGTGTGAGGAGGACGGTCCTTGTTAGGAACCTAAAATAGAAACTAAAGGTTGTTGGGAGATTCAGTAATGATGCATTTGTTCTTTCCTCACTCCAGTTGCAAACTATAATGTGTAGCTTAAATTATTGTTGTGTTACATAATTATAAGCCTTTGGTGACAACCTTGAAGATAAATCAGTTTATATGTTTTGCTTGGTAAATCGAGCAGATTAAGAGGATTCACAGAGTCAGCTGTCGTGGCTCAGGTGACTCGTGGAGACTCTCAAAGCTGCAATAATTTGACACTTCTGATCATCTGCCTGTGTGCTGAGAGATTTGTGAACTGTCCCATTGAAACTGGAATGGTAAAAATGGATCAGGGTGACAATGCAAATGTGGTGATGCATGACATTTTTGAGAACTGCATAACCAGAGATGGTTTAAAATAAACACAGTAACTCCACGTAATATTAGAGAGATTAATGTTGGGGAATTGCAGCCACCAGCAATTACAAAGCCCAGCATCATAGATGGATGAAGTTATATAGAAATAAAAAGTGTATCAATAAAGATGAGAAAAACATTGGTAGCTGGATCAGCATTTCTGGAACACTCTTCCCAGCTAAACTGGTTGCTTCTGGTTTTCTAATGGGTATGTTGTGAATACTGTTTCATATGTTTGGAAAACAGAATCTCTCTTTAATGGGGTCAAATATACTGAGTTCTGAAACAGGCCAACACGTAAATGATTTCACAGGTGTACATAAGCCATTATTGAAATGAAAGCAGCCAATTTCTGTAATTTTAGAGGTCAGTTTGGCTCAATCTACTTGCTCCTCAAATCACTTCCTATTTGGAGAATTTCTTCCCTCATCTTGCACTAGATTTGAAGTGGGAAAGGGTTAAAACCAGGCTCCCCAGAGATGAGCCTGAGAGGAGGGGGCAGCCAGAGGGGTCGGGCTCTGCTCCCAGGGAACAGGGACAGGATGAGGGGAAATGGCCTCAAGTTGCACCAGGGGAGGTTTAAGTTGGACATGAGGAGCGATTCCTTCACCAAAAGGGCTGCCAGGCACTGGAACAGGCAGGGGAGTCCCCACCCCGGGAGGGATTTAAAAGAGATGAGATGTGGCACATGGGGACATGGCTCAGCGCTGGCCTTGGCAGGGCTGGGGGTTGATGGTCTTAGAGGGCTGATATTAATTTTGATTATATTAATTTGTATTAATATTAATTATTTAATTAATATTAATTTTGTGATTGTCAAAGTGATGGAATGGAAAGCAGCACTGTTGAAGCTTACAGTTGTCATGAGGACAGGTTTGCTTTCTCCTCTGCATGTTCTGACATGTTCACTCATTGTGCTCAAATGCAGTGTTTTAATTTACTTTCTGACTGAGATTCACCTTCCTGTGCATCTTCACAAAGGGTTTTATGTAGATGAATTTCACATCTTGCAGTCAACTTGTCATCTCCTACAATGAGATGATAGAAATCACAGGAATATAAATATCACTTGAACACCGTGCCTTTAGCTGATGTAAATAAAAGATCGTGAAGATAAAATATCAGCACTGAGACATTTTTCTAAGTGTACATTACAGAGGCTCAGATGGAGGAGGGGTGGACTGGAAGGGCTGCAGGCAGGTTATGGAGTGAGCCCAGATGTGGATTTGATGGAAAATGAGGATATGTGTGAATCAGGTAGTGCTGGTGGCCTACACTGGAGAATTATCCTCAAGTTGCAGTGACATCTGACAGGAAAATAACAGCTCTGGTGCAGGGCTGCAGTGACCCTGAGTGGGAGCTGTCTGGAGGACTGTTCATAGTGAGGTGCTGTGTGAGGAGAGGAAGCCGGTTCAGAGCACAGCTTGCATTAAACAGTGCCCAAAAACGCAGTGCTCAATTATTTCAGTTGTTCATTTCTGCCTTCAGCCCCTGCTCACCGAGGGCATCAGCAGCGTACAGAGGCAAGGAGTGCACCTGGGCAGACATGGCCATTGGTGCTTGGGCAGAAATGTGCACAACACCACTTTTCTTGAAGTCATTCAGTACAGATATTCTTCAGAAGATACTACTGCTAAGCTTGGAGTAGAACTTGAGTGCTTTTGTTGATGTGAAAAAACACAGACACTTCATGACTTTTTCTTTATTTTTTTACATTTAAAATTGGTGAAATTAACCATGATCAGATGCAGTAATTAAAGCAGATTTTTGGCGTTAGTGTTCTTTTGATGACATTCATAACCCCTGGGAAAGGATGGTAATTTTTTCATCACAAACTCATTGTCATTCAGAATAGGGGAAAAAAATTCAAAATTAGTTTTTCAGTAGAGTGGCATTTGATGAGGCTGCTGATGAGCCTGTGTTTATCAGCAGCTTCCTTTGCAAGCTATTGCATCTTGTAAGAGCATTTTGGGTTTTCCTTCTTTTGGTTTTTTTGGTTCTTCAGTTCCAGTCCAGTTTTGAGGTTAATTCTTCCTGGTTCAAAGCACTTGTAGAGCACTTACAAACCTTTATCTGTTGGCAGCTCGTTGGTGCCTACTCCTACAAACTGTTGAATGCTCTTAACTTGGCCTAGAGGCTGAGGGAGTTCACGAGTTTTCCATGCTGGACCCTTTATTAATCAGGTTAATAGAAGCAAAACAGTGTTCACAGAGTTGCTGTGGTTTACTAAAGGGTAACAGAGCAGGTCATCAGTAATTATGTCAGAGAATGAAGAATTATTTCCTGCGCATGGAACTTTATATCAACAGAAAGGTCAATGTATTATAGCAGTTAATATATTATCATAGTTAGCACATTCTAGTGGTCAGTATATTATAGCAGTTACGTGTGGTCATCAATAACAGAATCAACAAGAGCTAAGTTTACTCAAGTGATGGATTAGTGTTTAGTCAACTAAAGTGTCCAAGGAAATCTCTTCACTCTTCCTGATCCTCCAGTACTCAGGACTGGAATGCAGACAGCACAGGTGGCCAGAGTAATTATTACCTCTTAAAATAGGAATATCCTTGTCTGTTGCTTTTAGGAAATATTTGTTACACTGAAGTTTACATCTGACTTTTGGAGTATTTTTTCCAGGTAAACACAATTCCTCTGAGGAAGACAGATCAGAACAGCTCCAATGTCCTGTCCAGACTCCCTTTAAACAGCACAGAGCAAGCCCTGACTGCACTGACAAAACACATAACAGGGTCAGGGCCACTTGGGACTGGGGCTTGTGTTCACTCTCAGTGGGTTGGTGTGAATTAAGAAATTCCTGATTACAGGAGTGTCTCTACCATGTGATATTTTGCACCTTCCTCTCGCTGCCTGTGGCTGTTCAGCTGCATTTTACTATGGTTATTTGGTTTACTATGGTTATTTGTGTGTGTTGGAACATTCTCTTAGAAACTCAGTTCTCATTTTGATACCACATCAAGATCAGCAAGAAAAAACAGCAGTAAATTCTTCTGTTAGAAGGTAGCTCTGAACAGATTACTTGGCTCACAGGGATGTTCAAGCCAGAGGCCTTTTTAAGCAAGTGAAAGGACAGAATAAAAACATCTTCTGAGTTGGCAGAAAATTCAATTGATGCTTCGAGACAGACTTCAAAAATTCACCTGCCTGTTACAAGAACGTTTTCATGGAAATAGGGGCTGGGTTAATCCTGCTACTTGTTGTAAGGACCCAACAAGCATCTCTAGAACGTATTTACAGGAAAAACTGAATTAAAGGATAAAAATTAGAAATTCTGGCAGCCTGATGTCATTCCCCACTCTCAGTGGAATCCTTTCTGTGCATTGTTACACTCAGACTTGCTGCAGTGCTGGTTGAGAGTGACACCTGCAAGGACATCACCCAAGCATCCATCAGAGCTTCACCACTCTGTGTCTCCTGCCATTATCAGCAGTTCTCTGGTGGCTGTGGATGCTGACAGTGACTCGGGACACGCTCTGGTGCTGTTTCAGACAATCCACAGCTCTCCCCTGTGCCTGTGCGGTGTGTGCCCAACCATTCACCATCCCGATCACCTCTCGTGGCGCCAGGTGCCTGGAGTCAGGATTCCCATCTCCAGAGGAAATCAATCTGAAATGGGCCAAGAAATCGAAATCCAAGTGTCTGGATGTATCCATACAAGAGTCAGCTCCTGTTCCAGCTGCTGCCGATGTGTTCTGTTACCAAGCGGCTCCAATAAGCGAGCAATTAAGGAGCTAATTAAAGAAGAGGATGAGAACAAACAGGGAGGGTACTAACTTCTTTAATCAGGCATTTAATTTGGCTCTTCACATGGGCATGTCCTGTGTTTCAAACATTTCTTGTTATTGCACATCTCACTAGGGGCAGGGCAAGACAGACCTGAGGACTTAAAGGGAATCTAAGTGGACACAATTTACACTTCAATGTAACTTCTGATTTGGCCTAAAGATACTAAATTTGCTCTTGGAAGACAAAGTGTATCTCCCAGTCTAGATACCTGAACAATCAGCCTAAAGGTGACCATGTTAATGGCTCCATTGCATGGAAATTACTTATTTCCATCTGAAATCAACTTTTTTTCTGATTTCATTGCTGATACCAGAGTCATTTCAGGAGCACTGAGAAATGTTCAATGTTTTTACCTCATTTACTACTGTAATGGCAATATACAGAAGGGATTCCTCCACCATTCCTTCCTCCTGTAGTTTTTCTCCCATGCATGTCCATGTGTGGGTATTAATTTATGGAGTGCAGAGAAGCTGTTCTTGCCTTATCATTCTCAGCTCTTATTCTCTGCAGAAGAAGAACAAATACCATGTTTACAAGTATGCTGGTTAATTAGTTTAAATAAATGCATCTCAAATTGACCTTACAAGACAATGTGCGGGCAGCAATTAAAATAAATTTACTGCTTTGTTTTCCTTCCAACTTATACAGATATTTAACAGTTTAATGTTCTTACTTTTCTATACCATGGAAACCTCTTGGCATTGATGACACTGTGATCCTGCCATGGGGTTTTATTTTCATGGGAATGCAAAAGCAAACAAAACATAATGCAGAGGGAAAAAAATGGGTACAGAGAATATTTTATGGGCCATCGTTTTATCATTCAGCGCTTTTGTTAGCTGGCCTCATGTAAAACTCTGGAACAGAAGGTCAAAAAGGAGGACACCACTCAATACCAGAAATGGGGAGAGCAAAGAGGTTGCAATCTAAGACAAGCAGTGAGATTTTTGCAACAAAGTGGATAAATAGAACAGCTCTGGGAGCACAGGCGGTGATTTCATGCTCTCTGCAGCTAAGGATCACCTGTGGGACCTGCTCTCCTGTGAAGAATTCCGCAGGGCAGCTGCAGAGCCCAGAGCTGCTTTGGGAGGAGCAGTGCTGCCTGCAAGCAGAGCCCTGGGGTGAGCTGTGGGGCTCACAGCCCTGAGCCTAACACAAACCTCGGCTGCTCCATGTCCCCAAACCCTCCCGGCTGGGACAGGAACGGAGCATCCCTGGGCCATGCCCGTGGTGTCCCAGCCACTCCAGACTGGGCATTCCCAGTGTCACCTCCACGTCCCCGAGCCCTGGCCTGACATTCACAACAGCAATGAGCTGAAATCCAAACCAATGCTCCCCAGAAGTCTCTTAGTCTTTACCAGAGCTGACAGGGTTGGCTTTTCACCCCCCACAGTTTAAACAAGAGCAGAAATCATAACAACCATTATGTCTTCTTATCCACTGCTTTCCTTTTACATTCTGCAGTTAAATTATGTGTTAAGAATTCTTTAAAGAAACATATTAACGTATTTATTCCAGGTTGCTGCTTAAGGTCACCGTAATGTAATGTAGATACGTAGGGGAAGCTGTGTTAAATTCCAAATACCTTTAATCTGCAATGTAATTAGTTTGATTAAGACTGGTTATCTCTGTTAATTAGCATATCTGTTAGAAGCATTGACTGAAGTGCTTTTCATGATCACAACCGGTCCTTTATGAATTTAGAAATTATTTCCTTGTGTCTGTTGCTGGGTTAACTGGAAAAAGATCAAATCTCCTCAAAGCTGTGAGACACTGTCAGTGTGGAGCGAGCAATTCTCCCAGAAGAACTGGCAAATGATGAAAAGATGAAGGAATGGGATTTGTTTAGTTTTAGAAGATTAGGAAGGAACATGATAACGTTTTCTAGCACATATTAGATTATTAAGTGGATGATGTTTGGTTCTTCTGTATAGCTTGTGGGGAAAGGAGATAGAACAAGAAAATAAATGAGCATAATTTATTATAAGGGAGATTTGGGTTAGGCAAGTTTTTCTAACCAACAGAAATAATGGGTATTTATTAACTTTGCTGTGGGAAGAGCTTTTGCCAAAGACTTTACAGCTAATTTTTTGTAAGTATAAGACAAATTTCTCTTTGCAATAACCCAGGTATTGCTGTCAGGCCCTAAACTGGAGGATTGATCCAGATGATCTCTTATGATTGCTCTAGAAATAGCTGATTGTGTGATTCATGGCTCTCTGATTAAGAGGAATTGGTTATTATTCATAGGCAGTTCTTCTGTCAGAAGCTCAGGGTAGGAAATTTAGAAAGGCTCTCGCTTCCCAAAAGTGCTGAGTTCTGAAGTTATTATTTTATTTATATCTAATGAATAAAAGGCTCAACAAGTCAACTGAAAAAAGGAGAACAAGCAGATCCTTTTTATTTTAAAATTTTCATATCCTGAGAGCATAATTAAATAAATGTGCATTGGAGGAACTATAGATTTTGTTATTTTGGATTTAATAAAAATGGACAGGCTCAAAACATGTAGCAAAAACAGTGAAGGATGGTACTTTGTAGATTATTGCTTGAGGTATTCAACATGTACAGAAAGTTTTTATTTTTCTTCTGTGGTATTATTGAGAGGGTTTATGAGGTGCTTTACAAGTTTCTCATGGTTGAAAGGCTCAAATTGACTCTGCTAACTTACCTCCCATGAGATTTATTCTATACTGCACAGAGTAGTAAATTTTTACAATCAATTTACTTAATTAATTTAGTAGATCAATTTATTTTTTTCTGTGATGTATTCCTTCAAGGGCTTTAATTTTCTTTTTTTTTTTTCTTTTCTGACTGTATTTTTTTTCCTAAAGCTTTCATGACTTTCACTTTGATATTTATTTACTGAATGTACAGACTTATCACTTTAATACATTATTCCTTTGTGGTTCTAATGGATTAAATTAAAAATAAATGTTAAAAAGTGTTGCAAGTTGCATGCCTATTAGCATTGCCCATCAGGGGCTCGGGGAATTTTATGGCTCTACTTTGGAGCCACGGGTTCACGTTCAAAAAATTCGAAAGGCTTTGGGCAGGAAGTCACTTGATCTGTACATTTTCTCAAATCTTTTTTCCTCCCATTTAATTTCAATTCTGAAAATGTGTTCTGCTGTGCTTTAAAGTTGCATCATCGCTGTTTTGCCTGCGTAGGGTTTTGGTTTTGCAGCTGTAGAGCAGTGATAGGAGGAGGAATGATCTCCTTCCATCTGATTTGGGATACCCTCACACTGTTTTGGTGTCTCTCTCCGAGTGACGGCAATGCAAGTTCTTGCTGAAGACATAAGAATGAAGTTGTTGCCCTTTAAACAGCAATCTGGTTTGAGATTTGTAAAATAACCCACCCACTGCCTTGTGATTTCTTTGTATTAATCCATTTAAAACCACATCTTTTGATTTAAAATCATCTGATTTGATGTATAATTTCATTCTCAGTTTCTGTGCTTTCCACCACACACCAGCTCTCTCTTCTATCCCTTCATCTCCTCCCTCCTTTCCTCCAGGCCTGATCTTTGTATCTGTTTTAATTTTATTTTTCTTATCCCAGGGCCTAAATGAAGTTTTGTTTGCTTAATTGGAAATGAAAACATGTTTTTAATTATTGCAAACTGCATCACCCATTCAGCATCTCTTTTTTCACCGGTTGTGGTCAAGAGCATTTCTCCATAATTTTTAATTGCTTTGTTTGATAATTACTGTCTTGAAGGTACTGAGAAGATTCCTATTAATTAGCAGACTAGATGAACTATGTGCATGGCTGGACATCTTTTTCTCCATTGCAGAGAAAGAGGTTTTCATGACTTCTTTAAATCTTGCCTGCCCAAAATCATCGGGACATCATCCAAGGAAAACTTGTTACTTGGCTGAGCCTGCCTGGTTCTAAACTTGCATGTGATAGATGATGGCTTTCATATAACATTAGCTTAAAACATTAAAGGCTTGAGGAGCATTTCAATCAACTTCAATATTTCAATTGATATGCCTGAGTAAGCTGCCAAAGTGTATTATTTAGGCAAATCCTTTTTATTTGGCTACAGGAGAATGAGTGCCATTGATGAAGATGGATTTCCTGCTCTTTTTTATGGCTTCAGAAGTTTGGAGTTTTAAAACTTGTGTCTTCAAAGTCCGAAACATTTTTAAAAACTTGGTTGTTTTAAGGAATTCAGTGATAGATTTTGTGCAGGAAATTGCAGGTGAGGTTGGGCTCTTTTCTGTCTAAAGCAATATTGTCAAAAACCTTCCTGTCCCAGGACAAGAACAAGATGAGCCTCCAGCATTTCAGTGGAAAATGATGCCTTATAAATAAAACTTCGCTGCTGTGAAAAACCAAAACCAGTTTACATAAAACAAACCCGCTCCTATAACAATCTTTCTACAGCATCATGTTTACAGAGAAGTTTCCTGGGAAAGTTGAGGCAAGCATGTGGCTGAAAAACATTTATTTCTGAGAGCCATCTGTCCTGAGAGAGAGATAAAGAAAATTCAGAACAAAAATCTGATTCAACTGAATTTAAGTATTTCTGTGGCTTGGATGGTGCTGCGGCTCCTGGGGTATTTTCATCACTGCATTCTGAGCTGGAGGAGGGGGGTGGGTGCTACATTCTTTGCTTCCTTGGGCAAACTTTGTTCTACTTTTCTGCCAGAATAATTTTAAATCCACATCAAGTAATTTAGCACAGATTAATCTCTCCCTTCTATTTAGGAATCTAGCAGACTGTTGTAAGTAGTGAGGAAGAAAAGCTTTTAGAAATGAGACTAGAAATGCTGCCTTATTATGGAGTGAATAATTTTAATCAGGTGCTGGAAGCATTCCACCAGCCCTCTGAGATAAACTCACGGAACTTCTCTAGCTGCGAGGATGACATGGGAATAAAACAATTCTCTTCCACCCTTCCTCCCCTCGCCTGCTTCTCACCACCGAAGTTTGGTTATGCAGAGATCACTAGCAGTTATATCAGCATGACCTGGTATCCAGGCAACCCAAAACCTTGTCAGCTGAACAATACACAGCGAAGAACTCGGGGCTGATGAAAGCTGAGAGGCTCGTTTGACAAGATAGCACCTGTTTCACTCTGAACAGCCAGTGTTGAAATAATGATGGCATTAGTCAGGGGAATACAAGAGGTTCAAAAGGGTTTTTGTGACTTTGAAAGCGAATGGCAGCACAGGGAGCTGTCACCAGTTTCCTCTTCAGAGGTGGGTTGCTGTGCCTGCTGTTTATTTGTGGCCAGTTTTGGTGGGGTTTGTGATTTTATTGCCTCTAATGGCTCCCAGCTCTGGCCAGTCACAGGTGTGCAGGGCTGATGTCTCTGAGGTGCACGGAGCCTGCTCTGGGCTGACCCTGCCCCACGATGTGAATGATAACCATCCATGGCAGAGCTGCTGTGTGTGCTGACAAAGGGACAGCGCTGCTGGCCGCGATGTTTGAGTGAGTGCCTCTCCCCCAGGGGTGCCCAGAGCCTCTCGGTTGGCTGTGGTACCTGTGACAGCAAACTCTGACTTTTCTCCTGCTGCTTTCACAGTCCATCATCTCCTGCAATGAAGGGATGCAGGGGAGTGAGGGGAGTATCCCGCGGAATAAAAGTGGAACATGTGCAGAGGGGACTGAAAGGATTCAAAAGACTGAGATCTGGAGAAGCAGGAGGAAAACATGAAAGCAATGTACAGCAAAAGAGATGGGGGAAATTAGAGAAGCAACTCAGTAGGGAAGCAAAATATGTAAAATTGAAATATTCAGATGGTGGAATAAAGCAAGAGTGGTACACTACAGTGGGAAATGATAGGAAAATGAATTAATCAGGCAGCAGCAGTATTACCTTAATGGAATTTAGTTAGGGGAACTGGACGGGCCATGAAGGATGTTTGATGGCTCAGTGGCTTGAGAAGCACAGACTCAGAGGGTGTCTCACTTCTTGTCATTCGCTGAGGCTCAATCAAGGCTGTGAATGACCAAAATCATGTCCCCATGTTGGCAGTTTGATAAACTGTAAGAAATGAGTTAATGATGTGGGGTTCTCCAGCAGATAATGCTGAAAAAGGTTTTAACTTGAACTTGCAGCTATGGAAATGTAGGGATTAAAGCAGTGCTGAAAAGCACCACATTCCACCCAGACATTATAATCGAGCTAATTACTTTTTTAAATCATTTAAAAGATCAGTACAAGTGGTAGTAAGCAGTGTACTGAATTGCAAATTAAGCATAGAATGGAAACATGTATTGAGCAGAGGGTAAAAGAGTGATAAGAAGCTCCCATGTCTCTCTATTTCACTCCCCTTTAATGTGTCTTTCACTCAGGTAAATAAGGAGAAGCTGTTCAATCTCCAAAACTTGAAACTGGAATCTTAAGTAAATTGATTTGTTTTTCAGGTTGAAAGAATGAATGATTTTGCAATCAGAAAAGCACTGAGATGCAAAAATTATTTTAAAAGCCCTCCGACTTCCCCTCTTGTTGTCTGTCACCTCCCTGTGGTTCCAGCTCACCCACACCCTCCTGTCTCTGCGCCACTGCCCCACTGCTGACCTCCAGAATCCCTCTGGAAGCTCATGGCTGATTCCAACAGAAGTCGACAAGAGGGAGAGATGTCTTGAATCCTAAAAAGTTTAGATGATAATGTGAAGCCGGATGGAAGGGAGAGCCCAGTAATGCATCCAGTGTGAGAAAAGCTCCAGCCCTTTTTAGACACTGGAGTGTCCCTCTGGGAGCTCAGCCTGGAGCTGAGCTGAGCTGAGCTCTGTCAGTTCCCTGCTCATGGAGCTGATTATGCCCTCTTAACCTGCTGCCCGGGCTTTTACTCTTCTTTCCCACTTGAGCGAATTTTCTTTTTTCCTCTGTTCTCTGTACAGCCTGAACTAAAGTTGTCTTTCATCAAACAGGGACAAAAACCTAAGTTTTGGACAAACAGAAATTAGAGCAGTCAAAAATTAGACATTGGCAGCCCAGAAGGGTCAGGGAGGTGAACAGAAACAGCTGAAATATTCCAGCATTGAGACAATCAGGAACTGAAAAGAGTTTGGAACAAAGTGATTCAGTGACTGCACATATGTAGGAATGTCTGTGGTTCTATAAATTTCTTAAAGCTTGAAGTAAATATAAAAATGGGCAAAAATGTCCATTTGCATCCGCTGTTAGAGCTTCCTGTGACCCCACGAGAGATCTCTTGTCATGTTCTACCACTAGAAAAGCACCCTAAGCATCTTCCATCACCCTCCAGATTGTCAGAGGAAGTCTAACCATGAAACTCACCTACACCAACGTGTCCTTTTCCCCCTCAGGTACAAAAAGGACAGTATAGAATGCGGGGGATTTCAGACAGTTTAGGATTCTGTGCGTGTGTTTGGTGTTTATGTTTGGGGACGTGTCTGGACTCTGCGTAGCATTTCCCGTTTTCAGTTTTAGTGGCAGAGCAGAAGGTTATGGCAATCCCTGGGTTTGGAGCTAAAGGTGATGTGACACACCAATTCTCTTCAAATTAGCACAAATATGTTTTCTTGAAACCATTTTTTTGTATCTCCCTGACAGTGACTAAAGTAAGCTTTAAAAATCCATTTGCCACACAGATATAATGGAAATTAGTGGTAAAACAGTTCCTCAAACTTTAAAAGAATTGACATTTAAGTCTAAAAAGATTATGTAGCATTTGCTATGCTAGAACTTCTAGAAGGAATAAATGGATGGAAATGAAATCGTTGCTTTGGAACTTGATGATGTGGTAAATCTCAGAATTATACTCATTGATATCGAAGATTCCTTAAACTGAGCAAATTGTAAAGATTTCATTTTCTCCTAGAGGGACTGGATTATGTTTGTCTGCTATTTGGAGCAGGGAAAGGCTGAACAGTTTCAGGGATAAGAAGAGAGAAGGGATTTTGCCGATGAGTTTGCAGCTCTTCTGTCTTTGCTGGACTCAGTGGAGCTGCAGGAACACAATTCCTCGCAGTGTTGGGAGCTTTGAGAGCAGCTTAGGATCCAGCCAGCTTTATGGATCTGCATTAAATTTCTTCTGATAGAGGAGACAATGTAGGAGTCTTGTAATAAAAAGAATTAATTTAATTTGTTTTGGAAGTCTGGCTAAAGAAGCTGAATGTTATTAATAAAATGGTCTTTAGAATTATAATTGAATTTATGGGCTAGAACAAAAAGAAAATCCACATATAGATTCTTGACTAGTTTTTCCTTGGCTACTCTAAGAAAAAGAAAAGGAAAATAGTTTTTATAGAGGAATTCATTGCTTCCACTGAGCTGGAACTGGGTCAGTCTGGCAGTATTGATCAAATGGCAGATTGACTGAATTTGGTTCATCCAAAAGGATGCAATGTAGTCTCTATTTTGGTAATATTCAACATGGCCTGACACATTGATGGGCACCTTTGCTTTATTAAAATTATGAAATTATTTTCAATTAGAGATAGGTCAGCTGCTGAGTTTCACCATTTTTCTGACCATTTCTTTGCAAGATATGGGACTGTTAGAACAGTTTTTGGCTTTCAGCTTTTACACTTAGGAATGGATGCTCACATTTTATGATGTAATTCCATTTATAGCCATATAAAACTTGACTATCTCCTTAAGATTGGGAGAAACACATTTTTGTCTTTTTTTATAGCATTTTCTGGCATAACAGTATTTTTTTCACTATTTATTTATAGAATCATAACTATCAAATGGGAAATCTGAAGGGGAAAACCTTGGAGTAAATCTTGTTACTAATTTTCCATAGGCCAAAGAACAAACACATCATCTGACAATTAATAGATTGAAACTACAATTCTCAAACAATTCACATGCACAGTTTAAAAACATTTCTTTGAGAGGGCCTGTGGGTGTTTGGCACCTTTTAGGCTTCTCATGGCTGTGAAAGATGAGAAGGTTGGAGTTGGTTCAGAGGTGACATCACAGATGTGGTGACATCACAGATGTGATGACATCACACTCTCAGTGCCAGAGGTGACATTCTGGACCTGCAGACCAGAGCCCTGCACTGCACAAACAAGTGAAGAGAACTTTCCTTGTTCCGAAAATCCTGTCAGGGACTGTAAGATCAGCTTTACCTCTTTGGTATTTCATATACGTTGGTAATATAAAATATGCAAACTAATTTTTCCTCCATCTCAGTTTGAATGCTTGGTGGGTTCATGCTTCAGTAATCTGCTCCATCTCAGATGTACACTCCAAATATCATTACCTGCAAACCGCGTGTCCTCCCGTTCCTTGGATGTTTTATTTTAAAGATTTAAGATTAGAGAGTTAGCTGGTGCTGTGGGGATGGAGAAAAATGTTTTTTTGATATTCAAACATCTTTTCCCAGTGCAGCTGATGAAAGCTTTTTTAGAATCAGTTCTTTCTGCAAACTGCCTTCCTGTGTGCCTCACCTAATTCAGAGTGAGAAAGGACTAGAAATCTCTGACCCAGGAGTTTGTTAACTATGCTTTCATCTGGTTCTCTTTTGCACAAAAATAGCCCAGAAAAAAGTTATCAGATCTTTAAATCCGAACATTGAATATTGAATATTGAAAGTTGTCTATGCTTTAGGTGTTGCTTCTTGTTGGCATCATTGAAAACCATTGAAAAGAAAATATTTGTCCATCTTTTGGGTTTTCCAACGCAGTTAAAAATCTAATTTTTTAAGGTCAATAATTTTGTGAAGAGCTAGAATGAACCTGGGCAGTGCAGAGAGCAGGGTGGTGTTTCACAGAGATTTTATTTGTGCTGGTAAATGGTGACAAGAAAAATGCAGACAACAAAGAAGTCAAAGGCAGACACCTTTCTCTTGGCCTGTGCTGTGAAAGGCAAGGTGTTGGATGGAAAGAGGTGTTGCCATCACAAGGGGGCTTTGAGGAAGATCTGAAGATGATTTTGGGTTTTCAGGAGAGAGAAGCCAGGCCTTAAACTTTGTGCTAGAGATTTGCTTGAAAACCGAATGTGTAATTTCACATCTTGTTAATGCTGCTTTGCTGAGCTTTTAGTGAATGATGCTGCAATCTTAGAAATGCATTCTCCACATTTTTCTATTCTCCTGTTCTCATAAATCCTTGACCCACTCAGTCGAGTGGGCTGGAAACACAGAGCTATGGAATGGCCTGGGTTGGAAGGGACCTTAAAGCTCAGCCAGTTCCAAGGGCAGGGACACCTTCCCCTGTCCCAGGTTCCTTCCACGTGCACGAATCGTCTTCAGTGCAATAAAACACCAGCACAGTTTTGTGAGTGTGCTTTGTTAACTCAAGTGTCCCTTAATCCAGTTTGGGAATGGCTCCTGCATTCCCCTCCTGTAAAATCATACTGTGCATAATGGAAAATCAGGGGCATATTTACTTAATGTGCTTTTCTCTGCTGACAAAATATGCCTCAATATGTAAGCAGAGCTCTTGAGGGTGTAGTATCATGTCTACAAATATTTATTCAACCTTAAAATACTTTTTCTTCTCTTTAAAGCCTTTTCCTAAATACATTGTCATCTTCGTAGTGTGTTCTGATGAGCTGTCAGTTAAAAGCTGGTTTATGGCTCTTACTTTTAATGATAGTATGAATTTATTCAAAGTGATCACTGAAGAGTAAGACTAAGTAAATCTTCCTTTTTTCTCAAAAATGTTCGTCTGACCCTTATAGTTTAGTCAACTATTGATTCTGTCTTCTCTTTTGTTATCTGTATGTATTATTCACACAGTTCCTAAATCTCTGCCTGTATGTTAAAATTATTCATAATTAAACTCGAGAGAGTTGATGAAACTAAGGATGTCTAAATGGACGTGGTTTTCCCCAGTTAATATTTCCATCCTGATTGACAGTGATAAGATTACTGCCAGGATGCTGATTACAGGCAAAAACAAGCTCAGAGAAAAAGATCCTTTGGAAGGTACCACAGTGTCAGCTGGGAAGTCAATTTAAGTTACACTTTTTTAAGATTTGAAACTACTGAAGTAAGCATTCTCCAGAGACTGACTGGGCTTGTTTAGAAATCTTCTTGAGCACTAAGCTGTGCTGAGAACACACAAAATAAAAAACTGACCTTAAAAATGGCTGGAATATTGACTGGACCCTTTTGTTGTTAATGGGACAACAGGAACAGGGCAGTTGCTGACAAATTATATTTATGACTGAGAAATATATTTGGGAAAGACTGGGGATGTTTTCCTATGCCTGAGGTCTCTCCTTCCTCCTGGGTTTGCCTATGGACAGGCAAGGCTTTATCTTCTGTCTTCATAGTTTAATATTTCTCTCAAATCTTTCAACCTCTGCTAGATGGACCTGTTTAGAAACAGAGCCTTTGGCAGGCAGCGACATCTGTGTGCATCCTGTGTCCTTACTGCACCATGAGTTCTCTCTGGGCTCTGACATTCAGCTCATTTTGCTGAATGTCCACACACATTCTTTATGAAAAATTCCTTCATGCCACAATCCTCAGAACACAGCTCTGCATGGCACAGGCTGCAGAACACCGATCTTGCCAATCTCTGCCGTGTTTGGGAAGTGCAGCTTTCGCCTCAGTTCTTGTCACAGGGAGCTGGGGCCATGGAGTAGAAATGGAGATGTGATTGATTAAGCTGTGAGAGGTGAGGCAGCTCCTTCTGATCGTGTGTGTCCTTGCCTGCACTGGAGTCACACTCTGTCTCAAACCAGAATTAGATGTGCAGGATGAAGATTGGACATGGGAGCCAGGTGGGACTGGAAATGTGCAGCTTGCCTTCACTCAGGACTTATTTCAGGATGGCTCTGGCATGTCAGAGAGAGACCAAGCTGATGGCACGGCACTGTCTGAATCCTTCTCCAGCAGATACTTGTAATTTTATTAACCATTTCCCCCCAGCTGTAAATACCATCATTGTCAAAGCAGCTGGAAGCGTGAAGAGCAGCGGAGAAAACACACAATCCTCTGGAGTCTGAGCAGAAAAGCTGTTACTTTGAAACTCAGGAGAATACAGGCTTGTATTGTGTAACAGGATTACTCTGCATTAACTGAAGTGTAGACACCACTCGGCAGCAGCACTCTGCAGAACAAATAAAACATCACAAAAATAAACTGCTTAAAGTTCTTGCAAGAGAGAAGCTTTAAGATAAAAAAGAGTAGTAATATAGAGGAATAATTTATTGCTCGACTGCATCCTTCTCCTTATTTCTTCATTGAGACTTGTCCATCCGTATGCTTTGACAGCAGTTTAAACAGAAAAATGGCAGTGCTGGATAAAATATGGCCTTGGCTCAAGGTACAAGGCAGAATATATTACAGCAGGATATAGTCTTGTCTCACAAAACTTAGTGTAAAAAAAATGAAATTAAAATTAGTGTTGATTACAGCAATGCTGCGCATGTCCCTTCCAGCTCCATACTTGTGTGTTGTCATCTTGCACACATAATTTGTTCCTAGACAAACCATCCCTTCCTCACAAGTAGCTTTCAGTTTCTGAAAGTTTACAACAAAAATGTTTTCTTGCATGAATGACTAAGGATTTCTCATGTGGGACTCCAGCTGCTTTGAAAATAGATTTCCTAGTGCTGGTAGGTCTTGTACCACTGATGGCTGTGCTGCCCTGGAGGCTTATTCTGTTCTTTACCTTTTTTTTTTTTTTAATGCAGTACAAACCTAGAGCACACTGAGAGTCTCTTCCTGTGCTTGACCACCACAGGAATCACTGTGGTGGTGACTTAGTCGCTCTTCTGGCACAGCTGATAAGGAACCCCAGCGATGCTGAGCTGTTCCTCTGATAGAGACTGTAGCGAGGAGAGGTCGAAGAGACTAAACACAGTCCTGAGAATTTTGTTGACTGATTTACTCAAAACAACACAGGACGTGCCTATAAGGAGCAGTGAAAATAAAAGCGAAAATAATTCACTTTTGAAAAAATAATTTGAGTACACACATAACAATGGGGCTTCAAAGGTAGATAGTAATGCCAGTATGAGGGAGGGCAGTAATCAGGGCTTTTAAAATAGGAGTTCTGTGCTCAGGACTCTACCAGGAGCAGCAGGACAGTGGCTCACGGGCTGTGCCGAGATCATGCCCAGTGCAGACAGTGATGCTGCTCAGGTGGGAGCAAGCAGGGCTCAGGTATCAGAGTTTTTATTGCTAGCGAGGATGAAAAAGAGGCAGGAAAACAGCTCAGCTTAATGTTCAGCTTAATTTTTGAGTTTTGCTATTTATGATCATAAATCATACCTCTTTTCTATTCCAAACAACAATTGTCATCAGCGTGGGGTTGACAGATTTATGTTTGGTTTGCAGGGTTGACAGATTGATTTGCTGTATCTTGTAGCATCCTTTTTTAGATTAGAATAGCATTTTATATAAAAATAATGAGTTTATAATTATATAACATAAACAGAATAAGGATGAAGGGTCCATTGGGTTTCATTACTTCAAAGTGCTGCAATGCTTGCACATTATAGACAAAATTTTACCACTAAAAACAATTCACATGAGACATTAGCAGGCAGGAATACAAAGTAGCTAAATGCTCTTAGACGAAGGTATCTGTTTGTTTTGGAGGCTTAAACTTCCTTGACACTGAAGAGAATTTGGCATCCCTTTTGAAGAGGTGCTTTTAGTACATGACACTTTAATAGAATACCTCAGTGAGTTATTAAATTAACAAAGACAACACTAAATTATTAATGTTCTTTCCCTCCTCCCTTTCTCTTCTGTCCTTCTGCCTGAATTTACCCTGTATATTCACTTTTATGAAATAAACATCCAATCTGTCTTGCAATGTGGTTCGACATCCATCAGTGAAAGAGATTTTGAATAGAAAAATACAGATATTGAGGTTGCCAAGTTGTCCATCTTAGGCTGGAGCAGTGACTCGCATTAGGCCTGAGCTGTGTAAAAAGAACCTGTGATAAATCTCTTTATCTGTCCTCTGTTTTGTGCTCTCCAGGATCACAAATGATCCCGAGGGGCAAAAATTTGGGATAACATCAACTCCTTTTGTAGGTGTCAGAGGTGGTGTGCAGTGATTCTGATAACACCAATGCAGTGTGTTGAGGTTTTTTAAATTCAGGCTGACTTCTAGAAGCTGATACAGTTATTTATATCCTGGAATTATACAATACTAGAAGATTTGAAAACACCTCAGTATGTCTCTCAGATGCATAAACTGTGGTCACTTCTGAGCAGTGTTTCTCCATTATTATAAAATAAATCTGTGCAAGAGCTAAGCCATGTGTCAGAATCCACCAAGTCTTTGACGTCTGTGAACTCAGCAAGAGCTTTTAGTCTATGCCAGAAGGTGAACAATCTTAACACTTGTGGGAGGTGATGTGCAAAAATAAATAAAAGCACATTTTTTTCCATATGAAACTGCCTTAGTGTAGTAGCTTTCAAAGTGAGCTGCTTTTCAGTGCTGCTCAAGCTGTTTTCCCAAACATGTTCTCAAATAGGATGACTTTTTATCTCACATCAAAATACCACATTCCAGTAGCATAACTCATCAGTGAGAGCTGTTTTGGCAAGTTAGGTACGAAAAGGGCTTTTTAAGTAGACAGAGCTGGTGTCAAAAGCCATCTCACATTGGTCTGATGTGTAGAGAAAAAATTGTTTTGCCTTAAACATCTGGACATTTTTCCCTCTTTTATGTTTGCTCATTGTTTGGGCATTTTGGTTTTGGTTTGGTTTTTTTCACCTAATTATTTATAGATTTATTTTACTAGTTGGAATTGGAAATCGTGCAGTGACCATTAGGACTTGTGATACTCTTCCTCAAGGCTTCTCAGCCTTCCCCTCACACTGGATTGCTTATTTAAACATCATCTTTTTATTTTAGGGAATTTAGATCTTGAGATGCTGATCTAGTTTCTGAAATGGAATTTTAATTAAATGGCCATATAACTTATTGAAGATTATGATATGGAAATACAAGAGGTGATTTGAACAGAAAGCAGAGGTTCCCCACTTGAGGTTCCCCAGGATCTGGTGTGAGCTGCAGTGCTAGGAGACTTCAGCCACTGCACTGTCGTGTCTGAATGTTCTGGGTCTGTAGCATGTGGGTATGTGTTTAAGAGGAAAAATCAATGGGGTTTTGAATTAAAATTAAAAATGAGAAGGGTATCATCTCTGAGTCTGAAATATCTGAAGTTTAGGCAGCTGATTTGTTCATTCACAGTGCACAGAACTGTACCTTTGATAAGCAGACACTTTGAAACCAAAAGGTCTGGAACCTTTGAGTATTCCTTCCTGGGCTGGACAAGGTTTTTGATTTTAATAGAGCTGCGGTCAGGATGCAGAACATAACCCCTTGTTTCTCATGTGTGATACAATCCTCTCTGATCAGATTTGTTTAATATTCTGATCGTGCAAAGTGTTAAATGGTCTTGACTTCGTTTAAAGTCAGGAATTGTAGCATCTGTCCTTAATTACCTGACAGCATTTTCAGAATTCTTGTCAAATCATGCCTTAAAGGAATGATAGTTTACAAGCAGCTTTGGACTCCTTTGCCATATCTCCTTCAGCACTTACTGTCTGTACCAAGGCACGTTCTCTGCTCGCCCCTCCTCGTCTGGGACCCTTCATTTGCCCCCCAGCAGCAGCTGTGTGTGCTGCCCACCTCCCCGGGGGCAGTGGGGTGGTGACTGCGGATCATTCTCATTCTGAAGCCAATGGGGGATCGAGGAACCCTGGCAGCAATTTAGGTAAGTTCATGTGCTGTGCCTCGGGCAAACACTGATTAATGAAATGGCCCTGACCCTCAGTCTGCTGAGGGAGGCTGTTTGTGGCAGATTCATTGTGTATTTGGGCATTAATTGTCTGCAGCAACCAGAAAGTTCCTGATACTTCTGTAATTAGATGTATATGTATTATATTTTAAATATATATGCCAGAAAAGTCAGAACATGTTCAATTCTTTCCATATGGAACAGGGAAGTAATGCCCC
Organism: Acanthornis magna; assembly: GCA_036785705.1. Classification (NCBI taxonomy): domain Eukaryota; kingdom Metazoa; phylum Chordata; class Aves; order Passeriformes; family Acanthizidae; genus Acanthornis; species Acanthornis magna. The sequence continues at coordinate 4,849,121 of JAWUZG010000039.1, read as the reverse complement.
TATCCCTAATTTCCCAGCCCTGCCCTTTAGAGTCAATACACCATATAAATCATATATGTAGAATAGAATAGAATAGAATAGAATAGAATAGAATAGAATAGAATAGAATAGAATGGAATGGAATGGAATAGAATGGAATGGAATGGAATGGAATAGAATAGAATAGAATAGAATAGAATAGAATAGAATAGAATAGAATAGAATAGAATAGAATAGAATATATACACCATAATACACTATTATAGAATATTTATCTGTATTCCCAGGATAAGGTGAGTCTGACCACTTAACTCTGGAGTGAAGCAGCAATGTCTGCCTTTCAGAGGCCAGGTGGGCTTTTGGGGTTTCCTGGCCAGACTGCTGTGCCCCAGCTGCTTTCCAAACAGCTGTCATAGAAAAAAAAGAAATGTCAGAAGAACATTGGAAGCTTGACTCACTGCAATTCACTGCTTGTGTCCCTTCAAAGCGAAAGCTAAAAGGCCTAGCGACCGAGGGAACTGTGATCCAGGATTTATTCTGACTAACTCTGCATCTCTAAGAAGCAGTCCCTAAATCTGTGGCAGTCTGAGCAGTTCCAGAGGCAGAGGGAGCTGATTCAGCAGCAGCTTAATCCTGCATTTACACTGAAGAGGGAATTTACTCGCAGTTATTGGGGAAATTAGGAGGAGCTGTACACTCCACACCGTCTGAAGTGCCTAATTAAAAAGGGGGAAAGGGACATGTCTTGATTTTGTGACAGTAATAACATTTTGGCTTGTCTGTAAGACCAGCTCTGTGTTTGCCTTTCATCTGCATGCTCTGATCGATATCTGTAAGCCAGAGCAGTTACTCGAGTCTCTGCAGAAATCCCCTCTCGTGCCTGATATTTCTGCTTCCAGCCTAGAAATTGAATTCCTCTCAGCACCTTTAATAACTGTATTTCAGTGGCTGCACGTGGCTAGGGCTGGGCTTTTGCCTCTATCCATACAGATTTGGCACTTTTCTTTTGTAGGACACCTTCCCCAGGGTTTCCAACTCGTTGTTTCTTGATTTTATAGTCCTGTTTAAATCTTCATTCGTTATTTTTCCATTTTTCATCTACAGCCACAACTCCAATTTTTGCCATCAGACACCAAGCTCTATATGACACACTGTGTGTTTGCAATGCTTATTTTTAAAAAGAACTTACTGACCAGGGATTTTGGGAACGTTCAATTGTTCTTATAGACTGACAGAAAACCACAGAGATGTTTTTGTGTGGCTGCCCTGTTTAATGCCATGTGGAAAGTTCTGTTCTCCTGTAATCCATATTTACAGCAATTGTTCCAACTGTTAGAAAATCCTCAGAATTTCTTCTGGAAAGGTTCAAAGATGAAAACATAGAAAGCAAAAAAAAAAAAAAGTAATGAAGGCATTAAGGCTTATGCTGCAAAAACTGATATTTATAAGGAGAATACAGGGGCCAATATCAGTTAGGAAGACCAAAATTTGGCTTTAATCACAGAGGTTACAATTGATATTTGCCCCAGTTGACAAGAAATGTGTTTCAGTATTCCATTTCTATTTCTGTTTTTGTCAAAGGATTAGATTAATTTGTACAATCACATAAAAACTGCATGCACATCCATATTGCTGTCAGCTTACATGCATAAAAGGTGGCAAAAAAAGCCCAAAACATGAATCACATATTTGCTCACTGTGATTTTGAGAGTAATCATGACTTTGTCAGATGCTAAATTCAGATTCATAATTCAGGAAGTAAACACTTACTCTTCCACAAAAGAAAAAAGAAAAAGATACTTTTTCTCCTCTGTTTTTGCTCCAGAATAAGTTTTGAGTAATTTTTTATTCATTTAGGTAAGTTTTTCCTGTAATATTTTACAGGTGAATTCCTTTCCCGTGGAAACTTCCCAATGATGTCCCCTTTATGCATTGGTGAAGTAATTGTTTCAGAAGACATGCAAGAGTGCTTTGACTTTAACTGAAATCAGTATCTTTAATCAGGAGCTAGAGGGTTTTTTTTTTTTTGAGGAAAAGTTTGCAAAAGTGTGATTTTTTCTAGATGGGGCTTCACTTCCATAAAGTAGAACAACCTGTGCAGTGTCACACATAGCTGTGGATGGAGCTGCTCATTCACCTGCAGATTTCTAACAACTCCATGCTCCTGTTGGATTTATTCAGGCTAAGATATATTGCAAAATGCTACTGAACACTGCGGTAGCAGCTCTAAATTTAAACTTATCTAATGCAACCTGTTTTCCTTCTGCCTAATTTATGTGCGTGACTTAAAAATACCTTCCCATTTGCCCCTGCTAACATTGCATTTTTTTAATTCCAAGTCAAACCAGCCTGTGGGGGTTTATAGTCGTAATGCTTTGTTTGGATGTTGGTGCTAAAAATAAATTTAAAAGGGGAACAATAAAACAGTGGCACTGACTGTATTAAAGTGAGTCATTTTAAAGAATGAATGCATAAGAAACTACTTATTCAAGCCCTTCCAGAAAATGAACTATTCCAATTTATTTCCCACGGTAAGAATCTTTGAGCAGTGTCTTCTCAACAGCTCAATTGCAAACACCAGAATGGGAATTGGAATCCTTCCACTTATGAAAACTAAGGATGGTCTTATCACACGAGATGCTTTCTGTGGAATGCAATGTTTACCATACATCATTTGAATTTTTCTCATCTGTGAACTATTTCATTGAAAATTAAAAATAAAAAAAAACCACTCAAGCAAATCGTTCTGAAACTGCAGAAGGACGAAGTGAGCAGCCTCAGTTATGGCCATTCCCCAGTGCTGCTCAATAAAACCAAAGTGCCACGAGAGCAGCAAACGCAGAGCTCTCACTGCTCCAGCTCCAATATCAGCACCATCTGAGCACTGGAAGTTTTACAAGTTTCAAACGGAGTTATCTCGGGCGTACATTCCCGTTACGGCCCCTCGCTGCGTGGGGGCAGAATTCCTTAATTGATTCATCATCTCCATAAAGAGAGCAGCTAATGAAGATTTCCTTATCTCGTGGAGCCAGCGCTGTTGAAAAAGAAGGATCCCAATTTGGCCTGTCCTGATGCTTTGAAGTTCTGAGTGGTGCTGGTGCTGCAGTGACAAACGGGATATTCGAGGTGACTACGGCTCTTTTCCATTAGACTTGGAGGCATAAAAGAGGCCGGGATGAAGCAACAAGTTGGAGCTGTTAGTTTAAAAATCGAGGGAAGGAGACAAATCAAATTTATGGCTCGGTGGAAAAAAATAGTTTTTCTGTATTTTTAATCAAATGGATTTCATATCAGTACGCTGCATAATCTAAGAATTAGTTCTCCCTTTTTACATCTACTTCCTGGAAACCCCTGATAACAGATATATTTTTAGAGCACAACATTCTCGAATTAGCAGATTTTTTAGAGTTCTGAAATTATATTTTGCAATTTGCTCAGGTACAAGAAATATTTTACAGAAACAAACAGTGAAGATAACTCATTGAAAGTGAAATATTCTACAGTTACCTAATGTAGGAAAGATAATGATGCCATTATTTTGTCAAAGGTGTGATTAGAAAAATCCCTTCTCCATTCTATTTCCTTTTTCATTTACAAATGTACTTACAAGGGTAGGGTGGATGTGCTCATAAATGCACAAATATCCAGTACAATTTTTGTTCTTCTTAAGGTAATTCTTAGATCCATTAAACTTTTATGACTGGTACACACACTGTGCCAGGTAATACATATTTATGAACAGTACACACAGCACCAAGTAATATGCAGAATATTGCACAATTATCTAGAAGCCTTTAAATATCAAGTGGTGGAAGGCCATGGAACAGGCTAACCTTGAATACTACAAATACTACTGATGGAAAATGTTAAAGCAGTCATTGCTTCGCAAAAACAAAACAAAAATGCCACTTCTGTGACCCCAGACACCAGAGCTGACTGGGAAATGGAGAGACTTTGCAAATAAGGTTGTGTTCAACATCCTTTTCTTGACACAAAAGAATTCCCATTCCTGAGCCTAGAGCACTTGGAACTTGCTTGAAGAAATTCTGCAAACAGCGAGGCCTGTGTGAATGGCCTCGTCATATGCATTTAGTTACTTTAAGTGAAGTAAGGCTACTGAAGAATAACCTGAGTGTGGAATTTGCATTAATATTCAGTGTATGGCACACCCAGGTGTTCTGGGGGCTGTCTCTGCTGCTGTTCTTTTCTGCAAAGAGCCACAGAGGAGGTTTGTCAATGTTTTAATGGTTTCCATGACTCTAAAGCAGGACATCAGCTGGCTTTTTGTGGTTTGAGAACAAGAAATTGATGGTCAGGATACCCCAGGCAATGCTACAGAGCACATTCCTGCGTGGAATTTCATGTTGTGCCATAACCACAGAAAACAAGCAAAAGTTCTCTTCATTTCTCTACCTTCATCTCTCTCTCCTTGCCTCATTTCTAGAGCAGGGAAAGATGAAGTCTGCCTTCCAGACGTGGGGCTTGGTGTGTTCTGATCCGCAGGGACACACAGAAACCTCTGGGACACACAGAAACCTCTGGGACACACAGAAACCTCTCCTGCTTCTCCTGTTCTCCCTTCCCTCTGCCCTGAGCTGCAGTGTTACCGAGCAGGAGATGAGGAAATCTCCTATTTTTGTCAGCTGCTCTAGCAAGCATCCAAATCGCTTCCTCAGGAGCTCCCAGAGCCCGAGATTCACCTTGGGACTTGTGTTGGATGGCTGGAGTCCTCCAGATGGAGACGTGGGAGCAGCTGCAGCACAGAGCAAGCGGCAAATGCTCAGGGCTGGAGGCTTGGGAAGCATTCTCAGACATCATCGCCCTTGAGGTCCCCTTCCAACCTGGGAGTCTGTGCTTCTGTGATTTAGCTTCACTTTTAAAAAGTGAGGCATGCATTGAGGGGCTTAATTCAGTTCCCATTAATTTTCTTTTTAACTCAATATCCTTTCAAGGCCACAAACCATATCCTGGGGATCAGAAGTGCTCTCTGGCTAGCTGGAATGATAGAGCAGGCGGTGTTGCTGAGGTAATAAATTGGAAATAAGTAATAATAAAAAACATGAGAACATCACGGTGCTTTTGAAAACAAGCAATATTTCATCTTTATTACATATATAACCATCCCTCGTACTTGATGTCATAGCTTAAATATTTCTTAATCAATTGGACAGGTGATCTTTATCTAGGTTACGTGGAGAACCCACAGAATGATTTTGGAATGGTTAGCAGTTATCCTGGGGAATGAGTGCAGGATGTGAGCTTGGGATGCAAAACACCAGGAAATGTCATGCCTGTTTTTAGGAAGGGTAAAAAAAGAAATCTGGAAATTAAATGTCAGTCAGCTCATCTCTCATTCCTGGAAAAATACTGTAATAAGCAGCCAGAAGAACTAATTGTAATCTCCTGAACAGAAAAAACAAAGGTCATTTAACAGCAATATATATTTATTTGTGTCAGAAATGGTTGTGTTGGACCCAGCTGTGGTTGGTAGATACGAGTGGAGCAGCAGATGTCACACATCTTAAATTCAGCAGGGCTTTCAATACTGCATTGTGAGTTGGAAGAAGGTCTGGTCTACCAGAAGTTAGCACGAAAGGGATGGAAAACTGGGAAATTGTACTTTGAGAAGAATCAGCAGCAGCAGTTCAGTGCTGTGTGATTTGCAAGATTCCCATCCTGACAGGATGAGCCAACCTGGAAGCTGTTTCTCCTGTTTCCATTTGCAGTGATTAAAAGGTGGCTGTTTGGAAAAAGTCAAAATCTGAGCAAAGCCATTGGCAATCTTACAGCAGCCCAGAATGCTGACCCCAAAAAAATCAATAAGCTGTTTTAAAAGTCAGTCTTTTCGAGTATAAAAACCCAGACACATGGAGTTGTGCTCTCCATTCAGGTAAGGGTGGAACGTGCAAAATGCCATAAATCCATTGCCAACACTTGCTGAACTAAAGCCTCAATGCATGCCAGAAAAGTCTGGTGATTTTTCACTTACATCCTTATAAAATCCTGAAAACTCTGTCTGGCCATGTTATAGTGCATCACTTACTAAAAGCTGTCTTTTTTCCATGGCTGCTGGGTGCACGGTTTATAGAGAGGCAGTTCAACAGAAACTCCTGTGCTTTGTGCTCTCCTGGCACTTAGTGAATCTTCCTTCCTGCTGCTCCTTAGTGCACAAATACATCTTGGGCGTGTTGCTGCTGAACGATGTTTGCATGTACCCAAAGTTTTTCAGACTCCCTGGAGACCTGCTGCTACTTTTGATGGGAAGTTCTTACAGATGACAAGACAGCTGACCACTCACAGGTTAACATTTTGTTTTCTTGAGGTCAAGACGGTGGAGTATTGTTCCAAAAACAGCTGAAAATTGGTGTGCAGTGGCTGCAAACACGCAGGTTCCAAAGCTTTGAGATTTAAATTTGCGGAAGACTCGCAGAATGTTGTTCGTCTCTTTCAACTGCAGATCGTTAGGACAAAAATTATGTGTAATTTTTTCTTAATACATGAAAAATACCTGTATTTTAAGGACATGAAAGGGGCTCTGAGTAAGCTTATAATCATTAAATATTCACAGTGTACAAGGTTTAATGTGCACAACATTGAATACACCAAAGAATAATGCCATAATTATGGCTCCTGTAATAATTATGTTTTATTGTGGCTTCCTTACTTTTTATCCCACAGTTGGCATAAGCTTTTAAACAGATGCCTTGGGTTTGCCCTTTGCAGCTTATAGGCAGATCACTGCTGTGTTGATTCTGCAGTCAGTCAGCTATTCAGCAATCTCATTTTTCTTTTACTGTTTTGGCAGAGATGAAAAGCAAAGTTTTTAACCTTCCACTTTCCTGCTACTTACTCGACTGTTGGAAGCCAACTTTAAAGCTTAAATAGGAGCACAGGCGTATCCTCACAGCTACACATTATTTTTCTCCCCGGAGTTCTTGAAGCAACTGACTGAAGAATGAAATGCAGGCAGTGTGAAGACACAAATGAAGGACTGGAGTAAAATATAATTTGAGTGGTGTCTTTTTTAATTAACAATGGCTTAGACTCTGCAACACAGACCTTCAAACAGAAACTTCCCTGTAGATAAAGACTATGGTACAGATTTCCTATTACAGATAGAATATCTATAGAGTATCTATGGATATATCCTGTAGAATGTAGAATATCTGTAGATATATTCTATAAATATATTCTCTAGCATATTACAGCCTCCCTCTGTATATCCTATATATCCATTCTACAGATGTAGAATATGTAGAGAGGTATATTCAGTATCTATGTAGAGTTTATACTCTGGAATCAGAAGTTTGAACCTCTAGAGAGGCATGAAAAAAAGCGATGTAAACATGGATTTTGGTTCTGGATCTTTCTGCTCAGAGGTGCTGGGAGCACTGGAATTCGTGATGGAAAAAGATAATTATCCACAGGGCTCATTGCAGTGCTGTGCAGAGGAGAGCAGCACTGGAGAAATGAAAGGATCTGGCAGGGTGGGGACATCTTCACAAAGGTTCCTCCTAAAATGCTGAAGTTGGTGTGGTGTTGATTATTCTGTTTGTCCACATCTGCTCCTGCTTTCTTCCTGCAAAGTCTTTTGGAATCGATGGGACAGAATTAACCCCACTGAGCAGAGGGCTGGACACAGCAAAGGAGGGAAGTGAGGGCAGCCTTAAGAACATAAAGCGCTGCTTGAATTTATTTTATTTTAATTTGTTGATGGTGTGAAGATTTAAGGGCATAAGATGCAACTCGCGAGGGAAAAGGCATTAATTCTGCTGCTGAAGGTTTGTCTCCTGAGGCTCAGGGGCTGCCTGGCCGTGTTTGTGTGGCTGTGTAACTCAGGGCACTGGAGCAGCTGCTGGTTTTCTAACCACACCAGTTTCCCCTGCCACGTAATTCCAGTTGGACAACAAACATGCACAGTTTTGTATTTGTTGGTACCAAGTTAAATGGTTGCAGAAAATAATGAAAATGGGGAATTACAGTTGTGTTTCAGCAAATTTTTAATGTCCTTTTTTAAAAATAAGCTCCTGGTTGAAAGGAGTCCCAAGGACGTGTTTTAAATCTGCAATAAGTGGATGAAATATGGTTTAAAGCAATGCAGCGTGGAAATTCAGAGTTTTGGGGGTCGCTCATCCATCTTCACAGGTCATTTTAACATCATCCTTTCCATTTTGCTGCTGGCTGCCAGCAGTGGGTGCGCTGGCAGTGTGTCCCAGGTTGGGATGTGGAGCACAGTCCCTGCTGTGTCCAGGCTGGAGGTGTGTGCAGCAGAACAGGTGATGGGTGGAGAGCAGAATGTCAGGAGGCTCAGGAACCCTGGAAAACCTTCAGCTGCTTTCTACAGGAAGAGGAGAATTGTGTTTCTTAGGAAAATGCTTTATATTAATGCTGTTCTCGCCAAAGAGATCACCAACAAATATTATTTTGATACATCCTTGAGGTATCAGAGATGCAGCTTCTGAGTGATGACAGGAATATAGAAAATAATTCTGAAGAGTTTTTCCCTTTCTGTCTCCAGTGCTATTGGAGTGAGGAGAGGTTTTAAAGTGAGACAGTGCCTCTGCTGCTTCAGGAGCAAAAACAGAGCAGTGGTGTTGGTGCTGCCTCTGCTCTTGAGAGGTAACTTGTGCTCTCCTCTCAAATATTCCTTTTCAGCTGCCACTCGGAATTGAAGAGTAAAGAAAGAGGGAGGAAAAGGAACGCATTACATTCGTGACCTTTTGGGGGAAGTCATCTAAACCGAGCAGGCTGGAATTATCTGTAGAGCAATATTGTTAGGTGTTAAAGCTTGATTCTGGCATGATAACAAACCCTACCCTCATGCAGACACCACTGGCTCATTTGTGGCACCGGGGAACAGAATTTAAAGTGTCTACTTCAAAAACCTGGGCTGTTGAATGAGCTGAAGGAGGAACTTCAGTGCTTGAGTTGACAGAGGGATCAATCAAGAGGCAGCCCTGACACCTCTCCCGAGATGTGTCTGTGTGTTTTCGGGGGATGTGTGCCCTCTCTCCTGCTCATTCTCATGCACGAGCACTCAATTAGACGTGAGCCGTGCCGTGCCTTCCTTTCTCCCTGCAGTCTCTCTGACTTTGCACAGTGTGTGGAGCTGAAGCAGAGCCTTGTATGGATTGAGGAACTGTAAGCCTGCGTGTCTGTGGAATGTAATTCTGAATTTTAGCTTTAAGAAAAGTTACAATCCCTGGGTACCTGTTCGACTTCTTTTCTGGGTTGAACATTAACCGCTTGAACAATGTGCTTTTACTGCCTTGAAACAAGGGAACTCTGTGAACTTATTTGTGCCCTTTTCATAAAGATCCTTATCAAGAAATGAGACTTAAGTACTACAAATCTGCAAGAAGCTGTCTCTCTGTTCCTTTATTATTATTAATTTAGCAGGACTTGTTGCATATGGTAATTTTTATGATTGTTTTGCATGACTGAGGAAGGGCTGCAGTATAACCAAATATGTATTTTATCTCTTAGTTATTGGGTGAAGAATCCCTGTGAGAACACAGGACATTTGCCTCCCCATCCTGTGTGACTTGTCCTGTGTTTCCTGTGCCTTAGCTCTGTTTTCAAGACTTCATTCTGCAGTTTGTGTATTGTTATTATTGGCCTCATGGCTCTGGCTCTCACAAAACCCTAATTTTCCCCTTTTTTGTACCATATTTTCATCTTAGGAGATAAGAGGTTAATTTTCCCATTTCCTTTGGCGAGGTAGCCTGCAGGGTTTATTTGAGCATTGTTTCTATTTTCCATCTTTTGAGTTCAGTAACAGCAGGATTAAAAACTTGGAAGTTAAAAACGCAGACGTCTGTCTAATTAAAGGAATTGGCTGTCGGGGCTGTATTTTTCTTTCTCATTAGCATTCTGTTCATTCTGTTTTCTTTCCCTATCTCCCTGTTCCCTACACACTCAGCTTGTAATAAAAGTTGGTTCTTGAATGTAAAGAGCATGTTAATGCACCTGGGAAAAACATGTACAGGAAGGAATTGGATTTGTTTCTATCTAACCTGAGTGAGATAGAATGGAATGTTCCAGTGTTTATCTTTACAGTAATAATCAAAGGCTCCTTTCAATGCTCATAAGGATTATTTAAGAAGAAAATTAAGTAAATGTATTTATTTGTTTGTTTTCAACAGAAAAACAATCTCCTATTTTAAGTTTATACCCCTGCAGCCGAGTGATAAGGGCATTTTAATGTTTTCCTGCATCTATCTTTCCATTTTTATGTGTGGCAGGATTAGGGGAGAGCTGATGCTGCCACTGCGTAAATGTGAGCAAGCAGAGATCCTCATTACAGGCCAAAGTGGATAAAAAGAGTCAGTAACTGAAGGTGATGGAAGTGTTGTGTCTACTGGCCATTAAGTGGGTAATAGAACCTCTCCTGCAGACGAGGGGAATCGCAGGGAGCAGCATTTTGCTGCGTTGCAGGAGCAAATCCCTAAAACCTCTGCAGCAGGAACGTCTGCAAGTAAGGAGATAAATCCGAGGAGACGGATTGCAGCACAGACTTTGGGGGCATCGGAGGTTTTCTGTCCTGGTCCAACTCTTGTGCAGAATTCCTTGCACGGGCAGGGTGTGGAGCATTCTGTTCCCAGTCGTGGGAGCACAAGCTGGGCTGGCATCACTTGTGCCTCCTCCCCGGGATTTGTGAGTTCCTGGGCTGGCATTGCAGGTTCCTCCTCCCCAGGATTTGTGAGTTCCTGGGCTGGCATTGCAGGTTCCTCCTCCCCAGGATTTGTGAGTTCCTGGGCTGGCATTGCAGGTTCCTCCTCCCCAGGATTTGTGAGTTCCTGGGCTGGCATCACGCGTGCCTCCTCCCCAAGATTTGTGAGTTCCTGGGCTGGCATCACTTGTGCCTCCTCCCTGGGATTTGTGAGTTCTTCTGCCACGTGACTCAGCTGAGTGTTTCTTCAGCACTGAGAATAAAAACGCTCTGCAAAGCCTATTGTAGCCATAAAATCAAGGAAAGCACACTGCATCTGCTGCCACCTCGGGGTTTCATTGGCCTGCCGGATGGGCACAGGGTTTATGGATCATGCAGCAAATGCAAACAAGGCAGCTTTGGGATGCTCTATTGCTCTTCATTAGAGGGAGCGTGTGGTGCTTAAAGCTTCACTACTGGGAGGGAGTTGAAGTTCTTCACTTCCTATTTTACCTCTGGGACTATTTCTGAAGTAGAAGTTTCTGTCATTCTAGCGGAGGACTGGCCAGATTTACTGCAGGAGCTTCGGCCTTCTGACTTCCTTAAGCTTTACAGCCACAAGTCCTGAATATATTTCATGGCACTAGGGCAAGGAAATTTGTGTCATTAGAATCAGAAGTCAGATGTACAGTAAGTCATACAGACACACCTGTCTCTTGATTTCAAGTAATTTGGAAATCTATGGAGTGGAGAGGGTATCTGCATGCTCGCATGTGGCAACACCGCCCACGTTGAAAGTAAAAAAATCTATGTGGTCCTTTAATCATGTGTCACTTACTCTTGAGTTGGCCACCAATGTGTTCTTGATGAGTTGGAGTCAAGGGCTGCAACAGGGTTTTAAGAAGTACATACGAATGGATCCCAAAAATGGGCTTTACTTCAGAATGGCTAAAGCCTCTATTCTGGAACACTTTATTTTATAAGATGCTGATGTTCACGTTGAGGTTTCACGGATTTTATTATGGGTAGTGCCACTTGGCCTGGGACTGGGATCATCAAATGCTTGGGTGCAGGTGTAATTGTTTTTATTTTTTCAGTCCTTACATAAAATATCTCATAGCTTTTCTTTCCACCTTTTAGAATTCCATAGCTTTGCTACACAACAGCTTTGTGTCTGTTTGGCTCATTAATTGGAAAGAAGTATTTCTCCTTTTATTTCTGAAAAACTTTCCACTTGTATTGTTTTTGACTAGTAATGTACCCGTAACTTAATAGATAAAGTGCTATTGATAGAACAATATTTTCCAGTAGTTTACTGTGCTGTTTCACACACTATTGACAGGAAATCATGTTTGGGCAGAAACCACAACAGAAAATGCTGCTGTGGTGTTACACAGTTTTCTTTTCATTCCGCAGTTTCCAGTGTTTGGCTTCATGTGTTTGTTCAACATATGGTTGAATGAATCCAACCTGGCTTTGACTTTGTGTCCCTGCATGGCCTGTTTGAGATAGAAATAAGGAGTTGCTGCTTCTTTTTAAATTTCTGCTTATTTCTTTTCTTTAACCACTGTTTTTTATGTTTTACTGTCACAATCTTGAAGTACTTGGAAATGTTTGCGTTATGGGCATTAAAAGGGCATAAAAAAAAGTTAATCTGTGATTGATTGGCTTGAAGTTTCTATTGCTGAATCACTGTGAGTAATAACCAGGGTTTTGTGGAGTCTGGTGGGTGTGTTTGTTACTGAGCGCATCTGTTCCCAGTGCGAGGGCATTCTGCTGAAGGAAGCTGTGATTCCGTGCATTGCTGCTGTTCCATGCGTTGCTGCCGTTCCATGCATTGCTGCAGTTCCAGGCATTGCTGCCGTTCCATGCGTTGCTGCCGTTCCATGCGTTGCTGCAGTTCCATGCATTGCTGCCGTTCCATGTGTTGCTGCCATTCCATGCGTTGCTGTGATTCCATGCGTTGCTGTGATTCCATGCGTTGTTGCCGTTCCATGCGTTGCTGCCGTTCCATGCGTTGCTGCCGTTCCATGCGTTGCTGCTGTTCCATGCGTTGCTGCCGTTCCACGCGTTGCTGCCGTTCCACGCGTTCCATGCGTTGCGGCCGTTCCATGCGTTGCTGCCGTTCCATGCGGTGCTGCCGTTCCATGCGTTGCTGCCGTTCCGTGCGTTGCTGCCGTTCCATGCGTTGCTGTGATTCCATGCGTTGCTGCCGTTCCATGCGTTGCTGCCATTCCATGCATTGCTGTGATTCCAGTGTTTGGAGAGCCATGCTCGCCTGCCTGAAGTGTTTCACTCGGGAGATGTTAAAGCAGTTGAACATCAGTGCTTTGCCCCAAGCTCTAACAAAATGCCTGATAGTCCAACTGAAATGCAAGGGGAAGTAAAGACTATTAAGATTTAGCACTTATATAATCTTCATCTTTTCAGTGCCAGAGGTATTAACTGTTTAAGCCTCTAGATAAAATTTTTCTGTATAAAAAGAAATATATACTTGGGTTATCCTTTTTCTCTCCTGGCAAAACAGAGAGGCTGAAAGGCTGAATAACTCACCCAAGGCTGCACAGCCCAGCGTGGATGTACCTGTGCTCTATTTCTGCTGCACAGCAGTAGTGTGTGTCCTAATGGTGTGTGAGTAGAAAAACCCCCACAAAATCCCTATTTTGATGTAGACAGCAAACCTCAGACCCTGTGTAATAGCCCTGCATGATGGATCTGCAGCAGTAACACAAATGCTGGTCTTGGCAAACTGCAGTGCTGTACACAGATAGTGTTTGCTGTTGTATCGATCCGTGCCCTAAATCTTTAATTATCTTTCATAGTAAAACTTGTCTAAATAAATTGCTGTAGTGCTGCTGCCAAAGAGCAGCAGCAGAGGTTGATGCTTGGGTCAGTGGCCACTTTTTACCACATCCTTTCTCTTTGTTTAAAGATTTGGTACAATTAAAAGGACAAAAAATAGATCTAAAAACTAACGGGCTAGTTAGTCCTGAGGGACAAGATTCCCTGCTGCAGATTATGACTCGCACAGTTTTTCCTGCCCCTTGGAGTGTTTATTATCCCCTGAAGGAGCTGAGTGGCCAGGTTGGTGCTGTTCCTCTTGCTTGCAGAGCAAGCGTGGTACATTTAGATATTTATTTTGCTGGTTTTAAGCTGGAGATATATTTTTCCAACACTAAAAGGAAACCAAAGCCTTTGGTTCATGCAATAATAATTGGCCACTGCAGGCACTGGCCCCTTGAGGTCTTACACCTGTGGGTTTCATCTCCACTGCTGCACAGCTGCCATTAGGTTTGCTGTTTGCAGAGGATCGCTGTCACTGCTGCGTACTCTGGATATCAGTTTTAAATATACTCATGTATTCATCTGCTGTTCATCTGAGAAAACTGAGCAAATACATTGACCCGTTCAAGATTTGATGTTTTATTTCCAAATGGTGTGGCTGTTTGAGTTGCTGTGCTACAGATTTCTGAGTCCCTGAGATGAGGTGTTCTCATACCTAGCTGTGCCAAATCTTATTCTCAGCTACACCTATGTGAAAATGGAGATGGCTCCGAACGAGATATGTGTGAAATCAGGAATTAAAAGGCAGAGATGGTGCTGGGGCAGATCCAGGAACATTAATAAAGGAAAGCTGGGAGCACTTAAGCAGGCACAGTTGTGGCATGTCTAAATATATGTGTTAAATATGCTATTAAGAGGTTGAAGTTTCCTTTGTCATTGTTGCATGATCAATTATCCCTTCAGGGCATCGCCCTGTGACAGGGCCGTGCTGCTGCTAATTTGTTTTATAGTTAGAGCAGTTCACAGCCATGGCTTATGTACTGAGAATAAAAACAAATGTGTCTCAGTGAAGTAATGGGATGAATATACAATATTCAACAGGAAACTCTTCCACGCTTCACCACCAAGCACTAGAGCACCTACCATTATGCTGGCATGTTTTATCAGAAATGAAGATACAATTTAATAACACAAGTTTTCCTTTCACAGTGAAGGAAAGGGGAACAAATCAGTGCTTAAAAAAACCCACAGCACCTTGAATAATCAATTCAGGAGAACTATCATAAAGTGAAGCAATATTCATGTCTGTCTCTGAAAATTGAACTATAAAATCCCAAATGATTACAAATAGTCTTTGTGCTTGCTGTCAGTGCAGTCAGCCAGCTGTGTAGATCAACAACCTGTGGTACTTTTTAACTGCAATGTTTTGTTTAAATAACCCATTTATATTAAAAAAAATTTCCACTATTCTTCCTCCCCGTGGTTGCCAGCAATGTCCATAGCAACAGCTGGTGACGGCACAAGTGGAGTTCAATGTGTTGATTATACCGTAAACTGGAGAGGCAAGAAAAATAGATACCCTGCTTCCAAATATCTTGAATGCTGTAAGAGTTTTATAAGAAGAGGAGGCTGGAGAAAATTGACTCATTTCATTTTGAGTCTTTGGTTTCTGTTATTGACTGAGATGTGTATTTTGTTTTGAAAGTCTGGTTTTTCCTCTTAGCTCGAGAAGTGCTGTTGCTGGCGTAGCACATCCAGCCACACCTCGGTGTGGTTCAGCAAGATAACACCCAGGAGCTCGGATTTAAACACGTTTAAGTTCTTATATCAGCTGCACTAACTCTTGCTGCTTAAAATGTAATAATAATTTTAAAAAACCAAACTAAACAACCAAAAAACCCCAAAAAACAAAACCAAAAAAAAACCAACCAAAAAAATCAAAAAAACCCAAACAACCCCCCCCCAAGACACACCAAAACAAAAAACAAACAAACAAAAAAAAACCACACCAAAAAAACCCGACCATGCAAAGGAGCAAAGTTGTGTGATAATAATTAAGCTGCATTAAGTAAGAATTGAAGCTGCTGAAAACCTGGGGAGAAAAAAAAAGTTTTAGCATAAATAATGCTCTTAGGAATATTGTTCCTCAGTTTGTTGCTGTAATTCCCTGCCTCTGGATTGGCAGCATTGTCTCTCCCTGTGAACATCACTCTCATGATCAATTATACAGTGATTATCTTGGGTTTTGTTTTGTGGGGTTTTTAATCTCTAGACAAGAAATTGCTTGATATGGGCATGATTTAAAAATATACATTTGGGATAATTCATCTGAGCATCTTTTCTGGGAGCTTCTATCTCCAAAGACCAAAAATAAGCTTTCTGAGGGCGAACTGCTAAGATTTTTATAACAAGACTCAATATTTGGTGATTCTGCTTAAATCCGAGGTAGTTTTTGTAACAGTCCTGTACATATTTGAAGATGCTTGTGATGAGTTGGGTGGGTTTTTTTTTTTTGTTTTGAGCATTTGCCTGCACGTCCCATTCTCTGGATGATTCTTTGGATCAGATGGGTGGGAAAGGAAGGGAGTGGATGGTTGTGACACCATTTTGGTGCTGATTTGATTCTTCTTGACTTACCCACACATTTAAATCTAATAGGCAGGGCTGAGTGAAGGCCATGCTGGATGAGAAACGGGGTTATTCCTTCAAATTCTCAGTGCCACTGCTGTTTGCACAGCCCCTCATGAGGTTTTCCTGTTGTTCAGTCACTTTTTCTTTCTCAAATACAATGTTTAGAGCTTGTTCACTGAACTGCAAACCTCCTTCTTGTGGAGAGGCTTGAACACATCTCCTGCATTTGTAATTCTGATTCTGTCTTCCAGAGTCTTTGGGACTTTATCAGCAGATTTAGTAAGTGAAATCTATATTCCGTCAACAAACACCAATGAAAATATTAAGCCAGGCCAAAGACAGACCCTGTGGGTTTGTACGTGATCTCACTTTCCAGTCAGGTCGTGGATCACTGATGATTTGTCAAGTGCAGTTTTCCGTCTGCTTCCTTTCCAGCCTTACACTTGCTTTACACAGAACAGATTTAGTGTAATGTGTTCATGGAGAAGCACAGGGAATAATGTCTACAGCCTTATTGAACCAAGACTTTGCAAACCTCAAAACCAGAGAATAGGGAAACCAAGCACAAAACATGGAAATTCTGCTGTTTCTCTCGATTCCTCCTGGAAATACATCTGCTAAACCCACCAATAGCTGCTGTCCCTCATTTCATGGTAGTGCTTGTCCTCTGCCTGGCCATTAGCACTGCCTTGGTCATTCTTGTGTAACCCTGGGATGTTTCCATGACTAGAAATCCCGGTCACTTCCCAGAAACACGTGTTGAGCCCTGGCATAGCTGGAGAGGTCATATATGAACTGCCCTGACTGTAAACTCAGTGTAGTTGTACTTAACATTCAGTGCCTGTGTAAGTATGAAATTGTTATTAATAGGTGGATGATTTGCAGTAACAATGTCCCTGGAACCTGAATAATATCCCATGGAAGTGCCATCCAGGCACAGCTCTTGGTGCTCTGTCCCTGGGGAGATGCTGCTCTGTAGCACACATGCAAATATTTGTCCCTGTGACTGAGCCCTGAGAAACACAGACTGTTAATGGGAGATATGTATTTAAATAATTCTGAATAATAATTCCCCCTCAGTGCTGGGAGTCACGAGGGTGGTGAAGTGCTGGCTGGGTTAAGCTGTGCATGCCCAGGGATGCCCTGGAACAGCTGTGAGTGCAACTGCAGCGATCCTGCTTTTCCAAAAGAGGAACCCCATGGGCGAAGTCTTGCAGTGATTATTTGGTTATTGCTCCATAATATCTCCTTTTTCTGGTGGCATTGCTGTTACTCTGTGGTGTCTGGGTCGTGGGGAGATGGTCCTTGCTGGGTAGTGTGGACAAAAGTTTTTGAAAGGGGAGCAGAGGCTCTCCGGTAAAAAATATCTGGTGTAGAGGGATTGATAATCGTATTAGCTGGAGGTAATATTGGAAAAGAGGCTTTGTGAAGGCCTTTGTACTAAAATATTGCACGCTGGCTCAGGAGCAGATGGTGCCTTCTGAGAGAGAGCCTAATCAGTTTACTCTGATTTTCATTTTATGTTTTTATAAACCAGTATTATCTATTTCTTGTGTAATCTGGTAGACTAATAACATAACAAATATCTAACTTCGGGGAATTATCCACTTGTAGAGTAGATTTTGGTATTTCCACATAAAAAACATTATTAATCTAAATCCACCTATTTGAGATACTGAAGGGTTCATTTGCAGCATTAATTCCAAAACTTTCCTCTTAAAGGCCATAAGAATGGTATCCCCTTTGCAAAACTATCTTTACTTGTAAAAGTCTGATTCACGTTCCATTGATTTTAACAAAAGAATTCCCATAAGCTTTAGATCAATCTTAGAGATTTTTTGCAGCAGAGTTTATAGTATTTGGACGACTTGAAAAGTGGCAATTAAAAATTCCAGACTGTACAGAGTCACGGAATGGTTTGGGTTAGGAGGAACCATAAAGATGTTCTGTTTCCAACCCCTGTGCCATGCTTTGCTTCAGACCAAGTATCCGAGTGCTCAATTCTGGCTGCAGTGAGTGCAAATGAGGGAAATCTCAGAAGATGCTGTTCTGATATTTGGAATAGTGGGGTCTGTAATGACTTGTGTCCATCACTGCTGCCTTTTCCCACCCTCTTTGCTTAAACAGCATCTCCTAGACACAATTTGTCACCTCAGAGGTTTGCTTTGAGATCACTGTGGTTCAGCCTGCAGCTCCTTCTGTGGGGAAGGTGCCACTGAGATGTTTTTGGACATGACCACCCTGGGTCACTGTTCCAGCCACCCCAGCCCTACCTGCTGCTGTTCCCCGCAGGCTTCTGCTGAGCTCCTGAGAAATCCTAAAACCTCTTCTATTAAATGTGTGCTTTAAAATCCTCCTTTCCTACACTTAAGAAATCCCAGAGGCTCAGTCTGCTTAGTTTGCTTGCTGGTTGCTCCTGTCTCGAAAATGTTAGATTGAGTTAAGTTTGATACTGCTTTAAAAAAAGCAATATTTATATTTCTCATGAATTCCACGTTGGGTATGAATTACTGACAGGTCCACTCCATCTGCTGCAGTCATCTTCCTCAAATGTGCTGGGAAACTGAGCACCCAGGAATCAGATTTTCCTTGGAACATTGGAGTGGGGCTGTCAGAATTCAAAAGTTCTATCAGACAATGAAAACAAACAATAAGCCCAGGAAAACACGTTAAGCCAATTTCCGGGTGCTCTGTGCAGCTGTTGTGCAGAAAGTGAAGCCCTGGTAAGGGCTGGGGCCTGGAGCTTCAGATGGTTTAGAAACACTGGAATTAATGAGTCCATAAATGTGACTAATTGATTTTCCTGATGCGCAGGGCTCATGCGTGATCCAAATAAAACTCTCAGCCTGGGAGGGCTTCTGGCTGGCTCCAGACCTGCCTTCCCTTAATGAACTCAGAACATTCCATTTTTCACAGGACTATTAAGATATCAATAACTCATTTGGGGAGTTTTAATTTAACTTTGACCATGTAATTGATGACCTCTAAGAGTTGTCTTCAGTGGTTGCATTATCTTCTAACTCTTTAATTCTACGCAAATTAATATCAAACTTCTATACTTAGGTTCATTCATTTCTAAAATTTATGGAGTTTTCACTCACAAATATTATATTTTGGTCCCACTCCGGTAAAAATTTGTATATTACAGTGAAAAAGCCCCACTTCATTTTCAACAGTTCCCTTTATAAATTTTCATTTCCTTTGCTCTTGATTATTATACAATGAGTTCAATGATTTCAATGAGTTAAGTGTCAAAATTTTCAGCCAATTTAATTCAGATAGTAACAGTGTCCATCTCAGCAGAATTCAAGGATCATCTTTAAAACTTTGGGTGCCATCAAAGCAATTTGAAATATATTTCAGCCTTTTCAAAGAATCTTTCTAATGCTGCTTTCTTTAGAATGAAAGTAGAAATGAGTGTAAATGTAATTGGCTTGTAATATTCAATTATTAGCACTGCACTGGAATTTTATCTTTATTTGCTCTATCAAATGTCTTGTTAATTGTATTTTATATCCCCACTCTGTAAATCTATCACAGTTTCTTTGATTAATTTTCTAAATCAATTAAACTAGTGCAGTCTCATTGAATTAAAAAAAAAAAAACCATACTGTGATTTTAAGTTTTTTCTAGTAGTTTCTATAATAAAAACTGTCAAGGTATTGTAAACAGGATCTTTAGGTGATGTGTGATGGCTGATTTCAGAGCTGAACATTTAGCTTCGTTTTTCAGCAGATGTTTTTTTATTGGTGTCTGGAGCACAAGTCTGAGGAGCAGCTGTGGGGGCTCAGCCTGGAGAAAAGGAGGCTCAGGGGGAACCTTCTCATTCTCTGCAATTCCCCGACAGGACAAGAAGAAAGTCTAAAGTTACACCAGGGAAGATTTAGGTTGGAAATTAAGGAAAATTTCTTCATCAAAAGTGTTGTCAAGCCCTGGCACAGCTGCCCAGGGCAGTGGTGGAGTCTCCATCCCTGGAGGGATTTAAAAGCCGTGAGGATGTGGCACTTGGGGACATGGTTCAGTGGTGGCCTTGGCAGCGCTGGGGGAATGGTTGGATTCTGTGATCTTAAAGATCTGTTCAGCCTAAATGGTTCTCTGATTCCACGATGGCTTTAGAGAAGTTCAGGTTTCTTTGTTCTCACATCACAAAATTGAAGTGCTATGAATGAAATGCATGGCTTTGAACACGGCTGTGTTCTCACTGTAATTTCTTATGCCCTTCCTACATATAAAAATCCAGTATGCTGCACTAGGAGTGTGTGATTTCCACTGTTCCTTTAACTGCTTTTTCAAAGCAAAATAGCTGTTTATTATTAAGGATAACCACCCCATGCCAAAACAGGAGGATGGAATGCGGGGGTGTTTATTATTGACTGATTAGTGCACAAATGCTTCGACTCGGCACTGGTTCTTTCTGAGCCTATTGATGTGTGAACTTCTTTCTTCCACTATAGTAATTTTAGAAGTTGTTTCACCCTCATGCTCAGTGATACATCTAATAGCACAGCTGAACTCAGCGTGGCTTCTCATCAAGAATTAGAAATGGAGTTTCTTCTTCCCAGCCTCACACTGTGATTTCCAGGGCTGTGCCTGTCCCAGGCTGCTGTAGGTCAACTCTTTGCTCCCCAGGCTTTCCCTGGAATTTTATATCTGCTTTTATCTTACCTGGTGCATGAGTTTCCTGTGTCCTGTTCAGTCAAACCCTTGAATTTTTCCGTGTTGTGTCTAGGTTAATCCTTTATCTTTTACAGTCAACAAAAGAGCATCTAAAATGTGTGGAAAGGAGAGTGGGCAAGTGGGTAATGCTGCCTGCGAGGGACCTCACAGAAACCTTTGTTATGCAGCAGCCCCGAGAACAGACTTGTGTTAGACAATTAATTTTTTTGGCTCCTTCAGGCTCTCCCCAGTGACCTACAGGGTTGTGCTGGATGAAAACCCCTCTGTCCCTCCCTACCCACACACAGATCATCTGTCACAGCCCACGCTCTTGTCTGTGACGATGTGATCATTGGCGATGCCATAAATGCAGAAAGTTTACCTTCAGAGCTTCTGCTGCCTTCGATTTTCCCTTTCTTGTTTCAATGAACTGTGTGCTACTCCCTGAGTGTCACTCTTTAATAGGCTGCCCTTCACTTGTTGAGAAGGTTTTCAATAAATCTGCCTTTGCAGTGTCCCCGTGATCGCCAGCACTGTCGTCACCCCACAGAGGTGCAGTTTGCAGCCTGGCGGTCGCTGGTGTCATTTGCTGTTTGTTGCATAACTTCTTATTGCCATTTAAACTGTCCCAGTTTCACTTGTAGCTTTTTCCGTGTGTCACCATAAGCATCTTCCATGATCTAAACAGAGAAAAGGCCTAGAGGTACTGGAGATCTTTATTTCTTGTAAGTGTGTTTGAAATCGGGCTCGTTTTGATTCTGCAACATCTTGATTTATATGACCAGTGAATATTGTATCAGCCTGTCACGTCTGAAGTGTTGTGTGGTTTTTGCCTGGTTCTCTGCAACTCCCTGACAGGACAAGAACAAACAGCCTAAAGTTGTACCAGGGGACATTTATCTTGGAAATTAGGGAAAATTTCTTTACCTAAAGGGTTCTCAAGCACTGGCACAGGCTGCCCAGGGCAGTGATGGAGTCCTCAACCCGGAGGTTTTTAATGTGATCTTTGTGGTTTTAATGTGATCTTTCTCTTCCCTGAACAGAGCCATCACTCTGGAGAATCAGCTGGTGATCCTGGGGGCATCAGTGGCGGATGCAGGAGGTTACTATGTCCAGGCAGTCAATGAAAAGAACGGCGAGAACAAAACCAGTCCCTTTATTCATCTCAGCGTGTCACGTGAGTACCCAAATTGTGGAGACCGTGCTGTCACACTGAGGCTGCAGGCAGGAGTCACAAAGCTGCCCAAATGAAAAGGGCTTTGCTAACAAAGGATTGGACCTTTAAAAAGGAGGTCAACAGTTCCTGCTTGGTTTGGAGCACACTGAACTCCTGTGTGAAAGAGGGACCTAAGAGAGAGGATGTCCTCCACAAATCACCCTCAAAGCCCTTTGTGTGGTGGTTTACTTGGTGCAAGGCAGGTACATGATGATATCCCTCACTGTTTATTGTGAAGTTGTGATTATAATTTCTTTTTAATGCAGGTGTTTATAATGTGTTGTTTTCCATTGTGCCCAAGTAAACAAGTCATCCTTCCGAGTGCAAATTTATTTATGAATCTATTCCCAGTTTATGGCATTATTTTTACCTGGAGTTATCAGAGTCCCAGGGAACATGCATTTCGTTGTTATTAGTTATTATTTTACATTACACAGGTTGTGTTAACACCACCCCTACAGAGGTTTTCCATGAGTGGTTTTTGCAGCAGAGCCCTGGGGTCTGGGAGAGGCTGCACTGCCAAGGTGCACCTTCAGCAGAAATGTGCACATGCAAACTCCTGTGAAACATCCACTAAATGAGTTTGTATGAAAAATTAATATTCTTCACGCGTGGAATGGCTTGAATCCTCGGATGAGGCACTCGATAAAGGTGTTGTTTATGGAGCAGGGGAAGAGGGAGCTGTCAGTGCTGTGGGAACAGGGAGGTGCCTGGGTTAGCTTGTAGGAACAGGGAAGAGGTGATGGAGTAAATCACTGATGACAGTGGCAGCATCACTGACAGGCTGCCCACAGAGTCTGGGCTTCCAGAAAATGCAGGACTCAGCTCTGGATCAAAGATGAGATGCCTCAGATCTCCTGGTCCTGGGTACCCTTAGATTGTGGATGATCCCTGCTAGCTCATTTCCATACTACAGCAAAACTTGAGAGTTTGGGCTTCCGGGTAGGAAATTGGGGAAATTTCTTTTGGAGCTGTGCTTATGTTTGACAGAAGTTCATCTGAAACATTACAGACCTGGGAAACATTTAATTTCTAAGAAACTGTCTTTTCTGCTAAAATTCCTAATTGGGTTTCAAGGTTCTTAGGCAGACCCTGGGAGCCCTGGCGGTGGGGCTGGGATCGCTGGGGCAGCAGCTGGAGGGTTTGACAGGCAGCAGGAGACACAAACCTCTGTTTTCTTCCAGACAAGTATCTAAACTAAATGAACTGCTCAGGGGTTTTATGTGTATCTTTCTGAAGTGGAAATAATATTCCAAATCCACTTGTGAATTCTGGCTGTACTGTGGCATGTAGATTGTAAACATTATTATTTCTGACAGTATGAAGAGGTTTGCTAACACTTTAGTAATTTCATTTTTAAAGCAAATTTGTGTTGTTTGTATTATGTGACCAATAGCATACTTCCCACTTTAATTTCATGTCTTAATTAATGCTAGAAATAGTCTGTGATCGTGCATGCATAACAAGTGCTATGCAAAGCAGAAGGTAATATGGGCATATGGAAAAGAAAACACTCCAAAATGCTCACAGACTTGATACCATGAATGCAAAGTCTGCCTGGAATGTGGCAAATAGGAAAGATAAAATGGATAAAAGAAAATGAAGCATGAGACAAGATGGAAAGCCAAAAACAGATTTGTTTTTAGAATTAATATCTACCAATGAGGTTTTCAAATTGACACCTTGATATCCAGGGCTGTTAATGCTGTGTGTGTGCTGAGGGAAGGCTCTGGCTCTAAGGCACTGGAGTCTATAAAGAAAATTGGATTAACGTGGTCGTTCTGAACTTTGATCTGGGGAGGAAACTTATGTGATACATGACATAGAAATGAATAAACATTTTTGATCCGGTAACAGAAAATAATCAGGCAAAAATACAGTCCTGAAGCAATATGCAGGGAATGGTTGCAGAAAAATGACATATTTTGGAAGAGTAATAAAGAATTCGAGCAAGAGGTTGGAAACAGATTGTTAAAGGTAACACAGATGAGGAAGATATTGCTTTGACTTGTCACTGCCTGAATCTTATCGGATGTTAGGAGTGACGACACTTGTAATTTTCCATTAGGACATGTATAAAATATAAAAACAGTTTAATCAAAATCCAGTAAACCCCACGCAAAGTGGAATAGCCAATCTCTGTGTGAGTAGATTATATATTAATTATTGAGTACAACCTTGCTGTGTGACTCAGCGTGCACACTGCCACTTCACTGAGGGCAGGAGGAAAAAAACCCAATGGATAATTCCCAGGGCAGTCATTCCCTGAGAACAGTGTTAGATATGCACAGCTCCTTATTCCTTGAAGGAGACCGGTGTCAGATTTGCTTCAGCCTGTAAGAAAAGCATATTTGCAGAATCATTCTAACAGCTGAGAAAGCTGTAAGCTGTCCTGTTCTGCTCCAAAGTACAGGACTGACAGCAGGAGAAAGGTCTGGCTCTGAGCTGGGGAGAAGATGAGTTACAGGGCCTTACGCTGCAGATTAAAGGCACTGTTGAATCGTGGCTGAAGGTAAATGGAGCTTGGGCATCATCTGGAAAATACACTGAACTGTCCTCAATTAATAACTGTATTTGATACGCGTGGTATAAAAGGATTAGAGGATGTTGAGCGTGTTTCAAAAATGATCTAAAAGCCCCAATCGCACTGAATTCTCTAGTGGGGCTCTGAGTATTAATAGCAAAGACATTTTGTTTCCTGTCAGTCTCAACTGCAGCTCAGTGAGTCCAACAGTGAAATCTCACACCCACCCATCGCCCCTGATTGCAAACATGCGGGGAAGTTGGGAAACAGCTCCCAGAGTGAGCCTGAAGCTCTGCTGGCTCTGGCTCTGCTTGGGTTTGCTTTTCTCCACGTTCTGGGGTTGGCCACACATGGCCACAGAGGCTCTGGCTCTGCTTGGGTTTGCTTTTCTCCACGTTCTGGGGTTGGCCACACATGGCCACACAGGCTCTGGCTCTGCTTGGGTTTGCTTTTCCCCACGTTCTGGGATTGGCCACACTCGGGAAATGAAGGCAGCACAGTGCCAGGGCTCAGGGAACGCTCAGGGACGTTTGGGGGTTTGAGGCACACGCCCAGTCCCCATCGCTGCCCGGCTCAGTCCTCACACGCCCTTGGCATGGAGGCACTCAGGCTTTATCAGCCAGGAGCTCTGGTCACTCTGCGAGCAGATCCAAATATCAAGCTGTGTTTTCCTGCACAGCTGAGTCCCCAGCCTGCCTGACCACCCTGTTCTACCCTAAACCCATGTGTCTGAATGTGACACGGTGTGAGCTCCGCCCGGCTACGCTTGAAAACCGCGGTTGTTTCTTTCGAGAGGACTCATTTCCACTGATTTCAGGAGGATTAGATCATCCCTGAGGTGACAGCCTTTGGGGAAGTAAAAATTATGTCCAACAGGCAGCATATTGGGAATAACGTCACATCTGAAATTAGTGTGAGATGTCATAAATTAGTCCTAAATTTAAAATGTCTTAAAGTGAGTTGAACTGTGTGCTACACTAATGAAAATCTTGCCACTTTTTTTTCTTTTTAACCATATGTCAAAGCTTTCATGTAAATAACACAAAATTTTGGCTTGGAAAATCGGAAAGTCTGAAAGTCGAGAGTTTGGCAGCTGCAATAGTCACAACACTCACTTTGGGTTTTAACTCAAATTACTCACGTACTCCTAGTTGAGAATTCACTATTACTGCTTGGGAGGGTTTCAGTATTAACTCCACTGCTGGAACTTCCTAACTTGATTGGAGGGGAGTGAGAATTAATCTATCTCTGGGCTGGTGCAAGCTTTTGGGATGTAAATACTGCTTTTCAATAACAACAGTTGGAAAGTCCTAAATGTTTTTTTTCCTGTTTCCATCTATTGAACATAGGTTTGATGATGGTACCGTAAATGGATCCTTAATTCTTTAGGCTTTTTCTTTCATGTGCCCATTCTCCCACAGCCAGACGTACCCTGCAGCACAGATGGTCGGGTCTATTCCTAAAGACTGTGGCTTGTCAGGGAATAAAGTGACTTTTTCTGATCTCACCAGTGTTGGCAGGGCACCTAAAGATTGTTCATCCAAGTAAGGTCATCATAAACCCTTATTTCCTTGAAGGCCATTCTCAGTGTAACAGCTAAATATCTCTGAATCTGCATCAAAACTCTTCTGGATGTAGTATGGAACTTAAAGAACAACCAAACAAGAAAACTCAAAACCCTGAATCTCCAAAAGTAAGAATAAAAAAATCCCCACAAACCAAAAACCCCCAGAAACACCCAAACAAACCGAAGAAATTAGTACATGGTACTTTGCTGTTGGCTGTGCCGCTTTTGCATGAAGGTTTTTTGAGGGTAAAGGGGGAGCAGGAGTGTTTAGATCTTCTTAATGAAGCCATAAGGGATTTTAGTGTATAAGTCAAGAGTTTAGGTGGGTTTATTAGAAAGGGGGGAAAAAGGAGGATTCATAGGGAGCTTTTTATTGCCGTGAGGAGCTGGCTGAGCTCTTCCCGCAGGGTCCTCAGTCCATGCCCTTCCCTTTCCGATGTGACACCAGGGCCAGGCTCTGCAGCCACTTGGGAAGGACTTGGCCAAGCCCTGGTGAGATATTTCCATTATTGACTTCAGTTTTATGTGAGCACCGCTGGCCCAGTCCTGGAAACTTTTAACAGCGTGTTTGGCTTTTCCCGAGTCCAGCTTCAGCATTTTATGAAAAACCCGAGCCTCGGTAAATGATTTAAATGGCAAGTTTGCAGGAGGTGGGTGTGTGTAAGCTGTTGTGACAGTTTAGATGCTCCTGCTTCAATTGGTTTTGCGGCGCTAATCGTCCGGAACTGCAATTCGGGGCCCTGCTCCTGGACCTCCTTGTTAAGCTGTGAAATATTGAGATGCATGTCGCTTCAATAGATTTATTAGGAAATTAGATAGTCCCCAGACCTATTGGTAACACCAGGAGATACAGAGTGTTCTGCAGCCTGATGTCATTTTCTGATGCAGGCTTTGTGAAAACAGAAAACAAGATTGATGAAAATTTTGAAAACCTTGCCAGCCAGCATTTCTGAAGAGTCAAAGATAATAAAGCCAATTATCATTTAACGAAGATAAATTTTTCCCTTGGGTATTGGCAATGCTTTAAAAAAAAAATAGTAGGGAAAGAAAAAAGTTGGGGACTGAAAATTAAACTCCTGGCTTGGTTGCATTGCAATTAATTTCAAGTATGAGGGTGTCATGTTGTTCTGCCCAACTTCCACTTGCAACCAGCGGAATTTTATTCCGTCATGGCAGACATTGACATGAGGCTAAATAGACCCTGTTTGTGTCTGCTTGGTGCCCATGTTGTTCTTCAACTTAATGGATCAAGACATAAATTTTACAGAAGGCAAAAGTCCCATTTGAGGCTGACAGGGACTGAATTTACCTCAAAGTTCTTGTTTGTTTGGTTTTCTACTATAAAGGAAAGCTCTCATGATTTCACAAGACGTTTGGGTCACTTTTAGTGTCTGTAAGAATGAAATATTCTCTGTGTTGTCAGGGAAGAAGGAGGTGGGGGGAAAGTGCCCCATTACCTGCCGGGGTGTTTGACAGGATGTTCCTCTTGACATCCTCCTGTCAGGTGTGGTAAGAAGATAACTTTTCAGAGGATTCTGAGCAGACATTTTCCTCTCTGGAAGAGAGCATTTCACTAACATGATTTTTCATATTAACCATCAGGGTTTGTTCAAGTCAGCAGATGCTGAGGATCCTTCATGGATATGTTTGAAGCACAAAATGCATGAATTTTTCATAACCAGTCCCAGCTTTCAGGTGTAGGCAGGAAAAGGGAAAAAAGGAATGGGCTGGCACCCCCAGGGAACAGATATTTCTATTCTGACGTCAAATTCACACAAGCTCTATAGACTTGTCAAACTGGTTTTTGTTCGTGCCAAGAGAATTGACTCCTTTTAGCCTCTCTGGGTCAGTGCTGCGGAGGTGAATTTCCTGCTTCAGTGATGCTTGTTTTTTTACTTTTTGGGTTTCCTTGGGTGGGGGAAAAAGAAGGGCCATGGGAGGAGATGAAATTGCGTTTCTGTGCCGTGACTGCTCCTGGTTGCCTGAGGCTGTGCCCATATCCTGGCAAAGCCCAGCAGAGCACAGCCCAAACCTCTGTGCTCTGGTTTTGAGTCACTCTTTGAAATGATCACATTTCTTTCCCATTTCCTCAAAGGTTTTGCTCTCTCTCTCTGTCAGGAAGGATATCGTGGTGGGGTTCCATGAGTAAATGTGATTCTTTTGCTTTGATTGACACTCGGCATTCTCCTGTTCCCCAAAATGTTAATTTGAAGGAGACTGCGGAAGGGTTTGGGGTTTAACACTCAGCCTTAAGGACACGTTCTGTGTAAAAGCCATCTTTAATACCCTGGTAAAATACTGTCAAAATGCTTTTTCTTCATTTGTTGCTCTAGAACTAAAGGACATCAAAAATGGGGATCTTTTTTCTTCTTATTTTGAGAGTAGACTGCAACTTAACCATGCACTTGAGATGTGTGTATGTATTTAAGTCAGGCACATTTTAATAACAATAATAGCTGTAAGAAAGAGGACTGAATTGAGTTTATGTTAAAGATTTGGGTTTGATATATTGGAACAAATGTTAGTTTAAGCTTTATCCAGAGCTGGGAGTTTCAGTGGAGGCAGAAACTCTCAGTACTTTACCCTATTATCTACTGCAGAAGTGACACTGTACTGCAGTGTAGACTGATTTTATATGCATTGCAAAGAAGTAACATGATGATGTTCAAGATTTATCAGCATTCTTGGACTCCAAATTTCATTGTTAGTCTTTTTAAAGTATCAGCCAGATCTCTTCCATAATTCTCTAACTTTCTTCTCCTTAAAGGAAACCTTTGCTCACTTTTAAGTGTTGTGATAGAGAAGGAAACCTGTGGTTAAAATGATAGATGGCTAAACTGCAGAAATAGTAAAGGTGAGCCAAGAAACCCTTGTGGCAGCTCAAGCTTTTTGTTTGTTTGTTTTTCCAAATATTTTATCAGTGCTCTTCCTGATAAATAGTAGAAATATTGGTTGGTCTCCAGTTTCATCTTCCTCTGGACTATTTTTGATGAAACTTACTGCCACACATGGTGCATCTGCTGCAGCCTCTGCCCCAGGCCAGCAGGGTCTCCTCTGCTGGTAGCTTTTGACATGGAAAGATGATAAAATGAACTTTCTGTAAGATTATTTCAGTCTTTCTATTAAAGAGAACTTAGACAGCCTAAATCAGCATAAAACCTATTTAAATATCTGGCACTTAATTTTCATCATATCGCATCAACAAATGTAATGAACCTTTAAATGCATGGTTTCTGGGAAGAATAGTTATTTCCTTTTCTCCCAAATGCAACAGAACAACTCTGTTGTTATGGGGACTCCTCGCTGGCTGGTGAAACCACAGAACTGCACCCAAATCGAGTGTCTGTTCCCTCGGCAGATGCACATACATTATGCATGTTGCTCTGAGAAAATGGCAAATGCTGAGGTTTCTATAATCAAACTTATTATTTTAACATGGCTTCTTGTTCCACTTGTGTGTTTATAAGGTTTGGGGGTTACAGTGTCTGTGAGAGATCTGGAATGCACACACACACAGGCTCCAAATCCTGGGCTGTCTCCTAAACCCTTTATTTATATCTGACACATGCAATTAATCTCTCCCTATCTCTAATCACTTTTGCTATTACATTCATCGGAGTGATTTGTATCCTATCTCTGTCACTGCTCTGTAATTGATATGTGGAGATAAGGGATTCTTAGAGGACACAAACAAGGAAAAGGGAAAATTGAATTTACCTTGCAATCATTTTATAAAATGTGACACCCATCAATTATACATGCCATCCAGGAAAATGCCATCTTGAACAAACTGCAATGATTTGTTGGAAGATCAGCGGAAGAGAAATGCCAGAAAACTTTTCTAGACAGAAAAGTATTGCTGGTTCAACAGACAGGCTTTCCAATCTCATTGGTCCACCTACAGTGTTTTTAAATAATACTGTAGAATTTACAAAGAAAGTATCAGTTTTGATCCGTGTTTTTCTCCAGTCAATCTTGTACTAATACTTTAGAGCGGAATAAGATGAAAGGGAGCTGTTGAAATAAACATTGTTTTGATCAGACATAAAAAGATGATGTTGGTTACTCGAGATTGAATCATCTTTCATGGGCAAAAATGGTAAAATTGATAGTATAATCCAATTTCAATTTAACCACATTCTATCATGAACATATTTCTATTTAGTCTTTCTTTTCTATTTCGCAGCAGTGATAAGTGAACTAATTTTCTCACTCTTGTGTAAGTACTTTGTGCTCATGATTAGTTCTAATTGTTGGCATGAGAGTAGTAGCTCCTGTCCGTGCTTGTAAGTTTAAGCACTACTGTGGGATCTTGGAAAAGCCTTTTAATACATACTGATAACGCCATAAAAACGAGTGTATAGATGAATAATATAATAACAGTAATAGAAATCATAAAACCGAGAAGATTTAAGTCAAACAACATTCAGTGTTGGCAGCTTCCAGGGCCTGTCAGTCTGGCAGAGAGTCTTTACCCAGGAACTATTTATTTCTTTCTCCTGTACACCCCAGATCCAGCTGCACTAAAAACTCCCAGAGCAGGCAGAAGCTCAGTGATTTGTAGGCATTTGTAAAGGGCTTTGCATTTCAGTTCCTGTAAGGATCATAATGCTGAAGCTTTAGAAGGAGCAGCTACTGGAGACTGGTGTATCAATTTACCCCTTTTGAACGTTAACTCCTGGTTTCTTCTAAGTCCCTTTCTGCTGTGCCAAACTCCTGGAGTTTTCCAAGGAGCTGACTTGAAGTATTTTGCTTTGATTCCCATCCTGACACAGTGGGATATATTTAAAGTATGGTTTTCTTTTATTTTAAGTTGCCAAACCCTCCAGAAGGTGCTTTTTACTAAGAGAGTAAGAGCCTGTAACTAAGTGAGCTTGCACTTAAATATGGCATTTTAACAAAAACAAACAAACAACCCTTGTTTAAAGAAAAACATCCAAGAATTGGACTTTGATGATCCTCTGTGGGTCTCTTTCAAGTCAGGATAACCAATGATGTCTGATCTGTGTCTGTTACAGCTCTGTCTGTTCTGGTCTTTGGTGAGACAAGCTGTCCTGGCTGGGCTGTGAGCGGGACAGTAAAGAGGGACAAAGCTCTTGCTTAGGCAAACAGTGACAAACATTTTATTTCTTAGGAACAAGATAAATTGGCAGCGTGTAGGGTGTGTTGTTTTTTTATTATTATTCATAAGAGAAGGACTCGCTCTTCAATGTAGAAAAGAAGTAATTTAGGAGCTATTTGATAGTATTCTTTAAACTGTCGTGTTAGGCAAGCTCGGAAATGTCTTCTAAACAGTATAGATAAGGAATAGTAAATATGGTCAAAACAGATGTTCAGTAGAGAAAGTTCTGCACTGAGTTCCTGCAAAAGCCTAAATATATCCTAAAGATTCTTGCACATGCTAAAGGTCTGCATGGCAGAGTTGCCCTCCCAGCGTCTCCACAAAAGCTAATTTTCATCTCCAGCTTTTGCAGACATATGGTTGCTTGAGGGTTATCATTTTTAAAGCTCTTCATATTAAAGATGTTTTTAATTTCTTCTCAATATACATCATAAAACAGGAAAATTGAATAAGAATGGAAAACCCTCGGATGTCTGTCTCATCCTTCTGCCAGATAGACGTGATTTGTCCAAGTAATTGTGGGAGTGCAGACAACAGCCTGTTCATGGGAAAAAATGGAAAAATAGTGACTACAACTGCAACCCAAGCACGGGAGAGTCAGGACAGGCAAGATTCAAGGTCATCTGTACAGCTATAAATATTCTTTTAGATTTTAGCAAGGACTTGCTATGAATTTTAAAGTAATTTAGAATAATTGGTCCTTCCTACTCCATTTGTAATAGGAAGAGGAGCTCAGCCCTGGCTGTAACCTGGGTTGCTTCACCTGATGTATGTAAAAGCTGCATTGATTTCCTGTCCCCTTGGCTGTACCGTGGGAGCTGTAAATTGCCAATCCAGGATGTTTGTTATCCTTTGGTTTTGTACTGCTCGCTTTCACATATTGTTGTGTGCAGCTGGGGAGTGGTTTAGACATTGGAGTAATCCAAAATTTGATTTTTTTTCCCTACAGGCTGTGCTGTAAGGTGATGGAAACACTGCTTTCTTTTCATGTGCAAACTATTGTCTACACTCCCAAGCCCTTAAAAAGGCAGGGTTTGGGATTATGGATTATTTTGAGGGTGGATAAATCATTCTGGCTATGGAATGTGGGAACCAAGTTACAGCTCCTGTAATACTGGAGACCATCATTGTTAAATAGCATGTTTTTAAAGGCCTGTAAGCTTTCTGTGATAAAAACAGAGCACAGCAACCAGGAAAATGCACACAATGTCCTGGTCTCCAAGGCCCTATTTGTGCAAAATTGTTACTAAATTTTGTCCAGTTATGTTTGCTGTTAAACGTCTCTACAAGCTGAAGATGAGTAGCTTCTGCTGCTGTGTGTAGGAAAAACACTGCAGAGGAAAATGTGTTGGATAAAGAAGGAAAAACAGAGCAGTTGTGTCTGGTGGTTCTTTTCATTCCCCACTCATTCCTTATGCACTAAGGAGGGATAAAAAGAAAATTTTGCTTTTTCACTCCACGTGGCTGCATTTTGATCTGCTCATAAACCTGACTTAGTAAAGACTTGGTGAAGGTTTGAAAAGCCAGCAGTGTTGTACCTTCAGCAAATGCTGGGAAAGGAGCTGCAAAGCCTGCGCTGCCTTCAGCCATCCTTGTGGATTTATCAGCTATCTGTGAGTGATACTGTCAGAGCTATTAAAGAAAGTAATTGGTAGTGAGTGATTAAATTGCAGATGGCCTTTTCAAGGTGATTATGAATATTAAATCAAGTCAGTAAAAGCTGGCTAAAAAGGCCCATGAAACCAAAAAGTGAATATGCTGAGGATAATGGCGTGAAAAGAGGCTCTTGCCATGCTCATCCAACCCCCCAGCCCATCCATCAGCCAACCACCCAACAAAACCCCAGCAAGCAAGATAATTCAAGTGGGTGTATTGCATCAAAGAGGTGGAATTAAATATCTCCCTTTTTAGGCTGCAAATTCCTCTGTGCAGAGAGCTCAGTGCACCTCGCTCCTCTTTGATCAGAGCTTTACCCCACGTCCATCGCCGCGATGGCTCTGCACAGTCCCCTGTGCCAGGCACTGCTGTGTCATTAGCAGTGATCTTTTCCTGTTCTTTCCCAATTGCAAGTGATTGTGACAAATGTTTCTTTACCACATCGCCCTGGAACAAGGCCAAGAAGTACTGTAAAGTGACTTAATTTCATTTGGTGATCCTCATCTCACAAAGCAAAGGTTATATGGGAGTTCTTTTTTAGCTGAAAACCCTAAGGTTCGTTTTGTTCCGTGATTTAACCTGGAAACTTCAGATGCAAACAGAGATAAAGGAAACTGAAAGATAAATGTCTTCATTTTGAGCCCTGCTGACTTTATTCTAATACAAGTCCAGAGTGCTTTCACATATGTCTAAATACCTTGTGAACTTGGAGCCCGAGGGTTGGGGTTTTCTGTGCGTATTGTGATTATGGACTCATCACTTTCAGGCCAATTTTATGCTTTCAAATAGAATTTGGTATGTTTGCTTATACTTCAACATATTATTATTGTATTGATCTCAACCATCCTGCTGACCTATCTAATTTGCTCTTAAGCTGTAAAACACCATGGATTGATTCTGAAGATTTATATAAATGTGCTTTGCAGTTATCATTTATTATCTTTGGTGCAACAGGGATCATTTGTTTAATCATTTGAGGAGCACTTTCCCCTTCAGACAGTGTTTCTGCTTACGTGAATTTTGTGGTCATTGTAATGTCAGTGGTTTTGTTGCATATTGGTTCTTCATATAAATTAATATTCTTTCACTTATGGGTATTCCCTTGGTAAATTTGATAGAGAATTCTGCTCATTCCACTACAGTAACATGAACTTTTAACCATATTAGCTTAGGAACGGGTCTGTGACCTCCATGACAAAAACATCGGTACTTTGCCAGTATTTTAAAAACTTTTTGTACCATGCAAGTATTTGAAAAGCTTTTCTAAGAATTGTTCAACTTGATTGCTTGGCTGATTGCTTGTCAGTGCAACAGGTGTGTTTTTTAAGGGAGAGGAGGTTTAACCAGATGTTCAACACTCCTTTAACTGTGAAAAGACAAGTGATGCAAATAGCCAATGCCCAAGGTGTTATGGGGAATTAAAAATGAGGATTTTTTTTTTCCTACTGAAAAAACCAATGAATTGGAGTAATGTTTTTCCGCTCTCAAGGTGACATGTAAATGTTAACTCAAGAAGCATCTTGTACTAAATACAAGCACAGCCAATGGGTCAGGCTGCTAAATATTGAGAGCATCTTAATAGAGCTTGGATCAACAGTTGCCACTTGCTTTTGCGGAAGGGTATTGATCCCTTTTTTCACGTGATTGATGTGTTTGAACTTGGAGGCTCTGGGATGCTTTCAAAAGCAGCGCTGTGGGCCATGGCATCAGCAAACACAGCCCTGCCCCAGAGGTGGTGAGGAGAGGAAGACTCCGAGTGAATTGTGGCTGATGGCTCTGTCCACTGCAGAACAGGGGCGTTTGCACCTCACAGGCTAATGGGGTGAAATATGGACTCTGGCAGAACTTTTAGGGCTTGGTAGTGACTGCTGAGTTCCTGAGTACAATGCAGAATGGATTCTGGAAAAATTACTCTGGGGTGGTTTTGCGTTTTTGTTGTAGCTTGTAATGGCGTCACTGCAGTCAGCCGGGCTACTTGAGGAGGGCGTTTTTGATGATTTAAAGGTGGAGAAAGCAGTGGAATTCTTAAAATTCCCAGATAAATCTTTTTTTACAAGGTTGTTACAAATGCTTTCGGAGGGCGTTTGTAATGGAAGAAGTGACAGAGCTCTAATTAGTGTGGCAGCATGAGGCTGCGGCAGCTGCAAGAGGGATGAAGTAACACTGTTTATCTCGAGTTTATGGCCAGCAGATGCAGGTAGATAGTGTTTTTCTTGGTTCATTCTTTCGCTGCACATGCAAGAGGAGGTGTTTTTAATTTTGTCAAAATATTTCCAAGTTGTGAGACTTAAAACATACAAGTTATGAGTTTACTGTGAATAATGACCAAGCTGTTTTCCTGCAGCCTTTGCACGCACTGGTTCTTCAAGGTAACTTCCTTTCAGAACTGTATTTTGCTACTTTTAAAGCAATAAAGCTATTTTCTGTGTGTTTAAAGTGGAGCTTTATGAGGTCAGCTGACAAGACTTTATTGCAATTTTTAGAAGACTGGGCTTTAACGAGTCCATTTCGGCTTGTGTGACTCAGGTACCTGATTTCAGTTTCACTTCACAATGTCACAAACAACTTTGATGACTTCTTAGTATCTTAATACTATATTTACAGATGCTTCATGGCACAGCAGTGGAACGGGGAGCACAAACCTCATTTGTGTGTTAATGCTGGAGATGGTGCGTTTGTCATCAATCCTTATCCTTAACTGAGTGCTATTCTTTAAATATTCATCAGACGTGAATATGAATTACCTAAGTAATATTTGTGGTAAAGTCTGTCAGTTGTATTTTCGAAAAAGAATTTTCCAAGGTAAATTTAACCTTTGCGGTGAGGCATAAAGGTGTGTGATTTGTAGAAAATTCTGTCCGTGAGTGCGAACAGAGAACACCAATCCTGTCTGTGCTGCCCACCCCTCTGCCTCCTGAGGAAATGGCCCCTGGGAAAACACTGGCCTGGATCGAACACCTCTCCAGTCCAGCTCACTTTAGCATCCAATTGTGTTTGTCAGACACAGCTATTACAAAAACAAGGGGGAACACAGTTTTTATAGACAGTGTGTGTTGTAAAAAATAGGAGGCTTTGGAAAATCTGTCAGCTTTTGAAATATAGGACAGTAGCCCCTCTTCTTCTCTTTTTTAAGGGCACAGTGGTGTGTTTTAAATGGTCTCCATGTCCCCAGGTGTAGTGAGCCTGTGGTTAGGCTGAGACAAAGGTGAGCCGAATTGAACGATCAATTCTGGGAGAAGAGAGACATCAAAGTTGTCTGATGCTCACCCTGACCTCTCAAATTCAGCACTGGGGAGGGAGGGGCTTCTCTTTACAGCCAGAGCTGATCCTTTTGATGAGCCCTTAAGAACAATGTAAGATATCTCTGCTTTTCATTCTTGATCACCAAGAGAACTTTAAAACCTCTGTTTCAGAAGGAAGTCCTGGGTAGCAGTCTCAAGAAACATGCAAAGCTCACCAGAACTGCATGAGAGGGAATATAAAATCTCAATGAAAAGTGTGGATCCTGATTGAGGGAAGGAGTGCACTGAATCAGAAAAGCACATCTGGCTCGGAATGCATTCCTTCCATTGGGTTGTAGATCACAGTTTTATGAGTTTGCAGAAGATGGGGACAGTTCTATTTTTTACTTTTTTTTTTTAATCCCCTCAAGATTGTATCATTGCAATCCATTCAAAAATTGCAAAGTAAGCTAAGAAGGAATAAGAATCCTCTGTAAGTCACAGCAGGCTATATTGTAGGCAATTCTCATTTTGCCGTTTTCCTCTGAATTTGTCAAACAGTGAATTTTGAAACAACATAACCAAGTTGTTTATGCAGTTAAGGATTTATGGGAATGTGATTCTCATTCACAAGGGAAACGTGTGTGCATTTGAATTCCTTTTTTACAATATGCCACCATGATCCTGAAGTAATTCAGAGATTGATTTGTAAAACATTCTGAATCAATTAAGGCTTTAATCAGCAAGTGGCAAACTTCAGATGGCTCGTGGACTAATTTTACCATCTCCCATCAGCAGAACCTAAGCTGGAAAAAGAAAACAATTAAGAGGATGTAATTATCTGTCCTGATTACTGAATTAGAAGAGTTTGTGTTTATTCCATCGCTATGCAAAGGCAGAAATCTGCTTTGAAAAACAATTTGAGGCAGCTACTAAATTGCCAAGGGGTTGCAGGGTGCAGTGTAGATATTTGCTAGGCCAGTTTTGGAAGAGGTTTGTAATCCACAGCTGTCAAACACTCTCTGGCTGTGGAGCTTTGGGGGCTGTGGCCCAACAGCTGTGTGGTGCACCCTGCCAGTCCTGCTGCTGAGAGGCTTTTTCCTCCCTTTGCTTAAAATTAGTTTGGGTTTTCGAGACAGTCTCATCTGCAGTCACTTGTGTAAGCATCTCTTGAGTGCTTATATCTAGTGATAAAAAAAAAGCCTTTCTAGAAGGCAGGAATTGATGTTTTAGTTCCCAGATGAGAGCAAACTTTGCAGAAAGGAGGGATGGAAGAGCATCCCTCCGTGATCAAATGGTTGCGGAGTTACTTTCAGTTATTGGTGTTTTGCTTGACGCCAAATGAGATAAAGTTATGGAAATGCATTAAACTATTACATAATTCTTTCCCAAACCAGACTTTCAGATTTGGTCGGATTTTTATTTTCAGCTTAGCAGTGAGATAAACAGAGATTTGTGATAGACCTTTAGTTGCCCTTTAATATTCTCCCAGATGTGATCAGAATCCACAAATTGCATAAAACCTCTCATAAACCCCCAGCTTACAACACTAGTGTAATTTCTCTTGGAATAT
Source organism: Acanthornis magna (assembly GCA_036785705.1). NCBI lineage: Eukaryota > Metazoa > Chordata > Aves > Passeriformes > Acanthizidae > Acanthornis > Acanthornis magna. Next base: position 4,811,541 of record JAWUZG010000039.1, on the reverse strand, counting down.
TTAGCAGAATGTTAATCCTGACATATTTAGCTGCCATGCTGAAGGATTGTTGCTGCATTCTGTGCAAAGTTTAGAATAAATGCCCAGAACTGCAGTGAGTTATAGGTCAATTACTGTAATTGGAAGGAAAAGTAAACAAGAAACCTTAGTAGTATCCAGCAGGAGCGATGCCTTTATTTTTTATTAATGAGCAGTAAACAAGCCTGTCAGCAATCACTGACTTTGAAAAATGTGCCATATAACTTACTCCTATAAATGGTATCATTTCTATGTAGTATATGTGTCTCTGGGTAGTACTGGGTTTATTAAATACTGTTGAACAGAATTTTCAGTTGAAGGAGATTAAAACTGTCATGTTAAGAAAAATGAACTTTATTTAAGCAGCAAGAGATAAAGCTGCCTCATCATGGAATCATAGAATGGTTTGGGTTAGAAAGGACCTTAAAGATCATCCAGTCCCACCCTCTGCCATGGGCAGGGACACCTTCCCCTATCCCAGGCTGCTCCAAGCCCTGTCCAGCCTGACCTTGGACATTTCCAGGGATGGGACAGCCACAGCTTCTCTGAGCACTCTGTGCCAGGGCCTCCCCACCCTCCCAGGGAGGAATTTCTCGGTGTATTTGAAGGACTGAGCGAGTTGCAGGCTGTAACCTCCTTTGGATATACAGTACAGATGAGCTTTGTTCTCAGAGCTCTCAGCAGCCTGGGTTTGCCATGAGTTTGTCAAACGTGTCCATGACAATTGGGAAGGTATTGTGGACTGACCGTGAGAAGGGAATTGGCTGTGCTCTGGCTGTGGGAACATTCTTATTTTACTGTCATCCAAAGTCCCTGTCAGGTGTTTTACCATCAGGATGAATATGTTGGAGTGGAATTGTTCTGTGAAGAATGGAGTTCATGTTTCTGTAGCAGTTTTCCATGCTGGTTCTTAATATAGGAAATACAGGGACTGAGGAATCTTTTTTTTTCTTGAATTAGTTTCTCCAGGGGTGTAGCCACTGTGGATTCCTTTGGGTTGTTGACCTGGAACTCTTACTGATCCCAGCTACCTTGAAAACATTCCAAAAATTCCTCCACCTCTTCGTAACTATCATTTCTCACAGGATTCAGAAATTATTGATGGAAAGGATCTATGTGAGCAGGGTGGCTGCAGCAGTGTGTGACACAGGCTGAGGTGTGGAAGGAGGTGAAGAGCACAAAGTTCAAGGAAAGGAGTGAATTTCTGGGGACAATGAAGTGGTGGGAAGGAGGGATCTTCTGCCAGGCCCTCCATTCCTGTGTTAATGGACAGGAGCATTTCAGGGAAATGTCATCTCAAGAGATGAAAGCTTCCTAGAGAAACCAGCTCTGAAATGCCTCTTTTCTGATGGCTTGGGGGAAAGGACAGGCTGCAGTCAGTCAGCTCCTCTGGTAACCAAAGGGCAAATAAATGTTGAATCTCATTTCCCCCAGAGACAATGAGCAGATTATTGAGAATGGGGACTTTATTGGGAGCTGCTGCCTCACCTGCTGAAATCCTTTCAGCAGGACACGTTCTTGCTCACCACGACTTGCCAAGGTTTCTTTATTTACCAGCTGGGTCACGATGTATGTGAGCAGACATCTTGTCTACAGGAAATCCAGACGGGCTCCCTTCTCTCTCCTTTCTTCTCCTAAGGGATGCAAAAGGTCAGAAGTAAAACAGCAACAGGAATTCTTGCTGCCAGCACAAGATGCTCTTGACTATGCCTGCATCAGGACCAGAGACTTTAATTTCCTTTACACTGAACTAAGGTTAGACTCACTGAAAGGTCATTCTCTGTGCAACAGGGTTTGTTCTGCCATTTGTTTTATTTATTGAAAACAGCCTCTTGCCCAAGAACAAGGTTGTTTTCCCTGCTATTGCCTCCCCTGTTCTTAAGTTGCTTTTGAAAGGTGTTTCATTACTTGCTAAGCTCTAAAGTGATTTTTCTGGTAGTGATAATATCAACTTGCAAAACCTTTGAGCTGGGAGTGTTTTTATCTTAGAACTCCAGTGGCGCTTGTTGCATACAGAGATGGTGACATTTGGAAGTGACCCTGTCTTTATTAACTCGAGCTTTGAGAGAACCCTGGAATTATCCTGATATCTTTCTGGCAGTTCCCCCAGACTCTGGGGATAAAGCGGAGACCAGTGCTCTCATCATACAACTCTCTTTGCAAAGTCAAACCTTTTCTTTAACCAACTAACACTAAAAACTAAATTTTAAATATTTCACTTCCAGTCAGTTCAGATTTTTGGTTTCAAAAATACACAGGTGAAGAACTCTATTCTAAAATGGATCAAACTTCCTCGTAACTGTGAGAATTTTTTCTGTAGAAAAATAGGTGTTGCTAAAATGCTGTCCCCATCTTTCTGGCATTTATTTTCATACTTGGCCAGACCGTGAGCAGACATTGTCTTTCTTATGCCACCTTGGGAACCTGGAGACTCGATAATTGTTAAAGAAACCAGAAATAAAAGCAATTCAGTGTGGACTTTTTCATGCACCTGGGGAAAAGCTGGGACCAACAGAATATGACAGCTTTAGGATTAAGGATGAGTTGGTTTTTTTGGATGATGGAGTTCTCCAGGCAGGCGTGGGAGGATTTTGTTAGATATTGGTCTTATTATGTAATTCACTAAATGTGTTTATAGCTCCAGATGGCTGGATTTTAAAATTAAATTAATAAATTATCTTCAAACACTTCTAAAGTCCCCTGTGTATAGTCAGGTATATCCACAGCATTATATAGAGAAGTATTTATGGGCTGCTATGAAAGGAAATATATTTATTTTAAAGGCTCTCTTTGCTCAGTAAAACACCGCAGAAGAGTCCACAATAATTGCCAAATATTTTGGATGTTTTTGTAAAAAGGAGCTTATTTGGGACTGAATGATATTCTTGGGTTTCTGCTTTCTGATACAAAAGTAAAGTAACTAAAATAACCTGGAAACTGTTTCTGGCAGGGAAAGTGTGGCCTTGTATTAAAGTGGTGTCTGGGATGTGAGGGAGCCTTGTAATGAGGATCAGTTTGGCTCAGGGATCGGATTGTTCAAAGTTAGAACCTGCTCATGTTTGACATTTTTTATATTGCAATAAATACTGGGCTGCTGGGGAGAAGCCTGAACACTCCCCTCGTGCCACCCAGTTTGAAAATAATTTAAATAGAATATGACGATGTCTCTGTATCCTCCGAAGGGAACAAAGACAGATCTCTCTCTCCCACTTCATTCCACGGATGCTACTTCCTCCCTTCCTCCTGAGGGCCAATATCCCTTAATTAAATTTAAAAAAAGGCCTATTCAACTCTTTCTTTTCAAATCAAATGTCCATAAATGAGAGATTTGTCTGCGTAAGATGCAAGCACAAAACCCTGAATAGAGCTGATAATAAGCTGGGCCGAAGTTCTGAAAGGAGCAATGCTTTGTTCCCTCTCCGGGGACAGGAGCTCTGACTCCTGCGATTTCCAACCAGGCAGGAAAAGCGTGGCTTTTCCTGTTGCTGTGCAATTATTGCCCTTGTTTGCCTTGGCCTTTGCTGGGGTATCAGACTCTGAAAGCAGAGCCAGAGGTGGGGAGGAGCGTGCACAGTGTGCTGGGGACATGCTCTGGGTGTCTGTGGCTCAGGCAGGGTCCCCATGTCCCCCGTGTGACCTCTCGGTGCCACCCTGCCCTGCTGCCAGCCCTGGCCAGGCTCAGCCTGGCTGTCAGCCCCATGGGTTTTGCACCATCTTTTGTTGTCCGTGGTTAATGCAGCGTGTTCCTCCTCTTCCTCCCCTCCCCTGCTTTAACACAAACACCGCCAGGCCCAAAGGGCTCCTCTTGCTTTTAGGAAGTTCCAGCCTGAGATGGAGCAGAGCGGTGATCTGATTAAAGTGATTAAAGCCATATACAGAATGCATAATTAACCTCTGCCCTGGCTGTCACGGGGAGCTGGGGCTGGAGCTGATTCTGTCTCTCTCCATGGCAGCAGGCGTATGCTCTGCGGCTATTTTATTTTAGGGTTTTTTTTTTTTTTCCTAGAGAACTTTAATCGCTTGAGATAAAGAGCCAGGAGAGAGAGATCAGGGCTGTATTAATCCTCTCAATGGCTTTATAATTTCCCCACTATTCTGCTGCTGGTAATCAAGAAAAATAATGCTGCCTTAATCCTGGACGCCAAGGTCAGTCATCCCTGAGCCTTTTGATAGGAAGGATGTCATTATGGAAAGATTTTTAATGAACGTAATTTTCCTTGCCTACTTTGGGACTGGCAATATGGACATGATTTCTTGTTCCTGGTGGAAGAATATTTCTTGGCTGGAGCAATGATGGGCCGATTTCGATCATTGCCTAGCAGCTGGCGGGGGCAGCAGGATGGACAAAGGCTGTTTGGGGGTGGACAGGAGTGTCCCCAGCGCCAGGGCTTGGCCACAGCAGCAGGGGCAGTTCCTGGGATGGGCAGGAGGATGGGAACAAGGCACGGACAGAACATGTGCCCGTCCTCATTTGAGGTTTGTGCCAGACAGAGACACAAACTGGACACAAACAGCCTGGAATATATGTTCTGGTGTGACTTCAACCCGCCACAATTTTAGTTCTTAAAAATGCCTCAAACTTCAGAAGTTTGCTTTTTCAGTTTCTGAACTAAGGTGAAAAAGTTTTTCAGCCATTTCCTGAAGGCTGATGTTTAGAGCAGCTCACAAAGCTGCACTGTAAATAATGCTGCTCACCATCACATTTAACTTTTCCAGATTAGAGATGGTGAAAGATATGCCTGTCACTGAGACTGAGGGCAAAAAGTGCTAAAAAGGCAGAGCTGACACCCAGACAAAAGCTGATGTTAATGGTGGGCTCATCTCATGAGGAAACGCATCAGCCGTGTTTGTGTTGGGACAGAAAAGCGTGAGGGAATTCTCAGGTTTGTCCTTGCAGCCAAGGTTTGGGTTAATCCTGGAAGATTATTCTGTGAGGGAATTCTCAGGTTTGTCCCTGCAGCCAAGGTTTGGGTTAATCCTGGAAGATTATTCTGTGTTCTTGCTTCTCACATTCATGGTTGACGACATCCAAGGGTATGGAATGTGCAGAGGATATTAACACTTCTGCCTTTCTTCTGGAAGCCTCTGTGAGGAATTGCTAATTTTTTACTCTGTTTTTTGTTGTGTTGCAATCGGTAGCATTCAAAACACGAAGCCTCCTATTTATTTAAAGTCACTGGGAGTTCAAAAATAACAAACAGAGAGAAAACATTGTTGGATACTCCATACCGATTCAGAATGCCAGTCTCCCTCGTTGCCAATTTCTTACAGAAAAATATTAAATGCAATGTGAATGCAAGCACAAACTAAAGAAGAACAGGATAAAATCCATCTTCACGTTTTCACTTAATCCAGTAAACGCAAAGAATTCAAAGGAAAAGGCTTTATTGCACAGTTCTGTAAAGTTTAGTGCTGTTGTACAGGAGTTGTAGCTGTCATGGCATTGATACTGCCATGATATTGCAAATATTATGCAATATTTTTTGCGATTGATATTAAAAATATTGCATACTTAACCCTGCCTTAGGGCGATGAACAAAAATCATTGTCCAAGAGACTGTTTGAGATTTAACCTTTGGGCTGAGATGAGGCACTGTCAGGCAACTTGGGTTTTCTTGCAAAAATATACATTGTTTTATCTCCCTGCTGAAAGTTTTTGGATTGTTTCACAGCAGTCATTTTATCCAGAGGCAAGATGAATTATGTGTTCTACAACATCATTTTTTTTGGTCTCGGGGAGATGTTGTTTTACAGCCAGGAAAAAAAAAAAATCCCTAATGGTTTTTTGAGTGATATTTTGATGTGACCAAAACAAATGATAGTTATTCTGCACAATGCATTTGGATGCAATGTTTTGGGAGTAGATAGTATTTTAAATGAAGCCAATTATAAAAGTAGCTGCAATATTTATAGTGCCTGACTATGGCTGGAACACAGCCCTCTTGTATTTTTAAATAATGCACTTCTCATTGTCCCTCTCCTTCCATATGGAAACGAGGTACTGGGAACCATTATTCTTTTTTTCCCACAAATACCTGTTCCTTTAAATTTGTTTGGGAATAATGGATGTTAGCAGTACTTAATATCCTGTACAGGGCATGGAGTTCAAGCCCCAAAGAGTTTGCTGGCTTTGATTTACAGGTTTTGTTGTGGAAGCACCTTAAACTATGAAAAAATGTATAAATTCACAAGTCCTGAACTCCAAAATTATTTCCATTGAAATGCAGGAGTTACAGTAAACAGGAATGACAGCTGCTTAGCCTGGTGTCACAATTTTGATAAACGACAAAAAGGGACATAATTAATGTTTCATGGGGGGAAAAAAACAGCTTTTTACCTAAATTTCTCTGCTTAGTGATTTTCACTTTCTTCCCCATTGAGAAGCAAATCTGACTGAAAATTCAGCTCCTGCTTTGGCTCCCTCCCTGCTGGAGGAGCGTTGCTTTAGGCCATAAATACGGGTCGCTTGTTAATTCCTCAGAAGTGCCGGGGGCCGAGGCCATCACTGCTCATCAAATTGATTCGGTTTGTTATTAAACAAAACAAAACATGTTCCTGTTTGCCCACGGAGTTCTCGTTGCTTCTCAGAGGTGTGAAGAAGCTGCCTGGGCTTCCTGCAGTCATTAATAGAGGCTTGGGCATCCAGGGAGGTGTTCTCCTCCCATTCCCAGCCTGGAATCTGGTTTGTAATGAAGAAATAATGTTCCTACAAGGGAACTGCTGTGGTAAGGCTCTGGCTGGATAATTCTGAGGATAAGAGATATTTCTGAAATCCCAAAAATACTGAGTATTAAACTGCGTGACTAATGCGGCACTCTGCTTTTGGCCTGCTAATTTCTGATGCAAACTGATTAGTAATTAAGTCAGTCATTAGTGTCTTGCCAGAATTAGGATGGCTAAAAAGAGCCACGTTTACGCTTTACTTCCCTCAGGTGGAAGATGAGTAAACAGGAAAAACAATGTTTTCTCTGCAGTGTTTTATTAGGGGAGGTATTCTTCTATCCAGTCCAGGTTTTAAGTGTTTGCAGCTGCTCTCTTTAATTTCCAGTAGTGACTGTAGGTCACACATCACCAACCCAGTGATCTGAGAGGAATTATTAGCCATGGAATCACAGGATGGATGAGGCTGGGGGGCTCTGTGGAGTCCAGCCCCTGCTAGAGCAGGTCACCTCTGATTTGCCCCAAGCAGGCCCAGAGACACTTCAGAGACACAGTCAGAGCAGTGGGGATTTGCTTTATTTATTTTATGTGGGGATTCACTCCTCCAAACACACACACCCCAGCACTGCCAACACACAATACTATGGGAAACATTCATGAATATTCATCACATTCCCCGGGATAGGAGTAGTTATACAAATTATTTCTCAGAAGTCATTAATATCATTAGCTGTGTGCCACGCATGCGCTGTGTGTCCTGGTGGTCTTTGGGGTCTTCTCTTGATGAAGATCTGTAGTCTTCATCACAGTGCACTTTTCACCTTTCTCTCTGGAGCATGTGCAGTTCTTGGTGGGTGATTCAGGGTTTCTGTGCTGATCTTAAACAGATTCTTGTCCCTCTTATCTTGACAAGATTAAGGGACCTGTTTTTCTTGAATTAGGATTCACATATTCTGTCTCTCCATAGTTAATTTGAGTTACCTATTGACCACCCGTTTCTCACCTCCAGCAGGCTGTGAGGGCTCTGTTCTGGTGGAGTTTGAGCTCCTCTGAGGATGGAGAGTCCAGAGCCTTCTCCAGTGTTTGGTTACCCTGGCAGTCAAGGAATAAATTCAAATTCCTTGTGCTTGAACAGGATTCCTTGCGTTTCATCTGCTGCCTGCTGCCTGTCTCTGTCAGGGGCGCTGCTGGGATGATCAGATCAGTTTCCAGTTGTTTTCCCTGCAGTTTGTTATGGACACAGGGGGAGAGGCTCCATCGGAGCTGGGGCTGGAATTGTTTTCCCAGCATCACCACCCGCTGGAGCCTCTCCTGTACCCGGATGCTGCTTGCAGCATTCAGCACTAAAAGCAAAAAAAAAGAACCATAATGAGCTGTGCCCTGCAGAGCAGTTATGTGGGATAATTGCACTAATAGACACTGGGTTTTACAAAGACTTTTGCAGATGAAAATATAGGGCACGTTAGTGAATAAATCAATGGCAATACTTTAATAGACTGCGGCTCTGATCTTCTCTCAGTGAAACTACTTGATAATGACATTTTTTTCCCTATATCATTTCAAAACAACAGTGGCTTCATCACAATTGTAATGACTTTGATAAACCGTTGCATAAATGGAAGGTTTGAAGTTGGGCTGTTGAAAGAATTTGGAGGTTTCAGCATTTCCATTAATCCCAATATCCCACCAGCAGCGGGAGATTTGGATGTTTGCCATGTGGGATCTCGAGCAGCACAAAATAGGTGTTCCAAAGCCTTGGAATCTGCAACAGCAATAATGCAAGGGGCTCATACATTTATATCTTTGTGTATCCACTCTGAAATACTCGAGTTCAATTTACCTGTCAGTCTGTAAGTAAAACCAGGGTAGATCTGAACGATGAAGCAATTAAAGTCCCAATATTTTCTTTGAATTTAAATAGCACTTATCATCCAAGGATCCCAAAGCAATTTCCTATTATTAATAATAAGGCCTGATTCATATCTAATGCTTTTCATCAGTATTCCTCAAAAGTCTTTACCAAGATGCAGGTTATTAATTCCAATATCAAAATGAGAAAACTGATGCACAGAAAGATAAAAGTGATTAGCCTAAAATCACTTACTTAGAATCAGGGGCAGAAACAAGGTTAGAAATCACATTTTGTAATTCCTCGTCCCATGCTCCTCTCACTTAACAAAATTGACTCCTATATACAACACAAGGATAATTTTATGGAATTTATAAGAGCTGTGTCAAATAATTTCTATTAAAATACCTCCGTATCTGTCTTCTTTAGGAGACAGTAGTGTAATAAAGTAAGGCAGAAGCACTTAACAGATCAAAATTGATCTGCATTGCTCTGCTGCAGGCTGATTATCAGCAGTGATTGATCTGGGTGGTGAACTTGCAGACCAGGTGTGCTGATCCTGGAATATCAGTGGAATTTGCACATATCGCGTATTACCTTGAATTTTTTGTGTTCTCTTAATGAACAGCATTCAGAATTTCATTCAGAACAGTCCCTTTCTCTCTGATCCAGTAATCCCTGGCGTATGACAAGGATGCGCCCGACTCTCTCTAAGAAACAGAGGGTCAAAGTCTTTAAAAATAAATACATAAATCAAGAGAAGAATGAATGGTGTTCAGATTTCATTGCAGATAAAATATTTTCCAGTGGACATTCGGTTGAGCTGTGAACCCCATATTTGGTGTGCTGTCCACAAGGTCTCCAAGCAACTTTCCTTGATGCTGCAGAGAGAGAAGAAAAGGCAAATCTTGCTTTATTCCCCCTCCCAGAATGCAGTAAAGTACATAGAGGTCTTTGTTCCTTAGTTTTCAAGCTGGGCACAGCTATTTTTGATGACACAGAATCATACTTTTTCTTTGGTATTTTGCTGGTAATGAGAAGTCATAGTGGAATATCTGTATTTTCAGGAAGTATTTGAATCAGCTAATTTTTTGCAATGTATTTTCCTCGTTTTTTCTGTTGCTGGACTGCACTGGTACCAACCAATTATAGGAGAAATAGATATTCCTGAGTTCATCACAGTGCTATTTACTTGCAAGAGGCAGCCAGCACACAATGAAGCTTTTTCGAATAATCTAAACACTGCGTTGGAAATTATAGGGCAGAAAGCAGAAACCAGAAGAATAAAATGCTGGAAATTACCTAATGAGTGAAGAAAAGCATCAGTGACCTGAGTCTTTATGGGTGCAATTCCCATCAATGCTACTGAGAATTGTTGATATGAAACCCATCTCTGCCTTCCACCCTCCCCGTTCTCTCTACCCGCATCACCCAAATTTGAAATTGCAAAATAGGAAGAAATTATTGGGGAAGAACATTTTGTGTGAGCTGTTGAAGTGCTCACATATTGATTTGCAAGCAATTTTTTAATTGTTTTTATGAAACGCTGAGAAGGTAATGATTGCTCTCCAAGCCCCAAATTATGCAGATAAATGGCCAATTTTAATATGCCATAATAATGAGGTTACGATATATTATATGGTGGTGGTGTTAACATTAAACCTTTAGGGCGAGGGGTCGCTCTGTATTTGCTGGTGTGGCCTGACTGTGGAAGCAGAGATTCACCAGTGGAGGTTTCAGCTTCAACCTCAGCCAAACCTCACATTCCACAATAATTCCTTTTCTTCTTCTTCCCTGGGACACACTGATCCCCACAAAATGCTGATTCTCTGCCGTAGCTCTTTGCCAGGGAAATGGGGAAGAGTGCTGCTTGCTCCTCTTCCTTGCTTTGGTGCCAGCTGGGCCAGGCTCGGCTGGGACAGCACATCCCAGGAGGGCTGGTGTTGATGAGGATCCCTCACTTCTAGGGGATGATCATCTCAGGGTGCTAATTATCATTAGCTCAGGCTTTGAAGTCTCTCATAAACACAACAGTGAGAGTTCTCTTGGGTAGGGAGGTGAAGCTCTGGATAAAAACGTGCCATCACCCCCCGTGGTGAGTGTGCTTTTTAGGAGATGATGCTTCTGAACATCTTCGTGCACAGCCTGTACTCCAGGAAAACTCGAGAATGGAAAGAGTAAAAGGTGAGAAAACATCACTGAAAACTAGACTGGAAACTGCCTGCAGGGTTTGGCTGATGTAAGGAGGACATCAAGGGTCTGGTTCTCCTCTTTCTTGTACCAGTTTAACTTTGTTATCCTCGTTTGACTTTGTCATTTAATAGAGAGTGGTTTTTAACTGAGTGTTGTTGGGGTCTGGAATTGCAAGGAGAATTGAAGCTCTGTGTGCATTTCTTCTCTAGTCCTGGGGACCAGAATCAGCCTCAGGATGTGATCCTCTTGGGGGACCCTGGCTAAGTGCAGGTCCCCATTTCTTTTTTTATCCCGAGTCAGTACCATGCAGCAGATCTGCTGAAGCATCCTGGGCTGCCTGAAATTTCTATGATAACTTCACCCTGCTCCTCCTAAAGCTAATTGCCCTGGAGTAATTGTATACAAATTAAATTAAAGGCTGGAGAAGCAGGGTAGCTGTAGGATAGCTTTTGTTTTCCTACTTCTGAGGTATTTTTATTCCACAAATGTGCCTCAGAAACAAGACCCAGAGTGCCTGTGTTATTTGTTTACCCAGAGTGAAGCTCTGACAGCCCATGTTCCTTCCCAGGTGTTCCCCTGCTCCCTCGCCCACCCATCACCAGCACAGGGAGTTTTCTCCTAATTGGCACGCTGACTTGTATCCCGGACAGCTTTAATTTGGTGGGGCTTTGCATAGCATTTGCAGGCTCCAGCAGCTCGTTCCGGCAGACCCTGCACTCTCCCTGCAGGGCAGAACAAATGCGTGGCCATTAGGCTGGGGAGGTTTGTGAGCAGCAAGATCTAGAGTGTGTGTTTGGGCACTGGGGAGAAACAGAGCTCAGGGATTCTCAAATCACAGCTCCAGCAAATGCTGGCAGGTGGCTGTGACAGGCCCTGCAGATGACAAGAACACCGGTTCCAATGAAACCTTGCCACCATCATTTGTGGAAATCCTGATTACAAATTTCTTACACGAGGCCCTTGCTGTGAATGTTCATAGATTAAACCAGACAGCTCCTTTTCGAGGTTTACTTCATCTTTGCTGTGTTTGCTCCTGGGGCCATCTACAGCACATTTTCTGAGATTTAGAGAAAGAGTGAAAAATTACAGTGCATGCAGTGCCATAGGAACATTCTTCAAGATACTGATTTTTATGAAAAAGGGGAGAGGATGGATTGAATGCCAGTCTAGTTATAATTGCAACCACAATATTTTTCAAACTAGGGGTATTGATTGTGTCCTTGAACCAGCAGTGATTGTTTTTATGAAGCTTTATGTTAACCATTAAAACTATTTTAATATTTCTCGGTCTAATTAGATTCTTCTATAGATGGCAATTAAGCAAAAGGGTTGCAGTCAGTTATATTGATGTTAGATCAAAGTCTTGCAGCACTGCTGAACTTAAATGCTGTCAGCAGTGCTAATCTAAAAATTATGTGCATTATTTATTGTGGGGTTTGTGTATCACTTGCAGTCCAGAATTGCCCTAATCATGCTATCTGTGATTATAAGGAGAAAATGTTTTACCTTCTCCTCAGTGCAGGTACTGTTCTAATGATACTTTTACCAAAAAATTGAACAATAGTTTAAGGGCTGAAATGAGGAAGGGTTGTACATCTCACTGAACTTTCATGCGGACTTTTAACTGGCTGCATCATATGTACTGAGTAACATTAATGTAAGAGCAAGAAATGTTGTGGAAAACACAATTAAAACTATATCGTGCTGTGTCATTTTCTGTTCAGTCTTGGATTATATTTCCTGGATCCCCAATATCATCCAAAGTGTGGATTCTGTCCTTCTGAAAGAAATCTGAATTTCTCAGTGTATCTGTGCTATAGTTCTGTTGGATTTTCTAGGGGTCACTTAGATGGACACTGGTAAAACTTAATAATTCTTTGCCATTAGTATGAAAAAGCTTTATTTAAATCAAGAATTTCTGTAAGAAATTCTATGCTATCACGCAGATCTCATGAAATAACTTTGCCATATTTTAATTTGCTTCTTTTTTGTTATATTTTTGACTGATATTAAAAAGTATGTACCAAGATATGTTGCAAACACTTTAATTATTTTTTTTTTCCTAAAGTGAAAATAAAGTAAGGTAATGTTTAGAGTATGTGAAGAAGTGTCAATCTAGGGACGCAATCTCAAGTGTTTATGGCTGCGAGGCAAAGCCCAAGATCAGCAGGTTGAAATGGTGATGTGAGACGGTCCTGAGAGTGAGAAGCAGATTCTCTTTCCTCCTGGGGTACATCAGCTCAAAGCTGTGGCTTCTGCTTGGTGCTGAGAACAGAAATGTGTGAGACTCTGAGCCCCTTGGGGAGCAAATCTCACAGACCCGTCAGTATTTGGGCAGCTCTGAGAGCATCAGCTGACAGACGTTTGGCCCTACAACCGTGAGAGAAGACTTATTTCTGTTAAAAAAATTTAAAAGTGAGGTTTCACAGCAAAACCAGACACTGCAACCTGCACCTTAAATAATGACAGTTAAGCATTAAAGAGCCATTTTTGAGCAAGGCCTCTGTTTTTTGACATCGACAGCAACCTTTTTAAGTTAACTTTCACTTAAGCAGGATAGAGGCTTAAAAAAGCATTGGATGTTATATTTCTTAGATCTCAAATCAGCACAGTGAGGGCTGGGCTGTCTCACTGTGCATTTGTCCACTCTTTTGAGCTGAGCACCTTTTTATGCTTGGTAGCCAAAATGCTGATTCTTGTCATGTTCTGAGAGGTAATTTCACTTTTTCTTATTCCCTCTTATTTACTTGTTTATAACATAGAAGCTGAGCCTGTTCTTCTAGTTATAAATGCCTGAGGATAAAAATCTGAGGATGTTCATCCCAAATTGTGTGTGGTAGCTACGTGAGCTGGGAGGCAACATTTCTTTGAAAGCAAAGAGAGGAGACTCTAAAAATGCATTATTTTGGACAGCTGAAAAGCTGTCCAAGAATGCTGCTAATTTTTCCTGAAAGTAGCAGTGGATGAAGTGTTTGTTTGTGTGCTGTAGGAGCCGCGCTGTGCCTGGCTCCGAGCTGTGCTGCATCAGCAGCTTTTGGGGAGAGTGCAGCACTTTGCGTCTGTCTTCAGCAAACAACGTGCAGAATTGCAGGATCAGTTTTTCTCCCATTCCAAGAGGCAAAACAAGAATGGAGTATCCCACTGTATTGGTATTTCACACCCCAGCAAAAGCATTTCATAGCCCCCTCTTATAAAAAGCTTGTTTCTCCAGCAGCCTTGTGGGCAGCTGGGTTGTTCTCTGCCTGCTAAGGGAACTGTTTGCTGGTGAGCTTGTGTGTTATAAAGCCAGTCAGAATCGTTAAAATACAAAGCTCTAGGAATGGAAACTATTGAGGTCTTAATTTTTTGTTAGTATTAATTTCTGTGTGGTATAATGAAGATATTCCAGTAAGTCTCCCTGTCACCCCAGCCATGGTTCACCTCCAGTGCTTTATTTGATTGTTGGTTCTGTGTCCCTTTCACACTTGAGGTCCTGTGGTTCAGCCCTTTCTAAGGACTTGGTTTGTGTGCCTTTCTCTTGGAAATGTCCAAGGCCAGGCTGGACAAGGCATGGAGCAACCTGGGATAGGTGAAGGTGGCCCTGCCCATGATACAGAGTGGAACTGGATGAGCTTTAAGGTTCCTTCCAACCCAAACCATTCTCTGAGTCTGTGATTCTTCTCCAAACCTTTTAGGCTGCTTATGGTTTCCTTAATACTGAACTATGAAAAAAATAAAGAGTATTTTTGAGATCTTCATGGTGATTTTAGTACATGACTTATCAAAGACTATTTTTATGTAAAAGTTGATAACACAGAGGCTTCTCTTTATCTGATCCTTTGCATTTTGCTATTGGTCCTTCACCCCAGTTCAAGTAACCAAAGGGAGTGGTAATCTCCTTGGATGACTTAGCACATCTCCTCCCTGAAATCTCAACCACTTCTGCTTCCTTGCCACTATCCATGCTTGATTTCTTATCAATGTAATCACCCTTTCAAAGAACACCCACCTTATCCCTATTTCTTGAGGTATCTTTTTGGCCTTCCTCTAAATCTCTTTGATATATATCAGCTGTTTGTCATCCACTTTTGAAAGATCAGATTTATCTTCCCGCAGCAGTTCTTGCAGATCCCACCACACCTCTTCCTCTCATTGTCTGCTGACTCCCCAGAAAATGTAAACATGCTGCCTATCCCACAGGCTGGCATTGCCTGGAAGTCACTTACTGTCATCTGCCGAGATCCCTCATATTTATATTGTGTCTATTATTTACCAATTCCTCTTGCTTTTAATAGTCTTGTGATGATACAGCCTTTCCAATAAATCCAAAACTCTTGTCAAAGCTCTTAACAACTCATATTTCAATTACCACAATGCCTTCTCTTCTCAGGTATTGCTTTGACCTTTACCCTCGCATTTTGTGTTCTGCACTTTTGAGGAGATTTATGACCTCTCCCATCATGGAGGCAGCAAGGAAAGATCAGTCTCTGGCTCTCCTCAACTCTTTCCCAGTCACTTACCTTATTGTTCTGTTTTCAGAGTCTCACTTGTGCTAATTCCTATGCTGCTCCTGACTTATATTCAAGGAAAAAACCTAATCCTGTGAATTTGCCTCATTAGTGCTACAAAACACCTTCTGGAAGTGTCTCTGCGCTGGGATGCCTACAAGAAAGTTTGAGTGTGATCCAGCAAGTTAATATGCTGTCAAATAGAGCTGAATAATTTCCTTCTGCTATCTTCTTTGGCTGCATCATCCTTTGGAAGGGAACTTCTGGCTCAAAACTTGCACGGCAAGATCTGTGAGACGGTGACTTTCGTTTTGTGTGCTGAGCTGCTCCTCTGTGAAGCTCTGGTCCCTGTCCTTGACAGGACTCTGTCCCAGCTCGAGTCTGTCCCGTGCTTTGAGCTGGAATTGCCCTGATTTGGGGAGCGCAGATGAGATTCTCACTTAGGTGCAGCTTCCTCTCAAATCCATCAACCGTTTAATTGCTCATTCTCTGCAAATCCCACCAATGCAAATTCCTTTGGGTATTTTGGGCTTGTGATTTACATGAAGACTCGTTTTTCTTTGCATGACCACTTTCCTAAATCCTTTCTTTCCCTTTTTAATCTCATGTCCGGGCAAGGCTGGGTGTGCTACTTAGTGCTTTGAGTCCTGTTCTTCTATACATGCATTTGTTTCTTATTGTGTAGCTCTTACTGCAGACCCGCTTTTTTTAGAAGATTTATTTCATTTACTTTCTAAAATATTTTCCGATGTTTTCTCTGATTGAACATTGTGTAAAAAATATGACTTGAATAGATTGTGTAAGAAGTAAAGAGAAAATATGAGGCTCTGACAGACTGCAAACAGAACTTTGCCAATTTAACTGAAATTTTACAGTTCTGTAACTCAAGAAATGCTTTGGATCTCAAAACTGAAAGGTTTTGAATGGCTCCATAACAGCATCTAATTGCTCCAGCTATTTATAAAAAAGAGAAAATGTAAAACATGGAAGTTCAAAAGCAAGCTATTGCACATGCCCAACAATCTTTTTCAACAATAATTTCATAATGGTTTTTAGCTTGAGGACTTTGTGCTGTGCATTTGTAGCAGCCAAATTGACATGATGGAGTGTAATAGCTCCAGAGCAGCCATTACAGTCTGTTGGGTAATTAAAAGCTAAATGGAACGTTGAGAAATGATCCGTACAATGGGATTGGCTAATTTCTTCACTTTTGTAGATTTAAGTCACTCAAGATGATGTTATCATTTTTTTTTGAAGTGCGTTTATGTTGTTTAAGTCACTGTGAAACTTGGTTCAGCCTCAATGGGATGTTAAGGAAGACATCAAACTTTCTTGGTGTAGTGAATTTCATGTACATTATCTTCCTCCCATGAAACATTTTCACACTTCTGTTGTCCACTGAGCTCATCACGGAGAGGATATTTTACCTGGAAATTCCTAAAAAATGTGACTTATTTATGCCTCCAGCAGTACAGGGACACAGCAGCAGTGAGAGGCTTCCCTTCGGTGTGAGGACAGAGCACAGGAATCCTGGAGCATCCCTCAGCTTTCCCGAGCATGGCCTGGGCAGGGCTGGGAATGGGAGAGGAGGATGTGACACCCTCATTGCCGCTGGCTCTGTGGTGCTCCATCCAGCTGCAAACAGCTGCAGCAGTGCATGGGGAGGAGTAGGAGCTGTTCTGAGAGCTGGAGACAGCGTGAGAGAGCTGGGGGTGCTCAGCCCGGAGAAGGGAAGGCTCCAGGGAGACCTCAGAGCCCCTGATGGTGCCCAAAGGGGCTCCAGGAGAGCTGCAGAGGGACTTTGGACCAGGGACATGGCTTCAAACTGACAGAGAGCGAGGTTAGAGTAGATGTTAGAGTTGCTTACTTTTAATTGGTTTTGAAATAGCGTTAAGTTTATGCTTAAATTAAATCCCCTTCCAACTCCTACACTTTTCTTCTCTACAACTTTACTTCTCCTAACTAAGCAGTTCTTGCTGGCTGTTGTCAGTTCATTTTGTGGACCTGTCTGTCTCGGCTCTGCCTGCTGAAGGGCCACGTCGTGTCTGTTTTATTGATTCCAGGGTCCCCTGAGACACGCTCACCCTGGTAATGCAGCAGCAAACATCTTGCACCTCCATCAGAGCTTGCCCAGAACAAGCTGTTTCTGTTTTATTAGGCTTTATTAAGCTGCGTGGTTTTGCTGATCCATAGCCTGGACACTTCAAATAGGCGTCAGGCCGTGCTGCCGGAACTGGACTTGACAGGTGTTTTCAACCTGTCTGCTGTTACCTTGGTTTTTAGGATCATTCCAGACAGCTGTTGTAGCAAAAATTATGCTGCAACACAGGCCGCTGGTTAGAGAATCCATATTTCAGGATGTAACAGTGTTAGGTGTGCATTCAAACTTGTTAAAACTCTTCTTGACTGTAACTACATTTAAAAATGGTTTCGGCCCCGGTTACAAGCCCCAGAGGGAGCAGGGCTTTGCTGTCTCGCTCCTTCAGGGCAGCACACACTACCTGCTCCCCGAGTTCTTGCTAGCCTCCAGAATAAATGGTGAATTAATCTTGTGTGACTGAGAGAAACTTATGGTACATGAAATTTAGAATGCTGTCCAGACCCTTTCAGAGAGGCTTCCATCTCTTTCAGACCTCGGGCTTTAGAAAATTGAACCAAAGGAATATATGTTGTACCTCTGACAGAACTCCTGTTGTTAACTATTTCTCATCCTTTAATTTCTCCGAGTCGATAGCCTGGTGTGGATGCAGGCCAGGTTGGGAAAGCTGCTCTGAGGGATGTGACACTTGTGTCACCAAGGCAGTCACCTTCATCAGCCTGGCCCTGACCTTGCTCACACATTTCCTGAAACTTCTGCTCCAGCCAGGGCTGAATCCTCTGTTTGCATTATCCTCTCTTCCCGAGCAGCAGTCCTTGAGGAATCTTTCTCCTCGGGCAGGGAAGGGCATTCTCACCAAAGCACAACCTGCTTGTCTGGTTCTTCGCTCACAGTAATTGCTAAAGTTGTAATTTTAAATCTGACTGGTGGTATCAGAAGGCCAACTACATGGTGTTATGTGGGTCAGGACCTGCAAATCCCAGCATCTTAATTTGACCTTTGGCAATTGACTCTGTGCTGTTTTATTCCCCATCTTTTCTCCTTAATTGCGGCTGCAGCCGTGCCTGGCTGCTATTACAAGAACTGAATTAGAAAAATGGAAGAAGTTATTCCGTGGTGCTTTGGCTCTCGAAGCAGCTGTTTAACCCTGTGATTTCGTTAGAGCCATGCATGAAATCTATGCCTCTGATGTCTCTTCTGTCATGTGTACTTAGAATGCTGAGAAAGAACACTCTCAAAACGATGATAAAGGGAAAACTTCAGAATTGCGATAATTTTGACACATCATTACTGTGATTGACACGATAAATAAGTCAGGTCATAAGGAATAATGCAGTTTTAAATCCCCAACCACATAAGCTTGCTGAGAGGGAAAAAAGGGTCTATTAAATTTTCTGTATAGAGATTGCAGTCAGTGGTGCATAAACAATGCATTCTATAGCAACCTGTTCATTGCTCAAGTTGTTATTGGCAGGCACCGTGGCATTTCTACAGTCATTAAAAGAAGCTATCACTATTAATCTCCAGTCTCAAGGCAGACAGCTTTAACCTGAAGCTGATCATCAAATAATGGTAACAGATATTTGTGCTTTGTTGAACGTTCCCTTTCATCTTTGGATGCCTTTCCTGCAATGTAAGGGGAAGGGTTGAGGATTGTAACCTTCATTATAAAAGTTAGTAAGTTTCTTTTAAATGTGTCTTTTAAAATGGCTTTTCCCTCCGAACCAGGGGGATTTGTGAAAGGGAGGAGTTTTTACAAAATTTAGCAGTTCATTCTGTGCATTCTCAGCATTTGGGGTATTTCTCATTCTCTCATTTTCAATGTCCTTGGTCTCATAAAGAACCCTTGAGCTGCCCAGTATTTCTCCATTAGGAGAAAAAGGTTTTTTTGAATTTCTGAATCAAGTCTTTAAGGTTCTCTCAGACAGTGATGTACTAACCAGTAATGCATTTAGTGTTCCCCTTTTCTTCCTGGTGGCCTGAGGAATTCATCCCACCCTGCAGGTACACCTGTGGGTGCAAGAGCACTTGGCAAGGGCAGCTGTAAGGATGAATTCATCAAGTTCCTTCCTTAGAAAGTGGCCCTTGAAAGAACTGAAATAATCAAAATATTTTGATTTGTATTCTCTTTTGCTTCTCCTTACTCAATGAAAATTGTATTTTCCTCCAGGAAAAATACAGGAATCTGTCACCACAGACAAATGGAAACTGTGATTTGTAAAGGTTAAGGGGAGAATATTCAATTTATTTTTTATTCTTCCTAAAGAGAAAGTCATATCCCTTCTCAAATGTCCCTTAACATCCTCACAGAAATAGGGTGACATCTGTCATTTAAGCTCTCTGAGAGCTCTTGTCCCAGTTCCAACTTTTGGTTGTGGTAATCAAGTGATCAGAGCAAAACAAACTCATCCCAAGTTATACCTTCTGAAACCATTTTAATGTGCAAATACAAAAATTTAATTCCTACCCAGGACACTCCCAGGGGTGGGACAGCCACAGCTTCTTGGGGCAATCTATGCCAGGGCCTCCCCACTCTCACAGGGAAGAATTTCTTTTTAATTTATAACCTAAATCTTCCTTCCTTCAGCTTAAAGGGAAGAGCAGCCAGGAGCTGATTTAGAGTGTATGGCGCTGACCATGTCTGCATCCACAGGAGGCCTGGGAAGGCAGAGAGATGTTGTTGGTTTGGGTTTTGGGAGGACTCAGGTCAGGATGTTGGGAGGAACATTTCCCTGCCCTGGCTCCTTTCCTGGCTGGCTCCCAGGGAGGATGGTGAGTCCTCTCTGACACTTCACACCCACTGAACCCATGCTCTGAAGGCTTCACACTGCTTTTCACCTTGGCTTTTAAAATTTTTAAATTCGTTGGGTGTGCGCATTGGCTCTCTTTGACAAAAGGAAGACGTGGCAGAGAATGGCAGTGGAGATGGAGGAAAGCAGGATTTTATCACCAGGATGGAACCTGCTGTTTGAGTGGCCTTAGCATACGTTTTGATCTGGAGTTTAGACATTCATTTCTGACTCTCTGCAGCAGCTCCAGCTCGGTTAAATTGTGTGGTGACAAGTGCCAGAGTCTGCGGGCAGCCCGAAACAAGGAGTGAGAAATGCAAATCGCCTGCTTCGCTCTCACCCTGCCATGGCTTGTGCTACCACCTGGGAGAATACTCTGCTTTTCCCCTCCCCAGGCTGCTGCTGACCAGAGATGCTGCGAATAACTGTCCAGCACTGGAATTTAATTTAGATTGCCACATCCCATTAATGAATTTTCCAACTGAGAACTGCAAAGGGACTGGGAGAAGGGGGCAGCTTCAGATCCCCAAGGATTTGTACCTCCTTCCAGTTGAAGACTGGAAAGAAAGAATTAAAAAATCCTTCCATCTTGTATTTGAGTGTAACCTAAAGTGTTAAAAGGTTGTAATAAACAGGTCAGATGCACCTGCTGCAGCCTCATTTCAGTAATGTTTGTCCTCACCTCATTTTCACCACACATAAAATGGAGATAATGGTTCCTCCATCTTCTGTAGAGGTCTCTGGTGTGCTGGGGGATGCAGTTATTATTTTTCAAGAGCACTTTCTACTCCTTCTGCTTTCCAGAGGTAATAAATTGTACTTTTTAATGGTAGGAGTAAAGGGTTTGTGCAGAAATAAATCAGCTTTTTTAAATTTTCCACTTTCCCTCTTTGCTGGGTTTTACATTTTATGCATTTGTATGCATAGAGAGGAACCAGAAACAACAGAAAAAATTGTTAGCAGTTAAAAACATTTGTTTAAAAGCATTTTTTGTTACTGTGGTTCTCCTATATGAAAAAAGAGATTAGTTTGCAACGTGCTATTTTTTCTTGTCCTTTGGCTATTGCTATTAATTATTATGAGTGGTATTTGTGATTCACTATAAAATACACAATTTTATGTCCACCCTGCCTCTGTTGAGGGAAGGTTCAACCATGTACCACTCTCAGAGTGAGCAGAGTACAATAATTTGCAGAAGTTTCTCAGTGTCTCTCAGAAATTTGGTCATTTTTGTCCTGCCCATGGTTGCACACCTAAAATTTGTGACCAGACAGGAATTGGGAAATGCAGAAAAACACTTAAAAGCCCACATTTCCAGAGCTTTGGGTACACATTGGAGGTGAAACTTGTAATCTTCTCCACGTACATTATTTAAAATAAAAATAAAAAAGCTAATCAGAGTGCCCCCCAAATTAGCAACATACCCCACCTGAGGTTTGTGCATCACCCCTTGCTGGCTTGGGGCTGAGCGGGGAGCACGGGAAGCACAAACGCAGTGCAGTTTCCACGTTTTGTGAAATAAATGGTTTTATTAAATGTCTAAAAGGCTCAGCAGAGATGCCAGCAGTGTCTGCCGTGTGTGTGGGACATGGAGCAGGGGCAGCTGTTTGCAGAGCCCAGAACAGCCCAAGTTCTGCACCCTGGAGCCCATCCTGGCACCAGGAGCTGCTCTGCCCTCTCCGCACTGGGAGCTGCCCCCTTGTCCCCTTCCCTCCCCAGCCCCTCATTCTGGGGTGCAGTAGACTCTTGAGTGTGAAGAGCTTTATTTGTACCTTATAGAAGGCTCTGTTACAGAGTGGCATTAAAGCATTTTGCTGAAATACCAAGTAATCCTTTTCTTTTTCAGAAGTGCTAAGTGAAAACACATTGATTTTTATTTTCTTTCAGCAACTTCAATAGCTCAAGATTATTACTATTTTTAAGAGTGATAGAGAAATGTCAAAAATGCTTCATCTGTACTTTTATTTTTATATATCACCAGGCCTTGTGTTTTTCAAGGGTTTTTTTGTTTGAAGTTGCAGGCTTTGGGAACAGGACAGAGAGATTATGGTTTATTTCAAAAAGCTGCTTCTCTTTCTGACTTCTCTCAGAGATTTTGTGGTTCAGTAGGTAACACATTTTATTGTCTTAAATTCAGTCTACTCTGCAAAATTCCTTTCTCCTGAATAGCCAAATGGTCTGGCACACATTAATCTCTTATCCATAGTAACATTTTTTGGAAGGAAGGAAGGGAGGGAGATGGAGCAGTTGGTGGCACTCGGTGGGGTGTGGGCAGGAGCCTGCAGAGAGTCCAGCACCAGCTTTTGACCCTGCACGGGCTTTATTCATTCCGAATTTCCTCCCCCTGAAGGTGAGAGTGGATGCACTGAGTTTGCAGAGCTAATCCCACAGCCAAAAGCCTGGGGAGGTGTCCCCGAGCAGAGGTGACAGAGCCAGGTTGGTGGTGTCGGTGTTGGGGCGTCCCCATCAGCACCCAGCTCCAGGTGCCTCCCTGGCAGCTGTGTTTCACCTGCTCGGTGTGATTTTAATCTCCTCTAAGTGCATTTTATGGGTGTGTGTGTGAGTGATCCATCCTCGCTCGTTCTGTGGAAGTGCTTTCTGCAGATGGAGCATGCAGGAGAGAAAGGTTTTGGGTTTCAGGTGGGCCCTGCAGTGATCTGTTCCTGGTTCAGCTGCTCTGACATCTGATGGTTCTGCCCTGACACAGCCCATCACCATCTGGAGAGCAGAATCGTATTGTGAAGGGTTATTTTTGGGGCAAATCTGAGTAAAATGGGTTAATTAAGTCGAAACAATGCTCTGTGTTCTGCCTAATGACACGTTGCCAATTTATTTCAAACTGACAACCCAAGGACATTTCGGGAAGTGACAGTGTTTCTAAACCTAGAGGTGAATTGATTTCTTTTTAAAACAAAATGAAATAGATGTTACTTGTATCTCAACAATATAGAAATTCATGTCTCAGACAACGGCACATTTCCTAATGTACCACTTTATCTTTCATTTATTCCCCCTAATTTTCCTTATTAACTGTAATTCTGTTGTGACATCCGCATGTCATATTACAATGATGGAAATTTCAAATAAGAAGCAGCACGAAATGTGAAGTTTTGGATGAGCTGGGAGACAAGAACACCCTGTGGAAATGAGCTTGTGGTTTTTATCACAGTCCCTGTCATATCCAGGCAGGCTGTTCACCATCCACACAGCCAAAATCTGTGACCAAGCCTCTTCTGAGAGGGCAGGAAGTCAATGCAAGATTGAGAAGACATCACATCTCCAACTCTTCTCCTGGCAGGGCACAGCAGAAAGGAAATCCTAAGCACATTAATGCAAAGAGCATTTGTACAGACCGAGCAAGGTACAACTAACAGTTTATTTTTAACAATGCTGACACTACCCAGACTGCAGAAATGCCAAAAAAGAACCTGGAGTAATAACTTTCCTTTAGATTTCTTTTTACAGGACTTGCAGCATTCTCTGAGTAGCATTTATGTACTGGGTATAAATAGGCAAGTACAAAACCCCATTCCACATCCCAGAAAAGAGAGGCTGGTATGTTCTCACTTCAGAAAATTAAATGCTTATCCATCTGTGGAATTATTTTTGAATGGATAAGTTTGTAGACTTTCTTTGGCTGGGTTATTGTTTGCTCTTTTGCAGCATTCTTTGCTTTCACAGTTGTTTTGTTCTTGAGACAGAGGAAATACAGCAATGTGTATTTTTCTCCCTGCTGAGGTCTGAGGCAACCTTATATTATAAAATAACCAAAGATTGATAATCACAGAGGCTGCAAAGGGGAAGCTGCATTTTATTTAGAAAAAAATCTGTGCTAGAAAGGAGAAACAAAATTCGTTCTTTTGTTAGAAAAATATTTCTTTGCATTCTGAGCTCTGCTGTGTGCATGGTTTTGTCCTGTTTGGGTTTTTTTTTTTTTTATTTTACAGTACTCTAAGTATATAAATGAAACGTTATTTGATTCTGAATGTCCATGACCTGAACAACTCTCCTTTTATTAAGGATTTTCTCCCTTTATAGAAGACAGTGGAAAAGTAGCATGATATGGTCAGGGGGATGGAGAACTTTAGACCATATGGAGTGGACCTGAGGCCCCTGATAACCTATTTCTCAAAATATTGTTTTGACAAGTCATTCCATATGTTTGGTTGAGTTAGCTGCTGGAAGAAGGCTGTGGGGTATCTTCTTGTTTTTCTGATCTGCTCTCTTCATGGAAAGACTTGGAAATAGCAGACCTTTGGGAGCAAGGTAACAATCTGGATCCCAAAACATGTTCCTCGGATGTGTGTGTGTGTGTGTGTATAGAAATATATAAAAATAGAATGCAGCAAGAGCTGACCTTGAGCTCAAAATGCTGCTCAGGGAGGGCACCTTGCCTTGAAGAGTGAGTTCAACAAAAAAGCGATGCCTGTTTAGCTCAGTGTTATCCCCTCGGTAGAATTGCTCTGCTTTAAATCTTCACAGGCTGTTCCCAGCCTGCGGTATCTGGGATTCGAGGACAGGCTGGTAAATTTGGTAGGGTTTTTTTAATTTCTTTTAAAGTTCAAATGGTGTTTATATGTGGCAAGTTTTAGTCTGTGTTCATAGAGTGGATTTTCTGGAGAAAGCCTTGACCAATACTTAGCTTATCCAGCACCTGCAAAAATGGACTGGCAGGGCTTTGCTGAGTGTCCCTCACAGGCACAGGGAATGGGGACACTGCCACCAAATATCTGTGACACAAAAGTCCTTCCTTTCCTTCTGAGGGGCAGATAAACTATGGAACACTTCCAGGTTTGTCTTTTTCTTCTCTTCCATGAGGGCAGGTTTAAAATCTTTACTCTTTAGGAATATCACAGGTTTTGGAACAAGCAGCCACGTACAGGAGATATCCAAGCCTAGGGTAACCTCAAAAATCCAGTGTATTTATCATTTCCATGTATTTGCCAGGCATCTAATAGCAAAGTCTGAGCTGATGCTAGAAAACTCCAACTTTTTTTAAACTTGGAGCCTAACTGAAATTCAACACTAATTTTAACTTCATCAGGACTATTTGTCAGATGAGTTTAACTCCCTCTTAAACTATCACCTCTTTTAAAAGAGGAGAAATTTAGATTATCTGGGAGGTTAGAAAGAAGTTCTTCTGGGTGAGGGTTTGAGGCCCTGGCACAGATTCCCAGAGAAGCTGTGGCTGCCCCTGGGTCCCTGGGAGTGACCAAGGCCAGGCTGGACAGGGCTTGGAGCAGCCTGGGATAGGGGAAGGTGTCCCTGACCTGGATGAGTTTTAAGGTCCCTTCCAGCCCATTCTGTGATTCTGTGATTCTGTGATCAGTCTGTATGTGTGAGTCTCTGCTCCCCGTGCAGTGCCCCACAATATCAGGGTCATTTAAAAAGCTGCTCCAAAGAAATAGATCTTGGGAGCTCACATGTGATCAATTGTACATATCTGCTTTATGCTCTGCAGAGCGTATTTAATCCTAAATCTTCCCTCTGAAAATAGTGCTTCCATTATTGTCATAAAATAAATTGTTGGAGGCGTTTCTTAAAGAATTTCCCCCAAAGTCACTGCAAATGCTTTTCTTTATTTAAGTCCAGTGAAGGATAGATGCAATTGTCTCTTTTTTTGTCTTTTCTTCTTTTTTCTCTTTTTAAAAAAAATTTGTTACCACCCCTTCATTTCTAAGAGCTAGAGTTTAAACTTCTTACAAGCAGAAGAGAAAGCAACTAGATTGTCAGCTATGTGATTTTATTTGTGCCAAAATAAGGACTTAAAAATGCATTTATAAAAAAAAAATTACCATGAAGCCATATGCAAAGATATATTTGTAAACAGAAGGCAGCATTTGATTATCTCCCATTTTTCTCTCTTTCCTGCGGCTTGACATCCAAGCAGGATCTGCTGGTGGCGATGGCAGCCCCTGAAATGGCAGCGGCTCTGTGATCCCTGCGACACAGCCATGGCCCCAGCTCAGCTTTCCTCCCTCATTTCTTCTCTCAGCTCATCTCACCCCTAAATTCGCATTTCTGGACACGATGATGAAGTGACAGTTCTGGTGTTTTTAACATCCAGTTCCTGATGTGCGGTTTATTAATTAAATTTCCCGTTATTAGGACAACAAATGTTAAATACCCAGGTGTGTGAAGCACCGAGGCTGTAAGACCTTAAAAGTTTGGGTTTTGTCTTGAGGAGAAGGTGAGCCTTGCCTTGTGCTGCAGAGCCCTGCAGCCCCTGCCAGGCCCCTCAGAGCTGCTCCTCCTGCCAAATGAGTGTCTGTTTATGAGTAAAAGGATGCTTCTCGTGCAAGGCACTAAAGTACATCGTAAAAATATACAGCCTCTTAAAAGTAATTCCCACTAATGAGTTATTTTTAAGTCTTTTTAAACGGAGGCGTGTTTTGGGAGAGATTTGAGGTTGCTCAGGCTGGAGAAGAGAAGACTCTGGGGAGATATTAGAGCATCTTCCAGGACCTGAAGGGGCTCCAGGAGAGCTGGAGAGGACCTTTGGACAAGGGGTGGAGGGACAGGAGAAGGGGGAATGGCTTCCCTCTGCCAGAGGGCAGGGTTGGATGGGATATTGGGAAGGAATTCTTCCCTGTGAGGGTGGGGAAGCCCTGGCACAGGTGCCCAGAGAAGCTGTGGCTGCCCCTGGATCCCTGGCAGTGTCCAAGGCCAGGTTGGACAGGGCTTGGAGCAAAATGGGATAGTGGAAGGTGTTCCTGCCCATGGCAGGGGTGGAATGAGATGAGCTTTCAGGTCTCTCCCCACCCAAACCATTGTGGAATTCTGTGATTCCATGAAAAGCCAGGGGCTGTGGGCCTTGGCTGCAGTGCAGCTCTCTGCCTGTGCCTCCTGCATCCCTTTGAAGATGACTCTGAGGCTAATAGATTCCCCTGCCAGACCATGGATATTTTTCCCCCTTTTAACTGCTGTTGAATAAGATTACACACTCTATCCACTTATATAGCTGGTATTAAAGCTATCTGGTGAATTGAAAAGCCACCTGAGTGTTCTTTAGCTGGAATAGCTTGAGGCTATATATTTTTTCATGTTAAAAGCTCTAATGATGTGCTGGATGATAAGTTTCCAGGCAGAAAGAAGCCCCTCGCTGTGCATGGGGGAAGGTCAGGTCAGTGACAGAGACTGAACTTCCAAATTGCTCTTTTTGCACGAGGAGTTGTGAGAAGGGAATTTCGGAGTGTTTGAGCAGAAATTTGGTCTGCTTTTGAATTTGGCTGCTGATTCACGGGGAGCTGTGTAACTAAGCAGTGGTTTAATTTCCGTAAAACTACATGGGACAATGCTAGAAATCTATTTCTGAAGTAGTCCTGTAATACAAAGTGGGTCTGTAGACCTCAGGAAGTAGAAAAGAGAGGAATTCGCCCCCTAAATAGCAACTCCTGTGTCACCTGCACTTAATGGTCTGTAGAAAAAGAGGAAAATCAAGAAAAAATCCACATCTCCCATCCCTGTCCCTGTCTTGAGAGCAGAACTGGTGAAAGACAGGCCAGAGAGACCATGTCACCAGGGTCCATCTGTGTCACCAGGGGCCATCCTGGCCTTGCTGCCTCTCCTGGGGCGCTGTGTTGGTTACAGAAATACATTTTCCATCTTTAAATCACCTCTACTTAGGCCCCAGCCTCTCATTATGCCCAGGAGTAGACCCTAAAAGCTCTCTATAAGGTTTGTAGAGCTCTTCAACCTGCATTTTTGACTCAGTTTCATCTACTAAAATATATAAATCTCCTCTTTCCTGGAGTATCTACACACAAAGGGGTGTAAATCGTCTTGTGGCTGGAGTTGAGTTCTCCATTAATCTTTCCCTAGGGCTAAAACTAACAGCACTTGCAGTCTGTGTGAAAGTCCTTACAAAGTGGGGAAAAAGCTGTTTAAAATGTGGCTGTTATTTGTTTAAACATTTGGAGACATTTATAGTGTGGTGCTGTACTTTTACCCTTGCTCCTCTTTGTGAGCTTTTCAGCAAATCCTTCCAGGCAAGGAAAGTTTTGCTTGTTTAACTCAGTGAAATGAAGACTGGGAAGGAATATGATTGTTTTCTGTAAATACTTTAGGATGTAAATGTCGCAGAGGGAGAAGGCAGCTCTTCAAGCTAAAGGACAGCTCTGGCAGAAGAACTAATCGAGTACATTGGCCATTTAAGCTGGAAATTAGGAGTGTTTGTAGCAGGTTGAACAGAAAAGCTTTTAGGGACCTTTCCAACCAAAGAGAGAATCTGGAGTGGCTAAACCACACACTTGTATGGGTTAATTTCTGTGGGTGGCTTTGTTTTTGAAAGTTAAATGCATCAGAAGTACCATGATGACATTTTCAGACAGACACAGCTCAGGAGGGTGGATGGGAAGGGAAGGAGGGGGAGGTTCTCAGCCTTTATGACATGAGCAGTTCAGGCAAGATGAATTTATTGCGAGGTGTTGATGAAACCTTTTCTAATTGTTCCTTTATCATATCCCTCCTCAAACACTGGATATTTAACTTGCTGTATATTGTTCTGAGTTCTATTATTTTTTTCACCCTTTTTCCTTTGCTTTTTTTTTTTTTTTTTTTTTTTTTTTTAATTTTACTTGCAGTGGAAGAGCATCCTATGTTTGTTCTGATGTGGACAAAGCTCAGTCACACTGACAAGAGTGTATTGAGTCAATAAATACAACCGACCTAGATCATTCACTTGTTTTGCTTGTGTTTTGTAAATCCTTTTCATGTCTGGTGTTTTATTCATATGTTGTGATGTCTGATGTCTGGTTCAAGACAAGGGCTGGCTATATAAGAATTCACTTGCTGTGATTAATTCAAACAACTAGGCTGGGTTTTCCCCATAAATTTGATACACAAAATTAAGTTTTCATGTTGCTTGTTATTTACTTTTTTAAGTCTACAGTCTAGTTTCTCAAAAGTTAAATAAATTATATTAACACTTACATGTTTGAGGAGTCCTTGGGTTCTGAAAAGTCATAATTCTTCATACACCAAGTCTTCACCATTAGTTTGTTAATTATTTTATAAACATGTAACGCTGACTCAAAGAAACTCCATCTAGAGTTTTTATTCTCTTCATCAAACTAAACAAATGTGGCCAAGAAGCCTCAAAGGAAAATCTCTGTTATTTTTCTTTATGTCTAGAAATCTGAGCAGAGACCTGTGCAGTGACAGCAGCATCGTATTTCCATTTTCTTGAAAATAAATAGTCCTTGCTAGAATCAAAGTGGGAAACCGAAACAGTACCTTTGATTATCTTAATGCTCTTTTATTGTATCAACTGCTAATAATTGCTCTAATAATCAGGGAACCAATGGACAAGGTTTAGGGTAGAGGTTTCTAATTGAGAACACACTTTCTTTTCATTATTTGCATACTGTTCCTCTCTGGTGCCCGCAGGTGGTTGTCAGCATTTGCTTTTCTGTTGATCGGGCTCCAATTCCTGTTGTGCATCTTTTACTCCAGAGGGGAAGGGAAATTAATCTATTATTGATCAGGATCCAATTCCTGTTGTGTATCTTGTTTTGGAGAGGGAAAGGAGCATTAATCCACTCTGGGTTCATAATTCAAACCATCTGCAGGTTGTACCTGGGAACAGGGACTGTGTTCCATTCGGTGGCTTGTATTTGTGAGGGCTTTTTTTTTATTTTCTCTCCCTCAAGCAATCTCGAGATACCCTGTGATTGTCATTTCTCCTCCTTTCTCATATTCCATGTCACAGGCACAGATTGTACATTTTTGATGCCGTAATGTTGTAATATTTTTGCTATTTGTGTTGGACTCTTATCTCCTATCCTGCCCTTTCTATTAGAGGTCTCCACAATTTGGTAAAATGAAGCTTTGTGTGTGTCCTGCATAATAATTGCCAAGGCATTTCTGCATCCTGGGCAAGCCTGAAAGTCTGTGGGAAGTTTATGGTGAAATTTTCTACTAATTTTCTCCCAGGAAAACTTACAAATGGTTTCAAAGTTCTGTTTAAGTACTCCATTTCTCTATTTGCTCGAGGGCAGGGCACTGGTGATCTCTCCTGCAAAGCGTTTTTCTCCCATAGACAAATTTCTCAATATGAAGAATTAAATTCATTTTGGGGCACTGGTTCCTGTGGGATCCCTTCTTCACTGAAAGCTGGACCTTGAGCAGTAATCGCAGCGATTTGCAGTCAGGGTAGGGATGAGGAGCAGCCAACCTCACGTTCCAGGCTCTTCATTATTTGGCCAATCCTCCCCCATCCTGCTCATGGTCACCTTGCTTGGATTAAGCTTCTTCAGAGGGTTGGCACCTCTAAGCAAGCCTCAAAAATAAACCTTATCATTGTGCTCAAGCCTGAGCTCAAACTATTCCTTCTCTTCAGGAGATAAACACTGTCTCTCAGTTTCTGTTGAGGCTGGCTCACCTCATATCTCTGTCACAGGAATTTGAGCTTCCATTGAAGTAATGCACTTAATATTCTGCACTGCAAATACAGGCAAAGATAAACTTTGCATGTCATAATGTAAAATCTGGGGAAGAACTTAATGTTTATGCATTTCTGAAGGGGAAGGAGCCTATTGTATCTCCAGTCATCCAGCCTGGGTGAGATTTCAGTTCTGTTGGGAAAATTAAGCACTGAAGTGGCTTTGATAAAGTCTGTGATCTTTATAAACTGTAAATTACAATACTTGAAATTCTCTGTACCTTACATGTCAATATATGTACAGAGATAAAAACACCGTCTTTCCAGAGATGATAGGGCAGTGAACATAATTATTGTATTTAAATAACAGATTAGAATTGTACAGCTCATCAGCACTAAAAACTCAGTGTCGCAGAGGCCTTGGGTGGGTTTCATTGCTGGTCAGACAGGAGGAGGGAGGGGAAGCTCAGCCTGCTCCAGGCTCAGCGATGTGCAGCCATACACAGCCACAGGTGATAAAAACAAATAGACCGTGCAAAAGTTGTTCACTCTTTCTTCTTCTCTCTCCTCTCAATTTATCTCTGCTTTGTGGGGGATTGCCAGATTCCTGAATTCCACAGTCTGGAGAGAAGTTTATGTTCAGAGGGTGGGAAAAACTCCAGATCATCTCTTTCCGTTTTCTCCTGTCTCACCCATAATATCAATGTTTTTCCCTAAAGTTGTTTTGCTTTCTTAGCTGAGAGGTGGGTTCAGACGGAAAGGAAAAAAGGCCTTTTTTTTCCCAAAAAGTTAAAATGTAGCTGGGAATGGTGATTCGCTATTACTACATTCATCTTAGTGTGCGTTTGTATTGCTCCTCCATTTCCGTGTCCTTAATAAATATTTCCTTCAGAGAAGCTGAAGTTCAATCATAAAATTAAAGGATACATTGGAAATTGAGCAGTTCTTAAATAGTGTGAAATATTTGTGGGGAGCATGGCTGGAAAAGGGGGAAACGGCCAGAGGTGAGTGCAGAGAAGCTGAGGGAGGGGAGGAGGAGAAGGAAGAGGTGATGAAAAGCCAGAAATTGCAAAGTCCTACAAGGCCCAGGCATCAAAAATCTGATGAAGTTAAATCTGATGCAGTGAAAAGGAGAAAAATCCAATTGTTTCCAACAAAGGATTTTCAAAGAAAATGTCTGTTTACTAACAGTGACGTTCTGCATTGGATTTTAGTGTGGTATCAGTCAAGTGAAATCACATCTGTGTGGTGTGAGGAGGCAGGAGAAGGGTGGAGAGGCTTTATTGACAGGTGGGATGAGAAAGTCGGGAAGTCTGGGAAGCTGTTCATGATCTGATTGTTGGCAATAACTCTGTGCCTTCCCCAGCTGATGGAGAGCAGATCTGCCACATCCCATCAGCCAAACAAACCCCACTCTGCCCTTATCTCTTTAGGATCCTGGCTGCTCTGACACTCCAGCCGGCGGATTCCTTACAAAAAGGTGAAGTTCTGAAAGGATGAAGTGGGCACAGATCCCAAATTAGAGCCCTGTTGAGATTTTTAATCTAAGGAAAAATTCAGGTCCTCCTTTGGTGTTTCAATTAGCCACAAAACAAAGCTGCAAAGGGAGCCCTGGGAACGTCCCTGTGGGGTTTGATTCGGTAGGACTGGGGCCAGAGTGAGTTATGGGAAGGGGTTTCTTAGTGCTGCGAAAGGAAACTTAAACTGGTTTTGAATATGAAATAGGAATGTTCATTCAGCCTCCATATTGTTTAGGTAATAATTTGAAATTTTGTTGTTTTGTGTATATGTTTATGTCTATAGCTGACCTTTGGGTATATTCCTGGGAATCCAAGTTCTGACCGTTTTGATGAGCTCTCTGTCTCACATCAGTATCAGTGCACTCACAACCTTTACAGCAGCCTGGTTTTATTCATTCATTTCAGGGATGGTACAAAATGACAATAAACACATAATTTGGATTTTTGTCGTAGTCACTAAGAAATCTCTGCCTTTTCCAGGTTTCAAGAGGGGGAATGTGCACTTTTATTTCCTTTCTTATCTGCTGGGTGCACACAGGGCTCCTCGTGTGGGGTGATGGGGGTGACCACAGAGATGACTTCTCCTCTTTGTCTGGTTTTAGTGGGGAGCTGATAAGTGGTTTTCCTCTCTTCCAGAGGGAGATAAGATGTGATTACTGACAAATTAGTCACTTGTTTGTTGATCTTTTAGCATTCACTGTTGTAAAGCTTCATCTTGGGCAGAAGTGGTGGGGAGCAGTGATGCTGAGGTTATTTCTTCTCATCAGTAACAAGTTACTAATCTGATCAGCTCTTGTTTTCTGCTGGTTTTTCGTTTTCTTTCTTTTCCAATTACTATCTGGAAAATTTCTGCCATGAATACCTACAAGGCCAGAATAGAAATCTTAGAAAATAGATTTACTCCTTGATGGCATTGTATTTCCAGGAACGTTGACGAGGAGGTGCAAAATCTACTAACAGCTTGTGTTTTGAGATCCCATGTGGGTTACTTAGAGATGCTGTGTCAGGTTGACAGAGCATATTTAGGAGAAGAAATAAATATGTGCTTTCACTTTCATAAGTACTATTCTGGAATGCTTGGATTTATTCAGAAGTGTGGGTGGTGTTCTTTAAATTTGAAAATTACTTTTCACAATTCCATCTCCTGTACTGCACTGTCTGCTGTCAATTAGAGAAACATCAAAAGGTAAAAGATTTGTCATTGGGAAATCTGTGAACATTGTGAACTTTCTGAGGCCCATGATCAAAGCCTTTGTCTATCCAAAAAGTGAAATCCGAAGCCAAGTGGCTTTTGGCATGCTGGGTGTGAGCAAAGCAAAGAATCTTCTGTGCATTTTCTGTTCTTTAGCGAATTACCTTAAATTTTAGGATTCATGCCTTGCATTTCCCAGTTTCCCATTCTGTTGAACGGGCGTGGATTATTCTCCTGTGCAGAAAACATTTGATGAACTCGCTTGCTTTTCCATCAGTTCAGTTTTATTTTCATTACTTTCCCTTGTAATTTGTTTATTGGTTTCTGTATCTTTGAAAATTTTATTACTCTGTTATTCAAGCTAAAAAATAGCTAATTTTTCTTTCCCAAATGAGTTGCTTGAAGCAAAGTACCTATGAATACATGGGTATTTTAATTCACTTACTAAATGCATACAGAGAAAATTTACAAGCTGCCTTTTTACCATTTTTTAAGTGTCTGCTGACTGTTGCATAAGCTAAATTATTTACAGTATGAAGCCTCACAAAAGAGTAACAGATTTAGGTTATTTACTTTCCTGATAAGAAAAGGGGATTGAAGTTGCTGTGATATGCTGCTTTGTTAATTTTATATTTGTTCCCCAGTGTGTAAAATCTTTTTAAAGAACTAACATGAGTATTGGCAGACTCTTTTGAAATGGTATGGAAAGGGTAGATTAAACAAAACATGAAAAGGTCTTAAAAATACAAGTCAGCAAGTGTTTGATAAAAATAAAAGTGCTCAACAATAGAAAACCTTTAGGATGCTTATTCCGTGAATATTCCCAGCGGGAGGGCAGGGGCAGTTTCTGGGAGCTGTGGGGTTTGGGTGGTGCTGGGGCAGAGCAGGGAATGGCCCCGCGGAGATCCCCCTGGGATGGGGAGATGCCAGCCCGTGATGAGGCTCAAGGGTGGCGTTGGCAGGGGTGCCTGGAGCGTGGCACGCTCGCTGTCCCCGTCCTCACCAGGTGTGTCTGTGCCCTGCAGGTGCCACCAGCCCCGCGGACACGGCGGCTCCTGCCATCGTGGTGCGCCCGCGCAACACCAGCGTGGTGCTGGGGAGCAGCGAGGCCACCCTGGAGTGCGTGGCCAGCGCCAGGTATGGAACCCCTCCCCAGCTCTCGCCGTGGCTCTGTCCTTTCCAGAGAACGACACAGGACTTTATTTTCATTTTTTAAATTGTTATTAATTAGGAGATTGAAGCAGGACAGTTGCTCTTCAGAGCAGCCTTATGAATAGTCTTGTTTGTCCAACAAGAATTTACTGAATTAAACCTGTTGATTTTTCTGGCCAAATGAGTATACAGGCAGGGGTGCTTCCCCACCTGCTCTTCACATGGAAAGGAAAAAATGCTGTTCAATCAGCAGACATTATCTTAAGGAAAAAGCTATGGTAAGGGTTAATAATATTTCAGCTGTGTTGCCTGTCAACAGCAAAGGTGATAGTGCTGAAAAGCTGATGCTTCCTAGTAAATAAATTTAGTGAGGTTCTCCTGTGAAGTCATTTTTTTCAGGCACTCTCATTTTACAGTGGTTACTGCTCAAGTGTTCAAAAGCACTGTAATACAGAATTCACAGCATTCCTCCTGTGTTTCCATCTAGCTGGCCTTGAATAGCTTTGAATTTCAGAAGTGAATAGTTGAAGTCCTTGGGTGATAACACCAACTGATTTACTTTCCCCTCTGCGGGCAGAGATGTTCTTGATATGATTAATATTGTTTTGGTAATTGAGTTGTAATGAAAGCACTTCCCATGCAGCTGATTCCCATAGCAGTATTTACTCCTTTTGCTTGGAGAAATCAAATTATTAGCACTTAAGTTCTATTGCTGTATCAATTAGCTGTACTTGCATAATGCCACTTGAGTAGTCTTGATGTGTAGAAGTTATATATGCATTTACTTTCCAACAGTGCCTTTTGGGGATAGAGGAAGACTTAAAGAAGTTTTATAATCTGTAATATTATATTCCTCATGTGGATAAAATATATATATATGCACACACACGCAGATTATTCTGTAATATATATGTTTTATGATTTTATTCTTGTGTTGTATTTTTTGGCAGACCTCTTGAGAGGCTGAGCGTGACCTGGAAGAGAAATGGGATCAAGATAACCAGTGGCATCAGCAGCTTTGGGAGACGCCTCACGATCACCAACCCGACCTCTGCTGATGTGGGGATGTACTTCTGTGAGGCAAAACTCAGAGAGAGCACAGAGGAGCCAGCAAGAGCGAAAGCTTTCCTTTCTATATTGGGTAATTCTCTAGGCAATGTGTTTTTTAGTAAAAAAGGCTCTGGGCTGAGGTATAATAGGAAATAAAATTGATATCTTAATATTTCATTGACCTTACATTTGAACCTTTCTTCAGAGAACAGAACAAAGGAGGTGAAGGAGGGTTATATTCCAAATTAATTCAGCTGTTCTTCCCTGCTAATATAAATTCATCAAATAGATTTTTTTAAAACACTGATGTGATTCTGAATCCCCTGTGAAACTATACATTTAATGGGAATTTTGAGAAATACCGTAGTAAAATCCTTAATGGGCAGCTTCCCTATCTTGGCTTTTAGGTGCATTAAATCCTGATTAACTCCTGGCTTGCTTACATCCAGTTTTCATATGTCAAGTGCCTGTATTTTTGAAAGAAGGCTTTTAGGAGCACTCCTGTGCCTCGTGTGCTGCGAGTGCCAGTCGGGGGCCAAGGACATTCCGCGGGCACAGAGCATTGCTGAGGCAACAGGACAGGAGGGAAATGCCATTAAAGCAGCTCTGTCTGCTGCACCTGCAGCTCCCAGGGAAACTTTGGAATTAGTACTTGTAAAGGGGCATTACTGCCCTTTCCTTGGCTGTTTCCAGCGCCACCTCTCCAAGTGCTGCTAAGGGGAGGAGGCTGGAATTTGGAAATGGTTCCTGGCATGGTCTGATGAAATTCTGCGCCTTAGCACAGTGCACACAGCGTGGAGCGGTTTAGGACTTTGAGGCTGAAAGAGGTGTTTTAGGCTAGGGGCACTGAGATGTTTTTATCCAGGGCTGATTGTGCCGAGCTGTTTTCTGTGGGAGTGTCCTGGGGCGGTCGCAGCCCTGGCAGTGCCCCCAGCCTCGGTGCTGCTCAGGATTCAGGCACACTGCTGGAGCTTTGCAGAGGGAACGCAGCCCACGGTTCTCTTGGAGCCTTCAAAAATACAATTTTAAAGACTGCTCTATGATCTGTATTCTGCTAAAGCAATTGGTAGCAGTTAAGTGAGAAAGCAGCTCTTCCCTCTGCAGATCTGCGTTTCAGATTCATTTGTGCCACTGAGTCTCTTACATTTATTACCTGCTGGACAGAGTTTGGTTCCACTCTTTTTCCTTGCCTTCTGTTTCTTAGAGTTATTACCTTCCTTTTAAGGAGCAGGGATGGATTTCACTTATTTATAGGTTTTGGTTAAACTCTTCCTTATTCATAAGATTTTATTGGACCTGGTTTACCTTTGTTGCTATGATGTCAGATCCAGCCTAATGCAATACTTAAAGCAGCCTCTTGGTTAATGTAAAAGGTTCTTAAATACAGTTACAATAAAACTGAAAAATAATCACTGGGGAATCACATTAAACTAGCATTGCTTTAGTAGCTTACCTACTCTCTTATTTTTAAATGTTTTATTTATTTCTTATCCAGTTTTAGGGGGCTGTCAGGGAATGAAGTTATGAAAAGGTCTGTAGATAAGAACAAGCAGATGAAAGAAAGCAGAAACAAATTGGTTACCAATTACTTTTATTTCCTTCTGATGGAACACGACACTTCAGATGCAGGTGTTTACTCAATGTGTCAGCAAAGCCTGATAGATTTCTTTATTTATGAGTTTCTTGAGCTGCAGGATGGATCTCTAATTCTAAACAGGGAGCCAAATCAAAGGATTAGTAGTTAATGCATAACTTATATTCAGCTTTAGAATTCTTGGATGGATCTGGCTGTCATTTAATTAGTCAAGGGACGGGTTCTAGAGGAAAGTGCAGACAAGATTCAAACCTAAGGATGTCTGCAGTGCATCTCTCCCAGTCCATGGGGGCAGTACTTAGAGAGAATCAGGAATGCTTGTCCATTTGCATGCATAAAATATTTGTGGTGTGTGTGTGTGCGTGGAGATTGGGAGCTGATAATGAGCTGTACTTCTTGGGAGAATAACAGTGTGCACTTAATGAGGGGTCTCGATTAACGGAAAAAAGAAATTATCTTAAAGAAGTTTGTTTTCAAAATGGGGCAAATCAAATGCAGCGCCTCAATAGCATGGCTGTGAGAGCTTCTGTGGATCAACGGAGAAAAAATACTTTGCTATCAACAGGTAGGAGAGGGGTAGCAGTAAAAAGATACATAAAAGATGTCACAAACCCCAAGTTAATCAAAGCCTTTTTCCAAATATATCAATCCTTGACTTTCCCAGCTAGGAGAAGTCACAGAGTTTGAGTGTGGCTCAGATGGTGACAAGAGCTCTGTTGGAAGGCAGTGAAACTTAGCACAAAGGCATCTACTCAACAAATTATTATTTGTGACTTACAGTATTATCTCAGAAGTTTTTCTGGATCTTTCTGAGAGAACATATCTTGGTCTGTAAATTAAACAATATTCAAAAAACCAGAATCTCCAATGTATTGGAGTAGTACTGCATAAACAAGAAGAAAAACCTCTGGTTGTGTGCTGCTGCAATTTTCTTCTGAATGTGGCAAAGAGCTCCCTGACATCTTCATATTGTTCCAGAAAAGATAAACTGAGGTGGTTCCAAGCCTTGGTTTTATTAGCTGCAGTTGTTATAAATTTTTAAAGGGTATCATGTTCCTCGGTTGGCAGAGTAACAGTTTGGGAAAGATTTGTTGCAGATTAGATAAGAGCACATTTGTTTTATCACTAACAGTTTGAAGATTAAGTAATTTAAGGAGTCTTCCCATGAACAAACCAATTTGAAAGCTGAGATAATCTTAAATTCTTTTGCTCCACTTCTGCGAGTTTTGTTAGTGACAAATGGCAATAGTCATTTCTTAAGTGACTGTTCTACGGAAAATTATGAATTTTAGGAGCTTAAGAAAATGGAGAATGAAACTCTTCCGCTGTATGAAAACCAAACTGCTCTTTAAATTAAATGCAGTCAGAAAGTAAAACCTGAACAAAATGAGGAGAAAAACAATTAGAAAGAAGCGTCTGGCATGAGGAGGGGCTGCACAGAACTGAGAGTTGAAGCCTCATTGGTCTGTTCAAAGGAATACAAAGGAACTAAACAGAGTCAGAGTAGAGGGCTTCTCTTCTTTTGGAGCATTTTTGTGCCCAGAGAACTCCATTAAGAGACATCTTATTCTCATCTTGGGAGATTCAGCTCCATGGGACCGTGGGGTTTGGGAAGACATCAAAGTCCCAGTGTTGGCATGAAGAGCCCCTCTGGCTGGGCTCGAATGTGGACTATGGAGCTGCTTCTCCCTCCCTGTGCCCCAGCGGTGTCCAGATGCTGAAGGGTCTTCTCTGTGCATTGCTGCTGCTCAGGAATTTGCACTGAATGTGTCTAGAGCTGCCAGAGCAGGAGTTATTTCCCTCTGTTTCCCTCTGCACCTCAATGCCTCGTGCTCAGACCTCTGGAAACAGCAGCTCTTGAGGCTCCAGTTCAGACCCTTGGAAACACTGCAGATGCTGTCTTGGAAAGCAATGGAAAGAATTTTTCATGTGTGGCGCTTAAGAGGAGACCCTGATGTCTGTGTTCATCTACTGTGTAAGAAAATAATAAGGTTTTGGGGAAACTATAATACAGAATGTCTTCGGGCTCACCTAATCACCGTTTGGGCTCAAAGGAAAGAAATATTGGCAGCTTTTGATTTGTCAAGCCTCGGAGGTTCTGAGATGGACACAGACCTGCTGCCTTGGGCCCAAATGCACACAGGGCTGTCCCACAGGGGAGCAGGGGGATTTGTGGGAAGCCCAGCTCTGTCTCCAACATTCCTGAGAAGTTCCTCCTCCTTCCAGCCCTGCAAACAGGACATGTTCCCTGGGCTGTTATTTCAGAACACACAGACTGCAGCTCGCAGGAGGGGCAGGAGCAAGGAACTACAGGGATCTTTTCATCTCTCTCTGTTTTAACCTGATATTCATGCAAAGAAAATTCCTGCTCCAAGGAACTTGCTGTACCTGCATCCACAATGGGGCTTCTCTCCCAGCACGGCCGGTCTGATCTTCCGTCTGGAGTTACAGACTTTGTACCTACAAGGGCTGTCAAGTCTCCAGTTCCTCTTCCTTTAGAAGATATTCACCAAATAAATTAGTTTATGGTAATGCTGGAGGAAGGCTTCCATGTTGAAGGCTCAATTTTCCTCTTAAATATGCAGCCCTGAATTTCTGAGAGATGCAGGAATTTC
Organism: Acanthornis magna; assembly: GCA_036785705.1. Lineage (NCBI taxonomy): Eukaryota > Metazoa > Chordata > Aves > Passeriformes > Acanthizidae > Acanthornis > Acanthornis magna. The sequence continues at coordinate 4,771,943 of JAWUZG010000039.1, read as the reverse complement.
AGCTTCGGAGGAGCCCCTGGGGCTTTCTCTGTTCTTTCTGACTTTCATGTGTGTATCTAGGATTAGGTCACACATCTCCAATGCAGCTTGAAGGGTATGTAATGGATGCTGACTGCTATCTTTTGAATGTTAAAATCAGTGACCATGTAACTCTGCGCGGGGGAAGTTAGAACAGGATCAAATTTTGCAGGCTCCCAAGGGTTTTTCTGAGAGACATCTTTCCGGTGATGTCTGGAGTGCAAAAAAAACCCCAGAACCCTCAACAACTATTAAAAGCATGCATTTATATTCAAATACTCTTTCCCCCCCCTTGCCTGTACTTGACATTTCAGTGAGGATCAGTCAAACACCAATACAATATCTGAACAATATCTGTTTCTTTTAGCCTAATATGAGCTGTGACCTCACTTACTGCTGCACGCCACAATGCCAGCAGGGTGAACCCAGAGTAATGGGTCCTTTCCTATTCTAGCTAGAGTGATTCTATAATTTCCAAAAAATTTAAATGTTTGACCTGACACTGCCAGATTACTGTCATTCCTAAAAATTGCCATGTATGGGCACTTGTGTCTGGCGTGTTATATCCTGTGGAAGACACTAATTTAGCCACACAGATTAAATTTCAATACATGATTATTGCCTACAACAATAAATGTTAAATTCATACTGTGTGATTCAAACCAAGCCTTATAAATATGCAGTGGAGTCAGATATACAGACAGCCAGAATGCCCCCTCAGAATGCCATCTGACCCCTATAAATATTGCTGCATTTTTATGGCCTCTTCCTGACAGTCATTCACCAGGTGCTGTGTAACCCAAATTCAGATCCTCTGAATTTCTCCCCTGCAAATAGTGCTGGGCATTCAGGCCCTCAGGCACAAAACCTGCTGTGCAGATGATACACCTGACACCTCTGAAAAGTGAGGAGCTGAGGTTTGAGCTGTCCAGCACCTGTAACTGGAGCTGTTTCCTCCCCAGGCTGAGATGTGTTGAATCCACAGGACTTTAGATCATCTGCGCTGCTGCTGAGCGGCACAGGGATGAGGAAAAGCTGCACCCTTGCATGGAAAACTCGACCTTCTTTGCTTGGAGGTGACAGAGCTCTGGAAAAGGCTGCCCCGAGAGGCTGTGGCGTGTCATTCTCTGGAATGGTAAAAGGACACCTGCAGCCTTAGCAGGGGATTGGTCTGGGTGATCCCCAGGGGTCACTTCCCACCCCAACCGTTCTGTGGTTCTGTGTGAAATCGCTGCTTCATTTGCCTCCAAACGCCTTAGGGGATCCCTGCACTGATATTCCTGGGATTCCCTCATTCCAAGGCTGATTTTCCAGACACGTTAGATGTGCCACGGCACTGTTGGCCGTGTGGTAGTCTGGATCTTTCAGAAATCCCTCAGGAATCAGCCTTGTCATCCCACCCTTGTCTCCATCTCTGGTCAGCACAGGCCCTAAGTTGCAGAGTTGCTCCTGGAAGGTTTTCTAGATCAGTGCTCATCTTTCATGAAGAGGATCTGACTGACTGTGGGCAGCTGTGGTCTCTGTCAGGTCTAACACTTGGCAGTGCTTCCAGCTGCTGGAATGGCTGTGAAAACAGAGTTCAGCAGCCTTTAGTCTGAGGGAAAAGGTGAGTCTGGGCTTCCAGACTGGAAATCAAATCTGTTGGCTCCGAAAATCCTCTGGGATCTGCCTGTGGCCTGTAGATTGCATCTTTCTGCTGCTCCTGCTCTTTTTCTGTCTCGTCTGCTTCTGTTTCTCCCTGCTTCTTTCAGAAAAAGCTGATGTGAGTCTTCCTTTTAGAACATCACCTCCCATTTGCTAAGTGACACCTGTCACTGACTTCGAGTTCTTTGTCACGTAATTCATCGCTTGCTAGCTGCTCACCTAAGCATCTCTTAATGTCACAAGTTTCTTTGAGGGTGACATAAGAGCCTGTGTGGGATTTAAAGGACGGGGCACAGGTTGCAGGTTAGGATTTTGGGAAAGATGACTGTGTAAATATGCCAAGTGTGAGTGCAGCAGCAGCAGCAGCACATAAACAGAGGTCATGGAACCACGAGCATCTTCGAGGTCACATTAAGTGCTTTGCAGCCGGACTGCAGGCCCAGGGTGAAGATAAATCTGCAAATTTATCGCTGCTCTGTGAGTATGGTGCTGATCCAGGAGAAAGTTTGAGAGCTGGTGGCTGAAGGTTGCCAAGTTTAAAGATTGGCCCTTTAAGGTCAGAATCCTTTATAAAAGGAAAGGTGCAGTCAGGACCTCCCTAAGCAGAAGAAGATAAACTTGAGCTTCACTGACTGAAGATTCATTCACAGAAGCCCAGAGGTAGAAAGGAATGTCTCGATGCTCTCTTGGCCCAGTGCTGCTTTGTCCTCATCCCACGATCACATCAAGTTGCCATAGAATTAAAGATTCAGATTTTATTTTGAGAGATGGACATGTGGACACTGACCTGTGTGGCCACAGACAGAAACATAGATAAGGACAGGAGGCTGAGAGTTTGGAAATTAAAAAGTTAACGTTCTGAAAAATGGAGCTCAAGGAAAGCATCGGCCAGGGCTTGGAGGATGGCGTGAGAGGAAGGAGTGTGCTCGGAGTGAAAACATGGACTTAGATGAATTGCAGAGGACTCAGCAACTTAGCTGATCAAACATGTCAAAGTGTGTGCCATCAGTGAATTTCAATTAAATGTTCAGCTTTTCAATTTGTTGTTGAGATTAACGCATGAGATCATATGCAATAAATCACAGCTTATTATGCATGTTTATTAATAGCTTTATATTTAGGCAGTGAGGATCAATAATGTTAACACATGTATATTATTAGAATATAATAAATCAGGTAGCTTGTTTTTATTGGTTTTGCTGGGTAAACAAGTATTGCAGGCAGTTTGCAACCTCCCCTCCTCCCCTGCGCGGCGTGCTGAAGACTAATATTGATTGAGTTTATTTGGAATGAATACAGAATTGTAATATCCATTGGTGCTCAAAGGAGACCCCGGTTCTGTACAGCCAAGCAAGTATTTTATTGTAGTGAGAGGGAAGAAGTGCTGGGGAAGAGTTTCTGTTCTGACCTGGGGCCTCGCGATGTCACCCCTGTGCGATGACAGCCACCCTCGCTCTCCTGCAGGGAGCAACGAGATTTTGCAGGATAAATTTATGTGATTTTGTTTTTATTCACTAAAATGCTGATGCCCTATCAATAACATAACCACAAATCCTTTTTTTCAGTCATGTTTGATAAAGAGATTTGGGAACAGGTCAGCTCAGGTGACCTTGGATCTTGTAGCTTCCTACGTATTTTCAAACATACTCAGTTTCCTTAAAATGGAAATACAAATAACTTGGTTTCACAAGCTACTTACATTGCCTTTTCTGCGTTTTCTATAACTTACCAGCGAGTTTGTTTATGCAGCAAGAGAACTGTATTTATAATCAAGTAAAATCCTTCTAAAAACAGTACTCAGATGATAATTGCATTGAACAGACTATGACAGTCTTTAGTTACCATGATAATAACTGCAACCTTAGTGCCTCTGGGATTTTGACATGATGCTCTTCAATTTTATGCTGCATCGAAGAAGGAGTTACATGCCAGCATAGTCTGTAATTTCTGCAGTCTGGTCTTTGTTTAATTAAACATCTAATATCTTTTCTTTATCCCTAATGATAAAGTGGGGATTTTTATGATTATTACTATAACTTCAATTAAAGCATTAAATCTGTTTGCTTTCAAGAAATAAAACAGTTGAGAGGAATTTCTCTTAATTATGCTGCACTTGTCCTCTGCTGTCGCCTCTGTGACATGCCATGGCACTTTATTTGATGTGCCTCATGCCTTGCTGAGGTGAAATGCAGTTTAGATACTGAAGCAAACTATGCTATAAAATGCTACATTGTAAATATAAACCTTTATAAACCTCTTGGGAAGGCCTTTCTTAGCTAAGAATTAACATGTTCCATGATTCAGTCCTATAAAATGAAAAGTAGCCCCTGCTCTGAGTATTAATTTGCAGTGCAAACCCCTAAATCTTTGCCTTCCATTGACTCGACTCTGGAATTCATACTCAGCATAGCAAAAATTGTCAGCTTTTTTTATGGCGCTTTTACTACCAAAAAAACCCCCACTCCCAAACAGAGACAAACTTGGACAAACTAATCTGTTTGTAACCCTCTACATCAAATACACCACCTGTGGAGAGATTATACCATGAATATTTTTTTAATCAGTGCCTGCTTTTCATTTTGCTGTGGCTGTACTTACTGACTTTTCTTTGCTTTCCCCATGCTCAAGAACCTCCCTATTTTACGGCTGAACCCCAGAACATGATTTTGGCTGAAGTGGAGAAGGACGTGGACATCCTGTGCCAGGCCATGGGTGAGTCTGCAAAAGCATTCCAGCCTGGATTGAGGGCATGTGTATGTCCAGTCTTGAAGAAATCCTCTTATATGACCCATCTTGTGTAAGATTTTAATGTTTAGAGATCTGTGTGTTATTGCTGATCATCACAGGTTGCAGGTACAGGAGTGGAGTGGCATTTCCCCTGGAGAATTGGGCAGTCCTGGTTGTTCAGAGGTCTCTGTGTTATTGCTGATCATCACAGGTCGCAGGTACAGGAGAGGGGTGGCCTCTCCCCTGGAGAATTGGGCAGTCCTGGTTGTTCAGAGGTCTCTGTGTTATTGCTGATCATCACAGGTCGCAGGTACAGGAGAGGGGTGGCCTTTCCCCTGGAGAATTGGGCAGTCCTGGTTGTTCAGTTGAGTCTGGAGCAATGCTGGCACCTCGATGTTTGTGTGCTGGGAGCACAAGTCTTGCTCCTGTCGCTCTGGGCTCCTGCCTGTGCTGCAGAGTTGTCATTTTACAAGAGAAATTGGTGACCTGAGCCAGCAAATGGGCTGAGGGGAGAGCATGGTTATGGAACCCATCATTTGCAATGCAAGCAGTCATTACTTTCAACAGTTCCTGTGTCCTTTCTTCTAAAACTTAGCGAACTTTTATACTGAATAGAAATGTCAGTAACTCTGACATCTGAATGCAGTTATGAAATCTGCAGGAGGACTATTACAGGCAGTTTTTAATTGGCAGGTGTTTTATTAATATAAAAGGCTTCAAACGTGTAGAATTCCACCTTCCTAAAATCATGTTTCAAGTTGAGTTCCATAGAAATGCAGTCACCCCCTATTTCAGGCCTCTGGTAAGGAAGGAGACATTGTCGTCGTGTGTTCAGGGCAGGTTTCTCAAAGTCACCAAATTTCTGCATGACTTTGGCAAGGGACTGAACATTTAGTTGTCTCACTTTCCCTGGAGCTGAGTTTAAGAAGCAAAACACATAAAATGCCAGGAGATCCTTAGGGAAAAAGATCACATCTTTGATTAAAAAAGCACCCAAACCCAACTAGCAGCTTACTTGTGTAGTCTTTCTCCAAATCAGAGCAAATAAAGACATTTTTACTGTATGATTATGTTATTGGCATGATGATTTAAGCTTTTTTTCCTCCCTGTTTTATGTAGGAAAGAGTCAGCAGTGCTTTTCTGGGAGGAATCTTTGCAAACTGTGATAAGCACGTGCGTGCGTTAAGGGTGCTCTGGCTGATTTGGAATTTCAGAAGCCTATGATGAGATCTCTCACAAAAAGCTCTTATGGAAATGAAGCTATCAGATGATAAGAGACAATGTCTTCTTGTTAATTAATAGCTTTTTTAGCAAAACACAGCAGGACCTGCTGTCAGTGGAGTTCCCCAGCAGCCTATCTGCTGTCTCAAATGTTTTTCATGGATTAAAAAAAAAAAAAGAAAAAAATGCAACTCAACCCAAACCCTGGAGAAGTCAGGGAGACTTGAGGTTGACTTCAGCTCTTCCTTCTAACTTTACTCTTGCTATGGAAAGTTTAGTTCCCAAGGGGGTTAATGGGGCACTCCAAACCATTCTCAGTGGAGATATGGGAACCCTTATTAGACAAAATTAATTATTCCTGCTCAACTCTTGTAGTGCACATCTGATTTGCTGATGAACGTGGTGCAGGAGCATGAAAACTTGTTTCCTTGTGGATTATTTTGCTGAGTATCTGTAACACATCTAAGGGGCAGGTACTCAAATTAAACATAGAGGAGTTTTGATGCATTATTACACAAAACTGGTAATTCCAGCACTCGAAAGGAGGGTAAGTGAAGGTTGCTGCCTCCCTGCTCCAAGCTGGGAGAATAAAGCTCTGGGGAAACTGCAGAGCTGCCCTCTGCCTTTGCTACAAATGGAAAACAGATTGTATTTCCCCAGCCCCATCAGGTTCTGTGCACAAAGCCCATTTGCCAAGACTTCGTGCGCTATGAATGTGTGAGAGACAGATTAATTTCACAGTATAAGCAGAGATTAACTGTAAATAAAATTGCAACTTGCAGCGAGCAGCTCTGTGCTCCCTGTAATGGAGTTTCAGAGTATCAGGCCACAGGACCCAGGCTCTGCTGTTTATCTTCCAGCAGTGGCCGATGCTGCCTGAATGTTCAATGGCTTTCCTTTAAATGCTCTTTTTTATTTGCCTGTGGAAAGTTTGGAGCTGCAGGCAGTGGTGGTGCATCTGGGGAGTGCAGTTAATTGGACTTCAGCTCTCCCTGTTTAGAAAAGAGGATGGAAGAGATGCTTTTGGGATTCCCCAGGAGCTCACTGGGATCTAAAGGAGGCGGCGAAAAATAAGTAACAAAGATGACACTGTGAATATTTTGAGACTTTCATCGAGGTTCTCAAGTTAAATTTGGCAGAGAGTCAAGCAGCTGTTCCACAGATGGAGGAGCTGAGCCTTGGGTTCCGTAAGTTATTTGCCCAAGGTTACAGAAGAAGTGGCAAAGCCAGAACCAGCGTCTGTGTGTGCTGCCTTCCCTGCTCCCCCTGACACGAGATTAATTTGTCTGTGAAAAATGAATAGTGCGGCACACAACTGAGAAATAAGGTTATTTTTTTTATTATTGCCAGTCTTTTAGGCCACTCTAGTCTCTCGAGCAGCAGGGTAGGGCTGATACTGCTTGGAAAGGTAGAGTGCAAAAGGTCTTTAAAATGTTTTCTTCTGGTGAAAAAATAATGAAGAGAAATTGTTTAGAGAAGAAAAGAAGCCAAAGAAGCCTTGGGGGTGTGCGGAGAGGAAATGTTGTGGGGTAGAAAAGCAAGCGAGGAAAAGCTGGGTTTAACCATTTTTGTAGCCAAACAGGTAGAAAAATTAGAAGAGAGCATGTGTACAACTTGGAAGACAAATCTCTCAGGGAAGATCACTAAAGCCCAAATGAATGCTGCTGACAGGCATCAGAGTGCTCAGATAAGATCCTATTATTCAGACTCATAACTTTGAGTAGAGGAAGATATCCGTAACTGAAAAGTAGAGAAATAGAGATGGTAATATTCAGTTTGTCAGCTGAGTTGGTGATAGGAAGGTGTATCTCACAGTGATTATAGGATTAGAAGATTTGCCAATACTGTTAGTAGAATGGGATTTATGGAATGACACCAGAGTTAAAGGTTCGAGTGTACTGAATGCAGTATTTCATTATTTCCTCGGTGCCTATCAAGTGTAATGTGTGGGAAAATGGAGTTGCTATTATTTAAACTTGAAATCATTTTCAGGCTTCTCAGCATCAGGAGAACTATTCCATTTTGCATCATCTGTTTCTTCATTACTCAGTGATAATTTGTATTTGCCCAGGAGGATTTTCAAGAGATGAATAACACTCTCACCGAGAATTGTGAACATTGAAGTTTACGCTAATTCTGTATATGGGCTGTTGTATGAAATTTAAATTATGCCTATTGCAAGCTCCTCCACCACGTCTGTTCTCTATCAGACAATGCACTCTACATAGTTTCTTCCTGAGATGATTATGTGCATTATGAGTACATTTTATTTTATCAGCAGAACAAAAGCATCAGGGGTGATTGAAGTAAATGATACATGTTTGTAAAAGTAACAACAGCAATTGGATGTTGTTTTTCAATCATTTCCATACATTGTTTGTACATTCTTTCCGGAGTTAATACAGCTTTTGTCTGTATAAAGAGAATAAGTACACTGAAAGAAGATATGAATGGAAATATAAAACAGTAGTATTTAACTTTGGGAGTTTTAAAATGATAATGATGATTGTATAGATCTTCCCATGGCACTTTAGCTCTCAGAGCATCGACTGGCTGCCAGCATTGCAGTGAAATTCACTGTCTGCTGATGCTAAACTCGTCAGTGACACCCCATCCTCTCTGCTTTGGTGACAGTTTTTCTCTATTTGGGCAAATTTCACTCACCCATAATTTAAGCCCATGGTTTCCTCCCTTAGTACAAGAGATTTTGTAGGTCTGAAGTTTTAAGCAAAGTGTGTTCAAAACCACCCTGAGCGCTGTGTCCAGCTCTGGGCCCTTGAGGAGGGACATTGAGGGGCTGGGCCATGGCGAGGGAAGGGTCTGGAGTGTAAATCCTGTGAGGAGGAGCTGGGGGGGCTCAGCCTGGAGAAAAGCAGGCTCTGATGTGAGGAGTGGGATGGGAACAGCTGTCTGAGACTGCTCGAGGCCCCTGACATCTCTGGAGGAAAAGAGGATCCTACACTATTTGTGTATAATAAATTTACAGCCACTCCATCCCAGCTGACAGGGACATGACAGCAACAAAAATATGTGTGAAAGAACTGTGTCAGGGTTTGTGGAACATGCACATGAAAGAAAACAGGAATAGATGGGACTGTAAGTTTTATCTAGGCTAGGAATTTTATTTCTCTTTATACCTGCTTTTTTTTCAAGTAACAGGTAGAGCTTGAGGCTGGGTTAAAATAATAGTAATTTAAAGCCATCCCATTGCTGGCAACATGTTCTTTGTACATCGGCTCAAACTAAGCTGCTAAATTAGGATTCAAGCACGGCCATGTGAGCACTTCATTTTTCATGTGTAATTTGCCATTTCCATTGTATTTTAGCTATCTTAGCTACAGTAGCACAGAGGAATCTTATTTGGGATGGAACGGTCTTACACGTGGCTGTATTGCCACACTGCTGCTGTTTAAGGAGCATGATTCTGGCTTTCAACATGAAATTGCTCCAAATCTTATTTTGTGGTAGCATGAAATATGATTGGGTGAAGAAAGTAATTTGATAACATGTTTTCTCAACATTCCCACTTCAGTGCTTGCTGGTTTTATTCCCTCGTGTCCTGCAGTGTGGTATTGCCATGGATAATGTGAGATGCAGCCTCCGTTTATCTAAAGCAGCTTGGAAAAAATATAAATAATTGGCGTAGAAAGATGGGAAAACAGGGATATGACTGAAGCCGGAAACAGGGCTTACCTAAAACAGAGACAAGATTAGGAGAATAAGAAGCAGATTAATTTATTAAAGGCCTTTAAGGTGTATTTTGGGCAGACAGAGCCTACTCAAGAGACTACACCCAAAAATGGACAACGAATCATGAGTTTTTCACATTTTATAAGTTCTGTCCATTAACATATAGAGCCCTAATCCTCCAGTTACACCTTCAGGTGATGATGCCAATTACTGCAAGTGTGCTCCCCCAAATTCACTGTTGTTTACGTATCTTGGGGCTCTGAGGCAGCAAAGTGTCCTTGGGTCTCGAGTTTTAGAGGAATTGTTTTCTCTAACAAACGATGGGAACGGAAGTTTTAGACTTCTTATGGAGTCCAGAGCCACACACTGACACTACAGACACACGAAAAATACAGAAGCTACAAATCCTTAAGGCACCGTGACCGTAACAGTGCCGAGCATTTGGACTGCCGAGACGTCTGCAAAGACTAACAGCGGTTTGTTTGTCGGAACAGGGGTCCCCATCCCCACCCTGGAGTGGTTCAAGGACTCGGTTCCGCTGGGGCAGCTGGAGAACCCACGGTACAAGGTGCTGCTGAGCGGGGGGCTGCGCATCCACGCCCTGCGGCCGCAGGACGCCGGCATCTTCCAGTGCTTCGCCAGCAACGCCGCCGGCGAGATCCACACCTACACCTACCTGGATGTGACCAGTGAGTCGGGAGGGGCTCTTTGGGGTGCGGGAGGTGTCATCCCTGAGGTGACCCCAAATCCATCCCGTTCCTCTGTGCTGCTTCAGTCCCACTCACCTATAGCTGCCCCAGCTCTAAGGAGCCCCAAAATGCCTCTGTGGCCTCAGCACGATCTGCTGGAGCCTGGGGAAAAGCTCTCCATGGCATCAGGTGAACTCCTCTATTTCACACAGCAAAAAGAGATCTTAGTGAAGAGAAAAAAAAAAAAAGGTTAATTGTGAAATACTTTTATCTTTCCTTCATATTTCCACTCTAATGTAATTCTGTTCTGAAGCTGAGCTACTGCTTCATGATTGTGCATGCTATCATTTTATTTGCTTTCGTCTGCAACTGGATTTAGTTGGGGAAAAGAAAGAAAGTTCAAGTTAAATGTCTTTTTTGGCCAAAAAGTCATATTAAATGGTTTTGTTAATGAAGTGCATGCTTCTCTATGGAAGAATTACAAATCCTTGTAGTCTCTTTTAAAAGTGATTATTAACAGTCATTTCTGTAATATTGAACTTCTCTTCAGGAAGCTGATTTTTAGCCCAAGAGCAGTTTGCACATAGTGACGAGAATTCCTACTGGCCTCAGAAAATAAATCAGCCCCAGTTCAATATAGATCGAGGAAACTGCATGAAAAAAACTGTAATAAAATGCAACTGGGGGAAAATAAGAGAGAAAGAAACTTAGAAAATGTCTTGGATAAGGCTCAGGTTCTAAATTCTTTTGGCTGACATTTAAGTTTCAAAGTTAATGCCTTTCTCAAGTTGCTTTTCATCTTAAAGAACTCTGTTATGAAGATGAAGGAAAATAGTTTTGTTTATCTAGATTCCTCAAGTTCCCCCCAAACACTCATTTTGAGCTTTATCTTCCTTTTTCTTTAACCTGTCTTACTTGTACAGGTACAAGAACTGGTAGATTTTTATTTTCTGTGTAGGTAATAAACAGGATTAGGCAATTCCTGGGAGATGAATAAGAAAAGGTTACAGTCATTGCTGAAAGGTTTTCATGTCTTATTGTCATGTCCTTCTTTGTGATCAGCTCCATAAAAGTGGATGTAAAGTAGTCCATGATAATAGTTAAAGGATCTTTGAGAGCTGCTGCATTGAGTCTGTTTGAATTTTTGATTCCAGACATTAAACCTGCCTTCATCCAGCCCCCCGAGGACACCACGGTCACCGAGGGCATGGCTGCAGTGCTGACCTGCGAGGTTTCCGGGGCTCCACGCCCTGCCATCTCCTGGAAGAAAGGTACCCAGTTCCTAACTCATCGAAAAACCACAACCCAAATTTTCCTGTTGCTGCGATGCTGCAGATCCGCTCAGCGCCCATTTCCCCTTCCCCTGCTCCGCGAGTCGCGCGTTTGCCATCGTGAGCGCGATGTGCCAGCCTGGAAGAGCTGGAACTGCAATGCCCAGTCCCTGAGCCCCCCGACACTGATCATTCTGCTCCCCCATGTGTTTCAGGAGAGCAGATCCTGGCCAGCGGCTCGGTGCAGATCCCTCGCTTCGTTCTGCTCGAGTCTGGAGGGCTCCAGATAACGCCCGTGTTCCTGCAGGATGCCGGCAATTACACTTGCTGTGCAGTCAACTCTGAAGGAGCTCTGAATGCTTTTGTGATGCTGACAGTGTGGAGTAAGGATAATGCTTTGTTTAAAGTCTAACTTTAATCAAGTATTAATCAGTTTTTGTTGTACGCTCAGGAAATTTTCATAAGTAATTATGCTTTTCTCATTAATAGAGATACTTGTATGATTTAATAGGAATAATGTGTCTATTTTAGGAAGCCTATCACAAATACCCTTTTTGTTTGGAAAATTATGCATATAAATCTCTATTTTGTGAAAGGAAGCAGATTTAAATAGAGCTTCAATCACAATTACAATTTTACTCAGGTTTTGCTTTGGCATCTTGCACTGCAAGTCGGAGCTTTTAGCTGTTAGGTTTGCTGTTTTCAGGTGGTTTCTGCCTCCAGGAGTCTGCAGGCAGCACAGACCACCCTGTGCTGGTACTGAGGCAGCGGCCACAGTTTCAGCAGATAGGATTTTCATCATGCTTTTGTATTTTTTGTGGCCCTGGGTGCTGTCTGAAGCCAAACCAAAGTACAGCATATTTCAGCTAATCCTTCATGCTACAGACTGGCGTGGGACAGGGCACAGTATGAAACTGTTTTGTCATTTACCATTTTCTCTTGATATCTATATTTTTTATTTCTTCCTTTGGGAAAGAGAGTCTGATCTAGGAGGTTCACCTGTGTTACTCCTAAGTGAGTTAAATTGAAGTAGCAAAATGGTTTTTGCTACTCGAGGTACAAAACAATGATCCCTGAGCTGGGACTAAGAGCTCCTAAAAATAATGAAGATGATGAGGATAAATACAGAAGTGTTGCTCTCCTCTCCAGCACCTGAAGTACTGATTGTGCTGCTGACATGTGGTACATGTTTGGCATTTGTTAGTCCCCAAACTCTGCAAGCTAAATCAGCCACGTTTTTCCTTTTGAACTTGGGAATAGCTGAAAACATTCCTAGCAGTAACTGTAATGTATTTGTGTCATGGGGCCATCGTGTTTATGTCTTATTGACAATATAGAGTTGGCAGAAATATCAGGATGCTGTAAACTGAATGATATCCAGGTGTATGGACCAAGTAAAGGAGATCCTTCCTATTCATCCTCAAAGCTGTGGTTCCTACATGTATTAAAGACAATTTCTGATCATTGTACTGCATTGGAGGAGGGAAAGAAAAATGAGTGTAACCTAATGTTTGTGTAGCAACAGCACCATTATAAAGCCACAAGTCATACACAGGTGCATCAGGAGTAATGCTAAGAATTCTGTGCTGTTAGAATCAGCTTTTGATTTTGCTGACGGTCCTTTCTTGTGCGAGATTGCGTGAGATATCTCAGTAGATGCTGATTATCTCTGTGGGGATTTGGGACTTATTAACATTATCCACATATCTTCCATGCTCATCCTGGTTGTCTCCTGCCTCAGCTGATGCTCTCTGCCGCTGCTCCTGTGTGTGACAATAATGGGGATCTTTCACACCAGATCTGGTTGCTGTAGTTACAGCAATTATTGTGTTCTGAGGCTCCAGGAGGGGCTCCAATAAGGATGTTCTGAAATATTTGAGTAAACAACATATCTTTCTTATATGGAAGATTTTTCTTTAGCAGCTCCTCCTCTGTCCTGGTTTTAACGAGATTTTAGGGCGCCATTTTACCTCTTTCTTGGTGTTTTTCAAGCGCATTCCTCTTTGCACAGATTTCCTTTGGTCTTGTTTGTGTTTCTGCTGCCCCAAACAGTGTGCCTCGTTTCCCAGCTCAGTGTTTGCTTCCATTCATTTATAACACACCACAAATACTCGTTAGGACTTCAGGGAGTTGCCACAGGCACTTGCACAAGCCAAGGGCGAGTTCAGAGAGCTTTGCCATTGTTCTGCTGCGGGCTCAGCTCGTGCCCTGTGCTGCTGTGCCTCTCCGCACCCCGCAGAGTGTCACCTGTGTCACAAGGACTTTAGAGCCTTGAAGAGCATGGCCCTGCTTGCTTTGAATGACAAAGGCTCGGTGGCTGCTCTGGGAGAGAACCCCCGAGTGAAAAGGCTCTGATTTCACCTGAGCTGTGCCTTGTGCTCCTTTCAGACCGCACTGCCATTGTCCGCCCGCCCGAGGACAGCACGGTGATCAAAGGCACCACGGCCACCCTGCGCTGTGAGGCCACGCACGACCCCAGAATTTCAATCAGGTCGGTGGTGTCACTCCTCGTTCGTGTGCTTTATCCCAGCTTCATTTTATAAGCCGTGTGAATAGCATTCGGTGAAAAGTTTCAGGACCCCAGATTTTCACACCAAACCCCTGATTACTGCATTATGAGGTTGTACACTGTATCATTAATCATATAAATCCCATCTTCCATTTCAGCCTTATGTATTATTTACAATGAGCTATGTTCCACTTCATGACTTCAATATAGCCTTCCATGATTTTACTGTCAAGGTTAATACACTATCAATAAAACCAACTTGTCAGAGGCTGATACTTAATGAGAGTAAAAGCCAAAGAGAAGGAATAGGATTGCAGAAGTGTTTACTCTGGGGTGCATAAAAGCCACACCAGAGGTGCCCATGTTTCTGGAAACAACTCAATAACTTGGGCTTATAGTCTGCTTGAACCGTGTAAAGGAAACCAGAATTTGTCTGGACTACTAAAATTCACATTAGAGCATTCAGAGGAAGCTCAAAACTTGAAAGTAAATTTGCCATGAAAATTAATGTAGTCTGAAAGCAACACAAATAAAATAAAATGCAAGGAAGAGCTTGGAGAGTGCTTGAAGGGTGAACTGCAGAAAGAACTTCGGGAAGAGAAACACGGGAATAAAAATTTCAGTGAGAGGTAGGAAACTGGGAGTCTGTGAGCTCTCCACATCTCTGTGATGTGTTGGGGTGTGTTTTTGATAGGTGAGCTCTAGCAAACCTTCACCAAGTTTCTGATGATGGCAGTGCAGTGTTACAGAGCCTTGGCTGAGCTGGGCCAACACCCACCATTAACTGCAGAGTTAACATTCTGGTGGGGCTGAACTTAAGAACTTGGACATTTACGAGTACTTCATCTTTTCCCTGTAAAATATATAATATCTTGGATGGAATTACATTTTTCATTCTGATCACTTGATCTAAAAACTTGAATCTGTAAAAGGCGCTGCTCTTGAAAGTAGCTGCAGGGGCCTGTCATTTTTAACACGGGAGCTGGTGCCTTCCAGCAGAGCTAAAATAAATCTATTCTGATGTTCTTACGAGTAATCAATAACTGAACCATTGTAATACTCAGGTACCTCTGGAAGAAGGACAGTGCTGTGATAAATCCATCCAGCAGTTCCAGGATCACCGTGGAGAAGGATGGAACCCTGGTGATCAGCCAGACGTGGTCAGGGGACATTGGGGATTACACCTGCGAGGTCATTTCTTCCGGAGGGAATGACTCCAGATCAGCTCGGCTGGAAGTGATGTGAGTACCCCAACCTGAATATTCACTATTCTCAGTTTCAGCCACCCTCAGGCGTTTCTCTAGCATTTAATTCTTGCTGATCTGGAGCGTTGGCAACTCTGATTTTTGGTGTGGGGTTTTTCAGGGGAGATTAAGCCTGGTTCATTGCTAATGAAATTGCCTTGAAATGCTTTGGTCTGATCCCATGGCTGAGCCTGCTCTGAGCAGGAGTTTGGACCAGAGACTTCCTAAGGTCCCTTTAAACCTGGATCCTTCTATCGCCCCATGCTGTAGGGCTTTCCCATAAAGCCCAGGTGCTCTGCTGTGATGCCAAGGTTTGAAAACAAGAAAATGTTTTCTTCCTTTTAGTATTTTTTCTCTGTTAAACATTTATCAGAATAGCTGGTCCCAGGATGGGTATTGCTTATTCTTGCATTCTCTTTATACATCATTTTTCAGGAAAAAAAAAAATTTACATATGACTTTCTTTATTCCTATGGATCTTTAAAAATAAAAAACAAGAAAATGTTTAAAGTGCCATTCAGTTCTGGAAAAGGATTATAAAAATGTCATTACAGGGTTCCATATTTTCTATTTCTGTCATTCCACTGGGGTGAAGTGCACTTCCATTTTATTTTTATCACTAAAAGCAACAGCTGTGGTTTTGGTACATGTGTGGAGCAGATCAAATAAAAAAAAATTTTAAAAAAAGAAGGTAATGTTTTATGTAGAGTTATTTATTTATTTATTTACTCGAGTAGTGCTGCATGCTTTAATTTAACTAAAATTGCATCTGTTTCTGCTGGTCATGCCTGATGTCTCTGAGAAGATGGCAATTGTGTGGTTGGCAGTGTAATGAGTTCACCTCTGAGATTTGCTGTGCAGAGGGCTGTTTGATACAGCATTATTCTGACAGTGCCAAGGCTCCATCAGATGCCCATTTTCCGAGAGCGGTCATACATTCTTTTTCTAATTAAGCACTCCTCAGCTCTCCTCCCGGAGTGCATTTTACTGCTGGTTGGAATCCAAGAGCAGAAGACAATTCAGAATATATTGCTGCTACATAACCATGCTCGCTCTTCTCTGAGGCGGTTTTTGAATGGACGGCAGAAAATCATGGAGTAAAGACTGAAAAGAATATTAAAGCTTGGACTTTGAAACAAAGCCATAAATATGTGCTAAACACTTCAGCAGCGGGATGGTTCCCAATGCTGAGTAGCAAAAGCTGCCCTGTGCAGCCCAGCTCAGCACAGGGAATGGATTTATTTGCAGTTCCCCACTGACCACTGAGGAACTTCTTTTGTGGTCCCTAAAATCTGGGCTGGAAGTTGGTTGGGAGAGGCTCCTGCTGCGTGCCCTGCTGAGGCAGCCCAGCTGTTCCAGCTGTGCTGGCTGGCTCTCCATGCTCTGGGACTGGCTCTGAATCCTGCATTCTGCTTCCTGTGATGTTCTCTGCTGATCGCCCATCGCCTGTTTTTCCTGGAGGAATGAAAGAAATCTATCAGACCCACTCTTTCAGAGGAGTCGAGTAACTGATAAGTCACTCAATAATGCCTTGAGTTGTGACATTTCATTTCAAAGCAGGGCTGCAGGTAGTGCAATACTGCCAAAGAACATTGCATTTCCTTGCAGCTTTCATCATTATCCTTCGGCTCAGCAGCACAGATCTGCGAGGAAGAGAGATACATGATACAACAGGAGTGAAATGAAGAAGAAAATATGTGGAAAGGAAACGTCTGAAGTAAAGCTTAAATTAAATTCCAGCTTGTATAGGAATGACAGATCTATAACATTCCCCGTTCTCCCAGATAATTCCCTCGTGCAGAGCATTAACAAACAGGGCATGCACGTTGCCATCGATGAGCACTTACACTTCAGTGCTTTGAGGAGCACTAATGTCACACAAATGTTCCAAGGAGGCCTCTCAGCCAATTACAGACTGGAGCCGTCACCAATGGAAAATACTGTAGCCCACATAGCCTTGCCTGACAATTCCTGACAATTGTCTCCCCAAAAAACTCCTCCAGCGTGTTCCTCCTCTACCTCTGCGCCCATCAAGAGGAATTTCCGAAGGCACAAATAAGTTTGTTGCTGATTTTTGTCCAAACCAATTCAATTGAAAACTGTTGACCTTCAGGGTGACCTTCAGTTATTTAATCTCTGAGTGGTCCAGTTTTCTAATCTCTGAAAAGACGGAAAGAAAATTCCTTCTTCCTTTGCCCCCCGCCCCTTGCTGGAAGTCAGGCTTGGGGAGAACGGTGGTGCTCCTCGCTGGAAGAACCTGCACTGATAGCACAGCACAGATCCATCGGTGGTGCAGGCAGGATGGATCATCTCCCTCAGCATGGAAGAAGAAATAAAATATTTGCAAAGGAAAGCCAGAAAACTAATGAAGAACTTGCTAAAGTGCAGCCAAAGGTTACCTTGCTCATCAATTTTGCGCTGATGGTACTTGGGCGCAGAAACTAATTGCTAGTCAAGATACTCTATTCATTCATTTGTCTTCCCTCTAAATGTGTTTATTCTTCATGTACATCACTTGATTTGATTTGCACGAGGTAAAACATTTGCGAGTGATGTTTCTCTTCTGCAAGAGATAGATTTTAATTTTACACTGACTTTGTTTTTCTCCTAGTAGAGTTTCTCAACTGCATATCAGAAACATTTGCAGGTCTTTGGGCGATGAGCCCCTGCTTCTCTTGCATCCCTCCAAGTCACGGGGTTTGATCCTGAAAGTAATTGCATGTTATGAAACATCCCAGCTTCATTTAGCTCACTTTTATAGTCCTGTAAATGCCACCCTGAAATACACACAGAGGAAAAAAGGCTTCTTCCTAAAGCTGTGTAAGCTGAGTTATCACAATGTATCTCTCACCTGATGGGAAACTGCGCTGATTCCAGCTCAAAGTGTCCTGAGGATTCTCAGGGTGTATAAAATATGCAGAATTACCACTCTCTGTGCCTGGTGATACCCAGTGCTCAATATCAGCCCACGCTGGAGGATCTCTTTGTTGTATGAATGTGACTGAAAAGTATGGTAATGCTGCATTGTTGGGAAAATCAAAGCCCTCTACAAGCCTCTGTTATGTCACAACATATAGTAAAATCTTTTAGGCTCTTTTTCTATGCAAAAATATGGGAAGGACAATGTAATACAAAAATAGGCAATTTATTCCTGGCAGCAAGTTCATCTTCTTTCAGTTCCCTTTCATCAGAGAAAGAACTATTATTGTTCTGTCTTCTTCAAAAGCAGGAGAGGGGAGCTAACCACTTATAATAAACCCCAGTGGGTTGCCAGGAATGCACAGTATTGCCTTTGTCAGCCATCTATACATGAATTTGGATACCCATTTTACTGGAGTATTTATAATTGCTGCTTCTTCCAATTCCTTCCCAATATACCCCATGAAAAAATTATTGCTAAAATTAAAATCAGTATGACCAGTGCATGGTAAGAGATAAAAATGACACCCCATTACAATCAGAACTTGATACAGATCCCATAGCCCTCAGTTCAGATAGCCCATCTCTTCTGTTTTCTTCAGGGAGTGAAAGCAGGAAGAATGTCAAACTTGAAAATGTATTATTCCTTCCTCACTGGAAAGAAGGCTTCTATTTATTTTTCCAAGCTGTCTATTGAGATGTCATCCAAGAAGCAAGGTTCACTGCTGAGTCTAAGTGCACTTGATACTCAAAGGAGAAATATCACCCAGAAATGCACTCGGAAATAAATGCCATTGTGCCTGTTTGTCATTGAAGGCAGAGCAGGAATGTAGGTGTTTCAGCAAAAAGAAAGCATAAAATTCAAATCCCTTTCCCAAGTCATCTGTAGATTTCAGCAAATTGAAATGGGAAATAAATCTGTGCACTCTGGAACTCGGCAACCCTTTAATTCCAAAAATTCACCTCATTACAGACCTGTGAGAGACAAAGAGCCTCAAAACCCAGGGCTGCCTCGCACGAATTCTTCCTGTGTTTGTAAATTGGAGAGGAATCTTCTGCAATACAAACCGCAAAGTCCTGAGCAACAGTTGCCACGTTGGTTAATTTAAAGCATTATAATAAACTTTCAGGAGCAGAGCCATCAGGGCTGAGCCCTCGTTCCTCCTGCTCAGCCCCGTGCCCTTATCGGCCGCGGCAGACGAACCTCCTGCTCCCGAGCAGACCTTGCCTGGTGGACCTGACTGAGGAAATCGGTTATGAAATAGGAGCAGGGCTTTTCATAAACTGACAAGAAAACTTGTTTAATCTCCTGTGCCTTTTTAGTAATCCCCTCTTCAGTCACAGTCTCTCTAATTACCTGCTGTTGGACCATTTTTCTCAGAAGTCTCTCCAAACCGTGTCTGGTTTATTTTCCTCAGCAAATAGTCTGCTTTTAGCTAATTTTCTAAAACGCTCCCTGTGTTTGCTGAGTGAATTTTTCAGCTGCCCTCTGGCAGTGATGAGCTGACTCAAAACATTAGGGTTTCTGTTTTGAGCATGTATCATCTGCAACTGGCTAATATTTCTCTCCCAGATTGTCACAATGACTTCATGTTCTTTTCTTGCAATGCACTATTTTAATTGCTTTGTCAGAGTTCCCTCAGGTCACCTTGGTGGCAATGCCATTAACCCTGGGCTTATCTATCAATTACAGATTTTAAAGTGTCCATGGACATATTTTTCTATCACACAAAATAAGTTAGGGAAAACTTGCCTCCATGCAACTCCTCAGCACTAGAAGGGTGAGGTTTTAAGATACTCTGTATTGAAAATCTTCCATATATATGCTGTTTGGGGCCTCAGTGAACAAAAGAAAGATAATAATGCTGGAATTACACTTTCAGTGTCTGGTCAAGGGTTTTATGGTCCTAAACCTCATCCACTTTCTTGGTGAATCAGAAGCTGACCAGTTCTACTCTGAGGTCTTCCTCACCCCGAAAAAGGGTTGAAATTAGAATTCCCTGCAATAATTTCTTGGGTGTTAGAAGCAAGGCAAAGTAATCCTCTTAAAGGAAAAATAGAAGCCATGATCTCTTTGGGGAATGTGAATATTCATAATGGTGGTACAGGTCTCATTTATCATCCCTTCCACAGGGCATGTGGTAGCAAATGAGAAGGAGACAAAGTGTAAGTGCTTGCTAAAGTAGAAATTACTACTTATTAATCTCTGCTTTTGTATACCACAACGGGAGAGGTACACTCCTGTGCTGAAATGTCTTTGTCGCTTTAAATATTTATTTCTGTCCAGGTGTGTTTCTTAGGCACTTGTTCCGCCTGCCTCGAGGGGTTTGGATCTGCGAGCACCATCTGCTGCTGTTCGGTGCGGACACGTCTGGGTGAAGGCTGAGATGTTTGTGGGTTGGGTGTCCTGGGTGGAGGCAGCAGCTCGCGCTGCTCAATCTCTGTCGGAGCACAAAGTGCCCATTTCCTCCGTGCTGCTGCTGATTATCCTTGTCAGTCTGAGGGAGTAATCAACTCAACACAAATCCTGAGCAAACAAAACCCCAGGTTTTAACTCAGTTTGTGCCTTACGGAACAGGGGAAAGGGGATGCCCCACCTCCTGCAAAAGTCTTGAGTCTTGTACACTTGGAAAGAGAGACTGAGCTTTAAGTCTTTCTTAATTGTGCAGTCTGTCTTCAACCGAGCTGTTAATTGAGCCCTTCTGATGTATGGGAGATCAAGATTAGTAAATGCACACCTTGAAAATACCCTGAATATACACCAGGCGTGCTGTTTACTGCCCAGACCAGCAGTTCCATGGGGATAATCTGCTGTCACTCCCCCTCAGCCATTCCTCCCCCATTGTTCTGTGACCATCATCTTCCAGGAGGAGCTGCAGCCACAGCCCATCCCTGAGCTCCTCCCCACAGGGACTGGTGATAAATGAAGTGGGGACTGGGACTTCTGTGAGCCATGTAGCAGCAAGACATTTCACTCTTCCCTTCAGTAATTACCTTTGCCAGCTTAATCACGAAAACTTTTCCAACCAGCTTGCTTAGGACATAATGATAAATTGTGGTGGAGGTTTTATGTTTATTATAATTTAATGTTTCATTCAAAATTAAGCAGCACACTCCTGTAGTCCCTGGGTAAATGGCCATATCTTACACCCCCACATTTTTCGGTGACAGCCACACTCTGTCCCGCAGGTCAGCTGCCCTCCTCCTTTGTTCCCAGGTCCCCCTCTTCCCTAAACTTGTTTATCCAACATTTCACGGTGTTGTGTTCAAAATCTGCATCCTTTGGGCCCCCACACGCTCCCCGCTGTGCCTGATGTTTGTTTTCGCCCAAAAGTGGCCATGTCTGAGCCATCAGTGCACGCCCAGATATGAGTGAGAACAGCCAACTTCAGCTCCTCACCATCAAGGCATCTCAAGCAGGCGATTTAATGAAGTTGAGATCTGAATCACACCCCGAGGTGTCATTCCGTGTTTACTACAGAAAGAGCCTGGGGTCAGTGTGCTGCTAATTTGGTTATGCGTTTAAAGCCAAATGAGACGAGACAAGGCTTTGAGTCTCAGGTTTAGCCTTAGGAAATATCAACCCCTCTTGCCTGGGGAGAGGTGGGCAGGGAAGTGCCTTCTGCTTCTGGTGCCTCATTAGCTGTGTGTTTTTCTTGCCACTCTTTGGCTCTTCCAGCAATATTTTTCTTTTTTTTTTTTTGGTGCTAATTCCACAGTGTGTATCCATCAGAAACGCGTAAACAAAAGCATTCACAGCTTTAACAGAAAAATAATAAAACTATTGTCTGGCTCTCCATATGTTCCTCAATCTTCCAGTAGAAACAGAAATCCAGGACATATTTATTGCTCTGGCTTGGAGCCAGAGCCTGTATTTACTTTTGCGAGTGGCTGAGGAGTTGCGGTTTTTAAATAACTCTGAGCCTTCAGTGGCAAAATTCATCACGAGCAGGAATTACTGCATTTTTAATTTAAGTGTGTGAGTGCCCTCATGGCTTTCTGCTCTGGCCTGAGCTGCACAAGGGTCACCCTCAGCCTTGCTGGGGAGGAGGGTGGATTGAATGGGTGAAAACTGTCCCTCCTCGCTTTTCCTTCACTCTGAAATGTTGTCCTGCTTACGAACCAGGATGATAAGGAGCAGAAATCATGCTCAAGTATTACGCGGAAGGGCTTTTATCTCTTAAAACACATCAGCATTTAAGGGTTGCGGCAGAATTTAGTGTTCTCGCTTCACCATGCAGCTCCCACTTTCAGCCAATGGGTACGAATGAAATGTTTTTCCACAAATTTCCTTTATGTGGAGAAATCACACATTTTAATTGAGCTGCTGTTTTATTTTTGTTTTTTTAAATGTTTCATTTTGTATTTCCGTGGGGTTTCTGCAGGCATTTTCACTACATTTTCTGGTTGGGTGCTTCCAAAAATATCCTTATTATAGGGAGGAAGGATTCTACCCATGACAGGATAAGCCTGTATCCGTGAGTAAATCAAGCTGTTCTGTAGCCTAAGAATACATATGGTAATTTTGATTAGTAGCTCTATGTGGATAGTGTCAATGTCTTCTGCTTCCTTGAGTATGAAAAATTCCATGTTAAATCATATCTCCCATGTGTTTTACTGTTTATACATATCACTGCTGTCACATTGCAGGACATCATTGTGAGAAGGGAGAAAAAGCGAGAGAGGAAATTTATTGACCAACTTGCTCAGTCAAAAGCAGGACGAAAATTTGCTTTTTTCCACATTTAGCAACATGTCCATTAGCTGTGCTAAGCATCAGCCTTGGGACTTTCAGCACAATTTTTTCCCCCCCAAATAGGATAAAATTGCGAAGAATTCCGGAGATGTCTTTCATTTATTTAATTGTACAATAGCTGCCGGTGGTGTTATATCCATCATCACACGGAGCTGATGTCGCCTGCCTTTAGCTGCCTGTAAGACTGCAGCTGAATGAATTGTAGATTAATTTTATGGTACTGTGTTTTTTTTCTCCTTTTTCCTTCCCAGTGAGCTGCCTCACTCCCCCCAGAACCTCGTGGCCACCCTGAACTCCTCCTACAGCCGCAGCGTGGTGCTCTCCTGGGTGCGCCCCTTCGACGGCAACAGCCCCGTGCTCTACTACGTGGTGGAGCTCTCTGAGAACAGTAAGTCAAATGTCGTTGTTGGGACGGTCACGACAAGTAAAAAGTGCCCCACAACAGCTTCTTGGTCAGAGAAAAGGAACTAACTCTTTATTTTACAAATCCTTTTTGTACTGTTTCTAACATTCATGTCACACATCCATTGGCTCTCAATTCACCACCCCACAGTGTCATTGGTTATCCATAGTTAGAACTTCTTGCAATAACACCACCTGCGAGTGTCTTATTCTCGTTGTTTATGGATTCCTGCTTGTTTTGAGCTAGAGAGGAATAGTGTGAGCTGGACAAACAGGCCTCTCCCATGGGAAAGCAGGTCTTACTATGTGCCTACAGCTCCCACAAGTCAAATCCATTTCAGCCTCGTGGTGTTCTTAACCATTCCTTCAGGCTCAGCTCTCCGCAGAGCTGCTGCAGTTGGCTAAAGGAGAGCGCTGGGTTTTACACTGAGAGGATGAAGCCACAAGAAGACTGAGATGGAGGGATTGCTTTACAGGAAAGTCTTAGTTCCACCTCCAGTGCTGCCAGCCAGACTTGAGGCACAGCAGCTCGTTCCTCAGTGAAACAGAGCAGTCAGAGTGTTCCTTCCCATGGTTGTCTTTCTCTCCAGTTTCATGGATTTCTTGGTGTATTCAGAGTCCCAGTTTCACCTAGAAGATGCAGGCAGGGTTGATAATACGAGGAACTGATGGTCTGTCAAAGGAACGAGCTGGGATGTCAATAGGAGCTGCTGTCTTACCTCTCTGCAGGCTCATATATTTCTTCTGCTTTCTCTAGATTATCATTTTACACCCTTCCTTTAGGCGGGTGGTTGAGGATGTTTTTGTGCAATCCAAATATCTGACTTCACGGGTTACAAACCTGGGCTTTGGGGATTGCCACTTCCCACAGTTTTATCATGCTGCACACCAGGTCCTCCGTGGCTCTATCTGCAAGGTTATTCAGGGACATTGCTAATGCCTCTTTAGGAGCTGATGGAAAGATGAGGTTATATGGAAATCAGTCACCTTGGCAATACTTTCTAATCTCTATCACCCTAGGAGCTGGAAATCCAAGCTGAACAATTGATTCTTGATGAAAAAATTAAGAGCATCACTTTTTGTGACATGTGGAAATTAGTCACTGCATAACTGAATGTGAAACAGTTCTGATTTCTGATTATCTGGAGAGCAGCAGTTTGTTTTGCCACACAGAGAGCTTGAAAGGAAACTTGAGCTTCAGATCACATACAAGGCTTTTGCTTTGCAGGCTGGAGTGCATAACTTCTCATATGTGGAGGTCCCAGAACTGATGATCTTGACAACTGTTGAGCAAAGTGCAGGTTTCTAATCCTAGCAGAAGCTCGAAGTCATGCCCAGGACTGCTGTCCTTAAAATAGTTCTTTTCAACCAAAGGCTCCTGATCTTTTTGTAACAAATGAATGAGAAAATCCAGGATCCTGCACTCGCACTCCCCCTCTACCTTTTTATCACCAGCTTCATTTTTATTTTCACTCTTCTCACCTTCCCTCCCATAACTACAGGCCAGTAGCTGCCTTTTCACTTTTCCTTTGCCGTTCTTTCACCCAGGGACCTTACCTGTTGGTTTAGATTTCCTGAGATTCGCAGAAGCTGGCAGAGGAAGCAGGCGGGAGGACCCAAGATGGTGAAAAGAGAGACTTTATTTACAGAAACTTCTTTATATATCCATTAATAATCCAGCAATTATTGCTCAGCAGGGAATCCACCTCCTAAAACCATTGGTCACAGCTATATAACACCTAGTACCAAACACAGGGATTAAGAAAGTACAAAAATGCAGCTTATCTCTATTCTCCATGAGAAAGAAGAGAAAGATTTCTAAAACAGTGCAACTACACTTACCTTTGTGTTCCTCATTTCTCAGTGGCTTTGGCAATGACAAATTGGTGAAGTCCCAGGCTGGGAACACAGTGCAAGGTTCTAGAGCTGTGTTTACCCAGAGGTGGCAGAACATGGGCACTTGAGTCCTGCCCTGGGCAGCATCGACTGGGACAAGGCACTAAAACAAGAAGCGGTTCATTCGGTGCCAGGAGAATCATGGATTGGTTTCAGTTGGAAGGGACCTTAAAGATCATCTCATTCCATCATCTTTCCTGTGTCCTGGACAAGTTTGGAAGTCCTTCAAGTCCTTTCTACCAAGGATGCTTTGTAGTTGTATAGGAATGGGGTAGATGTGCCATCATTTTAGAATTAATTCACTGAAATTTGTCACAGGCTCAGCCAAAATCAACAATAGTTCTTTGGAAAGCATGCAAACAGTCCCTGAGAACACCACAGGATCCTGTGAACCACTGCTCACTCCATGATAGACCAAATAACTTTGGCTGATGGCCTTGCAATCTGCCGCTGAGAAAGTCTCTCCCAAATCCCAGGTCTATGTCCTGCAGCAGCTCAAAACTGCAAAAGCCAAACACAGGCCAGGTTTGCTCAGAATTGAGCTCTTAACTCCCAGATATATTCCAGATCTTGCTGTCCTTTGAATTTTTGACTTTGTTTACTTTGCTTTTATGTGCAATGTTTAGATGGTTGCCCACGGAGGTAGGACAGAGAGGAATCTGAGCCCTTGGATATTCCACTGCTGCTGTGCTCTCCTGTTCCATCTATTCCTGCACAGCTTTCCAGTGCCAGCAGAACAGCACAGCAATGTCAACAGTGACTTTGGTTTGGAACACTGACTGTAATGTCTGCACACTGTCACTGTCTTCTTTTGGTTTTTATTTTCCTGAAGGGTTTGTTTCTCGGAGTTATTTTGATCTCAGCGGCGCGTGGTTAATATTTAGCTTCTCCAGACTTTCTCCCCTGGAAACCACCACCCTCCCTTTGCTCCCACCCATCCCAAGCACTGTTTGTGAACAGAGCTGACATTTGATACCATGTGGGTACGGCTTGGTCTGATACGACTGTGCAGAAACGTTTTTTGGTTTTCAAAGACAATTTCCTTTTAGGTTTTGTGCTGCAGCAGTGACTGTCGGGGAGAAAGGGAACCTCCTCAAGCTGTGCCACCATCACAGCAAAGCAATGTGCCTCCATCCCAATCTCCCTTCCCTTTTAAGTGTGAAGGAGAGACATCAGAATTATGATTTATTTTCCAGTTTGCAAAGCTGCCCATATTTTTTTCTTAGTTCTGTGGAGTTTGAATGTTTGGAGTTGGAAGGTTTCGGTTACAGGCGCTGAAACATAGCCTTGTTTTGGTGCTATTTTTTAGCTGTTTTGTTTTGGGTAACACTCTCATAGCTTTAGGATCCACTGTAGGTTTTGAAGCACGTACCATAAATGAATACACAACAGAGAAATAGCTGAAGAGGGTTCAAAATAACGACTATAAATTTCAGGGGTTTAATTAGCAGCTGCATTAGAGGGAGGCGTGTCACTCCACCTGGCATGGATTAGAACTCCTTTTCATTAATATCAATTCAGTAAAGAGATACAAAAACCTTATTTTAATTAGAGGAGAAAAACAGTGGCAGATCGTGCACATAAATTGCTGGGAATATGAATGACTATAGCCACCTAATTTTTAAAATTAATGTATTTGGCACAATGCAATAATTCTCAAATTACAAGTATTCACAGTAGACTGTGTCTGTGGGTGACTTGAGACATATGGCCTTAAACATTTGGGGGCAAATTTATAATCTAATTTGAAAAACACAGTTCCAAGGAAACACAGTCATTAAGTATTCCTGCCCACACAGAGCCAAGAATATGAACCTTGATTTGAAATAGGATTTTCAAATAAATAGGACCATGCATTGCTGTCATTTGCACTAATATAATTTTGGATGTTTCGTGACCTGTTTAGCCCTGTTGCGATTTACCTCGGAATTCCAATGAAACGTCTTCATGGAGTTAGGAGGGGATATGCTTATTTTATTACAAAGAGGTTTAGACTGAAGAAATTAATCAAAAAAATATTCTTAAATAGTCTTTTAACTGAAGAGATGAATTAAGACTTATAGAATTCTGCTGAGGACAATTAAGATAAAAGCCCATTTTTGTTTTATTGTATTCTGGGATATCTGTGCTGTGTGAGGTAATGATATAACTCAGATTCATCACGTTGTGCCAATGAGGAGATAATAAAAGCTCCTATGGAAAGCATCTCTACATGCTTAACCAAAACCTATGAATTGTCATCCTGAATTATGTAGGAATATTCAAACAGCAAATATTGAACTCATTGATAAATCTTTGCAAAAATCAAAGTAAAATTGTCTTGTTCGTTATGATTGTGACTCAGATTTAGATATGATAATGTTAAAATATACTTTTTCTCAGGCCACCGATAGACCTTGTGTAAGTCCTACCAAACAAAGGATGAACCATTTAGCTTTCGTTTGGATTTTTTGCAATATCCTATTGCTACAAAGGTTTGGTAAAGGAATTCAGTGAACTCCAGCAGTACAGCAAATTCCAGTGCTGCCATCAGTGTGAAACCCCCTGGAGAAGGAAAGAGATGGAAATGTGCTCCAAACCTGCAAAAATCAGCTTTCTGCAGTAGATCTAATCTGTGATATCAAATTAGAAATGATTTTTGAGGAATTTGCAAGTAATGCATGAACTGTAGGGTAGACAGGGAAACAGAGAAGAAATGCCTCTTGGCACATAACTGGAGTTATTGAACGTATCACAAACGCATCCAAAAATTCATGACAGAAAAAAAAAATGTAATTTCCAAAACCCCAAAATGACACTGTGAACCAGAGAACAAGCCTGTGAGATTCTTCATTTCCGATAAGTTAACTTGGAGAGGCAATCAGAGTTAATTCAGAATGCCCAATATTTGTAAGGCGACAGACTCTCAACATGGAAGTTGTTCAGGCAGCAGCAATTACAGGGGAAGAGCAGCAGAGCCCAGAGTCTGTTCTGGGCAGCTTCAGTCCAATGAAGGATTAGCAGAGTCTGTTGTCTAACAGAGGCTTATTTAATAGCTTGACCTGGCAAGTCTTTTGTCACCATGAGGCTTCTCCAGGCTTCCTGGGACAGGTGAGTGACAGCCATCCCTGGAGGGGAGGAGAGGAGCTGTTGAAAATTTTATGGCACGTTTCCCGTGTCAGAATTGCTCTGCTCCGCAGTAAAACAAGCTTCTGCACAATCCTGGGGTCGGTTGTGTATCTAAAGAGGGAGAGCCATTTTTTGAAGTGTTTTGTTTATTGATTGTCAAAAAAAAAGAAGACTTGACATTTAAATTTTAAAGATACTCTGCACACTCGGTGTATCCAGTGCTCCAGGAGTGAGCAAATGCTCCCCAAACCACCCTCCTCTCTGAATCACAGCGCCCAGGAGATGAATAGGCTTCGTTTATATTAGTTTCCAGTTTAATCCCTCTTCCTGCCAGATCTTTTATCTTCCACCAGGAGAGGAAAAAGAATTAATAAAGTATTCTACAGATGCAGCATATAAACAGAGCGAAGCCCCAAGGTGCTGAGGAGATTAATAGGGCCTGTTGTTGAATCAAACTGCTCACTACATTGAGCTGCTTGGGTTAAGCACTCTCAGGTGGTGTTTACCCTGGCAGTAAACAAATGAAATGCTCCAGGAAACGGACCACTGCCCAAGGAGCTCAAACAGGGGTGTTTCACTCCCCTCTTGGTGTCTGCTCTTCCATTTTCCTCAGGAAGTTCCTTCAGGCAGTGCACCAGGTCAGCCAAACCTTAACTTCAGCTCTCCTTGATTTGTCACTGTGTGCTCTGGCTGTAACGAAGCTCTTTGGGAAGTCTCAAGGGAAGCCTGGGAAAATTCAGAAGGAACTAGGGTGCAAAAAACTCCTAAGCAATGCTTTTCTAGATGGCACAGGTGTGCTTCCTCTAAAGGCTCTCTAAAAGAAATTCAATGTTCAGCTAAGATAAATTGGCATCGAGATCTTGCAGCCAAAGTGGCTGTTGGTAAATCAACAATTGGCAGGGACAGAACTTGACTGCTGTGCAAATGTCCCTCTCCAGCATTCCCAGTATTCTGCTGCGTCAGTTTTCCTGTTAAAAAAGACTTTGCTCTGGCAAGGCCCTTACTGGAATAAATACATTTGGAGTAATTTGAAGATGCAATGTTTATAGCCCAACTGGCATCACACCCCTGAGGACTTAAACTTGCTAAGGAATCTGCCAGAAAAGCACAAAATTAGTGGCTTCTGTCTTGGTGTGAAGTTTAGCAGCGTTCCACGTTTGGGACATCTCATCTTCATTTTCAGGCAGACGTTGGGGTGACCTGCCAGGAGCCACGATGCACTTCTGATGAGCAACATGCACAGAAAACGCTGCCAAAATCTACAGCGAGCTCCTCAGCAATTTCCAGAAGTGTTAGTAATTTTGAGCAGGGAGCATGAAAACAGCTGGTATTATTTAAAAACTGAACAAATCTTCAAATTGGCTGATTCGGTTGCTGTACTGTTGCAACACAGACCAAATGTCACCTCTCCCTGACTATTTCAGTCATGACTTCAGGGAGAATGTGCGACACCAGGCTACGGAGAGAAGAAGTCAGAATATTTAATTTTCAACGTGTTTCATTGCTGACCTCTTTGAAAACTTGTAAATGTAATTTGGGCATCAGAGGAGCTCGGAATGGCAAGAATGTGAACTGACAGCGAGGGGTTTATAGTGCTGCCAGGGCTGTTCCTACCAGGGAATCTTCCTAGGACAATTAGATTCCATGCCGAATATTATCACTAGGAAAAAAAAAAATTGCAGGCACGTAGAATCAGCAGCAGAAGCTTTCTCAGGTCTCGCAGCAAAGGGCTGATTTGGCAGAGAGAGTCACGCTTCTACACCTGCTTGCAAGCTGGGTAGGAAGATATTCCAAACTGACTGTGAATTTCATTAGAATCCTTCCACCAGAGCCACTCATGGGTGTGGTGGTGTGATGGCCTGCCAAACAGATGGGTTGTGAAATACACAGCCCATCTGTCTTTATCATGCTTGTTTCCTCTTTTATTAAAATGTTAATGAATATAGTTTTTATTTATTATGCCATGACATGTGCAGCATCACTTTCCAGTAGACAAATGTGCAATCTGCATAACCGTGTGGGCTGACAGGAAGGTTTCTTCTGCTGAAAAGAAACTTCTTCCCAAAGTTCCTCTGAGGGAAACAAGCACAAAGAGCTCTGAGCAGTCAGAGGCATTTTCTCACTTCTGCAGGGCTTTTGACAAGCACTTTCAACTTCTTTCTTTTTTTTCCCCATGCTAATTTTTCCAACAGATTCTCCCTGGAAGGTTCACCTCTCCAACCTTGACCCGAAGATGACCAGTGTGACTGTGAGTGGACTCACTCCAGCCAGGACCTACCAGTTCAGGGTGTGTGCGGTGAACCAGGTGGGGAAGGGCCGGTACAGCGCTGAGACCAGCAGGTAATGACAGTGTCTGTGTGCTCAGGGACTGCAGCCTTGGGAGGGAAGATTGCTGATCAGGAATGAGGGAAAAAATCACCTTTTGGACAACAGTTGGGAGATGGAGAAGTTGTCATTTCCCAGGCCTCTGGAGGGTTCTCTGCAGCCGGCAGGAGTTGGTGATGTGATGGCATTTGGGGGATGCAGGAGAGCAGCACATCATGGCAGAGATCTCCTCATGCTTGCAGAGTATCTGTTGAACAGAATCTTGGGAATAATATTTTGCTGTTGTGCTAAGGCCCAGCAGTTAGGCCGGGCAGGAGCACAGTCCTCACCCTGTCATGGCAATGTCACTTCTGGAATTCACCCAGATGTGACAGAGAAGGATGGCTTCATCATATTTCGTTTCAAATGCATCCCCCTTCTTCTGTGAACCAAAGTTTGCTGCGAGCTTGAATTGCAGAACAGCTGAACTCTAAATGGTTTTTTCAAAATGTAGGAGTTTGATATGAAAAATATTGAAAGAGCTGAAAGAAACAATTTGGAAGGAGTCACAGACACTGGACCTGAGCTCTTACTCATTCAGGCTTGTAATCTTTTTAAAGAGTTGTAGCAGCCTGGGTGATTCCGAGAGAATAGGGTTACCTCGGCTGTCTGTCTTGTTGCTTGCTTAACTGATTTCCTATTATGTTGATTTGTTGTAACTATTTCATGCATGTCTTCAGCAGTTTGATCAGCATTATATTTCTTTCTAGTCATCAGACTGTGATAAAAGAAAGTGGTTCACTTGGAGTGGATACAGGAAATAGGCTGTTATTTATCATTTCTTTCAACACCCATGTCCATCACATTCTTTTGTACTTAGGCTGATGCTGCCTGAAGAGCCCCCCAGTGCCCCCCCCAAAAACATTGTGGCCAGCGGGCGAACCAATCAGTCCATCATGGTGCAGTGGCAGCCTCCTCCCGAGAGTGAGCACAATGGGGTTCTTCACGGCTACATCCTCAGGTAAGTCCTTTCCTAGCCTGGAAAGTCCAGGGACAGGTCCAGGTGTGCACAAAGGAGTTCAGCTGGTGTGACTTAAGAGTGTGATAAACCTGTGTTTAACTGAATCAGAGATATTAATTATTGTTTGCAAATGCTGAGGCTGCCCTGGTTTGCTAAATATGAGAAAACATGACCCATCAAGAGGTCACAGGGGTGCAACCACTTACATTCCGCCCTGTCTGTCCTAGAGCATCTGAGGGCTCCGTCAGCTGCTCCAAAGGATCCCTGTGGAGCCTCACTGCATCCTTTTATTCCATTTTTAAAGGGAAGTGGAGCACCAAGTAATACAAGAGTTCACATGGGAAGCTGGTACAGTGCAGTCTATGCAGATGTGTGTTTGCTTATTACAAGCTCAGCTCCCTGCTCAAAAGGTTAATTAAATTTATCAAAGACACAACAGGGCTTCTGCCTATGGAGGAGCAACAAAAGAATCAATAAATTTCAGTTTTGTGCCAAACAAAATGGAGAGGGGGAATGACAGGTCAGAAGCTTCGTGGCAGACCTTGGTTTGGTTTTGAAAATCAGCCAGTTGAGTAAGATTCTTTCAGTACTGTCTGTATTTATTAATGAGAAACACATTCAGGCAGGTAACTGGGAATCCTGCATGCATCCAGTCTGGCTGCTCACACAGGATTCATTGTGTTGGGAAGGCTGCTGCCACACAGAGAGACTTTGCAGAGCATTTCCCTTAGGTAATTTTTTGGGACTCAGTTTTCACTCCTACCCAATTCCACTGCAGCTTACTGCTCATTTGGCATCCTTCATATCCTGCAGTGCTAGCAGCCAGCAGGGCCACACCTCTACTGAGGGAGGCATTATCTAAATTAGGATTTTTGTGGGAAACTCCCAGCCACTGACATATTTCCAAGTGATGGCTACAGCCTCCTGTGGGCAAGCTGCTGACATTTTTAACACAGTGTCCTCCAGAACTGTAAAAGATAACTAAATGCTACAGTTTGAATGCCAACATCCTGTTCATGCTGAGCTCCTACTTTTGCTGGCATGGATGGAAAGGCTATTGTCATGTTAAGAGTGTTGGTGAGCTCCCAAAACAGCCCTGGAAAGTTCCCTGTGTCTGCAGGCAGAGCTAAGTCTGTTCATCTTGTCACCTGCACAGTGGTGAGCCCCTCATGGGCAAGGTTTTGGGGCTGGGCTCGGTTCGAGAGCTGTGCCAGCCATCAGAGGGGAAGGCTGTTTTAACCTCTGCCTGCAGACAGACCTTGTCCTCAGTCCTGGTACTACTGGCACGGGGTGCAAGCGTTGTCTGTACAATTCTCCCCTTCAAAGTGCTCTCCTCAGGGGTAGGATTAGGTCCTGAGGTATTCCCAGTGAGTCTTTCCCACTCTCAACGTTAAGTCCTTTAAAAAGCAATCCCATAGCCTCCCTCTTCTGGCAATCTGTGCTGTTTTCTCTATATAGCATTTCCAATAAGTGTCCAACTTGGGTATTTTCTGCAGTATTTATCTGCATAATTGATCCCTGACCTTGCTGTAACATCTCTTTCTATTTCAATAGCGATCATATTCATTACGCTCAATCTCTGAACATTTTTGGTGTCTACCTGCTTTGTCTTGATACCAGAGCAGAGAAACCATTTATTCAACAGGAATTTAAGATTATCACATAAAAGCACAACTGTCCCAGGTAATAAACCAGGCTGTTCTTCCAAGTTGAATCGTGTGGTCACAGCAATATGTACTGAAGAGCAGTGCTCCTGCACTGATTTCTGCAGAATTAGGGTACAGCAGAATGAAAAGCACCATGCATCCCAGAAACACAGAGCTCAAGACATGCAAGATGCTAAATTGATGGAACACCTGATCTTTAAAAGTGAAGGTGCACTGCACAAGTCATGTGGAGTATACATCAAAGCCCATGGTGAGAAAAATCATGAAGACATGACATTTCTGAACTGGCCTCCTTCCTCTGCCCTTTTTCTCACTGCCAGTATTGCATTTAGGGGCCTGCCCTGCTAACAGCAGAACAGATTAAATCACAGGAGCACTTACACCTTGTCTGCTGGGCAGGAGGCAAAACATTGCTGCATAAGAACAACTTGCCAGGGAGCACACAGCCTGCACAGGGGGCGAGAAAGGGAGAGCAAGACGTTCAATAAACTCAG
Source organism: Acanthornis magna (assembly GCA_036785705.1). Taxonomy (NCBI): domain Eukaryota; kingdom Metazoa; phylum Chordata; class Aves; order Passeriformes; family Acanthizidae; genus Acanthornis; species Acanthornis magna. The sequence continues at coordinate 4,738,363 of JAWUZG010000039.1, read as the reverse complement.
CCGAGTGCTGGTATTTCTTTATTTCCATTTATATTTCATAAATGGAACCACACCAGTGTAGCATTACAAATATTAAGTGTGCTAAAGGATGGTCAGGCAAGCAGCAGAAAATAGAGGCATTGTCAGTGATTAAGAACTGATCTCTTTATAGATAGACTTTAGAACAAAAATCTCTGAAAGTCATGGAGTTCTCCAGTCATAAACGTTGCACCAATTTAACTTAGATGAATTTAAGCTTTCGGTGATTGCAGTGAAGCAAAGGATGGATAAGAGTGTATAAAAGCTGTGTGGTGAATAAAAATACAAATGTTTTCATATTTGTCTTTTTCATGGAATAGTAATGCCTTGTGTCCCTTATTTGGCCTCTGTTTTTTTCTGATTTTTTGTGAATTAGCATCTTGTGAGCATCCACTGTACCACTTTCCTAAAGGCAGGAAAACAAACAGTATTATTCACATTCACAGATTTGCAAGGTTTGTTTGTTTTCTATAATTTAGTTCTTCTCTGTAGTTTGTTGGCCTGAAGAGACACATCAAAGGGGCTCTGTTTTCTGGAACGCAGTTTTTACATGGGAAGATATATCCAGTGTTTCAGCTTCTCATGTCTCAGCAGAAAGAGTTTCAGGATATTTACAACCCATCTGTGTTTGACACAGCCCTTCTCCTGGAATTCCAGTGCATACCCAACCCTCCAGTCTCAACCGTATTCCATCCTTATTTTGATTATTCTGTGAAGTAAATTCTTGTTGAAGCCAGGGATGCCAATGGCTGAGATTCCAAAAGGTCAGAGTCCTCTGAGCTCTTCCTTTTCAGATTTCAGAAGTGAAGGAAAAAAAATGTTTCCTGGGCTGATTTACGGCAGCACTCTGATAAAAATCACATCTGGGCTATTTTTTGTACTAAATCATAGCTTTTACTAGACAAGCCACATTTAAAAAGCTGTAATTTTTCTGCAACCATAAAACAGGATAAAATACCCGTTTTGTTTATCCCTGAGCCTGTAATCTCAGCGAGATCAGATTATAAATACTATAGCAGTCAAACATGATATGGTCTTATCAGGAGCTGCTATGTTCCTCCTGATTATTTTTCATTATTCTTGGCAAAATTCTGCTGTAAAACTTTGCATACTGCCTCTTCACAAAGGAAGCTACTTTGCCAGTCAGGATATTTTCTCTAATTGATACCATCTAATTAACCAGCTAATTTTTCTCCCCATCTGGTAGGTATCGCCTGGCCGGCCTCCCAGGAGAGTACCAATATAAGAACATCACCAGTGCAGAAATCAACTACTGCCTGGTGAAAGACCTGATCATTTGGACCCAGTACGAAATCCAGGTGGCATCTTACAACGGAGCTGGGCTGGGAGCCTTCAGCAGGCCTGTGACAGAGTACACTCTGCAGGGAGGTGAGCAAACCGCCCCGGAATCTCCTTTGTCACCCCAGGCTGTGGCACAGCTTCCCCGGGGGATGTGCTGTCTGGCAGTCCCACCTGACTTGGGAAATGAATGGTCACTTCAGTCAAATTTGATGGACAGCTTGGAGTAGGAAGAACCTGCGAATTTCAGGTGCCTGAGCAGAGCAGAATCTCAGCTCTGTGTCTGTTGTAGAAAAAGCTGTGAGTGGAGTCAAAAATTATCTGTTTCTGTTGACCCTGCTGATGACGTGTTGCCACACTCGCAGGTCAGAGTCAGCAACAGCAGAAGCAATAAATAGAAATGCTGATGAGAGCTGGGGTCCTGGGGAATGGATTTATGGGACCTGTGACAGGCAGGGGCTGAGGTTACTCTGCCAGGAGAGTTAGAGAAAATATGGCAGGGAATTGGTTTTATCATGGCCAAGGCATGCAAGATGCTGCATATGCAATATAGGAGACAGAGTAAACCAGCTGCTTTGGTTCTGATAATCACAGAATACCTTGTTTTAGACATATGGAATAAATTCTAAGGAAATCCTAGGGAGAGAAATACAAGCTGTGGGGAAGCATTTCAGAAATGGTGCAGACACCTGCAAAGGGGAAGATAAAATGATCTTTAAAGCCCTGATTTTTATGCTACAGCTCCTCCACACTTTTCTAAGTGCTTTAAGAAGAGTATAAATTACACCAACAAAAGGATATGTAATTACTTTTTACAACCAGTGTAAGGCATGTTTACACCTCTAGATTGGTATAAAAATCTGTAGGATAATTAAGTGCCAGGTCCTTAAGGCTTCCATATATTCCCATAATTGCAGGGTTGTGCTGGATGCCGAGCACTGGACAGTGCATGGGCTCTACTTCACTGGTCATAAAACAATTGCACTGTTTAAAAAACTTGCAGATTTACAGTGCATCAGTTAATTTTCAATCAGTGAAGAATACGTAGTTGTTTGTTAATTGTTACTAGGAGTACATTATAACATGATTAGATACAGTCTGAGGTGTAGGGAGATCTTTAGGAAAAGATTATTCATATGCAACACTAATTAACCACAACAACTAGAGAAAGAGCTATCTGTATTTTGTCTTAGGGCATGTAAAGTCTCATAGTTTAGAGGAGCCTAGGCACACTCAACCTCATTCTAGAAGTATTTATAGCAGACCTTGAAATGTTTTTCTTAAAGTCTTCCCCTTGCAGCCAGGATTAATGTTTTCTATCTCACTAAAGACCCAAGCTCTGCAGAGAACTGGTTTGCACACAGAATTTGAATCCCTTTTGTGATTATGCTTGTAATTCATTACCTTGTTTATTTGCACATTTTAAGCTATCATAGCACCTTAACCTTCCATCTATTAAGGCCCAGGTTTGGACTTCACACTCTTTTTTCTTAAACCCTGTAATTGACTCTAATTTCCCTTGATATTATGTGCAGTTATTATCATCCTTTATTGATTGGCTGTCTGTTGTCATTTATAAGGGTATAAATCCTCTGTTATAAATTAGGTGTAGTCAGTCCTGCATTCATGTTAATCAGCAAGAGTGTTTAGACTGCAGGCCAACTTGCAATGGCCTCTTTGTCTTTATGTAATTCCTCAGTGCTGAGTAGACATAGAATAAAACCAGATATTTCTGATTTATTTCATATTGGTATTTGCTAATAGCTGTTAATAACTACTTCATGGATGCTGCCATCTCCTAATGAGCCTTGCTGGGTTCACCAAAGGCACATGTCCTGTTTTAAAAAGTTTGAAGCCTTTTTACATTTAGAGCTGAAAAGGGAGTCTTGTTGGAATATATATAATTTGAAACCAGATTGATATCCAGTCTCCATATGTAAAGTGCTACTGTCCCAATCTCTGCACCTTCATGTTTGTTGCAATTGGGAAAAGACAGGAAAATCCAGTGACTGTTTCTTGCTCCAGAATGTCCTTCCGAAACCAAACCAGCAGGAGTAAGAAAAAGCCATGTGTAAAACTGCCTTGTAAATCACATTCTGATTTTAATATGAGCAGAGATAAATGTCAAAGACACACACTCCCATCCATCCCCCTCTCCTGCTACCACACCACCACTGCCTCTGCTCTGACATGCATTAAATGATGTGAGCTGCGCTGGCAAGAACCTGTCTGTCTGCAGATGAAAAATACCTGCAACACCTCATACTAATCAAGTGTGCAGTGCAGCCAGAGCCTGGCAGGAAATGAACCCCGGGAGCAGATCAAGCCATTGGCAGGAGCACATCAGCATATTGGCACCTTTGTCATAGGGGGTATTGACTGGCCATATAAGCTGTGGATTTATACCAGGAGCTAGTCTATTAATCCCTTATTAGTCCTCTGGCATTGCTTTAGCCACTGAAAACTAATCAGCTACTCCAAGCTCCTCGAAAATCAGCACCCTCCAGAATGCAGCCGAGCTCACGAGGTGCTGAGGGATCTCAGCTTGGAGGGAGCCGGTGCATAATGTCAGCAAGATAAAATGTCAGAGAGACTTAGTGGCAGAGCACTGAACATCCCAGCACGAGGGTCAGACAGGTTGACTGTCTCTAAAATCTTGAAAGGCTTTTCAGAGTGATATTCAGCCTAATCCTTTGATGCTCTGTATATATAGGTCTTTCTTCATCAGAGTTTCTCCAGCTGTTCCTTGCTTTGATGTTACTTTTCACAGGGATTTGTGCCAGCCTTCTGCATAGGGCACTTTTACTTATTTAAACAGTGTCCTGCAGGACTTCTCGTTGCCATATGAAAATCTGAAGTTTTCCAGTACCTTTTCATATAAGAATAGCTCTGTGAAGGTATAAACATCTTTCTGTGGTGACAATATTGGCTCTGCTCTGTACTATTGGAAGTGTTTACATTTTTCTGCAGGTTGATTTGATAAGGCAGCAGCTTCCATCCCTTAGTTTAGGTCTGTCCCTTTTATCTCACTGCTGTGAATATTCCTGAACTTCTCTCTCTTTGAAAAACTCCCACCGTGCCTTAGATTTAGGCAGGGCAAAGTTTACAAGTAGAGGCATTGCCTATTCATTGACATTAACCCACTTCTGTTTCTGCTTTTAATGCCTTGTCTTTCTTCTGATGCATATCCCAAAATCCACTCTTACATCCCAAAGTTCACAGATCTCAACATGGAGTTCAGTGTTGTTTTTTTTCCCTTCTGTGCTGTGTGTGGACACCTTGCCAGGCCAGGGAAGTCTGAGCCAAAGTCCCTCCTGAATAAAAGCATGGGACAGTCACCAGACCAGCGAGTCTTGATGGTGTGGACAGAAGGATAAATCAAGAGGAGTCTGTTCAGCCAGGTCCAAAGCAGCTTCTTCCTCAGGCAATAGGAGATGGATCAGAGAAATGTGTATCACTGAGGTAGAAGAGCCAGAGGAAACCCAGTTAACTGAAAGCTTCCTGCTTTATGTAGGAAATAATCTTGAAAAAGGAATCTCTGAATGCAGAATGTCCTCTGCAACATTCACTTTTATCTCAATGAAAAGATATTTTCCTTAGCTTTTTCCCTGGGCTTTCTTGGTAAAAATATCTGAAAGATCTTCATTCACTTCCTTTGGGGAACCTCACAGTGGCCTTGGAGCACCCACGGGTGTTTTGGCCCCAGCTGTTCCTGTGCAGGAGCAGGGTGGAGTTGTAGGGGCTGAATCTTTATCTCGCTTCGGTGTCATTTCCCATCTACTGCTTCTATTTTATTTTTAAATGATTTCACAAGGTGGTGAAATTAGCAGTTGTCTCGGTGAGGCCCTGGCCCCCAGCTCTTAGTAAAGAAATAAAATCTTGTCTGTGTGAGAGACATGAGAGAAAGGAAGGAGGCATTTCCCCGCCGCCAGAAGCCAAACTCCTCAGTTAGTGCCAAACCTCACACTGCTGAATTTCAGAATTCAGATCCTCAGATGTGTGAGGTTACAGAGATCCTTTTCCTACGCACCCACCGCAGCTCAGAGCACAGCCCGGAACAGCAGCGGGGAGCAGAGGGAAGAGGCTTCACAGGAGGCATTGCAAGGCTCCACATCCCCACGGCCCCCATGGGATGTGCAGCTCAAGGAACAACCCAATCCTCACACAGAGGAAAACCTGCACTTCCACAAGCCTGCCTCAGACAGGGAAGACACCACCTCAAAGGTCAGGAGCTCCAGAGGAGCCTTTATTCCAAGGCTGTGTTGAAGATCTATATTTAGGAGCAGGAGTTTGGCTGTCAGAAACTTCACGGGATTTACGTGCTATTTGCACGTGGCTGGAGACAGAATAATTACACATACACATGCTTAACCTCAGTGCCTTCCCTCCTCTCAATTATCTTGTCAGTGAAACCCTTTTAATGGTTTTTATCTAGAGTGCTTCCATGACCTTTTCTACTTGGAATGCTGTACATTAACCCACAGTCCCGGGGGCTGAGCTCTCCATAGATTTCCAACCACATGAACTTTATCGGGAGGAAAGTAACAGTGAGTTGTGTCTGACCAATCTGATCTGCAGCTCTGAGATGGCTCCCAGATGGATCTCCACTGTGAGATGGCTTTGGAATACTTGGGATCCTGATGAAGTGCAGGTTTGAAAACCGGGAGTGTAAATACTTGGGGATTACTCTTGAAACTCCTGTTTGACATTGGCAGCTTCTGTATAGCTCGACAACAAATTTGCAGGAAGAGGACAGATATCTACCACTAAATTAGAAAATCCTTTGTGCAGACAGTCACAGCTTCAGTAAGTTACTCTCAATGATCTTGGAAAAGTATCTGAGTTTTGAAGTGATCAAAAGGTCAATTCTGATTTAGCTTCCCTCAAACTTCTTTTCTTTTTTAAATGCAGAACTGCACAGATACCCAAGGAAGTCTTTAATATCAGGACATAAAAGGGGAATTTTATACTGGCACTTTGAAGTAAATTTCAGATTATAATGCCAGTATTTTACTGATTAAAAATATAAAAATGTATTACATTATGTCTTCTGCAGTATAATTAAGCTTATGCATATCAGATGGACCATGTTCTTTCCATCTTTTAAATGCATTAATTGAGATGCTGATGTTGATTTTTCAATAAAGATGTCCAAGGAGGAATTGTGATATAAATCATGATTTCCAACATTTTGAAGGTTTTATGTTTTCTGTTCATAGCTTTTATCATTTTTCATATTGCAGCATGTACTTTCTCTGCTAGGATTATATATTCTTGTTTCAGAAGATTATCTCCTAATGAACAAAAAATATTTCCCTTTTTAAAAGAAATAACTAATGCATTTGGTTATCCACATTCCTAAAACTTTAGCAAACCTATCCTCGAGTGTTTGCCTGAGCTTTTTTGAGGACTCTAAGGACCACAAATGAAAACTTGGAGCTCGATGATGCTCAGCTGATTTAGCCTTCCTGACAGCAGGAGATTAATCTATCAGTGATATCCTGGTGACTTTCTGATAACAAACTCACATGAAGACCTGTAATACAATTTTCTTCTGCAGTAACAAATCTCTGGCAGTTACAATATCTGAACATGCAAATATGCAGGAAAGTAAGAATTTTGACTTTTAAAAAAATTTTTGTATGTTAACCATTAATTATACAAGGTAGTACACACAGAAGCAGATTCAAATAGGTCTTGTGGCTCTCATAATAAACAGTTTCATCAAGAGCACGATTAAGAAAAAATGCATTTAGTGGGGGACGGTAGCCAAAGCAACTCATTATGACTATAGAGCTACTTTAATATTTATGACTGTATCTCAGGATGATTTGGTGAGTCTCTTAACTACAAAAACTTTATGATGTCTACAGGTCATTCAGATAATAGTATAACCTTCCAAAAGCACACAGGGAATTATGATACATGGCAGGAAGTAGGGCCCGGATTCTAATGAAAATTTAGAGTACTATCAGATAAACTCTGCTTCCAGAACTCAATAATTATGCACAGTTCGTAAATTGTGACATCAAGTTTTAAATTAGGGCAAGAAAGTTCTGACTAATATGCAGCTACTGAGGTTAAAAAAGTGTGCAGAGCGAAGTTGTGGAGCCATGGCAGAACCTTCGGGGAATTTTAGTGACAGAGGGCACAGGAGTGGATGTTCTTGTCATTTCAAACCTGACATCTTGGAGGATTTGTCCATTTTTCCGTGTTGGGATTTCTGGGCTGTGGATGTCTCTGATAAGTGTGCACTGTCCTGTCTCACTGCAGTGTCTGCACCAGTTAAGAATAATGCACTTTATGTCTCTTCCAAACAAATATACCTTTTGGTGGAAAAGGGGTCAGTTTTGCATTTTAGGACTTCTTTTCTTCATTTCTTCTCCAAACAAAGATTCATCTTCCAAAGAGTAGTTTGAAACTTGAAAAGTTTCTTCCCTGGTTTTGAAAAGTGTGGAGGAAACCACCATTTCTCAGTGGGAATTGTGGATACTCCTTAGAAGCAGAGATCATTGGGCTTTGGTAGAAATTTTCCCTTGGAAGCAGAAGGAACAAAGCCTTCCAGGCTTCAAAACTACTTGTGGATAGTTCCTCTTTCACAGAATACAAATGCACATGGCTGTCAATAGTAATATTTTTGAAGCATTATTAAGCTTATTTTGTGGGATTTAAAGTGTCTTAGTCCATATTTTTTTGTACTCAGATAGCAGTTTTCTTCGTAAAATTACTATAAGCTTGATAATTTCAGAAAAATAGACTTGTCTATTAATATTCTTTCCTCTGAGAACTACAGAAATGATATCTCAAAGCAGTAAGTTGAAGAAATTACTTGGAATGAGGCATTATATTGAATGGTGAAATATCTGAGTGCTATTTTTGGTTGTTTGAAGGCAGCATGCCTTTATGTTCCATGCTTTCTTTTGTGTTGAGAAAACATCTGTCTAATTAAATCTTTGGCATAAAATGTTTATGCAACTTTTAGTAGATTAGAGGATGTATTGGCTCAGGATATATATAATCAATTCAATATACATGAATGCATATCATATCAAGATAAAATGAGAACATCTCCCAATTCCCAAGGAAAATCTCTATTGCATGTGATGTGACTGGTCCTAATTCTTTAAGCAGCAGTAAATAATAAACAGATGCTGTTGCCAGATTATAATTCACAATTAGAGCCTTAATTGTGCGAACTCCATGTTTTCTTGTCTGATCTGGGGAATTGAGCAGCATTAAAGGACTCAAGAAATTTCTCTCAGAAACTCTTCATCCTCTGTGCACTCATGGATAACTGAAAGAGCTGTGCTCACCTATCCTTACATGGCTCCTGCCTCAAGTCTTTCTGAGAAACTCATCTGCAGGATAATAAAGCTGCAGAAACCATTCCTTCTCCTCCCCTTGAAGGAATCTCCGATACAGGATGAGAAATTAACCCAATTACTCAGCTTTCCGAATCACTGCTGTTTCACAGGAAGTGCATCCCTCTCTCAAGGTTGTTATTACTCTGTGACTTGCCAGTGACACTCAGTGGGTTCCGTGTTCATTTTTCTCTTTTTTCCCCTCATTCCCTCTCCACTCTGTTTTCTTTTGTTCCCTCTCTGCTGCCTGGGAGCAGTGCCCACAGCTCCACCTCAGAACGTTCAGGTTGAAGCCGTGAATTCCACGACCATCCAGTTCCTCTGGAACCCTCCACCCCAGCAATTCATCAATGGCATTAACCAAGGGTACAAGGTGAGTAGAAACTCCACTTCAGTCCTGGTATAAACCAGAATTTCAGCCTGATAATCTCTGAATCTCCAAAGTGACTCTGTGCTTTCAGGGATATGGTACAGGGGTAAAATAAAGAGAGAAGTGAGTAGTTGTTGCTCCTAACAGGGCCTGGAGCAACCTGATCTTCCGGAATGTGTCCCTGCCGGACACGGCAGGGGTTAGAACTGGATGATCTTCAAGATCCCTTCCAACCCAACCATACTGTGATTCTAATATTTGCAATTTATGTAAGTTCTGAAAAGGGAAAGTGTCATAGCCTTGAAGTCCTTATGCCTTTGTCATTTTCCTGGAGAGTTTCCAAAGCCAGAAAGCAATTCCATGTCAGTTTGGAAAGTCACCACAGGAGACATGTCATTGTGGTACTGAAAACCAACCTGAAGCTCTCTGTTTATGCTAATGCAGAATGACCATTCATTTCACTGGGAACCAAGGCATCACACTAAATATTTGCCTTGACTTTCCCACTGCCGTGATTTGGGACATAGGAGGGTTTATTAACCAGGCAATATATGTGTTCCAGGGCAGAGAGTGCTTAACAGAACCCCTGACCAGTGGGTGTTTGCTGAGGAGCAGGTGCAGTGCTTTGTTCCTGCTCCACAGAACCTCCATCAGTGCTTCGGCAGCCAGGGCGTAATAAATGGTTTTAAAATGTTCATGGAAAGAACAAGGAGAAGCCTTTTAGGAATCACAGGGGAGGAAAAGAGACGGCAGGTGTAGTTTGTGATTTGAGTCTTTGGTGAAGGCACCTGGAGAGGGCTGACAAGGATGTGTAGTTCAGAGACAAGTTGTGATTGGACGTGGATCTGAGATGTTTCAGAAGACTTGATCCTTCTCTAGGAATGTCTCAAATTGACAGAGAAACTAAGACAGACAGAGAGATGCATGGGAATTTGGGTATTTTTGCCCAAACCAGTGTATTGCTCCTAAAGACCAGCAGTGGTTTGATAACCCCACTGCTGAAGAACTAAATCCATGGAGAACTGTGTGTCTGTTCCGGCGGAGACAGAATCAGCTCTCAAGGCTCAGTGCCTGACAGGGCTGCAGCACAGCACCCTGAAACCTCAATACAGAGATAGCACTTGGCTTCTGCTCACACTCTGGAGAATAAAAACACTTTTGGGGTTCAGTGCACTGCAGTGCATTATAATTTTCTGGTGCAGGTCCAAGCACAGTGAGCCCAGATTTGCAAAAGTCTTATTTCAGATTTTCATTCTCTGTTGTATTCAGAGTTTCAGTCTAAGGATGCTTCATCTTCTTGCATAGCTACCTCTGATTTATGTTTCCATTTCTTCAGCAATGGTATAAAATAAGTAAAATTGTAGTTTGTATCTGTCAGTGGCCAATGAAAACTTCTGAAATTAGCAAAATTTCTGTTTCTTTGGGTTTCTTTGATTGCAGTAGATTGCCACAGCTTTACCATCCTGTTTCTCCCAGGGGCTGTGAATTGCAGTGCAAAGACTGTGCGAGATCATTTCTGTCACTTATTTCTGCAAAGTAACTTTGTGTATGATTTATAATTTTCTAGTAGTCAAAGCCTAGGCCTTTGCCTTTCTTAAGGATTAAACCCATTTTTTCCTTTAACTGACAAAATTGTTCACCTGTATTTTCTGCACATTTCCTCATGAACGTGCAATGAAATGCGCTCAAAAAAGAGTTCAGTCCTCCAAAGTTATAAATGCCAATTGGAATCCGCAGAGGTGATTTAGAAAAGAAAATAAAACTTACTATCCTCTTCAACCGTTTTACATTTTTATCTTTTCTTTGAAATTTATTTGCATTTCAATAAGCTGTAAAGTGCACCTTCTCAAATATGAAATATTCCTAACAAAATTACTCCTAATAGTCCCCTAACTGTGCTTTCTGATTATCAGAGACTCTAGACATTGGCAAAATGTGCCAAATATGGCTTATTAATTTCAGGTATCTATTCATGTTTATGAGTCTGAAATCAATACAAGTAGCACGATTTACACAGGTACTGAGTCAGGCCTGGAATTTTAATATTCTCCTGTAAGCCACATGGTAAAGATTTTTGGACAAAATAAAAATTTCATAAACAGTTTCAAGCTTTAGACCCCTAAGCCTTTAAGGAGATTTCAAAAATTGTTTCAAAATTTTAAAGTCATTTGCCAAAAAATGAATTTTTTAAGTCCTCATTTAGGTACCTACACATGAGGTATTGCACTCTCAGAGATATTGATCTCCCAGAGCATCCACTGAGATGAATGAAATCTGGAAAACTGAGCTCCTCTGACAAGCACCCTATTTTAAATGCATGAAAATGTCTTTAGGAGTCTAACTTTTGGGACTCAGGTGTTGAAAATTGTAGTAATCATCTTTACAACCATTTTCTATTCTTTCTGTAGTTCCAGAACTGCTTGAATCGTTCACAGTGTGGATGTCCCCAGTCCACTGAGCCTTGTAATGCTCCCAGCCTGTGAGGCAGGGCTGCTCACTGGGGCTCTGGGGGGACTCTGGAAGGGGAAGGAGGGGATATGTGTCCCCATTTCTCTCCCTCTGATCCCAATAACCTCCCCAGACAGTGGGATCTTTAAAGAAAATAAGATAAAGCATTTCTGTCGGAGTGCACTGCAGGTGCTTTCCTTCCTTCAGCTTCCTTTCAGCAGCAGAGCCTGGCCAGGCTGATGAGACAAAAGGCTCATGTCGTCTGAATAATAATTTGCCATAATTTTGGCATTGCTCAGTAGCAGCCACGGAGAATTGCAATATTGGTGTAGCCCCATCAGCAGTGAGTGGTGCAGACATCCCTTCAGTATCTCAGTGCTGCATCCATCTGTTCGGCATCAGCGCTGACAGGAGTTTAACAGCATTGCTCGGTTCTTTGCAATCACATTAAGATGGTTTTGGCAGCCAAACGTACTCTGATTCCAAACAGACACAAGTTCTAATGAGAGCTCATCCATGTTTGAATTTCCCAGCTCCTGGCATGGCCGGTGGATGCTCCAGAGAGTGTCACTGTGGTCACCATCGCTCCGGATTTCCACGGTGTTCACAGTGGCTGCATCACCAACCTGAAGAAATTCACTGCCTATTACACCTCAGTGCTGTGCTTCACCACCCCGGGGGATGGCCCTCGGAGCCCTCCCCAGCTCCTGCGCACCCTGGAAGACAGTGAGTACCCCAGTGTTTTAATTTCTGTGCTTAAAGTTTGACCTCAGGTTCACAGTCACTTTGCAATCTCTTCTCAAGTTGCCTCATATCAGACAAAGACCTCAGTCAGTTTTCCATGGGTGTTCTTTTAGCCTATGACAATTTTTTTTTCCCATTATGAACTAAACCATTTTTCCATTGATGATTAGCTGAGAGTGCCATAGTCTGGTTCAGCCAACATACAATGCATTGTTTGTATCTGTGAATCCTTCTGCTCTTAAATCCATGTTCAGGCACCCAAATAAATACGAATTGATCTTTTTAGGAACTGAGCACTGGAACTTCCTGTGGAGGTCAATGATTAATTTGCAATTGTTTCCTGCTGTTATTCAATATATTGAAAATGTCTGTATCTATGTTATATTGCAAGTGTCGGTGTAAAGGAACCAAGAACCCAACAAGGCAGTATCTTTCATTCTGAAAAACTGGAGGCAAGATGAAATAAAATGAGCTGGATGGTCTCACGTATTAATTATTTCCTGCATCAGAAAATGGTTGGGTATCTGTAGCCCCTTGAAAGTGTTTTCTCGAGACATATTTGGGTGTAACAAGGGCAATGTGTGTCTGATGCAGATAAATTGCAGTGGCCTTCACAGCCAACTGTGTCCACAGTGATCTTGGCTCTGGCCAGTGCTTCAGGAGCATCATAAACACTACTGCACATTTGCAGGTTCAAACCAGAATAAAAAGTGTCTAATTCATCCATTAAGATATTGTTTTTAGAAATACTACTCTGTCTTAATAGGGATCTTTTAGGTTAGTCAGTGTTCCCGTAAAGGAGAATCCGATCGTCATTAACATTCACAGGAGTGAGGCTCCAAGTGCTAATCCAATTTTTCATGAGCTACCTTTGAAGCAACCTGAAGAAAATTATTTTCCCATGGATTTTCTTGTTGTGGTTAGTCTCCTCTGTGTACTAGAGCTGTGCCTGAAGACCAGGTTGGTAGGAATGGAAGTACCAGAAATCTGAGAGTCACTAATCTGAGCTCCAGCTTGTGTGTCTGGGGTGAAAGCAAAAGAAATGTGCATTAAGTTCCTGTGTGCACTGTCAACTTCTTTGCCCATTTTCCTAGGGAAACAAAGCTTTAGCCAGTGATGGTTTGTAAATGTGTTTGTCTGGTGAGTTCATCTCTCTTCTCCCTCCAAGCACTGTTGAACCCTGTGGTTAACCTCAGTGAGTGCAGAAGGGTAAGAAACCAAAGATACAAAGCTCCTTGGATTTCACAAAAATTAAACAACTGGGCTGAGGAAAGAGATTATTAATGCTTCTGCTGAAGGAAAGGCTGCAGAAATGAACCTTAAATGATTTCCACAAAGTGGGAAAAAGGGCAGAGTCATTGCCCTGTCTCATTGAGGCTATCTCAGGGAAATGTTGGAGTCACATGCCATTTTAAACAGAACAAAATTCCATCAGGAAACATAAACCAAGAGAGAGCCAGACTTGTCTCTTCTAAATAATCTGAGACATTTCTTGGTGTGTCCAGCTGTATGCTGCAAGGAGCCTCAGCAGGAGAGGTGAGCGGGATTGATTTAATTATTTATTAATCCTTCAGAATGGCTTCCCTGGGTTTTCACAGTGATGGAGAAGTTTCGTGCAGGATGGTGTAATGCATCTTTGTGAAGAACTCGTTGAATCAGAGTTGCTTCGGGATTTATGTGGCTGGAAAAAGGATTTGAAAGGCCTGTCATTCATGGTTGCAGGTGATAATTTTCTGTCTGTCTAGCAAAGTTAGGCAATCCTTTAGAAAAGCAGGGATGTGTTTGCCGAGGAGGCGCAGGTCAAATAAAAGCTGACATCCAGCCAGAAGCGTCGTGTCCTGGCCTGGAGTCACCTGCACCTGTGTTTCCTGATGATATTAAATTGGGGCTGCACCTGCAAGGCTGACTGGAGCAAAGATTGTGAGTGTGTGGTTTCCATGTGGTCCCAAACAGTGCATCGTTCCATGCTCTTGTTGGGCATTCCTGGGATCACTGTTGGATCAGCAGTTCTTCGGTGGTGCTTTGACTACTGAGTACTGCAGAATGGATTTGGAATTTTTCCTCATTGGGACTGCAGAATTGCAAATGGTGGTGTAGCTGACCTACTGGCAGGGTTTGGGCTTTTTTTGTCATAGCTGGAGGGGAATGAGAGGCTGGACTAAATTGAAGGGGAAACAAAACATGAAATTGCAGACGAGAAATTGCCAACTGATGTCAGTGGAGCTGGAGGATACTCGGGCAGGGATCCAATGACAGAAGCACAGTGAATATAAAGTGAACAAAACCTCCTTTTTCCAGTACATCGATTGAGGACAGAACAGCATTTGGATCAAAAATCAGTCAGGTTGTCTTCCTTGAAGATCAAAATTGAGGGAGGATGGCATATTCTTGACAGTCATTCCATTTTATGCTCTTTCATTGCACACTGGGGAGCTGAAATTTTTAAGAGCTCTTGAGCTACATCATAAAAACCCTTTAAAAGTTTCACACACTTGTATTCATTTTACAGAAGACAGTTGCCATTATGTTGGACATTTTTAGAGTTGTTTGGAGGGAATCTATCCAAGCAGTGGCTTGTGACTCTGTCCTTGCTGTGACCTTGCATAGGAAAAAGGCTCTTTGCAGGTGAGGGCATTGCTGCAGGTAAACACCTCACAGGTATCCTTGAGGGAAAACAGCAAAGGCTGTTAGATCTCCACCCAGCTGGGATGAGAACTGGGTGAAATCATTTGCATCACGATAGCTAGACTGTTTCTTCCTCCTTTGCATCCTCCTTTCACCGATGTTTTCAGCCTCCCTTAGCCCTGGCTCAGGGATGTATTTCTCCATCCCTAACTTTGCCGTGGGAATTAAACCACAGTTAAGTGGGGCTCACCTGTTAACAGCTTTCCTTTTCTGATTGCCAGAGCCAGGAGCAGTAGGACATCTGAGCTTCACCGAGATTCTGGACACCTCGCTCAAGGTCAGCTGGCAAGAACCTGTAGAGAAAAATGGCATCATCACAGGTATCAGCTGCTATCCCTGCTTTTATTTTTTTTAATTCAGTGTGTGGGGGGTGGAATGTGTTGCTGGAGTGAAAAGCTGTTTGTGTAGTGGAGCATTTAGGGAGAATTTGGGCTGTTGCTGGTTTCCTGGTCCCTCCTCTGGGTAATTGAGATGTCACCAGGGAGTGCTGCACAAAGTACAGCTCCAATTACTGGCAGCTCATGATTGTGGTCGCTGGAAAGGCAGTTGGTGTTGGAAATCAGCTCCCCACAGGGTTTCTGGTCTTGTTAAATCTTCCGTGACCTCAACCTGCATTACTGAATTTTTGGAAATTTGTTAGACCGTGGTTGGCCTTTGCCCCAGGGGTGGGGGGTCCCTACACAGAGTTCACAGCTGCAAAATCTGGGTTGGCATTGCTGAGGTTTGCAATCAAAACCAAGCCTGAAATCAGCAGAATCCTTCATCTGTGATCAAGTGGTCTGGCTGTGGACTGCGTGACAGAATTTGCATGTCATTATTTAATCTGTTATAAACCGTCACAAGGGTTCAGAACTCTCGTTTCCCTTTGATGAGGCTGCCAATTGACAAGCTATTTATCTATTTACTGTGTGCCACTGTACACACAGCAGCAGCAACTTCATTATTTTTCATAAAGAAAGCTACAAATACTTGAGGAAACCTCTAGTTCTTATCAACAGAGGCAATATTGTTTTCAGATGGGAAACTATTGCAGCTGCACAGGATGGACATTCCATTTAACAAAGGCTTTCAAGGTTTTGAAGCACAAAAATGCTCCCAGATTTTAAATTACTGGAGGTGGTTGGGAAGGGAGAAAATCATTTCACGTGGATCAAAATATTTTGAGTCTTGAGCATTGAAATGTTTAATTTTTTTAAAATTGTGTTACCATTTCTTTAAATGCATTTTAGGAGTTAAAAAAATCAGATTTTCTGACCCTCGACCATTGAAATGTTGCGTCAGTCTAATTTTCTGAAGCATTTTAACTGTGACAGGTGTAATTATTTTGATAGGATCTCCCTTGTCAGTGTCTCCTCTCTGTGAGATGCACCATTTGTATCTGTGTGTTCCGAGCTGTTTGTGGTGGGTGTGGAGTCCTCATGCAGATCATTCTCCTGCCTGAAATATGCACTGATTTAAGTGGTTTGAGAATAGAAACTAATGACTCCTGAAAGCAGAGCACTATTGATTCAGTGAGGATGGCCAAAGCCTTTCAAGCCCGAGTGCTTAAATTTAGGTCCCTCCATCCAGGATGATGTAATACTGATCCTTGTTAAGCATCAGGTAGCAGCTCTGTGCTTGGTGTTGCAGAATTCCTTTGCTATAAACAAGCTGCTCCCTGCCAGAATGGGTTGAAACCTGGTGGAGCCAAAGGATGGACTGTGTTATATTTGGGGTAAATTGTTTCAGAAAGAATTAATGGAAGAAGTTCTCTTATTCAGGATGAAACACCAGTGTGAAAACACCCAGCAGAGTTTATAAGGAAAAGGAAACCTCCTTAATAATGCAAATTGCATTTGGGATAGAAGAATGGCAAAATTGTTCATGCCCTAAGCACCTCAAAGGTTTAGAGAGGGCTGCTTGGAGATTTTAGTGCTCGGGGAGGCAATTATTCATCATTTCTGCTCATTGATGTCTTTACTGGACCTTCTTGTTCCCTGCCCGGGTGCTGGGAGGAGGGAGGCTCGGAGGGGGTGCCCAGCAGCCAACCTGCTCTGGGAAATTGCCCATTACTCTTGCTGTAAATCTCAGTATCTTCCTTGTTCCCTCAGTAAACATTGATTTATGAGGATCTGGATGTGGACGGACAGTTTGTGATTGGGTGTAGTGCTCTCGTGTAGAGAATTTACTCCACATCAACAGAAAATTATTTCTGAAACTCCTCTGGTCATTAGTTCCTGTTAGGCAGTGCTTGGTGGAGTGCCAGAGTGTGGAGGAAGGATCTGTGGCACCTTCCCTGTCCTCACTCACACCAGAGCCAGAGGAAACCCTCTGGAAAATCCGTCTGCGCTCCCCACGCCCGTTTGTGGCAGAGATCACATCTGTAGCACAGGGAGTGAGTTCTCATGGCCCAGAGTGCTGCCCATCTGCCAGTCACTGTGGCTGAAGTGTTACTTGCGGGTGCAGTTGTTGCTGTTCCTTTCCTTCAGCATTTTTTTCATGTTTTTGTTATGCCTGATTGCATTTGGCTTTGTGTCTGCTCGCTGTGTATGTACAGATTTTCTGTTCTCATCTTTTATATGACTGGAATTTAACTATACATTGGGGACTGAAATCCCTGACAGTAAATGCTGCTTCTTTGCCTTTTCTTCAATTTATACAGGAACTCAGAATATTTTTCCTGGTGAACATTTTTTTTTTTTTCTCCCAGAAAATAAATACATAGGGACTATGTGCCTAATGGGCGGGAAAGCTGGGTCTCATCCTGTGGTCACAAGGGAGAAGAGATAAAATGTCCAAAGAATAATCACCAAAATTTGATGTATAACCTAAGCTTATCCAGATGGGAAAGGAGATATCTCAATCACTGAAGATTGCCTGGTGCATGCTGAATGACACTTTCTATTGTCCGTGAGCAACAAATGGATGGAGGGAGCATTAAAAGTCCCCTGCTTATCTTCCTCAGGTTATTTATTGTCTGGAACAGACTGCACCCACAGCTATTGAAAGAAAAGGGTGTTTGTGATGGTCCTTCTGTTTGCAACTCCTTCGTGCCTCTTCACTGAGCATCAAATGCAGGGGACAGGCAGCCCCCACCTTTCTGCTTGTCCTCTGTTAATTCAGGCAACAGAGTCCTTAAATTTTGTCAGAATCTTCCTACAGATTGCAATTGTGTCTGTGCTACATCACCTCTGCTCTGGCAAATGATTCTTAAGCCTTTTCAGGGAGCATCAAAACACCACAGTGTTTCCCAGACATCGGTAAATTACTGAGTTAATTAATTCCCACTCAGACGCTTATCTAAAACTGGTTCCAGATGAGCGTTCAGGAGTTTTTCCCCTTCCCCTCTGCAGGGCAGTCAGAGGAGCATTTGTGGTGTAGCTGGAATTGTTGAAGCATCACATCCCTTTATCACTGCCCCCTCACCTGAAACATAATTAGTGACTGTGTGAGCACACTGAGCCCATTTTCATGCAAAATCAGGTTAAGATGAATCTCTGCCAGTGATGGCAGCTCACAGGAGAGGACAGAGAACATCTCACAGCTCTCAAACTCCTGCAGAAATATTTCTCTCACCATGTTTTTAGCTCATGAGATGATGCTTTCTTGCTGATTAATACCATGAGGGATTTTGCTACGTCAATTCATATATGTTAATCAGCTTATCATGTCTTTTTATTTTTTAAAAAATTGGAAAAAAAAAAAAAAAAAGGCCTCAAGCCCTCCAACTGGTCTGAATTCCTCATCTTAGATGATGGGAACAGGAACCCAGTAGGGAGTTTCTCCAGCCAGTTTGCCTCGTGCATGGTTCACTCAGTGGGATTCCTTTCTGTTAGTCCTTTTCACTCACTTCAATTTCACACGCATTCAAGAGCTATGTGTATTTTTTTTTTTCACCCTCTGATTCAAATCACAAAGAAAGCTGCAATCAGGCAAACTTTTCAGACACGCTCTCTGGGGACTGGCACAGCGAGGTTCACATGGGTTCAGATGAGAATAAAGTGGGACTGGGCAGGAGGAGGACAAGCAGATTCAGAGGTAAAATTGAGCAAATCAGACAGTGGAAAGTTTCAAAAGTTCTTGGAAGGCAAGTGGTTATCAAAGACATGAAAAGGAAAGCCTGGTTTTGACAGAAGAATGATATGGAGGTCAGGGCAGGTGCGGCTTTGGACAATGCATTGGCTCCAAGATGGTTTTGAAAGAAAGGATAATGATTCACCCTGCTGAAGGATTTGTGCAAGGAAAAAGCGGTGGGGAGTAGAGGTTTTTCAGTTCCTAGAAGATTCCCACAATGTTCCTTCCTGATTATTATTGTCAGATTTTTAAGTATTTCTAGACAGGCAGCAGTGAAGGTTACTTCAGCCTGCAAAGGGAGCAGCCCTAATAAGCACATAGAGATTTTTAATTAGAAATTCCAGTAGATGTTACATTTTCCAGTGTTTCTTCCTGTTTGCTTCGTGGAGCTCACAGAATGAAAGTCCACCTCTTGGTCAGGTTATCCCCAGCTTTCCAGGCCATTTCATAGCAAGCAAAGGAAAAAAAAAGGTGTTGGGACCTCATGTCCTCCTGAGAGGCAGATGATGCCTCATGGGGTACCTGCATCAATTGTTTATTGGAAATAACAGTATTTAAAAAAACCACTTGGGTATTTTAGCCAGTGTTTACTTCAAGGAGGGTTTTTTTCTGTTTGTAAAAGTGACCACAAGGAATGGAATAAGGAGCAAGGATCCAGCTCTGACCACCCGCATGCAGGAGTCTCTGGGTTACTGTGTGAGTGGGCTCTGCAGGAGAGCCGTGCCCCCTGACGTGTGGTGCTTTCTCTGGCAGGGTACCACATCTCCTGGGAGGTGTACGGCAGGAACGAGTCCCGCCTGGCCCGCACGCTGTCCAACAGCACCCTGGAGTACAAGATCACAGGGCTGGCGTCCCTCACCACCTACACCATCGAGGTGGCGGCCGTGACCGCCCAGGGCAGCGGCTGGGTCACCTCCTCCACCATCTCCTCTGGAGTGCCCCCAGGTTGGTGAACCTGCAGGAAACAAAACAAAATGTGCTCGTTCTTTGTGCTTTTGTGTTCCAAAGGTCGCAGGTTGCTTCGGTTCAGCAGTAATAAAAGTTATTTTATTTGTAAAGTGCTGGAATTCTTCTTGTAAGTTAAATTTGATTTTTGGAACAGACTGAAATGTTAACGTGAAGACATTTGCAGGTTGAAATTTCCAGGAAGTTGAGGCTATTTAATACAAATACAAAAAAAAGTTGTAGGTTATGACAATGGAATGGACAAAGTAATAAAGTGGATACAATACTGAATCTCTTGACATTTCCAAAGTGACATCAGAATGAAGCCTGAATCAATTCAAAAGGTGTTGCTTTGGGGGAAGAAATAGAGTTTGGGTGATATTAAACAGGAAAGGATTTTCCATGTGGAAGTAGTATAGCTTATGTCAACTATGAGTGTTTCACTTGTATAGTGAAACTGAAATCTTGTTTACAAGAATTTGAAGCTGTGCCTGATAAAAGGTTTGAGAGGAGGCAGTTCTATCCCACATTGTCTGAGTTACCATTTGGGCACCTGTACATTTACCCTTCTTGTAATTTGTTTCTAAAATTTTACACTCTGCCTCATCCAGTACAAAGAGCAAACTGAACAGCCAATTCATACCTCAAACAAGCAGTTTCAGTTAATATATAGGTTATAGAAGTAGAATTTTCCAAAGTGGAGCAGTTATTGTCCATCACTGAGGGAATCCAGTTTTTCTTTCTCAAGCATTTTTAAACTTTTCTGTATGTCCTAAAGTACGTTTGCCCTTCTTCTCCCTAAGCATAGGTAATTGTGACAAGTTGTAGGCTGGATCAATGCCATGATATCTGATGGCAGGATGCCTGCCAGATAACAGCATTATCCCACTTGGGCAGGGTTGTTTTATCGATCGTGGTTCCCACAAATGTGAAGTAAAAATCAAGAAATACTGGGTATTGTTGCATACTTGAAATATATGCCAAAAACCTGCCCATTTTTTGGCCTGTTGCATTTGCATTATCATAAAATTACAGAATGGTTTAGGCTGGAAGGGACCTGAGAGATAATTTAGTTCCAACCCCCTGCCATGGGCAGGGACACCTTCCACTAGATAATTACTGATTATAATAGTTATTTCCATTTGTTATAAATGCAGGTAACTATTGGGAATTTATTCTAAACACTCTGTATTCAATCTCTTTCCTAGACTTGCCTTTGTTGTTAATTCAGATGATATTAAAAATGTAAATGCCACTGTAATCTTGACTGATGGGAGGCAAATATGTGATTGGGGCTGCAGATTTTTCCTTGTAGGAGGCCACCCTCTGTATTTGCTACAGGAATATAAATAAAAAAATCATCTACTTTAATCAGGCATCAGAAATGCCCTGGAAAACCCAGCTATTACAGGCCAATATAAATACACTACCCAAAACTTTGAGTCTTTTTCTATTGTTAGTTGTATGTCCTCTAAGAAGTAAATAAAAATTATTGTCATTTAATTCTGGGGAAACAGAAGTACAGTGGAATTAGGTGACTTGGCCCACCTGGAGCTGGGAAGTGCCTTTCCCCCGGGACCATCAGGTTTTTCACTGGGAAGCTTCTCTAAAATATTACCTGTAATTCTGCAGATGGGCTCTTTCTTTTCTCATGTGATCTGTAAAAATGTGATCCAAGCTCAAAGCAGCAGAAATAGTAACACTGTGTGTGATACTCTGCCAAAAAGAAAAGAAAAATAACTACAATTGGGGCAAAAAGGCACTTTTCTCTGTGTTTTATATGCTGGAAACTGAATGTCAACTTGTGTTACTGGATCCTAGACAAAGAGTGTTTCTACCTCTCATTTACTTTTGTGTTTCTCCAGAGCTTCCAGGTGCTCCGACCAACCTGGTGATTTCCAACATCAGCCCTCGCTCTGCCACACTTCAGTTCCGCCCAGGATACGATGGCAAAACCTCCATCTCCAAGTGGATAGTGGAAGGCCAGGTATGTCCCTGACAAAACTCTCTTAATGAAGTTTCTGAGGGGGTAAAGAGAGCCTAACAAATGAATTGCTGTTGGGATTGCAGTTTTTTTTAACCTTGGACCAGAGCTCCTCTGTAAATGGCCTGGGGGGGTTGTCCAGGGGGTCCTGGGGAGATTGGGATCCAGGGGAGTTTGAGAGGCTCAGCTGAGAAATGTCTGTGTCAGCCAGGGAGAAAAGGGTCAGACGAATGCTGGAACTCCTGTTCAAAGGAACAAGAAAAAACTGTGATATATAAGATATATGTATATATATTTATATATGAGAATGCTTAACCTTTAAATAATTCCCATGGGTTTTTGTAAAGCTGGTTTTATTTATGTTCAGAAGCACACCATAAACAGCACACACAGCAGAGCTTTAGTCCATGCATTTATTCTAAAAAGGATTTGAAACTTGTGTTTAGCTTCTGTGAGGTGTCTTTTCAAAAGTTTGGAATTATTATCTTATAGATTCAGAAGTACAGGAAGAATTGCACTGAACAGTAAAGATACCATTATTCATGAGATTGAGTGTATTTTTCTATCTTGTAATGGAATGTACCAAGGTTTTCTATCCAGGCCTCTAGATATGAATAGGATGAATTCTCTTCTTCATCAGCTTTAAACAATATCCCTCTTTCTGCTGTCATTATGCCTTGGAGGAGTTATATATTCCTCATTTGTTCTCCTGACAGATGAGCTTTGCTTCTTCCTTTCCACCCACAGATCTTTATAAATAATATAATCTGTTTTTAAGACCAAATGTTGGACTTCTTAAATCACCGTCACCACTTAGACATGTTGATACAATCACTTCACTTGGTAATGAGATTGTTGTGAACAAGTTGGTACATTTTGTGCCATTTATATACACATTATGGCATATTACAGAATTAAACACCAAAATCCAATAATATGGTGGCTTAGCACATTCTGAGGAGCATTTTCCTGCTGGAGCACCACATCAATATTGCGAGGAATTTGTTAATTCAGTGAGTTGCGGAATGCTACTGAAGTGAAGCAAATTTGAATGCTTTAAAACTGCAGTGATAATTACCATGAAGTTCATCTGCATCCTTGAAGAGCCCTGGGTACAAACAGTGGTTTGAACAGCCCTCGGTGTGCAGGGAGGGAAGGGAGGGTCTTTCTTGTTCACAAACCCTCAGCAACACCTCATGCATTTCTAGAAAATTCCAGAGGTTCGTGGTTCTGATAGATCCAGGAATTATTTGCTCCTTTTGGGGCAGGGCCATAGCAAAGTCCTTGTGGGGTCTGGGCAGTCCTTTTAACCACGGCAACCCTGCAAGTTTCTCCTGCACCACACCTCACTGCTCAGCTTCAGCAGAAGAAGAAATGTTGCTCCTGGTGGATTTCAGGAAAAAATAAAAATTCTTGCTCACCTGATTAATGAAAATCAGTTCAGGTATGCAGAGAAATTGGTGAGTCCTTAAGGAAAGAGCAAATCCTGTTTCCAGGATGACAGCTGCATATAATCCTTTGTTCACAGCCCCTTTCTGCCAGCACTCCTCTCAAACTCTTTCTCTCTGAAAGTGCAATTTCACAGCACTTTCAGCCAATCTAAGCCAGAGCTTTTGTTGTCCTGCTCCTGCTCCCTCTCCCCATCCCACTTACCAAGACTTTCCTCCTCCTGCCTTCTGTGTGCAGTGACACAGGATCAGCCCTGGAGCTGCAGTGAGCTTTGATCCAGCCAAGAACAAATGAGTTTCAAACAGATCAACTCTGCCCAGGCTGTTTGTGATCAGAACATCACTCTAAGGGGAAGGGGTGTGAATATGGCACTGGGAGCAGAGATAAGGGCAGCAATGCCTCTGTCTCCACTTGGATCCAAGCCCACCTTTCAAAGAGACACAAGCTTTTGCAAAATTGCTGCCAGTGACACCCCAGTCTCCATTTCTGCTTTTCATGTGTCTGTTCTAAGCTGGGATATGTCCATGCTGGGGTGCAGGCTGCTGTTGCAACATCTGTATTTTAGGATGGACAGCCATAATTGCTCCCTAGGATGTGTTGGATTGAAGGGCAGTGCCTGTACAATACTGAAATGGAGGGAGGGTTTTTGTCCTTCTGGAATTTTCATTCACTGACCCATGTACAGCTTTTAATAGCAGTGTTAAGTGTTTCATGCCTTGGCATTAAATTAAAAGCCACTTAAGGGGTGGTTTTGCACACTCTGATTTTAAAGCTGATGGTATTGCCAAGGGACAGGACGACATTTAGCTATAAAACACTAATCTGGAAGTTGGGCACTTCATCTGTGTCCCTCCCTCACTGTAAGATGGGCAACACCTTTGCTTTGGACATCCCTGATAATTCTGACTCTTCATCTCTGCTGGGAATGTTCCTTTCACTCTCAATATCTGAGTCCTTACAGACAAAATTCAGCTGTTTTATATTCACATACACAACCAACCTGCCACCAACGTGTTTTTCTTCTTTGTTCCTTTATTTGGCAGAAAGCTTCCGTGGTGAGGGCAGGTCTAGAAAATGTTCCAAGTGCTCCAGCTTGGCTGAGAGCCATTTTTGAAGTCTGATACTTCATGAACAATTTGGATGAGAAACACAGCTGGGAATTCCAGCTGACGTGAAATTTTGTGCATCTGGCCTTGGTTTCTGCTTTTTGTGCCTGGGTGTAAATTCATGGGAGCCACTGTGGAACTAATTCTCAATTATGTCAATGAACATGAGAGGAGATCAAGTCTTTAAGAGTTTAGTGTTCATAGATACTGAAATATCAAGCGTTAAAAATCCCATTTCTGTTTCTAGCAAAGGTACAGTCTGTACTTTTGAAGGGATTTTTTTTTTTAAAAATCACTAGATTGTTTCTTTTCCATCTTCTTTATCTTGACTCAGGACTGCAGGAAACTGGATTTTCAGACAACTACAAAAATGCACCAATGCTGTTTAAAAAATACTTCTAACATTTTTTTTCTATTACATAGAGTATAATCTAAAGGGAAGAGGCTCAAATGTAATATGAAGGTTCCACTGACACTTGTTCAGAGGGACCAGCAGTCCCCCTGCCCTGTGGCATTGACACTCACAGGTAACTTGTTCCTCCACAAAGAATTTCAGTAAATCCTTCCAGCCATCCTGTCCTCTCAGATGCACTTAGAGGATATATTGCAAACATGGTTTTTGGCAATTTTCAGCCAGGAATGACTACAAATCCCTGCTGGTGTTCATGTAGTTTCATGTTTGCACTCTCAGTCTCTCGCAATCCAGCTTCTTATTTTTCTTGTGTTGGCTTTTTCCTGGGGTTTTGTCAGGAGAAGTTATGGGTTGGAAGAGACCTTGAGGATCACCAAGTTTCAGCCCATCCTGACGGTGCTTTGGTGGGTGTTCAGTCCATACCATCGAGCTGATTACAGAATCTGGGGTGACTTCTGCCCAATTTGGTGTATTTTTCTGGTGATTAACGTTATTTGCAGGCCACAGAAAAGCTGCAGAATGGCTGAAAGGCATTTCCGAAGAGGTATAGCATTTCCTGGAGCTGTGAGTGTATGGGCTATTATAGACAGTTTTTGCTTAAAGCCTTTCTGCTGTTTTTAGAGAGATTTTTGTGTGAATGTCATGGTGAGCAGGAGCAGAGTTTCAAAGTGCTAAAATCTTTAAAGTATTATCTCTGTGTTCCCTTCTAAAGCTGTGAGTTGGGAAAGAAGTTGCAAGTTTAACCATGAATTTGTCTGGTTCTGTGGGTGAAGTCAGTGACCCAGATAGGATTCATCCATTGCACCAGGTGATTCTCCTGGTGTCGTTTTCACTTCAGGGCTGGTAAATAAAGTGTCTGAAACTCTGACAGTTTTATGCCTTTGACAATCTCTAAATCAAAAATGGCTGAATCGATGTAAGGATTTAGTGAGAAAAAAAATTGCACCCGGGCTGACATCCCGTGAACCGAATTTCTCCCAAAGCGATTTCAAATGTGTGAGTTATGGACCTCTAAAACGAAAACTCTGACACATCTTGAACTATAGTCGGACACAGGGTACCTCTATAATGTACAGAAACATTGTGTTTTCCTTTCCTGCAGTTAGTACTTCGTAACTGACATTTTGGAGGCAGTGCTGTCTTATACAAATGATGTTTTCATTCCGAATTTTAATTTTTTGTTGTTTTTTTTTTTGAAGTCGGAATTCTGCAACTTTGCTCATGCAGTGCATTCCATCAGAAAACACTGAGTCATTTTATAAAATATGCAACAATTGCCTTTTAAGGAATGGAGAAATTAATGCATGGAGAAGTAAAGGGTTCTGACATCACTTCCAATATTGTTTTATACTGTCTCATTTCTGCAATAATAAAGGAAGATGCCCTTTTATCAGATGTATTGCCTTGGGAGCAGCTGAGGGACAGGGATGAATCTGTGCTAAGCACTGATGGCTGATGGTTATGAGCATGCTGTGAAGTGTCTCGGGGGACAGAGGTGTTTTTATTGTGGCAGTCTTGGGTCCCTGGGGGCTGTGGCCCCATGGCACAGAGCTGGGATGATGCTGAGTGCATTCCTCGAGGAGTTTTTCTGCTGAAGCAACAGAAAAGCAGTTGGTTCCTCATCTGCCTCCCAAAACAAAGCACCCACGAGTGTGTGTGATCTGTCAACAAACACCATCCTGCTCTGAAGTGTGCATACACTGTTAGCCAAAAAAACAGCTACAAGAAAGGAGCCTTTAACTTCACTTGACGTTCTGCAGAGCGGCTCAGAGTGGGCTCTCTTGCCCCTCAAAGCACTCTTTTATCCCAACCACTGCCCGTGGTTCTTTCTGCCCCGTGGGAATCCCTTTGTACTCTGATACTTGAAACTGATACGTTTCCTCTGATCTGACATCAGAGTGTTGCAGCAAAAATAATTTCCTTTTCCTTCCAGAGCCTGAAATTTGGAATCTGCTATAGATTTTGGGGAAGTTAAAAATATAAAGTCCATCACTGAAGGACTGAAGGTTTTCTTCTAAGGCTTGCTTCTGAGAATACATACATACATATATATATATCTCTATATATTTATATTTTTAAAATAAATAAATGAAACTTCTTTTGCACAACATGGACCTAGTACAAGATCTTTAATGTTTCCACCTTTGTAGCCCACCAAGAAATGTCTCATGAAGTCAATGTCAGCCCTGCTGAGCCATGTGGTTTTTTAATGTGTATTAACGTCCTGCCTGCTCTGCACAGCAATTGCAACCTGTGGGCTTTTTTTTTTTTTTCATTCTTTTGTTAGGCAAGAAATATTTTAAAAAGCTCTTACTGCTCTTAGAATACAAAAAAAAGACAACTTAGTCACCACTGGAGATTATTTGCAGGCTCCAGAGCACTGTGGATTGTTGCTATACAATTACTGCAGCACTTGGAGGTGAAGCTGTTAAATGCAAGATTTGCGAAAATAAGCATTTACTGTAGACTTCCTACAGTATTAATAGAAAACTCATTTAATAAAAAGTGTTCTCTGTTTCCTTGACTGAAACCAACCCTCTCATCCTTTATTTCTTTGTATAGGGTTGGGAGTTTTTGTTTGCTTGTTTGTTTTAATTCTCTTTATCAACTCTTTGTTCTCCAGGTTCAGTTTAGGGATGTTCTGTTTTACCATGCAGACTTGTTTCAACTTGTTTCCCTTCAGCTTCTACATCCATGGGCTTCACTACAATTTATGGAGCTTACTTAGGACTGGGAATTTTAAAAGGTCCACAGTCTTCACTACCATCTATTTTCTATGTTGTTTAGTGTGTGGCAGCGATCTTGATCCCCAGCAAATCTGAAAGGCCCATCAAGACCTGTTCAGCCACATCCTCCATGGAATCAGTGCCCTGCTGGGAAGATCAGAGAGGCTTCTTTCCACAGTGCAATGTCGAACTTATTTCTTTGGCCTAATTTTCTTTGTGTCATTTCTTCATGCACAAACATAAATATGCAGCACATCAAGTCCTGGGTGAGCGAAGAACTAAAACATCTATAAATAAATCAGGCTGCTTCTCCTGAAGGGGGGAAGAAAAAAAAAAGAAAGAGTGAATGAAACCTAATTTTCTATTTGAAGTACTTGGGGTATGCGAGATACTTTGGGCTGTGGTGCCTATCGAGTGTTTGACAGCGTCTGTGGCTGGAACTCATACACAGAACTTGCAAGCGATCTGTTTAAAAAAGATTAAAGGAAATAGCTCTTTACACAGTGGGTTGTGAGCTCCTGGAATGTGTTGCCTCAGCAGCCTGCGGGAGTAGATAGTGTCAATAGGTTAAAAGAGGATAAGGTGTCTTCGTGGATGTTTAGTCTGTGAGCAGACACTGAAGGGGAGCAGCTGCCCTGTCAGGTACCCTCTGCCATCCTCCAGCCCCTGACTGCGGATGCAGGGCCAGGGAATTTAGCTACACTCACCCTGTGTGGCAGGGGTGGAGCACCAGAGGAACGTGCTCAGTGCTAGGCAGTTATTGCAGGCGCCTTGCCTGAGCTCCCCTGGTTTTCGGTACGTGTGAATCTCCAAAATGAAGCCCAGCCATCCAGCCCCTCTCTTCTCCCCTTCTCCACACTCCTCCCATGGCTCTCAGGCACAGCCCTGCCCACGGATGCTGCATCTTCCAGGTCAGGCCCTGGCCTTTCTCTCATTCCCTGTTGGCTTCCTTTTGAGTCCAGATTCACCTTCATTTAATCTCCAGAAAGCTGCATGGAAAGCAATGCTCAATTCTCATCGTTGTTTAGACTCCTCTGACACCATAGCAGAGGGCCCATATTGGGCAACATGTTGTGATTAATTAATACAAAGGATTGCACATGGAAAAGTCTGGTCTAAGTGCAGAGCAGCAGATGAGGTTAAAACACTTTTGTTCTTTGACTTTGTTCTTGTTTCTCTGTCTTCATTTCCATGGCATTTTGCCTCCATTGAGACTTATTTAGTATGCATCAGTTCCTGCAAGTTATTATCAAGGCTATTTTTCATTCTCTTATATTACTACTTGATACTTTTGTATTGTGGCAGGAAGATTGAACAGGGTATTATTGCTCTCCTGGTGTTTTTTCTGGAATGGATCTTATCGCAGGATCCACTGAAGTCCCAACAGGTACAAGGAGACTTGGCTAACTTGGCTGTGTTTTCTCTTTACAAGTAACTAGTGCCTCATCATATAAAAATTTAGTATTAACCAGATAAAATGTGTTTAACAGCATTTGTGCTTCCACTGCTGTGATGACACATATCGTACAAGAGGTTATATACATTTATTTTTATATATATTTACATATTGTATTCCTTCTCACCTTTCCCTTGTACAGGTTGGTGTGCTGGGTGATGAAGAAGAATTGGTGAGGTTATATGTATTTATTTTTATATATATTTAGATATTGAATTCCTTCTTACCTCCCCCTTGTACAGGTTGGTGTGCTGGGTGATGAAGAAGAATGGGTGAGGTTATATGTATTTATTTTTATATATATTTAGATATTGTATTCCTTCTTACCTCCCCCTTGTACAGGTTGGTGTGCTGGGTGATGAAGAAGAATGGGTGACTCTTCATGAGGTGGAGAATGAACCTGATGCTCAGATGCTGGAGGTACCAAACCTCACTCCTTACACTCACTACAGGTAAGAACAGCAGGTAATTAGCTGTAACATGGAGAAAAAAGAAAAAAAAAGGGGGTAAATAGTGGCATGGAACAGCTTTCCTAATCAGAAACATCTGGCTGTGTTTTATAATCTGAACAAAAGGGAAAAGGTTTGCTGTTTTCATAGGTTATACTTTAAATTACTGATCTGATATTGTTAATTGTAACTTACACACAATCCAGTTGATGACATTAAGAAGGAAATTCAAGTGCCCAGTGAAATGCTTTTACAAGTAACTGCTATCCTGTGACTTCCCTCCTTGAAGGGAGCACCAATGGAACATCAGCCGGTGACAAATCAATTGTAGTTAAACTGGTGCAAACCTGTAATTACATATTTGCATCAGCTTAAACACCACTTTATTGATTTAACTTAATTTGGTAACATCAGTTAGATGAAACCTTTGTTTATAAGAATTTACCAAGTTAAGCTTAATAGATATAAGCAATGCCTGAAGTGATTGAGGTGACTCTGCATTGTGGGTGCACCCCAGTTAAACAAGATTGATTTTTAAATCAATCCAATCCAAGCGATGCCGTGGTATAGACAAGATTGGAGAATTTGAGGTACTCAGCCCTAATGGAAAACACTTTCATGATCCAGCTTGCTAATGCAGAGGCTGGTGGAAAGGAGATCTAGTGGCAAGTGTTAAATCAGCTCACTAGAAACTTGTCCATTTTGTGCTGGCTGAAGGCACTATTAACTAACCCATGTGCTGTTGTAAGCCAGGAGTAGGTGCAGCCAAGGAGAGCTCGTGTAATTTACAGCTGACTCAGTGCTGGCATGTTAATTTTCTTCCCTTGGTCACAAACCTAGGAACATATTGAATTTCTCACTTACTCTCCACTGAAGTGTTTTAAACCTCATCTTCCAGAGCTAAACGTTTTACTAAAAGGTCTTTGAAATTTTTTTTGAACTTGAGCAGAGATTTCTGATGCAGAGGTTTAGGGAAATTATCTTCAGGTTAAGAGGATTTTGCTCTCCTCATAAAGGTGGATCCTTAAATTTGAAAAGGCAGCGGTGAGCAGTGAAGTGCAGGTTGTACCACAGGTCAAGGTTCACTGTCCAGGAAGAATAAGGAAAACTTGCACACCCAGCCAGGTCTATGGAGAAACATCTTTGGGATAGCAAATAATGAAGGAGAATATGAGAAATTTGGGGTGATTTTTTTTCCCCAGTTGTTAAACTTTTTGGTTTATTTTATTACTACATCTCATTTCTCTCTTGTATTCATTTAATTCTGGAGTGATCCCAGTTATGCTAAGATCTTTCACACATCCAGTTCCCCTTTGATTTTTTTTTTTTTCATTTTAAGGCAACTCCTTGAATTTTGCCTGGTTTTTTTCTCTCCTGCACACACTGATAGGAGCTTTTTTGGTTTTCCTTCGGTGTTGAGCTATTTTATACAAATTTTTGAAACCTAGAAAGCTGTTGCCAAATGGATTTGTTGTCCCCTGATCAACTTCAGTCACTGCCCACTGAGGAAATGCATGGTGAGAGCTGATTATCAGAGCACATCTTTACAGGCCATTCTTCTTTTCTCTGTTTTGGGCCACTGTTTGAGAGTGAAATCAGGACAGTATTTGTTTGCTGTGTTTCCTTCAGTGCAATTTGGAGGGAGATCAGAGCACGTAAATAAACACTGCTGTCTTGACTGCCCCATCCTTTTCCCAAATTCAGCCATTCAGTCCAAAAATTAAGTGTTTAATATGAGCAGGTCACATATTTATGTGCAAGTGCTGTGTGCTTCCAATTGCTTGTGATGGGTGAGAGTATCTGAAATGTACAGCACATCTTAATTACGTGGTGCTCCTTGTAAAAAAGATTTCCCTAAATCTTTTGTGACCCAATAAGGATTTCTATTGTAGTAGAGATGGTTTCAAGCAGACAGGGTATTTTTTAAAGATGCATATCCATATTAAATAACTTAATCTTTCTTGTGCAGGAAGGCTGAAAATGCAGCACAGGGATAAATCAGCCTCTTTCAACGAGTAATTGAGGGGAAATGTTATCACCAGTATATTTTTTATATTGACAGGGAATGAGACTATCCAAAGTTTGATATTTTAATACCTTTCTGAATGTATTGTATGAGCATCGCCAGAGAAAATCACTTACTGCCAGCATAAGCTCATCAGGCTTGGTATAATTAACATAAATTTCTCACACAAATACCTAAGTTTCTAATAGACCCTAAGCTAATCTCATTTTCATTTTTTAAATACCTGAGAGGATCTGAAAGCAGTTACCATCAAGCATTCAGCAGCGAATACAAAGGGGACCTGCGTGCAGCGACCTTCGCGGAGCGTTCAGAAAGCCCTTAATTTGTATTTTTCCATCCCTCCTCCCGCCCTGGAGAAGTGAGGGAACGTTCCCTGTGATGCCGGAATGATTTTTGCCTTTTTTCTTTTATGTATTTGTAACCTTTCCAGTACTTTTCCCTACCCTTTTCCTCAGATAGAAAGGCCAAACACATTCCAGAGCTCCAAATCCTGGGGTGGGGACAAGGCCCCTCTCCTGTTTTGGTTCTTCCTGGGAACCAAGGTTGAGAACAAGATCTTGAAGATCCTTATATTTTCACAAAGAAGTCCAATTAGTGCTAAGAGTGGGGGGCTCCAGAGAAGGGGCTTGACCTGGGGGGAATTGCATCCCCACTCATCTTCCGAACTGGTGCTTTTTATCAACTGTGCTAATTTCCTAAAACCTATCAAACTGTATTCACCCCTGTGGGGGTGGGCTTTTGTGGATATTCTTCCACAACTGGAGCTCCAAGAAAGATCCACTTTTACATTACCTTCTCTTCTAAAATTCTCTCGAGTTTCATTTCTAGGCCGAAAAGGGCAACGCGCGAGCCCTGACGGCAGCGCCCGCTGCCTCTCTCGCCCTGCTGCAGGTTCCGGATGCGGCAGGTGAACGTGGTGGGCCGCAGCCCCCTGAGCCAGCCCTCGCGGGTCATCCAGACCCTGCAGGCCCCGCCGGACGTGGCCCCCGGCAGCGTCACCGTGCGCACGGCCAGCGAGACCAGCCTGTGGCTGCGATGGGTGGTGAGCAGCTCGGGGATGTGGGATGGAGGGGGGAGATGGGGCAGGCATGGGGCTGCTCCCTCAGGGCCAGGCCGGCCCTCACAAAGTGCCTCCTCCTCGCGCTCGGAGTGAAGGAGTAACGGCCAAATCGTTTCCTTTTCCAGAGCAGTCAGAAATCTGAGCCTTGCCTTAAGTGCCTTATTAATCAAATAAATTGCCTACTGCCGCGGTTTCTGCCGCTGCATCGGGGGAATGTGGCTTTGTGTAAAAGCTCGGCTTTGAGGGGCTCCAGGAGCGCGGCCTGGGCCAACATGGGGGGCAGCAATGGAGCACTCGATTTGCTCTGTGCACCTCGGCCGTGGGCAGCATCCTGTGCTCCTCAGCAGCAGCAAGGCTGGCACTGCTGTGGGAAGGTTAGATTTAGCTGAAACAGTGTGGAGTTATGCACTAAAATGCAGAAATAAATGATTAATTGTGAAGATGCGGCAATTGCTGACATGGTTGTGCCCCTTCGCCTGTCTCAGTCACCTGCAGAGTTGCCACGTTGGGATTTACTTGGCAATTAACCTGCTCCAGAATGGTTTTCTTCACCCCTGTTAGGCAGAATTTTCCACCGGGGCTACTGTGGTGTGAAGTTGATGAAGCACAGGTTTCCTTTTGCCCAAATGTTAGCTTTTCCATGCATAAACTCATTATGGCTGGAAGTCAAAATCAAGCTGGGAACAAGAGGGTTTTTCTCCTGTTGGAAAGGAATAATTCCAGTTTCTCAACAGGGTGCTGCACTTAATTCTGAGCCTTGCCAGACCAAAACATGGAGCTTGAAAGTGTCACCTCACTACCCACAGAAGAGCCATTGCAGTTCCTTTGATAGGCCCCACAGAACTCTGTCATGGCTTTTCCATGTGAATAATATGCCCACATTGGTATTGTATCCAGACCTGCATACCTTCCATCAAAATGAGCTCCAAGATGTTTTAAGAGACTTTAAAACATTAAGGTTGTGCTACCTGGGAGCCTGTTTTCCTTGAGTCAAACTATTCAGGGTTCAGGAGGAGCAACAGCTACGGCTAAAAATGACCTGATAAATGCTTTTCATGCTTAATAACATCAATATTTGAAAGTGTTTAATCTCTTTTATTTCAAGACCTGCAGGTGAATCTGTTTTCCCCTGGGAGCTGGGAATTCCTCCCTTCCTACAGAATGAGGGTCACGTTTCTAGCCCTGCATGCCTGCGGGGTAGAGTCTTCTAAACTGTGAAATGTTAATGTGTATCCAGCTTTCCCAGTGAATCAGAACCGAATCTCAGCCATCCGTGGCATCGTGTAGTTAGTTTTACAGCAGAAAAACTCCAAACTTCGTGAAGTAGGCTAATTATTTCATATTTTAATCTCTGAAATTGCTTGGGGAGTTAGAATACTAGAATAAATCTCTGCTGATAAATGAGTAGGCAGAGAGTCAGTAAAAAAAAGTAAAAAATGTACGATAAATGAATTTGTCACATGCTTCAGCAATTTATCATTCATTTCCATAATTAATCACAAAGCTCTGAAATATATTGTATTCATATCATCTCTGTTGATACACCCACAGCAAATGGCTTTGGTTTTGTGAGCAAACCTACTTGGTTCAAAATTAAGGTAAAAATCAAAAGAAAAGTCCAAGCAGCACAGAAATGCAGAGATCATGAGGCACAAAACAGAAAATCAACCTCTTGACCTTTTTTGCCTCCCTACGGCCTTACCTGAGTTCAGGCAGTGGTGGAACGTGGCGTGGGGAGCCCTGGCTGTGCGTTCTGACGGGAATATTGTGTTTTGCTGTGTCACCCGCCAGCCGCTCCCCGACACGCAGTACAACGGGAACCCCGAGTCCGTGGGGTACAGGATCCGCGTGTGGCGGGGGGACCTGGCGGCCCCAGCCCTGCTGAAGGTCATCGCTGACCGCCTGGCGCGGGAGTGCACGGTGGAGGAGCTGCAGGAGTGGACAGAGTACGAGCTGCAGATCCAGGCCTTCAACGCCATCGGGGCAGGGCCCTGGAGCGAGGCTGTCCGAGGGCGGACGCGGGAGTCGGGTGAGTCCAAGCACCACATCTGCCAGCAAAAAAACCCAAGAATTTCACCACTTTTTTGCCCTTTTGCTCCAGTTTTAATTTTTTTTTTGTTTGGTGGTTGGGTGGGGTTTTTTTTGCTTGCTGAACCATTAAATCTGAAATGAAATTAAAAAAAAAAACAATCTGGAGATGCACTGAAGGCAAAAAGACATATAGATATTTGAAGGGGTTATTTCTTTTTTTTTATTCCTACCCTGCAAATTTTTGATTTAAAGCAAACAAAACAACCTCTCCCCATTTCTGCCCCAGCATGGACAGAACAAGGAGAAGCTTGGATAGAGACTTCTCTGTCTGAGTTTCTCATGCCTCCTCTTCCTCCCCAGTACTCCATTTCCCCTAATCCTCCCCTTTTCCCTGTCTGCTTCTAGGCTGAGGCACATTTTCTCACAGCTGTGGTTACCTGAGATTTCATTTCAAGCACCAAATAATTCTGAAAGGGCACAAGTCACGTTAGAGAGCTGATTGCACAGAGAGAAATAAAATAATTACCTGAGCTTTTGATGGCACATTTTCAAACCTGCCTTCCAAAATTGTGTGTACAGGGCTATGTCGACATAACCTGCTCATAGACCTAGAGCAGCAGGGCTGTATTGTTGAGCTGAATTGTCCAGGCAAGCAGAGATTTCAAATATCAGAAGGAAACTGTCACTCTCAGGCAACAGGAAATTACTGTTAGCTCGGGAGCAACAGTGAAGGCAGATGTTGAAAAGCTGCTCTCTAGCTGTTGACTTCCCCAAAACCTATTTCCAGACCTACCCTACATGCACCTGGGAAATGAAAAGTTGTGTTGCAAGTTAGTAGCAAAGCGGGTGGTTTAAAAGTTTAATAATAAAAGCTCTTTGTGACCTTTATTTATGCAAGGTTCAGCACTGATATTTTTTCCTGTTATTTTTTTCTTCACTGAAGAAGTTTTGGGATTTAATTCTGTGCATGCCTTATGTTTGCCTGTCTGTGCCCTGTGTACCATGCGGTGTTACTTGGTGGGAAGTGAGACCAGGCACGGCAGGGTTTGGTCTGCTGGTTCAGATAACTCTGCTTTGAGCCAGCCAGGGAGAAGGCTAAACAAAGTCATCCCCCTCCATTAAAGTGTTGCTCTTTAGGGAGGAGTAATTGGAAAGCGATTGCCAGAGGTATTTTGAAGAAGGCTTGTGCTGGAGTTAGAGATAGCACAACCCAGACAAAGCAGTTCTGTATCATAATAAAAAGATATCACATCCTCCACTTTCGCCTCTCCACTGCTCTTCAAACACTTCTTTTGAAATGTAGTAAATACTGAGATTAAGTCATTTCATAAAACCTTAGGATTACAGTGCTCTTGCTCAGCATCTAAAGATCAGAGGTTACGCGTGGATTTGGCATTTTCTCTGGCAGTATTAAGAGAAGGTTGACTTGAAACTGATTGTAGGAGGCACACAGAACCTGGGATCAAAATAATGCAGAGCTGTGATCTAGGCAGTAAGGACTCATTTGTTTTTTTCCATGTGTTTTCTTTGATACTGACAACTGATTTCTTGCATAGAGCAAGTCAGGGCTCAGGTTTTTGGCTGTATCTTCTTAGATTTAGAATATACAAGAAGCACTGGCTTAGCAGAAAACTGTATGAAAGCACTTCAGGGAATCTGGAATTAACCTGTATGCACAG
The DNA here is from genome assembly GCA_036785705.1 of Acanthornis magna. Classification (NCBI taxonomy): domain Eukaryota; kingdom Metazoa; phylum Chordata; class Aves; order Passeriformes; family Acanthizidae; genus Acanthornis; species Acanthornis magna. The sequence goes on along the minus strand of JAWUZG010000039.1, from coordinate 4,702,062 downwards.
TCAAATCGGGTTAAAATGCAAATAAAAGATATTTAAAGCTGGAGAGAAAGGTCAAAGCACTTTTAGCTCTGTCTTCAGAACTATAAGAAAAATTCTGTTTATCGGTTATGTTTTCAAAGCACTCCAAAAGCAGGTGTCCTAAATATTTCTTTTTCTGTTTTTTAGATACAGAGTCTTAGGGAAGTTGGTTTTGCTGGTTGTAAACATCCCTCACAGCTGGCCAGAGGTGCCTTGGCCAGGATCCTGTGGTGGTTCCTTGGCTCAACTCCTGCTTCTATGTTTTACACCATCCAAGGAGATAAGGAGTAGAGCCCGGGCACTAAACGAGGTCATGGTGTCTGATGGCAGTGCAGCCACTGGAGCCCAAAATCTTTATTGAAAATAAAGCTCTGTTTGAGCAATTGTTTGTTTTAGGTTGTGCAATCACAGCACTGATAGCTGAGCACAAATGTCAACAACAATAATGGGGCATGTCATTATAAGTACTCAGTGGTTTCTGAAGCTCCTGAATATAAAGCAAATTTAGACCAAAGAAACTATGAGAGAATAAACAAAGCTGTAGGGTTTGGAAACCCAGGCTTGAAAAACTGTTGGGAAATCCTAAAATGAATATCTGGGATAGGGTTGCAAGCAGCTGAAGAAGGAGGGAGATGGATTAGGATTTTTAAACAGGACAGGTCCTATCAATCCAAAATGTTTTTGTAATGTTAGAAATTAAATAGCTCATTAAATTTTACAGTGTAAAATAACTGCAGAGTAACAAGCTCAGTTTCCACTCAATAAATTGACAATGACAGTAGGTCCAATATAGAGAAAGCAAGAAAATGCAAAGACATCTGATGTATTAGAACAACCTTGGCAGGGCAACTTTCTCTTAGACCCTCTTGTTTTCAAAAAAATTCATCTCAGATACACCTAACCCTGTGCCTTAATGGATTTTGTGCTCTTAATATTCAGCTACCTGAATGTGTACACTTGTCTTACAGGATGAGCTACTGTAGGAGCACGGTCACATATCTGTGGCAAGGATCAATCTCCGGATGCTTCGGAGGCTGACCTTCACAGAGCAGTTACTGTGCTGTGATGGAGCGTCTCTTGATAATTCAAACGTGCTCCGGTGTCACTGTGGGAATTTGTCAGTTTGTACAAGCTGAGAATTTGGCCTGCAGTGCCTAATTTTATAGGCAAAGTGGACGTGTGCAGCAGCTATGCTGCTTTTGCCGTGAACCTTGCTAGAAATTTGCACTTCTTAGCCGACATCAGATGTACAATGTGCCACTTTAATTCTTGCTTTCAAAGAGAGTGAGGGATCTACAGCTAAAATGAGCTGCAAAAATGCAGAGAACCCACTCTCTAGCTTTCCTAGAAAGCCAGAATACAGACTAGCTCATTAAAAGAGCCTCTTGGCCCAGTTAGAGACATAAAACGACATAATTTGCTGTATATCAGATGTGGCTGTGTCAGATGTAGAAAGAGGATGCATGATTTTAGATGCCAACGTGGATAACCTTAAAAACTTGAGCTGTTATTGAAGTTCCAGTGCAAAGTGCCAGTAACTCTATGATTTCCTACGTTTGATCTTCTGAAGTGCTCCGTGCTGGCTGTTTGCTGGATTAGCTCATCGTTTAGTTTCCGTGTTTCCGGTTCATTTTGTTTGAGCTCTGGGATTTTTTTGGACGCTGTTGCTTGGCTTCTGTGCTGTTCTTGCAGGTTACTAATGAGAACTCAGCTTTTGGAGCTTATAACAAAGTCTTCAGTGCAACTGTTTAAGGAAACCAGCATTAGGGGAGGGAGCTTGCAGAGGAAAGAGGGATTATGTGCCTCACTCACTAATTAGTCTTAGCAAACTATGATTTCTTTGAGTCACAGCTTCCTGAGAGAGGAGATGGGTCAGAGAAATGAAGGTTACCTTTCAATTCATTCTTAAAGGGTCGATCAAAGTCTGTTGCTTGATAAAAGACTGACAACAATAAGATCCATAAAATCACTTGCAGGTCCTGAATTTGTATTAGAATACAATTCTCAACACTGGGGAGAGAACTGAAGATTTAAAGCGCACTCAATGAACACAAAGATTTTTGCCATTCAGGCATTGGACTTAGATTTCTCTCCAGTGAGAGAGGACAGTCAGCTGCTCTGTCACTGGGAATTGAGAGGGGTCTGAGCTAATGAACCTTCTTTGTCCTTTGTCAGCTGTCCAGTGCCCTCAGCAGCAGTGTGACCATCCACACCTCAAAGCCAGGATGCCCTCGGGTCCAGCCCGGGCACAGCCTCCACCTTCCGTGAATTCGGGAGAGCTCCTGGCTGCTGATCAAAGAGGAAAAGAAATATTTGTAAAATAAAGTAACTTCTTTTCTCTTGAAAGGCCTCAAACCAGATAAAATAGAAATAAATGTGGCTGCAAAGGGCTTCTTTCCTCTACACATCCTGGTTTCTTGCGACCCACCTCCACCCTTTCTCTCTCTAGGAGTGATTCATGTGGGAGTAGCTCTTTGTGAAGATCTACAGATAAAGTTATGGCAGCTATCCAAAGACATTCATGGCTCCTGGCAATCTATTTTCCTTTAACATAATTGTATCCTTGTGGGGAATAAATCTAGGAGAAGATTTAAAAATAAAAAAAAGACACCTCAGTGTTGGAGGGGGAAAAAAATTGGATTTTAGTCTGCTGCAGTGTCATGTGATGATGTTCTGTTTCTCATGCCCCAAATAATTGGTATCAGGGAAATTGTTTCAGGAATTTCTGTCTCTGCTGTTAACCTTGAGTGCACAAGGGTGGGAGTGCCACATTTTGAGGGTGGCTTTTTTCAATTTATATTAATTCTGCTGTCATACTCATTATCTCATTCATGTTGCTAGGAGCTTCAGGAGCTCGCCTCCAAAACAGCAGATCTGTTCTTTTATTCGGACAGCCAGGAAAGCATTCCTTTTGGCAGGGATTTGGGCTGCTTTTTGTGATATATTCAGGCCCTAATCAAGCCTTACTGTCCCTAAGTGCTTGTGTAACATAACTTGGTGAATGTTCTCTTGAGGCCTGACAGGTGTATCAGGCTTTAGAAAAGATTGTACCCTTCAGATGTTGGAAATGCCAGGGGAAAAAAATGCAAAAGGGCAGCATAAAATGTGAACTCTTAAAAATAGCCTCACATCCTGCTTGCATAACGTGACATGCTATTAAGCTTGCCTACAAAAGGCTGCAGTTGTGTGGTTCTGCAGCACTTCGAGTTTTAATGGCATGGGAAAATGCAAGTTTGCTCTTCTCTGGAGTCAGAGAAAATTACAGTGTTCCTGTGCCATCAGTTCTAATGATGTTTCCAGTTTCATAAGAGCCAATTTTGCAACATAAATGAAATAGGCATCTCTCACTGACACCATATCAATCCCTGAAAATACACCTTGTGTTAATGTACCCATCTCTAATTGATGTATTGCAAATGTTGAGCGCTATCACATCATGAAAAGGCTTCAGAGGTTAAAGAACTTCTTACTGAACTGGGAGTGCAGTCCAGTGGGGGGAAATTGTTGCTAGCTCTAGACAAGATGCTATAATTTCCTTTCAGATAATATAGGAAGCCACAGGGGCATAAAACTTATCCTTAGAACAGATCATGCTATAAGATAAACTCAGGTTCTGAGAGATTTCCAGCTTTTGGCATAGGGAATAAAATGTATGGGAAAGAAATACTGGGAGATAAGCTTCTGGAGAAGTCCAGGAATTCAGACTTGGTTCTAATTACTGCAAATATATAGAACTCGAAATTTATTCATAGCTGTCAATATTTACTGTCTGTCTGTAGACACTGATAAGTATTAAATGTTTAGCTCTTTACAAACATTGTCATTTCGGAGATGAACTGGCAAGGAATTGTGAGACAGGCTGAAATATAAAGATGATATAGAATGAATGCAAGAGGAGAAGGGATTGGTCTAAAACATATTCCTTTCCTTTTGGGTTTGAATACTCTTTTATGGGATCCTGGAAGAATCCCAGGCAGGTAGGGAGATGGAGAAAAATTATCTGATGTGTCTGACCTATTTCTGCTCTTTGGTAATGCTGTGTGATTCCAGTTCCCTCTGCTCCTCCTGAGAATGTCTCTGCTGAAGCCGTGAGCTCAACCCAGATCCTGCTGACCTGGGCAGCAGTTCCTGAATCTGAGCAGAATGGTCTCATCCTGGGCTACAAGGTATGCAACGGAACTTTCCTAGCAATTTGATTTTTAGCGCATTACCAGGACATGATTTTGGATTTGTTATATGTTACTCACCTGCTGGATAGTCTTATTGCTCCAAAGTCAGCTGGAGAGAAGATTTAGGAAGTGTGCTGGCTTTAGAAGGGGTGATTGGTGAATGTTATCTCATTTTATATTGGGTGAGGAGGACAAATCTCCCTCTCTTCAATCCTCATGCAACAATCTCTTTCCTTCTGTGTTTCACCTACATTTATTCTGCAGATCCTTTACAAAGCGAGGGATTTCGACTCCGAACCCAAGAGCCAGACAGTGAGAGGGAACCACACCCAGTCCGTGCTGCTCTCTGGCCTGAGGAAGTTTGTCATGTACGAGCTCCAGGTGCTGGCGTTCACCCGCATTGGGGACGGGGTCCCCAGCTCGCCAGCAGTGACAGAGAGAACCAAGGATGATGGTGAGTTTGAAGGTCATCCAAATAACCACCTGATTTAATCCAGCCTTTTTTGCCGCTTTCTTTTAGCGGTGCAAGTGTAGTCAACAAATTTTGAGGGATTTTGAGGGGATTTTCTTTTTTACTTTGAACCCAAAGGACATTGGCTGTACCTGGTGTAACTCAGCCGCATCCCACTGGTCATGGGCTGAGGATCTGGCAAAAGCACAGAAAACCACTGTCCCCTATTTCCTCCTTCCCTGCAGCTAATGAAGAGGAAAAAAAGACTTATAATATTGAACTCTGAAGCCTGGTGGAGATAATTTCTATTGAAGACAATTTTAGAGCCCAATTATAAATTCCTATTGAAGTTCAATCATGCTAAAAAAAAAAAAAATGTGCTGCAATTGAAAGCAATAAACAAATCTGGGTCTGATTGGACTGAAGAGATGGAATTTGCAACTTCAGTAATCCATTCTCCTTTTTTTACCCTAAAAGAATAAGACACTGACCTTGGAAGATGATCCTGCCAGCTTCCTTTTGCAGCTGCCTCCAGCACTCCCCAGGGGGCTCCCAGTGCAGTTGGGTGTGTTGGAGGAACCCAAGCAAGAGCTCCCTGAGCACACCGGTGTGGTGGAAGCATTCCAGCTGATGGAATTCTACAGAAATTTGGTTCAGCTCTTGAAATATTTTCAGCTTTGCAGATGCTAAAACTGCATTTACTTTCATTACCTTTTCAGGAATAAATAGGTTGATATCAGTGTGAGAGGTTTCTGTTTAAGTCTCTCTCATCAAAATCTTTTCAAAATGAAGCAAACATTGGTTTACACAAGCAAATTCATTAAGGTAATTTGGTTTGCCTGAAAACATATTCAGACTTCTGGCTTAACAAAACATTTTCCATGCAGTGCAGGGAAGGAAGGACTAGGAGCATGTGGGGTCAGGAACAGGGATAACAACTCCCTGACATTTTTTTAGCCTTTTTCTCGGCATGCTCCCTGTGTGGGGACCTGGCTTTTCTTTGAAAGGAAAAATAAGAAAAAACTGTTAGTAGAACTCTGCAGGGAGAGAAAAAGCACTCAGTGAAATGTACATATCCAACTGTAATGAGAAATACTTAAAACTGTTTGTTTTGGATAACCCCATTATAGCAGTTCCCTCTTTAAGTGCATGTTGGCAAATGAAACAAATTGTTCTTCCATCTCCATACCCCTGACATAAATATGTTGTGTCTCCTCTGGGCTCAACTTAATTAAAAGTATCACCAGGAGTAATGCAGGTGGAATTTGTGCTGAAGGGGAAAATTCGTGGATGGTAATGTATGAATTAGCATCTCCTCACCTCACGAACCTGGGCTGGTCAGTGCCGTCTGCGTTAATGTGTCTCTCACCTGCCTCGGGTCCTCCTGCTCACACCTCAGTGTTTGAGATGCAAATGGAAAGTCAGGAAGCAGTTCAAAGCTGCTGCTGATGACACAGAGAGGGGATATTATTGAATTCCAACGGGTATGAAGTGGATTAAGCTATGTAACTCTCTGTAAAGGCAGTTTGGTGTCTTGCTTCCGTAGTGTGTTCTCAGTTACACCAGTGGTGATGCTGCCGCAAGAAAAATCCTACAGAGCTCAGAGCTCCTGGTGCAGCAAAAAAAAACTGTAAGGCACACTGGTCTATGCTGGTTTTGGTGTCTGAGGGTGTTGGAGGCCTTTATCTATGGACAGGACTCCTTGGAATAAATGTATATTATGCACATGCACGGGTGCTTCCAACCATCATTGGAGAGATAGGGCTTGGGCTGTAATTCTGTACAGGGTGAGCAGAAACTTGTGATCCCTCAGATGTGCAGTTCTTGCTGCCATGATTTCTGTTTTCCCTTGCAGCCCCCGGGCCCCCCGTGAGGCTGGTGTTCCCCGAGGTGAGGCTGACATCCGTGCGGATCGTTTGGCAGCCACCGGAGGAGCCCAACGGAATTATTCTGGGTAAGATGGAGCAGCAAACCTCGGGCTGGAGAGCAAGCTACAGCTGTCGGGTTTTCTTTTGCCTTGCACATAGGCAAATCTCTTGCTGAAGAAAAGAAAATGTGCTGCTGTCAGCTGAGGGGCTGTGGTGAGGGTCTCATGGTTGTGGTGTGGGTTTTTCTGAGCCAGAATTTGGTGTCATTCAAGGCACTGTGTCTGAAGGTCATCTCTCTTCCCATCTGCCTTTGGGTTGGTAACCTGTTTGTCCGACTGTTGGGAAAACTGCCTGAAGACCTGGATTTTCCCCACCTATTCCAGACATGCCCAATGTTTCAGTTTCATGTGTGCTTCTGTTTTATTGCTTCCTTTGGATAATGAGTCTGACAGGTCACAAAGAGTTAAGTCCTATTTGGCCTTTCACCAAGGGAAAGAGAGGCACCAAAGCATGACAGGAATTTGTGGAAGACCTTCTCACCCTCCTGCTCTCATAACTCTTGGGTTGCCTTTGCAATATGTGCACCAGCCACTATTGTACTTAAAATGTGAAGGCTTTTACAATGTAAGAATCCATTCCTGCCTCTAAAATTAACGCATCTCATAGTTACCAAGCAATTTTGTGTTCTCTGCTGATGCTGAACACATTTTACAGTAGTTCTGCCTGGTGAGTAAAGATTTGTGTCTCAATTCCGAGAACAGAAGCAAAAGCTTTTGTTTTTGTCTAGTACTCAGTCTGCCAGGCCTTTCTGCTTCCAATTTCACTGCCATCATTCAGGCTCACGTGTAGGCTTTTAGCAATATTTCCTAAAGCCTTCCCTTCTGGCTGGAGGATGTCTGCTTCAAATGCTCCTGCAGGGGTGGCTTCGCTTTAAATACAGAACTAATCCTGCATTGCACTTAAATCTTGAGTCAAGAACTCAAAGGGTTTGCTCAGGTGTGTAGTTTACCAAAGTGATCCTGGCATCTGAAGACACAGGAAAATCATCAAATGACATCTGAAGGCAGACGCTGCAGGATTTTTTTAAGCATGAGGAGGAGTCTGTGTGAAGCTTGGCAGCGGTGAGCTGCCAGTGATGGATCCACGCAGGGTTTCTCTGCAGCTCAAGGAAGCTTGGCTTCCAGGTTGCCTTGTGGGTTTGATTTGTTGCTTTTTTTTAAGGAACTATGTGTCCTAGAACTTGCTCTCAGCAGAGATTGAGGTTTGAGTCACAGGATGTGGTTAAGGAGAAAAAAAATCATTTGATAGGAATGATGAGGAAGCACAAAAGACATTTTGCTCCCCCAACTGTGTTCCAAGCTCTCACGTTGCTGCACTTTGTCAGCCTCATTTGCTGAAGTTGCTGCAAGCTCAGTGGAATAGGAACTCTCCTTTATTTTGTCTTTGCAGAGTGCTTTGTACAGTGCATCCCCTCTGCAGCTGGTTCTTGTTCGTTGCCACTATGGTGATGGTAAAATCACACAAACGCAGGGTTGGAAGGAAAGGGAAGGGGTGTCCCTTAAAGAATCTTTGGCACGTTCAGCATTTAAACTGTTGTTTCCAATGTCTTTCACAGTCCCTGCCCAGTCAGACATCCCAGAATACTTCATACAGACCCTGACTACATTGGTGGTGTAACTAAGTAGGTTTATGTCCCACTGTTCATTCCTGCCCTTCCCCACAGTCCACTTCCAGGTCAGCCAGTCCTCTTTTTACAAGTACATTAAGCATTTTCTCTTTAAGTGTGATAATTCGCAGATGCCTTCATTGAATTTCATCTCACTGATTCCAAACCATCTCCCTTCATTACCCAGATTCTCTTTAAATGACACTCGTGTCCTCTAAATTGTGCACAGCTTGGTTTCATTTTTGGAGTTTGCAAGCAGATTGGCAATTCCATCAGCAAGGTCATTAATGAAAGTATTAAACAGGACCAGACTCATTCATGAGGTCTCATGAGCTTTCTTACTATGTCCTCCCAGGTTGTTAGTAAATCATTGATAACAACATTTTGACTTTATTTTTTTTATGCATTCATCTAAAAATGTGTGATATTTTTCTTAGATTCTATTATTCTATTTGCTTTTGGTGGTACTGTGTACAACCATATTAAAGCCTTACTCAAAGTCAATGTGGATCATGTCTACTCTTCCCACCTGGCCAATTATACTGTCAAAATGGAAAACAGATTATTTGATGTTTATTATTTGCTCCAATCAAACAGATATTGGCTGCTCCTTGGCATGTTATTATCCTCATGGATGCTTGTATATTGACTCATATTTTTTTCCAGGATCTTTCCATGTATTGAACTATAGTTTGATTTGTCCATAATTCCTTTAGTTGGTCCTGCCTCATTTTAAAAGATAGTGTACTCTGTTTGCTCTTTTATGATGTTCTGGGATGTCACCTGTCGTCCACAAGTCCTTGAAGAGAATGTCTAATTATTCAGAGATGGCTCCATCTCTGCAGGGCAAATTTCATCAGGCCTTTCTGACTTGATTACATCCAGCTTAACTAAATATTCGTTAACCTGTTCTCTATTCCAGCCTACAACCTTACTTACATTGTTGTCAGTTTTAATTTGTCTGGAGGATCTTCTCCGCACCAACTTCTTGTTGAGTGTGAAAATGCAGCAATGGAGGTATCAGCCTTCCTTCCCTTTCTGCCTCACCTGTCCTGTGCTCATTTTTTCTTCCTGCTGGTTGACCTGTCCTCCTCTTCTCTCTCAGATTTCTAATGTATTTATGAAATCTTTCTCATTGCCTTTGCTGCCCTTCAGGTGATAACTCACTTTGCTCTTTGGCTGTTCTGATTTTGTCCCTATGTGCCTGTGCTGTCTATTTATACACTCCCTTAGACCTGTGTCGTGTTTCAACTTTTTGTCCAATTCACTTTTGATTTTCAGGTCATTAGTGAGCTCTGAATGCAAACATATTGGCCTCTTAACATCTTTTGTCTGCATTGGGATAGTTGTACCATTTATTTTTTGTCTCTTAAAATGGTCAGCTAACCTGGATTCCTTTTTCCCTTAGAATTCCTTCCCAGGGGGATATTACCTGCCAGTCCCCCCCATCCACCTCTTTGAAGGCCATTGTCTTTATTCAACAGTTCTCACTCTTTTATTTTTCAATGGTAGAAATACTGAGGTTCCTGGAGGAAGTAGTTAGCTGCTGAAGAGAGGAAAAGGGAAAATTGCTCATGCTGGGTACTCCTCTGATCTTTCCTAAGAAGTGAGCTGTGCTTCAAAAATAGATAAAACAACAATGTGTAGCGTTCTAAGGAAAGGTTGCAAATTTTGGGGGTTTTGGGTTTTTTTTCCCCCTGTACACTTTTAAAATCTCATTACTATAATGAGACTCCAAAACACCGCTGTAACCCCCGGTCAAGTGCACCAAAGTGGAGTCATTGGGAAAAATAAGTGAACATAATTTTGTGCGCTGCCCTTCTATTCACTCATGGGGCTCAAAAGAAAAACCACTTGCTTTGCAAAAGCAACTTATATTCAGAGCCTTTGAACTAATGTTCCTGCTCTGCCTGGCTTGTCCTCTGAGTATACACGCACCTTTGCAGCTAACATTTTTGTAATCTATATAAAAACATGTTCTAGCATTTCAGAGAGAGATTAGCAGGATGAAATACTGGCAGGCACCAAGAGGGAAAACCACTTGTTTGTTTGTTTAAATATTTTACCGTGCAAGACTGCAAGATATTTCCCTTTTTCCTTCTGGGAATGTTACACTAACCATCTGAGGCTTCACTCTGTCTTCCTCTCTGCACTCAGTTCAGCCAGCACCCACATAGTTCCTTCAAATACTATTAAAGATAAATGAGGCATTAATGTGCATATGTGCACTTCAAGCTATGAGCTCCCCCTGAAAACGAGAGCTTAACCCACATCCTTCCAGGCTCTGGTTAGTATTCCTCACGGTATCCTCGTATTTAGCATTTACCTGGAGCTTATTGCAAAAAAAAAAAGTGTAAGAACTCCGCCGAGAATTAGAACCAAAATTGGATGTAATCCATGTTTGCAAATTCCTATTTTGATCCCAGGCTGCATTTGCACACCTCCTGGCCCTAAAACAGATAAGCAAGAAAATCAACAAACTGGATTGCTGCTCTGCCGCGCCGAGCGTAACCTCGCGGTATTGCTTGGCTCTCCGCAAGTTCTGTGACAAATTAATAAGTGTTTGTATCTCTGCTGCACCGTGGCCTGCACCAACGGGTGCTGTCACTTCTGAAGGGCTTTGTATGGTGATGAGCTTGAGAGCTTTTTGGTATTCACGGGGTGTTGTCACCCTCCTGCTGCCTGTTTGCTTTGGGGAATCCAGCGGTTGTGTTGCGGTGACCTAACGTTGAACAGGCAGCTCTGGCTGCTGCCATTTATTGAGTTTGGAGAGTGTGCAACTCATACACTTGTGCAAAAAATGCTCAAAAAGATGCGAAAATGAAAAATAAGCCAGGTTTCAATGAATAAATAAATTCCTGAGGACCTGATCTTTCAGGAGGGCTTTTATGCTATTTTGGCCTGAGGAGTGGCAGCACTCCCAATAGCAGAAGAGATTTGGGATCTAATGCTATAGGGGGAAAAATTAAGAAAAGAATAAATAAATGAATGAATTCTTCTTATTGACCATCCAGATACTTCGCATTGTGTAAGATATTCCTTTCCCCAAAAAGTTTACTCTCATCACCTTTTAAAGGTTATGCTTTCACTCATAACCTTTGATTTTTTTAATTTTAGTTTTTTAACCTAAGATATCTGCAACATCTTATTGTCATAATCTAGTAAGGAAAGGAAGCTGCTCATTCCTCCGCTGCAGCAATTGCCTGTTATAGCCCTCGAGCATACATTAATTTCTCTTTGAACACTTTCCATTTACCTCTATTGATTTGCCTCGTTTGATTTCACTTAACATTTCCTTTCTTCTCCTATCCCTTGTTGCTGAAATTCATCAACTTAATAATTTTATCTTTTTGATCTTGCATTAGCCCTAGTTATTATCCAAGCTGTAGTTTAAGTACTGAGTCTTCTGTGCCACTCAGAAAAATAGAAGTAGTGCTTTTTATGCCAGTCTGCATCTCCATTGTCCCAAACTGTCTGACAGGAGATGTGAGGGATCAGAATGAAGTGCTGGGTGTCTCTCAGGTGGGTTGTAGGTAGCAATAACAGCGAGCTGAATTCAGGTGTAAAGGTTGGATATTTGCCTTGGAATCAGACCTAGGGAAATGTTGAATTTCTTAGGAAGTCTGTTAAGGTGATGGCTCTAGTTGTGTAAGCTCTGTCTGAGATATCCAGGAAAACAGATATTTCGGCAGAGTTTGAGCCAACACAGCAGACATAGGACAGGTCAGTGAGAGCTGGTGCTGTTTTTCACAAGGATGCATGGAAAGGGAGTTTGCAGAGCCTGTCACAGAGACAGGCTGTGACAAGTGATTTCCTCTTTCTCATGGTTAAATTAGTTTTTTCACTAGCCACGGACCCACTCTTGTATAAGATATTGTAATGGCCCAGAAATGTATGTGTTGCTTTGCCTAATCTGTGCGTGTTTGTAATTGCTTTCCAGCGTGAGTGTCACCATTTAGCAGTAAATAGTTATCTGTCTATTCCCCCCTTACATTTTAACTACACTTCATATTTTACAAAGGTTTAGAAAAGAGAGGAAATTGCTCGACAAGGATATGTCCCAGATATCATACTTATCTTTTAATAACTAGATAAATCAACTTTTCTATTTTTTTAATATTCTCTGTTTCCCTCCAGGTCTTATTCTTTACGTCTTATGTCCCTTTATCAAGCTTCTTTAGCCATCTTAGTTGCTTTTTCCTTCATCTTTCCTGCTTCTGTAAAAATTTCCCCAGTGCTTTTCTTTGACTATTTTTCCTCCTTGTTAAGATCCTGCACTGGGGTTTTCACTCCCACGTTCTTCACATCAGTATAAACAAAAAAATCATATATATCAGTTCCTTCTTCCCATTGCTCTCAGTCTTTCTGTGGACTTTTAAAAAAGATTAAAATATTGCAGCATTAAAGTATTTTGTCGAAATATATTGGACCAGTAATGGAAGAACTAGTCCCATGGATAAAAGGAGATAATTTGCAGGTGAAAAAATGAAATGTTGAAAGACCCCAAGACTTTGCTGGGATCTAAGCATGCTCAGGAGCACTGAAAAATCAGACCACTTTTTACTGATTAACATAGAATAGAAGAGACTATTCCAGTTGGAAGGGACCTACAACAATCATTAAGTCCATCTGCCTGATCAGTTCAGTGCTGACCAAGTTGCAACATTTTTAAGGGCTTCATCCAAATGGCTCTTAAATGCAGACACTCTCAATACAAAAATGTTGTTCAGAGCCCCGTCCAACCTGACCGTGAACGTTTCCAAGGATGGGGCAGCCACCACCTCTCTGTGCCAGTGTTTTCCCACCCTGGTAGATCAGCACCTCCCTGCCCACGTTCCCTCCTCAGGCAGCTGCGGAGAACAATGAGTTTGCCTCTCAGCCTGCAGACTAGACAAGCCCAAAATCCTCTGGAACTCCTCATAGGGCATTATTCCCAGCCTTTGTAGAAGTCTGAAGCTATTCACCCAGCTGTGGGAATGTTGCTGTAGGAATGAACCAACCACAGCCTGCAGGAGCTGGGGCTGAAGCTACAGGGGCTCGGAAAAGCCAGGTCAGTCCTCGAGGTGTCTGTGCAAATTGTTCCATGTGAAGCAGCCATGGCTGTTGCCCCACATCCCCGAGCAGCTGCCAGAGAAGAAAGGACAAGGAAACCCTGGTGCATCATCTGTGGCACTGTGAGAGTCAGCACAACAAAATTAATACCATCTGTATCCCAATTAAATTCTGCTCTTTGCGACAGAGTGCGCCACATGTGAGTGGCATTGATTCCAGGGACTGTAGGAACTCTGGGCCTTCTCTGTGAGTGGGCATGTGGCAATTGTGGCATATTCACAGTGGGAAATAAATGTCATTGGGTTTTCTCTAATAGCCATGGGTAAGATCAACCCCTCAGATTTCATGCACTGACCTTCCCGAGTGAACCATGCCAGGTTTGGCTCCCCCTGGTCTTGTTACAGCCAAGATGTGGTGTGAGTTCAGACTCTAGCTGGGATATTAATTCCATAAGAAAGAGATGGCTCAGGTGCTGCAGACCCCTTTTGTCATTCAGAGGATGAGCAGAGGGTTGGCGGAACTGTGCCATGACTGTTTTGTTTTCAGCTGGTTTGATTTGGATTTGTTGGCTGCTCTCTGCCCTGTGTAACTCCATGGAGCGTTTAATCATACATTCGGCTCGGGCAATAAAACCCCACATCAGTTCTGCTATTAATTGATTTTGGAAGTCAGCTGCTGGACTGGAAGTTACCATTGAGCTCCAGAAGTGAGAGCCTGATTCAATTGCTGGGTTTACAGAATGGATTTGAACATTTGGCAGACCCTCTTTGGGGGACAGTTGTTGCTAGTGGTGCGTAAGAACCCTGGAAGCCCTCCTTGCACAGTGGAATCATTAATAACTCAGGCTAAACTGTGAACTCCTGATTGTCAGGCAGGGTGGAAGGGGGGTTATCACTTACAGACATCAGCAAAATTGATTATTGAGACCTGCATGGATGAAGCAGGACCACAGAGCTTGCAGGCTCCTTCCTTGGGCTCTGGGCAAGGGTAGTGATGCTGAATGACAGCAGAAGGGTGGCTTTATTGGCAGTTCTGGCACTCACTGCTGAGGGAAAAGCAAGTGCAGAAAGGAGGAGCAAGCCTTGACTGGAGTGATGTGAAGGCTGCACGGCTTGGGCAATCCAGCTGCTGGAGCTGCAGCTGAAGAGCCTCGAGTGTGAGCCAGTGCTGAAACTGGGAGAGGGCAGAACAAAGAACCTGTGAGTGTGGGCTGGAAAGCTGGAACTGGAGCATTGTCTTGAACCACCTCAGTCAGCTGTCACATTGCCCCAGCTCTGTCCCTTTGCTTTCCAAAGAGGTACTGGTATGCCCAGGAGAGATTAAACTGGTTTTGCATCTTGTTTGTATAAAGGACGGAAAGCAAACTCGGTTTCACGGCAGTTGTATCCAGCAGACCCTTGTGTGTGATTTCCCTTGTAAGGTGTGTGGCATTTCCACAGAGCAGAGCTTTATAACACCAAAGGCCATCAATTACTTGCTCCCAACCTCAGATAAGCTTGTAATTAGGATAAACTAATAGTGCTGGTGCTCTTTTGTCCCTGCTAGAGAAGCCAGCTGATCCTTTTCCCCTCTCTTGCAGGGTACCAGGTCGCCTACCGCCTGGCCAGCAGCAGCCCCAACAAGTTCACCACGGTGGAGGTTGGCTCCACAGTGCGGCAGTTCACGGCCACAGACCTGAGCCCAGAGTCAGCCTACATCTTCAGGACATCTGCCAAGACCAGGCAGGGCTGGGGGGAGCCTCTGGAAGCCACAGTGATCACCACTGAAAAGCGAGGTAATGTTTGCAAGCTGTGGGTTGACGGAATTTCTGTGCCTGCCCTGGAGCCTGCGCTGCACTTAGGGGGATTTTAACAGCAGGCTACACCTCCTCCTCCTCACCCCATAAACCTGCCCCAATCCATAGCAACATCATGATTTGAGAAAGCAAGGCAGACTTTTATGAGACACAGTTCTTCTAACCTGCCAGGCTGTTGGAATTGATTTTTCCATCAGCTGCTATATTGGCCATATGCAGCCTCCTTTTGCAGTCAGATGGGTTTTTTTTTTCAACTCTCTCGTTTTCTAGAAAGATTGCAATCTTAAGAAAGTAAGTGATGGATGAATTATATTGATTAGGGAACGCAAAATGAGAGCCAGTGGTGTTGCAGAATTTCTCCACGGCTCTTCCATTGTGCCTCAGCCCTGACCTAATGTGTTTGTAATTACTCTGGCCTTTCACTGCCACACGCTCGAGCAGAGCCTTTGCATCTGGATTGCCCAGACTTTTTCTGCTTCTTGCAGCAGCCATAAAATGGTTGTTTGCATCCTGACTCTCCAGACAAATTCTGTTCTGAAAGGAATCTACTTGAAGGTGGCATTTATAAGTGTGTGTAAATGAAACCAGATGTTTTGATACCAAATGTACCAAAATGTGAAAGACATGTATGGTATTACAGGATCTGCTCTGCATCACTGCTTGTGTTTAATGCCTTGGCTCGAGTAACTGCTCATTTCTCCAAGTTTTAGAAGTGATCTGTAGAGCTGCAGTTAGAAAATTTGAATTTTCTACTTGTGCATGAAGTTTTTGGGTTTTTTTTTAAATTCAGAGCTAAAAGAGGATCTATTGGTGAGTATGTTGGTGGAGAACAAGAGTGTGGGTTTTCCCCTGGTCTTGCACCATAAGCCACGTTCCACTGTAAAGGATGTATCTGGTCTCTTGAGCTGACAAAGTCAAAACAAGCCAGGGTAACTACCAGCACCACTAGGTTTTGTGCCATGTGCTGCTCTAACCCATTGTGCTGTCTGGATATTGATATTTTTTAAGAAAAATTCTCCCTCAAAAATTAGAATCATGCAACTTGTGTTATTCATAAAAGTCACAGTTCAGATAGGAGCACACCCCAGACCTCCACAAACATCTTTCAGCTCTCGTTAGAACTTCTGCATGTGCTTGTGGGCCTGCTCTTGGTTCCTGCCCAAGTTTTGCACCCTAATGCAACCAATGATATTTACTTTTAATTCTTAAAATGTGCCTGATAAGCAATCATTTGTTAAAGTCCTTTCTATACCTTGCATACCATTTAATGCAAGAGTAAGGATTTCCCATTGTATTTGCCCACAATGTCTTCCTTATTATTTTCCTCTAACACTTCTGAGAAGAGAGGAAGTTGGTCTGATGTTCAGCTACCAACAACAAGAACCTGTGAGGTGCATTTCAACTACTCCTGGTCCTTTTGGATGGGTTTAAACTCCCTCTGGCAAAGCTCTGCAGGTCATGTGCAGCCTTCCCAGGGCGTAACAGTGCAGTCTGCAGAGGAGGAACCTCTGGAGATGTGTTAGGAAACTGAAAGTGCCTCTGCCAAAGATATTGTCCATCAAAGAGATTTATCAGCTCAAGGTTTCTCCCGCCCCTGTCTGATTGCTGTCAAAGGGGAGGTTCAAAGCCTGACATGTGGAAGCTTCAAAAAAAACCCCACCATGCCAAAAAATGTGAATTCTCAAAGCTCAGGGCCTCTCCTGCTCAATAAAATGTGCTCAGATTCCCCAGGCAGTGCACAAGGATGCACAATAGCTCAAGGCAGAACTCCCAGCTCTGCTGTGGGAACAATGACCCCTTGTTGCTATCAATGCTTCAGGGTTATCTTGAGTGGCCAAATCACAGGATAACATGAGCCCTTTCTCTTTTTGATGGACAGCTCTGCTGGGTCTCTACGTGCTTTGGAACCATGAGTTTACTGAAGAGATCTCATGTAAAGTATGGGGACAGCAATGTGCATTCTCACATCAGCAAGAATGATAAAAGGGGATGATAAAGAAATTTATCCAGTGCAGCTATTCTGCTAAGAAATTAACCTGAAACTTGTATACATGACAATAAATATTCTAGAATGAAAAGTTATTTAATTCCCGTTAATAAAGATGCATTTAATATCCTCATAGTCCTTGATACTAAGGTAGACAGACACAAAAATTGCTTTGAAATTTAGCAAAATTGGTCACTTTTGCCCTTGTAAATTCCTTGCTTAATCCCAGTATAAATCTTTACATTTTGCAATGATGCCTGTGATTTATAGATCCCAAGTTATATTATGGCTGTATTCTCCAGAGGCTCTGCTGTAGTGCTTTGAGTCTACACTTCAGAATAGTCAACACCAGTGATCTGGGCAGAACTGAGTCAAAAAATTTAAATGTAGCAAGAAATTAAAAGTAGTCCATAGAGTCATGTGGCCTGGTAGAGTCAAGCCTTACATTCCTGCACAGACAGTCACCTTAGCATTTGCTTGTGGCTAAACTCCCATAAATAAACTCTTTATACTAATGGTTTTGTACAAACAGTCAGGGAGTATATCCTGCAACACAGGAGATTTTAAGATCTCCCATTAGCAGCAGAAGGAAACCCAATCATGGGAGACTGACTACAAGATCTGACCTGCCCAAAACGGCAGAGCTTATCAGCAGAATGTATAAAATCCCTGCATGACTCTCCCTCCCTGGCATGGAATAACCCCGCGTCCCTGTCTCTGCCTGTCAGTGTAAGGCACTGACCTTTCGCGTCGTGCCGCCTCTCACAGGCTGCTGGCACCCAGGGCTTCCTCCAGCTAATAGCTTACAAGTCTTTGGGCACTGATGTCAGCGAGAGCAGGCTGCAGAGAAATGCCAAAACACGCAGGAAATGGTTTTAAGGGATGGCAGGGAAATGAGGCGCTGGCCGCACGGAGCCGCGAGGAATCAGGCAGGCAGAGGTGTGTTTATGGAAACAAGTGCTGATGAAGTTGAATTGAATTGCTTCTCAAAAGCAAGTCACTGCGGTGTCTCCAATCAATTTCTGCTTTATTACATGCCACACATTTTAATCAGAATCAATAATCTTCATGATAAACAATTAAACAATTATTCCTCACTCTATAGAGTTTCTCTATTGAAATCGATGGAGTGCGGAGCCGCGGTGACGAGAAAGGAGATCTGTAATGAAACAGTTGGGGGCTGGCATGCTTACACCTGCATTGCCATTCCCTGCTCATCCCAGGGCTGGGAGGGTAATTACTCTGGAGAGATCTCCCTCAGCATTGGCTGGTTTGACTTTGCAGGTTCAAGGTTAAGTGGGTACAAAGGGAAGAGCTGGGGGGCTCTGGAAGGGATCTGTTGGCTCCAGCCCCAGCTCTGTGCTGGTTCCAGGCTGGGGTTTGGAAGGAGCAGCACCAGGAGCTGCTGGTGGTTCCTGGTTCCTTGCCTGGTGCAGGAGTTCAGCATCAGCTGTGTGTGCTTGGACTCTGCCTGTTCCAGCTCATCCCTTCCTCTTCCTTGTGCCTCAGCTGGGCGAAAAGGACCCTGCACAGCACAGAGAGAGCAGAGCTCCTAGTACCAAGGAGTAAGAACAGGTTAAAAAGGGAGCTAATTTACACACAGATTCTGTCGAAAGAGTGATTGCAGCCAGAATCGCAGCTGAGTTTCATTAAAGATTGCCTTGCTTTGCTTGGCTGCCAGTCCTGATGATTCTTCTTTAACCTGCCAGGTCAAGACCCCACAAGTTTCAGGTCCACTGTGAGGAAGGTTTCTATCCTCTGGTGACCTTTGATGCAGGGAGATAAGAATCAGTTTAACTGCTCCTCCTTGCAGCAGAGGATTCAGGAATGGGATGGTTGTATACTTCATGGGGCAAATCCAAAAGTTCAATGCCCCGTGGCATTACTGCTGTGAAAACCCAGCCAGGCTGTCACATGTTATGTTGGTTGGAATTTCCTCTCAAAGCAGTTAAATGTTGGTTTGATTGCAGAACGACCAGCACCTCCCAGGCAGGTGATGACCCCCCAGGGCGATGTGTCCTCCCGGAGTCTGGTGCTGAAGTGGGTCCCTGGAAGCGATGGATCGTCACCAATCCGCTATTTCACAGTCCAAGTGCGGGAGCTGCCAAATGGAGACTGGCAAACCTACTCCTCCACCATCAGCCACGAGGCAACATCCTGCGTTGTCGAAAGGTACCACGTGATCCCAGGCTGCCAGAGAAATCCTCATACTTTCCCACTAGTTAGGAAACCAAAGCAAGCATCACTCAGCTTCGCAGTCTTTTGGGGAGAGAGAGGTTAAGTGAGGCCGCTGCTCCCATTTTAGAGGTGGTGTTATGAGCAGCAGTTGAGAGATTTGCTGAAGGTCATGCAATAAATCTAATTAAAGTTGGACTGCAGTGCATCTTTTTGAAGCCTTTCCTGGAAGCTCAGCACCACAGATAACACTACTCAGGCTAAATCATATGTAGCCATACAGAGCTCTGTAAAATACAACTAGTTAAAAATCCTTTCAGTAGTGACTGATGTTAAAACCCACTCTGAATGCTGCATTGCAATTATCTCTATATAAGCTTTTCCAGATGAAATGAGAACCATTTTTATCTGTATTTTCCATACTGAAGTTTATAGATAGCATCAGAATGTTTAAACTTTGTTATTCAGGCTTCATTATATCCTCAGCAATACTGGTGTAATTAAAGTCCTTGTAACATCAGCAAAAGTAATTGAATGTCTACTAGCAGGTACTTGTTTTGCTGTCCATTTCCTCTGTTGACGAGCCAGTACAAATCAGATTATTTCTAAAGGGCCATGAGCTTTAGGAGAATCAGGTATTTCAAGCATTCAGGTACAGATTTTTTGGGTCTGTTATTAAAAGCATCGGCGGCTGTGTTATATGGCAGTTCACTGCTCATGTGCCAGTATCTTTCCAGTCATAGCCTGTAAAAACACAGAAACCATCTATGTCACTTAGACTTCACATTGGCATGACTGAAAACAAAAGATCAAAAAAGATGTTTCACATTAGTCAAGTTGCTGGAGGTAAGTAATTCTGTCCTGATAGGGTGGCACTGCTGAAGGAGATTCCTTCTCCCACTTGCTAAAAGCACTTTCCTGGAGAAGTCCAGAATAGCCATGGATGTAAGAGTGCTGCCCATCAGAATGCATTAAACTTGATGTTTAATCATTCCTTACAAGTAACTTGGGTTTGTAGTCAGTGTTACATCTGCCAGTGGATGGTTAGACATTACCAATTAATTAGTGAAATCCCCTGTAAGTTACAGCTCTGCATTTCAAGCCTCTGCCTGTGACTGCAAAGGCAGCCTCCCCTTCACCTCCCCTGCCAAGCCAAGACAGAAGCATCTTTGCAAGGTTATGTCAGCTGGAAATCACTCTTTGCATATCTTAAAGCACCACATAGATAAAAGAGCTGCAGGGAACCTGTTGTTGCTGTCTTTATTAAATAATCCCGGTAATAGAATTAATTTGGAATTCAGCAGGAGCGAAAAGCACTGATCAAGTGGTCTGGTGTAGGGGATTAGTCAGGAGGCTGGCACTCTGAATTCCAGAGCCTGCTGTGCGCTGGCTGACCCTGGGCACGTCTCCTGCCTCCTCCCCACCTGTCCTCCCCGTCTGTGCTCGGAGGATGGGCTGACCCAGATGGCTCTGGAGGATATCTCAGCAGAGCACCTTGAAAGGCAGGCTTTGCACAGCATGCACAACTCGCCCCAGTCGCGGGTGCTCCATGAGCTGCAGCCTCACGTCTGTTTTCTGGTGCCCAGTTCAGCGATGAATCCAGGAGTGTTTCTGGGAACTCAGGCTGGGAGACGTCTGGGAAGGAGCTGATGGCAGCAGGGGTGGGATTGCCCCCCTGTCATGGGGAAGCTGGGGGAGGCTGCAGAGGAAAGGCGATGGGGAGAGGAGACAAACTGCTCAGTGCCTTTGGCTGGCAATGGGCAGCTTCTCTCAGAGGAGGGAGATTTCATCCCTCAGCCTTGTTTTCCCCATTCCACAGCTTGAACCCCTTCACCTCTTACAAACTGCGAGTGAAGGCTACCAACGACATCGGGGACAGCGACTTCAGCGCCGAGACAGAGGCGGTCACAACTCTGCAGGATGGTAAGGGAGGAGGAGGAAAGGCACATTGGGGGCATCACCATGGGGTGGGGGCTCCCCAGGGCTCCTGGACCCACTGCAGAGTGTTCTCCATGGAGACTGGAGTGAAAACCAACAGCCAAAGTAGTTTCGTCCACAGGAAGTTGGCACAGGTAGCAATGAGATATGGCTGAATTAACAGGCAGCCCTAAGTGTCCTGCTGTGCCCTCTGATAATGAATCATACTTTCAGGAGTCTCAAAATGGATTTAAACTTCGTTTGATTGGCTTCCAAACTCTGCACTAACCATTATCTTTGCAGAAATTGAATAATTTACAAGAGAGCATTAAAAATAAATGTAGAACCCTGCATACATTTGAAGAAGTTTCTTCAATTGTTTTCCCCTCACAATCCACATCAGTCCGCAGTATGGCAAAATTGCTGAGGTATAAGTAAGAAAGAGTATGAAGCTCCTGGAAACATGAGCATTTAATCCTGCAGATCAGGACTAATAAACTGTGAATGACATTGACAAGGCTTTTATTTTTAGCCTTGGAGATCAGCTTCTAATTCCTTGATTGTATAAAGTCGATGCCTGAATGCAGAAGTAGCTCTGATGCGTTGAATGGAGAAAGGAACTTTGCAAAGTAGGAAAAGCATCAGTATGTGCTTTTACCCTGGGAAACTGGGTAATATTGGGATAAATACATGGGTATATTTTTAGAGAGAGAGAGATAGATATATACATATGTATATATATATATATATAGAGAGAGAGAGAGAGAGAGAGAGAGAGAGAGATAGAGGTGTTGTGAGGTGGAGGTCAATCTCTTTTCCCAAGTAACAAGTGATAGGATATAAGAGAATGGCCTGGTTGCACCAGGGGAAGTTTAGATTGAATATTAGGGAAAATTTCTTCACTGAAAGGGTTGCAAAGCACTGGCACAAGCTGCCCAGGGCAGTGGTCAAGTCCCCATCCCTGGAGGGATTTAAAAGCCATGTATGTGTGGCACTTGGGGACATGGTTCCGTGGTGGGCTTGGAAGTGCTGACTTAATGGTTGGACTTGATGGTCTTAGAGGTCTTTTCCAACCTAAATGATTCTGTGGTTATGTATATGTGGTGCTCGGAATTATCCAGGATTTCCTGCAGAGCACAGAGTGACTAGTTAGAAATGACACTGAGATATAAAAATAGGAAGCCATTTTGCAAGGGAATGTGATCTTGAAACCAGAAGAACAGATGGCAGAGCTCAGGAGTGTGGGAAGTTAAACAAGAACCCATGTTTTACCTGACTGGTGTCCCAAGCAGCCCCTTGAAGACATCCTGACTCCCCACCTTCCTGCACAGCAGCAGGGTGGGTGCAGGCTGTGACTGGTGCAAAGGAGGCAGCACTGACTCACTGTTTTGTATTTAAAATTTCACTCTAAGTTCTCTTTGAATTTTGCTACGGTGGATCCAGAGTTGTGCTTGGCCTCCTCACAATACAACAGGGAAAAAGCTGTGAAAGCTTCTCACCTCCTCAACAAACTGAGCATTTATTCTGCTGAGCAACCCTGGTGCTGCCACTCGAGCATTGCACTGCGGAGGGCTGTGAGCTCCTGATAAGCCTTTGCTTCGTGTCTTTGAGCTGCTGTGGAGTGTCTGGGTGTGTCACAGGCCATGGGCATGGCACGGGGTTAACCCGTGGTAAATCAAGCTGTCCTGACTAAAATAATGTGTGACTATGTGACCCAGACTCCTAAATTCAAGGTGGACTTCCCCAGCTGTGGCAAAAAACCTCCTGACGAATCTGGGAGCAGTTTTCTCCCCCCTTGGAGCCTGCACACTTTAACTTCCTTTCAAATGGGCACCTGCTGGTCTGTGAGCAGCTGGCTGCTGCAGCTTCCTCCAGGTTTATGCCCTCAGCTTTCCTCATTCCTGCTCAAGCTGCCAAGGCCACAGGTAGAGCAAGGGATGGAAGAGAAGTGCCTGGCTTCTTCCTGGGTTCCAGCATCCACCATGCTGCTTCTGAGACCCACCGCATAGCAGCTGGGATGGAAGATTTCCTTCAGCAGTGAAGAAGGAGAATCTGATGAATGAAAGAAAAGCTGCCCCTTTTCCACCCTCTTGCTGTAACTGCTTTTGTTTTCTTTTTCTCTTATTTAGTT
Source organism: Acanthornis magna (assembly GCA_036785705.1). Lineage (NCBI taxonomy): Eukaryota > Metazoa > Chordata > Aves > Passeriformes > Acanthizidae > Acanthornis > Acanthornis magna. The sequence goes on along the minus strand of JAWUZG010000039.1, from coordinate 4,678,833 downwards.
CCAGATGAACCACCCAGTTCTGTGTTAGTAACTCCCCACACAACTTCCTCTGTCCTTGTGCAGTGGCAGGTAAGTAAAATGAAAAATTCTGATGTTTCTGTGAACAATTTTTTGGCTGCTTTGGCTTGTTGACTTTAAGGGTACATTGCCAGGGACATTTTCTTGAGCTGGAACTATTGAAGTAACGTTGAAGGACTGCAGCTTCTTCCTTATTTGCCTGATCTAGCATAAATTTTAGTGATGAATGGAGATTTCTGGCAGTTGCTTTTACTTTGTGCCCCACTGGGAGGTAAAGGAGTGCCTGTAGCCATGTCCAAGATTGTTACTTGTCAGATTCTCCTGCCCTCTTGTTGATACCCATAGATGCTCATCTTTACATGGAAAACATTCCACGGAGTGTGGTGTTGGTAAGATCAGGTAATCAAAAGCTCACTGTGGTTCACATCCTGCATGGTCTCCTCCTGCTGCTGAAATGATTAGAAGCCTGAGATCAGTGCCTGAGATCCCATTCATACCTCTGAGGAACTCCACATGCCCTCTTGGCTCTTTGAGAGCGAAACATTGAGATTTCTTCAGAGGAAAGAAAGGAAGTTTGAGCTCTCCGCAATTTCTCTGAGTTGGATGGGGAAGTATTTGTGTCAAAGTCTGCATTTTATATTGGCATTTCCTCTGCCTCCCTTTATCTCTCAATCCTGGCCTCCTGGGAGATGCAGGAACATTTTGTGACCCAGTGCCTGAGGCTTCTTTTTGCAGAGTGAGCATTAATAGAGGGAGCCCAGTGGGGTACTGCACGTTATCCATAACCTATCCTGGAAAGCCTCTGCCCACCCTCCTCCCGAGACAATGTCCCCCACACATAATAAGGATGATTTTGGACAGATTGCATTATAATGAAAAATGTGAATATGCATTTACAGTACAGATGGGACTCCTTGCATTTTTGGAAGAAAAATGTATGTATGAGGGTCTGTTTATTGCTGTGCAGCAGCACTTGAAAATCTGCCTGGCTGTGCTGCTGAGTGCCTGGCCCCAGTTCACGCAGAATAATCCTGAGCAGCAGCGTTGCTTACAGCATGTTGAGCAAATAGCAGACATGTTGAGCAGTTTTACCAAAGGAATTATGGAGAGATGCAAATCTACCTCCCCACCTACAACGAGAGCCCCCAGTGAAGGGGAAAAAAGTACAGAAAGAGAGGACAAAGAGGATGTGAGGCAGGATGGACCACGGAAATAAACATCCCCCCAGCTGACTGATTATTGGTGTGTAGTTAATGTGAAATAGGTGGTTGTTTAGGTAATTGGAAGCTTTTCATTTCATGAAAGTGAAATGGGGTTGTTGTGCCAGAGCCATCTCAAGGGAGTTGTGGGCGATTATATGTCATTACCACATGTATATTAATAGGTCCTGGTAATTCAACCGTACTATATTTTTCAAATAAACAAAAATCTTCAAGTCCCACAATAGCCTCCAATTAAGAGGAAGTTTCACAGCAGTGTCTGAGAAATAATGTAAACTGAAAACAGCAGTCAAGCTAAATGGGAGAGTGGATTTCCAAGCAAAGCTAAATTTTTAACTTTGAGCTGTGTTAATAATTCACAAAACAAACTCTCGATGCACTATCTGGGCTTTCAGCTGCTTGGTCCAATCAGTCCATTATTTTTGAATTTAAAGGAGAAAGAATATAAGTAATTTCCAGTGAGGTCTGTTGTATCAATAATGCAAGGTTATTTCAAATGTTCTGGAGGATGTTACACTTAACATCAGGATCATGTACTGTTCAGCTTCCACCTTAGAGATAACAATTATTCAAACTTACGTTTCAGTCTTTATTTATTTATTTCTCTTTAAACAGCACAAAAATGTTTCTCTTACTTCTGTACGACATTATGGGCTGCCATTCATAACCATTTTACCTGTTTCAGCAGATCCCTCAGGCCTTCCTACAAAATCCTAAATAATCCATTACATCAAAAGCTGAGTTTTGTCCACAGAAGACAGATAGGAAGGGGAAGACCTGACCTTTTAGCAGAGTACCCTTTTCAGGAAAGAATCATCATTTCCATGGCAAAAAGAGAGACAGTTTGCAAGCTATTTATTTTCTGGGCTTTCCTGTCCTAAATCTCAAGGAAGGAAAAAATGGAGACTCACATGATAGCATAAGAAAATAATGTTTGCTGTCATAAGATCAGCATTAGACCACGATGAGAAATTAAATTTTACCTGTTAGGCAGCTACATGGCAGAGCAGGGAGCCACAGTCTCCTTCTCAGCTTCAGCTGGATTTTCCTTTTAGTATTTGCAGGATATTGTACTTCAACTTTTTCTTTTTTTTTAAATTTAGGAAAATGTATTAGTAATTAAAATAGGAAAAGTCAGAGGGAGGTGAGGACACTGCTGTGCTGTGGAGCCCTTCTCTGCAGGGGCACCATGAGGGCTAAAGCAACTTCAGTGTAATACAGAAAACAGCAAGTGAAAAGATTGGAAAAGAAAAGATCAGGAGAGAGATCGTGGTAATTTCCAGTAACCCTATCTCATCTTCTTGCACAGGAGAGCATTTCAGCTGGTCCATGAGCAGTAACATCATGGGGCAGCCCAGGAGAAGCCTGGGAGCTCATTTGGTCTGTTTTCTTAGTCCCTTGGACAAGGGGCTCTCAGCCTGAGAGTAGGAAAGGCTGTGGTACGAGAGCTTGATTTATTTGCCTTGTAAAATGCAGTCGTAGAGGGAATATGATTGCCCTTTCTAAAATACAACACAGGAGTAAACACCCCACAGGGAGAAGAGCAATTTAACCCAAAAGGCGATGTTAGCACAGGAACAAATGGTTAGAAACTAGCTATGAATTATTTAGATTAGAAATTAAATGAAGGTTTCTAGCTGCCCGAGTGGTGAGGCTGGGAACAGCTTCCCAACAGGAATCCGGGGAAGCTGAGGAATCAGCTCCATTCCTGGTTGTTCTGTCTGTGAAAGGGACTTTCAGCAGGTGGGGTTCTGCTGTGGGAGGTCCCAGCCCTGGTGATCCTCGAGGTCCCTCACAATCCTGCATGCACAGAATCATTCTCTAATGCAGGTGCCAAATAATAATGAAAGGTGGTCAGGGCTTTTCCGGAGGATGGGGCACAGTGATGAGCATGAAACAATGATGAGTAAGAGATCTCCAACCAGGCAGAGCCAGGGAAATATTGGGACAGTTTGGGTTGCTTTCGGCAGGCTCTGTGCAGGATATCTACAAAAGAAGGCAGCTTCTGGCTCAAGCAGGTTCTGCTCCTTTTCCTCGTGGCTATGTAGCTTCCCAATACTCTGGTTCACATCATTTTCTTTTGTGGTTTCCATAAACTGCAGTCTTTCTATTTGATTCCTTCAGCCCTCACCTAAAGCAAAGTCCTTACCACTGTGACACAGCAGTCCTCTCCCTCATCTTGCCATTGTAATGGAGTAATGGAAAATTCATGTCATTTCTGGAAGCAGAATGCCAGGTTATTACCAAAGATCTTCCTCCTTTCCTATCAAGATGTCCTTCCCTTCTTCATTAAAATTACATGGGGCATTACCTTCTATTGTGACAGTGTTTCACATCAGCAGTTAATTTTTATACAATGCTTTTTCTTAGTATAGTTCTCAAGCCTGGTAGGGATCTTACTGGATTACAGGCAAGATCATCATTAAAATCCTTCTCATTTATACTTTCAGCCCCTTAAATTTCAGTAAAAGAGTCTTTAGAAGATAAATGGCTGAGGGCATCTTTTCTTCTCTGCAGTTCTTAGCCTACATTAGACTCAAGAAAGGAATTTTTTTCCCAAACATGAGGAATCCCTTTGTATGTCTCTACTTAAGCAAGCCACCCAGACACAAATCTCCTTTTCAGTGTGCCAGCTCTGTGTCTGTATCTGGAGTATGTGAGGGGCTGCTGGAGAAGCCTTGCTGAGGTATTGTCTTTGAGCATCTCCCAACATGAAGCAGAAGGAGAAAAACTCATACTTGAGCCATGCCATGGCTGTATGTGCCAAGCTGCTCCAAGCTGTTGTGCAGGAGCCCTGGGTTTTCCTCTGTGCACACACCAGAGCCCATCACACTGGGACTCCTCTCAAAATGCCTTTTCAAGGTTGTTATTAGACCTGGTTTTGTCTTCCTAATCAAAGCCAGAACACACCAATTCCTTTTTCTTTTCTCATCAGTCTTTCAGTAAAATAATGCCAAATGAAGACTGTCCTGTGACTAGTCCCCAAGGAAAAGAGCCACTGAAGAAATTCTGTCTGTGACAAAATAATTTATTTCCTTTTGGAAGCAGTGAAATGCTGTTTGGCTGTTCCAGTGTTGGTGGCAGGCAAGCTGCATTTCCAGAGAGTGCTTATTTATATTTTTGGTCACACTCAAGTTCCTGTGGGCCAAAAAGGAAAGGGGCTTGGCTCTTAGGTGTGGATTTTTCAGTCAAGAGCTTTTTGCAATGGCCACAGCTGAGCAAAATCCTCAAAGTTGCCTTTAACTTGTGCTTTTCAAACTACACAACCTTCAACCCTGTACATTATTAATGTCTGTTTTCCCCAGAGCACAGGGCCCATGCCAGCCACTGCCCCTGGTGATGGATGTTCGTTGCTATGCACATCTTAACAAACCTGCTCTTCTCATGGATGTTTTTCAGCCACCCAAAGTGGAGAGTCTGAACGGGCTCTTGTTGGGATACCGCATCTACTACCGCGAGCTGGATTACGATGCCGGGCCTGGAACAGAATCCAAAAACATCCAGAACCCCTCGGCTTTGAGAGCAGAGCTCACACGTAAGCCTGTGGTTTGGACCCTAAAATATCCCACACTGGTAATCTGTCATTACAGCAGGCACTACATCCCCTCTTGCCCCGTGGAAATAAAATGTAAGTCTAAGAAAGCTGGGAATAATTCAGGTTTTACACAATCAGCCTGAAGATGCTGAAAAATGCAAGTAACTTCACTGTGATCAGCATTGTAATGGTCTGTGCTGATCTCTGCCAGCATGCTGGAATTGATGGTCTGTCCCCCACGTATCCTCTGATTTCCACTGCCTCCAGTTCATAATTACCCTGGTACACTTTGTTCTGCCTTCAAATGAGAGATACTTCATTTTCCTCAGCTGGCAACTTTTTTCTTTCGTGCTATTTTTTCAATAGTTTTTATAATTGACATTTTGTTTTTCTTTTTACAGTATGAGGAAACAGCTGAGGAGAATTTTTAAATAGAATTTTTATAATTTCAAAGTGCTTGTCCATATTTTAGAAGAAAATAGCGAAGATGAGCAGGAATTTTTAGGTGCCTGATTTCCATGTTAGTCACTGGGATTTATGGCTCACATGGAAAGAAGGTGGAGATGGAGAGGAATAATAGAAAAAATGAAAAGGCTTTTTAGATAAAGGCTAAAAAAGAAATCAGAGGGAAGAATAGGCAGAATAAGGTGATGGGAGGCAGACATGTGAGCACTCAGTAGCTTGAGAAATAAGGTCCAGCAGTGAGATGTGCTCATGGAGGGACCAGCTTTTGTCCTGTTTGATGTCACTGGAATATTCAGAATAAGATAATACTCCAAGAGCAGCAGAATAGGGTTCAGTGAGACTTTTTTAATGTCTTACATCATCTGCCATGCTTTCCTGAACCCACAGAAGTGATTTCTACAAAAGCAAGAGTGAATTTTAATGAGGGTGTGGGATAAGTGGATGCTTTAAATGAAACGTAAGCACCTAACTCTGACCTCACTCACGTGGTCAGAGCTAATGAGACTTCTCAGACTGTGCAGGACAGAGAACAGAGGTAAAGCTCTCGTAGGTGTAGGAATGCAAAAGGGTTTTTCCCAGACAAAAACTGAATGACTGACTGTGTGCATTATCATGAAATAATGACTTTGGATGCTCTCACAAGCCGGGGAGCCTGTGAAACCAACCAGTTTCCTCTTTTCCCTCTTCTTGTCTGGCCCTGCAGCAATGTTCCTAATCGCTGTAGAGGAGAAAAAACGAGCCTTACCTCTCCAGGGAGTCAAGAGATAGAGAGAGAAAGGGGTGGAGACAAGTGTATTTTAAGATAAATTCCCCTCTTTCTTCTCATAATTCTCACCTTAGAACACCTCTGTTCCTCACTGACCTGCAGTTTTGCACAGCTTAGCATATTATTACAATTCACTCACAGCAGGAATATTGAATTCTTTAAGTGAAACTGTGGGGAATCAAATTCACACTTAAAGAAACAGGTCCTGCCCTAATGTAAGTGTTCATTCTGTGGCCCACGTTCCAGCTCTGTACTCTGCAGCTCTTCAGGTTTTGAATTTTGCATCTCGAGAAATCAGGATGTAATGCACCACTGAGAGCTTTCACCCCTAGAAATCATTTCATTTCTACTCATTTGTTCTATTTAATCTAAAAGTCAGAACATTTTTCTGTTGTGTATCTGTGAGTTCCTCTGTTTGAGGAGGAAATGAAACAGCCCCATGTGAGCGAGATGCCTCTGATGTGTTACGAGAGAGTGATGTGATTTTATTGCCCTTCAAGGTATAGTCCTAAAGCTTAAACTGTGTATGGGTGTGCTGCCTCATTTGCCTCTGTCTCTGCTGTACATCATTTGCAATAACTATTTCCTTGCACTGTAACAAGCTTTCTGCTTTGCTTACCCCGAATAGCCCAAAGCAGCTTCAAGACAGTGAACAGCAGCTCTGCATTAACGACGTATGAATTAACACGTAAGTGCACATTGCCTTCAGATGAGACTCTTTGTAATGGTTCAAAATACACCATGGGCAAACTCCTGTGGCTCTCCTCCCTGGATCCAGCAGAAATCAACACAGATTAATGATTCTGCTTTCTCCAGTTTCTTTTTCTTTGAGTCTTTGCTTCCCCTACACCCAGAGACATCAATGATGCAAGTTAGGTGGCTGTTGCAAAAATGTGGCTGCTGGGAAGGTAAAACATTATTGACTGTAACAACCCAGTATTGCTGATGCTAAATGAATTTTGATTCACTTGGTACATATTTTGCAGTCCATCTGAGTTTAGCTGTACCACATCATTAGTCCTATGATTCGAGCATTGCGATGTTCGGGCGTTCCATGGAGTACAAGGCCAATTTAGAAAGGGCCCAATGAATTTATGTGCATCTCCAGAGGTGTTTTCAATTGGAAATGAATAAAATAACATTCGACAGAGTTAAAAGGCAAGTTGCTTTGTGGTGATGATGGTTCACTAGATAGGTTTTGCCCAAGGCTTTTGAGTCACAGATTGTGATGGGCTAAAAAAAAAAAAATGAAGCCCTATCCCCACTGAAAGTTGCATGCATGAACTCTCGTGTTCCATTTTCTTCCACATCCAGTTAACACTAAAATCTCCCTTGTGACTTCTCATGGCAGAAAATAAAGTTTCCCTGCGCAAGCTGCCCAGTGCTATACGTGTACATCTTACTATTGTTTGTTTGTTTATGAACTCAGCACTGTTATTTCTGATTTGCTTGCTCCATGTTTTGCAGTCCTGCCGAGTTTAGTGACATGCCTTAAAAAAATTAGGGATATATCAGATGTAATTCCCCCAAGACTGGGAAATGATGCTGAACTTGCAGTCAGATATTGGAGCACACCACTTCTAAACACTTCTGTGACACTGAAATTAGACAAACTTGCCTAATTAGGCTTTCTGAACCTTACCAAACCAATGGCATACTGTCAGCCACCGAGTTAAGAGGACTCTGATTCATAGATAGCAGGGAAAATTATTGGTAAAGGGAGAAATTTGGACCTCTGGCCATGCGTGTCTTAATTCAATGCTCATTTAAATAGGGCAATTTATATTATTGATTGCTCTCTTACTCTAATTTCCCTGTTAAGTATTGTAGATGATAAATATATCTGTTAGGATTGATTCTTTCATCCTGAAAATGCAAAATCTGAAACTGCTCAGGCGCTGCTTCCCCTAATGACGTTGGCGTGGTTCTGCTCCACCCTCGTTGCATCTGTTAATTACCCACAAACAATTGGCTTTTCTAGATTTTTTCACGCTTCTCGCACTCTCCAGCCTCATCTGTCAGAGTAGTTTCTCTATGTCAGCAAAGAATTTCGTTGTCTGGTAGCCAAATGGAGTCCAGCCTTCAAATTCTCCTTTCTCGTTGTGACTGATGGTCACATTGGAGGAGAAGGTGCCCATGGAGTACCTGGCATGGGACTGCAGATTCCCCACTGCAGCTCTCCCTCTGCACCTGCTTCAGCTGGGCTGTTCTAGAGCAGAGCAGTTGCCAATGCCCCCCTAAATGAGCATTCCAGGGATTAGGCAAAGGCTAGGCAGGCTCTGTCCTACCAGTGCAGATCAAAATGAGGCCTTATGGTGACATTCAAAGACGAATCCTGCCATTTTCTGTACTTAAGAATGACCTAGAGATGTTCCTCTAGTCAGTCATCCATAAGAAATGGGTATATTCCAAGGGAAACCATTATTCCTCCTACTAGAGCAAGGAAATGCTGGAAAATCCTACCATTTCACCACAAATATCTTTCAAAATGATGCAAATACTGCTTTATGTGTGAATTAAGGGAGGATGGAAGTAGATGTTACACTGTTGTACTGTTGTATTGCTGTGTTTCCTGAGAGACAAGTCTGGAGATAAAGAGGTGTTGGAGTCTAAAAGACATCTGTAATATAGTATAAATTATAATATATAACATTATAATATAGAATATTTTACTTTTTCAGAGTTGAAGAAATACAAGAGATACGAAGTACTAATGACAGCATATAATGTCATTGGTGAGAGCCCTACCAGCACACCAGTGGAAGTGTTTGTGGGTGAAGCAGGTAGGTGAAAGAAAAATGAATTGGTCTCTTTATTTTGAATAACCAGCATGTTTTAGTATTCTCCAGATACTGTTCAGTAATTATCTGGGAAAGGGATTATTTGAAAAATTTCTGAGGTGTTATTGCTGACAGGTTTTTGTAGCCCACTCTCCTGGAATAGGCACTGACAGTTTCTTGCCATTGGAAAACCAGTTGGTCTGCAGGAACAAGGGAAGAAAGGGCATTTGAAAGAAAGAAGAGAAAATATTTTTGGAGTTGCAGGAGGATGACTGTTCATACCAAATTAGCTTGAGGGAAAAATTGACTCGAGTTAAAGAAGTGAAAAGTGGAGCACAGGAAAGCCACAAGGGAAAAGAAACAAAACTACAAAACAAGGGAGACTTGGAAAGCTGGTTCTTTTATTTGATAACTCTCTGTGTAGAGACATGGCCTGGCACCACACCTGGCTGTATTTTTATGCTCTTGAAGCACAAAGACACCGTGTCTGGTTTAATGCTGCTGTTGGAGGCAGCTGTTGGGTGCTCCCAGGACCGTGCAGGCTGTCCCTGCATCCAGCCCCTGCAGAAACTGAGGGTCAGTGGCACTGCTGAAGCCTTTGCTCACTCTGGATCTGGAGCATGAGTCCACTTTGATCGTTTTCAAACCCCGCCTTTGGAAGGCAGGAGGTGGAAATGGGAGCAGCTGAGCAGACAGTTCTGCGAATGCCTTATGAGACAGGTGGCTTGTGGGAGCCCAGATAACCCCCAGCCAGTCTGTCCCCTCAGGAACTCCAGCTGGGAAGGGCAGCACTGGAATAGCTGATGCCTTCCTGCAGCCCTGCCGGCGGGGCCGTGTTTGTGGTGATCCCAGCTGGAGAGAGGCTGGCGCCGGAATCCTCGTTAGTTATGGTCTCAATTTCTGCAGCAGCAGCAGCGTTTGAAGCTCAACCCTCCCATTGCTCAGCCCGGGAACAGAGCTGATTGCGCTTTGTTCCTCTGTCTCAGGGCTGTGGGATGGAGGAGCTATCAAAGCCAGCACTAATTCATTTTATTATTAGTCATTAAATATTCTATTGCTTAAAACCAAGCAAAGCACATTTTTTTAAAAAAACTCTACTGCGCATTTTTTTAAACTCTGCTTAACCTTTTCATTTCAAATATGGTGCAACAGTCACCATCTTCCTTTGAAAACATCATAAATTAATCAGAGCAGCATGGTCCTGGAGAGACAGCTGGCAATATTTACATTTTTTTCTAGTTTGCTGCTGCTCCAACTCACTTCTGCAACAGCAGCAAAGAAAGTCCCAGGTGGAGCCAACTGTATCTGTCTTCAAAATACATTTTTGTTCCAGAGCTAAGTATCTTCCTGCTGCAAATGGAGCCAGCACATGCACTTATACACATGTACACAGCATGGGAAATCAGCTGGGGAAAACAAGGAAATGCTGTTATATCGTGTCTTTTAATCCCACAGTCCAGATCTTCCTTATCATATCTCAGGGAACAGGGCACTGGGAGGAGACAAACTTGAGAGGAAACCGAGATAATTACATGACCCCTGAGTGTCTGAAGGAAGGATGGCTGGAATTGAGCTTTAAGATCCCTTCCAAGTCAAACCATTCCATGATTCTATGATATCCTGCCTTTGCCAGGCAGGACTGGTGTGTCTGAAGTTGTAGTGTGTGACTTGGCTGTTGTTTTAGAGCTCCTGGATTTAGCTCTGGAAAGGGACCATCCAGCTTCACGCAGCAGAAATGATGAATGTAGGATCTTCCTGCCGATTTTCACTCTTGTTGTGTGAAGTTATTACACTTTGTTATATAACTGCCTCTTCCACCTCCAGTACTGGCTGTGATTTATACTGTGAGTAAAGTGATTGGAGATGGTATTGCAATTTAAGTTTTAAATTGATTTGTGACACCTTTGAGTTAAAGTGTGCTGTGGAAATACAAGTTTTTTGTTGTTATTGTTCGCTCGATGTTCTTTACCCACGGTAAAGGCAGTTAAGCAGCAAGCTGGAAAAAAATGGATCTGCTCAGCTCCAGCAATGGGGCATCCAGGTTAAAAACAGAGAAAAGCTTCCCAATAAACAACAAGTGCTGGCACAGGCACAGCACTGGGCACAAAGTGAGTGAAGGTGGCCAGTCCCTGGCCTGAAGCTCTCAGGTAACTCATGTCTCAGTGCTGTTAAATGGGGCCTCGTTCTGCCCTAAGTATTGCAGTAATTCTGGGAGGGAGGAGAACGTTCCTCCCTGGGTTGTAAAAAGGGATATACAGCCTTTGTTCCTTTGGGGAAATGTGCTGGGCTTAGGCCAGCTCAGTCAGAATTCCCGTTTCTGTTGGGTGTTCATGTGGCTGATGGTTCTTGTGCTGTTCAGCTTCCACTGAGCTATGCAGGAATGCCTGTGACTCCATCCTTCCCTCTTGCGTTCTCCCCCGTTAGATTCAAAAATTTTCCTATGATTGTGCCTGGATTTTTACAATAAAAGTTCCAGTAGGTAATGGAACCACCTGAAAAACTTGGGGGAAAAAAGCCATTAAAACCAACCTTCTGCAAGTTTTTCCAGTTAAATGAGAAAAAATATATCCAAATGGGGACTTTCTGTTCCCCCACCAAATGCCCCCTTGGGCAGCCTGAGCAGGTCTTCCCTGCCTCTGACTGATGGGCAGGTGTGAATTTTGGGAGAGAACAACCTGCTGGTAGGCTATGGGCCAGACATGAGTAAAAGGCCTCTGTATCCCAACTTGCCTGGTGGACAGGAAAGTTGGAAGTGGTTTGGATCTTTTGGGGGTTTTTTGGTGGAGTAAATGCTTTTCCTTGTTAGAGTCGTCCACAGGCTCCATTTTGAGTTCTGCCTGGATATTGGCAAAACTCACTGGCGTGGAGAGCAGCTCTTCCCCGAGTTGGGAGCGCGGGCTGGGAGTCCTTGAGCTCAGCGCAGCTGGGAAGGATGTGCTGCCTGCTCAGTCTGAGCAGAGCCCGTGTCCTTCCCCCACCTGCCTCAAGCATCTGGATCCTTCTCCTCCACGGCCCAGAAGATCCTCTAACGCTGCCTTTTTAGAGCTGGCTGCAGCTCTGCCCTGCTCATTAGAGAACCATGTGCATCTCCTGACAAATGACAGAAAAATTGAAAGCCACCACTTGCAGAAATTAGGAAGGGAGTCGCAGCCCCGCTGGCAAGCCCCCTTTTCGCCTTGTTAATTCATTTAACAGTTCAGCTGTCAGGGATGCTGGCTTTGATTGGGGAGGCAGTGAGTGTTCAGCGAGAGGCTGAGTACTGATATTCATCCCAGCCCCAAACGCAGCTGCTACCAGAGGTGCTGTTCTGCTCCACTGAAATTAAGACTCTGTTAGAGCAGCCACTATATCAAGAGCATTATTCTACCAGGTTGCTGTCACCACCTGATTGTGTGGGGGCCTCTGGAGTTCGGGAGACTCCACTACCTGCATTTTAATTAAAGAGAAATCACAGGTTTGGGCCAGACACACTTCACCTAATTTGGGAAGGTGAATAAAATAAAATGTGGCAATACAAATCCTGTGCTAACGAGCCTGCAGCCTTCAGTGCTTCTCCCATATACTGCAAATCTGTTTTGGATGAAAAGTAATGGAATTCATCATTTCTTCCAGCAGCTGTTGCTGGAGTAGAGCAAGTGTGTGTGGAGAGGAGGTGGCAGAAGGGGTGAAGTGCTCCGAGAGACATCAGCCTTTAAACAGGTTGTAAATCCATTTGTGTGAAGAGGGGAGTGATGTGTGTCATTATAACTGATGGTGACATTGGTGACCTTCAGAATTCACAAGAACTGATGAGGCTGGGTTGTTGTTGTTGTTCTTTTTAATGATGATCTCTGAGAGCTGGTTCCGTAATGGGAAAGACAAGGAGTAAAAAGAGCTGGGAGACAAATCCCTTTCTTTAGAAGTCCTTCATTGGAATGCCACTTTGGTTGTACCATCATCTTTCAGAGTAGGGTACCTGGTCCTCTCATTTTCTTCCAAGTGAAACCGTAGCTTGGAAAAGAGCAGGAATCAGACAGAGCAATGACTGCTTCTTACCTCTGTCTTCAAAAGCTGAATCCACCTCTTGGTGCAAAGCTAGCAGACACCAAAGCAAATTTCTTCCTGTTATCTGCAATTATGTTCATCTGCCCTCCTGCCTGCAGCTCCAGAGGTGTTCCTGGACTTCACAAACTTTATTTTATTCACCTGTAGCTGACACAGGGAGGGAAGGTCTGCTCTACTGTTAATGTCAGGGGAAGCACTTGGAGCTGCCTGGCCATCTCCAGCATTTTGCAGGCTAGTAACAGAAACCACCTGGAAAGCTCTGAGACTAAAAATAGTGAAATAGGTTTGGGACAGAAAAGGTTACACTGAGAGAGTGAGCCATGATAAGGACAAAGAAGCCTTGTAAGGAAGCAGAGACTTGTCTCCTTTAGCAACTGCTTCCAGCACAGAGCTCTTGTCCCTTCTTACCTGGTTATCTGTGCTGGGGCAATGTCCCTTTGTCTCTGCGCTGAAGGCAGGGGAGGTTGGCAGGACAAGGCTGCTCTGCCCTTGGGTGTTTTAATCTCTTTCTTCAGGCCTCGTTCTTTTCTGTGCTCACTCCAGATTCCCCACGTGGTGTCACCTCCCCACTAGAGCTCGCTTTCTGGAGAAGGGGTCCCTCAGCACTGCCTTGGGCCCCCCTTTCTCTTCCAGCACGGCAGCTTTATCTCCTTCCCTGCCCCAAACACGGCGGAGGAGATGCTGTGTGGAGTCCCCTGTGCCTCCTTGGTAACAGCCTGCGAGAGGAATGACAGCACTGCAGCATTAGAGCTGGCAGCCTCCATCCTGCCGCGGCCCCGTGGCTGTTTTCTCCTATCTGAGTGGGACACGTGGGCTGGCTGTGCCTCGGCAGATATGGAGCACGCTGCTGCTGGCACAGCTGCAAGAGCTGGGTGGGCAGCTCCATCCCAGATGCCACTGGAGGAGGGAAGAGAAGGATTATCATGGCCATTTCACATTGCAGAAGTCTAAAACCTGTCAGCCTAGGGACAGTATCTTCCCTCAATAAACAAAAGGGGATGGAGGGAAGCTACTGGGAAATCAAATGGTAAAGAAATTATTGGTTTCACTTGCTCAAACTTTAAACAAAGGTGTTGAACTTCTTTGGCAGTTTAAAAGCACTGAGCCTTTGAAATAATAGGATATTTGCCTTTTAATTGCCGGCACCTCTGGACATCAGCAAAAGGCTACTTTTGGGGGATGGCAGGGTGTTTGAAACTGATTATCCTTTTCCCCTACCCTTTAAATTTAAAGGCCCTGCAGAGCTGTTCCAATGTCATGCTTGGTTCTGGATGAGCTTTACCCTGGCATTCTGAGAATGTCTTGTTCCAGGAGAAACACTGGGTTCCCATCCTGTCCCCAGTGTCTTTCTCTCTAAGGAAGGAGAAGGTCTCCTCTGAACTTGGAGTTAAAGATGCAAGCCATGTTCTCCACCAATGTGCTAAAAGACAGAGTAAAGTCAGAGCAGAGCAAGAAAGGCAAACTGTAGGAAGATGGAAGGAAAAAAAAAGTGGTGAGACATGTCGTGTTTGGATTGGGAAAGTAACCTCTTTCCAGTTTCTCTTGGAAACCAATACGCCTGCATCCCATTTCTGAGAGCAGGATTGGCCCCTGGGCACATCCCATCAGTGTTTCTCTGTGAATTTGAAACTTCTCCAGGTTCACTCTGTGTATGGGGGCTCCACTAAGGGCTTGTCTGCAGCAAGTCCGATTTGGATTTGTTGTTCCCATCAGTGCAGCACCACCGGAGGCAACAGGAGTGTTGATAGCTCTCAACTGTGGGATCTAATCCCTGCAGGGCTGTGACAGGACAGTAAAAAATAACAAACTAAAGTGTGCCCACATCAGAGCATTAGTCACTGCTTGTGTGTTATTGGTATTGCTACAATGCTGGGGTGTTATGGAAATGAATTTTCTCTACAAGCCTTGGCTCCCTTTCCTACTCAAACTGGCTATTTTTTAAGGGTCATTTTATATTCTTAATCTGTTTACAGATGATGCAAAGGTTTGCTAATTAGACTTCCAGATTTGGTAGTTTAGCTCAGTCGCTGCTCTTACAATGGCAAGACAGAAAGTAACCATGCCAGTGTGAGTCTGTGGAAGAAGTGTCCTTAATGTCAACATGTCAAAAAGACATCCCTGCAGCTCTCTGGAGACTGAAATCTAATGTCAAGGCAGAAGGAAGCAAAGTCTGAGAGTCGTAGTGCTGTCAAAGCAAGTTATTCTACCATACAGGAGAAGGAATTTTAAGCGAATGCACTGGAAAGCAGTGTCCAGATTGAGACATAGATTTGATGGGCTTATTTGACATCTTTAATTCTCCATTGACAGTCCAGAAGCTCCCTGAAATGATTTGCAATGTTTTCATGCTGCAAGTAAAAGCCGAACGCGCGCCTCATTAACAGCTCATTAAGTTGTTAATATTGGTCATCAGCAGCCTTTGGTACAGCACAATGCTTTATGCAGTGCGGCAGCTCCTGCTTAGCTCGGGTCTAATTGCCTCTTTTTATCACGTCTCAATGTAGGAAAGATGTTTCTGTCCAAGCAAAAATATCCGCGGTTTTCGGTGCGCGGCTCTGCTGTCGGAGGTGTTGGGCTGTGATTGCCGCGCCGCGTTTCGCTCCGGTGATGAACTTCCCTCCCACAACCCCAACCATTTGATGCTGATTTTTTGGTGCTGACTGGAGCCCGAGACGGGCAGGGTGCCGTGCCCAAATTCATCATGAGGGCTCTGTGCTGCAGCTGGTGGGAGGGCAAGGACAAATGAGCTGCTGTGCTGCAGTGCTCCGTGGCCTGTGCGGAGCCGGGAGCGGAGCGGGGACATCCCAGGGCCGAGGGAGGAGAAGCCTGATGGTAGATGCAAAGCTTTGCCGAGCTAACAGCACAGCTACTCCATTAAAAACAGAGGAATTAGCCTTCCTTTCAAATAACATGAGCGATCAATAGTAAAGTCAAACGAACCAGAAATTGCCCTGGTAAAGAAGAGGGGAAGCCCCTGGCTGATAACTCCTGTTCCAGCAGACACAGGCTCGAGTCGGAGTGCCTTTGACTAAAGGGTTCTATTTGCAGCCAAATTTCTATTTCGCCTAATTGTGCAGTCCTGCTCTGCTTGTTTGCAGTCATCCTGGGATATGTGAGCAAAATCTGTGCTGTAAGTATTTTCGTATGGGTCTCGACTCCCGTGGCTTTGCCTCCCCTGTACAGCTTTGCTGTGAAGCCAGCTGTGGAGAAACACAGTTGGTTTTCTTCTCTGACATCTGTTTGCTGTATCCGTCGTCAATCACAGAACTGGAGGCTTTTCAGGTTGCCTGTTGTAGACTGAAAACAAAACAGTTGCTATTTTTTCTTATGAAAGTATGAATTAGCAATAACCTAAAACATTTTGGCTGCAGCAGTCCAGACGCTGAGCTGATATGGGGGTGTAAATCTGCAGTGATGATCTCAGGGATGAAAAATAAAGAAAGAAAGAGAAAACTCTCACTGAGAGTCAAGAGAATTTGAATTTAATCTCTCTCTCCCTAGGAGCACAAGAACACAGTCTTCTGCAGGCTCCCTGGGGTTCCCTGACCATTGCAATCTGTAAATCCTAAATTAATCCCTCGTGGGGGTCAGCTGCCCAAACTGGCATTAAAGCTGCAGCAAAAGGTTATTCCAGGGGCAGATCTCACCTGCGCCCTTTGACTTTTTTCTGATATAGCTTTTGACATTTGGTATACGGCAAACCCAGTGGAGATTATTTGATACGCTCTCTTGGCTGCAGTGCAGCAGAAGGAGTTGCTGGTGCTGATTAGACTTTAGTAGGTGCTGCCATTGCTGTTAGTGGATGTGAAGTGGGTGCTTTTGTCAGCTGCCGTGAACTTGTGGTATTATGATATTCAAATGTGGCATTAACAAATTATAGTAATTGGAACGTGACTATAAATAGAGGAGGAGGAATTTTGGGTCACGGAGAGTCTGGGGGAATAATCTGAATTCAGTAATTTTGCCTCTGTAGTGGGTAGACTTGTAAGAAAGTGGAGGGCAGTGTTTTCCCATCCTGTACTGCTCCCACTGCTCCCAGTGCACACAAGAGAGGATCAGAGCAGTGTATCAAACATGCAGCAGCTCTTCACCATCCCTGGAACAACCTTCAGCACCTCCCGGGGTGAATCCTGCACTCACCAGAGCTGACACTGCTCTCGTTACACGGCCGGGTCTGCTCTTCAGTGATAGCCCCCATGAGCATGGATGTAAGGGAGAGGGGCTTCAGGAGCTGTCCCTGATTTGCAAGGATGTAAGAGAGAAGGGATCTTAGCTTGCAGGTTTGTGCCTGTGTGTTTGTTTGTGCATCCCTAATGCTGTCAGGCTCTTGCTGTTCCTGCTCGTGGCCCATCTCTGCTGACTGATGGGCCTGTGTGTGATCATATCCTTCTTGACATGAAAGAAATAGAGGAAAAATCTCATTTTATTATTTCCCCCCGTTGTTTTAACCACCTCTACGCCCTTTCCAGAGGCAGTCTGAAAGTTCTGTGAGGGCTTTACTTTTGGGCCAGGCTCTCTCACTCCCTTGATGGATAATCTCAGTATGCAATGTGATAGCCTATTTTAGGGTTGTGTTTGCTAAGTACAACTGTGGGCTTCAGCAGAAGAAAAGTGTGTAGTTTCTGTTTGCAGGCTCTTTCACAGTACTGCTCTCTGAGGTTTGTCATGGTTGCAATCATGGTAACCTCCACATCACCCAGGTCACATCTCTATCCCATGAAATTCCCAGATTGCACATGGCTCATGCACATGGGAAATCCAAATTCCATTTTAAAATATTAGGGATCACAGCAGCAGTGTTTTCACCACCACTGGAAGAGATGGTGAGGAGCAGGATGAGAATGGCTCCCCGGTTCAAAAATGGCACTGGCAGGTAACCCCCTAGATCTGTGTCCATGCAAAATACACTCCATTTCTAGTCCTTGTTTCATTTCAGTTTTCAGGAATTCAGTTTGCAGGAATGTCATCTCTCCCTCCTTCCTCCCCACCTCCCTCTTGTATCTCTGCAGGTGCTGAAGATACCTGTGCCAGTGTTGGAAAGCTTTCCAGTGCTAAACAAAGAAGTTGGGGATGTTACATTTGGGGATTGTTTGCAGCTGCTTTAATTTATGTTTCTTCATGAGTTTAATACCCTTAAAAATTCATGTGGCAAAACACAGCTACTGTACTAAATGTGGTGTACAGAGAGAGCCAAGTGTTTGCCCACCCAGATAAGATGGCACAGAGTAAAACAATTGCAGGTGTTCCAGACTCCCAAAGTCCTCATCCTGACAGCTGTTCTCTTTCTCCTCTTCACCCTTTCTTCTCCACTGAAATAGGTTTATCTTTCTCTTCTTTGTCTCTCTATTCTATGTCTTTCTATTTTTGCATTTTTCTCTCTTCATCAGTGTTCATGAAGGTGAGAGAGATGTTTTTCAAGCTCTTCTTGTGTTGACTTCCATTGGTACATGGAGATGTTTCAATTTCTCTTACACTGATCTATGCAACCATGTAAATCAACACATGCATCAACATCCCTCAAAAAGGGATATTTCCAACTAAAACCTGGCTTTTTCAGCTGTTTTAACCTCCTCCCCCACCCAGTAGGAGGCTGAACTTCTCAACGATGGGGAGGCTGGATTGCTCCTTTGCTGAGACTCATTTCGTGTCTCAGGGTGTCACAGCCTGGCAAAGTTAATGCCTGGCAGGAGAGCATTGGTGCCAAATTGCTGAGAGGGAGGGTAGAGGCACTCAGGCCCAGCACAGCAAATGGAGTGTGCTGGAGGGGTTAAGACCCACATCCCTGGAACGTGGCTCTGCCTCTCTGAGTGCCTCTGAAACACATCAGAGTAAGCACAGACCGCGCAGCCCTTGGAAAAAGCGCCGATTTCCATCACGAGACGTAGCCCAGCCTAAAACAGCCAGAAATTAGTGGGAAGTGTGTTTTACATTCTAAATATAGCTCGTGCTGCTCTGTCACAGTGGAAAGCAGCTTCACAGGAGCTGGTTTTGAAGCACAATTGACTAATTGTTATTGAGCTAATCAGCATCACTCACGCAGCATTCCTGATGGCACTGAGGCTCTGCTGCACGGGGAAGCTCAGATCCTCCCACCACTCTTTCACAGACTCTGTAAGAAAATGGCCAATAAACACTGAACATTTTTCTCTCATGCCACTTTTCCTCCATACAAGGAGTGACTGCAGACATCTGCAGATTCACTTTTTGGTCATTCCTTTGAGGTACCATCCTCACATTCCTTCTCTAAACCTGTACTGCAGGAAAACCCCTTGTGTTCTGCTTTGCCTGTTCTGCAGATCAGTCTCACTGTTTTATCTGGTGACCTTCTGTTTGTTGTGTTGTGTTTGGCTTTATAATCCACTAAACTGTTGCTTATCTACACTGAAACTTGAAGGCAGTGGCTGCAGTTAAAGAAGAAGCAATCTCCATGTCACTGCAGGGATATGACTTCAATACTGCAAGGATGGTTTAGGTTAGGCATCAAAAAGAATAATATAAGAGTTATTTCATGGGTTATTGTTATATTAGAGACATCCCTATTTTGTTTTTTTTTATTTTTAAAATATGGGTATTACACAAACCCCTGTTTTAAGAGTTATTAACATAGAGAGATGCTGGCAGAGTTTGTGTGGGAATGACAGCACAATCTGGAAAAAAGTCAGTGCTTGAGATTATGTGAACATCTGACCAGCGAGCTGATCCTGGTATGACACAGGAGGATGATGTCTGAGCCCTCTCCAAACCCTTTCCAGCCCTATTTTCCATGACTGTGTGCCAGGAATCAATGTGTAAACTTTGGAGGCTCTGGTGTGCAAGATTTCACCACCAGCACATGCTGAACTGAATATTTCTGTGCCTTCTCCCTTGTTGTTAATCACTAGGTAGGTAAAATTACAGCTGATATTCAGAACATGCTGCAACCACCCCTCCATTGTAATGTGGAGAAAGATTAGAGGATTTTGGGGCCTGGAGCTGTGTCTTTGTTCCGTGTTTATGCAGCACATTGTGCAATGAGATTCTGGCCTCTAGGTGCTAACACCAAAATGCAAACATATTGATTACTAGGGAATAAAGGCAGGCATGTTCTCCAAGTCATGCTTTGAAGAACTGGGGGGGAAGACTTGCTAGATAGAAAAGGATCAGAGTTCTTTACGAAACAGAAATTTGCTTGGGATTGTTTGGGATCAAGCTGATGCAGAGGAAATCTTCAGTCTCTTTCACCGCATTTTTCTCCTCATTTTTGGCCTGCGTGTTTATTTGAATGGTGTGTGAATATCAGGGAATCTTGTCCCAAACTTGTCAGTGAATGTCCTGACATAACACTGCCACTGCAGAAACAATTAGAAAATCAGCAGAGGAGAAATGCTCTGCTGCCCAGAGCTGGAGCAGATATAAGAGCAGCAAGGAATGCTTCACAAAACCAGTTATCCACTTTGCCCAATGAATCACAGGGATTTGTAGCCTTCCTGTGCCACAGAGCATCGCGGTGGCTGTCACTGGGAAAAGGAATAGCAGTTCCATGTTGATGGAAAGCTCCGGGTGCCACACAGCCCAGGGAACAAATATCCCAAGCGAGAAGAGCTGGGGTGAGCCTTCTGCAGAGCACGGAGCTCCGGAGCAGGGAGCCACCGGGGATTTTAAGCACCTTCTCTTTAAAGGTTAGAAGCATTAGCGAGCTCAAATTGCCTGCAGTGTGAGCAGAGGCTGCTCAGTACGGCTGGGAAATGAGGGCAGTGATATGTTTAAATGTGGATTTAGATGTGTAACTTTATTTATGGGCCCATTTTGACACTCTCACCACGTTTCTAGATAGATTTGTTGTCTTTATGTGATCCTGCCAACAGCAGCCCAGCCCATATTTGTTACTCTTTGTTACTAATTACTACACAACCTGCTCAGTCTTTCTCCTTACATTTTGGCTTGGAGTTTCAAGGAGACAATCTCAAAGGTAAATTGAAATCAGATAAGAAAAGAAATGTTTACAAATATCTGCATGAGATCCCAAGGCAGGATACGTGTACAGAATTTGACTTCATGAGTACACAGATGTTTTTTCCAAGGAAAGTGAAATGCTTTCCACCTGCCAAGAGCTGTGTTTGGACCCTCAGGGGTCTGTGTCACTCCTGCTATAGTTGATAATGTCACTAACACCTAAAGCAGTGTGAGGTATGCAGCTTTAACCTTGCTTTTTATGTATTTGAGATCTCAACAGCCATGAAAAATTCCGAGCTCAGTAATCTTGAAGTGCATTCCTAGAAGGTAAAAAGCCTTTTGAATTCACCTTTAAAATGCACTTGCTTTTATTGGCACAGGCTGTCCATATATTCAGGGAATGGTTTGGGGTTGCAAACAGGTAGGGTCTTCAGGGATGTGTTTCCTTCTTTTTGAAGTATTTCACTTCACCCTTAATGGAACGTGCTGTCGGCACAGAGCCACATCAAGCATCAGCAGCACTTTTCTGCTGTCCCTCGCTGTCAACAAGAAATCTGTGCTTAGAGGAGGAGGGACACATCAGCCTTTGAAAGTTGAACAGAGGGACAGACTCACAGGGCACAAAACCAAACAATTTGCATCTCATGGAAGCTCTGGGGTAGTGAAGAGAAATGTCTTTTTCCATACTTGTTTTTTTTTTACTTTGTTCCGTTAAATTTTCCGCCAGTGCGCCAGCAAAAGTGCAGCTCCAGCAGCAAGTGTGTCAGTGCAGAGTTATCACTGGCAGGTTTTAACCACGGTGTTTCTTAGATGTGCTCCAGGAAGGGGTTGAGGAAAAGCAGTGTTTTTCTGGCAGCAGGTTGCACACAATGTGTCCTCTGATGGTCGTGTCTCAGAAGCAGCATTTGTTCCAGACTGGCACATGGCATCCAAAGAAAAATGCTCTTGTAGGTGCTGCTTCAGTCCTGGGTGTTGAGAGCACTTTGAAGCTGTCAGCTCAGGACAGACAGTGGTGTCACTCCTTAGAAAGAAAATACACTGCTAAAGCGACCCATTTTCTTCTGTGATTGTACATATTCCTGTTCCCCTGAGCCTGTCATCCTGGCAAATCTCCGGGATGTGTTTTCAGCTTTGCTCTCTGTGATCAGTTTGGCCTCATGCTATGGTTTGTGCTGTAAAAGTCTCAAAATCTTGAGGTTTTTGGTCCCTAACAGGGCTCCCTTGCACTGAGGGCATCCAGCCAAGTGACGAGTGCAGAGACAGAGCAATAATTAGACAAGTGCACCCCTGTGACCAAGCTGGGTTTTACTGATGGTCACTGTCACCTCATGCATTCACCATCCAGCCAAAAAGGAAACAAAAAACCCCACAATAAACAAACAGTTTTAACCGAGCCCTGGGATAAAGGCTATTTTCAATTTTACCTTTCACGTTTTAATTGTATAGCAATAATTTTGCAATAGAGTTGCCGATGGCAAACATGCAAAAGACATTAACTTTATTTATGTTTTGGATTATTAATGTGGCTGTTAAAATTCCTCCAGTTAGTTTTGATTGAATTGTTTTTTTGTGCGATTCTGTCGTTTAATGGAGCGGTAAATAAGAATTTCTGATAATGAGCCCAAGCATCTGTCACAACAACCTGGCGCTGGTTATTAACATTTCCATTAACGGCAGGGTGGGCAGTGATAATATGGAAACCACACAGTTAGAACAAAATAAATAGTTGGTGTCAGGCTGAGTGGGTGTTAATTACTTTTTTATTTTATAACTCTGGGGGGAGGGAGTATTGGTAGAAAAGTGTGACTTATGAAGGTCATTCTCTCTTAAGAAAGAAGTCTCCAGAGGAACAGCTAACCGGGGCTATCCAGTGCAAGCAGTGAATATTTCATCGCTTCTATTTATGGCCCAGAAAGGGGCAGAGAGAAAAGAGACAACTTTCTCAGGGGGTCTGGCTTAAGGCTGTGGCACTGTGAACACAGAGAAAGGAGAAGCATAGCCTTTGCCCTGCCTTTCTCTCCCTGCTTCTGGAGTTTGACCAGGACATGCTTCGGCACCTTTTCTGTGAGCAGAACATGAGCAGTTTTGTTAAAACCTGCCAGAGGCACAGATAGCAGGTTGGGAGAACAGAGCGTCCTCAGTAGCCACTGGGGAGGAAAATCCACCTGCACCAAGTGGGATCCTGACAAAGGGAGGGATGGAGTGACCCAGGTGCACTCAAAGATTGCTTTTCTAGCACAGCACAATGCAAAGAAGAAATGCCATCAGGAGCCAAAGAGGATTGGCTCTTTGCGTGTGCATGTGCAGGGGTAATCAAAGAGGAGCTAACAAAAAAGTCATAGTGGCAAACTAAAAGTCATTTTGTCATACATAAAATATTAGTGAATTGATTAGCAGCTGACCGGGTTTGGAGGTAATTTTAGGCAGTATTTTGGCCCAATGTCTTGCTGCTGGGTGGCAGGGTTGATGGTGGCAGGGTTGCCTTGCTCACCAGGAACAATCCATCAGGAGCACCAGCCACTGCCAGAGGTGAGCCCCAAACTACCAGGGAGCCAAGGCAAAATTCTCCTTTCTCTTCCAAAGCTTCTGGCAGGATTGACTTGATTCAGTGTCTAAGCCAGCCTGTGTGGAGCAGAGCACAACCATGTCCCGAGGCTCAGCTGCTCCTCACTCCTCTTGTGCCGAGACATCCCGATGACGCAGAAACCCCGGGGCTGGCTCCTCTGCTGACTTGTGGCATAAACAGAGTCTGTCCTGGGTCCTTCTGCAAATGAAAAACCTGGATATGAATTAATTCTGCATGTCACTGTTAATTCTTCTGCCCTCCTTCCTCTCTAGCACCGGCGCTGGCCCCGCAGAACATCCAAGTCAACTCCCTTTCCGCAAGCCAGCTGGAGCTCACCTGGGACCCCCCTCCTGCCGACAGCCAGAACGGGAACATCCAAGGCTACAAGGCAATCCTCCCATTCCTACTGTTTCCATTTATCTTGCTTGGCATTGCTATTTACTTGTGAGAGAGCTCTACAAAGTGCAGTCGCCCTCCGCTGCATAAGGCAAATTAAAACATTGCTCGGGCTGCAGTAGGGAACAGCAGCAGGTCCCAAAGCCAAAAGAAAGAGAATGAGATTGGGAGGGGGGAGGAGAGAAAAGGGAGAGCGTGTCATTATTTATGGAGAAGCAGAGCATGGGGAAACAGGGCACGCAGATAAGGACACAGCTCCACTTACGCTGGCGACATATCTGCTCTGAAAAGCAACACAGATACACAAGAGCTGGGGGCAAAAAATGTATTGAAGAAAATTAACTGAGCTTTCTATCCATCAAATATTACAAGCCTTTAGGAAGAGCAGAACTTTCTCCCAGCTAGAAGCCTGAGCCAGGTCAGATTTTGGAAGCACTCCTTCATTTCCTTAACTTTAACAAAATTAAATCAGAGTATTAATTGCATTTGGTTTGCAGGAGATGAGCACATTGCAGAGACACGCTGCTCAGCATCTCCAGCATGAGAATGGACCCTCAGAGAGGGAAATGGGCAAGTCTACAAACACTGGAGCTTGGCTTGTGTTCAGTGTCTGGCTCTGCCTCTCCCCATGAATTTAGATCCATAAGTGAAGGAAAGCCAAGCCAATGTGAATAATCTGGCATCCCTTCTTGGCAGGAACAAGCATCCTTATATATCAATCCCTGTCCTTTCCCTTTTGTACGTATATAGATGGCTTCAGCAGCTTGGCTTGGAGAGCCAAGGTGGAGTCTTGCCTTGGCTTGTTCTCTCAACTCTCTGGCTTGCTTTGGCCTGTTGTAATGCTCTCCCTGCCAGGCCTGTCCAATAAGTAGGGCTGGCACCACTTTTCCTCTTGGAAACAACTTCTCTGAGGCCTAATTTTATGGCATCAGGGTAAAAATTATGTAATGGAAGAAGGGGGGAAAGCACCTGAAGGAGCTTAGGGAAAATCTTCATTAGCCTCTTCAGGAGGGCATTTGCCTGGCCGTGCTGTGAGCACCTGTGGTGTAGCTGCTGTGTGTGTACAGAGGGGAGTTACAGACCATCGGGGTGGATCAGGGTGCCAGTGCTGACAGGCAGCTCGCATTGCAGGGACACTTTAAACTGACCTCTCCTCGCTGAACTCTGGCAGCTCCTACCTGCTGTCATTAGGCCACATTCTTCAGCCTGTGCTCTGTTTTCGAGTGATGTACTCTGCTGCATGGCCATTGGACTCGCAGGAATTTGCCAAAGGAGAAGATTTGGCACGTGCTGAAAAACCTGAGCATCCCAACTAACAGAGTCCAGAGCAAGACTGCACTGTGTTTCTGGTTGTTCTATAGCTGCATTGGCCAAATATTTTGTAGGTGTAGGACATACGAGAACACATGACAGGATGAGAGGAAACAGCCTCAAGTTGCACCAGGGCAGGTTTAGATTTGATATTAGGAAAAATTTCTTCCCTGAAAGAGTGGTCATGCATGAGAACAGGCTGCCCAGGGAAGTGGAAGAATCACCAAGCCTTGAGTGTTCTGAAGGCAAGTGGGTGTGGCACTTGGGAACACGAGTGGCAAACATGGTAATGGCACTGGGCTGATGGTTGGACTCATGGTCTTAGAGGGCTTTTGCAAGGTTAATAATCCTGGGCTTCTGTCTCACTGTCCCAACAGATTTATTACTGGGAGAGCGACACCCTAAATGACACAGAGAAGGTGAAGGTCCTCTTCCTCCCGGAGACAACGGTGCGGCTCAAGAACCTGACGAGCCACACGCGGTACCTGGTCTGCATCTCCGCCTTCAACGCGGCTGGGGACGGCCCCAGGAGCAGCCCTGCCCAGGGCAGGACGCACCAGGCGGGTACGGGACCTTGGCCTGCTCCTCTGGGCACAGGCCAGGGGAAACGGGGCAGGCAAGAGGGCACTGCTGTTTGGATTTACGTGGTAGAGGTCTTGAAAGTGTAAAAAAAGCATCAGATAAGTGGAGTGTGTGGAAAGAGAGTGGTACAGCTGAAATGAGAACGGAGGGGCAGAAGGACCAATCCCTCAACTATGCTGGTCCAGAAGGAAACACTCTGTGGGTCTGTTTCTGGTTTCTGCTATCACACCTGGAAATCAGAAGGAACTCATCTCCGGTGCGTGGAAGTTGCCCTGACAGTCCTGAGACCATTAGCTTGCCTTTAGAATTCCTCCCTATTTTTTTTTAAAGCTGGATCAGCAGCCCCCCTCAGGCTGAGCAGTCCCTGTGCTGAGGTGGGAGCGCTCAGGCACAGGGTGAAGGCAGTGCCCTTGGTGGTGGCTGTGAAGAGGAGGTGGCTCCCACAGCATCCTTCTGAGAGCCCTTCCCTTCCGTGCCCTACCTCCTTGTTTGCTGTGGAGGCTCAGTTTTGCAGCTGACTGGCTGTATTTTTAGGGCAGGCTGCGTTTCTGACTGATTGCAGGACATTTGGATACAGCTGACAAATCCCATTCTCAGCTTGTTTCCTTTAGATTTAGGCTGGGCAAATAAAGCAATGTTTTATAATGTGTATGTATATCAGATTGACTGCTGCTGCTGCAATTCAATCTGTGTGCAATCCTTTCAGCACCCAGTGCTCCCAGCTTCCTGGCTTTCTCCGAAATCACTTGCACTACCCTCAACGTGTCTTGGGGCGAGCCGACAGCAGCAAATGGAGTCCTGCAGGGTTATCGAGTCGTCTACGAGCCTCTGGCTCCTGTCCAGGGTAAGAAAGTCCTCTGATCATACATATTCATGGTGAAATGACACAATAGGATTGTAGGACCTTTCATCTCTGCCCAATTTCCTACTTGCTCTCTGCCGTTTTCCGAGAGAAGCCAGGTGGCAAAGGGTAAGTAAAACAATTCCACTTTTGCCAAAACGCTTCAGCAAGCCATAATATTGTGGAATATAGCTTTTGTCTTGTCTTCTCTCATTTTCTTGCACAAACTATAGTCTGTTTGATTGGAAAAGTCATTTTACAGCCGTCATTACCTGGTCGGGGCGAAGAGGAAGCTCAGCCTGGGAGTGCCTGATTGTCTCCACGCGTTGCCTTTGAAACTGCTGAGTAGGCTCCATCCCAGAATAGTTGTCAGGCACATTTGTGCTGCTTATCACATCATGTGTCACTTCTGTTATCTCAGAGATTGCCCAGGCATCAAATGTGCTGGTGATCACTGGGAGCACCTCTGCTGTGACAGGGAGGATAACAGGACGGGGACATGGTCGTGTCTCTTCACACGGAGCTTTCAGGCAGCATTTTTAACCCAGCACTAGATTTCAGTGAGACCACAACAATGTGCTGGCCACAAATGTTGCATTAATTTGCCAGAACAGCAACAGAAAAGGATTTGGCAGTTTCTCTGAAAACAAATGTAAATTTCTTCCAAAGGTGAATTAGAAAAGATGACATAGTTTGTGGATGGCCTTATTAATATTTTTATACTCCTGGTAGATTGCCAATAGTTCAATAGGATGTCCAGCTTTGGCAGTGTGACAGCAGGGAGAGTAATTTCAGCCATTGCCAATCCATTTTAAACCCTTTTCCAAAGAAATAAGGATATCAATCACTTGTATTTGCTTCTTCTGTAAGGAATAATGACCTATATTGTCGGAATATCCATGTCTCATGCACAGAGAAAGTTAAATTCAGGATTGCAACCACCAGAATAAAAGCACTGTCAGCCTTTACGGCTGGCAGGTCTGAGCACAAAGAGCTAATGCAGGAAGCATTTCTAATTCTGACCAAGCAATGTGCACAGGGTATGCAGGTGGTTCGGGCTGGTCGGGCATTTCCTCCCTTTTCTTCATTCCTACACAATGTTTAAGAATACAATTTTTTTCCCCTGAAAATGTGGAAGTGTCAGGTCATGTTTTTCTCTGCATGCATTTGACTTAACATCCTTCAGAACCTTTGTTGTCTTCTCTTCCCCTCCCCACCCCTGCCGGTGCTGCCTCTGAGTCCAGCTTGTCTCTCCTTCCCCTCTGGAAGATTTCTGATGTGAGCAGGAAGGTTATGGAGGGCTCTTCATCAAATGTGAAATTTTTGCCTGAATTTATTTTCCAGTCTCTACCCATCATTTGCTCTTGTGCCAACATTTTTCTTTCAGCAAACATATTTATTCTCCTGCCATGGAAAAGAATCCCTTCCTTGATGCCATCATTTTCACAGATTCACAAATATTCCAAGTTGGGAGGGACCCACATGGATCATTGAGTGACTCTGCAGTAAATGGCCAATATGGGGACAGAACCCCCAGTCCTCCATGTGAGCCCTGCAGTGCAACAACCTGGATGGACTGGACCCTCTTTTGGAGCTTTTTTTCCTTCATATTTTGACTTTCTACCCATCCTTGATTTTTGGCTGAGCGTCCTCCCATGGTGACACCTTCTGCCTTCCCACTCACAAGCCACCACTCACCTGCCCATTTTCCAAGCTTTCCAGCAGCAGTCTGTTCTTTAGCACAGTCTTATCCCTGCTTGACCTTTTATTGTTTAAGCTTTACACTGTTATGTTTTACACAATAATAGACAACAAAATTGCCCTGGAGCCTTTTTGAACAGTTCTTTTTTTTTTTTTTTTTTCCTTTTGGAACATAACTTGAAAATGACAAATGCCTCCTGATTTGTCTCGGAGAAATGAAATAGTTCACCTGTGGAAGGAGGGAGCACTTTTACTGCTTTCTCGTTAGCCAAGGAAAGATTCCCTGAGTTATAAATTGTATCTGGGAGAAAAGTTTGAACAGAAATCACTTGGACATTACTCTTTATTTAAGTGATTAAAACTGAAAGCATCATCTTGATTTGCATAAAATAAGCATCTGGATTGAAAACATCTTCCTTCCGCATTTTTTGGAAAGATGAACTAGCGAGCAGCCATTTCTAGTGGGAAAAACCTTCTACTTCCTGTCTTCTTGGTTTGAAATGTGTCATGTACATCTACAAAACCAGAAAAACGCCAATAAGATTCTCTAAATTTGAGCTTTTTATTCCATAAAATATTTTGTAAATCAAATTCTTCCCATTGACTTGCATTTAGAAAATGTCAGTAAAAACCAGACTTTTTGTTTTCAAACCACTCATTGCTCCTTGGTCCTTTATGCAGCATTGGGAACCTAAAGGAGAAACTAGCTATGAACCTTGATGAAGGAAACAACTCTGATTTTAACTCATCCCTGTAAGAAAAATTCTGGGAGAGGGAGAAGAGTGAACCATAAGTCACAACTGCAGCCTTATTAAAGCTCACCGTGGTTTGATTGCATCCCCTGTTGCCGTGGCATTTGTAGCTCCAAGGTCCCAGTGAGCTGCACATCCTTCACTCTGCATCCATATGGGAGTGGAGGACGTGGCAGGATGAGATGAATGGAACAAACCTGGCCCTTGTTCCTCCTCCAGACAGTGTTACAGGTTATTTGGGAAGCAGCAATGGAAAAATGCTTGCTTAGGAAGCAATCTGGAATGTGCACTCCTCTTCGTTTACCTCCTCCTTTCTTGCCAGAATAATTAGTGAAGTTACATGGAGTCTCTTGGTAATTTCCCAGTTGTGTTGTAAGGTTTTTTCCTTGTCAGTACCCACTTATCAAGCTTAAACTCTAATTATACTTATCAGTGCTGAAAATTGCCTATTATCACTACTTAAACTCCTGCTAATTGTAAGCAATACTTTCTTTGCAAACTGTTAGATAATTTTACTTACCATCTAGATGTAATAAGCTCCACTTGATTTCTATTTTTGCCTTGCAACCCTCTCTTATTTTTTTACCTGCATGGCTGTTCCAGGGGTGAGCAAGGTGGTGACTGTGGATATTAAAGGGAACTGGCAGCGCTGGCTGAAGGTCCGGGATCTCACCAAGGGCATGACCTATTTATTCCGAGTGCAAGCCCGAACCATCGCCTATGGACCTGAACTGCAAGCCAACATCACAGCTGGGCCAGCAGAAGGTGAGGGGAACTATAAAAGCAAATCACAAATCAGTTCTACAAACACAGGGCACCAGCAGGGAATGGTGCACTCAGGGCTTCATGTGGATTTCCAAGCCAAGGAGAAGCTGAGTCACAGGACGTGATTCAGTGCATTTCACAGCTGCCCATGAAAAACATGTTTCCTTTTTTCCTTGAAATCTAGAATCTGATGTGAATAAACAAAACACTGTAAATAAATCATAATGCAAACAGGCCAGCCAGGGATTTCAGAGCTGCAGATGACAGCACAGTGCATAATTCTGACTGTACTGCTTTGCGGTGGGAATCGGAACTGGAGTAGCTGCCGGAACCAGCAGAGGTTCCTGGATGCAAAACCAGAAAGAATTTGCAATTGTTCTCTCCTGACACGTTGGCTTATGCAGAGGCAGAGATCTGTGGATTTCCTGCTGTGTCAAGAGCAGCTGCAGGGCAGCGTTCTCCGCGTGGTTCAGTGCCTGTACCCAAAGAGCTGATTTTCTTATTTGATCAGTGGTTTTGATAAACAGATAATCTAACACGGTAAATGTCCTCCAATGATTTCAACCTGTCAGGTAAGTCAGAGCATCAATGCAGTGGTCACAGTTCTGATTTTTGGTTTTTTCCCACTGCCACAGTCTAAGTCTCACACCACGCCACAGAAAAGTACAGACTAGGAATCGTCTCTAACGTGGCCATGGCATCTCCCCAAGCCAGTGGGCAGTGGCTGTCCCCATGACTCTGTCCATGAAACACATGGGCTGGTTTCACCTCTGAAATCAGAAACAGCAGTGGCAATGGGAAAATGAGAGTGCTTTTTCCTCTTGCCTTGTTAATACCAGTACCTTATTCTTGAGGCTGTCCCGTACAGGGCCAGGAGTTGGACTTTGCTGATCCTAGTAGGTTCCTTCCAACTCAGGATATTCTGTGGTCCTATGACCTGTAAACCCCATTGATATGTAACTGCTGGTACTGGAGCTAGAGCAAAAATCAGGTCAGTGGCCCACAGAGCTGGTTTATGTTGCATATTTGTTGACCAACAGTGGAAGACCATTTTTTCCCCCTCTCTCAGTAGAAGCAATTCATGCTGCTGTTTAATGCCACCTTCATTTGCTACTTTCTTCTCGCCCTGCAGGGTCTCCTGGCTCCCCTCAGGAAATTCTGGTGACAAAGTCTGCTTCTGGGCTGACGCTACAATGGACAGAGGGAGATTCAGGAGAAAAACCCACAACTGGCTACATTATAGAGGCACGCCCCTCAGGTAAGCCCTGGGAAACACAAGGAGCTTGATGTCATCAGTTCCCTTCCTTCAGTCCATGCAGAAGTGGAGAGGTTTTTTGTCATCCCAGTGAGGTGATGGGATTTTGTGAGAGAACGTGTTTCCAGCCAGTATTAAGTTGTTACTGGTTTATTATGTGCTTTAGCATATTTTCTCCTCTTTAGGAGTAGTCACAGAAAATTACCCCGACTACTCTGGCTTTCACTGTGCTACATCACTGGAAAATCATCCAACAGATGAACTAATATAGTTAATAATTAAAACTCATTTAAATGCTTACAGCATCTTTCATGCGCAAGGACTAATAAGTATTTGCAAGCTGTATTTTGAGGACCACAGATAGAAATCTGTCTCCTTCTGCAGCAGAGCACAGCAGCTAATTACTGTTTTAATGTTAATAATAGGGCCAGGGCTTCAGCAGCACATACACATTTCTTCCCCCATTTGTTCTGCAGGGAGGGCACTGAGGCAGGGGAAGGAATCCCCCATCACCACAGTTTTTTTGGTTCTTTCCCAGAGCTCCTTTGCTTTTGGGATTTGCATCTTAGTGAAGCTGTTCTTTGCTTTTTTCCAGAATGTTTCCCGACTTGGACAGGGTAATTTTAAAAGTCAGTGTGTGCTCCAGCCTGATTGCAGTTTTGTACCCTTACAAATTCAAAAAGCACACATTTCCTGGGAACTAAGTCATGAAGGAAAGGCAGTGGATGCTGCCAGGCCTTTGTGTAATCTCACTTGATAACTGCCCTCCACTCTGACAGGGAATGTTGATAACCATTCTCCGGGTACAGTTTTCCAGCTGGTGATACATCCACCAGCTCCTTGTTTCACGTGGGCCGTGTTTGAATGTCACCAAGTCAAAAGCTTTGCTGAAGTCAGGATAGATGATGTCTGCTCTTTCTCCTCTATTGACAAGGTCTGCTACTCTGTCACAGGAGGAAATTAGACATGATTTATACTTGACATAACCATCTTGGCTGCTGGTTCTCTCTTTTTCACTTCTAGGAGCTTGCACACTGCTTGATTATATATTGATTAAATGAATGCTTATCTGTTTGATTATATAGAGGATCCTGTTGCTTGTTTGTGTCTTGAATGTAAGGTTGCATTTAAAACCAATAATTTTAATTACATTTAACCAGAGAAGTAACAAAATTCTGAGGTCAGCACTGAAGATGCAGATTTCCATACCTGCATCTGATAGAATTTGCTCTATAGAGAGGTTCTGCTCTGATCCTAAAATTTCTTTCCTATTTCTGTCATTTAACTTGACAATTGTTTTCAAAATAAAAGGAAGGGAAATACATACCTTCTCAAAGCATTAGGGTTTCCCAGAGTGATCAAGTTTGGTTTTAATTAGAGGCATGAGAGTGCTGTGCGTCTATTTCACTTATATCAGCTTTTTGAGTTCTGTCCTTATTTCTTCAGAGGTAGAAAATATTGTCTTATTTGAACAGCATCGTTAGGTAGCAAGTTAAACCAAACCTATTCATTTTAAATCACTTACCAGCTTACATTTCCCCCAGACAGGTTTTTTGAGTATTTTGAGTCTGAGTATTTTAGAGGGAAAACCTGCAGCCCATGTAGAGATTGTCTGCAAGCTTGGAAATCCAGCTCATGCGAGTGGTGACATTGCAAACTCATCCACTCGACTCCCCGTTGGATGTGAACAAACATTTCACAGCTCATGGCTAAGGATGGAGGATTTGGGGCCCACTCTCTTTGAGTAGGAAGAAAATAGTCCCTCCAAGGCAGGTCTGAGCTGCATTAACCCTGGGTCACTTCTGCTGGCCCCACTCCACTGATCCTGGAAACACACACAAGAGGTCTTATTCTCCTGCTCTTGCAACCTGACTGTTGAGGCATTTAATTCCTCTTCAGATTATTTTAATCCTATTCATGCTGCTGTAGCAAATGAACTAGGCATTTTGTATGCTGGATTCTCATCCTTCATTCTGGTTGCTGCTGTAGGAAGCGTGAAATGTGATCCAGGAGAGGAGACAGACTAATTGGAAGATTTGCTTATTCCACCCAAGCGTCGGCTTCCTCTCTGTGCTGCTTTTCTTCCTCATCTCTGCACCGAAGAGTCTGAAATCTGAATTACGAGCTTAACAAAAGCAGGGAACTAATTCCTCTTGTCAGGGCTGGTCATTCAGAGCAGCTCCTGTTTTAATATCATTCTAAGAATTTGCTTCTGCGTGTTGATTTATACAGGTAGTAGAGTGTGGATAGGAGCAACCTTTGTTTTTAAGGAGTTGTTGTTCCAAGAGAAGAGCAGTTGACTTGTTCTCTTCACATAAAATCGTGAAAGGAAAAGATATTTATCCTTCCGAGGTCAAAAAAGGGGCGTTGAGCAGACAGATGAAAAGCTTTAGCTTGTTGCCAATATTTAAATGCAATACCACTACCTTAGTGTTTCACATCTCAAGTGTCATCTATTATAGGCCTCATTACCCCAAACGTTAAATGCTGTATCATCTCATTTTCCCTGCTGTAGCTCCTGCCAAGACTCTTCCATCAGAGTAGGAGGATGGCTTTCTGTCAGAAATGGCAAACCCTACTCCCTTTTGTCACTTCCCTTCGAATTTTTCGGAGCCCTGCTGTGTCTCCCAGGGCTCCGCTGCCCTGCTGGGTTTAGCACTGGTGGCAGCAGGCAGCTGAGACTGCTCATTTGATTTCCCTGTTTCTCTGCTGGGTTTATGGAAGGTGACCAGGCTCACTACCTCCTCTGCATTTTGAGTACACTCACACACACAGGGATGAAGCAGGCAAACCAATATTTTTTCCAGAGTGATCTGTGCTAGGGGAAGACATTACAGAAACAGAAGAGTTTTTCTTTTCCTTCAGCTTCTCTGTCCTTGGAGAAATGGATTCCAGTTTAGCTCCTTGTGCATTACAAGAAATGCAATTAAGCAGGCTCTGTCTCTGCCACTGTAAGTGCTCCCCAGACATCAGCTGGGCTGGCTGAGGAATGGGGAATGGATCGTGCCCTCAGCTTTTACACGCAGAGCAAAAGACAAATGGCACAGTGCTGTTAAGGTTCCAGTGCTGCTGGGAGGAATGGAGAAGCTTCACCCCTCTTTTCCCAGCCCCAGGTCACACCCAAAGGTTCCTCTCACTGTGCTTTAGTGGTGGGCAGGGCCTGCACATTCCCAGCAGTCTCACACAGAGCTGCCTTCCCACTTAACCCATCTGCAAAGATGTTTGTGTGACACCCTGGGGATCCACACTCCAGGAGGGCACCTGGACATGGAGCTGCCCCCTGAGTCTCCATCCATGGATGGCCTGTGCAGAGCAGCCGTGAAGGTGTTGGGTCAATCTGCTTCCCAGGATCACGTAGACTGGGAAAGACCCTTCAGGTCATCAAGTCCAACCATAAACCTGACGCTGCCATGTCCATCACTAAACCACGTCCCTAAGAGTCACATCTTCCTGGTTTCTGTACTCTTCTGCTTCCTCAGAAAGAGCCTCGCTGACCCAGGACAAGTGGAGAGAGATTTCCTTTTCTGCTTCCTTTCCCCACCATGATTTTGGACTTTGTGTGCTTTTCCCAAGCAGGGGATGATGTTAGGCAACTGGAAAAGAGTTGCATCTTAATGGAATGGTTGGGATGGAGAGGGACCTTAAAGATCACCCAGTTCCACCCCCTGCCATATCAGGAACACCTTCCACCATCCCCGGGGTACCCCAAGCCCCATCCAGCCTGGCCTTGGACACTTCCACAGATCCAGGGGTGGCCACAGCTGCTCTGGACAACCTGTGCCAGGGCCTCACCACACTCACAGGGACGACTTTCTTCCCAATATCCCATCTAACCCTGCCTTCTGGCAGTTTGAAGCCATTCCCCTTTGTCCTGTCACTCCATGCCCTTGTAAAAAGTCCTTCTCCAGCTTTCAAGATGATGAGTTCCATGAAAGCAACAGACATTTTGGGAAAGAACCCATCTACTTGGGGTGGGAATCGTCTACCTCATAAATGCTGGGTTTTGCTTCCCACGCCCTGAGGGCAGCTCTCACTTCAGTTTCCTTTCTGGTGTCTTGAGTAGTGTTTTTCTGTTTTCTTCCTTTTCTATTTATTTTTAACCAAATGAGGGAGCGCAGTGTCAAACATGGACACGAACCAGCAGAAGTCAGTAAATTCAAAGTGAAGGGTGCAGCTGCATCCCCGGCATCTGCCATGGGGCCTTTTTCGCTTCTGCTGGCGAGCGACACACCGGGGCTGACAGTTTGTCAGCCTTCACTTCCCATTCTTGTCCTTCCCCTACTTTGCATGATAATCCAGCCCTTTGCCTCTGACAAGCGCAGCCACATTTTAATTGTGTCCTCTGTAGGAGGAACACCGGTGGCGTTCAGCCGGGCCTTAACTCTCAGCAGCTTCTCCCCTCATAAACCTTCTAATGTGTAATTAGCAGGGAGCTTTATGGCCCGGCTCTGCTGCTCCGAGAGGGGACGGCTGGTGTTTAAAACCCAAATAACTGACAGCTCTCCATGTCCTGGGTTGTCAGTGGCTGGAACGAGCAGAGCTGGGAGCCTCCATCGCTGAGTGACAGCTTTATTTAGCGTGGAGACCCTGATTAATGGCCTGTGACGCTGGGCTGGCTCGTGGGGGCTGCGGGCAGCAGAGCAGCTCCTTCTAACACGTGCTGGACACGGTGTCAGGGCAGAGGTGGCTTCACCTTCCCCTGGCACTCAGATCCTCCCCCTGTGCCTCAACCTCGGGCTCCGATGAGACAGAGGCATCGAGGCTGGGAGGTGAAGAGCAAACCTCCCATCAGCAGGAGTGTGGATGGGGAAACCTTGAGAGAAACAAAGAGCAAAGAAAATTTTCTCTTTTTTGAGGAGCGCTCACTTTTCCATTATACATTTAAGAGGCTGAGTGCCCAGTGGAAGGCAGTGGAGAATGAAGATGGGGATGGATGTTACTGAAGAAAAAGCAAGGGTAGCCTCCCTCAGGATGTCCCGCTGAGCCCTGAAACCTCTCGGGTGGTGCAAACTTTGCTTTTCCCAGTGGTTTCTAAGAGTTAATCCCCAGCTGATGACCCAGCCACAGCATGCGCATCTTTCCTCTCTAAACTGAGTGGAAAATGCTGTGTACAGTGCACTAACGATTTTCTACTGAACTTAAAGGCCAGTCTTTGCTATCACAGGTGACCTTCTAATGAATTCTCTTTCAGCTGAACTTCTAACATTTAGAGCACACCTAGTTTTGAGGATGGGGAAAGAGATGCAGTGAAGGAATTCGCAAGTGTGTATTCAATATTTAATCTCAAAGTTCACCACTGGAATAAAGTGATTTTTTTAGTTCAGTTATACCTGATTGTGATCGTTGTCTACAAAGAGAGGTCTGAATGTTCCAGATGGATATAAGAGAAATTAATTGAGGCTCTGGAATTAAAAATCTTGTTGGCCAGGGCTTGGGAAGCCACAGGCTATCCTGTGCCTAGGGGTCAGCACTGGGGAAGATGTAGGGCATCCCTCTCCCAGGCTGTCCTTGTGCAGACTTCTGACCACTGGGGCTGCATCAGCACTGCTCTGGGACCCCAAGGACAACAAGCTGGGTCCCATTTTGGGATCACTGAGGTTGGAAAAGACCTCCAAGATCATCGAGTCCAACCATTAACTCAGCACTGACCGTCCTACCCCAGGGAAAAAAACAAAAGTTTTGACAAAGATTCTGTCAATGAATGAAAGGGAGGTGGGCCAGTGACTACATGGCCACCAGCCAGAGCATCTCTGAGTCCCTGTGAGACAGAAATACCTCTGAAGAAACATCACCAGCATCCTTTGCTGCCCCACACCATCGCCACCATAGTCAAGGGGCAGAGAGGACGAAACGCAATGTTGACCTCTCGGGAGTGGCTCTCCCAGCTCACTGCAAGCTTCACAGAGCGGTTAAATTTACACTTCTTGGTCTGTTGGGTTTTCTGCACTGATAGGTTTGAGAAAATGAGTGAGGAAGTGTGTGTCTGAACAGTTGTGTTTGTTGTAATGAGTGCTGAACATTCACTTTTATTGTTGCTTTTTCTTCCCCTATTTAAGTGGCTTTCAATGCAAACAAATTGCTTTTCAGACAATTCACAATGGGCTCAAATTCTCTTATTGCTGTTTACAAATGTGTTTATGAAAGCTTAGGCAATTCTAGCAAATATGGCAATATTTTATAGTCGTGAGATGCATCTTTTGAGTATCGGTGGCTGCAACAATCCAACTTTGAAAATGCATCCCTCACTCTACCCTCTTCAGAGAAACTAAATCCCAAACTCCCTTTTTATTACATTGTAACTTTATGTGGTAGAAATAATCTCAGCTTCTATTGCCCTGTAAAAGGGAAGTCAATATTTTATCTCTTGTTTTATAGCCATTGTAATACCCAGCTAATACATAACAATGGTACATTATGATAACTTCATTATAGTCTGATCATGCTGGTGAATAATGTATTGGTCTGAATTTTAAGCATGGCAGGAAAATTACCTATTTTTATTGTTCTTCGGTGTTTCTCAAATGCAGCTGGAACAATAACATTCCAGCCTGCTTTTTGCATCTGCTGAGACTGCCAATCCTCCTGACCAGAAAAGCTGTGGTGTGGGGGCTGTTACTCATTGTGTGTGTCACCAGACATGGTGCAAATCACTGAGCCAATATTTACTGCTGCCAAAGTTAGAATATTCACATGGAAGTGCACCTGCAGCGTTAATCAATCCATCTTTGCTGCTATTCCCTGTTGTACAGGAGCAGGCTGAGGGCCAGATTTCACTCTGTTACACAGCTCTGCAATCACTGCGGTGACTCCAATTAGTTTACACTCAAGTAAAGGCAAAGCAAATGAGAGCAGATTCCTGCCTCACACTGCAGCAGCAGAACAAGTCACTGAGGGTAGCTCTGCTGGCTCCTGCTTTATTGTTACCTTGATAACACCTCGAGCCACAGAATCCTGCTGCTGCTCAAGTCTCGCCGTGCACGGGACTGTCTTTCAAAGCAGGCAGCTCCCATGCTGAAGTCGTGTCTGTGGAGAGGTTATCATCCTATTCCCATTGCTGTGGGACATGCAGAGAAAAATAGATACTGCTGGAACAGCTTTGATAGCTAAAAGTAAAAGCCCAATGGGATGCTTGTGAGGTGAGGTCTGTGAGAGCTGGGTAGGTGAGCTGAGGGTTTGGCCTCACAAATAGACAGAGACTCCATTTTCTCAAAGTGCTGGGCACCAATTGTTACTGGGAAGCAAATCGGTCAGATTAATGCTTGATTCCTGCCCTCAAAATTTTTGAGTGGTATTTTTAATTATGGTTGGTTTTGTTCCCCCTGCTACCAGCATCCGTCTCATCGAAAGTTCATTCCATTGCAGTTAAATGAAGGTGAGGTACCGGGTGTGGATCAGGGATGGGAGTGGTGCCTGGTCAGGATATGCATCAGGATTAATGTCATTATGGCTGTTGAGAGCCAAGATTACCCTACTGAAACACTCCCATCAGAATGGCATTGTGCTTCTAACAACTCCAACAGTGTTATAATAATAAACAAAACTCATTTCTGTTTAAAACTGCAGAGCACGGAGTGCAGCACCAGCTCTGTGCCACGCAAAGGACACAGCACTATTGCAGTTGTGGAGCAAACATCACTCCAGGGACGCCAGGCCCCCTGGCACCAGTTCACACAAGGCCACAGTGCCTCCCTGAACTTATATTAGTCCAAGCCTCACCTGAGCACTTCAACAGCAAAGCCAGTTTTGCAATGTAAAAAGCAGGGAAAACCTTTGTGATTAGGACTCACTAACGTTGCTTTGAGTTTAGCTGATCTGTCAAATGACAGATGTGCTGATGGGTGACCTTACCCAGTCAGGAGGGAGTGGCAGCTGCTCTGGACAGGTCACCAGCACTGCTGCTGCTGATTTTAGAGACCACTTCCATCTGGGCTGTTATAAGA
Organism: Acanthornis magna; assembly: GCA_036785705.1. Taxonomy (NCBI): domain Eukaryota; kingdom Metazoa; phylum Chordata; class Aves; order Passeriformes; family Acanthizidae; genus Acanthornis; species Acanthornis magna. The sequence continues at coordinate 4,639,964 of JAWUZG010000039.1, read as the reverse complement.
TCCCATCCTGAACAAATGCATTCACAAATGGGGCTTGCAGGGCATTCTGACATTTATGTGTGCCACGGGGCAGCCTCCAGGTGAGTGTGTCCCTGCCTGTGGCTCCAGCACACAATTAATGACAATCTCTCTCACTGAGCAGGTGGAAGTGCCAGGCCACACAGCTCATGCCATTTCTCTCCTTGCTGCTTTCCTAGATGAAGGGCTCTGGGACATGTTTGTGAAGGACATCCCTCGCAGTGCCACCTCCTACACAGTGGGCCTGGACAAACTCAGACAAGGTGTCACCTATGAATTTCGGGTGGTGGCTGTCAACGAGTTTGGCTATGGAGAGCCAAGTGTTCCTTCTGTGGCAGTATCAGGTAATCACGGATTTTTTTTAAAATATCTTTTTCAATGGAATTTCCTGAGGCTGGGGGAAAAGAGGGGAAAAAGAAACAAACCAGACTCTCTAGTTGTAACAAGTAATGAAGGACGGCTTGTTTTCACTTGTTTTATGATAAAACTCAAGTACTATGGTGGTGAATCAAGGTTTGTAAATACAGTATGCTTGATTCTCAAGAGAAAAAATGTGGGTGTGCCATTTTTGAGTTTGACAAAGAACCTGCTCAGAGTGTTTATGTGTCAGATCTGTTGTCCTAAGACTAATTTACAGAGTCTACAATTCATTTGCTTTTTCTCCATTCCTAGTCTGTTGTTTTGTTTGCTCTGCTTCCTTCTTTTTTTCCTCAGGACTCTCTGATAAACATTTTCTGTGTTATTTTGTATTTAGCTCCCAGAAATACAGAAATGTGGTTTCACGACATTATTCCTGATCATCCTGCGCTGGCAGTCCCAGTCCAGTGTGATGGACTCCCCCTCTCCCAGAAGAGCTCATTGGCGATGCTTTGGGGCTCTTCCCACTCTCCCTGCTCTTTTGTGCTGATTCCAGTAAAGAGGGCTATGATCTAAACATGCTTCCCAAATCCCTGTGAGCAGCCCAGCCCTCTGGTTTTCCAAAGGGTCTTGAATACCTTGAAAAGCAAATTCCCCTCAGCTTGCCGGGGCTGGGCAGCTGGAGTCCCGTGGCCTGTGGTGAGGTGAGAGACCTTGCCCTTGGGAAGGCTTTGCTGGGTCTTCTCTTCCCCCCGCTCTGCCCCAGGTTGCTTTTGAGCCATAGGTTTCATCCTTGCTGTGTCAGCGAAGACAAGGGGAATAAAAGAACCTGATAAAGCAGCTTTGTGATTCAAAATTCTGGAGGGTCCTGAGAACCTGGCAGTGCTCCAGTATCTGGAGTGGCTTTTATCTCTTTGCTGCTCCAGCGAAAGGCACGAACACCATTCAGCAGCTACCCAGTGGGCAGGAGCAGCAAACGCTGCTCTCGCCATCGCGGCTGCCGCGCTTGTCCTGCCACAATTAACCACTTACCCTGTGAGAGCTTCCATGGATTGCAGAGTGCTACCCTTGCTTTTCTTCTTCAGGACAAGGGCATGGACAACCCACTTCAAACACCAGGAGTCAGTGGTTTTTCTCTCTGTGGTTTCACAGAGGCTGTAACGCGGTGTGAAGGACCAGCAATCATGTCAGTCTTTCCTTTGCTGGAAGACATTATTCCTCTGAAGCAGGGCATGCATCTCCTTGTGATGCTTTCTATAAATAAACTGCTTGTTTGTAAGTTCTCCACTTGAACAGAACTATTTAATTCACCTCCTTTTGATGCTTCAGTGTTCCTCTCAAATTGCTGCATGAAAGTAAGAGGCTTCCATTGAGATTCGCAGTCATAAAAGTAGAAAGCATTTTAGGCTGGCCACTTCAGCTGGCACAGGAAGGTATAAATTGCCCTGAATCTGTTCAGCCCAGCATGGCTTGTGCAGTTTGCCTTTAGGATTTTATTGGCCTGGACTGGCCTCCTAGCAAAGAAAGAGTGTGGCTGCTTTTCCCTGCTGCAGAATACCCAGTGATCTGGAACAAATTTGAGCTCATATCGTCAGGCTTACAACAGAGTTTTATTCAGACCCAGGCTCAGGACAGTCAGGGAAAGAGGATTTGGTGATAGGGAGGTGTTGAGTTGGTCTCCTGGCATAACCCACTCCTGCCAGGTGGTGTTCCACCTTTTGGACTACAGGGAAATTATACCAAGTCCTGGCTTGTGCTCAGCAGCTGCACTTTTTCCCAAAGCTGAGGGAGCTCAAGGGAGGACGAAGAGAATATCACTGTAAGAAAACAACAATACTTATTACTTTAAACCAAGACTGGCAAGGTAACTCCGGAAAGGGGAAGTTGGTATCATTTTGTGTTTCCACTGGAGGTCAAATGGGGTGAAATAACCTGAGATTGCACAAAATCCAGGCAATTGAATTGATACTCATGTGCTGCACATCAGGCTTGGCTCAGTGGATGGAGAAGTGATATAGAGTAGCAGTGAATGTTGGAAGCTGGAGTTAATGCAGGTACTGAAAGACACTGAACCAAGTGTACTTTGTTCCCTGGCACTAGCTGTATTTTTCGAAGAGCCACTGAACAGCATTTTGGCAAGGCAAGCCTCCCAAAAAGTGGAATAATCATGGGTCATGGCACGTGTATTAGAGGTTCCCTTGCCCCAGGGAGTGCTAAGCCTGCCACACTCAAGAAATGTAGGTGTGCGGAGCTGTGGGAAGAAAGCTGCCTCTCTTCTCTTGGTGATAACTTCTCCTTGGCTGAGAGGCTCTGGAGCTGCTGCAGGGGTGGGAAAGGTGCTTGTAGAGATGGAATTGGTTGCCCAAAGAAGCTGTGGCTGCCCCTGGATCCCTGGAAGTGTCCAAGGCCAGGCTGGACAGGGCTTGGAGCAACCTGGGATGGTGGAAGGTGTCCCTGCCCATGGCGGGGGGTGGCACTGGATGAGCTTTAAGGTCCGTTCCAACCCAAACCATCCGGGGATTCTGCATTGGAGCTGTGATCTGCTCCTGTTCTGTGCCATCTTAGAAGTGTCAGCAAGCCCCTCGAGAGTCTCAACACCCCTCTCTCCTGAGCACCATTATCGAGTCATTGTTCACTGTGGGGAACAAGAGACAATTTTAAAGGGGCAGAGAGAGGAACTGTTATTTGTTTTTTGCTCTTTCAGCACAAACAGAAGCCCCTTTCTACGAGGAGTGGTGGTTTCTGCTGGTGATGGCTCTCTCAAGCCTCATCCTCATCCTCCTGGTGGTGTTTGCATTGGTCCTGCATGGCCAGAGCAAGAAGTACAAGAACTGCAATGGAGGTAAGGCATCATCTCTGTGCAGAACTCTCAAGGGCTGTGCGAATCAGAAGTATCTTCCCTTTGAACTCCTGATTTCCTCAGCAGGAACTGTCTTTAGAGCTATTTTGTTTGGCAGAAGACTTGGATCTTTCTGCTGTCTGATTTGGTAGAAAAGGCTTTTGCCCAGAGCCACACTGGATCAGGGTTTGGACACTGAGCAGCCATGGGCTCGGACAGGGCAGCATCTGGAATTCCCAGGGACTGCAGTAAAAGCAGGGAGTCTGGGTCAAAAACTTGGCAGATAAGGAGTAAATAAGGAATTCGCTGAGACTTTAACTTTGTCATAATGCCTTGATAGATGGGAAGAAGGAGAAAGATTCTGCTTTTCCATGGCTGTACCAATGTGGATGTTCTAAATCTGTGTGTGTGGGGACTATATCACAATTCCTTTATACTGAGTGCCCTGCATCTCACATTGCTTCCCTAAGCCAAGCTGCAGTTGCTGGGCTGGGGGCCAAGCAGCCAGGAGGTGTCTTGGTTATCTGGATCTGTTAGACTTTAACACATAATGAGCATCAGGCTTTGAATTTTCCTTTAGTTACGATTCTTACCAGTCTCCTTTCTTGAAAGGAAACAGGAGCTACCTGCTCTGTAACTAGGAATGTCAAATGGTCCCCTTTCAAAAAGCCTTGTTCTTGAGCTCTGAATATTGTTTTTACCTTTTCTTCTCCCTACATGATAACATCCTGGGAGGGCTGTTCACATGTGTATTTCTCTGATAGCCTCCTCCACCTGCAGCAAGAAATTGCTCTGATGCCAGGAGGTGCCAGAAAAGGCACATTAATGAGCAGGATCAGGTGGATGGGTCTTTGCACTACCCCTTCTTAGGGATTAATGTAATGAAGTCTTCCAGGCAGTATTTAGTAATTCAGTCCCAAAGTGAAGATCTTCTCTTTCTTTGTAATTCACTTCTAACAAGTGTTAGAAAATCAGATTTCAGTCCCATGAGATATAAGATGTATGAATACCATGGCATTTTACCAAGTTAATACTATTACATATTTGTATGCACAGCTCATAGGAAATCTCTCATCTTCTTAGTTTTACTCTCTGTTTGGGGGACAGACATGAAAAGGCAGGTCTGACCTGTGCTGTCAGATATCCGTGTTCACAGAGCCTTAATGCAGCACTGAAATTGAAGCTGAGGATAAAGCACCTGTCTGCTGCAAAGTGGCAGCCAGCCCTTCCTTCTCCCTGGACACAGGCTCAGCTCACACCTTCGGGATTACAAAGGATGAGCACGGGAGAGAACAAGCTCCTGCTGTATTTGATCATAAGAAATAATATAATGTGCTGTATTTTCCTTCTTCTTCCCATCCCTTCCTTGTTCCTGCCTTACATTGTCCAGTGGTTTCTCACATCCATCCCTGATCCTCATTACAGATGTAACATCTTTTTCCCATTGCTATCCACTTGCCCTTCCTCTTGCTTTTTTCCCCTCCCTTTTTTTTCTCTCTCCTTTTCCTATTTTTCTACCTTTTCTACTTTTACTTTCTCTTGCTTTGCTCCAGTCAGCACAGAATGGGATTCACAGCACCTGATTTAGGGCATCGTCAGTGGCCACATAAATTAGCTACCTGGTATCTATTTATAGTCAAAAAACAAGAATAAGCACTTTTGGAGCACAATTTATCTGTGCTATTTTAGATACTTGCCTCTGAATGAAATCCATCCATCCATCCATGACTCCTTTCCCCTCTTTTGGCTTTCTCTGCCCTTCCACACTCCTTTCCTTCACTCTGTTCTCACTTGCCAGTAAGAAAGGTACAGAGAATTTCAAATAATTAATGATGTCATCAAACAGAAAGAAGGACAAGCTAGCCCCTGCAGTTCTATTTGGGGGAAAAGTGCTTTTGTTTCAGCTGAACCTTTCATTTCCTGGCTCCAGGTAAAACCATCTCCAACGTGGAAGAGTCGGTCACCTTGGATAATGGAGGCTTCACTGCTCTGGAGCTCAACAGCAGACACTTGAACATCAAGAGCACATTCTCAAAGAAAAATGGAACCAGGTAAAAAACTAGGAATGCTGTGCTTTTGGAATGGCTTTTTTCTAGCTTCAAGCACTCTTAAACAGGCAAAGGGGAGAGACTGAAGGATCTAGAGAGGACTTCATTGCCCAAGTCTCTGCCTTAAGCTGTGGTTCTGGCTTCTGAGCATGATTTCATTAATTCCAGGGAAATTACAACATCTCAAACACTCTCTCTTTGCATTTCCTAGGTCTCCTCCTCGCCCCAGCCCCGGGGGGCTGCACTACTCTGATGAGGATATCTGCAACAAGTACAACGGAGCTGTGCTGACTGAGGGCTTGGGCCTCAACGAGAAGCCCCTGGAAGTGTCAGAGTCAGAGGTAAGGATTTCCCTCTGCCTCACCAACTATTGCACAAACACTGCAGATATTCATTTCCATGCTGAATTCTGGAAAGTCTTTGAAGTCCCAGTCCCATAGCTGCATCATGCTGTGTGGTCACTGTTTGCTGTCTTTTAAAAGGTTCAATTCACCGTGCTGTTCGCATCACATCTTAAAATTAAAATATCAAAGGAAAGAATGACAAGCAGGACCCAGCCAGGACAGATTCCAGACCTGGCCTTGGCAGATATTCAGTTTTCCAGTGTCAGGGAGAAAGATAAGTGCAATCAGTCAGACAGTGTGTGCTGCCCTCTCTGAAGGGTCTGCACACCCCCTTCTGCCTGTGGGCTGCAAACTTGGAGCACTTTTGGGAAACACATATGTGCTGCAAAATAACCAGCTGCCGTCTGGGCAAGGTTAAAGGTGAGATGTGCTTTGGATTGTTGCACTGACCCGAGTGTGGGATGCGGTTTGAAGTTTCACAGCTCCAGCGATTCGGATTCAGAATTGCTCTGATTCCGTGATTCAGAAGAGTGCCCTGAGTGGTGACAGCCACTGCCTGGTAACAGAGGGAGTAGGTGGGGAATGAGTAACTTGCCAGGGAGCACCCGGCCATGGCTGTGAGGGCCCAGCATTCGGCTCTCTGAACACCCCAGCCTTGCCTTTAGACTGCTCTCCGAGGAAGGTGGGTGTGTGCCAGCCTTATCCGTCTGGCAGGGCTCCATCTTGTGTCTCACGTTCCCTGTACGACAGAAGAAAGCGCCTGCTGTCTCTGTAAGTCCAGCAGTGGCCAGGCGTGAATAGACAGACTTCAAAGGAGATCCAGAAAGGTAAATCTGTCTCTAAAATCAGATGCTGTCAGCTGAGATCCTGACGAATCCGAACTGACAGCGCAAGAAGCGAGCAGTGGGCCAAACCACGCCAAACCTGACCCTTCCAGCAAGAATAAATCACGAGCAGCAAGCAGTGAAAGAAGATGACAGTTTTCATCTGTAGCTTTTCTGCACCTGCAGCTACAGCTGCTTTTCCTGGCTACCTAGCTCTCACCTCCTGCTAATTACCACCGACAGCCTGCTGCTTTGTGCTGCCCTGTGGCCGACCGGTCGTGCAGGCAGCTTTTCTTGGTGCAGCTCAAGCTGCTGTCTCTGCAATGCTCCAGCATTACCCTCCAGATTAAACCCACAGTGCTTTGGTCATGTCACTGTAACAACCCAGCATTAAACCTGTCATTAAAACAGTTTGCTGAGCATGATCGTGAATTTAGCACTGGCACCTTTTGACATTAATTTCAATGTCCCGTGTGGTATTTCCTGGTAATGTGCAAAAGTCTCCTTGCAGGGTGTCATTATGCCTCCCATATGCACTGTTTGTATAGCAGAGAAGGAAGTGATTTTGGTGGGTTTTTTCTCAGACTATTACTGATATTGTTTATTTACTGTGTATTGCTGTCGAGCCTGAAGGTCTCAGTTGAGATTCTGGTGTTTTTGTGAATGTGGGTGTGCATGTGAGTATGTGCACAAAATATGCCTCCTGTTTTTCCTTGGGGCTTGGATATGCAGCCCATCTGTATAATGCCTTTGATGCTTGTTTGGATTTTTTTTTTTTTGTGGTGGGGAGTGCTTTCAGTAATGAAATGTTAATATGCTCCCAGTAGAGGTAGCAGTAGGAGATGCTGCCTTTTGATCAGCCTGAAAATGCTGTTTATGTTGGCAGGTGCAGACAGGAGGTGAGGGTGGGTTGGGGCAGAGGTGGGTATAGATGATTGACCACTGTCTTTTCAAGTGTTCTGTACCTATTAGCTCTTCCTGTTTGTTTTTTATTTTCTTTTTGTTTCTGTTCTCAAAGGAGATCTTAATAGACAAGCTCTGTTTGTTTTTGGGGAGTTTCAGATTTTACATTTGTCTTAGTAGGCAGAAATGTCTGCCGTTATATGAAGAGTTAAAGATAACTTTTCATATAAGAGCTCTACCCAGGTTTGGTCCTCTGCAGCAAAGGGTCCTGTTTTCCTCTCATACCTCTGTGTGCGGATCTCAAATTCCACTTAATGTGATTCACATCGGGGCAGGCAGGGCCAAAAACTGTGCCTTTGCCTTCAATCCACTTGTCACCATGTTACTGCTTCGTCTTACGCCTGTTGCCTGAGGTGTCAAGATTTTATATGGAAAAGAAGGAAGCTCACTGGCGTCAAGTCTCCTGGGGTTTACTGAACATGAAGAACTCTTGGGCTGACTGACTGCACTTAAAACACAGCTGCCTGGGAGCGTTCCTCCCAGCTCCCTCCTGGAGGGGAGAGCCACAGAGGAACAAAGAGGAAGTCAAGTAGGACTCTTAATATTCATAAATCAAGTGGTGAACTTACTCCATGTCGTGAAAGCCAAGCACCAGTACTGTTAATGAGGTTAAAGAAGTTTAATTGGCAGGTACAGAGCAGGAGACTGCTATGAGTGTAAATTCTAAATGATTAATAATAATAGGCTTTTAGTTAATGAGTCAAGTGGACAAGGCTCTGGACAGATAATCTGAAAAAATTTGGTCTTCACCATGTAGAGAAATTTGATGATATAACTGCAGTGTCATCCAGCTAAGGAAGAGCAGGAGGAGAGGGGAGGCTGGTGCTTGTTTGTGTGTTCTCACGTGTCCTTGTGGTCTCCCAAAAACTCTTTCCAAGAGAAAATACTCTCACAGGTTGCACATGTTATCAGTCAGTGCTGGATGCTGGCACAGCTCTGATCTTCCCACTGCTCTCTGCAGTCTGACTGGCTTTGGCTTTCTCGGCTCTGTAGGAAGATAATAATTTCCACTTAACACTTCAGAGGGAATAGGGTTTAACGTGTTTCCAGTAAAGTTCTCCAGTGATTTTGACAAGTTGGGCACTATGTGGAAACCAGCTGCAGGTGGCACATAAAATAAGAGTGGGTTTCCATGTCCAGAGAAATATTTTGTGTACTGGGTTACCTTGTCTCTTTTACTGCATATTCATTTCACATCAACCAAAAAAACCTGCTGCCACCTACGTCTTTAGAAGTAATCTTACAAGGCTGTTTCTATTGTAGTCACTTTTTAAAAAAAGGATAACTGGAACTATTATCAAATTTATTATCAAATTTCCCACTGACTAGGCCAGCCAACTCTGGTGTGTGACTTGCCTCTGAGCAGCACTTGTCCATTTTGTGCTATCAAAAATATACCTAAATAGCCTCTCATTTTCTGTATTTGTTGTTTCATAGGCATCCATGCACCTTTGGTTGACAGTCTGTAATGTCACCACACACCCAATCACGCTCCAGCCTATAGAGGTTTCCAAGGTAACACAGCCACAGTCGCAGGGAAAGGAGAAAACTGAAAACCAAGCAAAAAGCCTTGCAGCATTTCTATTTACTCAATAGTTTAAAAACCACTAAAAAGTAATCCTCTAGTATAAGCTGTCTGTATTGTCATGCTAAACAGCTTTATCTTCTCCTTGATTTTCATCGGGGCTGGGGAATGCCAGCTTAGAGAATTCCTTGCTGATAAGGATGGTTATTGGAGTCTTGCTGGGAGCAGACCTTAGGAGATACTTCAGAAACATGGACAAAATAGTCAGTTCCTGCCTGTTCTGAAAGAAACACAGAAAAAACGTGTTGCATCAACACTAACAAGCAGGTTATCCTTTCCAGCATCACTCCTAATGATGGTGAAAGGCTGAAGTTACTACAGCTGTATATGTTTCATGACAGTTCCTTCTGAAAGACACTGGCCTTATTTACACCAAATTTGTGTTCCCTTTCAGTTGGTATAATGGACTAATTAGTGGACAAATTATCAGCAGGTGGTATTGTTTTAAATTCCTACTTTTAGTTCATTGCAGGTCTAAGTGTCACCATATTTCAAAGAGCAGCAGCCCATCTAAAAGTGTTCCTGGGATTCCTCCTCTTTATTATGTTGACTTCTGGCAATCTTGAAAGAACTTGGCTTAGGAACAGAAATTATATTAGTTTTGTGAGTGAGTTTTTGCTGGTGATGGACAGAACTCAAATGGCTGCATCAGTACTATTACACCTAAAAAGTCGTGTCACATTCTTCTGGATACAGCTTCTTTGCATTTCTCCTTAGAGCTTCCAGCCTTTTTGTTGGCTTTATGACCCTCTGCATCTATGGGGACAGCAGGAAGATTTGTAAAGAGCCACTAGAAGTGTGTGGGGTTCTTTTCTCATCATGCTTATGCCACCTCAGCTCAGCTGTGATCCCTCCTCTCCTCAGCAGGGTTTGTTTCCTTGGGGGGTGGCTGAGCGTGTCCGAGTCAGTAAAAGTGACGGTGGACTGGGGAAGGACATGGAAGGGCCTCGTGCCTTTGGTGGAGAGCACATCCATGGAGGCTGGAGGAGTTCCCACCTCTGGGTGCTGCTTCTGCTGAGTGATCCACAACCTCTGTCTCCATTCAGGATGCAGAGACTTTTCTTCTGGATGCCCATGCCACCCCTCAGCTTCCCAGGCATTTACCTTAAAATTACACTATGGACATGCAGCATAATGTTTGGAGATTGATGCAGAGGGCAATAATTTGTTTCCTGCTGAGCACAGAGGGAACCAAGCTTTGGGGGTCTTTTGGGGAAGCTGTGTCTGCAGCTGAGGACCAGCCTCGCTGAGCTCCTGCTGCCAGGCCCTGCCACACCTGCAGCCATCCATGGCACTCCTGGTGGAGCCCCTTGCAAAAACAGACAGGCCAGTGCTGGCAGGAAGCTCCTGGCAGCGGTGCCAGCACTCTGGAGCTGCTCTCTGCACCCACTGGCTGTGAAGTGGTCCAAATCTGGGGATATTCCAGGAATGCTGCAAAAACCACCTGTTCGGGAAGGTCTTTGGAGGGAGTCTGGTGCTGGCTTCCCAAGCCTGGCAGCTGGTGCAAAGGAGTGTTTTTCTAGGAGATAGGCTTGCTGTGTTCCTTCTGGAATAATTATTAAGTGCTAGTAGGGCTTTGTTGTATTAGTAATTACTTTTCAAGGCACCTGGAGCTTTTCATTCTTAAAAATCAAACAGTACGTAACTCCTAAAGAGCCAAAGCCTGGGTAACAGTGGAAGGGAAGTTTTGCAAAGCTGTAAAGAGCTACTTTGCTCATTTTTGGAAAGCCCTGGGAAATATTTCACAGTTCTGTCCATCACCCTCTGTGCTGGAAAATGGGCACAGAATAGTATTGAAGGAGCTAGCTAAGCAAAGAAGTGGGATGATGGATGCTGTGCCCTTTTCAAACGATGGTTCGCAAGGCATTTGAGGATTGTTCTTCAGAGACCATTAAAAAGGAGCTTTAGAGGAGGAGAGACAAGTCTTGTGGCAGGCAGGATCAAGAAGGATGTGTGTTTGCTGGGTGGTGTCACAGATCAGAACCACACCAACCTTTTGAAACTAATTGCAGCAACCAACAGTGACGAGCTGCACTTACCTGTCTCTCTTGTGTGTCTTAGGCAGCTCCTACTTTGATATTTAATTGCCTTTCGAATTGGCTGTGCAGATTCTTGAGGAGGGGAGGGAAAGGAATGAAAGCTTTTTGCATGGAGATGTTGAGGGAAGGCGTGAGATCTGGAAATGCCTGGGTAAATGTTTGCATGCTGGATGAGATGGGGTGATTACAGGTGGGAACATTAGGGGGAACAGAAGGAAAATGTGCTCTGAGATTCCATGGCCAAGGCTCGGCAGAGATGTACAAGCCCTCTGTGATTCCTCCAGCTGCATCCCAGCGGCAGCACTTCAGAGGAGGGGCAGATGCACAGAGCTTATCTGGTTCCATCTCAGTAGAGCTCCCGATCGATACTGATGGGAGCTTTGAAGCTATCCAGCCACCGTGCATAAATGTTTGAGGGGTAAGATCCGCTCTGAGCGCAGAGCTGAGCCTGGCTCATCCCCAGAAAGCAGCCCCTCCTGCCTGGCAGCTCTTCTTTTCCAGATTTTGCATTCACTTTCTTCTGTCGCCGCTGGTTGTGTACCTTGGACTACCAATAATCATCTGGAACATGCAGATAGAGTTGTTTGCCTGTACAAAAGTCTGATTTTACTTACCTCGCTTCTAGTTATATAATTCATTTTCAATACTTAACAGGGCTTGCAAGCCACACCCAGAGTCCTGAGCAGGTGGCCTGGGCTGGGCACCCCAAACTCCATCTGGCTAACAGGAGTGTGTGTTTGTGTGGGAAGGCATTCCTGCTGTCCTTGCATCAGAAGAGAGATGCTCAGTTGTAATTGCAATATTTCTGGTCATAATTGAAAGCTATTGGTTTTGCTGGGCCCTCTCTACCCTTCCCTGCATCTTGTGCCCAAGCAGGAGCTCCTGGCTGCCCCTGCACCATTCTGCAGGGAATTAGAAGGGATTTCTCTGTCACTTACCATCAGGGGACTCTCGCTCTAGCAGCAAAGTCTGGCTAACACAGAGCACAGTGCTTTCCCACAGCCCAGCCTGTAGCACACTTGGACTGCCATCCCTCTTACCTCAAAATTACAGCTTTAGTCAGCGGCTGATGCTAAACTTGGCTCTCACATTGCGAGTGGAACAGCCTAAAATATGCTGTGATGCTAATGACCGATTCTTTAATTATGTCTTCCCTGATGGCCCAGGTCACTGACTCAGATTACGAGGACGAGTTGCCCAAGCACTCCTTCGTGAACCACTACATGAGCGACCCCACCTACTACAACTCGTGGAAGCGGCAGCAGAAAGGGGTGAAGCAGCACCCAGCATCCTACAGATACGAGGAGTGCACGGCCAGCGAGACAGAACCCTATTTCCAGACTGTCATCACGACACAGAGCTCAGGAGGGGTGTACACCCCAACGGGACAGCCCGCGCCCGGCTCCCGGACTCCAGTGACAGGATTCTCCTCCTTTGTCTGAGGCAGGGCTGGGGACACGGCGGGACAGTCACAGTGACCGTGTGTGCGTGGCCGGGGCGCTGAACTGTGGGGGACCTCTCGATCAGGGTAGAAACGGATGGGAACACACCTGAGGCTGGGTTGGTGTTTGGTTTGCGGTTTTTTTTCTGAAGACAATCAACTCTATAAAAACACGGAGCTGAACTAGCTGAACCTTTGTTTAAGAAAAAAAAGGAATTCTGAACAGTGATGATTTTAACCACTTGTGAATAGTAGGGGTTTTTTAACTGCTTTTTGTAACACTGCTTCAGGAAGCAGCTCCCATGCCCTTCTCCTTCCCTCTTTCTTTCTCTCCCCTCCTCGTGTCCCACCGCTCCCAAACAAGCAGGTGAATTCCCTAGTTGCAATGAGTGACTTCGTGATGTGATTTGAAGAGAAAACATAAAACCTCCCAGGCTCCTTTTTTCTTCCTTTTTCTCTACTCTTTTTCTTTTTTCTTTTTCTTTTTCTTTTTAATTTTTCTCTGTCATCAAGGTCAAATAGCAAAACCTAGAAAAGGGACACATTTTTAGGTGAAAAGCAGACACGTCCTCTCTTCTCCTCGCTGCTCCACACATTAGGAGCACTGGCTGATCAACATAGGCTCAGATGTCTCACTGTGTCTGCTCTAAGCTCACTACTCGTGTATTTATATTGAATTACTGACCTGCTTTTATTTCTTCTTCAAATGGGACCTGCTGCATTCTGTAAATATTCCAACTCCAGGGCCTTTGGAAGAGGAGATGGCTCAAAAGAGCACTGTAGGCAGTGGTGGGTGAAGCAAGTGGGAAGAATTCAGATGCAAGGTCAGTTTATTTTTGGTGTGGCTCTCATCCTCCTTGTGGACTGCATGTACCATTTGAATCAGTCATTTTTTTAAAAGTCAAAGGACACAACCCAGCAAGCCAGAGGAATTTTTCAATTAAAATTGCAGTGACAACCTAGAGAGTTTACTAATTGATGAGGGTTTTGATCGTCAGAGTTATCATGCCCTGCCAACAGAAGTTGAGCATCCCTTCTCACCCAGACTCTGCAGTTCTGTTTACTGGTCTGTAAAAAAGTACACAGTGGCAGGGTTTATTTGATTTTTTTTTTTTTTAGTATAAAGACACACTACACAGACTGGGTGAGTTTTGGTGTCCACGGGTGCCTTTTATTGATTCTTCAGCTTCATATCTGGGAGAAGCAAAAAAGTGTCTCCAAATAAAGCTAACCAGGTTTTTCAGTCACTGGGGTCATGAATTACCTTGTGCACGTTTACAGCCTGCTTTGTGCACTTGAAACTACGGCCTTTGGAAAGAAAAGAGGAGATTTTTAGTTTATTTCCCATCCTTTTGTACAGCTCACTTTTTGTTTTCTTCTTTTCTATCCTTTTTCTTAGTCTGTCACGTTTAGCAGCAAGTTGTTTATTCACAAGGAAGTTGTCAGGCGTTGAAAGAATCCAAATCCAGCCCTTGGTCATAGCAACAATCCTGGGTCACCAGACTTTTTATCATATGAGTTTGAAAGGTGAATTTGGAAGTAGGCGAGTCCTTGCCACGCCAGAATCTGGCATTTCCTTCCAGGAGGAAAATCCAGGAAAATTGGTGCTTGCTAACGTCCTGTGTCAAGGCACATGTGGGCATTGCTACCATGGAAAATTGTCCCTGTCCTCTCAAGGGATGTGGGACATCTCTGGCAGGTGTGGTGGTGTCTTCAAAGCAGGTTGTTGAAACCAGCCTGCCCAGGGGGCCTGGTTAGGAGTGTCCTGGTGGCACCTCACCAAAACAGTTAGGTCCAAGGGCCAGCTCAGCCTTGCTGTCACCTTTCAGTGCCTCTTGGACAGGGCAAACAACCTCAGAACTGCTTTTACTCTTCGGCACTGCCTCTGAGCACTGCTGCTCTTGGTGCATGCAGACTCTGCATAGCTTTGGCACTGGATTGCTGTTCCTCTCCAAAGGAAGAAAAAGTTCAAAACCAAAAACTCCAGTGGGTGTGCATAAGGGCTTTTGAGTTTGGGATAATGATCCACAGCTCATTAGATAGCGAGGGACTCGCAAAAACAGGGCTGAGCCAAAAGCCTGTGAGTCATTCCCCTCTCTGCACCTGGTAGGATGTGTGTGGGATGGAGAAGGGGCTCCAAAGAGGATGACTTGGAGTGTGCTGTGAAGAGGAATGCAAAGCAAACAAAAAACCCACTGCCTTCTGTGCACTTTGACTGTTCTCTTAAGCCATATGGACTTTGCTTTAATTACTGAACTGCCAAAATTTGTTTTCAGTCTGAGTTTTTTGTTTCTTAGACAAAATTATCTACGTGACTTTCTGATTTGTTTTCATTTTCCTTTGTCATTTCCTGCATCAGATTACATATTTTAAGCACATTGTTTTTATACATTTGACATAACAATGCAATTGCTTTTGGAATTTTAATGGCGCTTATCCAACAGGTGTAAGAGGTAGTGCTGCAGGAGGAGCCCTACAAGGACCACTGAGGACTTAGGGGTGTAAATTAGTAGGAAGTAGACGAACACCGAAGGCTTTGCTTCAAAGGAAGGCATAGTGTGAGTAACTCCATATCTCCTGAATATTGCCAGATCTCAGTTGGTGTAAGGTGCAGTTACTCCCTGGGGCTGATCTGATACCACATTGAGCAAAAAAACCCAAAGAAACCATGGGGAATAAAGGAAATGGACTTTGTGGCCACTGCTTCACTGAAGGACAACATGGGGAGCAGCACGATCCATACAAGGCGAGGAGAAGAGACTGTTCCTTTTTTCTCAGAGCCAGCTGCAACTAAAAAGCCTGAGCCTGCTGAGGACCTGCTGAGTTGGCTGTGTGGCTCTTTTCTTCTGACTGCTGCTGAAATAACAGGCTAGGTGTGATTCCTTTAGGACCTGTTGATCCCAACAAAGGTATTTCTGTTCCATTCTCTGCACTGTTGTCACTCTTGGTTCTGTTGTGTTCAGGAGTTGGCTTTTCTGACACGTGGGTTTATTTTTGATAGGCAGGTGCAGAATTGGAGGTGCAGTGCCCTGTTCAGCCTTCAGCTGAGCACAGGACATGTTTTCTGCTGTGCAGGATCCTTCGTAGCTCCATGTGTGATACCTCCACCCTCCTGCTAACACACTCAGCTTGTAAAATATGGTTAATAGGTAGGTTTTATTTACTTCACATATCAGGGAAATTGTTTTATCTGGAAGGAAATACTCCATCTGTTAGGAAGAAAGCTCTATTTCATTGCTGTAATCTTTGGGAATTGCAGCCCTGAAATACAACTTTTAAGCATTAGTTGTCATGTTACAGTAACTTCACCCATCAAATCCGCTTCCATTTCCATCTTCCTGTTTAGAATAGTCTTGAAAAATGAAGGCTTATGTTTAAAACACCTTATTAGGATATTTTGGGTTTATTTATTTATTTCCCTTCCCCTGTTTCTCAGGTCTCTTGGTGACTGTTACTGAAAAATAAAAGCAGCATCATGAAATGACCAAGGGAGACATTTCAGGGAATGGTTTAATAGGAGCTTGTTTTTCATTCAAGAGCCATAACAATATTCAGTCTCCTGCAGGAAAAAAGTGCTCAAGTGTCCCCCCTCCGCCAGGGCTGAGGTGACACCAGCCACCGCTGTCAGCGATGCTCCCAGCACCAAACCTCAGGTTGTCCCTGTCATAAATCACGTACAAAAGTGCACACACAAAAGGAGCTGTGCTGTTCAACCCACTCCAAATGGAGCATTTTATCCCCCAAAAATCCATATCACCTGTGGATGGTCCTCACCATTGCCCACACCCTTGGGTGGAGTATTTTCCATTCCCACCTCCTAGTGCTCTGATGTTTGGGCAGCGCCAGTGCTGTGCAGGTACAAACAGCAGTGGTGACAAGGGACTGGAGGGGGCACTCCCTTGCTTTCATCAGTGGCAGTCTTTTATTCCTTATCCTGGGAGTCACTCATGTGGAATGCCTTCATGGGGAGGGCAGGGAGAGGTGAGAGCACAAAGGCTTTCATCAGCATTTACTAAAGGAATCACACTTTGGCCAGCAATCCCACTTTGGGGAGCAGTTGGCATGACTGGAGAGAAGAAAGAAAAACACACAAAAAAGAAACTAATCTATAACCCAAAAGGATTTTTTCCCCCTCTTCATTTTGAGTGTTAGAGCGAGTGATGTTTTGCAGATGGGCCAAGATCTCATTTTTCCTCTTTAGACCAAGGTCTCTGCCAGAAGCTGCTGTAAGAATTGTTTGGACTAAATATCCAAGCCTGTCTTAACATGGGGATGCATTTATTATCCTTGTCATTGCTTCCCTCAAGAAATCCATTGGGTCATCCAAAGATTATCTAATCTGCTTTCCAAAAAGGGAGGAGAGAGGTACCTTTATACATACAGAGTGCTGGTGTCCTCCCACTCACTGCTTGCAGATATACAGGGCAACTTGTTGGAGAAAAATCCTTTTAGTAAAGGAATTTATCGGAAACTTCAAAAGAAAGCAAACCACTACATAAGAAAGATAACCTCTGGCAGAGGCCTTAGAAATCTTGAAGTCCAGAAGCCTGTGATGTTTAAGACTGACCGTGATGCCAAGACCTCCTGTTTTTACTGATCTCCTGTATCAGTAGCAGCCAGAAGGGCACATGCAATGAGGGGTGATGTTTGGAGAGGAAGAGCCATCACAGACCGGTTGGGATGCGTGCAGGTTGTACTGCAGATGGCTTCACTCAGCTCGGAGTTCCTGCTAGTTCAGTCACATTCCTTAGGTTGTTTTTATAGGTTGCTTGCAGCACGTGTGGAATCCACACATTATCAAGGTGTTCCTAGAGGCTACGAGGTTACCGGAGGTGGAGAAAGGTTTGTTGGTGTGGTGTTCAAACAAAGCCACACGAGTGATGATGTGGTTGTACAAAACCCGCTGAAGCCTCCTTAGGGAAAGCCACCCGTGAATTAGGAGCACGTTCAGCCCAAGACTGAACATGATGGGCCTGAAATGGCTCCACCTGACAAGTCATAGAATCCCGGAAGGGTTTGGGTTGGAAGAGATCTTAAAGATCACCTTGTTTGAACCCCTCTGCCCTGGGCAGGGACACCTTCCACTAGACCAGATTGCTCCAAGCCTGTCCAACCTGGCCTTGGACACTTCCAGTCCCTTCTGTTCTTTATGTTTCTGTGCTCCTTTTGTCCTTCCCCAGCCCTCCCACAGAAAGAAAGCTGGCTTGCATTTTGTGCAGGTGTAGAGTTTGCCATGCCCGATAGCAGAGAGCCACAATGGATAAGCACACATGTGACACATGGGACAGGTGAGATATGTTTGAACAAGTGAAGTATCATTAGCTCTTCAGATTCAGGCTCTGACTCAGAATTTTACCTTCTCAAAGCTGCCACTTGCCCACTTTAAACGGCCTTGGGACTTCAAGACTTGACAAGAAATTAATAATTTCAATGCTGTTTGATCACTGTGCACTTTCTCGGGGCTTGAATCACTGGATACAGAGACAGGAATGGGGTTACAGAGCTTTATATCAAGGTGTTTTCCCTTTTGTGTCCAATTCTCTAGATTTGGGTATTTCTGTTACCACAGAATGGTGGCATTCTGCAGGTGGGAAGTGCCACCAGGGCTCCCCCCTTGATGTCATTACACCGCAGGCCTTGCTGGGGCCTGTCACAGTGCTGTGGGAGCTCTCAGGTAGCAGAAAGGTGCAAGAAGCCCATATTCTGGTGAGTTTGTAGCTGGTCACTTTGCCTCTCTTGGGCTGGAGTCCATCCTCTGGTTTGGTATCTGATGTCAGCTTAGGGGTAGGAGCACCTCACACAGCTGTGTCTGAGTTCCCTTCGGTGTATTCCAGTTCTCGGATCATTGCTTTGAATTCAGTGTCTCCTTGGAGATTTGCCCTGGATTTTTGTTCCACACCTCTTGTTAGCCTCACCTTCACCACTCCACTATTTTATATGAGAAAGTTACTTCTTCTTTTGCAAACTTGCTTCTGATTAAAAGAACCCTTTTGGAAATATCTGTGTCCTTGGTACCTTTATTCTGTGGAAGGGAAAAAATGGATTTTTTCCAGCCTCTTCTGTTGCTGAAGAAGTTTCTGGGTGCCTTGCCAGCGTGCTCACGAGTTAACAGCTCAGGACAGTGGGAATGTAACACAGACTGAAATTCCTCACTGTTTGTTCTGGACTGTAAAATCTTACAACCCCTGCTGCTTCTCAGCTAAACTGACACTCTTCAAATAGTTTCCACACAAAATTTGATCAGCCTTAAATATTTTATTATTTTGCAGCAATAAACTTCCTCACATCCTTAGTACGGGAGAGTCAAAACCCACTGAGAAACAGAAACCCATGGGGCCAACATTTTTTATGCCTTTGTCCCCTCCCCTGCAGTGTTGCAGCAGCCGTCAATCAGTTCCCACAAATGTGCAGATGTTGGGGAAGCAGTCCCAGTCCCAACTGGGGGAAGTCAGGGCAGCTCTGTTATTCCAGGGTGATTGGCTGTGATTTTCACCCATAGAGCATCTGGCCTAGAGAAGTAAACTAAACACAGTCAGGTCAGCTACAGCTCTGGTGGGAGAAATGAGGGCGAGAAATCAATGTTTTCCAAGTGGGAGAAGGAAAAAAAAATAGTCAAACTGTGAAGGAAAGAACTCATATTCTCCTGCTCCTGAAAAGGATATTATAAATAATGCAGTGTTGTATAAATACAGGCAGCCCTTTGCAGCTGGGAGATTGTAATAACCCAGAGGTATCACTGTACCCATTTTGAAGATGAAGATCCTCCCGCCACAGCATTTCGTGAATGAGACATTATCCTGCAAAATTGCCACAAGGTGCAGAAGTGCTTTTTTGAGGCCATTTGGCTCCAAAGTGTATCATCCTCCATCTTCCAGCCCTTACTCTTCTTGGGACTTGCTTCCCCCACACGTGTTTTCATGGCTAGGAATGGAGCATGGACATAAACATGGGAGTGGATGGGAAATCTGCCACGGTATTTGTAGCCTAAACAATACCAGAGAAAACAGATTGGCTTCCCGCCCTGCCCTGAACAGCACAAGCAGTGGCTTGACTGAATCAAGTAATCTGGGTTTTCATTACTGATCCTTTTCCTGCTATTTGTCTCTTTTGTTCCTTCTTTTTCCCTCTGTGTTTTTGCTCCAGGGTTATTTATTTTTCTCCTTGCTCCTTTTCTGTTTTGTTTTTTTTTTCCAAGCCTGCCTCTTGTTTTTATTATTTTTCCTCTCCTTCTCTTGCCTCACTAATTATTTTCATTTCAAACCTGCATTTCCCACAAAATCAAAAGGAACTTTATGTGGACACATGTTTTTGTTGGGGTTTTGTTCACTTACACTGTGCCCCAGGAGTTCTTTAGCTTTGCTTTCTTGTTTACTTGGAAATGCTGGGCACGTCCCTCCAAGCCAAGGCAGTGTGGCTGCTGACTTCCAGGCCTGGTAGAAACCTTCATTAAGTAGGCAATCGGCACGTTCATCACCATTTGTTAACGAGTTAGGATAATCCTAAATCAGACGAGGCTGACTGCATGAAGTCATTCTTCGAGGTTTTACAAGGCAAATCTGTCAGCAGCGCTGAAACCTGTGAAGTCTTGTGGAATCAGAGGATCTGCACCTGCCTGTGGAGAAACAAGGAAGCTGCAAGCCATGGCTGTGTGACAAAAATGTGCTCAGAGGAAGAAGGGACCAACACCCAGTGTCATTCAAAGGTAATTCCCTGCTTTGTGCAACTTCCAAGGGGTTCCGTGCACCCTTTATGCTGATGACACACACCCTAGAAAAGCAGCAGGGGCAAAGCCATGGACTTGTTCTTTACTCTGAGCCTCTTTAATCTGAGTTCGTGCCCTTTGTGCCCTTTAAAAAAAGTGTAGATAAGGCTAAAAGGAAAGTTGGAAAAAAAAGGCCTGTGTAATATAGCCTGGGGCCTCATGCCAAGAATGATAAAATGCCTGACAAACACAGGTGACCTCACTACAGCCCTGCCAAATGGGGAAGGATAAATGCCCCACCTTTGGCAGGAGGAAATTGAGGCACGGGCCAGCTTCGCCTGTGGGACCAAACCACAGTCTGTGTAGCTGCTATCAGTGTGCCCAAGTGGCCTTGACTGCAATGTCCTCAGCATAGGGCAAAGAAAACACATCTTTCTTACAAAACAGCAGGATGAGTTATTTTTGGGTCTTTATAAATTGTCTGTTTTCCAGCACTATCATTCTTACCCTACCAGGGGAACATGACTGACCTAATTAGAGTCTAATTCCAACAGTACAAGGCTCAACTTGTAAATACAAACTTTTTCAATCTTGAGTTATTTTTTATATATGAACAAGTGCATCTGATTGGTGTGAACACCCCAGAGGTGGGGGGCAGGGGAGGAACAGGGAGCCATCAGAGGAGCTGAACTACGGAAAATTTGAGATAAATGAGGGCCAATTTTCAGATGTATTTATGAGACTGACTTAATCTGCTGGGAGACTGTATCCTCTGGGACTAAACCTTACATAACCTGACAGAAATCAGGAAATGTGTTATCCCCCACTGTGGGCAGGACTGGCAGAGGAAGGATTCAGCATTTCAATCTTCTGTCCAGCAAAAAACATCCAGGGTGATCGATGAGGACACCTTCATTGATCCATAGCTGTCTCCACACCACAGAAGAAAATAAAAGGTGAGAAAAAGATGCTTGTTTTCAATGAAGGCCATTTCACAAAGCCAGCAAGGGTTAATCCAATCAGCCAAATGCTTGGCTTTAGTTGCAATAGAGAAATGCTCCCTGTGAGGTTGAGCAATAAGCCTCCAGCCATACCTGCTTGGATTCTCAAGGACTGTGCCTGAACATGCTGGGGATGGCTCACATCCAGCAGCTGCTGATAGGGAATCCACAATGCCCAATGACTCACGAGCCAAACAGCTCCATCCATGCCCTGAGTCCATACACAGAACGGGTCCAGAAAAACCATCCAGAACCCAGGCACCAGAGACAGAAACATTGGGCCAAACTCTGCCCTTGGGCAGTGATGTGGCTCTGAGTAGAAGTCCTGGCTCCAAAAGAGATTCCAGAACACTGGATTGCTGCTAATGTGTGTCCCTGTGAGATAGAGTGGGTTTGGAGGTAAGGGGATGGTGGTAGAAAGGGCTGGATGACACATGTTTAGAGCTAATGGCTTCAGGGTCATGCCATGATTTTTGGTTTTTTCTAGCTTGACTGCAGGTTTGGAAGTGGCTTGGCAGAAATTGAGGTCATTGCAAATGGTGCAGTGACACTTTCTGGAAAGCACTGGCTGCTTCATGCAGTGAGCCTGAGCTACCAGCTGGGAGGTCTGAAAAGACAGAAAAGTTCTTCTCCAGTACAGTGTGAGACAGGCAAAGGAGAAGTTGTCCTTGGAGGAGCTCGTGTCCAAGCATGAGCAGGGAGTGCACACAGCACTGCCCCTGCCGTGCTTTCCAGAATTGGTTTTATACTCTAACACTGGCTGTGGCTTATAATTTTCCATCCTTGCTCAGAAATTATAGAGGAGTGAAAGGGAGATGGGTTTCAGCTGTCAACGCTTCAGGAGCATTCAGCAGCATCACCAGATGAAAGGAGCAATGTGGTCTTTTTGCTCTGCAGAGGTCTCAGAAATACCCAGGCACGAAGCACTGTGTGGTTTCGGGCTTGGTGAGAGGGAAGGCAGAAGCTGGTGCCAGCCCTTGGTCCTTCCCTGGCTGCTGGAGCTCTCTGAGGATGTCATACATCTGGTGCTTTCCCATTTAGTCCTTTCATGAGGCTCATTTGAGAGCAAGGTTTGTAAGGAAGAGCCAGGAATAAACAGCTCATGATCCCATTTGTGGGATGAGAGGAAAATAAGAAGAGAATTGTTAAAGATGGGACAGTCAGTGAATAAAAGCCTGGTTATTAATGGGGCTGACATTTTGCTATGTCTGTTAGAAAGACTGTGTTACAACATGACTTTTCACACTGTATGTGGAGGGAAGGAAAACCTTTGGGTCTGTAACAAGAGAGCCTGGGATGCAGCAGAGCATTCGTCTCCTGGGGGTGACCTACCAGTGCTCTGCACTCATGCAGGACATCTCTCCCCTCAGCCTCATTCAGTCCTGCCAGCAGACAGCAGTAAAATCCCCTTTCCTTCAGGGAGGACCTGCTAGTTTAAATTTGTGTATCTCTGTCTCTCTTGGAGCTTTTAGAAACTGAAGTTCTGCGTGAGGTTTGATATCAGCCTCTGTGCCCCATCAGTTCAATCGCCGTTCTCCCAGCTGGTCTGAGGTGCATTGTCCCACTTTTAGAGCTGTGATATTACCAGTGACTGCAGCCAGATATCACAGTTCATACCTCCTTCTGTTTGTGTTAGCCATGGTGACCATCAGCTTTTGAATCCCCACATCACTCTTGGCCACCTGTTCCCTCCCGGCTCAGAGCAGTGCAGGGTGTGGGCACAGCGGAAGGGCGCTGTGCATGAAAGCCCAGCACTCTGCCACTGCAAAGAGGAGTGGTAGATAATGTGTGAGTTAATATTGAACTGGGATTGCTGCCGGGGTAGTGCAGCAACAGCAAACACGTCAGGGGCACCGCAGTGAGAAGGATCACATGGTGGCCACAGGATGAGTGTGGGAGGGCAGCGCCGTGGCTTCAGTGCTGCCCAGGACCATCATGGGACACCCTGCCGTGGGGGAAGCAGGGTCACACTCAGTTATTCCTCCTCTCCCCAGAGCATAATAAATAGCCTTTTAATAGCATTGTGCACATCGCCAGGGCTCCCGCAAGCCTTTTTAGAGCCCTTGGGGTTTGTTGTTAATGGGGAAAGCAGTGGCACTGCGTTGGTGTCAGTGAGAAGGGCGATGTCAGAGAGGCTGAGGCCACATCTGCTCATGACCCAGAAGAAGACGTTCCTTTTGGACCTCTCTTCATAGGTACAGGTCTCTAACCCTGGAAACATTACTAGGGCTGTAAACCAGCTGCGTCTTCTAATATATAACCATGCCTGTAGAGCAGCACATCAAAGAGGTCACTGGCATTGATGTGCCTCCTACCAATGAGCTTTAGCAGCTCTCTTGGAGACATCTCCTATTAATAAGTTATTACTTGAAATGGGAGGAGGGGAAAAGTGATAGTTTTGTGAAAGAGGTGAATTAGAAACATTGATATCAACTCGCAGCCTACTACTGCTGCTATTTTTCTCTTGTTTTAGCACATCCGCTGCACAAGTGCAGTGGGAAGCACTCATCACTCCCCCTTTCATGCCCCAAGATGTTTTTGTTAGATCACCAGCCTTGGAGAGGCAAGAGTTGTGTAGCCCAGACCTGGGTAACTTCCTCCCATTCTTTTAGTCAAGGTGCTGGGATGCTGAGCAGCCCCTCACTTGCAGCACTGTTGTGCGGTTTGCTTGCCCACAATGCTAAATCCCTTTCAATGCTGCCAGAAAAAATGATCTGGAGAGCCTTTCCCTCTGCTTTATCCCTCCTGGGTGCCATTTCAGTGATACTCACATTAGAAAAATAGTCTCACTAAGTACAGAGTCCACCACCACATTTGGTCTAAAGAGCTGTGCAAGGATAAAAGCATCACTTTAATACACGCAATTTGTATAAAATTATCTGACAGTGAGTGTTCAGGATGGTCCCACCTGCAGCTCTGAGTCATCACAGCAATTTTGACTGGGAGGTGGACATTTTATCAACTATGATTTTCTTAAGTCTGGGGAGCTGGAGGGACACAGCACTTCAAGAGACCTGCAAAAGAAACCAAAACAAAAGTCAGATAAAGAAGGAGTTTGCAGAGGTTCACCAGGCACACAGCGAAACATACCTCTAAATCAGTGCTCCCACTCAAACCTGTTTTGAACAAACGAGTAATTTCCTTGTATGCAAAGATGCGGCACAGTTTATTTACATATTTTGGGGGCTAGCTAACATCCTTGTTCTCCTCTGAAGTCTGTCTTTGCCTCAGTTTCTGTCTGAGAGAGGAGAAAATACTGAACCACAAACACGCTTCCCACTGAGAAATCACAACAGCTGTTAGAAGTTATTGGAAAATCAAAGGGTTTGTGCAAGGGAAGAAATGCAGCTAATCCCAGCCTGGGAGTTACTGCTCCAGCACCTGGTTTCTCCTCCTGCCTCTCATTGCTGTTCTTTATGTCCTTCTGGTATGGGACCCATGAAGGAGAAGAACCAGCCTTTGGATGCAAGAGAAAGGATAACTCCCAGAGTACAGTTGCTTCAAGGTCTCTTAAAGGGGGCAGATCCCATAAAATGGAGAATAAAGTTCCTGTCACAGCACGCTGCTACAGCTCAGCTCTTCAGAGCAGCCTGGAGAAGCAGGAGTCAGGGATGTGCCTCCATAAAATGGTTAATTGATTAGTGTCAGCCAGTGATTATGTGAATCATTGGGCACATTGAGGCTGTGCAATGCTGGAGATGTCTGAGACACTGACCTACCAAAACTGGCAGTGCTGCTGCTCAGCTCTTCCACATAAATGTGGAGGTGACTGCTGGACGCACCAGCAGCTCAGCACACGCTGCATGTGTTTTATGAGGCAAAATAAATGTTTGGGCAGAGGCAAAATCCACTGCTGGCCTGTGGGCAGAGCCACGTGAGATCTGACTGGCAGGTAATTGCAGAAGCACTTCAGTTTGTTCAAGGCTGAGCATGCCAAAGATAGGGGAATGATGTCTGATGCAGGTGGGTATGATGTGCACGGGAGTCCTCAGCTGGGTCTTCTCTCCCCTTGTCCATGTGGGTCACTGGTGCCTTCAGGGAGCAATGGAGAATGGGGCTGCACAGAGGAAGAGATCTGTGACCCTTCCCAGTGTGATGGGGACAAAGGACACCACGTCCTGACCCATCCCCACACACACCCACCAGCGCAGGGTGTTTGCATACGCTGGCACTAAAGCGGCCAGAGGCTCTGCTGTGTCCCCATACATGTAATGCATTTCCCTGGCAGAAAGCAGCCAGCCCCGTGTCCGTGTTTTTGGGGAACTGAGCTACCTAAAGCCAAATGGCATCATCTTGTGCCACCTGAGTGCAGAGAGAACGCCCGGGGCAGAAGGGTGTGGGAATCCATCCCCAGGTGACAGGGCCGGGGAGTGTTGGTAGTGTCCCCGCGGGCCGCACAGCCCTCAGCGCCTCCTGCCCGCACAGGGTTCAGCACCTCCTGCCCACCCGGCCCTCAGCACCTCCTGCCCGCCCGGCCCTCAGCACCTCCTGCCCGCCCGGCCCTCAGCGCCTCCTGCCCGCCCGGCCCTCAGCGCCTCCTGCCCGCCCGGCCCTCAGCGCCTCCTGCCCGCCCGGCCCTCAACGCCTCCTGCCCGCCCGGCCCTCAGCGCCTCCTGCCCGCCCGGCCCTCAGCGCCTCCTGCCCGCACAGGGTTCAGCACCTCCTGCCCGCCCGGCCCTCAGCGCCTCCTGCCCGCCCGGCCCTCAGCACCTCCTGCCCGCACAGCGTTCAGCACCTCCTGCCCGCACAGGGTTCAGCACCTCCTGCCCGCACAGGGTTCAGTGCCTCCTGCCCGCCCGGCCCTCAGCACCTCCTGCCCGCACGGCCCTCAGCACCTCCTGCCCGCCCGGCCCTCAGCACCTCCTGCCCGCCCGGCCCTCAGCGCCTCCTGCCCGCACAGCGTTCAGCACCTCCTGCCCGCCCGGCCCTCAGCGCCTCCTGCCCGCACAGGGTTCAGCGCCTCCTGCCCGCCCGGCCCTCAGCACCTCCTGCCCGCACAGGGTTCAGTGCCTCCTGCCCGCACGGCCCTCAGCGCCTCCTGCCCGCCCGGCCCACAGCGCCTCCTGCCCACACGGCCCTGCCCCGGTGGCTCGCTGGGGCTGGCAGGTCACCGATCCCAGCACCAGGACATCAGGCAGAACCTCCACCGGCACAGGTACGACTGCAGGTTATCCTGCATCCTTAGGGGATCTGCCTGAGGGCAACGAGCCCCTTTCAGCCTGGGCAGGTGTTTTGTGCAGGTTTGTCTCCTCCAGCCCTTCCCTCCTGGACCCTAAATAGAAGCTACAGGACACGATACATGGAAGTGGCACAGGAGGCACAAGGGAAGGTGCGTCTGCACTGACACCCCCGGGAGCTGGCACAGACGGGACACAGGAGCAGCTCCTTCTCCCTCCAGAGGCCGCGGGACGAGCTCGGGGCGCTGCCGTCCTTTGTTCAGGAGCTTCCAGGTCCAGGGCAGCGGGAATCGACAGCCCTATCCCGGGGACCCTGATCCCGAGAGACCCTGATCCCGGGGACCCTGATCCCGAGAGACCCTGATCCCGGGGACCCTGATCCCGAGATACTCTCATCCCGGGGACCCTGATCCCGAGAGAGCCGTCCGGGGCGCGGCCCTGAGGCCCCGAGCGGGCGGGGACGCGCCGCCTCCATCCCTCACGTCATGGCGGGCAAAGGCCGAGGCCGGGGTCGGGGCCGGGGCGCGGCGGCAGGAGCGGGCGGACAGCGGGCACCATGCAGCTCCTGCCCAGCTTCTCCCCCGTCACCTGGCTGCTCCTCATCGCCTTCCTGTGCCTCGTGGCCCTGTAAGTAGAGGCCGGTCCGCTGGGGGACCGGGCAGGAGGAGCTCCCGGTAGCGGCGGGGTTCGAGTGAATTAGCGCTGAGACCACCCGGGGCACCCGCGCTGCCCTCAGGGCACAACGAGGGCTGCTCTGGGGGGCTGCAGGGCCCCGCTGCCGGCGGGAGGGAAGGAGCGAGCTGGACTGGGAGGGATATTAAAGGAGATCCTTGATTTTTTTTAACTTTTTCAAGGAGGAGTAACTTCCGGGTGTTTCAAGGCAGCAGCGGCCGTGCCGTCCTTGGACTGTGCCAGCTGGGAGTAGTGCAGGGTGATGCCGGAGCATCAGCCGGCAGAACCCCCCGATTAAGTAGTTCTCTTGGCAAAACTTGGGCTTATGTGGCTCAGGGGAGCTGTAGTGAGCTATACAGGCAAAAACTTAATTTTGCTGTGGTAATTTATGTCCCTGCTGTGCTGCTGTAGTGTGGCCACCTGAGCATCGCAGGAGGTCTTTGCAAAGACAAACACAAGGGCAGTCCTCATCTTCAGAACTCAGTCGCTCCGAGACCTCTCCTCAGTCACCCGAGTCACAGTTGTCTGATCTGGGCAACTAAACGAAGCCCTTGAATAAAGCCCTGAGGTGCCCAGGTATGCTGTTTGGGCTGGGCTGCAGCTCTTTCCAGTCCTTGTCTTCCATCAAAACGTACCCCAGGTGATCCTGCATTTATTGCAAAGAGTATCCTCAGTAGGGCTGCTGCTGGTCCATATTTTCAGCTTTCTCTGAGTGACAAGAACTAGTTATTTAAGTAGATCTCTGTGGTCGGGAAGAAGTGTCTTCTCTTTTCATTGCGTAAGTGCTTCTGACATGCTCTTTGCTTGGCAGCTATGGGATATGGCCCTACCGGACCTTCAAGAAGCTGGGCATTCCTGGCCCACGGCCTCTCCCATTTGTGGGAACTTTCCTGGAGTACCGGAATGTGAGTACCAGCAGCTGCTGCTCTGTAGCTGCCTTAGGTCCTTCTTGTGGCTGGTGATGTTTCCCCCATTCTTTGGGTATCTCTTTCCTTTGTCCTTCATTCAGTTAGATGAAAGTTATGCTTTTAGGTAGGAAGCTCTTTGGACACACAAAGAACACAAAAGTTCGGGCTGACCTGACTGTGGTATGCTGTATTTTAGAACTACTTTGTGATTTAAATTTTTAGTTCCTCCCTGTGTTTTCTCTCAAGCAGCTGAAGTTCTGTTAGAAACAAAAAAAAAATAAAAATAGGAGAGATGCCTCAGACTGCTGTTTTCCGGGAACTGCATGTTTCTTTTCCCTTTTTATCATCAACATGAAGAGGCTGAATTAGCCCACGCAATGCCTCATCCAACCACTTGCTGTTGGGCCAGCCTGAGACGAAGCCAGACAAATATATTTTTAAATGAAACTCAAATATTATCAAGCTACCAAACCTTATGAAATAACAAGGCAGTAGCTGATCCCAAGTAATTGATTGGAAACGCAGAACAAGTGTATTGGCTTCAATAAAAGAGGTGTTTTACTTGTGTTTGCTGGGTTTGTATCACGCATGTTGCCTCTTACTAAAGTTTTAGTGAGTGTTCTGTGTTCCATAAGTTTCATTCTTACATGTAACATCAGTTAAAACCCTAATGGAAACAAAATGAAAATCTGCATTCACTCCAATTCAGTAACTGCAGAGGAAGATCATATGAGGACAAGGCAGCAGCAGCTCTAACTTGTTGAGCTGAAAGTGAAAGGACACCCTGGGATCCAGTTCTGCCTCCTAACTCTGCTCACTGAAACTTTGTACCCTGTCATACCTTGTCTTCATTAAATTTTTAGATCAGGTTGGTTGGTGAAAGTTGAAAGTTCCTTTTTTTTTTTTTGTTAATCTCTGCTCTCTTTTTTCTCTCCAATGCAAATGTCCCCTAAGCATCTGCGTGATGCTTAAGAGGACCATGCACCTCCCAACCTCAACCTCTGCCACTTACAGTGGGGCTGTGGAATGCACTGTGCTGCCAGCTGTGACCTGCTTTGATCACTTTTCACTGCCAAACTGTTCACTTCTCCTTTCTTCACTTCCAGGGAGTCCGCGAATTTGATCAGCAGTGCTTTGAAAAGTATGGAAAAATCTGGGGGTGAGTTTCTGCAGAACAAAGCTACCAGTCTGGGGTGCTCCACAGCCCCAGAATAGAATGGAAAAAGGTACGTTGCCGTCATATCTCTGAGCACTGTAATTCCAGCAGTGACAGCCTGGGAAAATCGAGGTTCACCACTGGGAAGGTCTCCACCTGTCCATCCAAGGCTTCTCTCCAGTTGGGATTTCAGTATGGTGTGGGGCTGGGATGGTGATGGCCAGTTTGAGGGGTCATTTGTTTGCATAAGCTTTGAAAATCACCTCCACTGTTTGGTGTCAAACTGAGCCTCCTGCCTTTGAAGCTGCTCTTCTGTGTGTCTGGAGCAGAAAGCGAGCTGCAGGCTGCCATGGTGTTTTTCATCTTGCTCCCTGCTTCTCCCAGAGCTGGGGCATGTGCTACCTTTCAACCTGCCTCCCTGCTCCCTGCACAGTGCTTGTTTTGTGCCTCTTATCATGCTTCTACTGAGAACCTCTCAAACCAAAACAAAATTGCTCTGCAAAAAAATCCTGGGAGGCTTCATGAAACCTGGTGCATTTTTTTGAAAGATTAAATGTTTGCAAGCTTCTTGAAGATGGCAGCTTCCCTCAGCTGTGGCCCAAGGCTCCCTGCCCTTTAGTCCACACCATGACTTTTAAGTTTTTCTGCCTCTGTTGATTGGAAAATGGAGGAGACAGATGAGTTTTTCGCCTCTCAGTGCCTTGTGGGCCAGGCAGGAAATCTCTTTCCCCCCAGGTGGGTTGTTTGGTGTATTTCTTGTCTCCAGCAATCACTAGGCAGAAACAGCTCAGACGGCCCAAGTGCAGATCAACATTGTGGCCAAAATCTAAACCCACATGGCTTTGGCAACTTTTTATTACCACAGATGTTTTCTAGAAATACTCATGCTGCCCATCTTTGTCACATTCTTTCCCTTTCTCCTGTTTTACTAGATAATAAAACAGTTTCAGCCTCATCCTTTCAGCTGTTTTGTCAGAGGGGTCTCAAGTGTCCCAAACCCTTTGTGCCATGGTCTGGCCACAGACAGAGCAGGCTGCTTTTCTTCCACTTACCATGAGGGATGGACTGACTGTGGGTTTCTCTTGGCTTAGGATTTATGATGGCAGGCAGCCTTTGATGGCTGTTTTGGACCCCATCCTCATCAAAAACATCCTGGTGAAAGAGTGCTACTCCACTTTTACTAATCGCCGGGTAGGTACCTAGTCCACGCTTTGCTTTCCGGAACAGAGCACATGCGGCAAGAAAGGAGTTTCTTCTTGTTTCCTGTGTTCTGAGCCCTTCAGCAAGTATTTGTTCTCTGATGTGCCCCAGTTTTTTGATGGTACCAACATTAAAACTGCTAGGGAGGTGTGGGGGCCACTCTGGCTGGGACATTGGGCCATCAGCCTGGATGTGCCCTGTGGCTGATGTCATGTATCACTTAGACTTTTGTTTCCATTTCTGTTTGCTGGTTGAGGAAGAGCTGACATGACTTCAGGGGCCAAGTCAGCACTCCACAGTGGGTTTGTCTTTGCATTTCTGTCGTGTGGAAGGGGGCTGTAAACCTTCACCTGTTCTCCTGTGCAGAACTTCGGTCTGAACGGGCTCCTGGAGTCGGCCCTCAACGTGGCTGAGGATGAGCAGTGGAAAAGGATTCGTACAGTGCTGTCTCCGACCTTCACCAGTGGGAAGCTGAAGGAGGTAAAGCACAAGCCACTGGTACTTTACATCAATAGCTGGAGGAGAACTGGGCTCTTTCTCAGTACACACCTTCCCCTCGAATGAGGAAGTCACCCTGTTTGCCAGGACCACATCCATGAGCACCTGCATTGTTGGTACAGTGCAGCAATGCAGTGTCTGTCTGCCATCCTGGGGAGGGAGTCAGGGCATGGGAGATGAAACAGCACACGAGGTATTGCAGGCTGACGCTGTTGGCCCGATGACTGTATGTTCATCTTGCTAAACACATCACTCAGACCATGATTCACTCCCAGCTGGAGTGGATGCTGAGCTGGAATGGGAGCTGTGTGTGGATTATTGGAGGAGAGCCTTGCTCAGTCCTAGTCAGATGAGCTCTCTGGACAGATTGTTAAGATGAGAGAAAGCAATGTCTGAGGCCTGGAAATGAGAGCTTCCCCTTGCTTGCCCTTCCTCCCCAAGCCATACATGGCAGGTGGCAGATGGCAATGTGGCCCAGCCTTGTTTGGTGGCAGGGAAAGAGTCAACAGTGCTTTCTGCTTTGGTTTGCATTTCAGATGTTCCATATCATTAATCACTATGGTGAAAAATTAGTGAAGAACATTGAGAAGAAAGTGGCTAATGATGAGTTCGTGTCTGCAAAGGAGTGAGTAACTGTGTGGGGCTGGCAGCAAAGGGTTTGTATTTAGTGTGGAGAAGGGGCTGTTCTGGAGAGCCTTTTCCATGCTGCAGCATAGATCCCTTGAAAGCTATGGAAGCAGACTCCACAGCAGCCAAGGGCATGGCATGTTCCTCAGCTGTGGGCTTGCTGTGCACTGCTCTGCTCAAACAGGACAGCTGTGCTCTTCCCCAATTCATTTTATTGGGGATGCATTTTAAGGAAGGAAGCATTTTCCAGATTTTTTCCAGAAGCTGTGCAAGATGTGGTATTATCAGATGTCATTTTGGCAATCTCTTTTACGGATGTGAATCAGAATGAAGTCTTTGTTACCCTGGACTGCAGTTCACTGCTTTCCAGCTACAGCTTAGGTTTTTGAAGCTGAGAAAAATTGGGGGAATGAATGCAACTGGGAAAACTTCAGAAAATACAATGATGGTTACTGCCAGATCAGGACAGACCTACTATGTTAGGACTCTGCATTAAGAGAGATTCTCTCTCACTAGGATTGTTCCTAGATGAGCTCTTATTTACTGCTGTGGTAGGGTTCATCTCATTCACTCTCTCTTCTCTACTCAGAATTTTTGGAGCTTACAGCATGGATGTGGTGACCAGCACTTCTTTCAGTGTCAACATTGACTCCATGAACAACCCCAATGACCCCTTTGTCACCAACATTAGGAAATTTCTCCAATTCAGTTTCCTAAGTCCTGTGTTCTTACTCTTAGGTATGACAAATCTCATCTCATACAGCCCTGAATCGATGTCAGAGGTGTTGCATTTCCTGGTAGCTCCCTTAGTTAGCTTTGAGTCCTTTTTGGTGTATGGGAGATGCTCAGCACTTCGCAGGATTGGTTTTTCAGTCTCAGATCTGCAGAAATATTTCTCCAGGGAAACAACAGCCAGGATTTGTACAGCCCATGTGGGTCTTGGCAGCATCCTCCTACAAGGGGAGACCCTGTCTGCAGAGACATGGTGGAGAGCTGCTCTGTCACAGAGTTGCACTTAGTATGGTATTATGGTCATAAAGTAACATATGGAGGAGATTCTCAAGGGCTATTGCATCCTGGCCATGGTGAGGTAAAAAGATCTGGAGGCAACAAAAAGGGTCAGGGTCCAGATGTACTGCTCCTTTGTATGCTTTGTGCCAGTTTTGGATTTCTTGGTGCCCTTTGAGCTCAAATATTTTGGTCTCTTCTTTTCTTTCAGTGTTGTTCCCATTTGTTACCCCTGTGCTAGAAAAGATGAAGGTGACTCTGTTGCCATCAGACGTCATGGACTTCTTCAAGAATGTCTTCACAAAAATGAAGAAGGAACGGGCAAAGGGCAGCAGCTCGGTGAGTCCAGCCTAGGTGACCTCTTCAGGAGAACCCCTGAGTGCAGGAGAGACCTGGTGGCATCTTCAGAAGCAGTGGTGTGCCACCTGCTCTCTGAGCTCACCAAACCTCAGAAAGGCCAGAAGCACACCCTGCCTGGGTGTCCAAGTGGAGAAAGTATCCATGTTCATAGAGGGTCTCTAGTCCAGACCTCATCATGCACTGAAGCCATGAGCTGTGAGTGGAGCAAGTGTCCCAGCAAGGAACTTGCGCTGGACAAGGTTTTGCTCCTCACCACCCACATCTTCTCTGCCTCTATTTCTCCCCAGGACCGGGTGGATTTCCTGCAGCTCATGATTGAATCACAGAACTCAAATGATGGCTCCAAGTCTGCTGAGACCAACTTGGATAAAAGTATGTCTTGAGATGTGTCCTCTCAGCAGAAAGCAATAGTTCTTTGTCCAGTTAAAGGAGGGAGGTAGGGAGAAGATTTTAGTCCCAAGGGTTAATTACTGTAGTTTTCAGCCTCTCTTATGTGCTTTTATGCCTTTTTTTCAGCATTAAGTGATGAGGAGGTTCTGGCCCAGGCTCTTATCTTTGTCTTTGCTGGTTATGAGACCACCAGTTCCACCCTCAGCTACATAGCCTACAACCTGGCCACCCACCCTGACGTGCAGCAGCGACTCCAGGACGAGGTCGATGCACATCTGCCCAACAAGGTAAAGGAGGGTGGGAAGAGGCTGAGGGTGTTCCCGCCTGTGCCTTGCAAACCCTGCTTGGAAAGAGAGTGGCAGAGGTGCTGGCACTGAGATTCCCCCTTCCCTGGGAAGCACTGGTGGGTGTTGGGGTGGGAGTTGCAGTGCTGTGTTCACAGCCCTCCCGATTCCTCTCCCAGGCCACTCCCACGTACAATGCCATCACTCAGATGGAGTACCTGGATATGGTGGTGAACGAATCCATCCGGCTCTTCCCCGTTGGGGGCCGGCTCGAGAGGGTCTGCAAGAAAACTGTGGAGCTCAATGGTGTAACAATTCCAGAGGGAATGGTGGTGTTCATCCCAGCTGTTGTGCTGCACCGGGACCCACAGCACTGGCCAGAGCCAGATGAGTTCAGGCCTGAGAGGTGAGGGCCATGAGGGGGAAATATGTGCATGCTCAACCTCAGCCCGGGGAGTGGGGATGGCAGCAAAAGTGGGGAATGCATGATTATAACATTTAAATTAGGCATTTATCATTGTCTGACATCTAGTCCCAGCATTACCGTGAGGGGAGTTTTATGATCTACATCCATAAACTGTGCATGGAATTTAATTAACTGCATTGAAGGGAGCAACAGTGAGAGCGGCTCCCAGCAGCTGTAACACGGAGGGGTTTATGGCCAGATATTAAAGCAAGAGCCATTGGGTGACTGGCACGATGCCCTGCAAATCAGCAATGGAAGGGCAAAGATGGGTAGGAAATAAAACTTAATTTTTAACTCAAGTTACGAAGCAATCTTTGCTTAGGAGCTCTGACAGACCCTGCAAAATGAAGCAATAGCCCAAGGCAGACCTGGGATACCATGAACCTGGTAGTCTTCAGGTGACCACCAAAACATTGATGCTCGGTCCAGAGAGAGAAGGACCAGACCTCTGCCCTTGCACCAGGAGCTGAAATACCCCTGGAAGTTGGTCCTGGTGTGGGGATGTGGTGACCTTTGGCACAAAAAATGGCATCGGTATCAGGAAGAAGCACCTATGGTACCTATGGTCACCTTGTGTTGAATTCAAAAGGAAACACCCAAATGGGAGTGCTCTGGCAACGGGCCAGGCTGCACCAGTTGCTCCAGTAGCCACATCCTTATTCCAGTTGTCAAACTGGGCATGCATAGCTGGACAGGAGCTCTTTAGGGTTCGCTTGCCTTGCTGGGAGTTCATCAGAGGGATGTGCTGGTGTCTCAGTAGTGAGATACTTCACTTCTGACTTAGCATGGCTGAGGTTTGTACCTGAACCTCATGCACTGGGAATGAAAAGCTTTCTGACATGAAAACTAACTGATCACTAAGAAGTATTACTGAAAATGCTCAGTGGCAAATTTCTCTGTGAAGCTGATTGTTCTTCCCTGTTTTTCATGATGAGGAAAGGAATGGCTGGCATGTCTCAAAAGCAGCCCTGTCTTTAGTCACACAGGGGGAGAACATCTTTGTGTTCACTCGCTCCTTTGATCTACAGGGAAGCTGTGGAGCTGTAGACCTATGTGGTTTAGGGTTTGAAATCTGGGTTCAGTTTTGGAGCTGAGAGGGAGTTCTGAGAAAAGAGTAGTTATGAAATCCATTAGCGTATTTCAGGTATTCCCAGGTCACCCAATGCGCCTGGATCTGCACAACCAAATCCCAGCAGTAGGATGAAAGCAGAGGCATAAGGTATCTATTGAGACAGAAATAAGGGACTTAGGTGGGTTCTTCTAATAGGCACAGAAACACAAAAAGCTTTTGCCTCCACAGACCATTCATCACTTCATCCTGGAACAGTAGATCTTGCTAACTTGTTTTTTTTGTTGTTGTTGTTGTAATCAGGTTCAGTAAAGAGAACAAAGAGGGTATTGACCCCTACACCTTCCTGCCATTCGGGGCTGGTCCCAGGAATTGCATAGGGATGAGGTTTGCTCTTCTCGTCATGAAAGTGGCTGTGGTCACCCTGTTGCAGAACTTCTCATTCAGAACCTGCAAAGACACACCGGTGAGGATGTGGGGTGCTGTAACTCATCTTCCTCTACTCCCACTGAGATGGTCCAGGACCCCAGTGAATGCTGCATGCAGTACTGATGGGATGGGCCTTTGCAGGGTGGAGTGTTTGACATAAAAGAAATGCAGGAGCTGTTGGAAATGATGTGTCAGTCCAGCCCCGCTGAGAGCATGGCAGCTCCCTGTGCCTCAGGCAGGCAGCACTTCAGTGTTTCCAGCCTGACCCAGCTCCCTGCACTCACTGCTGCAAAAGGCTGGGCCATTATTACATTTTTTGGTGAGGAGAGCTTGGGAAATCAGAGCAGAGGGGGCAACAAGTCACTCAAAGGACATTTGTTGTAAGAAACAGAGAAATCCTTATTAAATTATTACTTGGCACGGGTGCTCAGCTGGAATCTCTGCAGCTTCAGATTGCAGCTCAACTAGTAACCTGGAGGTGAAAGACTGTAATAGTCCATTAACAATGCAGTGACCTATTCACCCTCCCCCAAGTTTAATGACATTTTTCTAGTCCTCTGCAATCCATAAAATTGATTCTTTTTATAACTACCTTTAATTAAAAGGAGACAAGTTAAATATGTATTGTATTATTGGTGCCCACAGGTTTATGGGGCTCTTTCAGCCCTTTTTCCTAGTGACGGTGTCATGTAGATCAGATCAGAGTGGGAGGGGAAAACTCATGCTGGAACATCCCTTTGGAATATGTACATAGGAGCTGCAGTCTCCTCCCATTGCTCCACTGGTGGCACATTGGGCTCCAAGCCTCATTGCTTAAATTTCCTGAAACAAAGTTTACTGGGATATGGGGTGTTCATGTGGCCTGTTGGGCTGGGGGTGTGTCACCCTTGTCCTGATGGGGAGAGGGGGAGCTGGGATAGCAGCAGCATCCATTGGTGGGGGAGACTTAAAATACACTTCCCTCCCCTGCAAGATAACTCCCTCCAGCTTTAAAGGTTGCGTCTGATGAGATTCCCAGACTACCATGTGGAAACCTTTTACGATGAGAATGCTTTTGCTTTGGTGCTCCGTCTGAGCAGCGATTTTAGTTTTGCTCTTCCTGGAGAGCTTATTGCTCCTCCAGCTCCCATTATGAGCTTGTTGCCCTTAGCACTGACACACTTGTGCATTAAACAAAATGGCACTGCATGCCCCCATTTAGCTGCAGCTCCCTGGGTGGGATTTGGCTGCTCCTCCCTGCACGTGCAGCCTGTTGATCAGTGCCACGTGAAAGCCAGAACTCACCAACCAGTTTGTCCAAGAGCTGAGGGCTGTTAAACACCAGCTGGTGGCTGCTTTGCATGAGCAATAGTGATGGTCCTGCTGTAAGTACACCTGTGAGTTGGGAAGTGCATTGAAAACAAATGGTAGCTGGGATGTGTGAGAGCTCTAGGACTCCTGTTGTCCTATCAGTCCTTTTTCCCAGCTGACATGGCTGTTTTGTGTTTTTTTCCTCCTGCTCAAGATCCCACTGGTCCTGGACTCAAAAGGTTTCATGCAGCCAAAGAAGCCCATTGTCCTGAAGATGGTCCCCAGAGCCCAGGCTGACCTGAAGAAGTGAAGGAAGGAGGAACAGAGCAAGAGACTCTTATTTGCTGGTGCCTCCTCCAGCTCTTGAGTGGAGACCAGGTTAATGTGTGCGCTGTACGAGTGTCAGGGGTGCAGCCCCCCCGTTTCACGTGGGTTTGGCCCAGCACAATTACATGAACGTTATCCTAATGAACACGAGTCCCAGATCCTGCTGTCCCCAATCACAATAGGCATTTTGCAAGACCATTTGCACTCGAGTTATTTGGGCATTTTTTTCTGTCTCTGAAGAGGCACTTTTCTAAGCAATTTGATTCCAGGCACTGTCAGTCTCTTCTGGCAGTGTAATTTAAATCAAGATAGGGAGAGCAAATTGCACATAGTTAAGTAATGCTGCCATTGCTCCTGTTCCCACTGCCTGCTGGGTGACTCTGTGTGTCTTCTGGTTTTATTCTCCTGGGAATGCAGAGTTGTCCGGGGCTATTTCCTCAGCTCAGTGCTATGACCCTGACTAGTGTTAAAATGGTCATGTCTTTACAGGACTGAATGCCTGCAGCAGATTTTCTGATGCTGATTTATTTAGATTTTGGTATGATTTTGGATGGCTTTTGTGTAATTCCAAGTGCAGATGAGTTAACTGGAGGAGGCCAGAGAGAAGCAGTTACCCCTAATGACTGGAGATTTGCAGAGTGGGAGAGAAGTGTCCTACATGTGTTTCCTGATTGTTTGCTTATTTTATCGTGGGCATGCAGCCATCTCCCATGAAAGAGATTGTCAACATAGGCACCATCTACACTGCTATCATGCCACCTTTTAGTCTGATTTGTATTAGGCCACTGTAAGACCAACTTAACTAAATTAATAAGTATGCAGGGTGCAGCACTGAAAGCCTTCAGATGTCCTGGACAACCCTGTCTGGAAGAAAGGTGCCTTTGCCTATTAAGACCTTCAAAATCTTGCCAAACTTTGTTGTTTTTGTGCAGTCGAGAATTTCACATTATTCCTCCAAAAACTGCTGCTGGAATGCTAACTGCAATAAAAAGTTTACTTACCTCTTCTGAGACCAGCTGATGCCAGTCACAAGTCTTCTGTGCTTTCTCCATACACAAGTGACTCCATCTGTAGATCTCATAAGCCTTTGGCCAGGTGATGACATCCCGTCACCTGTCCCAGCTGAATTCCTCCCTTCTTTGGTGGGATCACCAAAAATCAGTGCCGCAGGGTGGAAATAGAAGCTTTCTTGTGCAATTCATTCTTCCTCAGTCACCTTGTGGCACCACCAGTCACTCGGCACGTGGTCTTGCTGCTCTCAGCCAAGCATTTGTCTTGCTGTTAACGTGGAGGGGTTTGATTCCAGCATCTGCTCCATGCAGCTGACCTCATCCAGGGTTCAGAGTGCTCTCTGTGCTCCCCTACACACCTTACACACCTGCTTTACCCTTCCACAGAGTGATGTCTTCTGCTTCAGAGCTGTCAGGTTTTGGCACTGGGTGAAGTGCCTGCGTGTGCATATACATCCAGCCCACTCACAACCATATATAATGATGCTTGGGGTCCTGGGAGATGAAAACTCCTTTAATCCTGGATGGATCTGTGTGTGTGCCAGAAATCCTAAGAGCTGCTCCTGGAGGTGCAGAGTTGAAGGTACAACAGCCAAAAATGAACCGGCTGAGCAGAGTCATTGATAGTGTGAAAGTGATTGCTGTTGCAAAAGGAACTTCATTCACTACATAACAACTTTTATATTTCTTTTATGTTCTTTTATATAGAGGTAGATAGATTATATATATCTTATTATATATTCTTTTCATACTTACTTCCTATATTTTTTAGGAATTGAGTAGAAAACCTCAGAAGAGATATAATAACCTTTCTGCAGCAAATTAAATTCCCCAGTGAAAGACACCCTTGACTGGAAGCATAGGGGAGGAGTGAGGCTGCTTCTCTGGAGAGTCATCAATGAGCTGGGTGAGAGGGTTAGAAAATTCCCAGCAGCTCAGGCAGCCATGGCTTCCCCTTCTGCCTTCATCACTTGCAGCACTGCAACTCCCTTCTGCCACCAGAGTACAAAAGTGACAATTCATCTTTGTTTTCAGCTGTTCCTGTCCCCTTTTTCAAAGTCATGGCAGGGTGTTTGTGACAGCACGTGGACAAAATGTACAGGCAGTCAGACCCCTGGAGGACAAACAGCTGAAAAGTGCCTGTACCATCACAGTGGTTCACAGAAAGGGGCACGGAAAATCCTCAGGTCTCTGCCTTGAGAAGCGCCTGAGAAGATGAGGGTGACAAAGTCACCTGCGGTGTCACAGGTCAGGGATGAATTAACAACCTTGCTGGGGCAAAGGCCAGAGCCTGCCCAGTGGCAGCGAGAAAAGGGTTTTGCCTCCTCACCCCATGCCCACGTTGGAATTAATCACTCACACAGAAATGTCAACACTACGGGAAAACATCCTTCAGGATAATCTCTCTCACAAAGCTGCTTAACATTTTGGAAATATACAGTTCACTTGGAGGTGTCAAAGGATTTCAGCCCCTCTGATCTGTTCAAAGGCATCTTCATCTGCTGCACCTCGTGCTAAGGGAGTGGGGGAGCAGAGCTGGGCCTGGAATGCTGCTATACCTGCAGAGAGATGGACACAGCACTGCCTCATCCCCCAGCGCCTCCTCAGGGTCCTGGCAGGGGACAAAACTCCTGAGTTCTGTCAAATCTCATCTTTGTTTTGCTGAATTTTGTGCTTAAGAGCAGGAAGTGCGTACCTTTGTAGGTTCCCATTTGTCCTAGAGGGAGGTTTGCCAACAGATTTGGCTTTGGGTGGGATCTTGCAGTGGGAAATTGCTTGGACGCTGTGAGTTTTCCATCAGGCTCAGTACCTGGGACACTTTCTTGGGTTTATTCCAGGCCAGGCAGCTGTTTGGGAGCTGTTTGGTGTCAACCCTTTCTGGTCCAATTTCCAGAGGTAATGAGCAAGCACCACTCCCCCATATCCAGGGGAAATGGAGCTCTGCTCTTCCACAGTCCCGTGCCTCAGTTTATCTGCACCTCTAATTTTTTTTTTATTATTATTTACAGTTAGGCAATAGTGAAATTTGATGTGTGTCCAGCTTATGCCATGCTTTGATTCAGATCCCAGCAAGGCCCCAGACCGAGCAAATGGGGTTCCCTTTTGAGGACACTGTAGCAGAAGTGCTTTAGGAGCTCACCTAACAGGCTCCAGCTGCTGACAGCTCGAAGCAAGTCCTCCACTCACCCTAAAAACCATTCAGGATGATTATAGGGCCCTCGGCATGAGCTCCTTTGCTCTGCATATCCCCCTCCTATGCCAAAGCACTGCTTCCCAGACCAAACAAGCTTCAGCTCAGCACCATCTCCTTCTGGAAGGACAGTCCCCCCTCAAGTGGCGTCACTCAAATCTGGTCCCACTCACTCCTGCTTCAATTATTTAGGCTCCTTTCAAGCAAGAGCACCCACTTGCACTTCACAGGGTCCTCCCCGTCTGAAGTGGTTTTGCTGTGGGCTCAATGTGTGCTCAAGTGCTCCTGGGGCCAGGCCCAGGTGGACTAATCGTGCCTGCCACAATTTGCAAGAAACCTGGAGCTTTTCTGACCCTGACCCTGGCTTGCATAGAGGTTGCCTGTGTTATTGCTGCTGGTGCTGTACTGTACCCGCTGCTGAGGAGAGATAGGCCTCCAGACACCCATATTGAATGCTCAATTCGGTTAAAATCGATGGGATGATCAGCCCACAGAGTCTGCCCAAAGGTCAAGAAGCAGTGATTTTTTCCTCCAGCAACTTTGGTCCTGAGCTCTTCTTTCAGTGTGAAGACTGCAAGCAGAAGCACTTCAGCAGGTAGGTTATCAAAGGGTTATGGCTGCTGGTAGTTAGCTGACAGGCTGATGGAACAAGAGCCTAACAAAGTCTCCTAAAACAGGCAGGTAAGTTCTTGGCAGTGCCTGTTTCTCGAAAACGAGCAGGAGATGGTGCAGGGCGGGCTGGTGTCCTGCAAGGCAAAATGCAAAGAGCCTTGAGGAGGAGCCCGCCAAGGTGGACAAGGAGGAGGATGTCAGGAGAAGGGGGTGCTGTGGGAAGGAGCAACTGGTGACAATCCATTTTTCTCACCCCATCCCCCAAATTTCATCCCCATCTGTGGTACCTCTGTGTCTCCTCAGTCCCATGCGTGCCTCTCGGCAGAGCCAAAGGCCACAGCAGTGGGAGGACCCATCTTTACCCGTCTCATCACTCCAGCACACGTTCTCTAGCAGCTGGACACACGGCATACTGCAGGCTGAATTTGCAGAAACACTTTGATCTTTCATTTTTAAGCTCAGTGATTCAATCCCCCGCAGAACCAAGGTAAACGGCGGAGATGCCGCTCCGGCGGGCTCAAGGTTCCAAGTCAAACAGCAGTCGTTTAACCACACTTTTAAAGCTCCTATCATTTGAATGTCATATGTCAAACTGATGCTACTTCCACTGAAGGCAAATAGCTGTTTATTCCCCTCGCAGCTGCCCAGCAGTCTGACATTCATTACCGAAGCCTTGCAGCTGCCAGGGATTGAAGCTACCTGTAGGAGTGCGTCTATCAAAGCCTTCCACCTCTTAAGGGTTATTCCCTGTAATTCCAGCTCATACATTTTAGTTCAGTTTCATTTTACAGCTGCTGTAGTTCTGCTGTTGTTTTTTCCTATGTCTGAACAAGGTCAGGCATTGTTTTTCGCCCGTTCCCTCCCAAATTATGTCGTTAGCTCATTTTTCATGGTTTCTCCTGGGTTCAGACTTGCTGTCACTGTGCACCGGCCCTTGAGGTTTATGATGTGAATGTTCCACGGCTGTGGGCAGCAACCAGCACACAGGACTGCAGCTCTGGTGGTTTAGTCGTGGCATCCTGATGCAGCTCCAGTTCTCCCTGAGGCCAGCACTGTGAATTCTATTTCTGGGACGTAAGTTCATGCACGAAATACCTGATGTTTTGTAGTTTATTAGGCACTAAAATGTTCAATTGGCTGCAGAGGAGTTTACAGAAGAAAAAAAAAAAAGAGGCAGCAGAGATGATCAGATTAGTTTGCATTTAGACAGTGCCCTGAACCTCACAGAGCAATTTACACCTGTACGAGGAATCTGCAGAATTCTATTGAATCAGACCTGGGGCGTTTTACAGCCACTTTGCACGAGCATAAACGACAGCATAAGGTGCAAAGGAAACAGCCGGCCAGACAATTACAGAGCGTCTTCACACGCCTTATTAATCCTCATTACAGCCCTCTGTGCTGAGACTCAGCGTCTTCCCTTCCCCGAGCAGGGCCAGCGAGGCTGTGGCCAATTCAGCCACCTGCCAAACTCGCGGGGTCTGACTGCTGCTATTGACTGTCCTTGGTCCTGGGGAGCTGGATGCTCCTTGCCAGAGCCTGAGATGCTCCTTGCTAAATTAGTGACGGAAATCTCGGCTGCCTCCTGCCTTATCAGGCTTCTGAGCAATGTGTGATGTTATGCTCAACTATACATATGTTTTATTGTCCGTTTTCTCTTTTAAGCTTAGCTCCATTGGTGTCTCAGAAGGTGGGGTGATGTTCATCCAAAAGATGAAACCCGGGTTCTTGCATGTGCTGATACATCCATGAAACAGCTCTGGGCGCTGTGTGTGCATGCAGGGTCTGGAGCCTCAGGACACGAGGAAATAGAGGGGGGAAAAGGATTATTCAGAGTGAGGGGCTGGAAGCACTGCCAGCACGTGTCTGAGCCATGCCTGTGCACTCGGGTAAATGACCCAAAATACAGCTGCCAGCATCGCTCTGTGTCTGCAGGGACATTTCATGGGTGGTGCGATTGCTGTAGCTCTCACTTCGTGGCTGTTACTGCAACTCCTTAAAAGAGAGCAGCTACCCAGTGTTTCTCAGCACTCTCAGAGCACTCACCCTGGTTCCCACTCAGAACCTCCTGCTTAAAAGCTGGTAGACCTGAACTTTTCCCAGTGCAGATGACAAGAAAGACCCGGAGAGTGTAGAGCCATGCAGGCAGGAGACAGCCTGAATAGTTAGACCAGTTGTACACAGTCATGAGATTAGCTGTCTAATGTCCTTTCTGGGAATCTTATTAATGTTATCTTATTATTTCATAATAGATATAACCCATGTGCTAGTGCTGGCAGGCTGTAATTGGGCCTTGCCAGGGAATTACTCATATTTTTCATTCTTGAAGGAATGAAGAGCGTATTCGGTTATGCTAACGACCTCATTTGTGTGGATTCCATTCACTTGGTACGTCTGGCCCGTGAAGAATTGCAGCCAGAGTGATGATTTCTCACTCCAAGTAAGTGTCGAGGTGTCTCTCAGCAGATGCTCTCCCCTCCAGATGCTGAGCTGATGCCTCACCGTGTTTGCCTCTCCTCTGGCAGCTGCAGACTCGCCCAGAGGTGGTTTTTTTTCAGCACACGTTTTGCTGATGGTGATATCTTTCCCTCTCGGTGTCTTGGGCTGCTGCAGAAGCCGTGGAACTCTTTGAAATGGAGCAATGTTATCTATTGCTGCTTTATAAATCCTTTCTGCCTCTTTAGTAACCCCTGTTTGGGCCCTGGGCTGTTGTGCCTACCCAAGTTCTTTGCTGAGGGGTTTTTTACCTCTCCACAGGGTATAAATGATAGTTTCAGCCATGGAGAACCCTCCTCCCCGTACTCACAATTACTCTCTGTGTGCGTATCAAAGCACAGGCACCATACCCACGTCAATAAAACCCTTTCTAATTCTTTTTTATCCTCCCCAGGGGAGCCCTCAGAGCCCCACGGAACCTCGAGCAGCCCTTTAATTCCTCTCGCTTTGGTCCCCGCCGCTGCTCGGGGGCTGTTGTTGGAGCAGCTGTGACAAATGCTGCTCCCTAATGGAGCAGAGCAGGGGCTGCTGAGTGACACAAAGCTCTACCTGCCCAAGGGGGCCCGGCTGCTTCCGCAGCCTTATCAGAAATGTTCCCCTGCATTTGTTTGTAAAACGTCTTTATCCAGCCAGGAGAAATGTCCCTTGAAGTCAACTAACCAAAGAAATAAATAACAGTCAAAGACAATCCAGGAAAAAAAAGAAAAAAAGTTTCTAGAGGGAAATAAGTGATGGATTGAAAGAGATTTGAGGCTGTTGTGTCGTACAATTCCGTGCACGATGTGACAGGAGAGAATCCTCACTGCGCTGCTTCCTGTCTCCCACTTTAAATGAAGTCCTAAAAATGCTGATTTTAAAGCGTTGAAGAAACAAAGTGAAACAGTCTGCTGTACACTGTGGATGGTTTTTAGCCCTTCTGAACTTTTTTCATTATATACCTGCTGGTGGCTGTGTCAAAATAAAGCTCCTCAGCCA
Organism: Acanthornis magna; assembly: GCA_036785705.1. NCBI lineage: Eukaryota > Metazoa > Chordata > Aves > Passeriformes > Acanthizidae > Acanthornis > Acanthornis magna. The sequence goes on along the minus strand of JAWUZG010000039.1, from coordinate 4,595,658 downwards.
CGGTGCAGGATGGATGAAGGAGCTATGAGAAGTTTTTCAGTGTTCCTGCACAAATCTGAACAAAGAGAGAAATCATTTCGCTTTCCACATATAATAATAATCAAACAACAGGAACCCTGACCTGGAATTTGCCTTTGCTTTCCAAAGGCATCCCTGAGTCTGTGGAGAAGAGAGGAAAATGTTGATTAATACCACTGTTAATGAAAATAAACACAGGCTAAAATTCCAAGCAACACAATTTCTTCTCAAAGCATCCAAGGATAGCAACAGATGCAATAAAGCAGAAATTCACTTTGGCTGCCAAGGGATAATGTTTCCTACTTTGGACACAAGCCTGGGGGGAGCATAGCACCCTTAGCAAGCAGCGCATGACCTTGATGCTCTTGTAGGTTTGAAAAACCATCATCTCAGACCTGAGTGCTCCCAAGGGAAACTTCCCAGCCCCTGTGAAGGGTCCAATATCATCTCCTGACCTGCCTGGCACCTGGATACTCTTCCTGTTCAATGGAAATGTCCATTGGCTTTTTCCATCTGCCTATTTATCTCATTGATTTGACCAAAGGAATCATGGGATTGAAAGAAAATTAATAGTTCCCTGCCCAGCCAGCTCCTTATTTTGATTCATTCCATTCTTGTCACTTTGAGTGAACTAAATAATTAATTGTGTTACCAAAAATAATTAAGGCTAATATCACACCGATTACACTGGCCAGTGTGTCTAACAATAATGTTGGTAAGAACATCTAAATAACCTGATATGTAATTATAATCTGGCTGTTTAGTGATGTGCAGGTTTGGGGCTTTCTCTCCCTCCAAATTTTGGCCAGCCACATTGATTAAATGAGAACTTTTTATAGCTAGTGTTCAAATTATCAAATACTTGCCTAAAGCAATCCCATTGATCAAGTGTATCATTTGTAATACAAATGTTTTTATTAGGAGGCTTTGTTCAAGATAAATGAAGGATCAAATTAACTGGAGATTGGATTGAGTAGAAAATGCTGCAGCTGGATAATTTCAGGCACTGAGGCTGAACATTTCTTTCAAATGATGAGAAGTCATCAACTAAGTCTTAATATAAAACACACACACACAGAGGCACTGCTGTATCGATTCCTTTCATTGCTGTGGCACTTTTTATCAAAATACATTTGGGGTTTGTGAAATAGGCTACAATCCCATCATCTCACTGCAGCCAAAGCAGGCTGAGGGCGCAGTCTGGCCAGAATAAGGTGTGCTATCAAAATGCAACATGCACCAAAACCTCTTCCTTCTCCCTCATTTTTTATCCCACTTCTGCTGCCTCTCTTACCACCCAATAACACTTCTTGTGCTCCTCTGCTCCTGACCCACAGAGCTCCTTTAATCCAGAGCAGGGCAGTCCTTTTCCTCTTTTAGGAAGGAAAACCATTAGAAGAGAGCCAGCAGGAATATTTAACTATTCCAGCAGTTGTAGCAGGGTCTGGATGTGACTGAGAGTTCATCCATGACCAGCCAGTGGAAAATGACCATGGGACTGAAATGCTGTTAGTTCATAGATATATACATTTTAATACAGTCCGAATTAGGAAAGCTATTCGGGATTACATTTTTTTTTTTGCTGCCATGTAGAGCTGTAGATATTAAGTGGTTGCTTTCTGAAATAACTCTCCCTTCCCTCCATCCCACTCCCAGAGCGACGTGTAAAGTGTTTGCTGGTACAGGAATTACAGATGTTGGAGGAGCTGCTATAAACCCTCCCAAGATTTACATCTCCTCCGTGAGGTTTCTCCACGGGCTCACTTCACAGGGAGAGGTTTTACAGGCGCTCAGGAGCCTTTTGAATGTGTCTCCAGAGGCGTTTGCAATAATCGGAGGAAATCCCGTGAAGCCCATCAGATAAAACACACAGAATTAGGAAGGGAGCAGGGAGGTCACTTGGTCCCTATGGAAAAACTATTTTTGGTTTATTCAGGGACACAAAGCCAAGTTTTCAACTCATGCTGAGCGCTGGCTTCACGAGCACCTCCAGATGCTTGCAGCCTCATCCCAGGTCTGGTTTGGTCTGGCTCACAGCATGAAAATAAGTGTAAATCTCCCAAAGCTGCTGGGTTTCTTCTGAATTCGGGGTAGAGAGGGAAATTCAGCTCTTATACCTGGATCTGACCACTCCTAATGCCCATTCCCAGTGCTCCATTGATATGTGAGGCTGGTGGCCACACAGCTTTTAGGGAGAATTATTACTTTATTCATTACTGCAATGAAAGAAGTAATGGGCCTGGGTGGAATTACAGGTGGTAATGAAAAACAGAGACTTGTTTTTCTCCAATATCGTTTGTGGCCACTTCAAACACACACATATATATATATTTATTTATGTGTCTCTGTGTGTGTATGCAAGTGCCATAGGTATGTACCATGTATTTATGACAGCTATACAAAGAATTACATCTATATATGTTAGTTATGTTACTTCTATGGTTTGGAGCTGCAGGCTCTGGGCTGGGAGGCCCTGTATTTTGCTTTTATGCTCTGGCAATAATAGCTTTTGGCTATTATTTTGGCTGTGGCCAATAACAGCTTATTGCCCACATCGTAAGATTTAAAGCCTGTGACCGTTAGGTTTGCTGAAGGAGACTTAAACTTCCCTTGGAAAACTCCAGTATTGGTGCAAAGGTGTATTTTCTCCGGGAGAGCTACAGCTCTTGTAATAAAAGCAAGCAAACAATCACATTTATGACTTGTATTTAAAGAGGTGGGGAATGAGAGCAAATTAACCCCTTCATGCTGGAGCCGAGGCTGCGGCACGAGGACATCGCTGCCCTCTGTCCAGGAAAGGGAGGGATGGGTAATGGCTAACCTTGTACGAGTCAAGCAATTTCATTTCTGTGGGGGAACCAGGGACTGAAAGCAGCCCTAATGCCGATTAATCCCCTTCCCTCATTTCTGTTGCATCGTTTTTTACTGCTCAAAGCTCTTCCTTCCTTTCAGCTGATTTCTACTGTGTGTGTCAAGACACCTCATGCTCCTTGCATGGAATACGTGTTAAATCCTGCCTGGATCACAGTTTACACCACTGTGCTTATCTCTGCTAGTTCTCAAACAACAATTGACAACAATTCCCAACTACATAATTATTTTAATTACTCTTTTAGTAATTTACCACTAGAAAATCTAGATTTTCCATCTGACTTTTGGTGTTGTTTTTGTTTCAGGTGAGATTTTGCAGCACTGCATCCCTGCTTGGTTCCCAGGGCTGGTGTCAGAGGACAGGATCTACTGTCTCCCACCTCTTTTCTCAGCCTGGTCCCAGGTATGAATGAAGTCCCATAAACTCAAAGGGAGATAAGTTAATGCTCCTCATAAGTCTCCTCATTTCAAGAAAGCCAATCCAGCTTGATTTCATTAGGAATTATTGGTTTGGCTTAGTAGGTAATTTGATTTCAGAGGAGAAAAGCATGATCTAGTCTTGGAAATGACTCATCTTTGGCCTCCCAAACATTACAACAGCTCTTTGACTCTTTTCTGTGTTGGGAAATCTCAGCTGAGCTCAATGTCCTGCCCCTGCCTCCAGCATCTCCTGGAAAAGCTGTGGAAATGAGTCATGGGTTGTTCAACCACCAAAGCCCTTAGTGGCTGCTGCTGCTGCAGGAAGAGATTTCCCCATCTGGGGCAGCAGCTGGGCTGCTGTGTGCCTGTGAGAGCAGAGGATGTCTGGGAGACAGCCTGACACAACACAGTCCCAGGCAGGAATGCATCTGAGCATGGAGTTTGGCAGGGAAAGCTGAAAAGGAGAAAGTGAGCAGAAATTGCAGGAGCAAAATCCTGATTTTTATCGTGTTGCTTTCAAAAGGAGGGTGATATTTCTGGGGGACGTGCCAGGGTTTTCAGTACCTGGTTTTCTTTCCTGAGAGCCAGACAGGGCTTCTCAACAGGCACAGTGGTGAGGTTTAATTGACCTGATTCAAGAAAAAAATGTCCCCAGTTGCCAAGGAGGTCAGGCTGGGTATGTTGGATAAGAAGAGGCACTTCTCATCATCTGTGTTCACATTCAATAAGAATATCAGTAACAGGAGAACTAACAGAGGTTCTCCTTAGGATGGAACAATAAAAAATGTATGGTTTGGGGCAAAATAGTTTCGGTTTCTGCCAAAAGTCATAGACAAGAGCTCTGTCTGAGCAAAGAGACACAATAAAACCTTGGTCAGCTTGTGTCAGGGGGAGGCTGGGGAGAGCCTGTGGTTGGGCAGGAGATTGTGAGTTCTGGCAAGGAGGAGCAGCATCTCTGAGCACTGAGGCCCAGCCAGGTTGTGTTGGAGGCCAGAGGGTTTCAGACTTGGTCCTTGCCGTCACAGGAATATCCTCTCAGTGCTGCTGAGGGGGATTTTAGATCTGATTTCAGCTGGGACAGGCTCAAGGATTTCATTATTAAGCATGCATCCCTTTTGCTTTACTGAGAATATGTGCAAAGATTAAACACACCAAGGAATTTGTAACAAAGGGACTGATATTTTGGTTGGGCTAAGAAGTGTAAGCACCTTCCTCTCTCTGGAGAGCGAGGCAGGGTGGCTCTGCCTCTCAGCTCTGTCTCCTCTGTGCTGGCCAGGACCATGGAGCAGAACATAAAATGGGATCCCAACCATCATGGCTTTTGGGATTTATTCCTCTGCTTTCCCTGCAGACCCCTTCAACTCAAACTCCAATCCAAAACAAGTTTATCAAGCATCATCTCCAGAGTATCCATCAGCATCCAGGCATTGTGTGAGAAATGACTTGTCGGGCAAAACTACAGCTGGCATTCTCCCGTTCCGATCCATCTCCTGTCAGCACTCACACCCCTGTTGACAAACTGAATTTCACCTTGATTTTTTTCTTCCAGATAACACAGATTAACTGGGACCTGTGTCATTTTTTTGTTTGCTTTGAAGGCCTGAAGAAGGAGTGATGTGACAGAGGAGACACAGATGTCTGAGGGAATCCTGCCCTCCTTCTCAGCGACTCAGACCAGAGCTTTGCTGAGACACCAGAGGTACCTGTGGCTTCTGTAGGACTTTGGCACAGCCAATGCCAACCTTTGTGCCACTGTTCTGCTTTTTGCTGTTTTCATGCCTCCCAATCAGCACCTCCTCCAGGCTGACCATCTCCACCTTCTCACACCCAGCATGGCACGGCTGGGTGAGATATTTCTTGAAGTGATTCTTAGGAGGTCCCTGAGCATCTCCCTGTCCTTGTGTGCGAGGCAAGGACAGCCAGCCCACGGCTCAGGCAGGCAGGAGCAGAGCTGGTGGCTTCACATCCCGGAACAAAGCCATTTGTACTGTGCCAAGCTCAGATCTATTGCTGTGTATGCATTCATCAGTGAGCAGAGATCATTCCTCCTCTCTCTATCCAGAGAAAGAGACGTTGGGAATGGAGGCTCTGATGAGATAAATGGTTATTATGAGGTATAGACATTTTTAATTAGCTTCTGCAGACACTACCACACTGCTAATGAGCCCTTGCCAAGTTTCCTGTGATTCCTCTTTACTTTTTGTAACTCTGTAATAGTAACAATATAATCATTTTCTCTAATAACCATGATAAAACCCAGATAATCCCTCTATAACTCCAGCATAAGCTTCGTGTAATTAAATCAGTTGGTGAAACATTTTTGGTCTGAGGGATGGAGGAATGCAGCACAGCTCTGCTGCTCCATGGAGAGTATTCCCTATATCCTCCTGCCCCCAAAGAGAGGAAATCTGTACAAGATTTATAAAGTACAAGACTGGAATAGGGTTAAAAAGGCAAATGGTTGTGTCTGAGTCTCAAATTACCCCATTGTTGCCAAAGCAGGGGCCAGAATTTTACCTAAACAGGAAATTTGGTCCTGAGGGAAGAGCCTGACCTGTCCTAGGTGGGCAGGTGAGCAGGAGCTCCCAAAGCAGGGAGCAGTTCCCAGATGGGTGGGGAGCTGTGAGAAGGGAAAGAGACATCACAGGAGCCCTGCTTTCATCTGTCCTTTGAAAGAAGGGGGAGCGTGTCTCAGCACTGAGAAATGCAATTTAGGCAAATAGCTGGCGGCCCCCAGGAAGAGTTGATGCAGTTGCTCATCTTGCACTGCCCTGCTCTGATTGATGTACCGCGGGTGGTGCCATGCCTGCCTGTTCTTCCCTGCTTTTTCTTTCAGTTAGGAGACAAGTTTTCCTGTAATTACTCCTCTTTTAAGCATTTCTCATGCAAAAGTGCACACACAATGCACAGGAACAGCCTCTCTGCACTCGAGTTGAGTGAATAATCACAGACCTGCCGCCCTCCCTCCGGGAGCCTGGGATGGGGAAGCCTTTTGTGATGCTGCCTTTAGATGAGGGCCTTGCTTCTTACTTTCCTGACTCATCTTTAGGCTCACAGTATTTATTGACGAGCTCAAGAAACTTCCCCTGGGCAGAGAAAGGCAGCAGCCACCCACAGCTCTGCCGCAGGCCAATTCCTGCTAGGATTTCTGAGCAGAGCTGTTGGAGGGCAAAGCCACCCAGGACAGTCCTGCCACACTTCCCAGCCCCACAGTTTCACAGGTAAAGGATGTGGGGAGATCAGCAGAGGTAAATGAGTTTCCAAAATCCCCATCCCACATTTCCTGGGTAGCAATTAATGCCACAGCATGGCCCAGTCAGTGGGGCAAGCCCCAGCTGGGGACAGTGCAGTGGCGGAAGGTGAACTTGTAAAACAAACTTGATTTCACTCACTGAAGCCTCCCATGTTCCCAAGCACCAAAATGTGTCCAGAGGTGTCTCAGGGCTGTTTGTGGTGACACAGAGGACAAGGGGTTCTGGCTGCTCCCTCCTCCTTGTACTCTCCAGGGGCCAGTGACCTTCTGCTGGGTTTTCAATGAGCATTTTGTACCCATTAGGAGCTGACAGTGATTGGGATGTTTTGTCTCTCCACCTTCTCCTACACCTCCACACGAGTCATTAAGCAACACTTCAACTCCTCTGCTTTGTCTGTGTCCCCTGTCCCCTGTAATGGCTTCATTCCTCAGCCTCCCTTTGGTCTGGCTGCACTGTCATGAGTTTTCGGTCTGGGTGGATGAGATGCACTGATCTCCATGGCCTGCCAGCACGAGGAAATCTTTCACAGCTTCTTCTTCCAGATTTTCCTCTCTGCTGGGTGCTTCCACACCCAGACTTTCCTTCCTCTGCTGTGATCTCCTCACCTCTGAGCATCTTTCTTGTGCCTTGGCTTTAACACCTGACCACAAGAAGAGCTTCAGAGATTTTGGGGAGATTGTTCACATTCACTCTTTTAAGAGAAGGACTAAGGAAAGGAAGTTTAGGTAGAAGACAGTGAAATGTTTTGTGAAATGGACACAAAGCCCTGAGAATGAAACTCCATTAAGAGACAGGAAAATTCTAACCTCACCAGCAAACTGACAGCGTTTGGACATGTTCTGGTTGGTAGAGCATCCAGACTTTACTGTTTGCAAATTGGGCTCTCAACTGCACCAGGTGCTGAACAAGAACTTTCCACAGGTCACCGAGCCCAACTTTATTCTAAACAGCTCCAGCCCCAGGCCAAGTTCACTCCTGAAATAAATGGACTCATCTCTCGCTCAGGAAGCCACATGCCCTGGCGTGGAGCATCTCCTGCAGCAGCCTGAGGCAGCAGGGATCTCTCAGCAGGACAGTTCCTGTGGCAGCTTCTCCTGTGGCCCCGTGCAGGGTTAGTGCCTTTCTGCTCCAGTTCCTGCCCTGGCTGGTGAGAGCCTGCAGGGACAGTGTGGTGCTCACAGGGACGTGAAAGGACAGAGGAAGCTGCCCCGGTTTAGCTGGGATGGAGTTAATTTTCTCCTGAGTAGCTGGCGCAGTGCTTTGGGTTCAGTGTGAGGACAGCGCTGGTGACACACCGATGGCTGGGCTGTCACTGAGTGGAGCTTACCCCGAGTCCAGGACTTTCCAGTGTCTCATGCTCTGCCAGGGATGAGATGCCATGGCCAGGAGAGGTGACCCGAAGAGGTCAAAGGAATATTCCTACCCCAGGGCAGCATGCTCAGGGTATAGACTGAGGGGACATGGCTGGGTGTCACCAAGGGCTGCTGGGTACGGGCTGGACATCAGTCGGGGTGTGCAAAGCACTGGTCATCCCTTGGTTCTCTTGGGATTTCTCCCAAACTTGGAGACTCCCAGACCTGAACTAGACAGGCCCTGAGCTGTCAGGCAGGGATTTCCTCCTGCTGAGGATGTGGCATCTGCAGGGTGGGGACAGGCAGAGCTTGACCAGCCTCACATGGGCTCTGCACCCCACCCCACCAGAGCCCATTTAAGCTCAGCCTGGCCCTGCTCCTCCTCCCCTGAGCTCCGCTGCAGATGTTCAGGGCTCTGGTGAAAGCACCATCATGCCTCACCATGGACCTCCATCACCCCCCTGAGGAACGTGGCCTCTCCCCCAGCATGGTAAGATGTCATTTTGCTTAAAGATTAGCCTGCTGGGTTTGTGACTTGTGCTCTCTGAGTTTGCTGCAAAGGCTGTAGAGGGGGAGAGAGTGTCCAGGGAGGGGTGGGGACAGCCCTGCCCCACCCTGTGTCCCCTGCCCAGCCCCAGTCTGAGCACCACAGCTGCTGCCCTGCGGTGTGGGTGAGCTTCCCTCAGCTGCACAGGCTGTGCACAGAGCTGTGGCTATCTCAGAAACTCTCTCCCCTCAGGACCTGATGTTTCTGGAGCGTGGGACCAAGCGTGGGGCCTTGGTGGCCCCAGGCAGGGGCATGGGGAGCAGCATAATTCCCTTCTTGCCCACAGAGATCCATCCTTTCCTCTTTACTGCTGAACATTTTTCATTGCAATGTTCTTAGGGTGCTGTAGGGCTGGAAACATCAGGAATATAAATCAGAGCCTGTCATTCACAGGCATCATGTTTATTTTACATTAATATATGCTTTCTGTTAAAACATCACAGATTCGGTTGTGAACCTTGGCTATTATCAGAAGCTTATTGCAATCATTTCCCTTCCCTTTTATTTATGCACATGAAATGCTGTGTTTGATGATGAAGTGGTTTCTGACTGAAGGATGAGGATGTTTGGGAAGTCACAGCCTCCTCGGCCTCTGTGCTCTGACTTAGCAATTTTGTTGCCTCTGTTCCCCTGGGTTTTACCTCTTTTCCTGCTGGTGAAGGGAGGGAGCACAGAAAGCACCTTCTTTACTCTGCTTTAATGGCTAATATGAGACTGCAGTGTCACCCTTAGACTAAAAATCCAGGGAGAAAATATAATATAAAAGGTGTCTGTAATTCTGGGAGGATTTGAGGATTTCTCTGGGGAGGCTGAGAGCAGGGAGTCCTCTCCTGCCGCCTCCAGCATCCGTCACCGTGAAATGCTCCTGAGAGAAGGCACAGAGAGGGACAGGCCTCGTTATCCTGCTAGGAGTCAGAAGGGAGGTGTGTAACCAAATGATGTTTCTTGGCTGTGAGCCTCCAGCTGCACGCCATTCCCAATTATCCAAGCACATCCCTATGGATGTGCAGACCCCTGCCAGGCTGGGGGCAGCTGGGCTGGAGTCCTGCACGGCTCTGCGGCCATCCCACCCCCGGAGAGGCACGGGGGGCTCTCAAAGCCTGGTGGAAAGGAGAGCAAAACTCTGTCCTTGAGCTCTCCTTACACCAAAACCTCATCCCTGAGTTGGGAGAGCAAAACTTGGTCCTTGGGATCTCCATAGGGTGTCAGTACTTTTGGAGCATGGTGCAAAGCCTGGAGGAGAGCAGAGGCACTGATTTCCTACAGAGCCTTTCCTCCCCTGGTGCTTTAGCTCAGGTCTGTGGGCAATTAACTGAGTTCCACGCAGACAGGTTTGGGCATCCTGCAGGATCCATGAAGGGATTCCTGCAGGGTGTGAGCGAGGAGGCTCTTGTTTTCCGAAGGGTAATTAACGATCAGGATTCTCCTCTGGCTGCAGAAAAAGCTGTTTCACCCACACTGCTCCAATGAGTCTGATCCCAGACAGACACCCCAGGCTGCGATCAGAGGGCAGGGAGGTGGGGAAGTGACCCTTTGTACCGACCAACATTTGCTGGCAATAGGAAGGTGGATGAGGAGGCTTAAAGGATGCTCTTCTCCCAGAATTTCCTGATTAGGTGCAGGATCTGGGCTTTATAAACTTTACAGGAAGATCTGCTGATCGGATATGAAAAATAGATTAGGTGTTTTTTTCTATAAGCTTCATTTATACTCATTAGAGTGCTGCAAGTAATAATACCAGGAAATAGATTTGCAGGCAGAAGTATGATTTTTAAGTTAAGGATGTTCATTTAATTTCAGCTCTTGTCTCCTAGATGTGCCTCCTCCTAATGCTCTAAATAGCTCTTCTGCCTCTTTGATGTTTACACCCTTCAAATGCATAAAGACAGTTCTCTACAATTCCTCATTTTGCCAAGCAATACATACTTAGTGCTTTTCATTTCTCTCCATAAATCAATCCCTTTCCACCAACAGGAGCAAGAATAGGATTTTTTCCCTTATTAGATTTGTACTGAGAATTTCTTTTTTCAGAAACAGATAAATGATACAAGGTTTTTTCATGACAAAGCATCCTATCATATATTATTAGCAAACACTTCCACAGTAGAACAGGAATAAAAATAGAAAGTGGGCTATAAAAAAAGAATGTGTAGCAGGATAACATTTAATCTCACAGTGTGGTACTGAAAGTGGAGCATTTCCTTCACATTTCTTTGCAGATCTTCAAGGAAAGATCCAGGAGGCCTACTCAGAAACGCTTGGCATCTTTTACTTAAGATTTTCGTTAAATTCTGTGTGATCTTTGACACAGAGTTAATGAATTTTCTCCTCATTCAAAAAGCCCACCCACTGCCTGTGGTGCGTTTGAAGCTTCAGATCCTTCCTCCTGGCTCAGCTGCTGGTCCCTCTTCCCAGCATCTCAGCGTTGGTTGTACCCACTCTATTCCACAAAACGTTAATCGAGAAACCATCTGAAGGATAAAAAAATTCTCAGATCCCGCTTACCCCAAAACCAGATTTTTTTTTTTTTTATTTATTGATTTTTGGTGGAAGCCATCAAACTTGAACATTTTGGGGCTCTCACCTGGCAGCTCAGGCCGTGATGTGCAGTTAAGATTTCTCCTTCTGCCAGACCCTCCCCAGGGATCAGCTCTCGGAATGAGGGGGTGGCTGTGCTTCAGGACTGCAGTGAGGTGAGGTTTCCCTCCCGCATTTCCCGTATTTCTGAAAGCAATTTTGGTCCAAGTCCAGCAACGCCCACAAAAAAATGGATTTAAAATGAAATTACAGGTGAAAGGTGAATACTCAAATGGGTGATTTGAGCAGGTTTTTGTCAGGGGAAGCTCAGGGCTTTGGGGATCAGGCTGCCCTGGGATGGGGACACGTGTCCAGCCCAGAACCACTTGCCTGATTCTTCCTGCATTGCCCTTTCAGCTGTGAATAGGAGCAGTGAGGAAAGGACAGGCTAATCCATGGGTTTATTTTCCTTCCTTGTGCTCCAGGGGTGAATTGGAGAACAGGAATGTTCCCCTGGGGCAGAGCAGCCCAGCAGGGCCAGCTGCTGGTGCTCAAACCCCACCTGGGAACCAGTCCAGACATGGGCAGAGAGGAGAAGGTTTAAACCTCCAACGTTTTGGTGATTATATAATAAATGTGGCAAATAATGAGCTGCACAGCTGTGGTGTATATTTAGGGAGGGAGCCTGGAGGGAGCTTCTATCTCCTTACAAAGGAGCAGGTGCTGCAAAGGAAACCAATATCTGAAACTTTTAGCAAAATTCCAAAGATCTTCTCCGGAGCTGTTGCCAGCAAGCAGAGAGAAGGCAGAAAACCCAACACAAAGCCAACGTGGCTTTATAATAAACAAACCAAAGTGATGCCAGAAGCTCTGTTCTGGGGTTTGTGACTGTGCAATTTAATTTCCCATTGTTCTGGCTGTCCTTAGAGCCGGGTCAGCACAGCAGAGGGGCTGAGCACTTCCCTGGGGCAGCTGCTGCTTGGACAGCCTGGCAGGTCCCTGTCTTTGGGAGCTCTCTGTTCTTCTTGCAGGAACTTCATTGCTGCCACCTTGGGGCCTGCTGGCTCCCCGGGAAGATTTATACTCTGGCATGTTTTTGAAGTTTGGCTTTTGCTGGTTTAAAACTGCTTTTGAATGTGTTTTACTCTGGATGGTGGTTACAGAATCATGAATTGATCGGGCTGGAAAAGACCTCTAAGATCAAGCCCACCACTGAACCATGCCCCCAAGTGCCACATCTACACATTTTTTGAACACTTCCAGGGATGGTGACTCCACCACTTCCCAGAGCAGCCTGTTCCAACGCCTGACAACCCTTTGCATGAAGAAATTTTCCCTGATATCCAACCTAAACCTCCTCTGGTGCAACCTGAGGCTGTTTTCTCTCAACCTATCCCTTGTTACCTGGGAGAAGGAGCATCAATAACTGAATGTGGTCCCTCTCAGCCAACCAAAGCTTGCAAGGTCAGCTTTTTAAACTGGAAGGGCAGTGTTCCAAAAGTGCATGACACTCTTTTTCCCCTTTTTAATTGTCTTTCTGATGTATGCTTGAATGTTGCTGTCCCTCCACAGGGAGGCTGAGAATTGCTCAGTTGTGCTATCGCTCCTGGAAACTGATTTCTCTAACTGCTCCTACTGTTGGTGCATGGAAGTTTAGCATGCAACAGCAAGGGACTGGTGGTGGGTTAGTGAAGAGCCCAAACTGACCAATTCTGTGTAAGTCACAAAAAACCCCTGAGGATGGCAATGGTTTTGGTGTTTAAATGAGAACCCTGGTGGCGCAGAGCAGGTGAATGCTCCATGCCATGGCCTGGGCTCTGAGCTTATCCCCTCAGACATTCCCAGATGGATATCTCAGCTGGCTTTGGAGAGTCTGTCCAAGGGCTAAGATACCCTTCTGCCCTTTGAGCATGTGTATATGCACGCAAATATAAATAAGATATTTACAGGTGGCTGCTAAATCTGTAACAGCCCCGGCTGTCTGTTTGCTGCAAATTCTGTTCCTTAGGGCAGCACTCGGTCTGTGAACTCCCTGAAGATAAGGCTGTCTTGCTGAGTGTTTCCAACACTCCTAACCCTCCTGGGCTTTCATTTCCCGGCTGGCTTTTAATGTAATGTAAAGATTAGGAATGATATCTTCCATTAAAACTTTATTAGGTGGCTCTTCCACTTAGGAGAGTGGTTTCACTTACTCCCAGCTGAATGAATTCCAGTCACTGGAAGCTAAACATGAAAATGCAGGAGGGGGAAGGAGAAAGCCACTTGCAGTCTTGAAAAGATAAGGAAAAATAAGAGTATTTTGTTCATTGGCCTGTTTGAGACAGCATAGCTCAGTACAGAGCCCCAGACCAGAGCTGCACTGGGCACAGGAGAGTCACAGCCAGCATGGAAAACACTTTCCTTTTGGCAAGGGGCACCTGCAAAGGCATTTTTCCCACCTGCACACCCTGCAGATTTCCACTGGAGTCTGTCACAGACATCTGCTCCCTGCCGTGGGTGCTGCTTAGGCTGCCGGGGGTGATTGATGTGTGGTTACCCCCGAGAGCAGCCTGAGTGGCAGCAGCTGACCTTCCTCAGAGCATCTGTGCCACTCCTCGCCTTCCCCCTGGCTTTGCTGTGACCTTTGGATACTGATTGATCCCAGATTAGTGCTTGTTAACAATAAATACCCGAAAATTAGGATACAAGTAGACGAGTCCTGAAAAGGTTAGACAAGCTTGGGGCGAGTTAGCACAAGACTCTCTGGCCATGCTGGTGGTTTGTCTTTGTGCTCTGTGTTCCGAAAGTCTTTTCCATTTTTATTACCTCCAATTTCAAAGCAAAACCAGCAGGACAGCCCCAGGATGGGGGAGATGTGGTGTGGCACCTGTGCCCCCTCAGCTGGGCTGCACAAAGCCCCGACACAGTGCAGGGGATGAAGTGTAACTTGTTTTCCTGTGCTCTCCGTGGTGTGTGGATGGAATCAGTATTTTGCCAAGTGAAGATGGGTGAATGCATCCAGCTGTACTGGACTGGCTTCGGTTCATAAGTGGCAGGCGAGGTTTTTCATTTTCCCTCGAGCAGTTCTGTTGGCTTCCCCACTCCATTGGCAAACTTGTGGCTGCACAAGCTCATCAGAGTGGGCTTATACATTATATATATGAATTATATGGAACCTGCAGGCCTTGGAACGAGGGACATTTGTATCTGACATTGTCCCCAGCCGTGTTGGGAAGCCCATCGAGAACATTCCTGATCATCAGCTGGGAAATGGTTAAATAAAAACTTTGTTCCAAATGAGCAAAGGTATTTGGAGCATCTTTGCAACATTTTCAAGTGTTTGGGAACAAAACAACAAAAAAAAGACTTAGAGGGGAAAATTATCTGTGTCATGGGTGACACAAAACTGCATCAGTACCTATAAAGTGCCCCGGCAATACAAGAGAATTGGAGTAATGAACAGAAATGCTCAGTTAGAGCTTTTTCCATATTTTATGCTAATCATTAGGTTAGAGCCGAAATTAGCTTTAATTGATATTAAGAGTTGAAAAAATGAATCCTCTGGAGAATGAGTCTCTTTAACCTTTAATGATGCAGTAAATAAAATATCCTGTCAACATTTGTGCAATAGTAAGGGCTTTCAAAATTCCATATCTGTGTGGTGAGCAATTCAATATGTCTAATTCTCTCCATTACAGCAGAGGAAAGTGATGTCGCTGCATAAATTCAGCTGCAGGTTTCCCATGTTTCCAATCTATCTGGTAATTCCCCATGCTGGCTTGTTGCTTCTACCAGGAGGAGATGGAGAGAGGAAGGGAGGGACTGAGATCAATCCCAGTCCTGCTTGTGCTGCCTTTTCCCCTTGTGCCCCTCGACTTGCAGGCTCCGGATGCTGGAGAAGAACAGAGAAACTGTGCCTCAGTACAGGCAAAAGGAGCAGTGCTGCCTATTCTTCCTTTCAGGTGAAATATGCCTGGAAATGTTTCATTTTTCACTTTAAAGGCACAGCAGAATTGCAAAAGGCTTCAATACTTTAGGGACACTTAGTTTGCTAATAGACAGGCCATTCCTCTCTCTGTCAGGGCTCAGCCTGGTGTTGAAATACCTCATAACTGACGTGGTGAAGCACATGAAACCTTCCCTCGCTGTGAGCAGGAAACCTGTTCTTCATAAAATCCACTTGGTCGTTGCAATCAACTGAAGTATTACATCATTTCAGCGAGTTAGGAGTGAGGGTGACTCTGCTGGAGTTAGCTGGGAAACAGAAAACAAATCTCCCCACTTAAAACCACCTTTTGTCTTTCACCAGCACTGATGCAATAACAGTTCTCATCCTGTTGGATATAGAGCTCCTTTGGAAAGTCCCCAGCAAGACTTTCTGGGTTAAAAGGGATATATTTCTGCATATTTACAGAAGTTCCTGAGTGATGTTGGTGTTTCTCTGGGTGTCAGTCTGTTACAGTGCAGTCATGTGAAAATAACTTCTCCGAGACAAGGTTTTTAAAGCCTTTGAGAAAACCATGTGTGATTTAAAATGTTGATGAAACATCAATTTTCTTCATTCTTTTGTCCTTCTGACTTGGGGTTTGGGAGGATTGAGGTGAGGAAGAGAAACGGAAGTGTGCCCACGATTAATTTCTACCTTACACTGTGTTTTCTTTTCTCTGATGAGACACAGGTATTTTGGGACAATACAATTTTGGGACAATACAATCCCAGGCCGGCCAAGGACGTGTTGAAACAGTGGTCAAGCACTAGACAGGGCAGGGGTGGAGGCGTTCCAAAAAAGTGTTTGTGGCACTTGGGGACAGGATTTATGTGATTGAGTGGTGTTCACCATGGCTGGATTTGAGGATCTTAGAGGCCTTTTCCAACCGTAAAGATTCTATGATTTTATGAATCAGCAAGGTGTCCACATAAAATAAATGTTTTATCAGCAAAAGCCATTCAAAGGGTGAGTTAAGCAGGGCTGTCTATGCCTGATTTAAAGTGGAAACAGCCAAACCAGTGAAAGCTGATGGATGGCCAGGACCAGCACACTCCTGGCCAAGTCACTTCCAAGGGGTGACCAGCAAAGCAATGGGAAGTGCTGGGAATGGTGGAGGCAGCCCTTAGAAGCAAAGTAATTTTATGGAGTTAAGACACAGAGGATCTAATTTTCTTCTGGAAGACTCATTACCATGATTTTGTTACAGATTATTTATGGGCTGTTATGATAGTCCTGGCAGGTCATAATTGGCTGAAGCCGGAAAATTAGTCACATTTTTCACATTTGGAAGAATGATCTGTACAATTGCACTTAATGACTTCATTCCCGGAGAGCCCCGTGCAGGGAAGGAACTGCCTTGGGGTGGGGCTGGATTAACCCTTTGTGCTTCTGGGCACCCTGCAAAGGCACCTGGGGTGGCTCATCAGGTACCAGAAGGACTTTTCATGACTTCAAAGCAGCTCTTGGGCTTGCAAGTGACTTGCTGCTTTTGTGATAGCTTGCCCTGTCTCTCCCTCTCCTTGACTCTGAGTTAGTTTTGCCTGGCACTGGATTTTCTGTGGGATAAATGCCTTTTTTAAGCTGGTTTGTCCATGCATTGCACTCTCCCCATCAGAGCCACTGCAGTATCACAGGCAGTGAGACAAGCCCAGCTCTCCCAGTGATGGTTTTTAACCCCTGGTAGGAGATGGGCAACAGATTAAACCGAGGCAGGGCCTCCTTGGCAGCTCTCCTAAGAGCCTTGCTGTGTACACAGCGCAGCCCAAACAGTCTATCAGAGATGATGAATCAGAAGGGAGCACTATAATTGTTTTATCTGCCTTTTGGGACAGCACAAGCTGCTTACTCTTGAATTAGAGCCGGATGAATGTTGCTGTATCTTCCAGAAAAATGGACAGCTTTGATTTGGGGATTTCCAGTGATGAGGAATCCACTGCGCTGTTGCCTGTCCACTCCCAAACTCCTGAATATTCATTGGGAAAGAATGGACCTGAATTGTTGAATAAATTTTTGCTCTGTGGGATTGCAGCATTTGAACATTGGGTCATGTTGAAGTTTTGTCTGCTAGACTAAAGAGAAAAGCATGTTGCCCCAGGAGAAAATTACAGACCATGATCCAGCAAATAATGCCTTGGAGTGAAGGATGCCAGCAGAAATTTGAGGGACGACTTGATTCGGTTTGCAGCTCTTGTAAAAACCTTTCCCATTTCACTAATATCTGTTTTGGTTGGTAGGTGTCAAAACCAGCACAATTTACTGCTGTGTGAAATTCGGACCTGGGAGAATCTCCCGCCTGCTTTTTGATATTGCCAATTTGTAAGGTCAGGGGTGGCCTGGGCCCTTTGGTCGGAGCATCCTGCTGATGACCGGGGCAGCTCAAAGCCCCTAAAACCCCACCACGAGCAGTGACCAAACCCCATCCATGGCTCTGTCAGGACAGGTTCAGCTCCAGGCTGTGTGCAGACCACTCTTCCAGGAGCTGTGTCCCTCCTGCAGTGCTGTCCTCTCCTCCTGGGCGCTGCTGCTCTCTCTAATCCATCCTCTGTCACTCCAGCACGGCAAAGGCTTGGCCGGTGCTGAACCGAAGGCAACCTCTTAATCAAACTAAGAGGTGGGAGCTGGAGTGTTTGTAAAATACCGTACAAATGGGAGGGTTTGATGGCGTTAAATGAAGGATCAGATTCATTAAATTAAGTGGAAAGCAATGTACATGGATAATTTCAAGGGTTGAGGCTGAATACGGGTTTTAAATAGGAAGTGATCAGCCGCTATACACAACACAGAGCAGCTCTCAAACATTTTTAATGACAGTATTTGTACACACTTTAGTTTAATTAACACATGGCACAGGAGAGGGTTGGTAACTAGGATGTGAGTCTCACACCAGTCGTCTCAATTAGAACACATGAAATTTCAAGCACCGATACACCCAGAAGAACAGCACCCATCCCTGCCCGGCGAGGTCTGGCAGTTTGAATTTCCATCACACCTTGTTTTTCTTGGATGTGGCAGTAATTCCTTCCCTCCAGATGGAGAAGTCCCCTTAGAAGTGGATGATCAGCCTCTCATTTGGATTTATTTCTTGTTTTCTGCGATCAAAATTAAGGGGACTGTGTATTGTCACTGCCCAGTGATCCACGTTACATTTCTGACAGCTATGTTTATTAGTAAATATGTAGTAATTGCTTCCAGAATTAACTGGAGCTGCTCTTGTGTGTCTGTACGTGCAGGAGAGATTTCCTGTGATGGGTGATCCCTTGGTTAGCACACAGTCCTTGGATGCCGGGGGCTGACATTGCTGGGTTTCACTCCTTGGCGGGCTCAGCGCTGCTCCGGGGCACCAACTTCAGAACAATTGGCTTTTTTGGTGTTAAGAGCCCCACCGAGCTCAGCTCGATCGGGATCTGCAACAACAAGAGGGCAAACAGCCATGGAGACGGACAAGTTAAATATGAGAGGCGAAAGGCTCAGGCACAAGAGGATCTGCAGTGCCTGGAAGTGCACAGCATCTGCTGTTGGCACCTGGCTCTGCTGTGCGAGCCTCGGGCCTCTGCGTGCTCCTCACCTGAGTCTCTTTGCAGGTCTGGAAGGTGAAATGCTGCAGCAGGGAGGTGATGGCGACTTTCAGGGTCAGGAGAGCAAACCGCATCCCGATGCAGTTCCTGGGACCAGCCCCAAAGGGCAGGTACGTGTAGGGGTCTATGGACTCCTTGTTTTCCTTACTGAACCTGGATAATGACACAGTTGGGGGAAAGAAATGAAGACATGAATGAAAACCACGAAACCTTATTTATCAGATCTCTTGCTGGTGCCCTGCAGAGCCTTGTTTGGGTTTTTCCAAGGTGTCTCAGGGCACCCCAGAAATCAAGTGCTGTGTCCAAGCCCCTGCCCAGGATAGACTGGGATCCCACTTGAGGGTCTGATTTTAATTTGGTCTGTGCAGATTAGTAAAAGTTGGAAGCAAGGTGAAAATCTAGGCAACATGGTTTCCTACAGTGAGAGATATTTCCTATCTGTGGTATTTAGTGAGAGAGGAACCAGAAGTTGTTTTGGTTAGGAGCAGCGTGTGGCTTCAGTCTCGCTGGGAATGAGAGGTAGGTATCAGTTACAAAAATAAGCAGCTAGGGAAGGTTGTCCTTGAAAACAAGGAGGGAAGGCAACTCTGGAAGGATCAAGTCTGGCATATTGAGTAGGAGCTTGTATGAAGGGAACAGGTTCAACAAGAAGGATTATACAGAGGATGGCCAGCAGTTACAAAAACTCCCCATTAATGCCCTCTCAGGAAGCTTAGAAATAGGGCACAAGATCCTGTGAAGTATCAGTGGTATTCTTCCAATAAGATTATGTTGTTTGAAACCCTGCTTTAAGTGCAAAGCTCATTTTCTTCTTAAAATGACATTCCCACGAGCCTGCAATTTCTCATCCGTATTGTTTGTAAAAAGATAGGAAGAACACCATTAGGAAGCTAATCAGAGATTAATGCTTAATTACTGAGGAAAAAGCAGAGTGATATTTCTTCCCTTTCATTAAGCTTTTTGTACCTTTCTGGCCTGAACTCATCTGGGTTGGGCCAGTACTCGGGGTCACGGTGGAGGATATAGGGTGGGATTGTGACCACAACTCCCTTGGGAATGGTCACTCCATTTATTTCCACGTCTCTCTTGCAGGTTCTCTCAATCCGCCCCCCAAGGGGATACATCCGGAGGGTTTCCTGCACCGTCATGTCAAGATATTCCAACTTCATGATTGCGTCATATGTGAGAGGAGCCTGCAGGATGACAGGAGGAGGGTGACCAGGTATGTTGGCGTGAGAATTGGATTGTCCCAAAATGACTGCAGAGACTAGAGTGTCCCCAAGCCCCAAATTTGACTCAGACTCATTGAAGAACAAAATGTAAGGTAGAAAATGAGCAATCGGTTTCATTTTTTCCACCCCTGAGTTACAGAAATGCCTGGGAATCTACATCCCCTCATGCCTGGGTGCAGAGCATGGCAAACAGGTTTGTGCAGTGGGGTGGCTGGAAGGTTCCAGCTGTCAAAGGAAAATCACTACAGGGCCAAGTTGTCTCTGCCTGCATCTCCCAGAGCTCCTGAGAAATCCATGGTGTTTAGGAGCTAAAGATTTCTCATTGCCCTGATTGAGCCAGGCGGGGCAGAGGTTCCTCACCACCCTCAGGGTGCCCTTACCTTGTTGGGCAGGACGGTGTCGATCTCCTGCAGCAGCTTTTGCTGCACGTCAGGGTGCATGGCCAGCTCGTAGGCCAGGTAGCAGAGGCTGGTGCTGGTGGGCTCGTACCCAGCAAAGATAAAGATGAATGCCTGGGCCAGGACCTCGATGTCGGTCAGGGCTGGGGGAGATGAGCAAAAGAAGAGTTGGTTGATGGTCTCAGCAAGGACCAGGCAGCCGAGGTGGTGTCGAGGAAGGTTTGTTGCTGTTGTTATCTGATAACACTTTTATAGCTACTTTACCTGCCTGGAAAAGTCCATTTGATAGAGGGGGCAGGTGATTTCCTGAGGATAAGTAACTGACATTGCTGTCCTGCTCCCTGGACAGGGATCTTAGTCCTGGTGCTGGCACCAGGAGATGGAATTCTGTCTGGAGCTGGTCAGTGGAGATGATGGTGATCCAAACACCTCCCCATGTTCTCCTCGCTCCCACAGCCCCCTTCCCATGATGAGGATTTGGGTGTTGTTACCTTTATAGGAGTGATTTGCTTCGCTGTTCCCTTGGCTGCCTGAGTTCTGGGATTCGATCATCAGCTGCAGGAAATCTACCCTGCCCTGAGAGGGAAAACAGGAGAGGCTCTTTGGTGACAGGCTCCTTGGAGGGCTCAGATAAGCAAATTTCACAGCCCAAGCACAATTTGTAGACTGAAAGCATCCCCAAAATGCACACAACTTCCTTATGAGAAACATAATGCTTGTGTTTTTATTTTGGAAACCTGTCTGTCCTGTCCATCAAGCCACGGGGTGGGAGAGCAGTGTCTTGAATGAATTTGGGGAAAGGGATCTAAAATCTAAAAGGGAGGCTTTTGTCAGGAAAGCAGCTGCAGTTTTTGAAAAGCAAGAGAAGGCACAACCCTAAAGGTGATTTTGCTGCTCGTGTGCTGCTTACTCTGCACTCTTTCATCCTCTGCCTAATCTTCTTCAGAGAGTCTCCCACTCTCTCATTACAAGTGCTGCAGACTGAAGCTTAGTCCAGTTCTGCTGAGCCTTTATCTGGATTTAGCTTCAGATCACGGATCTACAAAGTCCCCCTGAGTTTCTGCCAGGACGGGTCAGGTGGGGCTCTTCTGACAGTATTAAAATGAAGTGTTTACACTTGAGTAGGCTCAGGGTTTTGTTGAGTCATTGTACTTTGGCTTCACCCTTGATATCATCACCCTGATTATATCTCACTTCAGTGTACTTTCTGCCACAATTGCTCTCAAATTCCCACTCACCTTGTGAGCCTCCTTTTCACGTTCCTGCTTAATTTTGGAGATGGATCTCATGAAAAAATCTACAGCATCGCTGGGGAAGAAGCTTATGTTCATCTTGGCGAAGATGGGAACAAGAAATGGGAAAGCAACTGAAAAACAAATAGAGAATTAAATTGCACACTGTAAATAAACCCCTCCTCATATCAGATAGCTGTGGATGCTACTGGGAAATTATTTCCTTTAATTTCTTTACCTGAGAAAAGCATGGACTTTGCCTTTTTTACCCTCTGTTTCCATCCCTTGGAATAATTTTTGTGTCAAACGAGCACAACCAAGCTGGGTACAATCATTCCTTTAAGAGAAGACCAAGGCATATTCCACCTCCTATTTCTAAGGCTCTATTTTCGAAGGACAGGTTACTTCTGGACACAACTGGAATGTGTCTCAGAACAGAAATACTGAAAATACTGAATTCTTTTTTCAGGCTGAGCTATTCACTGCCCTGCTGTGCTCATGCAAACGTTATCAAGTCCCCTTCAAAGCATTTCCTTCATCACAGAAACTGGATCTTGTCCTTCTGTAGAGATTCATGAAATCTACAGCACCAGAACCTTCTCAATGTACAGATCCCAACTTTCCCTGGGCTTCAGCAAAGTATCTAACCTTAATTTAAGGTCCATTGCTGCTAAGCTATTGCACCAGAGGAAATTGCACCTAATTACAGTCCCCACTAGGCACTCTCTTCCAGAAAATGTATTTCAGATAGCACCGCTCTCCTCAAGCCTCACTTGCTTCTCAATCTTCGAATAATTTCCCAGCACTTAATTGGATATTTCTGGGTGGTTCATAAGTTTCTTGCACTGTGGATGCCAAAGGCAGAGGGAGCTTTTACCCATCTCCTCCCCAGAGTTTTGGCATGAAGCTCACAAGGAGGGAATGATGAGACCAGGGCCAGCAGGACTTCATTCCTAGCAAGGGAAGTTATCCAAACAATTCCTGGAGCTACTTACACGACAAGATGAAGACTGGGTCAAAAAAGTCAAACTTGACCAGTTTCTTCATCTCTCTGACAAAGGGGTCTTTGGGGTTGTTCATGGAGTCGATGTTCACACCAAAGGAAGTGCTGGTGACAACATCCATGCTGTAGCTCCCAAAGATGCTGAGGAAAGGTGGGGAAAAAAATAGACTTTGGTTAAATATTTGGACTGAGCGAATGTGGTTTTTTACTCATGCCTATGTGACATTCAAATATTAATTCTCATAAGATCTCCTGCCTTGGGTTTGAAAAGAAAATTGGATCTGTGGCACTGAACAGAACTCACAGAGAAGGGGATAGATTTGTAGAGAGCTTTGGATTCAAGCCTGCCCAGGTTTTGAAGTCAGACAGCTTTTCCAAGGATTTTAAACCAGTGTGGAGCTACAGGAATGGGTTAGTGGGAGGACAGCACGTGGAACTTACAGCCTCAGTCCCCCAGCACTGGGGCCTGTGAGGGGTGAGCATCCCACAGTGCTGTGGGGGGCACAGAGGTCAGCAACCCATGGGCAAGGAGAAGGTGCTGCACAGAGATCCTCAGTATATGCAGGAAAACCTGGGTTTTCCTGCCACTCTTGGAGCTATGTTGGATCTGTGGATTCACAAAGCTGTGCTGGAGCATTTTTCTTCCTATCTACCTCTAGGAAATTTCCTAACATCCAAATTAAATTTTCCCCCTTTAAATTTCCAGTCAGGCTTTCAGCAAGCCCCGTTCCTCCTTTCAGAGCCCTGGCTGACCCAGGGAAAGATCTGCCTTGCTGTAGCCACTGAACCACAGCACTTTTAACAAGGTTTGCTCTGCCTGCTGCTCTTTGCAGCTACTTACTCCTTTACAGCTATTGAGCTGTCCTTTTTCGCTTGCTTCTGAACATTCTTCACCAAAACTTCCCCATAGTGCTTTATTATAGGGAACATCTGTAACACAAACCAGGCATGGTCACTCAGTACAGTACATTTTGCTCCTTCTTAGACAGGCTCATGAAGACTACAGGGAGTTTCATGAATATTTACCAATAAGATCTCTCTGCTATGGTTTTATTCTAAGACTTTTCTCGTTTAAATTAGGCATAAATTAAACCGGCCAGCTTAGTTGCCAGGCTCTGACTAAAGAAATCAGACCCCTGTGACAATCCCAGCCTGAAAACGCTGCCTTCCTGACTCTGTGATTCAGTCTGTACCTGCTCCTCTGTTTTACCTCCTTTAGTTTCCCACTGGTGAAGGTTGGGGAGAGCACAGTGCGGAGCCTTTTCCAGTGCTCATCTTCAGCTAAAGAGATGGCGTTGGTCAGTACCCCTGCCAGGTCCGTGCGCTGCAGAGGCAAAAGAGAAGGTGTGAACCCCAGAAAAGAGGTGGGAATGGGGCATTCCCAGAGCATTGCTGCTGGACATGGACAGCATGGACACACATGCAGAAATATTCCCCTTTCCTGCAGTAAACCCTCTGTGAAGTGCCATTCCCAGCCCCAGAACAAGTTCCATCAGCTCAACACCTGCACGTCTGTGCGTACCCAATGTGTCACATCCCTGCACCGCCGCTGGTGGCACGTGGGGACCTGTACGGATTCCTGTGTGCTCACACGGACCCAAATCCATCCTTATATACAGATATATATACACAGGTGTGAGAACAGACTCTGCCTGCTTCCTCTGGCAGGCCCAGGCTGTAAGGCAGGGGAACAGTGACATGCAGTGGCCGTGTTCAGCAATCCCTACAGTGCAGACACTGCTCCCAAAGGATGCTCGGCATGCCTGACCCCTTCTGTGCTTTTTCTGGGCTCTGTGGTACCTCACAACGCTTCTGCTCTTACCCTCCTGTTGGTGAAGGTTGTGTAGCAGTCTTTGACCAGCACAGATTTGATGATCTGGGGGTCTGTGACAGCCAGAGTGGGTTGCCTGCCATCGTAAATCCTGGTGGGGGGAGAAGAGAAGGCAGGTAAATAACCCCAGATAATTGAAGTGTGAGGCTTGGCTGATGCCCATGAAACAAAATGTGTTAAACAAATGCTCCTCCATCACCAGCCTCGCTGCACTGTTATTTGAGTACAGGAATGTGGAAAGTAGAGATGGAAATGGACTCCCAGCCCTTTTCCCATCTGGTTTTGTAAATGATAACGGGGGATAAACACCTTCCAAACTCACTGGGAAATGAGCAGGGCTCAGTTGCTCAAAGGACTAGATACTAAATGAAGCGTCTTCACTTTCTCCCCGGACTCTCTGTGTTTTTCCAGGCACTTAAACACATTACAGTATTAGAAGGAAACTTGTTCGACCCCTTTCAGGCTCTTGAGTTGGGTGTCTGGAGACTTGGGCTTGACAGCACTGAGACATCCTTGGAGATGAAACTCAGTCCTTGTTTTTGTCTTTCTAAGCTGCCAGTTGTGAATGCTTTCCTGGAGCAGATGTAGATTGAGCTGATTTGTGCACTCTCCCCAGTCGTGTAAAGATGCATTTTACAGACTCCATATTTTAAAGCTGTTATAGGAACCAGAGGGTGCATCCTACAGGAGGTTGCAGACCAAGTGATAACAGCAGAGATAAAAGCCACGGCAGGAGATGTCTAGAGCAGAACAGCTCCTGCTGCAGCAGGTGGGGATCAGCAGCACAAGGAAGTCTTTGGATCAGCTCCAAAGGGAGTCACTCACATTCCTCTGCTGTTGGTAAAGCAGAGGAACCCAACCTCCCAGTTCCAGATCCTGCTTCAGTAAATAGTTCTGCTGCTGATTTTGTTAGGAGCAGCTCAGGGCCTTTTGTTACCAGATTTAAACTGCTTTTCACCGCACTGGCCAGAATAGTTTCTGTATGATGTGGAAGTGACACAGCCCTGCATCATCACCAGCACCCCATCACTGCTGTTCTCATCCTGTTGGGACTGCCAGGGCTGCAGGTAGAGAAAATGGAGCATTCCTAATGATTTTTTTTCGCCCCTTTGTACGGATTCTAGTTTTACTGGAAGAAGAGATCAGTGGTTCATACTCACCCCCAGACTTTCCCGTATTTCTTGAAACATTCCCTGTCAAACTCCAGAAAACCCTGTGGAAAGCAATTTTAAAATTGTCATGGACCATCCTGGATTGAAAGAGACCCACAAGGACCATCTAAGTCCAACACCAGGATAGCCCCAAAAATCCCAGCATGTGTCTGAGAGTGATGTCTGAGTGCTCCTTGAGCTCTGGCAGAGTTGGTGCTGAATTATCAGTGAGGATGCAGTGGAGGGGATGGTGCTGGTGATGGTGGGTTGGGAGGAACAGCTCCAAACTGATGTTCAGAGCTGCTTTATGAGCTTTCCTTCCCCCAAAGCCACGAGGAAGGACAGCATAAATGCACACCATGCTTTGAGGGAGAACAGCTGGAATCAGGCACCCAGGAGGGCTCCTTTGGGATGTCCCCTGGTCCCACACTGGCCTTTGCACACCCCTGTGTGACAGGAGATGGCATTTGGAGATAACTTATCACCCCGTGTGTCTGCTCAGTAGGGCTGTGCCAGCACCGGCAGGGATTGCTGGAGGGCTTCAGGCACTCACTTTGCGATATTCCAGGCACGTCCCAAAGAAAGGCAGAGGTCTCGGCCCAGGAATGCCCAGCTTCTTGAACAAACCAAACGGCCAGGTCCCGTATCTGTGGGGCAGAAAAGACAGCAGTGCTGTGTCACCAGGGCTGGGAGCTCCCTTGAACCTGGGGACCGCAGCAGCATCCCCTGGGAGAGGAGGTTCATCCAGGAGGTGGAAAAAAAGTAGCCCAGATGAAAATTGCCCTGCAAAAAACTGCTTAATGCCCATGGTAAGGCTCACACAGAGCTCTGGAGGGATCCCTTTGGTGTGAAAGCAATTGTTTCCACCAGAGCACCTACGGAGACACAATCGTGAAGTCTTTAGCAAAAGTCCTGAGAGGAGCTCATTGCCTACCAAAGGAGAGGCAGAAAAGGGAGCTGGAAGAAGGAACACCAAGCTTACATGTTTTTATTGAAGAGAAATCAAAGCAGTGCCAGAAATTATGTCCCAAACAGGGCTTTTGTCAAACTGCACTTCAATTTCATTTATTGTTCTCCCTCCCTTAGTCCAGTATTAGCTCAGTGGAAGTCTTGTCTTGATGGTTTTCTCTTTAGATTGTATTGACAGCCTTGCAGATTTCTTTCCTCTGAAGCACCTTCCTGGCAGCTCTAAAGTTATTGCTTCTTCCTCGGGGCTTTCTCTTTCTCAACAAGGGCCTGGGCTGCAGCCCTTTGAAGCTCGTCTTCAGCTGTGCTGAAAGAGCTCCTCAAAATATTTGTTTTTAGTTAGTAGCTGCAGCTTCCCAAGGGAGCAGTTCATTGCAGAGGGGATGTAAAACGGGCAAGGTTTGGCAGGGGGATGCTGTCAGAGATCCTCTTCAGGCCACGAGGCAGCAGCTGCTCAGCCAGGATCTTGGGGATGCTTATCTGAACAGCCAAAATCTAGGCTGGGACTTAGGGGGGATCTCCCTTACAATTAGCAATGTTTTCTTTAATTCTGGGGACCCCAGATGAGATCAGTCCCCCCAGCACTGCTTCTGCCAGAGCAAATAAAAAGCAGGTCCCACCTTACGGTCCAAACAGGGTAGGTGAAAAATGGGGAACTGGGTGTTTCCAGGTGAAGAAAGGTTTCACAGAGCTCAGTTTGTCAATGTTTAATCTTTTTTGTCAAAGGTTAATTCAGTACTAGGAATCAAATGTTTGTGGATTCTCATTTGTAATGTTTATAGGTAGCCAGGGCTGAGGGAGGACCAGGAAATGTCAAGCTGGGCTGGTTACAAAGCCCAGAAATACAAAGCCCAGAAATACTGCAGGAAAATAGGCTTAAACCACTTGAAACATGGCCAGGAAAACGTAGTCTAACACTCCTACAAGTAAAATGTGTCAGGGTTTTCTGCAGACTGAAAAGGACCATCCAGTGTAAAGCCAAAGAATAATCATTACTCCTTCCTACCACAGATGTGAAGCAGAAATGCCTGATATTCTCTCATGTGTGAACTGGAACAGTGTTGCCCCAGGTGAAGCATCTAAACAACCTCTCTGTGTCAATGGGCAGTGAAATTTCTATTTTAGCTCTGATATCAGAGCACAAAGATCTGGGTTTAGTCCCTTTTGCAATTACAAGTGTCTGCAGAAGGTGGAAGTCTGGTAAGCAGCAGTCCTAGATGGCCACAGCTTCTGAAATATGAGAGTTTAGGTCAGGACTGAGGGTGGCTTTTTTGGTTTTGTGGTTTTGGTGTGGGTTGGGCTGTTTGGTTAGTTTTTATTTTAAGAGTGTGCCCCAAACAGGCTTTTGAGTGACCCAAATCACAGGAAATGGTTTGAAATATATGGCTAGAATGTTCTGAGCTCGCTGAGCTGCTGCGGCTGAAGCGTTGCTGGGGCACACAAATGGGCCGTGCTGGAGAGCCCCACACCAATCCTTAGGGTTTGTGGCTGGCAGTGCTCTGCCTCTGCCCCAGGGCTTGTCAATCCTGCCCAGTTTGTCAGTCTGGGGCTGCCAGGGCACACACTGCCCCAGCAAAGGGGGTTTTTATCAGCCCTGCTCTGCCCCAGCAAAGCCAAGGGAAGCATTTCCTCACTAGCACAGCTCCCCCGAAGCACTGGGGGTACATTTCTGCCTGTGGGATTTTGTCTGGACAGCCAGGAGCAGGTGGCTGACCTCGCTCTGGGCTCCACTCCTTCCCCCAGCACGGGTGGGTGTGAGGAGGGACACAGGACACAAATCAAACCTCAGCAAAGGATCCCTCCTGCTCCAGGTGCCCATGGGGAGCAGCCTACCCAGGCACCACGGAAGGAGTCAGGAGGAGCAAAAACCAATCCTATGAATATTCTTTTCCTCTTTGCTGCTCTCCACCTGTGCAGCAGGGTCATCTTCTGCTGGCTCGCCTGCAGAGCAGCCTCAGCCAGGGAGGCACAGCTGGATGTCTGTGAAAAATAACCTCATGGATCGTGACCCTGACTGAAACCAGCGCCCTGCTGCTACCCAATACCTGGCGTCATTATTATTCAATTATTCCTTTGATGCTTAGCGGCAGTCTCATAACTGGATGGGAATACTCCAAAGCTTGGAGCAAGATCACACACCTGGACAGTCTTTAGACTTCTCTGCCACATCCCAGAGCCTGGTTAGATGGTGGAAAACTGAAAATCACACCTACTGTTTGCTCTTCAGCAGATCAGTTGCGTGAAAGTAAACAATGGCAAGAAGAGAGGAACGGCAGGAGCAGAGAGTCAATAAAGGATATTTTACTCACGCTATCACGAGGGCCACGAAAAGGAGCAGAAGGGCCCATGTCTCTGTAGAGAAAGAAGGCAGAAGGTTCATTTCAGTTCTTCTCTGATTGGCTCTGAGTTCCGCCCTGACGTGTTTGTCCCACGTCTGTGGGAAATAGGAGCTCTGCCCAGCGTGCAATCTTTTTTATCCGATCATATGATTTAGGGGCCCTCCTTCTGTCACGAAGGAGGAGGAGTGGAAGGCAAAGGTAGAAACGCATGCTAATCTGAAAACCATGATTCATGTGACAGACAGCTGCCTGGCTGAACTGTCTAAGGTTCAAATTATTTAATGCATATGTTGTCAAGCATTTCAGTTTGTTTCCCTGTTGTAATAACTGACTTCCCATTGCCTAATGCCCCTGGGCTCCTACACCAAACTAAATAAAAACAGCTTACAATGAAAAGGTAAATCCCAAAGCAGGTGTCAGGATGAGTTTACAAAAGGGAAGGAGAAGAGAAAAGGTTATTCACGTATTGTGTGACAAGAAGATCTTTTCTGGCAGATGAATCAACTTTGACAGAATTTAAGATTTTGTTTGAAATATCTCTCTTTCTGTGTTGTGAAGTGCAAGCGGGTCAGAAGCAGATTCTAACTCAGACAGGAATTTGTCCCCTGTAAAGGCTGCAGAAGTTCACTCCACCTTGTTTGCTGGCCTGTGGCCAGGTGTTTTGTAAGAGAAGTGTTGTCCCTCCACAGCTGTAAGAGTTAAAGTGCAGTCCTTTCCAAAGCACCGCTCGTGGCTCGTGAATAAAACCCACGCCCACCCTTCTGCGGCAGCTGGGAAAAGGCACAAGTAAGGGGAAAACACAAATTTTGCACAGGCTCTTCTGTAAGGATGGTGCAGAAATGAAGAGCAGGTGCGGATGTGCTGAGAGGAGATTAGGATGTGGAGAAAACGCGGCTGTTTGGATGGTGTGTGTTTGTGGGGATCAAGCCGGGGCAGGAGGTTCTAGGGTTTGCATAGATGTGCACCACAGCACTATCAGGGCTTCATTCAGAGCTCTAAAATGAGCAATTCCCTTTATTTGAGCAGAGCTGCTGTCTTCAGAAGGGTTTGCTGTCTGCACTGGATGCAAGTGAGTGTTTTAATTTTTTGGCACATCAGAAGCCTTGTGTTTGTGAGGATGTGGCAGCGAGTGATGCTGCACTGACTGAGCAGTGGATCCCAGTCCACATTCCAAGGACTATCACCTGCCTTATCTCAGCATTTGGATCTCATTTCACCTTTGCCTGGCCTTTGCTCTGACCTTCGGAGACAGTTCAGTTGTAGATTATTTTGTAATAAACACAATCTGCTTTAGTTTGACGTGAACAGACGAGTTCAGGACTCAGCTCTCCAAGGTCCTGCCTTTCTTGATTCAGAGATGTTGCAAGAGCATGTGGTTCCAGAGGTGCTTTCCCCTTCAGGAACTGGTCACAGCTGTGATTGGTGCTCCAGGCTTCCTCTTTGCCCATTTTGACATAGCCTTGAAATTTGAGTTTACTGGACACGAAATATCTACAACTCACTGTGTTGGGAAATAGGTTAACACAGTTTATTCAGGAAATAGGATTGCTGTAGGGCTGTGCATCCTCAGTGAAAATAAGCCCCAATCTTTGTCCTGTTCAGGTCATTTTTAAATGTAATTATGGTCTGGGGGAAAGCTTGTATGAAAACACGGCGCTCACCCCTTGTCATTTGGGCTGTTGCCACTCTGTCTCCAGGACAGTTACAAGCTGAGGGTGAAAGGTTAAAGAGCCAAAGTTTGCAGCAAATTCAGAAGAGAACCGAGCTGCTTTCCCATTTCTAATGCCCTAAGAAGCTCAGAGTAATGGATTAATGGTTTTCAGGAAAGCAAAATAACAACGCATTGTTATTTGCAACGTAAGGAAGGGAGTGCTGCTAATCCAGGCTGTGAACAAGGTGTGATGAGCAGGAAGGAGTTTTGTGGAATAATGACTGGGGGCTGGGCAGAAAAACAGAAGAACACGTATTTCTTTCAGAAGCTGTGAAACCAAATGATATAGGGTAGGAAGAGCACCGTGGAATAGCAATTATGACTTGGGCACAGGTGTGGAGAGCAGTGATCAGTTCAGAAGAGAAAGAGGTGTTGGGGGGAAGAAAAAAAGCCACAGTGGGTAACATTTTGTGTTCCAGATGAAAAGGACTGCATGGGAATAGGCAGGGCCAGGCTGGATAAATCTGAATCTTTAGGTCTAACTCATTTTCGAGTATGATCATGAAAGAGGTTCTCCTGAGATACTTTGGGGCATTTGTTTTGGGGGAATTTGTCCCAGGGCTGGACTAGCGGTGACTCTGCAATGCTACTCAGGATATAAATATTGCTGGGAAGTTGTGTCATTATGGAGTACTTTAAACTCTCTAGATACAGATCATAAAAATTGCTGCTAATCATGCAGAGCTCAGCTAATCTCTGTACGGGAGGGAAAAGGCAGATTTCTGTGCTGGAGAAACACCAAATTGGCAAGCAGCAACACGGATTTAGCTTCGGTGTTGATAAGTAATTTCAGATATTCTAGAAGAACACTTAAGAGTAATATTACCTTGGGTTGAACGAACCACGTTCATTTCATTTAACATGAGTATAAACAAACCTGAGTTTGTAACTCAGGCTAATTTTTCGAGAGGACAAATAGGTGAAACAAACCAGTGGAATATCTCAGGACCTTCACTGTGGGTTATATCTAACCTCCTTTTGGAAGTCAACAGCGCTAATATTATCAGCCAGTTCTGTGTCAAGAGACTTTCAACTGCCTGAACATCGAAAGGATGCTCAGAATAAATCACAGGTAGGAAGTGAAGGAAGGAAACAACAACAACAACAAAGATTTTGCAGTTCAATGTCCACTATTATATGTTCTTACGTTCTGGCCATAAGTTCCTGTGGGATGGGAGCTCATTCCTGTGGCCGATTCAGAGCAGCTCTGTGCTTGGACACAGGGACTCGCTGGAGTCCAGCTAAGGGGGGCCCAAAACATCAGTGGCACTTCTCACCCCCTTGGAGAGGTGCCCCCAAACCCCTCGGTTTGTGTAGTCTGACTAAATGATAGGAGGTTGCTATGAGAATAAATGCCAGGTAGAAGAGCTATTGAATCAAATTATGATGTTGGCACAGAGACAAATGGGAATAATCCAGCCCCGAGTAACTGCTAGGCTGGAAATGAGCACAGTCCTGGCCTGGAAAGCTCAGGAGTTTTCCCTTCACAGGGTTAAAAAAAAGAAAAAAAAGGTCAGATAATGCAAAATGAGGTGAGATAAGGCAGCTGCTGGTGGGAGGAGGGAGTAATACATTGAACTTAGAGAGCCCTTCACCACAGCAGTGCAAGGAGCTCACTTTCTGCACAGACAGAAGATGGGGGGAGGCAACTGTTTATTTTCCCTGATACACAGTGGTTTAGTTACCCTCAGAAAAATACTTCATAATGAAGGCTACATTTTTTTTTGCCCTGGTGAAAATATTGATATGCTACTGCTGGATACAAAAAAATCAATGTATTTGGAGGGCTCTCTAATGATACTTTATATAGTTCTGTGTGTAGATGACTGATACCCTCCTGCACATAGATTTCCTTGGGATTTAAAAAGCTCACAAAAAACCTCAACAAAAACGTAATTAATTCCCCTGGATGTTTTGTTCCGTATACTGAGCTTTGGAGTTACACAGAAACTAGGACATTTTTTTCTGATGTTTTTTTCAGTTAAAGTAATATCCCTGATACATCCCAATCTTCCTTCATAATCTTTGCAATATATCATTATATTTCTTTTCATTCCAAGAAATGACAGCTACAAAAGCTGTATGAAATCTCAATGGCTAATTAACTCTGAGCACTGCATTCTTTTACCCAATCCAACACAAAAGCTTGTTTGAGGTTCTTTAGCCTTTTAGAACGAGTTAAGAAATAATAAAATACCCTGCCAGCTCCACCCATGACTTCTTACCTACAGTGCAATGAAAGACAAGGTTATATCCCACAAGGGAACAGCAGCAAAAATCCCAGACAAACGCAAATATAGGTGAGGGACAAATGCAAATGTAGGTGAGATGTATTTCCAGTACAAGGTGGAAGATCATGTTCTTTCCTGGATATTTTAGGGAGGATGCTTTGATAGGGAAACCGCATGAGAGTGGTGTTTTGTTGCACCATCCCTTTGGCAAAGTCATCCCAAGAAGTGTCCGCACATGTCCCTGCCTGGCAGACTCCTGCTTTGGGGTGTCGGAATTCTGCTTTGGGGTGTCGGAATTCTGCTTCGGGGTGTCGGAATTCTGCTTTGGGGTGTCGGAATTCTGCTTTGGGGTGTCGGAATTCTGCTTCGGGGTGTCGGAATTCTGCTTTGGGGTGTCAGAATTCTGCTTTGGGGTGTCAGTTCTGCACGGGGATGTCACAGCTCGGTGAAGTCAGTGCGCTTGACTCATTCAGAGCCATGGATCTTTTCAGAAGGGGACAAATCATCGGGTGTGTGAAGGATTTTGTTATGCAAAGCACTGCTTGAGATTGTGCCCAAGGCTAATAACGTCATGTCTCCAGTCGGTGTCCCTGCCACCGCAGGGTGACCTGTTCCCATCAGTTCAGCAGGCCCAGCTCCACTGTGGTTGTGCTTACCCAGTTCGGAAGGATCATGAGACGCCAGTATTGGTATTAAAGGAAACTAGAATCCTTTCTCAGGGTGATTTTTAGACCACAGATCCCTTGCCTCCCTCGTTTGACTTGGGGCAGTCACTCTTTGGTGGGCTGGGGTGGATGTGGAGCTCTCCTGACAAAGATGTGCCAAAGCAATCGATGGCAGGGATGTCACACAAGGAGGTTTGTGGAAAGGGCTCTGCGTGACAGCAGAGATGGTTGGGGTTCAGTGCTTTTCACCTAAATAGGAGTGTTTCCAAATCGCCACTCCCTCTGATCAGTGACCTGATCTGCTTCCAGCAACCTGTAAACTTTGAAAAGGATTATCTTGGGCTTGCTTTCATACCACATGTCAGTGCATCCTGATGTGTTCTTTTTCTCTTTAGTTTTCTAAACAGCAGTTTCTCACGGTCTAAAGTTTCAGCCTAAAGTCAGGCTTTTTTTTTTTTCATTGTTGTTATTCTAAAAATCAGTCCCTAAAATTATCTTATGTGAGCAAAATACAGGCTTGTTGTTTGAATCACTCTGTGATAAATCCTTTTGTATTTTGTATTTGTGTTAAGGCAGCCTGTTAAAGAAAAAAAAAAGAAAAAAGTTGGATCATTTTTATTTCAGATTGGAAGTGAGTCTGAAGGGTCAAAGGAGTTTAAAGTACTCAGTGGCATGACCTGAGTCAAAGGGTCCTTGGAAGTGGCTTATCTGAACTCAGAGGCTCACACAAATAAGCCCTTTGGGATGTCACAAGTTCTGATCTCAGGTCTGGGTGTAAAAACATTTGTCTCAGCCTGCCTTGCCCATGCAGTTTGCCTGGTTGAATGTTTAACCAGTCCCTGGATGATGTGATGACGTTCACCTCGCTGAGCCTGGAAATCCCTAACAAAAGCATAGCAGAGGATGAGTCTCACCAGAAAAATTTCCCCAGTCCCAAGAAACTGGGCATCTGCTTTCTCTGAAGTGGGAGATTTTATTTGATCCTTCTGTGCTTTTATAACTTTTTTTTTATCATTTATACCCCTCTGGCTTTGGACTTAGCCACCTCAGCTCCCTGTCCCTAGCAGGAGGCTCCTTGTCTGTAGGCAGAAATGCTTGGCTTGGCTGGTGGGGGCATCTCCAGCCCCAAAGCCCCAAATCTTTTGGGTACTCAATTCCCAACAGGCTGTTCCAGCTGTTCTTTTGATTTAGAGAGAAGTTTATTTTGGAGAATAGTTTGGCATGTGCTCACCAGAGCGCTCCGGCTGCGGTTCCACGCTGCTTGGTACCGACACCTCGGAGATGGATTCAGGTGCAAATCTGACAAGACACATATAAATGGCAGGGACAGAAATAGTAGCTTTAAAACACAATTATTCCCTCAGGCTGATGCTCCTGCCCAGCAGCGTGGCAGGTTCTCAAGGAAAAAGCAGCTTCAAAACCTTTCTCTGAAGTTCCATGGCCTCGCCCTGCAATCCTTATATACCCGAGAAATCCTTACATCTGTGACTCGAGTCACCAGTGCTCAGTGCCTGAGTGGAGAGTGGGAATCAGATGTTAATTAAGATATTGATCACTACAAACAGTTCAGGCCAGTTCAGGAGTGGCCATTGTCCATCTCCATCCTGATTTATGCATTTCAGGAAGAGCCACTGCTGAACCTCCTGCCATTTCATCCCTTCACCAGGGTGGTTCTTGGTGGCCACTGCCCTTAATTTTCCATGTTAAGTCAGGGAAGGCTTTTTGGAGCCTTCACATTATGTTTTCCTCTCTTTTCCTGCTCCAACACCAGCAGCAATTCCCACTTTTCCCAATAACCTTCAGCTTCCTCGTGCCTCTATGTATAACAAAGGCAGACCTTTAAAATGTTGGACAGAGACCCAAACTGAAGGGCACTGTGATAAATTCTGGCAGTGGCTTGACATGATGGGAAATTCATTCCTCCCACATAAATTATTTTCCTGTGCTTTCCAGGCTTTAGCCTTTTCCTGTGCATTTTCAGCAATAAACAATGAAATATGACATTATTTACTCGTGAAGCACTAATAATGTGTACACACCGTAAAACCTGAGGCTGCTCTGGTGAGTTCCCTGTCACAGCATAAACACAGGGACACAGGATCTGCGGGGACCCCGTGCAGGGACAGACACCTGTCCCAGCTGCTTCCCTGCTTTATTCCTCCCTGAAGCATCACTTGCTGCAGGCAGCCCAATTTATTCCCTGCTGACTTAGCTCCCCAAACACATGGCATGCCCTCTGCTTTAGGGTTCATTTCCCTTTATTTATAAACATCCCTGAGCTGCTCTGTTTCCACCTGACCCGGCTTGTTTAGTGACACAACCCCAGCTCAGCAGGAGTTGGGATATGGGATAAAACCTGAGCCTTGCTAAACCCCACTGCAGGGCTTGGGCATGGCTAACTCAGCATGGTTGGCTGCAGGGGCGAAGCGTCCGAAGGGATTTTCAGCGTGTGTGCATGGATAATGCCATAATGAAGTCCAGATGCTTGAAGTTTTTTGCATGATTTTTTATTTATTTCTCGAGGCCTTTCATGTTGATGTGGCTTGACTTCGTGTCACTGAGCTTTGGGTTAGCTTAGCCTGGCTTTGCAAGTTCAGAAATAGCCGTGTCCACACCGTGTCCCCAGATCCGCTCGGCGTCCTTGGCACTTGTCCTTGGCAAGGACCTGCAGCAGCAGCCTCTGCTCGGGGAAGAGGTCTGTGGGATGTGTTTATGGCATCCCACTGGTGCTGTTTCTCATGTTAGGCCAAGCCAGGGAAATTTTAGATTAAATTAAAGGTGAATCCTGGGGTGCCCCAGGGTGCTCGCGTGGCCGTGAGCCCAGAGGGACTCCTGCAAAGACCCCATGGAGGACTTGGATTGACTGTGTGGGGCAGCCAGGCCCTTGTCTATCATCATTTCGGGCTCTGGCAGCGTGAGGAGCAGGGTTTGCTCATGGACCTCTCAGAATGCCTGGGGGAGGAGAGCTGGCAGCGTGGGGAGCCTGCCTGGGAGCAGCGAGGAGGAACCTGGCTCCTCCAAACACCAGGCAGCTTTGGCCGTATCTATTCTCATTATTGGAGCTGTCAGCTGCGATTCAATACAGGGCTTCAGATGGATGTATCAGGGCCAGCTTCCACACTGCCTCGCCCAGCACAAGGAGCCAGCCCAGCCTCATTTGTGCTCATTTAATCCATCGATTTCGCCGGAGCGAGGGGTGAGGAGCGAGGCAGCAGTGGGCCCTGCAGAGCAGAGCTCAGGGCACTGCTTGGCTCCACCACCTCACCCTCCATGAGCCATTCCCAGGAGATGACGGAGGGAATTGGGGCCCCAGAGGCTTTTGCAAACCCCAGAACAAACACACAGGGACGATCCTTCCCCAGTCAGGTCTCTGGGAAGCTGGACCATAACCCCCTCATTTTCTGATCTCTGTTATTTTCTCTCTGCAGTACGTTCTCACAGATTGACGGTTTTGCTCCATCTTAAGGTTGTTCTGAGAAAGGGAGACTGTTCACTATTTTAGCAGAAGTCAAGCCTGTATTTCTCTGTTTTCCAGCCCATTCCACAGAGCTGTGCAGCAGTCAGTCTCAAACAAGCAGGGCCATGACAATTTTCTCTTATTATAAAAATAATGTGTCAGAAGTTAGATCCCTGTGGGGTGCTGAATTACCTCCAGTATCTCTGCATTTGCATAGAAAATGAGAATATTCAGGAGAGGTAGTCAGTCTGCTCTAGGAATACAGCAAGAGTTTGCTGTCCAGATTAATTAAAGGGCTAGAGATACTGTGAATGTGATTACCTCTTCTTATCTTGTTCCAAAGTCCATGCAATATCTCCAGTGTTTCAAAGTTATATATGTTTTTTAAAAAATCAATAGCAGTGGAATTCTCATTATCGCCAACCTACAAATAAAGTTGTATGAGAAGCAGAGGAGGGGAAACATTGGTGTGGGAACAAGCTTCACCTTTGAGTTTGCAAGCGGATTTTCCCTGTAAGAAAAACTATTGAAAATCCAAAATATATTCCAATTGCAACACGAACCAAAAACCCCATAACCCACCATTGTCCCCTCTTGTAGGTGAGGCTTTGAGAAGTGGTTTTCTGAGTACTCAGGATTAGGTACTAGAGGGGAAACAGGTATTAGATTTTGGCTTGGCCACCCAATTCCAGCCTGCAAACACTTCAGTATCCTTCTCTCCACGGACAAGGAGAGTTTAACACAGGGTCACCAGAGAGGACCTGGTGGGACTCAGGAGATAGAGACAAATCTGTTCTTTGGCCTCAAGAGGTGAGCACAGACACCTCAAACCCTCCCTTCCCCCAAGGCATGTGGGTCTCCAGTAATTGCTGTTCAAATTAATCGAGAGTGCAGCATCTGAGCTGAGGGAAGCCTTTACACCTGCCCAGGGCATCTGCAGGTGGCTCAGCACCAGGGGCTGGGCTGGGCTGGGCCCCTCCAGCCACAGAGGGGCTCAGGCACTGCCTCAGCCACCGTGGCTTTTCCAGAAGCCACCGGCACAGCCCGGCTGGCTGCGGGGCTGTCACCCTCTGCCACCTGCAAGCAGCAAGGTCAGCAAAGTCCCCGGTGCCCTTTCAGCCTGGTGTGATAAACACACAGTCACGAAGGTTTTCGAGACAGCTCCAAACGGGATCTGCCCTTCGTTATCCAAACGAGGTCGAATGTGTGCCAGCGCACAGCCATGAGTCACGGCAGGCTTCGATTGGGATTTCTGATTCCTGAACGAGGACTGATGAGGCTCCCTGGTAGCTCCCATTAATCTTCTTCCCCGTGAGCTCTGCATGGCTGCAGCTGAAGAGGTTTTGTATTTCATTTACACAAAAGGTGACGGTGCAGTGGCTCTGACAGCTGGGACATGGATGGGAAGGATCCCGTCTGGGGTTTGGATTTCGGGGCAGTGCTTTGCCGTATCTCAGCAGTGCCTTGCAGGAATGTAGCTGCAGGGAGAGGTCTCAGTCTGTGCTGTGAGACAGGAGACAGCTTCTCCAGGGATGTGAAGGAGCTGCTCCTCCCTGGGGAATTCCTTGGCATGGCAGCGGGGCAAGTGACTGCCCACCACATGATGCCAGCATCCCTAAGCAGGAAAACCACCCATGCTTTCCAGCTTAGGAGGCTTCCCGCTCCAAGTTGTGTGGTTTAGGTCTCTCCTTAGTATTTCAGGAAGCTTTCAGACCAATTAAATCTTTAATGATCGCTCCCAGCTCTTTGCACGGTGGCTTTACTTCTGCCTTTGTCGCAGACAAAGTGTGTCTGTGTATAAACTGCCTTCAACACAGGCAGAACGAGGCAAACCTTTCCCTCCCTGCTCCCTCCCTTTCTCCCCAGACCCTGCCCTGCCAAGGAGAGCAGAAACCAGCAGCCCTGTGCTCAGAGTCCCAGGAAGCCGAGGGAATCGGTTTTCTATTGAACCTTTCATTCTCCAGATATCAAAACACTTTGTGAAGACGGGGCCTGTAGGGAAGCAGAGCTGCTATTTATGTGATCAATAAAAAGTTTTACACGGAGCCTTGGATGCTCACAAAAGATGGGAAAGAATGTAGCTGAAGCGGCTCTTCACATGAAAACAAGATGTTTATTGGTATTGAAACGCCCTGCTAGGCTGAAATCAGATGCCAATGCTGTGAGCTCAGGCCAGGATGGTTTCTCCTTGTGGAGGGGAGAGGAGCTGGCTTTTTGCATAGAACTCACTAGAATTTCCCTGTCATTATGTGTAATAATAGAAGGATAAATGCACAGCATGGTGATGAGATTGAGGCTGGAGCCAAGGGGGACAGAGCCAATAACTTTTTATATATATTTCTGCCACATGAATTTTTCACACCTTGAACTACTTTTCCTTGATTTTCTTTTTTTTTTCTTTTTTTTTTTCTTTTTTTTTTTTTTCTTTTTTTTTTATTGAGGCAACAGCCAATAAAAGAAACTAATGGGTTAGAAACCACGTAAGCAATCTCCCACTGAGCTTTATTCCCCACAGGCTCATTGCATCAAAGGGAAAGCAGCAAAATAGGGCGACCAAATGCTACGTAACAAGGAAAACAAGTTGGCTGCTGCCAGCTCTGTCCCCCGCATGGGGCAGGTCATGTTGCCTGAAGGGGCTGTTGGACTTGTGGGGTCGTGGCAGCCACCTGGGCTGGGGTGAAGAGGAAATCTGGGGGCTTTTCACGAGGCAGCAAAGCTCCTGCCTTTGCTCTGCTTTCATCCTTCCCCACTCCAAGTGCAAATGCATCTCTCCAGCTGCCCCACTTCTTCCTGTGCCACCTCCACACATGGAGCTGAGGGTTCTTTCTCGCTGTGATTCGTCTCTCACAGTGTTTGAATCCTGGTTTTTAGTTGGAAGGCACAGAGACACAATTCATCCTGTGTATCTCCCTCCTGCCCCTTCATCAGAGAGGGTAATTTCATCCCACTCATGATGTCTTGCTCTCCTCACTCCGCCTTGCTGACCTTAACCATGTCCAATTAGCAAATCCAGGCCTCCCATACAGAGCAGATATTATTTCCACCTCACTTCAAGTTTGCCACTTCACCAGTTTTTGTTGTGCTCTTTCCAGCACTTGGTAATTCTGCTCCGTACTAATGGGATCAGCATTTCACAATTAGTGCAAACCAGGGTAATACTTCTTGGGAAACAAGACACAGTCGGAAAACACTGACTGTCCCCAGTGCTGCTTGGGAGATGTCAGCCCTGAGTTTTGAAAGCAATCTGGAGGGAGCAAACGCTGCCCACTGCACACAAATGTAGCCTGGGGATAGTGCAGCACTAAATCTTGTGCTCTGGGTATGAAACCTCACAGTCAGCAGCAGCAACACCACGTGCAACTTTATCAGGGGTCAGAAAGTTGGAAAAAAGACTAAATCCTAAATCTTGCTGGCTCCACAGCCACAGTTTGCTCAGTGGGGTGGGAGATGCAGCTCAGTGGGTCTTGCACCCATCACCCCAGCACCAATTCTTGCTTCTGCCTCTCTCCAGAGATCTCATCTCCCATCCTGTGCAGCCACAGCTGTGGAGCTGCTCCTAATTTCCTGTGTTACCCAGTCACAAGCAGTGCTGCTGTGAGCAGCCTCTGAAAAGAATCGGGGAAAGAGAATTAGGAGATAATAAGTCTTATTAACAGCTTGGAGAATCTGCATTTTAGAGTGAGAACCACACTTAAAAATCAGGAGAGACAAAGGGGCGCCTTGCAAAAGTGAGTGTTGCCTGGGCAACATCAGCATCTGCATCCCTGCATCCCCCCAGCCCTGTGCTTAGCAAATATCCTCACCATGGTCCCTCCTTCCATGCAGGCTCAGATTTGCACTTTGCTCCCTCTCGCTCACGTCCACATCTGCTTCTCCGAGATGAATGCTCAGGGATTGGCACACAAAGTCTACATATGCTGCTGGCAAGGAATGAGTCTTCCTTCAGTCTTTTGTCTTCTCTCCTGCTGTGTTCTGCAGAGTCCCAGCCTTCACCCCACTCCCGTGCCTTCAGACAGAGCTGGGTGCACTTGTGCCCTGATCTCAGGTATCCGGCTGTGTATCATCGCAGAGTTACATTTAGGGAGTAGTTAGGCTTGAGGACAGATGCTTTTCTTCTTTTCCTGCTTTTTTCCAACACTGTAAAAGAAAAACACACTCATCTTCCAGCATTGGGAGTTCTCTTGACAGCGGAACAGTCTGATGGATGTGCCAGGACATCATTTCATCAGAATCTCAAACCATGAGGTTGGCTACTGCCCTTCATTCTTGTCATTTGAATCCTCTTGATCACATTAAAGTCCTGTAAGAGAGAAGTGCTGCACAACTTGTCAGAGAGGGCTACAGTGCTTCATCCATCCAGTCCTGGGACAGGACAGCTGGATGGGAGCTCTTGGATAGTTCTTTAAAGTGAAACAACAAAGTCTGGTGGTACCTAATCCTCTTCCAGCTTCATTTTCCAAAGGAAGACAAGGACTACTTCTGGTATTCACTGTCTGCAGTTTTCTCCACACAAAAAACAGTCGCGTTTTTCTTTCATTTTGCCAATGGCAAAAGGAATTCGTCTTTCTTACACCTTTTCTCTGATTGTTGGAGGTTTTTCTAACATCTGGAGCAGCAGGCTGGTGGCCAGATTTCTGAAGGTGTTTAAGCATCGACAGATGCACCTGGGTACCTGGAGGGATTTTCCAAAAGCATTTTGCTGTAATTGCTTATGATATTCTTCACTTCCCATCCTGATCTCTTCTGTAGCATCCCTGTTCCTGCCAGCATTGCGTCTCCTACTGCAGACCTGAGCTGGATTTTGCTTCTTTTCTTACTTTTAGTCCCAGAACGCCAGGGAACTCTACAAAGAGAGCAGAAAAATTTGCCGCACATGGTTAGGTTTGGGTAGATTTTAGTGTCCTTATAAATACCAACGGGATGATGAGAGGGTTCACGCTTTCATTTACAGCAGCAGAACTTCAGTACAAGCAGAGTCGTATCATAGATGTGATGTACAGAGAAATCAACTGCCTTCTTCCTTTGAAATGCAAAATATTCCTGTGTTGCAACATGATGGCTGAATATCTTAGTGGATTTTGAGCATTCGTGTGGTTTTTTAATTTGCAGAGAGCTCCTTGTCACATTTGCCCTCTATTCTGGGGGTCATGTTTGTGTTGTTATTAATAACCAGGTAAAAAACTGAGTGAAATTTGCAGGCAGAGCTGCAGAAATTAGCGATCTGAGCTGGTTTCCTCCGCCGGGACAAGCTGCAGGAGCCACCACAGCCCAGGGTTGTTATTCCAGAGAGAAGGGGCTGCAATTTCCATCCTGCAGTGCCATCTATAGAGCAGCGCAGAGCACAGCAAACCACGCTCCAAAAATCACACACAACCCAAAAAAAAAAAAAACCCAAAGGAGGCAGCAGGCTGTGGGAGACCTTCGTGCTGTGAATTAAATTGGCAATTTAGGGGCCGTGGCCCATGTTGTGTTGGACTGGATGGGAGTGGAGGTGTTCTCCTGCCCTCCTGTCTGGCTGACTGTAATTTTTTGTGGGGTTTGCAACACAATTTCATCCCCTTCAAATCAATGCAGAAATGGCCACCTTTCTCGAGGGGACAGCTCAAGATACTCTGAATCAGAGGTGTGAAACCAAAACCCATTTTGACTCTGATGAGCAAAGGGAATTTCTCTTTATTTTTGATTTTTGAACCAGATGTTGCTTTCATGCTCTGAAACCTCTGAAACAGCTGAATGGATTTTCTTCAAACTCCTCACATGAACAAAAATTCACCTTTGGGCTGTGAACAAGCTTAAGAAATTGCACTGTGATGGAGATTATTTTTTTCTTTCCCTCCCCTCTTCCTTTTTTTGATTTTGAAAGTTAAAAGGATCCTAAAATAGAAGCTGAGAATTGGATTAAACATCTCTCTGTTAACTCTTAGCACTGCTCCAAGTCTGCAATTATCATTTCTTAAGGTGCCTGGCTCCCATCCTTCTTAGACTTCCAGCTGCCACCTTTTTTATTAAAATAACTGCTAGAATAATGTTGAGGACCAGCCCATCTCTGGCTCAATGTGAAGAGGGAACTTTGCTGAGAAAACTAAGAGAAAGCCCAGGTTTGACCCAATTTCATGTGCCTCCAAAACTGACCTGTGAAACTGGGGAAGGAAAAGGAGATCGCAGGAGCCCCAGAGGGGGAGAAATCCCACTGAGCTGCTCGTGACTCAGCAGCATCCTTTGGCTGGAGGGGCAGAGTGTGGCAGTGCCAAGTGCTTTGGCCTGGGCCATTTGGTGTTGGAATATAGATCATGAGACCTGCAATGTTAACAGAGCAGAAAAATCACCCAGTTCACTGCCAGGAATGGATAAACACCTCACAGACTTCTTTCCTGACCTAAATCTGGCTAGAAAGGGACGTGAGAAATAAAGGGTGTAGTTATATCTATTCCACGTGTAGTTATCTAAGAAACTTTGTAATACTGTAGAAATCTTAGGTTTGTTCCCATCAGTCTCTGTTTTCCAAGATCAAGTTCAAGAGGAGCTTCCAACAGAAAGGGTCATAAAATTGTAGAATTATTTAGGTTGGAAAAGACCTTTAAGATCTTCAAGTCCAACCATTAATCCAGCACTGCCAAACCCACCACTGAACCACATCCCTAAGTGACACATCTACATGTCTTTCAAATATGTCCCCAATGCCTGATCCCAGCAACAGCCCCATGGGAAAATTCATTAATAGTCTTGGGAAATGCATATCTAGCTTATTACAATCCCTTTCTGTATTGTATGGGAATATCTAGGAGTGTTGGATGCTTGAGGAATGTGTTCATTGACAAAGGATGAGCAAAAATCATCATCTCCTGCTCTCAGCATTAATTTTCAGTGCCCCCCATTTGTGCTGATGAAATGTCTTTCACCAGTAACAGAGCAGACAAAGGCCTGTGTCAGCACGGGAGGAAAGCAGGGTGGAATTTTTGAGTGCCTGAATGAGGGATTTCAGTCACCCAAGAGTGCTGGAGACTGAAGGAGAGCTGTTTGTAACCTCTGGAAAGGATTTGGTGAGAGCAGCCCTTCCCGTGGAGGAGCCGGGCAGGCTCTGAGCAGATGGATGTGTTAGTCAGCTTGGCCACTGGCTGTTTGAACAGAAAATGATGTGCTAAATCAAGCACTGGGAAACAAATTGCACACTCAGCGTGGCTGGAAGGCTAGCCTCTGGCACAGACAGCTGTTCTCAGCAGAGGCACATCCACCTCCAGCAGGACCTGCCACCAGGATCTGCCTTTGGCAGTGCTGGATGGATGGAGCAAAAGCCAGAGTCACAAGGGCAGCTTCAGCACCTGGGTGCTGTGTTTGGTGGCAAAGTGTGTGTGTTTTTCCACTTTTCCCTAAGGAAAGTGCAGCGTGCTGCTGCCGGCTGCAGGCTTGGCTTGGGGTGGAAGCAAAGCAGGAGATTTGCCCAAGGAAGGACTGGAGCTAAGGTGTTCCTGGGGGGATGAGATATGGATTCTGGGAGCAGCATCTCCTGCTCTGGAGCTGAAGGCAGCAAGGGCCAAACCAGAAATTCCCTTTAGCCTCTTAGCTAACAAAATCAGCAGTAACCCCCGCTATTTACACCTACAGTAATTCCTCCCAAAGTTCTTGCAAGCCCGGTTCAATTTTCCTTTTATTCCTGCGTGTGTATCTGCAAATAGCCGATTACTTGTGCTATACCCTGCCAATAAATTGTGTGCTTATTTGTTTCCCTTCCTTGCAGAGTCGGTTTGCATTAAGCACCACTGCAGCGTGCGCAGGGGTTGAGGTAACGCCTCAGTGGCCTCATAAAACAAGTTCTTATTGAGCATGGCCTCTCTTTCTCACAAAATGAGCCCTTGGAAGATGCAAGCAGCTGGAATATGGGTATTTTCATGGCCATAAAAACTTCATCTTACTTTTATTGCTATTGAAAAGCCCTGGATAGGTGCATTTCTC
Source organism: Acanthornis magna (assembly GCA_036785705.1). Classification (NCBI taxonomy): domain Eukaryota; kingdom Metazoa; phylum Chordata; class Aves; order Passeriformes; family Acanthizidae; genus Acanthornis; species Acanthornis magna. The sequence goes on along the minus strand of JAWUZG010000039.1, from coordinate 4,550,971 downwards.
ATCCAGCTGATTAATCTGAGGTTAGAGGCCGCCGCAGCAACAATTACACAGATATGTACCTCTGTGCATTTGGAAGCAGTGTGTCTCAACCTCTTTCCAAAAGAAAATCAAAGGCAAAGTGTTGCCAGCATGGAGACACAAAGAATACCCTCTCTTTTTTATCTGAGACTCCAGCGCAGGCTCGCTACGCCCACTTAAGGCTCCTTTCAGCTCCCAACGTGCCTTCGGGTTGCCTAGCAATCCTAACAATATTTTATGAGGCCTTATTCCAGAGGCACATTTTGCTAATGCTGAATTTTCGATAGAAGCTCTAGGAGAAGCACGGAGGAAGCCTGAGACAGTATCGCTCCAATTTATTACAGCCAGGATGCAAGGGAGGGGAAAATAAAATCCCAAATTATCATGCTGGGCATTTAGCAAATAAGGTCTGGCATCGGAGCCTGTGAGCCACTGCTGCCAGGGGTGGTCCCCGTGCCATGGGCAGCACAAATGTGCATCTGTGGCTGTGCCCAAGCTCCAACCAGGCACATCCCAAAGGGAATGGATGCTGGCAGCCAGCGTGCCTGCTGCAGGCTTCTGAGCAAGCCTCCGATGGGGAGAAATGATGAGGGAAAACAGCTTCTGGGTGAACGGGGCAGAAAGGATTCCGTACAAGCAGCAGTGGTACCACGCTAATGTTGGGTGCCTCCATCGCCCGGGATTGCGCCCCAGGGTGAGTGGGGCTGGGAATTAAATGGGCTGAAGGGACATGGGGCTCGAGGATAGCTTGGAGAACCTGGAGGGAGTTAAGACCCCCTGGCATCCCCCCAATTTCCACTCTTAGCTAGACAGAAGGTAAAGGTACAAAAATCCATAAATCTGTTTCAAGTCACATTCCCTTGGTTTTTCCCTCGCTAGCCTCACATAAGCACATAACCCAGCACAACAAGCCCTTGGGGTTAGAGTCAATGCTAGAATCAACATTTCTGAAGGCTACAAAGTTCCTATTTTTATCTTTTAGTTTGGCTAATGCAAACTTTGCCCATAACCCAAACTTTCTGTAAGTTCCATTTAATGGTTGGAGGTTTTAAATCTTACCTTTAAAAAGGAAAATATCATCCTTAATCTCAGCAAAGATTACTCCATAATAGTGATCTCCTGTTAACATAAACTGAATTCGATTCAACCATTAAGTTCTCACACGATTATTATTTTGTTGATGAAGAATGACCTTTGGTCAAATTCAACAACAGTTTCATTTCTGTAAAACATGTATTTATAAGAAGAAAATCAATAGACATGTTTCCATGTCTTCCTATTTCTCTCCCTCTCTTTTTTTGGAGAGGTTTTAATTTTTTTCAATTTCCAGGGTGTACAGCTGGGTTTTTTTTAAGCAGGTAAACATGTCCTCTCCTGTCTGTAAAGCAAGTTCATCAGCATGAGGGAACTGCTGAGTGAAAAGTGCTCCAAACTGAAGTGAGACACATCTCATTGATTCTTTTCACTGGCCAAGTTGAAGGACAAATAAATTGGATTTTTAAAATCCTTTCACTTTTAATACAGTATGGTATTATTAGTAATGTAAGTAAAATTGTTTATAGCAGATGTTTTTCTGAAGGTGACAGTGTGCCCTGAAAGTGATGGTTTTAAATCCAGGGTTTCCCAGCACTTACAGCAAATGTCCTTATGGCACTAACATACCTAATGAATGCAACCAACCAGAAAGGGGAGCTCAGAACGGGAAAAGTAGAGAGTTTCACTCTTAATCCAGGATTTTACTGGGAACCATCATTAGTGCTGTGAATATAAACAAAGGTTGGGTTCGCTCAGTGCTTTAGAGGTGTCTGCAGAGGAGCAGGGTATTTTTAGGAGAGTCCCTCCTGCAGTATCTGCTCCCTGCTGAGAGGCTCCAGTGATCCCAAAAGATGCTCAGGTCCCACTGAAAGCAATTACGGTTTACAAGTGCCTTTGCTAGTCCCGACTTCAAGGATAACCCATTGACAGCCAAAGCCAAGAATAGATCACAGCAACTCGAATTTCCTCTACTGGGGTGCTACGCAGAGGCTGAAGTCCAGGGCTGTTCCCACAAGGATCCCTGGACACCTTGGTTGTGTCCCTGCAGGGCCACTGAACTCCTCACCTCTGCCCTTGGTCCCTCTTCTCTTACTTGAGAAAAAACAGAGCCACAAGAACACAAGCCACCACATCATTCCTTTAGCTCTAATCCATCCGAGAGAGTATTCATTGTGTGCATGCATCCCTGGGAGAAAAGCTGGATTCAGCTATTTTCCTTATTTTCCTGGCATGGCTTGCCCCGGTGGCCTTCCTCCTATTTGGAAAGGAAATTTTTGGTATCAAGCAGATTAATAGGTGATAGCTGATTAAGAGACAAAAGGAGGCTGTTTATTTGGGGGGGAATTTATTGAAGAAGCACCTGCATGTCACCATTTCCAAAGGCTGGGATAATGCAGAGTCCAGGCTGCTGGGTCATGGCATAGAGGTGACGTCGCAAAGAGGCCATTTACGCACACAACATGCTGGGTTTGGAACCAATTCCAGACTGTCCTGGCCTTCCCTGTGTGGTTTACACCTGTGAAAATAAAAGAAGGATGTTAGGATCAGGCGTGACCACTGTGGTTTTGGCAGCATGTTACACTGGCTGCATCTCGCGAGAGATACATCATTACAGATGTGGATTATGATATAAGACTTGGGTCAGTAAACACACATATGCTGCGCTTTTTGTTTAAACATTTCGTAAAAAATGCAGGGTAAATTCTGTAGCTTTTCTGTCTCCTCTTGCTTCTTGGGCAGATTGTAAAGTAAGATATTTAAGATCAGTTGCTTCCAACCCTTCAGACAATGGCACAGAGCTTGTTTTCAACAGCAACAGGCACTATATGCTGCAGTGGCTCATAAAAGTCCAAAACCATATTCCTTTTGGGCTGAAGTACTTCATGTTTGGTATCAGATTTTATACTTAGCGGTTCAGTTGTTTTCAGCTGTTGAAAAGTATGTGCTTTTTTCCTCTGTTCACATCTATGGATGGTGAGAAAATGAGATAATTCAGAAAGAACTAAAGCAAATAATTCAGACCTGGCTTGTGTTGTGCATTTCACCCAAGTCCAAGTTTCAAGCCAAAATGAAAGTTAAGTTAGCTAAGCAGATTTAAAGCTCAAAGCACACAGACCAGTGTAAATTGTATGAATTATTTTAACTACAACCCATGAAATGGTACTGCCCTTGTAAAAGTATCTTGACAACAAATAGTCTTGTTCAAGGCCTTCAGAAGTGGGGTATCATACATCAGACAGGCGCTGGCTTGGATTCTACAAAAGCAACAGCATTTCTGCATGGGGAATGAGCAGATCATATAATATCTTAGGGAATGGCAGAGTCTGGGCATCAGATGTTCCTAGGTCCTTACTGTATTTCAGAGAGCTTGCTGTGAAAATATATTCTTGATAAGTGTGATTCAAAAAAAAATCTCTCTGAAGCCTAAATAAACTGTGATAGAAACATTTCGAGCATGCTGGAGTTTACAGTAAACAGGATCACAGCTGATTTAAAAATGAAAAAAATTTCATTACTGTAGAAAGCACAATCTCTTCAGGCTGTGCTGCTCTTGGGAGGGAGCTAACAGACACAGCATCTCATTTAGCCCTATCTCTGCAGGCACCAAGGCTGGTGCTCAGCACCCAGCACAGGGCACACAGCACCTCGCAGGAGGCAGCCCTGCTGAGCAGGGTTTAAGTGCTGCCCCCTTGCATTAGGTCCCAATGTTTGCCTGCCTTTTTCTCTCTGATCCTGCTCCCTTCAGCCTAGCAGCCTATCAGCATTAGGAAAAAAAATTGGGGGTTTGTATCCTTTGTGAGCTTTCGGGACTGTGAGTGCTCCCACCATATTCCTGACTCACTAGCGTTGTTTTCTTCAACCTTCTGAAGAAGAAAGAATTCCTCTATCAGTGGATTGCCTCCTCCACAGGCCAAGCCTTTCTTATCAGCCCATTTGGATTAAAACCTGGCTCAGAGCTGCTGTGAAAGATTTGTAAAGTTGTTCTGACCAAAGAGAGGTATTTATGGGTGTCACAGATGGGATTAGGGTGCTGCTGTGCTCCCTCAGTGCCAGGTCACATCCTCAGTGCCATTGAGAGCCTTGCATATGTTCTCCCAGTCAGAGATCCATGCCATGGATGCAGTTTTGGCAGGCAGGGACATTTATATGCTTGTTCCAGATCAGGCATGAGGGCAATCCCTGAGAGACATAAGGATCGATCTTAAAAGCACAGATCCTGCAACAGAATTGAGAAAACAGGTAGAAATCCCATGGGAGGCTGAGTTAGACACCATGCAAGTGTGTGTGTCTGTCAGACAGGTACTATGATGTGCCTGAATATATTTCAAAACAATGAACTTTATTTCTTGCAGCTGCTTGGTTAAGAAGAAAATCCTGCCAGATATGTATAAGTGCAAACCCCTTTTTGTTCCTGTGTCACATCAGGGTGATTTCCCTGAGACACAAAGCAGAATTAAAACCCACCCAGCTGGAGAGAGAAGTGAGGCTGCTCCCGAGCACAGCTGTGCTGGGGAAAGCAGCTCCACAGATACAGGGCACATCGCTCATCACTTACGCTGCTTCAAATCAGTTTGGACAAAAACCACATCAGCGTTTAGAACCTACTTGACGGCTGAGGGAAGGGGAAGGAAAAAGTGTTGCGGAGAGATGGGCTGGAATTTGAGGGAACACCGCCCTCTTCTTTTGTATTTTATCAAAGTGTTTGTGTGATGCAGGTGCTGAAGTCTCTGCTTGCTTGCTAATGATGCACACTTACATCAGTGGAAGCCTTATTAACCCCATTAGATTGACACCATGCTCGGGAGAAATGCTGGACTGGCCTGGCACAAAGACAGCAGACTCTCTTTTCCTTAGAGTAATTGCTTTCCTTCACTGTTCTCCTCCTCCTTCCCAGGTCAGGGCTGTGCACATTAGGCTGCCTTTCATTGTGAGCATCAATGTGTTGTGTGGCTGCTGGGTAAACACATCAAGTGGCTCACGCCCCGTGCACAGCTCTCATCATTCCTTTCTGTCGAAGCTGCTTTTCAATGATGCTTTGGTCTGGGGGTAGAACAGATTTCCTGCAGTGTTGAAACTGGGCAGATTCTTTGCTGAATTGGGGCTTGATAAATATGTATTCAGTCTCACGCATCAGAACAGTGAGCAACAGCCATATAGAAATGCTATAGAAACGCAGCATTTCGCTTCTAGAAACTCAGTGTTCCTTAGCAGATGCCATCCAGCAGATAAATGCAAAAACATGCCCTTTTATCACTGTTTTTGCAAGATTTGTGTTTGCCCAATGCGGTGGTATCTGGGTGACCATAACAACCCATTACATTCATTTACCCACAACTGATAGCATGAAACAGATTCTTGCTGTATTGAGACAGTCAGCGATGACACACAGCCAAACAAATATTTGACAAAGGACAGTTGGGTTTCACACCGCTCTCTGAGTAACCCTGACTCCATCCCAGCTATTTTCTGCTCCCACAGCTGCTTTGTTTGAATGTTTGATTTCTCCTCCGAATTCAGGTTGTCCTGTTGCACAGAGAGGTGAGGCACGGCAGCATCTCGAAACGGCTGAAGGCATCTCTACAAAGTGCCAGGAGGGATTATTCTGGCATGTGCTTGTGTTGGTGTCACACCATGGTAAGTGCCTGAGCATGGTTCTGGCTGGAGCACGACAGTTCGGGTGACCAGGGACGGCGAAGGTGCCATTCCCCCATCCACATCTCAGGTGACACAAGGACTGCGCTTGGCTCCCTACAGCCCTTGAAACCTGGCTGGCATCTCCTGGACATCCAAATATTTTGGTAGGCAACTCATAGAGTCAGGAAGTTTGGCCACATTTGCTGACACATCTATCTAAAACCCTGCAGAGGAAAAGGAACCACAAAGGAAAAGTCAGTCCAGCCATGGAGGATGAGATACATTTAATTCAAACAATCTTGAGTGCGTTTACATCAGGCATTTACACCGGGACAGCCAGCTTGACTTTAAGCAGGATTAGCTGACTGGAGGAGCACAAAGCATTGCGGTGGCTGAAGGGGCCTTGGTTTGATGCTGTTGCAGGGCAGATTAGAGCTGAGCAGAGCGTTGGAGGCTGCGAGCAGAGCCCTCTGTTAGAAGCTTAGGGGAAGGATGCCGCAGGCAGACGGGCTGCCGAGACACGGTGCTAAGCACAACCCAGCAGGCAGCTCAGAGGAATCCTGTTTCTGTACACCACTTGATCACATTGTGCATGAAGCTGGGGTTTATCTCAGCAGTGGTGCTGGCTTAAGGATGGCTGAAATGTGCTTAAGTAAAAGGAAAAGACCTGTTAGAAAAAAATCTCATCAATTGGTGTGGCAGGAGTGTCCCAGTGGCTGCAGAATGACCATGGCCCATGTGGACATGCTCACTGACATCACCAGCTCCCCAGCCCTGGAGCAGTTGGGAAGCCTTTGAGCAGGGCAAGGATCTTCGCAGCCAGCCTCACGTGTCAGCCCTGGGGTTATTCTCTGACTGGAGCTGCAGAAATCCGTAGCCTGTATCCAGTGTGGGAGCAGTAGCAGGACCCAGCCCTGCAGTGACACGTCTCTTGGCTCACATCAGACAGCCACATGGGTTCAAGGGCTTGCCTGCACCTCCTGTGTTTGGAACCAGGGCCCCGCTCCTGCCCATGTGGGGTTGGCTCCTGCCCTGACCCAGCCTGCCCATGATGTGTTTTCCCAAGCAGCCCTAGAAACAGTTACTGACAACATTTGCTAACAGCCTCACCCTATTTCTGGTCCTTTCAGGGCCCTCCTGGTCAAATGACACAATTTGGGATTTTTGAAAAGCTTTAGACATGAACTAAAATCTCTGGTGCTGCTCTTTTTTTTTCTTTTTTTTTCTGACAGGTCAGGCTGCTCTGATACAAGGTCTCACCCTGCCTGCCACCACTCACCTGCCACCCAGCTTGGGTCCATTTTTAAGCCCAGGTAACAGCACACTCATCCAGGTGTGACTAAAGACTTGAGCTAGCTCTCCTGTCAGCCAGCATGTGGCTCTGGCTCTACCTGATGGCCACATTTTGCATTCTGGGCACAAGCATTTAATGATGCTGAGCAGTCTGGGGCAGGAAGGGAGCTCAGGCAGGCACCTCAGACCTCAGCTCAGACCAGTTCCCTCCTCCCCATGCACCCCCTGGGGATGCCTTCCCTCGTCTCCTGCAACCTTTTTCTGTGCCCAGCTCAGCTCAGTCTTGCTGCAGAGCTGACACTGGTGCAGAGGAGGTGGGATTGGTGTTTTGTTAGATGGCACTTTTCTCTCTTCCTCCCGGTTGGTATTGAACTGCAGAGGCAAAGAGCACTTGCTGAAGACGGTGTCTCGGGTGAGATGTCTAACGCAGGTCCCGACTGCTCAGCAGTCATTAAACATCTCAGGGAAGATGTTCCAGGAAGAGGGATGTTAACCTTGTGGTCCTGGACCGATTCCAGCTCATTTAATTACAGTTTTCATCGCTGAAATTTGCTCTGCACTTTTGACCAGTTAAGGGATTTTTCTCCATCTCCTCAAAGCTGTTGAGCAGCCTTGCTACAAGCTGACACATTCCCCACACAAGCTGAAGCAATACAAAACTACAGCTGCTCCCTCCCCCAAGATTCTCAGATTCATTGTATTTTCTGATTACTTAACAATTCAGGATCCTGCAAAGTATCACCAGCTCATTTCATTTGTTTAATCTGGATATATGTATATATGGATATGTATGTATAGCACAGACTATACATGAGCCAACTATATGCTGTTGTGGCAAAGAACATGACCTTTATCATTAATATATATACAGATAGAAATATAATATGTAATCACACAGAAATATAGCAAGTAATTTGAAGAAATACTGTAATGCAAGCTAAACAATCTACACAGTCCCTTATGAGAAACTGTATGAGTATAAAGCTATATAAAAAGGCTACATGATTATAAATGTTCATATATGAGTGTGTATGTGCATATATATATAAATATATAGATACACTCCATAAAAGTGCATTAAGGTGTTTTAAAGCTCACACCTTTGTGTATGTGGGATGAATCTGCCCCTTCAGCAAGCCTCGGCAAACAGTCCAGGGCTATTAAGGAAGTATTTAAGGCCAGGTTGGACAGGGCATGGAGCACCCTGGTCTAGTGGAAGGTGTCCTTAGCCATGGCACAGGTATGGAAGTGGCTGAGTTTTAGTGTCTCTTCCAAGCCAAAATTCTATGATTCCATGGAAAGGCAGTGAAAGGCCACTGAACCCAGCTCATGACAGAGACCAGACCCCAGCCAGAGGATGGATTTGTCCCTGCCCCACGGAAAGCCTGGAGCAGGTTGGTTTGGGTTTGGGATGTCTTTCCAGCACAGGGAGCTCTTTCTGAGGTGATAAACACTGGGACTCTTTTAGGAACTGCAGTGATAGGACAAGGAGTAATGGGTACAAATTGAAAGAGGGAAAATTTATGTGAAATTTTGGGAAGAAATTCTTCTCTGTGAGGGTGGGGAGGCCCTGGCACAGGGTGCCCAGAGAAGGTGTGGCTGCCACATCCGTGGAAGTGTCCAAGGCCAGGCTGGACAGGGCTTGGAGCAGCCTGGGATAGTGGAAGGTGTCCCTGCCCATGGCAGGGGTGGGACTGGGTGATCTTCAAGTCCCTTCCAACCCAAACTAGTCTGTGATTCCATGGCGAGGCAGCAAAAGGCCCCTGAACCGAGCCCATGTCAGTGACCAGAACCGGGCCGTGGGGTGGAGCTGCCCCGGGCCCGGAGCCGATCGATTTGCGGGGTGCTGTTGGTGCGGCGATGCGGCCCCGGGCCCGGAGCCGATCGATTTGCGGGGTGCTGTTGGTGCGGCGATGCGGCCCCGGGCCCGGAGCCGATCGATTTGCGGGGTGCTGTTGGTGCGGCGATGCGGCCCCGGGCCGGCCCGGAGCGGTTTAACCGCCGGGAGCCGCGGGCCGGGGCCGCTCCCTCACACCTGCCCGCGCCGCTCCGCTCCCCTGCGCTGCCCGCCCTGGCCCGCAGGCGGCGCCGCGCGGCCGCCGTTGCCGCCCCCGCCCCGCGCCCCGGACCGCGGCGGGGCGGCCGCGCCCGGCGGAGCTGCCGGGGGAGGCGGCGGCCGGCGCGGCTCCCGCCCCGCCCCGCGTGCCCGCCATCCCCGCCCCGCCGGCCCCGCCCCGGAGGCCGGCACGCTGGCTCGCTCGCTGCCGGGGAACATGGCCGAAGTCGGGGAGGACAGTAGCGGGGCGCGGGCTCTGCTGGCGCTGCGCTCGGCGCCCTGCAGCCCCGCCGCCGCGCCCCCTCCCGGGCCGCCGCCCCCGGCCGCGCCGCCCGCCGCCTGCGCCGGGCCGGTGCTGGCGCGGCTGCAGGGCCGCGAGTTCGAGTTCCTCATGCGGCAGCCGGCCGTCACCATAGGCCGCAACTCCTCGCAGGGCTCGGTGGACGTCAACATGGGGCACTCCAGCTTCATCTCGCGGCGGCACCTGCAGCTCAGCTTCCAGGAGCCGCACTTCTACCTGCGCTGCCTCGGCAAGAACGGCGTCTTCGTGGACGGCGCCTTCCAGCGCCGCGGCGGCCCGGCCCTGCAGCTCCCGCCGCAGTGAGTGCCGGGGGCCGGGGGCGGCGGGGCCGGGCCCGCTCCACAGGGCAGGAACGGCCCCAGGGGGCCGAGAGGGACCCTCTGTCCCGGGGAGGGGACGTGGGGCTGGGCGGAGCGGGAGCTCCTTCGAGGAGGGCACGGTGAGAGGTCGCTCGCCCCACCGGGCAGACGGTGAGGTGCCTGTGTCTCGTGCAGGGGACGTGGGTCTGCCCGGGGAAGGGCCTGAGGTGACGGTGGGGGGCCGAAGCTGGTGAAGGAAACAGGGATCAAGGATCTCCCTGCCCACCAAGGGTCTGAGGGGTCTTCTTCTGCCTCTGAAGCAGGTGGAGGGCTTGAGATAGCGGTGAGGGGTCACGGCTGGTAAGAGGGCTGCAAGTGTTCCCCCTGGTCACAGAGTGGACAGTGAGGGTCCCCTCTCTTGAAGTTGGTCGCAGTGAGTGAGGGACACTCATCTGGTGGGGCGCCTGAGGTGGCAGTGAGGGACGTGTGCCTGGTGACGAGCTCAGCATCAACAAGGAACATCCTCGCCTACCTGGCCTTGCTGCCGTCCACGGCTGAGAAAGGGGATGATGTTCACTGGAACTGGGGCTGCTCCCTCTGAGGAAACCATGTCTTGAGCCTCTTGCTGTCGGGTGTTCCCCATGGTCATCATCCTGCATGCCTGCCTGCAGCCAGACTCGTGTTCAACTGGTGGCCCTTAAGGGTTTCATAAAGACAGAGAAGAAAGAAGGACTCTCAGTGGGCTAAAACTTGCTACACCCAGGGCTTGTCTTCCTTGGAGAAGATCTAGTGGAAAAAGTTGGAAACTGCTTTGCCAGAGTGCTTACTTAAGGGTTGGCAACTTAGGTGGTGTTCCTGGTGTCTCTCTAGAGCAACAAAAAAAAAGAATGAGTCAGTTCAGGCTGGAAGTGATGCTGCTCACCAGGACAGCAGGTGCCCAAGGTGTCTTTGCTTCCTTGAGGGAGGGGAGCAGGGTGCTAGCAGGGAGGTGGTTGTCTGTGCTCTGTTAAACTCTCTTGCAGAAAGAACAACAGGGTTGATGTTTATCTCTTTCTTCCTCTGAAAACATTGTTTATGGTTGCTGAGCACTGTCCAGTGACTGCAGTGCTTCACCCCAGGGCAGCAGAGTGGTAGTGGTGGGTGATGTAATTCCTCTGTGCATCTCCTCAAGTCGTACCAGACACACTGTGCCTAATGCCATCTCTGAGTGGGAACGTGCTGTAGAGGCAGGAGACTGGGGGTTTGTTGTTTATATAAAACATCTGTTTTCATCTGTCACGTTTTGGCTTTGGTACTGTTTACCTCCAGCACCAGGGTCCTGGAGTTATCCCTCTCTCGCCAGCCTGTGGCTCAGGGGAGGGTTTTTTAATTACTCATTTCCTCTGCAGGCTGCTTCATTTTGTACTTTGTAATTTACTTATAGCTCCCTAGCTGCTCACTCTCTGAGGCGTTTTGGTTTGTAACGTGTTTCATTTTCTGAAAGAGATGTCCTTTAGTGTCTGTTTAATTAATCTGGCTTTGTAAAACAAGACTACCCAAAGCCCTGGGCACTTCTGTTGTCATTCCCTCTGGCTCTGGTATCTGTGCAAGCTCTCTCCTCCCTGTCATTCTGTTTCTTCACTTGGTTAATCATAAGCATTGTGATAGAAAACTATGTCAAGCAGCAGCTCTTGGGTTATTCCTCTCCCTTTTGCTCCGGACTCTTGGAGTGTGAATGGCAACTTTCCTTCTGCATCGCTTCAAAGGGAGGAGTTTAATGTACACTTATGAACTCTACACAATAAGGCATCCTCTTAGCTTGGCTGCTGTTTGAGCTACATAAATAAACTTGGTGCTCCTCCCTTTCTGACTTCCAGAGTAGGAAAATGTTTTGCATCAATCTAAAGGAATTTGCCCCCTTGCTTCTAACAGGTAAACAACTCCTTACTGACCAGTCAAGGGTTTGTAACCCAGACCAGGAAAAAGAAAATCCTGTTGAAGCTTGGTGTACACAGTCTTGATGGAGGCTTGAAACTGTCTGCTGTTATCTCCACTCTTGAAAAATCAGACAATTCCCTCCCAGTCACCCTCTCCACACACACACACATACACACACACACGAAAATCTCCTCTTCACAGTAAACATAAAGTGCCATTTCTTTAATGTAGAGAAGCTTGTCTGCTCACTGCCAGCTGATGTTGTCAGAAGGAGGACAAAATGAGGACAGGTTGTAGTACACAGACGATACAGTACCATCCACGATGTTTTCTGCATGTTATGGTAACACTCCTGCCCTGTTTGATACAGCCACACCTTCTCAGTGTACCAGCAGAATGTGCAGTTTATGTTAAATTTCAGGAATTAATGGCCATTCATTTCAGTGTTTAAGAGGGAGGTCCTTGTGGTTTGGGGAGCTCTTGCTGGTAATATTCTAAGAACCAGTTGTTTGAATGGTTGTCCTCCCTTTTTTCCCCCCCACACCTGGAAGGATGGCAGAAATGTGCAAAGTGCTATTTTTTTTGGACCACTGCAGTCACTGCTGCTGTTACATTACAAGCAAAGGAAATGCTTCTGCATCATGAGATCATGAATGCAAGCAGAGGGTTCCAGGAAAAAGTGTCTTTCAGTTGTAGTTCGTACTATTGGTTAAAAAATAGATTCTGAGCTCATAGATTCTGTTTCTGAAGTTCCTTCTCACTTCACTATTTCTGTATAAAACTTCTCTTTTCTAAGTTTTCGAAATTTAGAATTAATTATTCCTGAAACGTACGGAGAATCTTGTCAGGAGGGGTGGGGAAGGGAGGAAAGAGAGGGAGTTTAAGCCCTGTCTTGAAGGCTGTAGGTACCTCCTGTCTCAACAGCCCTACTCAAAATCAAGGGTCTTTGAAAAGCTTTGTATCACTTTCTGCATCAACATGGGGTGTGGATTATCTGCTGTACCCAGGATTTTACTGCTGGGCAGGAGTATCGTATTCCACAGCTGTGTTGTTATGGGAGCTTGTATTTCACAGATGTGATGACATAACTATACAGGATAATTAAACAATAATAACCAACAAAGAGGACATTTCCTAGAGGTTAATGACAGCTAGGAACAAAGTGGGTGGAAGAGTGGCGGGCCTATGGTACAGCTGAAGATCCTTAATCAGTTTAATTAATAAGTGCCACACTACAGCAGACGTTACAACTATAAATCAAGATGCAATGATGGAAGTACTTACATCAAAAATAAGTGCTTCAAATCAAATTAAGGATTGCTAGAAACTCTTTTTATAGCTTGTGATGTCTTTTTGGTTGTGCTGGTGGGAGCTGGAAATCTGTAGATAAATATCTGGGTATTTTTCTATAAGAAAGAGAGGAACTCAAAACTACCGGGAGAATATGCACTAGATTTTAAAAACTATTGATACCAGCAAAAGTGTAAGATAGAGCAGGAACCATTAACTGGAGTACTGTTTCCTATTGAAGACAGTAATTTCTTCAAATTTATAGTGTAATCAGGTGTTTACAGGATGAGGTTAATGATGAGTTATTAACTTTTCCTTTGTTGTCGTCAAAATTGAATAAGTTTTTTAAATAATTGGCAATAACAAGTTAGACACTTCCAGTAACTAAAATAAACATTTGTTTAGTTATTTATTTATTTTGTTCCCCAGAACAAAAGGAACTGTAACAGTTGAAAGTTAAACTTGCTAACCTGAATTTTAAGTAGCTATGAGTCAGGTCTTCAAATGCTCCTAAATACAAAAGTTCTGTTGACTAAAACCTGCAAATGTTGCTTGAGCATAGCCTGATAATAGCACTTGAGCTTTTTGAACTGTGAGCTCAATAGATTGGAAAATGATGCTTGTCTGGGAGTGTTTCATGGGATATTTGCTTATTGCTTCTGTGACCATTTAGAATTTTTGCAGTAGTGTAATTAATGGAGCCTGAAGTTGGTGTTTTTCAGTGTAAATGGATTCTTTCAGTATGAGGTTTCTAAGCATAAAAACAAGTTTTTAAACCTGTAGTTCTTTTAGCATTTAGAAAATAAATGGAGGGGCTTTTTAGTTTGAGGATAAATACAAGGGAAGTAAATATATGGATGTATGAAATCAAATTAAAACATAGAGTTAAAATAAAAAAAATATTATGTATATAAGCCCCATTATAAATTGAAAACTTACCATGCATGTCAAGTTTTATTAAAAGCATGCTGCTTTATTTATAATGGGATTTTTCTAGGTGCTCAATAAACTTGACAAAAATAAATAGTCCAATACTCCGACCACACACCAAGGTGCTGATCCTGCAGAATTTTACACATGCATTAATCTTTCCATATTGTGAGTACACAAGTTCCCTTCAGTGTTTGGGTAGTGGGGGTGTCTCAGCACCTGGGGTTTAGGAACCAGAAAATGGAGAGTTACATCCAGTTTCTGAGGGACATGGTTGTACAGTCCGCTAGCCAGAAACCCGAGGCACTAATTCAGGTTTAAAAAAATGCCATCTCCTAGAAAAATGGAGATGTGCACAATGCGCTGCAGTGTTTTGGTGACCTCACCAACCACTCGAGCTCCATTCTTGTGGTTGGAGCGATGCCATCACGGTGGGTACGAGGGAGGGTGTCCTTACATCTGGGGGAGCTGTACACCCTGTGTACACACACTAAAGAAATGCTTTGACCACATATACACAACTGCAGAACTAGTTGTTTCTGAAATGCTGCATATGTATGTTGTCTCTGGTAACTCCTCAGGTAGTTTTGCTTCTCAAATATTGCATTATCTGCATTTGCAACTATTTTTTTTGTTCTTTGTTTGAAATATGTTTGCTGTGCTACAACTTGTGGATGGTGGTTTTACTCTTGCTAGAAACTCTTTAAAGATTTGCTTTTTAGTGCTTCGTCTTGTATTTTTCATGCTCTTACTTAATTTCAAAGACTGAGAACAGGTTTTTTTGTTGCACAGCAAGATGTGATAAAGGATTACTTGATTTTAATTATGGAATTCATGTCAAGTAATAATTTTTGGCTAAGCAGCTCAATTTGTCATGAGTTATATTAAACGTTTAAAGAAAAGTTTCTCTCATGTGAAACTGCTGCTCAATTTGTTGATTCAAAAATAGCTGTGCTGTAAGTCAAGTTGTGAATATAAACTAAGGTTATGCAAAATTCAGTGTATGTCCTCATGGATTCTTTTAAACCAGGCTTGGTTCAGCTTAGCTGATGTGTTGATTATGAAAAGACTAATCTAACAAGAAAATGCCACACTTGCCTTGTACAGTTTTGTGTGAAGTCTCAGCTATAAAGTCATAAATGTGGATTCAAGTTGTGCTGGTGTAACTTCTTTGTGCTGGCAAACTCTTAATCATGGTGTGTATCCTTAGGTGACTGTGGGATCCTTCCTGTGGCTACTGTTGTGTTTTCGTATAAATCCAGAGGATGAATGAGCATGAAAGTTTTTGCTTTTATGAAAATGGGGAATAAAAATGATGAAATCTGTAGTAATTCAGCTCTCAGTTATTTTGGTGCCAGCTGTGTGAGCGTACTCACTGTAGAGCATCTGTCCTTGTAACAAATCAAAATAATGCTGTTTGCTTTTTTTTTTTACCCTCCCTCTCCAGAAAACGTGATAGGCAGCCTTGCACTGAATAACTGAAAGCATAAATGACAACCAGATTAATGTGCTTGTTGTCTTTGTAAGCAAGCTCCCAGTAACTGCTCCGCTGGCCATTTGGCATCAGAGCTGTTCTGTGGGACGCCAAATTCTCTCGCTCAGTGTTGCAGTTTCCTGGAGGAGTAGATGTGGCAACAGGATGTTGGTAGAGAACAGGAAACTACTTGAATTTGCCACTTATGCCATGCAAATAAAGGCTTATTGCTGGCCGAGGTGTGGTATTTAGTGTCTGTTACTGAGAGGAGTTGGTGTGGTGATGGCAGAGTGCGGAGCCAGCGAGTGTCTGGGGCTGCTCTGTGACAGTGTGGGGTGACAGAGGGGACAGGCTGGTGAGGTGCTTGTTAAAGCACTCCAAGAGCTGACAGTTTGCTCCAGCTGGCTTTGCTGTTCCGGGGGGTCTCTGCTAGCACTCGGCTCCATATCAGCTCCTCTGGCATGTGGTGATTTACTCTGAGCTCCTTCTGGGTCGGAGTGTCTGAGCAGTGTCTGGGTGTTCTGCCATCAGAGCCAAGGGGCTCCATAACCAGAAATGCTCCACCTCACTGCTGGTTAGATGTGGATGACACAGCTTTCCTTTCCACTCCAAGTGGAAATGTGGTTTAAAAAAGAAAAATCATGTGCTTTTGACCTGATGATGTTAATGAAAAGGGAGAAAAATTCTCATTTGCTTTTAGTGCAGATTCTTTCCTTTTCCTTAATAGCCGTCCAGAGCACAGAGGCTTCTCTCACATGTAGCCATGCCCAACACCAGCTTTGTTTTATTATCTTTGGTTCAGTCCCTGTGCATCCCAGAGTTTCTTGAGGCTACATAGTCATGACTAGGATATCCACTTTAAGGAAAGAAAAGCATGGAAGTGAAATGTGCTGTAAAGCTTAGTCCACAGTGTATTGGGCGGTGAAGGTCTTTGTTCTATTACAGTTCGTATGTTTTGCAGCAAATGCATAAGAAGTCCCCTGAGTTTCTGCAGTGTTTTCTGACAGGTAAACTTAGGTTAAAATGTTGTTTTATGCATCTGAAATGGCTGATGGGCCCTGATGAAACAGACTGCCAGACTAAACCACGGAAAACATGGAACTGAATGTCTGGATGTTATTTTGCAGTGAATTTTTTTTCTTTTTTTTTTGACAAATCTGTAAGCTGAAAAAGCTGAAGCTTTTTTTTTTTGTCTCCTGACTGTGGGCTATGGAAAGACATCTTGATGTACTTCCAGACATGGTTAATCGACTAATTGTGAGTACAAATTATTGTCTGGTTTTAATGCATTCACTTCAGTCAATAATTCAGTATTAATCACTGAACAGTTTTTTCAAGTATTTATAAGTCTCCCTATTTCAGTTGACTGCAGACTCCTCATAAAAGCAGATTGATGAGATGCTTATAGAGCAGATGAATTTCTCCCTTAAGTAAATGTGAGTGAAAATTTCCATCCAATTGTGTATTCTTTGTTTTCATAGTGCAAATACAATTCTACTAATGTCTATTCATTCTTGTCCACAAATGTTTTTTGCTAGTAATTCACATCTTTGGTTTGTTCAGAACAGCTCAGTAAATGCATGTGTGCATTCCTTCTCCGTGACACTTAATTTTTATGAAATACATATTTTATTGGACAGTAAAACATTTAAGTATCTTAATGGCCTAATTAATACTCTGTATCCACTTCTGTCATGTGTATTTTGCTCTTCGTTATCCTTCTGCTCCTTTTTTCATGTCCTCGTGCATTTTTTATCATAAAAATTTCAAGCAGTCTTGAGAGAGCAGTCTATTACAAGGCTGTTCTTTGAATATTCAGCAACTCTAAGATTTGATTGATAGTCCCTTCCCTCCCATCCTGTCTATTTTTAGTAATTTAAAAGCAAGTTTAATTTCTTGGGTTGTCGTTTGTTGTGTATGCGCAATTTACTTTGGTGGTTTTCCTCCCTCCTTTAAATGTGCCAGATATGTAATTTTCGTGTTCTTTGAGGACATCTTGACAGTTGGGGAGAAATAATGTAGAAGTTAATTGGGAGCTCTGCCTTAGCTGAAGGAGCAAAGATGGACAATCTTTGTCTGATTCTGTTAATATATGCTGTGTGATTAGGATAGGAGGAGAAGTGGAAGGAAGCTTTAAGCACATTGTTACCACTTATTATCCTGCGCCAAGAATCTTCTAGCATAAGAACCCGCTTTCATGTACAAGTAAAATCCACTCCATCTTTTAGAAAAGAATGAAGAGACAAAAAGCCTTGCAGAGGTGGTGTAAGCACTGTGGAAAAGGACGTCCCTCCCTTTCTCTCTGAAATACAACATTGGAGCTGTACCCCTTTTTACTGCTTCATGCCACTTCAAGGAGAGCCTTGAGAAATCTTCCCACACAAACTCTTTTAATCTTCTATCTCCCTTTAGGCCACATGCAGAAGCCACCAACAGTTTGTCTAAGCAGGACTGGACTCCCTGCAGAGCCAGTTTGTGCACTTGCTAAAGGAATTGTTCTTGAGCAACTTCAGGCCTTTCCTCTCTCGAGGGCATAAGAACTCTGGACTCTTACACATTCGGAATCCTGATTGCGTGGGAGGAGAAAAGGACTAGACACAGAAAGCAAATTTTGTTTCTACCTGATGGGTAGACCAAAAATGATTTTGCTTTTCATATTCAGTTTGAGGCGTAGCCCAAACCAGTAAGGGTAGGCTCTTGGTGTGGGAGATGTGCCAACTGCTATTTATTTATTGATCTTGTTCTTTTTTTAATTGTCTCATGGCTGGCGTAACGTGGTGCCGGTGGCTGCCTGCCCACCGTGCGTAAAGGGGTGTTGACTGTCAACAAGCCTGGCAATTGGGTGGCTTTGCCTCCTTCTGCCTTGGCTATTCAGCTGGATAATTACTATAGCTCTTCTTTTCCCATGTCTCCCTCAGACACTGTCTAATGAGACAAGATAATGAAACTGTTTTAGTCCTGGGAAGACCTGCAAAGGAATTCAAAGGCTGGCACATGCTTTGCTGCTAATGCCTTTATGGAATATTAAGGCAAGCACTGAAGTTTTCTTCAGGCGTAGGAATTCTTGCGAGAAAATTCCTGATTGTTAGTGGTTCAATAAAAGGATTGCTATCATTTTTGTGTGTGTATTTTGTGTAAACAAGGCATATGCAAACTGGCTGTTGAAAATAGGCACAATCAAGTAGTTTAGACTTGCACATCATCTGTTTACAATTGTGTGTCCCAGAGCGATGCTCACTGCAAACAGCCACGGGATGAAGTTGGGAAACAAGTTTGTTTTGGTGGATATTGATTCTGAATCTGAGGTCTCTTGTTAGCAAGTGGGTGCATCCTCTTCTCCAAGAGGCTACAGTGTCTTCTCAATTTCCTCCTGCTTTGTTCTCCATTGCAAAAATGAGAATTCCTATTAAAAAAACCTGTAGCAGAGAAGGCCAGAATTCTGTTCCCCAAAAAGCTGATACTGCAAACTATGAATTTCATATAAATCTTCCAGGTAATGTACATCCATTAAAGTAAAATGTTTCCCTAATTCTGTATATTCTACTGAAGCAAAGGAAAGGGAGCATTAAACTATGCCAGCAATATGACAAGGTAGCTCTCTGAAATTTTCCTGATTTAAAAATAATGAAACCGCTGTGGTGACAACTTCCACATGTGCTGCATTTTGCAAGAGTCATTGTCACTTCAGTTGGTTAAACTACTTTCAAGGATTAAACCCCTCAGTACAGTTGTATATATTGGCAGGATTTAAAATACCTTAGTAACCTTGTGATTGTTTTATATTGTTTGCAGTCTTAACCATGTCCTGCAAGGTGGTCTTTCACAAACCAATTCAGTACATTATCATATGAATCATAGTAAAATTACTCTCTTTTTTAGCAGGAGGGAAGGTCGTGCCTGGGATTCTCTTTTAACCTTTATTTTCAATGTCAGTACTTGGAAGGATACAGGTGGATGTCACTTTGTAGAGACTTGTGTAAGAGGCTCTGTGTTGAACCAAATGTTTATTTGGCTCTGACTCTAGAAGTTGTCAGCTTTTAAAACATTTAAACTACCCTCAGAGCTGTTTTAAAACAGTAATCCTGGCTTCCTCTACTGGGTATTGAATGGATTGTGAAATGTCTTCAGAGGGAGTGGAACGGACTTGTGTGAACATTTTGCAAAGTCTTAACTCCATATGGATAGTTTTTTATAATGTACATAAATAGTACATTAGCTTTTCCAAATCACTTTCTAAATGAACTGAACCAGCCTCAAAGGGAAATACATCATAGTCATGCTCTGTGTGTTAGAGCCCTCTTAGAGAGTCTGATTGAATTCAAAGGTTAGTACCATCCCACACAGAGGCTTTTTCTGGCATATATATGTGGAAATTAGGATTTTTTTCCTGAGCTTTACTGAGGTGATTTTGTTTTGCACAGCCTTTCCTAATGTGTTTATAGGTAGTTCCCTGGCTTTGGAAGGGTGAGTCTGCTAAATGACTTGTGAGACCTTTCAAGGTATTGGGCTGGCTACTTGAAAGCAAACCCTACAGTGATGAATGGCCCATTAGAAGAAAGTTGATGGCATTGTAAATGAGATTTTACATGAGAATCAAACTGCTCTAGTGTATCCAGCAAAGATGCTGAAACAAGTGCCTCTCTCTGAAAAGGTTATTAGGAGATTTTATGAACTGATGTTTTCAAATGGTTAGTTTCCCTTTATTCTCCAGGGTATAAAAATATCCTAAGAATTCAGATACTTGTAGTAATAGAGGAAGAGTCTACTCAAGAAAATGGGAGTTAGGATGAAAATGGGGGTAGAGCTGAAGTTGCTACTTGCCTGTGGCAGCAGTGGCCAGATTTGTGTGGTGAAAAGGGCAGGATCTGCAGCCAGCTGAAAGTTCCATGGCAGTTGAGCAAAGATTTAAAATTCTTGGTATTGAGTGAGGTATGGAAATTAATAACCAGTGCTTCTTGTAGAGGCCAACTGTAGCCCTTCAGTTAGTTCCATACTGTCAGTACGTATTTAATTCTTGGTGTACTGTTTAATTTCTTATTGAAAACAGAACTCTGTGTAGAAGCTGGTGTAGGGAAGTTCCTCCAAGCGTGGGTGCAGGTGGGGCTTTTTTTGGCACTGAGGTAGGTGTTAATTGTGGTTTATGATTGAAGGAGAAACATAGTTGAGTGTTTCTGCCAAGATGAGCAAAGAAGGAAAATAGTTAATGTTGACCTTTTTAATTTTAACCAAGATCAGTGGGACCAGCAGAGGCTTGGAAAGCCTCTCAGAAGGGCTCTTGAATTTCACAGAAGCAGGGAAGGAGTGAGAGATGGTGGCAGAGGCTGAGTCACTTCTTGTGGTCTCTGCTGTGGTAGAATAGAAGCCAGACTTAGGCTCTTATCTTAAGGTTTATCTTGGAGCAGGGAAAAATTGAGTGTGAACGGGGGCTAGGCAGCCTTTTCTGGTGCAGAAACACTGCACTAGAAAATGGGTAAACGTGTGTGTTTGTGTTTCAGAGCTGGTGTTGACCATTTCTGTGACATCTCTGGAGAGCAGTGTCAGACTCACTGCTGGTGCTGCCAGAGTAGCCACGGTCCAGGAGTCTTGAAGCAGTTGGGGGCTGCGTGTTGTCATTGGGATTGGGAGCTGTGGTTTGGCAGTGCTCCCTTAGGGCTGGGGAAAGTGGGAAATGAGAAATCCTACAGGAAGGTGAGACACATCAGACCTCTGAGCCCTTGCAAGGGCTGAGCAAAATGTGCTCCTGATCCAAGACTATGGAATGTCTGCCATTTCAGCCTTACACTGTAGAATTTGATGTCTGAGGCAGGAGCAGTGCAGGACAAGGTGACCAGAGCAGAACACAGAATTAAATGTCATCCTGCATTGTTTCATAAGAGTTGCCTTTCGTTGAGCACTTGAATTAACTTCATGGGACAGCAAGTTACCATGGGGTGGAGAGACTAACCTTGTTTATCACTGTACTGTATTTTTCCAATACCATAAAACCTTGGCTGCTGTCAAGTACACACTTGAAGAGTATTTATCTCCACAGAATGCTTTTCTCTTTGAAACTTCTGTTCCACTCCATAGTTTTGCCAATTTGATCTGTACTTGAGCTTTGTTTAATGGCTGTTATCTGGTAGGGTTGGGATTTTGTTTTGATTTGGCATTTTTCTTTTGAAACATTGCATTAGGATCTAAAATGAAGCTGCTTTAGAACTGAACCCATGGATATGATATTTATTTTTTTACCAGTGTTCTCAGAGTGACAACCATATAAATGAAGCTCTGTGTCCTCTGAATAAGCCCCAAACTTCTGGGAATGAGGAGTCCTCCAGGGCTTTGTGGAGATGCTGCCTTAACATTCATCTTAGCTCTCTGTCAGAGCAGGAGTGACAAGTGTGATGTTGATTCTTTCCAAGATGGACACTGGTTGAACAGGACTGAAATGCAGCCTGTTTTGCAGAGGTCCATGGAGGCCAATAATGACTAGAAGTTGGTAAGAAGTGTTTGAAGTGTAGAGCTACTTGTTCTATCCAGCCCCATGATAAACGTGATTAAAATCCCTGGAGAGATCATGTAAATCCTAAATACACATTTACCACATGAGCAAGGTGGGCTGCACTTGTAGAGAGAAACAATTGATCCTGCTGCCCCTGTGTTGATTTTTGTGGCTCTAGCATGTGTGGTAAGCAGGAGAGGAGTTAATTTTAGCTTGATTAGCAACACAGAAGGGAATCAAGATGACTGCTGTAAATGGCAGTGGGATGAGATCAATGAGGGTAGTTTATTTCCATGCATCTAAGTGGGTGTTCTAAGCAATTTAATTTTTCTTTTTTGTTTGTTTTTAAGAGAACCAAGAATGTTAATGCATTTAGTCCTTGAAATCCTTCTGTGGCCACAATTCTGGATACTTTAATGTTGTTGCACGGTCATTACTTTAAATGAACACCAGGTGCTTGTGTTCTGTTCCTCAGCAGTTCCTTGTTTCACTGCTCTCTGTTACCTGGCTCAGCAGTAAGTGGTGAGTGATTCTCAGTACTGCACTCTCCGTTTTTCTCCTACTCGCCTTTGTTTATATTCTGGAGCATGTTCCCAACTGTTTATGATTAAACATTGCTCAAACAGCCAGGTTAAGATTTATTGACACAAAGGAGGCTGGGAGGAGGGAGTGGCT
This sequence comes from Acanthornis magna, assembly GCA_036785705.1. Lineage (NCBI taxonomy): Eukaryota > Metazoa > Chordata > Aves > Passeriformes > Acanthizidae > Acanthornis > Acanthornis magna. Next base: position 4,528,567 of record JAWUZG010000039.1, on the reverse strand, counting down.
GGCTGGTCATCTGTGTCTACTTCCAGCTGATAGTGATGTTATTGACGTTGTCCACGTGTCTGTGTAATGGCTGCGGTGTGTCACAGAGGCTGCTGTCCCAAAACACTGGCAGGGGACTGATCCCTGACAGCACAGCCTTTTTTCCTCTGTGTGACACAGTAAAAGCTCGAGCAAGGCAGTTTGTGTAGGTGATGCACTCCTTCCTCTTCAGTTTGGCCTTCTGGAAACATCCCCTGGCTCTTGAGGAGGGGACCTCTGTTTTTGTGTTGGTGGGAGAGGTTTGCTCATCTCCACAGAGAAAAATCAGGATTAGAAACATGCTAAAAGGGTTGTGACCTACAGGAGTTTTAAGCAGTGATCCTTTTAAAAGAGACATCTTAAAAAACAATGCTGTTATATGGAAGGCAAGGAGGATCAAAATGAGAAATTAGAATGTGAGCACTATTCAGGAAAATGAAATTAAAATACAGAAACATTAAAGAGACTAAGTTCATTTAAAAAAGTCTTCTCTGAAACTGAAACACTTTGTTTCCTGGCCCCTCTTAGCTATGTGCAAAGTAGAGATGTTAAATAGATATTTAGCTTTTGAAGTGTCTATATGTAGCATGTTAAGTTTTGGTTATTTATTTTGAAGTCACAGTTATTGATAATTTTGAGGCTTTAGGGAAAAAATTAAATGTAATGTTGACAGTATACTAAAAAATTAACAGATTGATCAGCGTGACATGGAAAGGGAGTTTTGCACTTACAAGATTTGATGATATAAGTGAGATACACACACGTGTTGCACGTAATTTACGTTTTCTCTGACGATCAAATATTTCTTGGCTGGTGCAGAAATGGTTAAGATAGGATCTAGACCTCCACAGGCTGCAATACCTGATTAGAGCAGCCGTCGTACACAGGCTGTTGTGTGTTATATAGAGTCTCTTAACTCTCCTTATTTTTATGTATACAACCACACACACAACAAAATAACATAATAGGCTTGCTGTGTGTTACAGATGGTATCAGGCATCTGCAGTGCTGATAGTGAAACTTTCTGGTGCTGGCAGCCAACTTCGTTTAAATAAAAGCCTCGTCTGCTCTTTGTGCCAGCCCACTTCTTCGGTGGCAAACTTTCATATCAGGTTTTTGATGTCAGGCTGCTGGTTCTGACACATAAAACACCTCCCTGTTCCCAAGCTTCAAAATTAACAGCAGCTTTATGGTTAATTTTAGCCTCTAAGGACATCTTACTAAATGTTCTCTGCAGGTCTTTTAACATCCCTGGGAATGCAACCGCAGGGCTTTTCAGCATTGTCACTGCACTGGGAGGCAGAATAAATGAGAGACTGGAATTGACTGGCAGAGTGTGGTGCTGGGTGAAGATGTGGTTTGCCATATGAGACACAGGAAAAAAGTTCACTGTAACTTAACTGTGCTCTGAGACATGAAGTTGTTTATAGTAAGGACTAGACAGCAGAACAGAGCAGCTTCTGTAATGCTGCGGTGGAAGTGGGGCCAGAATTCACCCTCGGGAGCTTTTAATACTAAAAAAAAAAATCAAACAAAACCCCTACCCAATATTGATCAAAAGGTAGATGTCATTGATGGTGCAGATTAATTTATATTGATGTAAAATTGCATCAGATTTTTGTGGGTGTAGGCAAGACCTTGTAAGGCTCATACATTTAGCACCTTGGCAGACTTGAGTTAGATCTTCGCTGGCTGTACTCCATGAAATCTGCCCTACGTGCTGCTGACCTGCAGCGTGCTGGTGTGCAAAGGAATAGGAGCACTTGGGAAGCAGGAGGAATTTGTCCTCTGATAGCCAGCCCTGTGCCCAGCGCTCCTGGTTTGGAATGAATGGCATATTTTGAAGCTGACTCCAATGTTTTGAAATGTGAAGCTGGGTGAGGTACAATTACAGCACCACCTCTTTGTTTCCCTGTGCCCGGTGGATGGGCACCAAGTAACAACCATGTTGTGTTGTCACCAGGATTTAAAAGGTGACTTCTGTGGTGGGCTTCAACAGAGACCCTTCACCTTAATGGTATTTGTGATAAAAGCCTATTAATTATATTCTTTTGATTATACCAAGGCTTGGTTTCTGACGTCATCTTGCTTATCATTTGTCTGGAAATAATTGTCAAGATTTTTCTGGATCAGTTTTAATACAAGTTTTAGTAGTTGAGGCTTTTTGTGTTTTAAACAGATAAGTGAATTAATCCCTAGCCAGGTGTGGATCAAGTTTGTAAATAACTGGTGATAGTGGTGGTATTTTGAGAATATCCTTCAGCTTTTTTTTGCAGGCTATAACAAGAATGAACAGACACTACTAGCTGGCTTACAGTCACTGCTGAAAAACTTCCACAAAGGTCATTTTGGAAAATGCACATTCCTGACCATTTGCACTTTGATGGCTTTCTGGAGGAAATTGAAGCAGCTTCTGGTGGGGTTTTTTTTTTGGCGTTGGACTGGGCAGGATTATTATGAGATGCATCCTGCCGAGCCGGGGATAGTAGAATCTGGACAAGACCTGTCGATAATGTTAATTCTCCAGGCAGGGTGGCAACTTCAGAGACGGCCTCCTGCTATTCCTGCTGACTCTCCATTAGCTGATTGAAACACCCTTCTCAGCAGTTTTGGCAGTTTCTCCCCTGTTCTTCTATGAGATGCTATTTTGATACTCTGTGAATTTATTCCCTGACCTTGTGGTATTTCATGATGCTGAAGAAAATGGCACCTATAATATCTTACCTGGTTTGGTCTTTTTTTCCCTTTTCTGCACTGTTTTACTCAAAGGGGAGAATGTGAAAGTGAAGCTGTTCTTGATGTCTCAAATAATATTCAAAGAGTGAAATCAGAACATTATTAAAGAGATGCAAGGAATGTAAAATAGAGACATATATATAAAAATATAGCTCTTGATTCTTCACCGCTAATTCTCCAGTGTGAAACAGCCTCCAATGTTCTCACTTGAATGAAAAATTGACTTGATTTATCCATTTGCTCTGTGACAGCGATTAAAAGGATTGCTATGAAAGACAAGAAATTGTGAGGAAGATGCGTAGAATAAAATGACTGTTGAAGTTTCACAGCAGGATATCATAGTGCAAACCTTCCTGAAGGTTTTGCTTTTAGCATCCACTTGTTGGAGTCTAAAACCAAAAAGCTCACTGTCGTCTTCTGTGTGCTTTTAAAGAAGATAATAGATGAACCAAACCAGCATTTTGTAGTTCTTAGGCTTGGGCTTCTGGGATTTCTTTTCCTTTTTAGCCTTTCTTATCAGCCTGGGGGTGTTTATACTCCTTCCCTTCCACCACCTGTTTGGCTGAGTTTCACTCACTGCCTTTTCCTGGGGTGGGCAGTGACCGAGAGCTCGCTGTTCTCAGTGCTGTGAGGGGGGATGTCTGCAGGGACTGAAAGATCACAAATATTTTTTCTGTACATCTGTGTGCCTGCTGCTGGCAAGGAAAAGAATCCCAGAAGTTTGGCCAAACTTTGCTGTGAACATTGCTGTCTTCAAAAGGAGTTTGCTAAAATACCTATTTGAAAATCTGCCTCTGTGTGGAAGTGTTTCTCAATTTGTTTGAACCTTGATGAAATGGCATAGAGGGAAGCCCTTTGCAACTGTGCTCAATAGAAACATTCATTACAGCTAATTTACTTGGTGCTTTTAAGAGACATAGCTATTCATAAGTTGTGGTTTTGCCTGATGGCTGCTGGTAGTATTTGTTTTAAGTAGATACTTGCCTGCACATGCTCTCTGCCCATCTGAAATCTTGTCTGGCTGTGTTGGAAACCTCATTTTAAGCCTGGTGATCTGCAATGTAAGGCAAATCCCTGGTGTAACCTGGGTGCCTTTTCACTAAGGGAAAAAGTCCTTTATCCTGTGTACGGTTCCAGCTAAACAGTAACAAGGAGCATAAGGAAAAGGTCTTGTCTGTGACAAAGAAATGGCAATTTTGAATTTTCCTGAAGCATTGTCCTTGTTCAGCTGTCTCACTTCACTTGCTTTCTCAAGGCCATTCCGTGAATAAGCTCTGGAAGCACAAAGATGCTAAAAAGCATTGATTTTGCAGCGTGCAGATCCTGCGTTTCCCATCTGAGATAACCACAAACCCGCTCCTGCAGACAGGACCTGCCAGTTGCCATGGGAGGATTGCCATGGGTACATGGCCAGGGAAGCTCCTGTTGGAACGCAGAAAACATTTTTGGTCTTTGTTTTGTCCCTTTATGCACAGCTGAGTGACTTGGGGACTTGGGGTCTGAAATAATCAGGCTGAATTAAAAAAAAAAAAAAAAAAAAGGTGACTTCCCTGATTCAGGAAGTTTTCTAAATTCCCAGCCTGAGAGTATCAGCATGTGGCTGATGTGATTTGCCTGATAAAGACCAGAGCTTTTCTCAAAATGAATGAATTGCAGTTTGTTTTCTGAAAGGAGAATGCAGTGTTTGGATCATGTGATGCTTAAATCTGAGTCTGTGGTTACATGCTCTGTGTTTTTTAGAATCTGTTACAAGTCTGCAACATTTTTGCTGCTACCTTCTTCTTTCCTTCATGTCCTTGGTATTTTTCCCCTCCACCTTCTTTGTGTTGGTGATGCCATCTGGAAGGCAAGCTAAGGGATCTGATCTGCCTGGCAGCTTACTCCCAACAAAAAAGGAAATGAATAATTATTCCAGCTACCTGGTTTGCCTTGCTGTGCAGAGGTTTGGGTGGTACTGTTGGCACAAGGGTGATGCTGAGAGGAAATGGCAGAAGAGAAGGAGTGGTGGTGGAGTAAAGGAAATGCCTCATACAGCAGAGAATCAGATTGAGATTGTGTTAAAATAAATCTAGGTGAGATTGAGTGACACAACTGATATCTCTTTGGGGATGTAATTTTAAGGCAGAGGAAACCAGTGAGCTATCCATGTAAGACACTTAATTTTACCCAATTTCCCATTACTCATCCCAGCAATTCCAGGGTGACCATGGAAAGAGGAGGATTTCCAGCTAACTCAGATGCATTTTGGGGAAAGGACAGAATATCCTTCCAGTAATCTGGAATTACAGGGTAGTCAATAAAAATTCCACTGGATGGGGTACAAGGAATTCCTGATTACCTCAGTGTGAGTCTGCCTTTACTAAAACTGGCTTTACATTATCTCTAGTACAGAAATGATAGCTTAGGCATGGATAATGCCAGGAACCCCAGAACACTGATGTTCAGCTGCTTGTGCATCTGGTGGAATGTGGCAATGGAAACAGTTGCTGGAACTTTTTCTGGAAGAAGTTCCCTACAGAAGAAAATTAAAATTCATGAAGTAGAAGTAAGACCACTGTCTTTTGAATTGAACTAATTATTTCAAACGTGAGCTCACTCCCATATGCACACAGGCAGTTCTGGTTCAGTCTTGGCTGACAGATGAACTCCTTTGTGTATCTGCAGTGTTAAGCATGACAGCATATATTAAATACAGTGAGTGTGCTACAAAGCATGCAAGGCAAGTGATTTGTGAGCTCAGGGTAACTCTGAGGTTAGGAACCAGATCTAAACTCATGTGGTGACTTACAGAATAATTAGGAACAAACATTACAATGGGTCGCTCTGTCATTTCAGCAGTGGGGGAGATCACTGTACTCCTTTATTTGCAGATGATCTCAGTTCTTTCTAAATCTAGTTTTCTGTCAGTTGTGTTAAAAAGAGTAACAGTGATTTTTCTAGCTTTTCCTCTCACTGAACAATAGTGGATAATACCAGAGGCGTTTTTGCAGGGAGCTTTGCCGTTATTTCTTGTCTTTGGCCAAGTGCTTGTCTTGCTTTTCTTCAGATTGAGTTGATTCATTACAGGAAGAACAAATGTGGATTCTGGACTTCACCATTTACTTGCAGACCTTTTGCTTATCTCTTCATGTGTACAACAAATGATTTTACCAGCCATGAGGTATTTCTCCGTGTGTTTGATAAAGGACTGTATGGGTAGGTCTTCAATAGGAATTCTGTGCTAAAACTGCTCAGAGCAGTAGAGCAGTTGAAAGGGAAAGAGCAAATGCTGAAAACTCTTTACTTTTAGACTGCAGTAATCTCCAAAATGAACCGAGCACTCTTAAAACTGTGGCAGTTAGGCTGCCTGTGTCCCCTAGCCTAAAGAGATATGTAAAGAAAAGCATTATAGTGACTCTTAAATTTCCATGGTGATAAGACCATGCTTGTTTTGTGATGTGTATTTGGACTAAAAAGAATAAAATGTATTTGTCTTCTTTCCTCCAGAACTCTCAGTGCAATTAACTTTTTTGTTTGTAATGCAGATAGCACTACCCAAGTGTATGATATAACTGTTTTCTTATTGGTATTGCTTACCAAGTGCTATTTACGGGAATAAATTGTAAGGTAGGGAGTGGAACAGGAAATGTTGGATGATTTTATTATTATTATTATTTTATTACAAAGGCGGGTTGAATAGTACCTAATCTCCAGCGACAGCTCAGACAGCTTTCAGAGCTTGTTGTATGGTTTTATGACAATCATTCAAACTAATATTCATTTCAATTCACTTGTGATTGAAAGGTGTTTTTTTAACTTCTGCCTTTGCCCATCTTGCTGCTTCAGACAGCTTAGTTCCAGCAACATAATCATTTTGAGCAAAATATTTGTGGTGATTATTGCCGTTGGGGTTTAAGGGTCAAGTTTCTTTTTGCGAAGCTAGAGAACATGGATTTGGTTATTTTACTTTCTGAAATGGGAGGCATCCTTCTCAATATTTTGAAGTGTTTTGTTTTGTGCTAGGTCATGCAGTGAGGCTGGTGTAGAAAAGCTGAAGTTCTGAAAAGCATTGTTGTCCCTGGGCAGAGTGCAGCATCACAAAGCAAAAAGTCTTGGGCAATAAATATTCCCAGCTCAGCTGTTGCAGAGGTCACAACAATTCTCAGAGATTTGTTTTTGAAGAAATGAGAATCTTAGGTAGATGTTCTTAAGTTTGCTTATCTCTCTGTGGGCAGACCTTCAGGGCTTAGATATATGTTAAGTGAAGCAAACTCTTATCTTTTTCTAACCAAATTTGGTTTCATTTTTGGTGCACAGGTGCTTAAACTTTCCCAGTGAGTTTTTTATGTTGTCCAAGGCACATCCTTTCACACTGCTTCAAAGGGTTTTGTGAATAGGGAGTGGATTTATGATTTTCATAGATGCAGGCTTGTGGTTTTTTGCTTAGCTGGTTGCAGAAGATGAAGAAAATTGGTTACAGGAGGTAATTGGGCACTTTTCTGTAATGGCTGCTCTGTGCAGCACCTGCACATTGACTGTAGCCTGAAATTTTGGTATTTATGGTACACATTCACTGAAAGGGTGGCAAGTATCCACCTTGCCCTCCAGTAGAATTATGTCAGGTATCTTGAAATAGCTGGTAAGGGTAATAGCCTGACAGAGATGACTGACAGCAAATTCTCACTTGTACTGAGAAACCCAACATGATTTTGGAATTTCGTGCATGGAAATAGTACTGTATTCTTTGGGGTGAGCTGTGTGTAACTGGCACAAAACAAATGGTTTTCAGAGAAGTTACAGGGGACAGAGAAACAGATGTTTTGTGGGGGCTTGTTTGGGATTTTTTCTCTTTTACAAGGGTTTTTATGGGCATTCTTGGTAAAAGTTTAGCTAGTAATGACATAGTTCTGTTTCATCATGATGTTCTGCTGTGATTAGAGCTCTGGCTGGCCACTTTTGCTGAATCCAAGGTATTTACTGATTGTAGAGATAACTGCCTCATCCTCAAGAGCTGGACTACTGTCCCCTCACATCATAGAATGACAGAATCGTTTAGGTTGGAAAGGACCTTTAAGATCATTGAGTCCAACCATTCCCTCAGCACTGCCAATGCCACCACTGAACCATGTCCCCAAGTGCCACATCTACACATTTTTTAAATCCCTCCAGGGACAGTGATTCTGCCACTGCCTGGGGCAGCCTGTGCCAGTGCATGACAACCCTTTAGGTGAAGAAATTGTTCCTAATGTTCAATTTAAACCTCCCTTGGCACAGCTTGAGGCCATTTTTCTTGTCCTGTTGTTTGTCACTTGGGAGAAGAGCCTGACCCTGTCTGGCTGCACTCTCCTGTCAGGGAGCTGTGAGCCAGAAGGTTCACCTGAGCTGAGCTGAGTTCTTCAGGCTGAGCCCTGGTGCCCTCAGCTTCTCCTCATGGACTTGTGCTCCAGACCCTTCCCCAGCTCCATTCACTTCTCTGGACACACTCCAGCTCCTCAGTGTCCTTCTTGGATTGAGGGGCCCAAAGCTGGACACAGCATTTGTGGGACACTCACTGCCCTGGTCCTGCTGCTCACACCATTGCTCATACAGAGGCAGAGTGATGGAGGAAAAAATTTCGATACTGAGTGTCAGTGGGGTGGTTACAGTATCTGCATGTTTAAAAAGAAAAGGGGCCATTGCCCTAAAGGGAGACAGTAATGCTTGAGCAGGTTTTTGAATGAAACCTGGGACCTTTGGTACCATCTGATTCAAATTGTAAAAAGTGATACTTTTAACAAAGCACCTCCTACAATGTTTCTCGCTCAGCCTGCATCTCAGCACTGTATCACAGATGCTACTGGGGCAGTTATACCCCCAACATTCAGGAACAACAGGATTTCATAAATTATGGCAAGATAAAGTAGACAAAGATGGTACCAACTTGTTGATTACAACACATGTGTAACAGTTCCAGCTTACTTTTCTGGTTATTCCCTTTTGCATGATGAACTGGAATGATGTTTATATATAACATAACATACTACATTATGTTTATATATATAACATAATATATATCATTCCAAGTTTTATATATACATTATATATGTATATTTTATATATATGTTTCACCTTGGCTTTCTCATGATTTGTCTTCTTTTTGTCACTGTGCTTTTCCACAGTGTAAATGTAAAACATAAATCCAGCACAGTTTCCTTGTCTCCTTTTAAAATCTTTAAATAGCCTTTTCTTGCTGTCATGCAGCAGATCTTAGGAGAAGTCATTTGGTGTTAACAGCACTCAGGGTGCTCTAACAGAGAAGTCAGTGACTGTAATAGCTTCTATTGAACCTGGTGCTATGTTTTGGCAAATGCATCTCTGTTCCCTTTGCATCTGTGAGTAAAAGGTGTTTTGAGGAGGAGGAGAATGTCTGCTTTTTATAGAGCCATGCAGGGTATGCAATCATTGTGTTGGGTTTTTTCCCTAACCATCTTTTCCTGAAGTCTGCTGCAGGGTGACTGTTTATGTAAAGTTTAGTGTTTCCTAGCACTTTATTCTCAGACTTTATGTAGATGAAATGCTTGTGGTCACTGTCACTGGTTCACCACATGAAGGATGCCTAATAGCATGGGAGCTGTGCTGTCAGTGGGAGGAGCTCATCCAGGAAACTTTTGGAAAAATCTGTCTTGTGTAAAGCAAGCAAACAAAATTCTAGCAACATCTTTAATGTGACTGTAACCATGTGTGGAATGTGCACTCCTTCTCTTCCCCGTGGTCTCTAATGTATATATAGCATGCATTCAGCCACTGCTGTGGATTCTGTGCACTCCAGCAGGCAGCACGGAGCCAGCAATCCATTTTCTGTGACTCTCTCCTGCCTGTAATCTTAAGAAGGCAAGAATTGTTTCTGTGCAGTTTGGGGAGGTTGGTGAGGCTGTTAGTGTGTTTTTAGTTTAACACGAACTAAAAAAAAAAAAAAACTTTCTATTCTCACTGCCTTGCAAGGCATCCTAGAGAAATTGGAATCCTTTGCCACAAGGAACTGATGTATGTGCCATATGTAACTGTGAGTTCAGTCCATATGGTTTCTATGGCCAGGGATTGATTGTAGGATGTACCTGTCCATAGCAGGTTTTCAAATAAACTCAGCAGATCTGTAACTGAGGCAGGCTCTTCCTGCCGGTAACAAGACCAAAGATTTTGCAGACCATTAATTCATCCTTCTAATCAGCTGGAAATTTCAGAGGTGCTTGAAAGAGTTACCTCTTGGGCACTCTTGAAAATACCAGTTAACTTCATTATGCTTTTTATGTTGAGTCTAATCTGTGCTTTCAGATTGATCTTTTTCTCATAATGAAAATGTTAAGTGGGAGTAAAAATTGTTATTGCATCTTTGATAGGAATCATGCAACATGGATCAAATAGCATAACCCAGTTTAAATAACCTGAAATATATACAATAATCTTATGGAATGCATGCTCAGTTCTGCTTGGGCTGTCTGTCTTGTCCTGCTTATCTTCTGTAGAAGTGTAATTCTCAAAGGCTTAAGTCCTGCACTAATGTGCCTCACTCCTAAATAGGACTACCTGATATAATTTGAGTTTATCCTCTTGGCTGGAAAGAGGGTAATTAAGGGAACAATAGGAAAGCTCATTAAAACTGCATTCAGGTTCAATGTAATGAAAAGTGAGCTTCCAGTGACAAAATTATTCCAAAATCATGCTTTTCGGATTTCTCCCTGACAGCATTATTCTGCAGCATTATTCTGTGTTGAAGCAGTGGCTTGGGCTGTGCTGGCATCCCTGTTTGCATTGCTGTGGTGGTTGTGATAGACTGGAACAATAACCTTAATCCCGGGCACCTTCTCACCCCTGAGGGAAGGGAGGAGTTCCGCAGGAATTTACAATCTGCTTTGCATTGCATTTCCATTTCTTGGGTCTCAGGTTTTTACATCAGAAAAAGCATAAATTCGGCTACATTACCCCCAGCTTGGCTTTGCAGGCAGTGTCAGAACTGAAGCCAGCACAGAGCAGGCTGCAGGAGCCTTCTAAAGCTGTGAGCACCCTTGCATATATCCACTCTCTGCTTTTCCTGGGACTGGTTCCTTACAAAATGGCCATGCTCGTGCTAGTTACCATAATCCATGAAAGCTGGTTGTGCATCCTGGGTTCTGCTTCAGTGAACTGGGAAGCCTGTCTGTCTAAAAACAAAATCACAGCAGCCAACAAATTGTTTGTTTGTGTAGTCAGCCCAGCCCAGGCTCTGTTTGTCTCCCCTGGTTGCAGGCTGAGATTGCGGGTAGATCACATGGCTAGATCGGGTGGCTCTGGGGAGGCTCACAGGGAAGAGCAGTGCTGGATGGGCCTTTTCAGCACATTTGCTGCCTTAGTTTAGACTTCACATTGCAGTTTGACTCGCGATTTTGTAAAAGTAACAGATTTTCTTAAGGTTGCCTGCACTCGCAGGCTGATGGCACAGCCTGTCACGGTGGTTTGGGTGCAGGTATCACCTTTTATCTGACATTGCTACAGCATCTCTGAGTGTAGTAGAGTTGAGGACTTACTTTACCATCACCTCAGAGCAATTTAGGACATACGGATCTTGCATTATTGGGTCCTTCTGAAAAGGAATACTTAAGTGGCAGTGGGATAGAGCTCCATACTGGTATGAGGCTGCGATAGGGGATATTCTGGCCTAACAGTGCTGCAGAACTGCCTTAGGGCTCTGTGCAGTCAGGCCTGTTGATCAGCAGCCAGTTGGGATTGCACTGAACACGGCTGAACAGGGAGTGATCTGTTCTTGACTCAGATGTTGGAAAATGCTGAGCAGTTGGTGTCACAGCAGAGAATTCCATCGCTCAGTGACAGGCAGCTCAGCTTTTTTCCCTGATAAGGGCTTGACAAATGATGAAGCTTTGCTCATACTAGTTTTGAGCCTTAGTCCATGTGATGCTCATTGCAAATATATGTACTTTGAGCTTTTTCTCTTTACGCAAATCCATGCAGCAGTACAAAGCTTAAAATCCAGAGCAGTGGCTCAACATCCTTGTTTCAGGTTCATCTCAGGAGGTTGGTGCCTGCTGCTGGCAGACACTGCAAGGCACGGACACTGCTGTTTTGAACTGTGCCTTCATGTTGAGTCTGCAGGGAACCTTGTTTAGAAGGGTTAGATAAACACAATTAGGCTGCATTGCCAGCAATGATGTTCTTATTTAATGCATTAATGAGTGCAGGTGGCAGGACCTCTGAAGTGAATTAAATGCAATGCAAACTCCTGCTGTACTAGCAGAGCCATTGTGAGCCACTGAATGCTGAGCCAGCTCATCTGAGAGATGAGGTGGGAGATGGGAATGAGCTTCCCATGCCTGAATGATAATTTTGAGCATTACCTTGCAGCACAACCAGCTTGTGCCAAAGCACCAAGAGCGAGCGAGTGTGTTTCAGAGCTGCATTTCTGTCAATAGCAGCATTAAGATAAGTTGGTCACAAAAACAGATTTACTTGTTTGTCACCTTGTTCCATTACCTGGTAGGATTCAATAATGCACTGGTTAAGAGAATTCTGCTCAGCCCACACCAGCACTTACAGTGCTAGAACAACACCACCCAAGTCCCTTCCTTTCTTTCTCTAGGCAAGATGCTGGAATCCAGCACAATTACTGTGCTCTGCTGGCCTTTCCCACGGTGAAACCTGGTTTTTATTTCCTGCTGCTTTAACCTTAGTATCAGTGAAATGATCCCTGGAAAGCTTGTATTGATTGCACATGATTGTCTAATTAAAGTGCAATAAGAAGAATTGCAGAACACTCACTCTCACAGCCCTGTGCTCATTGTAGACACTGTAAATTAGAAAGCTTTCTGTTCAAATATGGAAAATGTCAGTGCTTATTTCCTTTTGGATTTCCCAGCATCTCCTGAAGGCTGCACTTCTGTGTGATTATTTTTTTTCCTAAATAACAGTTGGAAAAAAGTGTTACTTAGAGAATAAACGAGGCCCCATAGGCTTGCAGGGGCCCTGTTCTAACCCTGCTAGCTGTAATCCTAAAGGGAGGCACTTCTAAATGAATGTATTTTAATCTGAAACCTGCTAGATGATGCTTTGTGCACAAATATAAATGGATGTCAATTATACAATATATAGAGGCAAGTCTTTAAATAATGTTCTCTGGCCTTACCTGGAGGCTGTTTGTTGCTCTGTCTGGGCTTTATGGCTGTTTTGCTCCCTGTTACTTGTGATTTGATACTTTCTAGTAACTTGGATTTTCCTGAGGTGTGTGCAATGAGCTAATTAAAAATAAATCCTAGTCCTTGATACATAGCAGGAACCCAAGAGTTTGTTGTTACAAGAGTGCATCTTGCTTGGTCACTGACTGAATGCATGGCCTTGAGGAAATCACTGAACTTACAGAAACCTTCAGCTTGCATCTCATCTCTAGATGATCCATGATTCACTGCCATATATTTACAGGGCTTTATGAATCATCAGTAATTCTGCCCAAGGCATTGGGCAGAAAGATGCTATAGAGAATGGTGGACTTTGAATTTATTCATGATTCATCAATTGCATACAAAACCTCTTAAATGTGTTCAGTATCATGTGTCAAACTGACTTTTCCCTTTCTTTCCCTTCCAGATGTACTTTCCGATTCCCTAGCACAGTTATAAAGATCCAGTTCACATCTTTATACCATAAAGAGGAAGTAAAAGAGGAAGCCTCAACGCATCCCCTTCGGCCACTTTACCCTCAAATATCACCTCTGAAGATCCACATCCCGGAGCCGGATCTCCGGAGCGTGGTCAGTCCCCTCCCATCCCCCACAGGCACTATCAGGTAAGGTGTCCATTGTCCAAAATGTGTTCTCTGACATCAGTCAGTCAGTCAGTCCTGTTTTGGTTGGTGTCCTTGGTGCCAGAAATGCCCCCTTAAAAATAACTAGTTAAATCTCTGATGTTCAAAACGATGGAAGACTGCTAAAAAATGTTACGGTGGCTGGCAGTAGGGCACAAGGGTTTTGTTTAAGAGCTCAAGGGCTCAGGGGGAAATGTGAGTGTTGGTTTCACACTATAGAGTTACATATAGAGTCTATCTTTAGCAGTGGAATTAGAAATATTTATTGAGAGCTACCTATATGCATGGAGAAAAGAAAGCAGGCATATACTTTCTATCTTAAGACTGCCTGTTATATTTTTATCTCAGTAATATTCTGTTGTTGCTGGGTGGTGCTGCTGTTATCTGAAGTTAGGACAAGGGTGGCCATTGGCACGTGGTTTCCTGGGAATGGAAGGAAATGGGGGTAGGATGCTGGCCATGTACTGAGGGGCTGGAGCAATCTGAATGTACATCTGGGCAAGTATCCTGTTTTGTAAATGATCTGAATCATGGATGGGCAGTAGAAATAAGCTGAACATCAAGCTACTGTCTGGAATATTTTCTTTCCTTTTCAGCAAAGAGATGAGGTTACAGAGTCTCAGTGAAATCCTTTAAAGTTAAATCTGTTACTTCAAGCATAATGTGTTTTATAAAGTGAAGGAGACTTGTGGTATGGTATGATGTATTAGCATTTTAAAATGTGTGGGCATCAAAATAGCAAGAGTGTGCTTGGTATTAGTAGTAGCCTTTGGGTTGTTTTCTTGTCTGTACATTTGTAAAAAGGTATAATATGCAAATCTCTTCTGACAGCACTAATTCAGTGAGTAGTATTCAAATGTGCGTGGCTGAGCCTGAGACTTCAGTGTCACAATGAAGCCAGTTTGGGTTTGCATGATCTGGAGGTTTGTTTGGGTTTTTCCGACCATCTTACAGAGCTGCGCAGATGTGCAGTGCAGATATTCTAGAAAGAGGGGGTTGGAGGTAGCTGTGGTTTTAGTCCTCTGTTCAGGCACTGCTTTTAGTTTATATTTAACCTTCTCTTTTTAGATGAAGCTTGTTGCTGGGAGGGGAGGGGGATGGTTCCTTTGCCAACATATGGTAGTTAGTTTCCATTCAGTCATCTTGTGCAAAGCAGCACAGTGTGGTTTGTGTTACTAACAGAGGCTGTATCTTTTGACTCTGGCATATGCCTGCAACTGATATTTGATTCCCTGAGAATGTTTCTTTTGCATAAGGAGAAAGTGGAAATAGTAGTGTTGAATTGTGCTCAGCCCCATACGCAGTGTTTACTAAGGATGATTAATGATTGCATCCGTTTGTCTTGAGCAAAAGCTAATCCAGCCAAGTCTTCAGAAAACCTCAAAAGACATCTGAGGTTTCGCTTGCCAAAGCCCTTTCATTTCCGAGTTCCTCTTACAGAGGAGAGGCTGACACGTTTGTAAACATCCCTGCTCAGCCCCTTCAGCCTTCCCTTCTCCCCCAGCAGGGTCTTGCAGCTCTCCCCTGTGGGCCAAGCTTTGGACATTAATTTGGGGTGTTTCTGCCTGAGAAGGGAGTCCTCCTTCAGGAGCATGTAGCTATGCATTCTGGCCAACTGGCTTCCAGGGCAGCTCTCTGCTCTCTGGGTGGCTTCACAGTGCTGGGTGAGGCTGGCACAGTGTCCTCTCCTCCTTCCCAAAGGCAGATCTGGGAGGGCTCGTGGGGCTCAGCATGGAACTCAGACCCCTCTCCCACTGCTGGCTTTGGGAGGAGGTTGCATGAGCTGGGTTCTTCTCCTCCTCCGTCCTCTCCCCCTTCTAGTATTTACTTTCCTAATTTGGTGCGTTTGCCTTGCTCCTCCCTGATTGGCCCATGGAAAATTATTGCAGTTTGGAAATCCTGGGCAGGGTGAAATTTCCTTTTTGGAAAGTGGCTCCTGGCCCCCTTTTCCTGCCTCCGCCCTGGTGTAGGGCAGGGGTTGTACCTGTGCTCCCACCACCAGATCCAGCCCTGCCCTCCTGACCCCCAGCCCTGCTCTGCCTCCCTGTTTACATTGCAGCTTGCTTCCCTGCAGGTTCTCCCCTGCAAGCTTCTGGGTTTTTTCCAGCCTATTTATTTTCCCTCTGCAAAGTGCAGCGCCTAGAGAGGGAATGAGCTTTAGTTAGACAAAACCAAACCTGCCACCCTCAGCAGCTTTGCAAAGCAAGATTCCTGCTTATTCCTGGGGAGAAATGTGCTCACTGTTTTCTCAGCTAGGTGTTTTGTCTCCAGGAGGGGCTCTGTGTGGATGTGTTTTGAATGCTGTTGTACAGCTGTAAGGGAAAATGTTGGTTGGCAGCATGCTGTGAGGGTTACAAACAGGCATGGATTATTTCTTCCTGCCTTGAGTTCAAAACTCCTTTTAAAAAAAAATCAGACTTGCATGTTTCAGGAAAGAAAAGGCCACTGTGGTTGTAAGAACTCAGTAGAAGCAGCCTGCCATTTTGCACAACATATGAAAGGGGAAAGTAGCACCAAATCTCTTCTCAGTAGGTTCAAGGCATTGAAAAGCTGTGTGAAAATCATGTGTGATTTCATTGAATTCAGGTCTGCCTTTCAGGACATAAAACTGAGTCACAATTTCAGGAGTCAAGGAACAGTCTTTCAGTACATGGCTTTAAGATTCTGCACCTTAGATTTGGAGGGTCCACTTTGAGTGACAGTGGTGCCATGAAGTTCCTCACTTATGCTGCAAACACTTACCTTTGCCTGATTTTGTGATAATCCGCAATATCTACATGTATGTGACTCTGTTTTGCAACCCAGTCTGCAGGGTAGCTTGTTGCTTGGATTATTATCAGATCCACAGAGACAAGGTGTGATGTAGGAGTTTGTTCCTTGTCTCAAAGTCTTGCTGAGTTGGAGTTTAGATTCACAGTGTTTAGTTTCCTTTTTACTATAGTCCAGTTGGTGTTAATGGCCCTGGAGCAGTAAGCGAACTCAGTTTACCAAACAGCATCTGTCTGCAGCACTGCCCCTCAGAGCTGGGGGGGTTTTAATATTTATGAAAATTAAATTCTTTCTCTGTGCTTGCTTCCCTATTCTAAACAGCAATTATGTTCTCAGTGAGATACATATATAGAGGTATACATACTACAATAAAGAAATACTGAATGTCCTATTATGGAGGTTGGTATTATTATTCATATTTTACAACTGCTACTTCTGGCTTATCTCTGCGCCAAAATAACTCTGGGCTTGAACACTTTGTCTTGTACTTGTTTGGGTTTTTTCACAGAAACGGTGCAGATACTTAGCTCACATACACAGTCTTTATCAGTAAAAAAATTTCTTTGACATGTAGGAGTAAGAGTCCTTAGGGCCCTGTGAGAGCCACTGCTTGAAAAGTGCCTGGTAAAGTTCAGCGTTAACAGCTAAACTGATACATATTTGTGTGTGAATCCAAATTTGTATTTTAGCCTGCCCATGTTTGGCTCTTACTAGAATGGGTGATAACTAGTTTACAATGCAGTTAATGGTATAATGCAAGATCAACTTATTTTATTCTATAAGCTTGATTAGTAAATCAGAAGATGTGAGCTGAATTGCTTGGTTTCAGAAGCTATGCTCCTTTTTTCAGTAAGAGAAATGAGTTCAGTAACATGTTGCATGCTCTGATAGTGGATTACTCAGAGGTAGCTGCAGTTATCTTGGCTTAGCCACCAACTTGTTTTGTGGCCTTTAACAGGTCATTTAAATTCATTGTCTGATTTTTATGCATGCATAGTGTAATTACTGCTTCACAAGCGTGTGTAGTAGATAAATTATGTATTGCGCTTTTATTCTGTAAAGCATGACAGGAGTGTGTGTGAGCCATGTTCCAGCAGACCTACAAATGCTGGCTGTGCTTTGATCCAGACTTGGCTTGGAAAAAGGGACTGCTTTTTAATAGGCTCTAGGATAGCCGTGCACTGCTGTTTCACAACGCTTGGGATTTCACCTGAACTTGCACATTTACTCTGAGGGTGTTGGGGGGGAAGCTGAATGAACCCTGGTTTCAGTGGATGCATTCACTCACTGGAGCAGGATGCATAAATATTCCCTGCTCCGTTTCATTCAGGCTTCGCCTCTTCCCAGAGCACTGTGAGCCATTGAGCTGAAACGCCGCTGAAGAGCTCCAAGGCAGGTTTTTTGCAGGCTCTTTTGCATCGTCTCAGTTATACATTACTTCCTGCACTCAGGCAGAGTGCGCAGCTCAGGCAACTCCCACAGTTGGACAGAGCGGTGATTATTTTTAATCACCAGAGTCTCCGAACCACAAGCCAAGGAGGGTGATGCATATACATCACATAAGAGAAGCAACAGTCTATGCTGGTCTGGGGAGCTCCTACACTGTTTATTGCAGATAATAGACCGTGTGCTAGAGGAGATGTGCCAAGCCATGTGCTGGAGGAAGGGTTGCACATGTCACCAGCTACAGGAGCACTTCCTCTTTGCCGATGAGTATAAAATGTTCACTGAATCCACAGGTGGAGTGAAGTCACTTCCTTTCCAGGGGAACCACTGGAGCGCTGACGAGTAATAACAATTTCAACTTTTGTGGATAGCTCACTTTCTCTCACTTGTGGCTTGTTCAACAGCTTTGGTTTTCTTCAGCATTAAGCAGGCAGGGTAGCTCTCGGATTTCTCCTTTCACATCAAAATCCAGCTTGGTTTGGCAGTCTCACCACTTGTGATTGCCTCTGAAACCTGTCTGAAACACGCAACGTGCAAGGACTTGCCTTTCTTTGAGTTACGATTTTGGGGTAAGGCTGGGGAAGGTGAGAGCAGTGGAGAATTCTCAGCCATTCTTGCTGATTGGTGTATCGTGGAAAGGCTTGTTTCGCAAGTCCAAGGGCTGTACTTTGACCTGATTCTTGCTTATTGCACATAAAAAGTGTCTCTGTATCTTCATGCCCCCTTTTGCAGGCTCATGAAGTGCAATATTGGGATAGTCTGAGGTTTGTGCCATTTCTCTAACTATAATCTTGGTGCCCAGGGCAATACACCTCCGGTTTGCATTCGAGGAAGAGACTGGGGAGGATTCTAAGAAATGGTGATCCTTTCTCTGTACCCAACAGGGGCTTAAAAAATGCCCACTCAGACTGGAATCTGTATATTGGCAGTGTTGCCAAGGCTGTAACTCTTCTCCCTGCTGTGTCTCTGTACCTGCTTCACGAGTGTGCACATGGGCATTTTTCAAATGCACTGCCATATCCTAAACCACCACATGGTTTTGTTCTTCCTTTGCAGTGCAGATTCCAAGTCAGTTGAACAATTTTTTATGGGATCCCAGATAATCTTTCCTCTTTGTCATAGAGAGGATAGGTGCTTTTTCCATTTATCTGGCTTAAATTTAGCCTCTATAGCTTGATCCCTTGATTGAGTAGTAGGGCAACTTTCCTGCATTCTAGTACTGCCTCTCCTTCTGGGGAAGTTGGCACTGGAATTTGGGAGTGTTTCAGTTTCCAGATTGTTCACAGACTTGTAATATGACCGTAAATAAATAATGTAAGTACGTGTTGCTTCATTTTTATTTTTATTGCCCCCTAGTCCATAAAATGTGCCTAGTATTGAGAGACTGTGGAAATCTTTACATGAGAATCCAAATGTGCCCAGGGAACAGATCCCTCTAGCACAGTGTTCTGCCTCAGACATGGGTGTCTTGGGGGTCATATAAGAATATAAAAAACAGAGTAATGCTGACTTAGGTGCAGTTTGCCTCCATTTTCTTGGACAGGAGACTCTTTGGAGCAGGGACTTCCTGCCTATCTGTCTTATAAAGCCCCTGATGTCTTCTCTGTCTTTCCCCAAGAACTTCTATACTGGCCTTTTTCATTCACATAGACTTCATCATCAGCCCTGTGTTACAGCATGTCTTAGTGTAGCCACAGAAGTAGAAGCACTTTCTTTTGTTTTGGACACGCTGCTTAGTTTCATTTTGTGTTCACCGTCGCTTATGTTGCAAGAGGCAAGGAGCTAAACACTTCCTCTTGCCATTGTTTTTATAGCTCTGTCGCATTGCACCTCAGCTTCTGTCTTAAAACAATTTTTTCCTGTATAAAATCCATTCCATATCTCCAATCATTCTACTTATCCCTGTCAGTACCTCTCTGGATCAGCTCTATCCTTTTTCTTTTTTTTTTTCTTTTTTTTCCATATGAGAGTAGACAAGAAACACATAGTGTCCTGGTGTGAATGCACCATGCATACAGTGGTACATCCTATTTTTGCAGGCTGATTCTTTGGTTAAGCAAACTGATTGTGGACATTCCAATAGCAATGCAGCACGTTGTACACACTCTCCAGCAGCTTAGAGTTAATTGCTGCTAGCAAGTGCTGTGAACTTACAGGCTGGGTTCCTCTTGGCAGGAGTTGAAAGTGAATCGTGGTGCTACAAAGAACGTTCAAGCCCCGTGTTTCAAAGGCATCCTGCCACTGACATGGGTGAGTGTATTGCAGACACTGCCTTCAGCCCTCATCTCTCTGGCCTTCCTGCCAAAGAAGGGTTAAGTCTGAAATGGAAAACAAGCTGCAGAGGACTGGTGTGATTCAGCACGTGGTTGTAGTCTGATTCTAAAGCTGAGTTCTCAGCATGGTATTTAGAGAACTGTGGCTCCGTGGCCGCCTGCAGTCAGTGTTTCAAGTTGAGATGCTGAATCCTCGGTGGATCTCAAAGATCTCTGGCACTTGGGGCATTAACCATGGTACCATGGGATTAGGACTGTTGGTAACTGCAGCTGGGTGGCTTCCATCCTCTGTGTGTCTTTCAGTGCTGTAAAACACTGGCTTCCTCTCCCAAGTGCTCTCTTCCATAACAGGCAAGCTTTACCCAAATTAGCTTGGATTGTTTGTAAGCTAAGTTTGCCAGCATGGACAGTAAGCATGGATCACAGCAGTGTGTTAGGATGTCAGAGCTGGGTGAAATTGCAGACCTAGCTGTGCTTTTCTCAGCGAAAGGTTATAGTATCAACATGGATCAAGTTATGGCCAAGTATTGATGCAATGTTAATATCCAGTAAATCGTTATTACTATCCTTGCAGTTGACTTTTGGTTTATAGCACAAACAGGTGTTTGTAGGGAAAACTCTTTGTTTCATAATATTTTTAAAGGGGGTGTGAGTGCATGCAAGCATCCCCGGCCAGCCCCCGGCTCTGGGTGGTGAGGAGAATTCCAGGAACTCCAGGAAATTGATGTCACTGCATTGTGTTTGCTTGTTTTCTTTTGACTGCACTAATGTTTAATTTTAACTTAACCCTCAGAGGGGTATTTTTAGTATAACTGTTTCTTCACTCCTTCTGTCCCACGTTGGGAGGGGAACAGATTGTGTCTCCTTGTTTTTTCCAGTAGTCAGCTCTTTCTGTCTCCCCTCTGAAGAGCTGTGATGATTGACTGAGAGCTTGAACACTCAGCAGCATGTGTTACCCTGTCTGTGCATGGAGTGGCTGAACGGTGGTGTTTGTTCTGTTCCCGCATCTCTTGATTTGATCATTGATCCAGGCCGAAAGGAAGCAGATCTCCCTGGACAAAAGGGCTCCATTCTGGTAAAAGATTAGTATCTCTTCCAAATCTTTGGCTCTCACTATGGCAGTTGGTTCTTTAGGGGATGATCATGATCATGTTCTCCAGTGAATATCTGCTGGGAGAGGCTGGCTTTTCTAGAAGTTATTAACACTTTCATTTGGAAGGGCTTTGTCAACACTCCAGAGAATCACAGCCCTGCAAGGGATGGGTTTCTCCCTTTGTTGTTTTTTTTTCCTTTGTTTTTTTTAAGCAAGAGATCATACTTAAAACTCAGAAGCTAGAGCTGGAGAGGCAAAAACTGTGCTGCTTGCTCTGCTGATCTTGAATAAAGGAATAAATTCTTTTATCTATTTTTATTTATGTATTTATTAAAAAGGAAAAGAAAAAGGAAGAAATACAGCTCTGCAGAGCATGGATTTATTGGAGAACTTTTCTCTCTTCCATATCTTTGTCCTGAGTTTTGGCTGCTGGCTCTGTGTTTTGCCGTTTGTGTATTTCTGCAGACAAATAACAAAATCTGAAAACCCTGTTTCATCCTATTCCATTTCTAGCCTGCGTGTTACAATAATTGCTTGGATGCCAAACACAAAAAGAATCACTGTGTTTTGGTTTGTCATTGTTTCATGTATGAAAATGGCTTTCAGTTGTAATTATCTGCACATTATAAGAAGTGTGTATGTGAAGAAGCTATTGAAAAATGACAGCAGAATAATTAAATTCACACCAGTTCCTCATGCGAATACTAAGACATCAAGAGTGTCTTCTGTGGTTTTGTATTAGCCACTTCCAAAGCTTGGAGTAGCAAATTTTCATTCATTTTCCTGCACAAACAGGTCTCTGCTCTTTGAAAGGCTGGGTAAGAAATGCCTTTATTTCTGGCAAAGAGGGATTTATAGGTATGGGCTCATCAACATTATATACCTTCTGAGAGCTTTACCTCCTACTGTGCTCCTGAACAGCATCACCCATTAATGCCAAGGACTGTCGGTGGGCACTGAAAGGGTTACCAGGTGCTGTGCAAGGCTGGGATATGGGACAGGGGTGAGCTTGGCTTCCCTGTTGCAAGGGTTTGTTGTGGCTGGATATTTCTGCTGCCTCTTCTGTGCCCCCCAGCTCCCCCATCCTGTAATTCACTTTTAAAAGAAACTAGTTGGGGTTGTGCTGAGCTCAGCACTGCAGCCATTTGCAGAGACACCACAAGGAGTAGCAGCACTTCTCAGCTTACAGGCTGGACTGTGGTAGGAAATGGTCATTCCTTACACTGACAGATTGCTTCTGCACCCAAGGTATTGCCCACTGAGCAAACAAGGGGTGTCTCACTGCTTCCCTTCCATCCCTATGTATGTGGGGGGAAAGCTATCCAGACTTTCAGACCTTTCAGGAAGGGACTGTGTTCTGTGTTTTTTCATGCAGCATTTGGTGCAGTGCTCTGATGGGTGTCAGTTACTGCATTTGTTTGTGTCAGTTATTGGGTATTTCACCAGTAAGAGGATTGTTTATGCCAGTTTTACTGAATTCTAGTTCCAGCTGTGAGCTTCAATTTGCATCTTTTCATACAATTTGGACTGCTTGTTTTGCTATGTAAATCTTCTGTGTATTGGTTTGCTTTCTTGTTTACTGTTTCTCTGCTCTTAGAAGACATTTGTAATCCTGGGATTTGGCTGTGCATCCTGCTGTTCTGGCACTGCATCCCTCAATTCTGGACAGCACAGGACAAGGGAGAGACAGAAAAAGGGAACTTGAGCTTCCCAGATCCATCCCTCTCCTGCCATCCTTCCAGGCCAGGTTGGATGGGGCTTGGAACAACCTGGTGTAGTGGAAGGTGTCCCTGCCCTTGGCAGGGGTTTGGAACAAGGTCATCTTTAAGGTCCCTTCCAACCCAAACCATTCTTTGATTCTGTGATCCTTCCAACCCCACAAATCAAGGATGTGTGATCCCTAGACAAGCCTGTCTAATTAGTTCTCATCTTGTAGCACTCATTTCTGTGTGCCTGAGTGATGTTGCAAATTATAGCCCCCTTTTATGTGTTTGTAGCATTTTATCAGTTTCCACAGCCTGTGGTGCTCAGTTGCCGTTCCTGTAATGCCATCTTGTGGTGGCCCTGCCATTCTGAATGTGCCTTTTCCAGCCAAAACTGGTGTGTGGGCTACCTCTGTGTGTAGGCAGTGAGTGCAGCTCCCCTTTGCTGGCTGCGTGAGTGTGGGGTGAATCGAGGAAACGCCTGTCTCCAGCTGTGTGGTGTCAGGGTACGATCTTGTGAAGCTCAGGTGTGGTGTTAGACAGGGACCTTCACAGCAGATCCATGCTCTGGGGGCTTTAGCTCTGATACTGCAGAAGAACTGTCTGTTAGAAGGATTGATTAAATATGATCTGTGTTATAAGGAGATTGGTGTGTTGTTCATTCAGAAGTCATCATAACAAGCTATTCATTTATTTAAATACTCATCCCTGCTACACCATGTGTTGTTTGAAGTCCTGCATTGTTTTAAGTGCTTCTCTAAACACAAAGGAGTTGTTTAATACTTTGAAATGCTGCTCTGTTGTGATTGCAGGAAGTGTATGTGGCAGGGAGTGTCAGGATTTTGTGGAAATTCCAATTTTATCTCTGCTGGGTTTTTTTCTCAATCTGTCTGGGCTTTGGATAAGCCACAGGGACAAAAGTAAGGCCACTGCATCTGTTTCTTCATGGCCTGAGAGCTTTACTGTACCTTCGAGAGTAAGAACTGCATGCCTTGTTAATAAATGAAGTAACAACTGTATTTCTTTTTTTTTTTTTTTTGCCTCTCCAGTGTTCCCAACTCTTGCCCAGCCAGT
This sequence comes from Acanthornis magna, assembly GCA_036785705.1. Lineage (NCBI taxonomy): Eukaryota > Metazoa > Chordata > Aves > Passeriformes > Acanthizidae > Acanthornis > Acanthornis magna. The sequence goes on along the minus strand of JAWUZG010000039.1, from coordinate 4,504,652 downwards.
CCACGTGGTGCTGGATCCTCAGGATACCGTTTTGTTCACAACATTACCTCGGATCTGCAGCTGGCAGCAGAGTATGCGGCAAAGGCAGCATCAGAGCAGCAGGCAGATGCATCTGGCGGGGACAGCCCAAAGGTTCACACAAACATTAATTACCCAGCAGTGCTCTATGGGAGGATTATTAAAACCTGGGGCTTTATTGCTAGTCCTGGTTAGAGTTAAAAGGGGTTTAAGAACATGCTGGCCATAAGGGTGCTGTGTACAGTGTTCTCCAGGGGTTTGAGATAATTCCTTCAAACTGTCGTCGACTTAGTGGTAGTGTCTGCTTGCCCAAAATGTATTCAAATCACTCGCTGAAGTGTTTAGGCAAGAATAATTTTTTGTTTATTTGATAAATCAAGATCCCATAAAGAAGAGGCACATAAAATTCAACATCTTGTTTTCTTCTTCTAATTAATGGTATTTTGCAAAACACAGTTGGAGAAAGCAGAAGCAGGGGAAGAAACCAGATCCTTGTCATGAGAAGTCTGTAGTCAGACTTTAAAACAAACATGAAGGCCTGTCAAGTAGGCGTTAAACGAGGAGAGTAGCAAGTGGGATTTAGATTAAAAAATAACTTAGTTAGAATGATAAAATGTAATTTTGGTGAGCTGATCTTCAGATCAAAGTTAAAAGTTCCAGATCCAAAACCACCTGATTTGGGATTGGGTGGAGGAGCACACTACTAGATGGCTTTTTTTGTAGACTTAATTCTCCCTTGAGACAAGAAGGGTTGTTCTTGATGGAGTAATATGAAGAGTTGGAAATACAAGATCTAGCAAACAAATTAAAGTTCCTAGAATGAAACAAATCCTGCTGGAGCAGGGAAGGGGCAGGATCAGGTTTCATGTTGGGCTTGTTGCTGGGAGGAGAGTTGATAGCATACTACATGAAACCTTCCTAACAGAGTGTAGCTGTAACTGGGCAGAACTGAAGGCTTTAATTCATGGACACGGAAAGCAGTGAATGTACCTATACCCTCTATTTGATTCCAATTGCCTGTCTTGACCCTGCTCCTTGTGCTGGTGTAAGCATGTGTGGGAAATTCAGCAGGGAATGGAATCAGATTGGAGTTGGGGTTTGCATGTGTTTTTGGAGAGATGGAAGGAGATACTTTCATCTGGCTCAGCCCTATAGTTCTGTTTGCACACAACTGGATGTCCTAAATTGGGTAGTGGTAGCATAAAACAGCAATGGGAGAGTTGATGCTCTCTTAGTTGCCCCTCCTGCTCTTTTGGCATCAGTGAAAATTATAGCCCAATGTGCTTTTTAAGTTTGGGTTGTGGTACACCTCAGTGCAGGAATTCTTTGTTAGTGACTAAATTTTTGTTTGGTGTTTTTTGTTTTCTTTCTTGCTTAGGATGAGTCCAAGCCACCCTATTCTTATGCTCAGCTAATTGTGCAGGCTATATCTTCAGCACAGGACAGGCAATTAACACTAAGTGGGATCTATGCCCACATTACCAAGCATTATCCATATTACAGGACTGCTGACAAAGGCTGGCAGGTGAGTTCTTGACACTGACAAGCTTTTAAACTACTTTGACAGGGCTTATCTGCTTTGAAATGCATTTATTAAAGATTTGGGGCCCTGGGAGTAGAGCTGCTTTGACTGTTCCCAGAGTGAATTTGTTTAACACAAGCTGACTAGTTCATTTGTGGGTGATCAGTTGGGTTTTTTTTAATACTTTGTAGGGCAATGTATGTGTTATTATTGGGCTCTCTGGTTCCTCTTTTAGTGCTGTAGTCAGTCATGTGTCATTGATTTTGTGTTTTATTTTCCTACATCCTTGCTCTCAGTCACACCTCTGCCCAGATACCTGCTTAATCCTTTACCTCGTCTTTGTTGGGCATGATTTGTCCAAGCAGAGGATATCCAACCTAAAACTTAGGTTCCAGTTTTTCACCGCAGTACCTTAAATCATTACAGATGTTTTGTTTTCCCAGTGTATCAACTGCATTTCCTAAGTCACAGTTTGCAAGTTTTGAATTTGAGTGGGAACTTGGGAAACTGTGAGTCTGTGCACTCCTTGTGGTATTCAAGGAAACCTGACCAGCTTCCTAGGAGAGTTTGGATGTAGTTAACACATGCTAAATCAAACTTCAGTATTCACTTGAGGGCTGCTTTCAAAGTTTCAGAAACCTCAGCTCCACCTGCTTTCAGACTTTTTCTTGGCATCACACCTCTGCAATGGGTGTTGTCATTTGAATGTAATACACTAATACAGCTGGAAAGGCTCTTGCAGCTGCTGATTTCACTGTGTGCAACTGGCAGGAGCAGTACTGCTTGGTGCACTTTGAGTGCAGTTGGAATAAATACATTTCTGCCTCCCTGGCTTTTCCCTGCAGTTCTAATTAATTGTGGAATTCACTTCCTGCCCTAACCTGCTCGGCAGAGCTGTGCTTTGTGAACCAGTTGCTGCATCCTCCTTCAGAGAGCTGCATTTCAGTGGGGAGTGAAGTTACCTTTTCCTCTCCCCTCCAGTGGCCTTGTAAGACTTCACCAGTGAAGAGATTGTCTAAACCTGCTAGAAAAGCTTTTGTTTTGTTTCGAAAGTGGAAGAGGGATGAGTTTGTGCACACTGAGGCTTGCTGAGCCCTTCCCCAGCCCAAAAGCCAGTGCTACGCCCTATAAGAGGTGGGCTGCTGCAATGGAAAGGATAAACAGTCTTGTCATCATCTGGAGAGCTGCAGAGTGCCACACAGCTAATGGATTCCTCCCAGAGCTGTCTGAGGGCATGTTGGCTGCCTTGCATTGTGATCACTGTGAGATGCAGTGCCCTTTAGGGCATGTTTGGGCACCCTGGTAATCGTTTGGCAGGTGAGCAGTTAGCACAGGCTCAGGCAACTTTTTCCGCTTGCCGAGAGTAAAGCCTGTCTTTTGGGAGAGTTCTGATGTGGTTTAGAGTGATTTCCCCCTGCCTCAGCAAAAGCTCTGCTTTCATGCCTTTCCACAGAGAAGTCACTGCTCTGCCTGGCTCCAGATGTATTTAAGTGATGGTTAGTACCATTTTTCAGTTTGGTTAGGAGGAACTCTGTCACTTCTCCCCAGTTTTCTCCTGCCGTTCTCCTGTGACTTCGGAGCTGTGTGAGTGACTTGTTTCTACCTTCAGCACTGGTTCTGGCAGTGTGGATTTATTTTTCCAATCTGTGTGGTGCAACCCATTTGTCTTTGTTACATAGTTCTTCATGGCAAAATAATCACCTCATTCCTCTGCTTCCTGCAGAATTCCATTCGGCACAACCTCTCCTTGAACCGTTACTTTATTAAAGTCCCACGCTCCCAAGAGGAGCCTGGAAAGGGCTCCTTTTGGCGAATTGACCCTGCCTCTGAAGCCAAACTAGTAGAACAAGCATTTAGAAAACGAAGGCAAAGAGGAGTGTCCTGCTTCCGAACACCTTTTGGGCCTCTCTCCTCCAGGTAACTTCAGTTTTCTCTCATCTCTGTGCCAAGCTCATTACAAAGAAAATAAGCTAAAACTTCTCCTGAAGTACAGTGAGTAAACTTCACTTCTGTTTATAGTTTGAGAGGTGATATAGTTAGTCCTGAGGGATAATCTGAAAATTGTTCTGACTTCTTAAGTGTTTAACAAAAAAAACCAACACAGAATCAAACTGCAAAAATGCATCAAATAATGTATCTGTTTTGGCATCATTTCAAAGAAATTCAAAGCAGTTATCACTGGAGTAAGTGTTTTCAGATGCCAATCTCTGATTTCAGGAAAGCTGTGTTTAGATGTGGATTAGATCATAGTAGCAATAACTTCTGTGGTATTTAAAACACTCTCCCATAGGGAAGATCAGGTTGATGGTGGTTGTCAGCAGTGAAGCAATGGGGGTTCTGTGTGGCTGCTCCAGTCAGCTCCACGGCCTTGTGCAGTGACAGCTTCTCTGAGCCCTGTAGCTGTGAGGGGAAGACTTGGAATTCAGCACTAGCTGGAGCAGTTTCATGGAACATTCCTCCCACACCTCCTATTTTCTGTCTGTTAAAATGTGGGGGAAACAGGAGGAATTTTTCAACTTCTTACTCTGATTTGTCATTAAAGAAATGCACAGTTCCTCATGTGTTTGGGACCAGTGGTGGGAACCAAGTGGTTGGGAGGGAGGCAGCAGGGAAAAGGGGGAGCAACTGCTCTGTGAGCATATGCAGGGCCAGACACTTGCCTCTACTTGCATCTTTCTTCTTCTCCCTGTCACTCAAACACTGACAAAGGTTCTTTGAGAACAATCTGGAGTTATAAAACTGATCAGAGCATGCAGCACTTGGGGTTCTTCTGTCAGCAGTGGCTCTAACAATGAAATGTTAACCCTACTCTGAACAGTCCAGTTTCCTTCAGCAAGGAATAACACAACAGTATTTGGTGCTGGAGTGTTTGTGGGGTCACTGTAGCTTTCAGCTCTTCCTGGCCACACTGCAATGGGTATTGTGGAGGAAAGGCTGTCCTCCCTAGAGAATCCTGTACTGGAGATAACTCTGGGTGTCTGCTGCTGTCTTGTGGTCAGAACGCATCTGCACTTGCCAACACTGTGTTTTGGTGTTTCAGGAGTGCTCCTGCCTCCCCTACTCACCCTGGCCTGCTGTCCCCTCACTCTAGTGGCCTACAGACTCCAGAGTGCCTGTCACGGGAGGGCTCACCCATTCCACACGATCACGACTTTGGGTCAAAGTTAGCCTCAGTTCCAGAGTATCGGTATTCCCAGAGCGCACCTGGTGAGTAGCTCTTGTTCCAGAGGGTGCCTGTTCACTTGCACCACGTGCCGTGCTGAGGACACCACAGGAAGGCTTCTGCAGTGTTATTGGAGCATCCAGGACTCTCTTTCCACTTTGTTGTTAGAGACGGATGGTGCAAGTACAACTTCAAACTGTTTTTCTTACTACTCTTTGGATGAGGGGGGATGAATGTGTAGAGGCACCTGGTCTAACCTTGAACTAGGTGGCTGTAAGGATCTGACAGCAGAGTAGCTGGCAGCACACAGGTCACTCACACTAATTTACCTCTGGATAAGATCAGCTTGGCTACACCAAGCTCTGGAGCTGTGGCCAGGGCCTGGTAAGTATCTGCTTGTCAGCTGTTCTGACCTGGGGTGTAGGGTGAAGTTGGAAGGCAAAGCTCATTAAGGAAAGCTTGGTTTGGGGGGTGTTTTTGATGTTTATTATGGCTTTTGTTCACAGAAATGTGCTCTAATGACAAGTAAGGTTTTTGTACTTTAGAGAAGAGAAGTTTGAAGGTGGTATTTTTGATGCCTTGGATTTTTTTATTTCTACCTCCATTCCTGCCAATGCTGAAGCATTGAGCAGACTGGAAGTGCATAGATGAAATAAATGGGATTCTTTTTGCCTCTCCTGTTAACGTGCGCTTCTCTCTTCTGTTCAGGATCTCCAGTGAGTGCCCAGCCAGTGATTATGGCTGTCCCTCCCCGACCATCCACCCTGGTGGCCAAACCGGTGGCCTACATGCCAGCATCAATAGTGACTTCTCAGCAGCCTTCGTGCCATGCAATCCATGTAGTTCAACAAGCTCCCACTGTCACCATGGTCCGAGTGGTGACCTCCTCTGCAAACTCTGCAAACGGATATATCCTCACAAACCAGGGCACAGCAGGAGGAGCTCATGAGGCTGCAGGAGCAGTGTTGGACTTAGCTGGTGACCACAGAGGTAGCTTTTCACCTCCCTTACTACTCTGCTAATAAGTCTTGAGCAGTCTTGGAGGGGAGAGTGGTTGAACATTTTCAGTCACTGGCCACTGAGCCCTTAAAAAACCATGTTTCTCCAGGTAAAACTTAAACCAAATAACAGCTCATTCATTTTTTGTCTCCACCAGAGAACAAGACAACTGTGTTCCCTTCTCTCCTGGGGAACAAAACTTACAGATTTTGGAGCCTGAGAAAAACATTCAGTGCTTAAAATTCACTTATTATCATAGAATCATAGAGTGATCTGGGTTGGAGGATGCCTTGAAGATCATCTCATTCCAATCCCCTGCCATGGGCAGGGATACCTTCCCCTAGACCAGGTTGTTCCAAGCCCCATCCAACCTGGCCTTGGACACTTCCAGGGATCCAGGAGCAGCCACAGCTTCTCTGGGCAACCTGTGCCAGGGCCTCCCTCCCCTCACAGGGAAGAATTTCTTCCTGATATCTTATCTATACCTGCTCTTTCAGTTTGAAGCCATTCCCCCTTGTCCTGTCACTCCACGCTTTTGTAATTATCCCCAATATCAATATTATGCCTGTATATAGTCTGTGAAAATGTGAGCATTTTCCAGCCAAAAGAGAGAGCCTGGGAAAGGCTGCAACTCTGCTTCAGGATGGCTTTGTAAATAATGATTGAGCCCTTCTTTTCTGCAGTCCTGGATTCCTAGAGGAAAGCATGTGCTTCTGGAAGTGCAGACAGTGCCCCATTAAAGCAATCTTCAAAAACCAGTTAGAACAAAGGCCTTTTTTTGTCTCTAAGCTGGAAATTCCAGCCTTGGGGGATTTAGGGAGTTAAATATTCTCTTGCTGTGATCTAGACTACACCTTGTCTATTCCCATTTCAGAAGGTCTTAGTGCTTCAAGGTCAATGTGTGTTGATACAACAGCAAGGCTGGTTTCTCTGACTGCTTTTGTGTGGGCAGTGGGACAATGATCCCTCTCTAAGGGAAGGAAAAAATGACAAAGAGCTACCCCTCCTGCAGTAGCAGGACCACTGGCATTTTTAGTTCAGCACTGGTTATCTTGCTTGAGTTTCACTTGCATTCTCTAGAAATTCCTGTCTGGATCCCATACATGTTCCTGAAGTGCTAACAGTTGCAGCTGCCTGTCACCTGCTCCCTTCTTTCATGCACTAGTTCTTGCTGTTGCTTGTTCTTTCTCTCTTGTCCCCCTCTTATTCCCACTTGTATCCTTTTCTAGTCTCTACTTTCCCTGGTTGCTGCATTTTCCCTCCTGAACTCCATGCTTTCCTTGCCTTTTCTCTCCTCATTCCCATCAGCTTGCCTGTGGGTTTCAGCTCAGTGTTTACATCCCATCTAACTGCACTCTTGTCTGCTAATGTTAAAAGGGGGGAGGCCGTCTTTCCTACAGGATTAATGAGGTTGTGCTTCCTGCCCTCTCTCCTTTGAGACCCACAGAGCCGCTGGAAGAGAGGTGTTCCTCTCCTTTCCTGCATGCCTGGCACGATGCTGTTCTGTACCTGTTACACACCTGCTGAATTGACCCTTTACTTATCCTGGGAAGTGAGAAGAGTGATTGAGTGCTCTCAAGCAGTTACCTCTGTACAGGAACTCAGCCCTCCCTTTTTATTTCTCATTTTTCTTCCGTCCTGTTGTTTTCCTATACTTCCACAGCAAAAGCTGGCAATTGTGGGAGGACCTCCTTGTAAATCAGCCTCCATGCAGGCCTGACAGCAAGCTGCTGCAGACTTTTGGCTCCAGGCATTGTTTAAGATCTAAATGCCTTCTCCTGCTGTGCGGTATTGAAAGTCAGGCCAATTTGTTTGAAATTGCAAAGTAAGCTATGAGATTTGCAGTGCCTGCTGTCCATATCACAGCTGTAATGTGCTAATAAGGGAGGTGATGCCTTTTTAGGGCAAAGGGTCAAATTTATGTGGTTTTATTTTTTTTTAATTGTTCTTGTGGCTTTTGCTGTGAGAAAAATGTTTTTAATGTTGATAGAGGAAATGCGCAATAGAGAATATTTTAGTGTTTCCAAATATTCATCCATGATCTTGCATGGTATTTTCACCTCTGTATGTATCCCTGCTCAAGTGTTAATGAGAATAAAACCTGCTTCTAAGCCAGGGCAGTGACTGATTGTTGTCTCTTCTGCTCTCCCTCCCACAGGCATGGACGAGAAGCCAACGATCGCCTTTGCCACAATCCCCACGGCCAGCCGTGTTATCCAGACAGTGGCCAGTCAGATGGCGCAGGGTGTCCCTGGGCAGACTGTCACCATCCTGCAGCAGGCAGCTCCGGTGGCCCTGGGGCAGCACCAGCTCCCGGTGCGGGCGGTCACCCAGAACGGCAAACACGCCGTGCCCACCAACAGCATCACTGGCAATGCCTACGGTGGGTCTGCTCCCCGGCTCCTGGGCTGGCACTGCTCCCTGAGCTTAGCAGGCAGGGTGTAAAGCTGCAAGGCTTTTCTCTTCTTGCTTACTGTGTATCAAGTTAGTCCATGTGTCCATCTCACAGGTATTGCAGTTCTTCCTCTTCTGGGGCTGTAAATGTCAGTGGGAGGTACCCTTCTGTCCACCTCTGCTCCCTTTCCTGGGGGAAACGTCCTGCTTCTCTGGCAGAAAAGCCCAGTGTCCTTCCTTTGCCCTTGGCTATACAGTTATTATTACTGAGACTCTCTACCTCTTGAGGTTACTTGTTGAAAGTGTTAGTGATTCTTGTGGAGAGCCTGTTTTCATTTATTTTCTTCTGACCAACAACCTTTGCTTGCAGCGTGCCAAATAATAAAATTTCCATGGTGCTCTTTAGATCTTGTGAAACATGACTCCGTAGAGTAATAAGAAAATAACATACTTTCCCATCTTAAAGTCTTAGAGCCTGAGAGAAACAAGATCTATTTCACCAGGTGAATGAGTGTAGGGTTTTTGTGTACACAGGATGTGTTCTAGTCATTTGTCAAGCATGGTTTTTTTAAGTTCCGTACAAGCCATGTCTTGGCAGCCTCTTCTTGCTTGCTCAGCACCTCAGATTTTATTCACTTGGGGATGGGGATATCCAGGTTTCCTATGGCTTTTTTCACTGAGATGCCTAGCACTCCTGCTGCCTCAGGCTGGAGCTTTTGGGGAGTTTGAAATGAAGGGCACTGATGGGCACTGATGGGCTTTGGATGCCTTTCATGAAGGCAGGAATGTTTATACAGAATTTTCTGCCACTTCTCTTCTTCCAGTTATCACCTGGCTTGCACTTGAATTGCAAGAATGTCATTGGAATTATCAAAAATTATAGTGATAAGGTTTTTATGCAATTATTATAAGATATTAATTGATCAGATAGCTCAAGCTTCTACTACCCAGCAGTAGTATTTGTTTAATATAGAATCAGACAGGTTTTTATTTAACATTTTTATGTTAAAATATTTTAATCTCACCAAACCTTATAAGAATCATCAAAGTGGGAAGTATTCCAATTGCATCTGAGTTTTTTTGTAAGTGGCAGTAAATTTTCTGGTTCACAAAACAAAGCCTAAGTCTCTTGACTCTCATCTGTACAAAGTTAACTTCTCTTTAACTGCATGATTTAGGTTCTCTAAGTCACTAAGCTCTAATTGCTGACTGCCCTTATCCTTACCCTATTTTTTTCCTTCATCCTCTTGATACTCTACAGCGTCCTTCTCATGCCTTGGTAGACGTTACTGGGCTTTGAGGGCCTTTGTTCTGTTTGCTTTGTTTATTTATCCTAGGGCTCCTTTTTTCATGCATTTAGCAGTGAACACGGCACTGATGTTCAGTCATCCCATCCTTTGCAAATGAGTCTGGAGGGCAGAGGATGTGCTGTCTCCTGAGTCCCCTTTGGCTTCCTCTCTGATTGATGCAGAGTCCAAAAACTGCATGTGTTTTGTTTTCCAAGCAGTGCTGTGTGCCAAAGTCAGTGTGTAAGCACATTCTCTGTCTGGAACTAGGAATTGTAGACGTTTTTACAGAGGGTTGCTGCTCAAATCGTCTTTTTTCTCACCACTTTTACTAATGGGAGGGTGAGACCTTGTGTCAGTACTGCAATACAAGATTGGAAGCCAGGAATTCCTATGTTCTGATCCCAGTTCTGATGGGAACACATGTGGTTGTCTGGGGTGAGCTCTTTCCTGCCCTTTTACAAGTGAGATGTCAGTACACTCGGTATTTGTATTCTATTTCCCAACAGCCTGGTTTGTTCTTCCCGTGCGAGCAGGGCTCAAGAGAGCCTGTAAACCTCCAAATTAAAGGCCCACTACATGGGTGATGGAGTTCATGAGAAATTCTCTGGCCACCTACAATCAGAATTGCCTCTCAAAAAAGATGTGCTTTAATTTTAACCAGAGCTTGATCCTCCCCTGCTGGGGGTGAATACATTCACTCTCCTCTTGTTTGGATAGGAAGAAGGAAGTTTTCCTGTGAGAGGGGTTGTTGGTTTGGTAAACTTGAAAAGCTGAGATTGTGGAGAGAGAAGGAAGGACAAGGCAAGCAAGGCTTTCAAAATGCACTGGAGAACACTGCTTGACTGTGTGCCAGCTGTCACGTTTGATGGTGGGGTTTTGTTTTCTTTCTGTCCTTGGAATAGCAAACACTTGTGCTGCTTCATGCCACTAATTCTGCTTCTCTCTCATCCTCCTTCCCAGCTCTTACAAATCCACTGCAGCTCCTTGCAGCCCAGGCCAGCTCATCCACTCCTGTTGTAGTCAGCCGGGTCTGCGAGCCAGGGACCGAAGAGACGGCAGCAGCCTCCTCCAGCGAGCCTGAAGTGAAAAGACCTCGGATAGAAGAGCCCAGTGGAGCAGTGCCAGCCCAGACTGGAGTCATCACATCCACAATGCCACAGGGACAGGCAACCAGTGAATGAAGAACCGGTGGGAGGAGCTGGAGTGATGGTGGGGTGGGCATGGGATGGCAGGAGCCCTAAAGCAGCTTTCACAGGAAACCAACCACAACTGTAACAGCTCAAAACACAGCTGATAAAGAGCTCTTTTTAAAGGCAGGTTTTTCAATGGGAGGACAACAGCTGTTAGAATCACAAGGTGCCAAAAAGAATGGAAAACCCCTCCCAAGAACCCATATCTGGAACTCTGTTCTGTCTCTACTTATGGGATGTTTTTTCTTTCTTTCTTTCTTCTTTTTTTTTTTTTTTTTTTTTTAAAGATTCAAGAAAATACAGACAACTGATTGTATGACTGCTGGGATATTTTTAACTATCTTTTCCCCTTTTGGCTCCAAGGGGATGGGATTTGCAGTTCAGAATCTAAAGGAATGTAATACAAATACAGTCTGCTCCCTGGAAAGAAAACTCATCACATTCTATGCCTTAATACCACGCTTCTGAGAGCTTTGAACCATAGACCATTTTTAAAAGGTCACCTAAGGCAATCAAATGCTGAAAGATGGGTGCAGTATCTCACAACAACAGTAAAGAAACATGGTACCAAGCTTAAAGAAAAAGGCAAATGATTCTGTTTTTTTTTAAAACAGAAAATTCTGAATATAAATGCTTATTTATGTGGAGATTCAGGAGGAAGAGTTACAGGGCTCAGCCACCTGGATTTCCAGATGCAGTTGCTCTCCATTCCCTCTGAGGGAGAATAGGATGACAGGGGAACTGTATTAGCTTGGTTCCTGTAAAGATGTTAAAAACAAAGGGGTTCGTATCTTCAAGGATTTCTTACAATTATTCATCACTTGCTCTGGACAACAGCCAAAGTATCTTGATGCCTGAGGATCACATGGGGAAGGGTGTCTCCAGGAGGTTCTGTGTGCATTTGATTGATCACAGCTTGTGTGGAGCACCAGCTTTTGTTCAAATTAGCACTGTAGATGAAGACATGGCCACTGTCTTTGTGAACTTGAGAAAATACTGGTTGATGTTCTGCACTAAAGCAGTCACCTTCACCTCCCAATGGTGGTTTGGTCCTCAGCTTGATGGATCATGGTCAGGAGGTCAGGGCTGGGTTAGGCTGGCCCTGAGCCTCTTCCATGGCTGACAGCAAAATTCATGTGTTATTCTTTGGAGAGGGAAGTTGAGGGCTTGGGTGAGAGGCAGCAGAGGTCATACAGTGGTTCATACAAATTCTGTCAGGCTGTAGTAGACCAAGGCAAAAGACTTCTATTTTATTGTCCACGTTGCAAAAGTCACTGGAGGTCTTAAAACAGTTTTACCAAAAGGAATTTGGAGGTTTCTTTTCATTGCTTGGCTCCCTCTCCCATCTCTCCTGCCTTGAGGACCATTTGGGTTGGCCAGTAGGAGGAGGCCTTTGCTCAAACTGTATTCCAGGCTCCTCGTGTAGTACAAGGATGTCTTTCGAGGAAGGCAGATTTGACTCACTTCAGCCACGTGGAACAGTGGGTGCTTGTGACATCTTATGACTGGCAAAGAAATGCACCCCTGCCTGGAGCCTCCAGCAAGCCCTTTGGCTTCACACCCTTTGCAATCCCCTTGGCTAACATGTCTTCTGGCAGCACAGCAGTCATCTTTTAATTCAGCAAATGTTACAGCTTTGGTAATGGCAAGAGAGACTTCAGAGGGGTGGGCTGTGCCTCTGGTGGTTATGCCCCATCTGTAGTGATTTGCTGTCCTGTGCAGTCTGACAAGGCAGAGGCAAAACCCACTGCAGAAACATTGCAAAAAGCCTTCCCCAATGTGCAGTAAATGATACTGTCAGCATATCCGTGGGGATTAGGGGTAAGGCACAGCCCTTCGGTGTCTGCTGGAATCTGGGGAGGAAATCCACAAGGTAACAGCTGGCATCACTTGTTCCCTTCTAGGTTTCCTTTGTCCTTGCCAAATCCTATTAAATAGCCAAGTCCCACCACTTGAGTAAAACTCAGACATGTTTAATTCTTAAGTCCATTGTTTTGTGAGAAATACTTCTGAGAGAAGGAAAGAATTTCTTGGTCTCGTGATTTGTGGTTACTTTCTGCGGAGAGAGGCACATAAAATATTCATGACAGATCATTTATCTCAGCTGGGTTTTCAGAATTCAGGTGTGTGCCCTTAGTGACAAGTTATTAGATGGGTTTTTAGTACTTTGAAATGGTTTTGTGAAGGAGGATTGTTAGAGACCACAAAGTAATTGAAGCAGGCTGGCCTCCAGCTGTCCCTTCTCCCGCTAGGAAGGCTAGGTGTGGCACAGCGGAAAAGCACAGGATTAGCTCTGTTTTCTGTAGCCTTTTCAAAGCCTGGAGTCAATAAAATGAACTTGAAGGCAGAAGGCACAAGTGAGAGTGCAGCACAGTGTATCTGTGATGAATCATTACTTTCGGGAGACTGCTGGTGTAGATACAGGCACGCCTCTGAAACAGCCCCGAGGCTCGGGAGCGCTCCGGAAGCACTGGAGTCCTTGGGTTTCCAGAATGCTGAGTGAGTCAGAGCAAGGTGAAAAACCAACAGAAAACTGTTCAGGATGTGGAGCTGCCAAAATTCTGTGGATTTTTCTCTGCTGATGCTTTTCTCTTGAAGAGTCTGAATAATTAGGCCCTAAACTTCTGTAAACTAATCCAGCACCATAGAAAGACATCAGATGAGTGACAGTGTTTTCATCCACCAGCTGCTGCTTTATAGATACCTCTTAAAAGTCCATCCTCAGGTTGCATGTGTAGATCTGCCTCCTGAGTATTTAGAACAGAATAACACTTCCTCTCTCTTCTTTTTGTGGCTTGTGATGCCTGCTGGTTTAAATGGGAGTTGAAGATAAGCAAATCTTTGTTCTGTTCACCCTTTCTGCTTGAGGTGTCTGGAACTTGTCAGTTCATCCTGTCAGGCAATTTTTTGCTTTATCAGTCTGCTGCATCCTCCTGCTACTGTAGGAAGCAGCCATGCCACTTGCAGATTTTTTTGGTAGGTTTGCCTAAACATTGCCTGGTACCAGGTAAAATAAGTGTTCTTGCTAAGTCATGCTGAGAGCTGTGGAAAAGTGTGGTCCTAATCCAGAACATGTGAGATGGAGGCAACTTGTTTCAGGCCTCCAGATGAATTCTTTCAGCACTGCTCAGTTCGGAAGAGAGCACCATTCTTATTGCATACCAGTCCTGATTCTCCAGGCTGCAGAGGAGTGAAAATTAATGTGGTGGTAGAATTAAGACTTCACCTAGAAAGAAAATGTTTGCCTTAATGGTTATATGCAGTAGTCAGATTATTTTAAATTGATGATTTGGCTTGGTTTTAGTGTCTGAAAAGTTGCATCTGATCCTCAGTTAATACAACTGAAGAAGGTGTGAGGGGAAGTGAAAGTGGATTTTCTGCTGTCTGTGTAACAAAGGTCAAGGCATATTGAATATTTAAACTGTGATAACTTAGACTTGAGAACACTGTAAAGCCAAGTTCTTAATGTGTGAATTCACTTTCCACCATTCCCTATTGATTTTTTTTTCACTGTAGGCAATGACATTGACTAATTTTACTTTGATCACATTTAGTTTATAGCAACTTTCTTTTCCCCAGTTTGCAAGAGTTGAATGCAGTTGTTCTTTGTTTTATTCCACAGGAATTCCATGTTGTTTGTCTTGACCTTGGCTCTTGTGATACAGAAAGCTTTTTAGAGAAAGATCAATTTAATCTGATTTAGTGATAACACAGCGCAGCGCTGAGCACAAAATTGAAGTTCATGATTAGCTCATATATTCTTTTCAACTCTTTTTCCTTCCCATATTCCTCCTTCCCCCATACCATTAACGCTGTCCCCTGTAGCATATCCAGTCATTTTTATCCACTGACAGGAGCAGCACCTTGCATTAAGCTCTGCCTGAGGGCTCAAGGATGAAAATACCTGTGGAATACATGGAGCTCCAGAGCAGATTGAGAAAGGTCAATTTGGTCACCCTGTATTAATTTTCATGCTGTGTTCTAGACATGTTACTATTGGGCAGAGCTTATTTGGTAGTATGTTTTCATAGACATATTATGAGAGACATGTTTTCAGATACATGTTAAAGCCTTGTAAGAGGAAAGAAATAACAGCTTGAAGCCTTTACAGTGCTTCTGCAATCAATGTCATGGTCTGGCATCAGATTTTGGGGGGAGTAAACTTGATTTTGCATGTTTCAGACATCTGTCTTCTGTACTGACTTAGAGTTGTGATTCAGAGTTAATTTCCACTTTTTTTTTTTTTTTGTTTGCCTTTTTCAGTAGGGAAATGTCCACAGTGAAATAAAATTTGGAGCACAGAAGGCTGGGGACCTGTATCTAAGCAAGTGAGAGCATCTGACCTGAACTTTCTTGCCGTGTGGTGGGGAACACTTTCCCTGCCTGCTGGGGATGTCCAATTGGTGTTGGAGCTTTTCATCAGTGTTAGCAAGGGGCGTTCCCAGTGAGATAATTTGGTATCACTGGTGTGTAAATGAATGTCAAAATGTAGGGTGAAAGGACAAGTGTTTCCCGGCTATACCTGGGATTTGGGATCTTGGATGACAAGGATTTCACCTAGCAATAGTTCTGTGCCTTTCTATAGAGAATCCACTCTCATCACACAAGGTGAAAACTTCTTAGCAACATCAGAGGAATTTCCCACGCAGCTGCATTTGTTCCTTGCCTCTGTGAAGAGCCCAGCTCTGCCTCCTCTGCATCTTGCAAATAGGTACTTGAAGATTCCAGTAGGATTTTTCCCATTTGCTTCCTTCTCTTAAGGCTAAACCAGCCCAGTTGTTTTGGTCTCTTCTTGTACCTCAGCTGCAGAAGGTCACTGTGAGTCTTGTACTGAGGAGCCCAAAGGCAGAGACAGTGCTACAGTCATGATCTAAGAAATGTTGGATGGATTGCAAGAGGAATCCTTTTCCTTGGCCTGGTAACTACACTTTTGCCAGTACAGCCCAGTACCTGTTTGGTCTCTTGCAGCAAGACAAGTGTAAAGTGTAAAGAACAAATCACAGAGTGAACTGAATTGCATTTGTGCAGATGCAACCATGTTGTCCCTCTCTCCCGAGGGACAGTCCTAGCTTGGGTCTTTTTGAGCAGGAAGCAGGACTGAAGGATCCTGATTACTTTTAAAACTATCTGTGCTGTATCTTATCAAGTGATAGTTTCAATCCAATGTGGAACTTGCCTTGAGTTTCTACCCTGATGCAAAATCTTGGAGGTTTTTAAGTCCTGCTGCTAATAAGTTGGACTAGGGCATTAAGAATGAACCTCTAAAGAACAGGACTTACTTCATAATTTTGCCCTTGCTGCACACTGAGCTTTTGAGTTTGCAAATGCCATCCTGCAGCAAATGATCTGTCTTCTCTTGCCAGCCAGTCTCTTGGGCTGCTCATGTTTCTGCTCCTCATCAGTTTTTCCCCTCTATTTGTAGTTACTTCTGTCAACTCCAGAGTCCTTTAATTCAGCTCCTAATTTAATTCCATTGCTTGAAGGTCTGCATCTGGCGAGGCTTCCTGTGTTAAGTTGCAGTTACATGACTGAACAATCTGTTGTAGAACTTTTTGTGTCCTTCTGGGTGAAAAATGATGCCCAAGCTGCTACTACTATAGCATACACTACTGCTGGAAAGTGTAGCTTCCAATGGAGCCAGCTGTGCTGCAGAAAACAGTTACACTACAAGGTCACCTGGATTGCTGGAGCTGATGGGATTGGGAAGCGATGCCTTCTTGCATGTTGATCTGCAGCTGTTGGGCTGTGATTTGTTGGATCAGCATGTCTTTTTGCTGGGTGGGTTGTTTGCAGGACAGTGCATGTGTTTGTGCACATGGGTGTGGATATATTCCCACACCATAATCAGCAGTGGGAATTCTGTAGCTGTGAGGGTGGGATTTCTCTGTTAGGGGGTCTTTCGTGGGGCAGTAATAACACCGGGGAGTATTTTACTTTGGCCTGAGCAAGACATTTTGAAAAATACTTGGTTTTCTTGGAGCACTATATTTAAATTCCAAATTTTGAATCCACTTTTCACGTTTGTATTTATATGTTCGGAAAATTCTTTTGATACCTTTTCAATTTACCAACACTGAATTAAAACCTTTCAGAATGTATGGTTGGTCCTCTCCTTATGTGTCACTTTAAGTTTCAGAGCACGAGGGTGTAGTTGTGCCAAATCTACCCCTTTGCTCTCAAGATAGAAAAAAAAACATTTACAATTCATGGGTGGCAGCTAAGGAAGAAACCCTTTAAATATTTTTTTCAGAGAATATTAAATTAGATCTGTGTAAACATAAAATTTATATTTATTAATGTGTGAGTGTGTGAGCGTGTGTGTCAATATAGATATATAAATGGTCCATGACTATTTCTCTCTTAAATGGTACTTACACAGACTTTTATACAGTATGTTGGTAAATTCCTGCACCAGGCACTGACTCTGAAAGAACGATGAACCTATTTTTGTAACGAATGTGAGCAGCCAGTGGAAGCAGCTTTACTTCAGTGATTGCTTTCATTCCTCTCACAGAGCACAAGAGGCAGCTTGGTACTTGCGTCTTCTTGTGTAGGATCCCTGCTTCTGGCTTTGTCCTGCTTTCAACAACCCCAGTCCCCGCTGCTTTTCTGGCAAGAAAACCCCCCAGATGGCACTAATGAAAGCTGGAATCCTTTCTTGTCTGCATTACTCTCTAGATACAGTATCAGGGAGTTCTTTACAGATTCTGCTCTGTAAGTAATGGGACCTTATTTCTAACAGAGGAAATTTAAGGGGGATCCACGAGGATGCTGTAAGTCAGGAATTCCCCCCTGTCAGGTGGCTAGGCTAACACTGGGGCACTATGAAATAGTTTCTTTTCCTCTGTGGTGAGATTATTTTCCTTTTATCATGCTTCTGTCTCTTTGGGGGGTGAGGTGTGTTTATATCCCTTTAAAAACAAGCACAGAAGAATTTTTCTAATGTTTCCATCCACAGGGAGTAAATTTTACCAAATTGGCCAAATTTCAGGCGTGGTTTAATTCCACAAGGATCACTAAATTCACAGAAAGGTGTATTTTGAACCACTTGCATATTTTGAGGATTATTCTTAAAAGCAGGTGATACCTGACTTCCTAATCCTGATTGCTCTTCCAGAAGCAGAAGTTCTCTATGAGGATCTGAGTGAATGCTTCACCTCAGCAATCACTGGCTGGTGATGGGGCTTCAGTACTTCAGGGAGGACAGGGCTGGTGATAGGAAGAGTGGGCAGAATAGGAACAGTGAAAGGAAGCAGCTTTCCTCCTCATCCAGCAGAAAAGAGCCGTTGTAAAACCCAGACTTCCCTTAATATTTCGTTGTTGTTGCCTTGTGTCTGCTGCCAAGTTATGCTGTGATCCAGACCTCTCTGTCCTGCTTCTACCCCACCTCAGTTTCACTTAAAGCAGTCTGAGACAGAGCCTTCCTTAAAGATAAGGGCAACGGTGAGGAGAAATGTCTGGTCGCTGAAGAAAAATGAGATTTAAATGGAGCAGAAAAAGTGAGAATTCCTTCTGTTTCACTGTCGTGCTGCTAAAAGTCTGGTGCAGAACATCCTGATGTTCTGCTGATTTATATGCTGCTCTTGGGAGGTGGGCAGGCTGCTAAGTAGGCAAGTTGGCTCTGTAGCAATTGAATTACTGTAAACCTAAACTTGCTTAATCTCTCCTTTTTTTCTCCCTCAAATGGGCTTGAAGTAGAGGGAACCGGAGTATTGTTTATAAGATCTTTTTGCTTTAATAGAAAACAGAATGTAAAAAGGAAAAAAAAACCAACAAAACCAAACTCATTCAAATATAGCTATAGAGAAAATGGCTTTAAAATCCAAAAATGTTAGACCATATGTTGTGTTGGGTTCTGGACATGCTGTTTGTGCTGAGGAGACTGGCCTTGTCCAGCCTGCCAGCCAACCTCCACGTAGCCAAAAAGAGCATTTTAAGAGTCTGTAGCTATCCAAAGGACTGTTATCCAAAGGACTGTTAAAAGTTGTTTAGGGATAAATCAAAAGCTGTGTGTGAGCAATGGGTGGTAAAGCTGGAAATTCAGATCCAACTCGGAATAATTGCTCTTAAACAAATTCAGAAAAATCCGACTCTCCCCCTGTTCTGCAGATGCTCATTCCCACCGAGTCCCCGGGGAAGGCTGAGAGGAGAACCTGAAATACCTCAATGGCTTCACAGAAGGGTTTGCTACAGAGATCTGGGCCAGCCTTACCCCTTTCACCTCGGTTTGGCACTTATTTTATAAAATAAGAAGGTGATGGAAGGGGAAACTAAAGCCATGCTTGCATTTCAGTTCCTGGTGTTGCCTGTGCAAGACACCTCCAGCTAGACATTTTGGGGTTTGTGGGGTTTTTTTTTTACAGCTGATATCAAAAGGTGGGGTTTGTTTTTTTGGTTTTTTTTGTGACTTGTTTTTGTTACCAGTGCTTTTTTAAAAGCAGGTGTGTATCCCAAGGGGGAAGCTCCATGTGGGGCAGTGGATGTGAAGTTCACGTTCTTTCTCTGGCCATGTCGCAGCACTGCTCCTGTGAGATGCTCAACTGCACAGGCAGACGTGGCTCCCACCAGGGTGGGATCTGCATCCCAGGAGCAGGACCTGCGTTTCCACATCAAATGGGATACAGTGGTTTTGTTTGTTTGTTTTTTTAATATAGAGCCATACATTTTTTAAGTAATTTGAGATCTGAATGTGATTTCTAATGTATCGAGAACGTTAATATTTTAAAGCTATAACAAAGTTTTAAATTTCTACTTTTTTTTTTTTTTTTTCCATTTATTTTAACTGTTCTGTTACCTTAATTTGATGTATGTGGTTGGGGAATGTTGCTTCTCCTCTTAGCATTTGTTTCTATAACCAGAAATAAAATTATATATGAAAGAGAAAATTCCCTGAAATTGCTTTGCTGGTTTTGGGTGACTTGGATCTTTCCAGTGTCGTGTCATAGGAGGGGTTGAGTTTCCTGCAGCAATGAAGGGACAGTGTGTTTAATATTTTTTTCCCTTTCTTTTATGTAGGAAGGAAGTCTGTATCTGCACACCTTGCACTGTTTAGAGTTCAGCCACCCCACTTTTGATCCCTTGTCAGTTATTTGGGCAGCTGTTGACTCACAGCAGAGTGAACATATGGACGCGTGTGTTTGAGATCCGTGATGCTTCCCCTGGGGCTTATAAACTATTCCTCCAGCTCCAGCTTTTGTTTTGTCATGAAGTGAAACATTGTTATTTGGAAAGTTAAACTATTCCAATGCATTCCCCTGTAATTTATAATAATTGTTTTCATTTAAGCATATGAGGTCAGAAAGCAGTGCTTGATCCATCTGTCTTGTAGTTAGACTTCTCCTCCTTTGTCCTCCTAATGCAGCTACAATTTAAGTTATGGGTTTATTTTGACTAAACATTCTGAGCTGCAAAATTGAATAGGAGTGTCTTGTAAGGCCTCAATTGACGTAAAGGATCTGCGCAATTCATAGAATTTTAGAACCACAGAATGGTTTGGGTTGGAAGGAACCTTAAAAATCATCTCATTCCAACCCCTGCCATGGGCAGGGGCACCTTCCACTATCCCAGGCTGCTCCAAGCCCTGTCCAGCCTGGCCTTGGACACTTCCAGGGATCCAGGGGCAGCCACAGCTTCTCTGGGCACCCTGTGCCAGGGCCTCCCCACCCTCACGGGAAGAATTTCTTCCCAAAATCCCATCCAACTCTGCCCTCTCAGTTTGAAGCCATCTCCCCTTGTCTTGTCACTCCATGTCCTAGTAAAAGGTTTCTCTCCATCTTTCTTGTAGTCTCCCTTCAGGTACTACAGAGAGGATTTTTTTAAATTGACTAATTGAAAAATTAATAACACAGTACACAATGAGCAAATATATTCACCCATAGCCCTTTTGGGGGGTGTCTTTTAAAATTATCCTATCCTTGGCTTGCCACGTGCTGCTGCTCTGCTGACTAATTGCCCAGGCATGGTGTTAATGAACTTTAATGCCAGGAGAGCATAGGACAGGGAACTACCAAAGGGCAAAGTGCCAAGCTTCATCCCCTGGCATCTCCTCCTTGCAGAGCAGTGCTCAGCACGGTGGTGAGAGCTTCAGCCGTGTTAGCAGTCGGGAGAGAAGGTGTTGATGGATCTTTAACTTTTGGAAGTGCTGAAGACCTGAGCAGCTGGTTTTAACATCTCTTACCTATTTTGGAAAGCACTGTTTTATGAGCAGGTTGCAGGACAGGCTCATACATCATCTTTTACCATCACACCCACAGAAGGCCCAGCTCTCATTTCTGCCTTATAATGAAGTTTTCCATAGGTCTGAGTGCCTAGAGCTGTTCCCCTTCGTGCCATGCGGGACGGCCTCAGAGCCAAGCCTCTCCTCAGGCTCCTGAGGTGGGGAATAATAACAGCGGCACCTCGGAGCAGTCCATGAGCAGCCGCTAGCGATGATTTTGGTCACCTCCGTCTCTGCCAGGCGGAACCTTGGTGCAGCAGCCGCCGCGCCCCGCCGGAGCCGGCCCGGCGCACCGCCCGCCCGTGGGGGGCCGCTTTGGCCGCGTACCGTAGCGCGGGCCCGGGCGGCGGCGGGGCCAGGGCCGGGATGTTCACGGCGGCTGCCGAGAGCTTCCTCAGGCAGGCCAGGTGCGACGGGGGACAGGGGGACAGGGGGACAGCGGCAGGGACCCCTCGGGCCGGGCGGGGGTCCTGGTGGGGGGGCCGCGCCCGGGGCTGAGCGGGGAGCCGGGAGGGCGGTGTGTACTAACCCTCCGTCCCGGAGCTTCCCAGGAGGGCCAGAATTGGGGACCAGGGTTCCTGACAGCCCCGACTGCCCGGCAGGGAGATCCAGGAGGAGGAGCTGCGGAGATTCGCCGCCCGCGTGTCCGCCCTGCTGCAGGGCCCCGAGCCGGGCCCCGAGGCCGTGGATGGGCTGCAGAGGCTGCACCTCACCGTGGCCGCCACCAAGTACCCCCGCAAGTGAGTGGCCTTGTGTGCCTCGGCTGTTCGAAGAAGCAAAGCGTTACCTTCCTAACCAAAAACAAAGGAAGGGGGTGGGCTGGGGCTTTAAAATAACACCCTGCCTTGAAAACTCTAAGTTCAATGTAAACTCAAAGCCCCTCTTTGCCTTTCACCCCCTTGCTAAGCAAAAGGTGCTCATATCGTTTTGTAGCGAAAGTAACAAGGGTTGGTATCGCTGAGCTCTCTGTCAAGCTGCACTGAGGAACAGCATTCAGAAATGAAGATGATGAGAGAGCATTACTCACTGTTAAGGGTGATCATCCCAAAGCCAAGAATATGCAGGCAATAAATATCTGAATCTTTTCTTGCTTTGCACTGATGTTTACTGTGACTCGCAGGCTCGATGGCAAGTTTGTGGAGCTGTTGCAGACGGTGCTGTGCTCATCCAAAAGTCCTGAGCAGATTCAGGTGTTATGTGCTGCCATCCTGAGAGAGATGTCACCTTGCAACGATCTGATCCTCTCCTGTGATGAGATTCAAGATACAAAGCTCTTGAGCCTGGTATCCTCCGTCCTTCTGGCTCAGGTAAATGACCTGTCAAGTCAGAAATCTTCCCTTGTCAATATGGATTTGCTTTTTGATTTTCCCCTGCCCCTGAGCTCCTCCCTGAGCTCAAGGAGAGTGAAAATCAATTGAAAGTATGTAGGAAAAAGCAGAAGCATTTCAATGTTCATTTAAGGGATCTCATTATTTTGCTTTGCATAGGAAAAAAATGGCAAGTCATTTGTGTGCAGCACTTAATAACAAAAAATGCTTAAAATTGTAATGTTTAGACACTGAGGTCCTGGAAGCAAAAAAAGAACCCTTTAGTGCTGGCTGCTGGAATAGATTTCAAATCAGGGGTACTTGAACCTGGAATGCAATAGATTTTAGAGTGAATTTACTACTTCTTTTTAGGATATTGGCTTTCACGTTTACATGTAAAAATATACATAGAACCTATAAAACATGTAGGGCTGTACATGCAAGTGAGACTTCAAAGGTCCACATTCTCCAGGGAGAGAAGCAAACATGAAGACCTTCCTGTTTTGAGTGCTGCCTGGGGAACAAGCTGGAAACTTCTCTTTTTCTTCTCCTTCTTTTACTTTCATTGTGCCTGTTAAATGTAGAATACTTTTCTGAAACTTCTCGTTCGGAGTTTCACTGTGTGCTTAGAAATGTCTTCTATGTTTCTGACATTTATCTGAGTCTACTTAACTAAAGGAAGCAAAACAGAAACCAGCAATGTATTTAAATTTGCTGCCTTACAAAGCTCCTCTTTCCCATTTCCAGCCTTGAGTCTGTTTTGCAGTTCCACAATGTAAAAACACACATAAGTAGCCCCATAGTTTGGGATATGTAAATTCAAATTGCAGAAAATGTCTGTAAAATATGGTAAAATCACTTGTGCTTTGAGTTCTTTTTGTGTTTGACTTTGATATTGATGCCTGATGGAAGAGATTGTACAGTGTTGGTCTCTAGTAATGGTAGATTATCTATCTTTGCTTTATTTTCCAGGGAAGTAAGAATGAAGTGGCTGCTGTGGGGCAGCGTGTTGTGAAAGTCATTGAAAGGAGACTGCCCGAGGGTCAGAGTGCTCGGTTCCTTCTCCCTGTCCTGGCAAATGTCATCAGCCTTTCACCAGAGTCTCTAACAGAAGGTAAATCTATAGGAAAGGCTGAGATTGCCACCTGGCTGTGATCTGGGTAGTGATCAGAAGGCTCTCAGTTGGAAACTGCTGTCAAAGGTGATTGCTGCAAGGAAAGGGAACTTACTGAGTGAGATGTATTCCACTTCACCAACCTGGGTCTGGGCCTTCCAGTCAAATCCTGGCCGTGGATTTGTATAACAGTATCGCGTACTCTAGCTGAGGTCTCCAGGTGCAGTAGGAGTGTGAAACTGTAGCTACCCTGAAGAGCATCAAGCAAAGAGAGAGAGAAACAGAGATGTGCCTGTGCATCTGGTCAAGGGAGCAGCAGAAACAACTAGAGGTGCTCTTCATCAGAGAGGCAGCACCAAATGGGTAGTGGTGACTTAACCTGGGAGAGCATTCCAAGCTCAAAATGCTGACGACGTGTGAGCAGGAGTGAGTTTCTGGGAGTTTCCTGTGAGGTTTGTGTACCTGGTGCAGTGTGCAGGGGAAGCTTTGGGGGGGATGTTGGGCTGGGTGCATGGGCTGGCAGAGCAGGCAGGATCACCTGCCCCAACTTCTGCGAGTTCCCAGTGAGGGATTTATGCCTTTCGCTGCAGAGCTGAAGCCAGACACTACCTGAAGAGAGTGACAGTGGTTTTGCACATTCCTCCTAATTGCAGCTGTGGATGGAGACAGAGGAACAAGTATCTCTTGAGTGACCTGGTAGCAGAAATCCTTGGTTCCAGCACTCACTCCTTGACTGAAGCAGTATGAGGAATATAGCACATCCACCTTGGGGTACCAGTTTCTGTATGGATTGCTGGATCAGAGGGGGCTCTAGGCTGGAGAAAAAGCACAGCCATTGAGGGTTAACAGAGATATGTTGCAGAGGCTGCTTCTCTGCCCAGTCTAACAATGACCCTGTCACTTTCCTTGTCCAGAGCAGACCAATGTTGTCAGTAAAAAGCTGGCTGACTGGCTGAGGTATGCAAGCATTCAGCAAGGAATGGCTCAACCCTCTGGAGGCTTCTTCTCCAGCCCCAGATCCAAACAGGTGAGTGCTGAATTGCCATGGTCATGTCACAGGGTCACTTGGTAGTCTGTTTCCTGCTGTTTCAGGTTCCCAGAATCACTTTCTTTTGGGAAATGGTAGCATAGAAGTGCTGCTGTTCTTCAGCATTTTTTGTGGGATGCATGGTCAAGACACATAGGAAAGCAAAGTAGGGGGATTTACAGCTCTGAGATTTAGGAGTTCAGCTGTAGGGCCAGAGCTTTTATCCTTGAAGTAGTTTTAAGAGAAGAGTCTTTTAGTGACCACGTACTTCAGAGTAAAAGGTGATTGCAAACGAGACCAGTGTCAGAGTAGGAAAGTTGAGTGTTTCAGCTGGGGAGAAGGATTCAGCACAGCTGGCTTTTCTCTCTCTGGATACCTGTCCTCCTGCAGGACCCTAAGCAAGGGCTGCTTGTCTCTGTGGGCTCAGTGGGGTTTCCTTACCCACTCACTTAGCCTTTCCCTGGGGCTCTGACCTGCTGCATCTTTTCTCTCAGCGTGCTCCTGTCACAGAGGTGGATGGTGCCGTTGCCACAGACTTCTTCACGGTGCTCTCAGTGGCTCAGCACTACACACAGGACCAGTGGCTCAATGTGCAGGCCTTCTCCATGCTGAGAAACTGGCTGCTGTGCTACGGGGGCAAGGAGCTGAGCACTCCTAATCCAGGTAGGGATTGAAGGTCTGCAGGCCAGTGTGGGCTGCAGCCCCACGAGGGCTGTGTGCTCTCAGATGTCATGTGAGGTGGCTGCACCAGCAACCCAGCAATCTCCTCTCTTTCAAACTGATGAGATATTAGGAAGAAATTATTCCCTGTGAGGGTGGTGAGGCCCTGGTAGAGATTGCTCAGAGAAGCTGTGGCTGCCCCATCCCTGGAAGTGTCCAAGGCCAGGTTGGACAGCGCTTGGAACAACCTGGGATAGTGGGAGGTGTCCCTGCCCATGGCAGGGGGTTGGAGCCAGATGAGCTTTAAGTCCCTTCCAACACAAACCATTCTGTCATGCCATTATTCTAAGTGACAGGAATATGGGCAAGGGTTCAGAGATCTTGCACTAGGAGTAGGGAAAGTTTGGGAAGGAATATCACAAACCCTTCTGACTGAGACTTATTGATCCTTCCATGGGGAATTTCTTGTTTGGTGAGTCTCCTTTTTTCAGACAAAGTCTTCCCTAGGGAAGAAGGCCTGGGTGATGGGAGACAGCATCTCCTTAGGATTCTTGTAACATTCCCTTCTTCCCCAGCCTCCTGTTCTTCACTCTGCACCCGGGGACAATGAGCTGCCTTTCTGCTGCTGGGCTACTGTGTGGGTGACATTGCCTGTGACGAGCTGATACATGTAATGTTCATTGTGTAGATGACAAAGCAGGAATGGACAGGTCTGCTCCATCCATGGTCTCCCCTACACCCACGTCTGGTCAGCTGCTTCCCCCCACGGAGCGTCTGCGGGAGAAAGCCTTCGAGTACTGCCAGCGGCTGATTGAGCAGAGCAACCGGCGTGAGTCTTGCCATGAGCCCTCCTGGGAGCCCTCTTGGTAGTGTTCTCCAAAATGTTTCTGCTTCACTGCATGTTCGGGCTGGGGTCTCGCTCCCTGGAATCCACAGTTAGGCTCCAGGGCTCAGGCCTGCTGCAGCTGCTGGGGCAAGTCATTGATCAGTCCTGAGCTGGGATGTTGGGAGGGGTTTGGAGGCAACAGCCATGTTCTGCCTCCTTGATTTGCAGGGGATGCTGTGAAACTTGGTTCTCATTGGCCTGAAATCAGGATCAGTGTGTGTTCCTGCCTGCCCTGAAGTCAGGGTTAGTGCTCAAACTGACAGCCTGATGTTCCTGTGTGGGCTCAATGCTTAACTTGGACTCATTTCTCTGGCAGGACCCCTGAAGAAAGATGATGGAGACCTGCAGAAAGCTGTAAGCACACAGAGGTGGGGCTGAAGCTCTGGGAGCTGTGGCTTCCCCCACTCCAATCTCTGTCTCTGCTCTCCCACAGTGTCTCATTGAGGCAATGACAATCATGGACATCATCTGCAAGCAGGACTCCTCCTACGTGTACCGTGCTGCCTCCTTCCTGAAAGTCCTGCACAGCCGGATCTGTGGGGATGCCACTTACGCCAGGGCCCTGCTGCCCATTGCCCAGTTCTTCCTGAACCACAGTGAGTCTTCAGCTCCCACCCCTCCTCCATGATCACAGGATACTGCTGTGATCCTACTTCAGTACAGCCTTTTGCCCTGGCAGTTTGCTGCCTGCCAGAGCCTGTAATTGCAGCTTGCCTGTGCTCTGCTATGGATGATCCACCCCAGGAGACCCAGGAGCTCTTTAGAGAAACATCTCACTTAGTCCCCTGGCAGGGCTGCTGGGTGGGCTGTGCTCAGCAAGGTGCTGTGTCCTCCCAGGCAAACTGGCAGCTGTGGACTCGGATGCCATCTACAAACACCTCTTCACTGATATCCCAGCTCAGCTCTTCCACAACCCATCACTGGCCTTTGAATTTATCCAGTTCTGCAAAGACAACAGCCAGCTCTTCACGGACACATCCAGCATATTCAGGCAGAGCTTCCCAAATCTCTTCAAGGTACAACATGTTGGAGCAGCGGAGGGGAGAGCCTGCTTCACATTCTGTGCACTAAGAACTTCCTTTTTGCTCCCCAAAGCCCGCCATGTGTCTCTGTGGCAGTGCTAGGGAGACCATAGGCAAGAAGGACTCTTAAAAAACAAGTGTGAGTTGGAAGAGGGAGGAGAGTTCTGGGTGTGTCTAGCACTGCCAGGAGAGGACAGTCTGGGCTGGCAGCACTGCAGAGGGCTGGGGAGCGCAGTGAACGCAGGACACAGCACTTTGTTTCTGGAAAAGTTTAATAAGTTGCAGCTTGCCAGCCACTGAACCAGCTGCCAGAGGCTTGTGTTGAGCTTCTAACAGGCTTCTGGGTTTTGACCAAACCCTCAGACTTGTCTGGTTTTGCTTTTCAAAAGTGACTTTCCCTTCCCTGTCCCATCTGGTCACAGTATGGAGTTGTCTGGGTATGTGATGGAGTAGCAGGGACAGTGCAACAGTTTGTGCTTGTTCCTTGCAGTTCCTGGCATGGAACAGCCCACCTCTTATCTCTGAGTTTGTGGACCTTCTCCCATTTCTGCTGGATGCAGGCACAGCCATCGAGATCTTCCATTTGCTGCTTGACCTGCCCTGTTTAACAGCAGCTCTGGACATCCAGCTGAGGTAATGCACCTTCCCTTCCTCTCACTTGTTAATCAGCATCTTGGCACTGACCAAAGCCCAGTTCTGAGCCTCAGCTGTCACAGAGCGAGAGGCATCACTGCAGTCAGATTAACACAAGGCTGCACAAATTTCAGTCCAGTTTTCCTGGTAATGTGTTGTAGAAGAAAAGGAGGTAAGAGGAGGTAATGGGAAGAGGAGGTAACCAGCTCTCACATTTCAGTACTGGACTGTGTTTGGGGCTCAGGGAGCTGCTGTCATTCCCCTCTCCCTGTCCAGCTCCAAATGCTTGCCACATGTTGGAGCTTGCCATGAGCTACCACCTCAATACAGAGGTGTGGGCTACCTGTTCTTCCGTCCCTGCTCTCAGCCTTATTTTTGCCTTCATTGTCCTGGAGACACACAGAAGTTTCTTCCTGAGATCATCCAGAACTGACTTCCCAGGAGGATGGGGTAGGATGGGAACTGGCTCTACCTCTGCTCTTCCTTGTCCTCCTGACATTACAGCTTTTTCTGGAGTGCTTAGAAAAGAGAGTCATCCTAGAGGCAGATATTGCTGGGCTTGGATGACTGAGGGATACAGAGTGCCATTTTTCCCTTTCCCAGGAGTGATACAGAAGCAAGTCTGGAACTATTGCCTGAATGTCATGCCTCAACCTGAGCTCATCAAGTTGGCTCTCTGGCTTCCAGAGGGCCTGAATTAGACCAGCTTGCTGTCCCTGTTTCAATGTCCAGCATCCCAGCTCTGCCTTGGACCATTCTCACAGTGCAGCGCATTCTGTGTGTGTTCCCTGCTAGGGCAGCTGCTCTTCCTGCCTCCGAGAAGGCCAGCAGTGACCCAGCTGGGAAACCGGCCACGTGTCTGGAGGCCTTTCGCCATCCCGTGTACAAGAGCATGTTCCAGTACCTGCTCCGCAGCAGGTCTGCTCCCGAGGATGCCCCAGAGAGGTAGGAGCCTGCCTGGACTGTGCTTCAGCCATCCCGCTCTAGGAGGCAGCACTGGAAAAGGCACAGCTGCTCTCAGCTGGCCTGAGGTGGATTTCTCTTCCCTGTGTCAGCTTTGCCAGCACTCAAAAGCCTTGTGGGGAATAGGGAAGGGAAACTGGGAGAGTAGCTGGGAACAAATCCTCAACAGTAATTCTTCTCTTGCCCACAGTCTGGTTCCGCTTCGGCAGCTGCTGGGATCCCTGGCTGGCAGCCCAAGGGTGGTTCAGTGTGCAGAGTCTGTTCCTGTCTTACTGGAGCTGTTTTTCAGGGTGGTGGCGGAGGTAGGTCCTTCTGGGGAAGTTTGGTTCCCATTTGTGCTATAGGGATTTCTTGTTATGTGGAGAGCAGCCATAGGAGCAAAATTGTGAAGATGATGCAGCCTCATGAGGTGGGTGCATGAGGGGAGCGTGGGTTTGGTACTGCCGTGAATCAGCACTGAGCTGGCCACTTCATCCAGAGAAACGGAAGAGCTCTGTGGTGCAGAGTCAGGTTCGCTCTGTGCTCTCAGCTAGCTGTAAAGAAGGGAGGTGAGAGCAGAGTGAGTGCCTGATACCTGCTTTGTGCACTGCTCCACTCCTAGATCAGGCAGTTTCTCTGCCAGCTCTCTTACCTGGCTGGTTAGTTTGGGGTTTGGCTGCTGGAAGTCACTGGTACTGCTGAAAAAAGGGCTGGCTTTCAGTTTGCAGATGGGTCTCTGGTAAACCAGCTGGTGGTGCTGCTGCTGCAGAGGAGTGACCAGCTCTACGAGATCCCAGCATTTAAAGAGGATGTGTACAGGTGAGATGGGACAGGAGTCACAGCCCAGCTCCCAGCCTTCCTCCTGGCATCCCAGGGCAGCCCAGGAGCCTTTTCAGTTGTGGCTCAGTCCCTGCTGTGACACATCTTTGAAGAGTGCAGAATGGGGGCTGCACCTTCATCCCTGCGGGGAGCGTGCTGAGGGTACAGCCCTGTGCCAATGGCTGGGTGCTGCCAGCCCCTCCTGACTTTGGGGATCGCCACCTTGCCCTGGTCAGAGCTCTGCCCTTCTCTCTGCTGCAGGGTGCTGAGCTCGCAGCTGGTGATGCTCTGCAAGCTGCGCCCTGCGCTCGTGGTGGAACTGTCCACGGAGATCCTGGAGTTCTCGGGAGCAGTCAGCAACATCCAGAGCAAGGAGGCCATCTTCACCCACATGGTGAGCAGGGCTGCCTGCTGCTGCCACAGGCTGCTCCAGCTGCGCTCTGCTGCTCTCCTTCCCTTTCCTCCTCTCTTCTAGCATTAGCTAACCTGATTTGCTGTTCCCCAAAAGTTACGGAATTCCCTTTCCCTGTGTTTCCCTGTGCTTGTCTCAGGTGTGGGCTATCGGCGAGTACCTGTCAGTGTCCTACGACAAGCGCTGCACAGTGGAGCAGATCACGCGGTTCTTCGAGACCCTCGAGGCTGTGCTGTTTGAGATCACCCAGCTCCGACCACAGGCCAGCACCCCCAGCTGTGCCCCCCGTGCCATCAGTGTCCTCATGGCCACCTTGACCAAGCTGGCAGCCCGCAGCCAGGACTTGATCCCCAGGTGAGCACCGGCAAAGGGTTGAAATGTGCAGATCTCATGGGTCCGAACCTGGGTTTGCTGGTGTTAATTAATAATTGAGTCTGGCAACTGACGGGACCTGGAAAAGGACAGTGGTGAGCTGTGGAAGGGCACAGGTTGGGGGGTGGGATTCATCTGCTGACTGACGCTCTGTCACCTGCACTAGACTGTTGGAGTTGACACACTGAAGTAGTGACCTGGCATGGTCCTGATTGATATCCACCTGATATCCATTTCCTTCTCTCCTGCAGAGTGTCCATGTTCCTGTCCAAGATGAGGACATTTGTGCAGAGCCCTGCTGTCACTTCTGTTTACTGCGAGGAGGACCTTGAGGAGATCCTTATTCGGGCAACTGAGCTCATGAACCTGCTGAAAATGCCCAGCGTGGCTCAGTTTGTGTTCACCCCACCCGTGGCCAGCACACGATTTCAGAGGGAGGTGAATGACTCCCTGCCTTTGGCCCTGAGGATGGTCACCCAGCTCCTGGAGCCAGCTCCAGGCTCCATGCCAGTGTCAGGGCAGGAGGTTTCTGGAGTAACTGGACAGTGCTGACACTCAAGGCTGAGGCCCTGATCTTAACTGGAAAAGAGGAACAAATGATTGTGAATGAAACAGAGAACAGGAATAGGGAGAGCTGATGCAGCTCTTCTGGTCTGAGGCTGTTTGTATTTGTGTGTCCTAGTGCCTGTTGCTTTTTTATCTCCTAAGTTTGTCTTATCCCTTCCTGACCAGCATGCAATAAAAATCCTGGTGGATTTGTGGGATTGTTGCAGGAGAGTAAATGTGTGCATTAATACCCTGCCAGCACACCCTGTCCCTTTGGAGATGTACTTCTTCCCTCCCTTCCTCTGCTTTGTTTCCCCCCCTCCCCTTTGCTCTCACTACACCTCCATGTGCTGCTTTTCTCACCTCCCCTTGCAGCAGACCAAACAAAGGCCTGTGTGAGCTGGAGGAAATCAGGACTGACTCCATCACATATGGGAGCCCTCACCAGGCCTCTGTCTCACCATCAGTGTGATCACAGAGAGATCCAGGAGACAGCTGCCAGAGCAGGGCTTAGAGAGATTTATTGATCCAGTTTATTGTTGACACAGAGCATTTCTTAACATCCACCGTGTCCAACAGGCGCCATGCTGTGTTCAGTGTGTGCACCAGAGCTTTATACACATCCGAGCTGTACAATATTAACACACAGGGAAGTCAATCCATCCCACTGCTCCTCCCGGGAGAAGCCAGCCCTCATGCACACTAGGAAATAGCAGGGTTTATTTACAGTCTGTTTCAATACCTGACTGCGCTGTGAGCAACACTCAGCTCTGGGGCTGTTTTCCAGCTCCAGGGGTGCTCAGAGGATTGCGCTGGTACTGCTGGAACGTGCCAGGATGCAGCCCCAGCACTGTCTAGTGCAAACCAAGCCTCCCCCCAGGCCTGGCTCTGGGGCAGGGGGAGTAAGGAGTGCATGCAGTTTGCCCAGGGCCTTTAGGCAGCCCATTTCAAGTTCTGTGGAGGATGACAGGCCAGCATACCTACTTGACTGAAAGTGCAGTGAATCACCAGGAGCCCTGAGCCTTTGCTCGCCTGCCTGGTGCAGCTGAGTCAGTGGCAGGAGGATGCACTGCTCCCAGTCCCTGCTGGGGCAGCAGGCCAGGGCTGTGAGTGTGGCCCAGCAGAGCAGCAAGGCACTCGTGTCTCAGAGAAGGTGCCTGGTCCATCTTGCCTAGAAAAGCAGGCCAGGCTGCACTGAAATCCAGTAGTGGAGCGTTTCCCTTGCGTGGATTGTTTTGACATCTCTCCTCCTGCGACGTGCAAGACTAAGCACAGGAACCAAAACTGCAGCAGTGAGGCATAATTAAAGCCAACCCTGTTTTAGCATCACAACCCTCGGAGCATCGTTGTTGTGAGATGCCATGTGAGTATCTGATCGGTAGCCAGAGCCTGGACCGTGCAGGGTGTGATGGAGGGCTTTGCTGCAGGCTGTTTTAATAGGGTTTGGCTAAACTAGGTCTCAGTATCTGTCTATATGTGGAAATGAGGTCGGGTTTATCCCGTTAATGGTGCTAAAAGCAGAGGGAGGACTCGGCGGGCAGGAGGCTGGGTGTGTGTGTGGGGGCCTGGGCAGCCACACGATGGAGCTGAACCCTCAGCTGAGCTGACACTGATCAGCAGCAGGTAGCAGAGCAGTTCCTGGGATATTCAAAAGTGTCCTTCCAAAGGGAGTCTCTGCTGTCCATCCTCACCCGTCAGCATTTCAGCAGCACACACTTGGGAGATGCTCCGAGCAGGGCACGAAACAGAGTGGCCTCTCAATGGGCTGGCGAAGCTGGAGGGAGAGGACCAGGACATGGTGCCAAGCTGTCATTTGTCTGCCTGGGCTGGTGGCAGCCACACAGGTCTGGTGCCCTGTGCTGCTGGGCTCACTCAGTTCCTGGTGGCACCAATCCTCTGTGGGGACATTCTGCTGTCAGTCCTGGGGACCTTCAGCTGAGATCATGGTGCCAGAGCCGGGCAGTCAATCTGCAGAGCGAGGGCAAGAGAGTCCTTTTCTGCAAGGAGCTCTCCCCGGGACTCACAGGAACTGCTGGTGGTGTCAGCCTTGGCTGTAGCTGCTTCCCATCCCGAGGCAGGGCTGTAGCCCAGCAGCAGAAAGGCACCTGAGCTAGTGTATGGCACCAGGGGAATGAACTCCTGGCGATGCGTCCCTTGTGGAATCCCACTCCGGGGTGCTTGTGCTGCCTTCACCACCCCCAGAGCTGGGCACACGTTTCCAGCCTGATGTGCCAGCACCTCAGGTGGCCACTGCCACAGTGAAGCTCAGGTCTGCCCAACATGTTTGTCTTCAAAGCCCAAAGGTGTTTCAAGCCTTCTGCCTGCCAGCATGGAATATCACGCAGGGCTGCCAGCCTAGAGGAACAGAGGAGCCTGCCTACAAGTCCCCATGGTGGGAGCATCCCCTTCCCTCCCCCTGCCAGAGGGGACGAAGGAACAGGAAAGCGCCTGAGAAGGACCACACTGGATATAAGGTGAGGCTGGGCAATGGATCAGGAATGATGCTCCCAGCCAGTGCAGTGGGAGAAGCGTGCACCATCCTTGTGTGTCCTTTCATCTGCTGCAGTGCAGGGGCAAAGTATCCAAAAGCACATCGAGGGCTGCTGTGGAGTCCTGGTCCTCCCTCTCGCACTCCAGGCTCCCTGAGGTCAGCCTTAACCAGAGCTGTAGCCACAAGCCACTGCAGAAGGATCCTTGTATCACAAGGACTAAGAGGAAGAGGAGCTGGAACTGATTTTTTTGGCTATTTCAGTGTCCGACTTGGCAACCAGAAACCGCAGCTTCTTCCCTCCGGAGCGGATGAGGTCCACAGCACTGCAGGGAGCAGCAACAGGGAGAGAGGTGAGTTGTGGCTCCCTCAGGCTGGCAGCCTCCCAGGAGCCTGCCAAATCATGGACAGTGACAAAACATCCCCCCTGTGCCCTCCCAGGGTTACAAGCAGGGTCTGTTTCCTCCTTGTAGCTTTGTGGAGGGCTTGGCCTCCAGGTCAGTGCAGCCAGGACGAGGGCAAACAGCCCCAAAGCTCTGCCTCTGAGCTGCCCCATCCCACCACCTTTGAGAGGAAACCTGAGGTGGGATGGGGCTGCAACAGCTCTGCCTTGCTGACCCGCACCTCTGGAGCTCTCATTTATTTCCCATATATGCTCCCCAGTTGTTGCTCTGTGATCCCTCTCCCAAGCCCCCAGCCTTCCCCTCTGCCTGGTGCCCTGTGCAGCTCACTCCTCTCCCTGCAGCTTGCTCACATCACAGCATCCTCAGGACCGCAGTGCTGGCACAGCTCTTGGAGCACAACCGCCAGAAACCTGGACCTGACAGGAACTCCCCCAGTGCTGGTAGCAGCCCAGGCCCTCTGGGGAGGTGAGCCTCACCTCTGGTAGTCTGCCCCGATGAGGCTGGTGCCGTTGACAGCCAGGATGCGGTCCCCGATGGAGAGCCTGCCGTCGGCAGCCGCGGGGCTGTCCTCGATCAGGGTGCGGATGTAGATCCCCGGGGAGCAGAGAGGGGTGTGCTGTTGGCAAGGGAAGATGAGTGAGAAAAGGGACACAAAGATTTGTGGTCCCAAAGGGCCGAGCTCCCCAGGCAGGGTAACTCTCCCCCAGGGCTCAAAGCCAAGCCTGATGGCAAGTGAGACCTTGGAGATGCTTGGGAACATGATGGGGATGGCGCTATCAGTAACAGGAAGGAAAGGCAATCCTTTAGTTTTATATCAATTTATACACAGAAAGGAGAGGTGGGGGCAATCTGCTCTTGTTCAATTTAATTAAGAGTAAATTAAGAGTAAAGCATCGTTAACCTGCAGCCGTGTTGGGATGGGAGCTCTGCTCACAGTCCCAGGGCTCAGTGATGCTCTGTTTCCTACTGACCAACAGCACAGCTGGGAAAGGCCATGCAGAAAAATGATCCACCCCACAATGCCAGATCCTCCTTATGCAAAGGAGGAGCTGTTTTGACACCCTGGGAGCCTCTCTGCTGCTCTCCGCTTCCCCTGCCACCACTGAAGGGTGGAGGAAAGACCTCGGCTGAGTCACTTTCCTTCCACAAGAGAGCTGAGCCTGTTTGCTCTCTCCAGCTGCAGGACAGCTGTGGACTTTGCACGCACGGCACAGCCACCTAGGTGTAGAGATCCTCTGCTAGATCCCTCTGTGCCTCATTGTCCCCAGGAGGAGCAGCCTAGCTCCCGTGGGAAACCATCAGCTTCTTCGCTGGCTTTTCTTGGGGAATGAACCACATCCCCCATGTCCCACTCCAGCTGTGTGAGGGGCAGCAGCTGAGGACTCACCACGCCGTCGATCAGCCCCATCCCCAGCCCGATGGGGCCCCTCTCCAGCTCCACCACGAAGACATAGCAGAAGTCGTCGGTGGCAGAGCTGCGGCTGGAAGACTCCGGCGTGGGGTAGTCATAGGGGGTCGGTGAGCAGCCTGGAGTGGAGAGAGAGGCTTACGGCCCTGGCACTGCCCAAACCCAGCCTCACAGCCCCCGGGCAGCGCCAGCCCTCGGTACCTTCGGGGGTGCTGCCTTTGGTGCCGTTCATGCCGTTCCTCCGGGGCTCCTGCAGCCCTTTGCCGGTGCCCTGCGGTGACTCTGGGCTCCCAGAGTCGAAGTTCAGGGGGGTGGTGGGTGGTGTCAGCAGGCACGAGGAGTCTGTGGGTGCCGTGCCAGCCTTGGGGACCGGACTCCTGCCCAGCTGCAGCTGCTTGAGCTTCTCCTGGAGCGGTGGCTCGCTGGCGGGGGGCTCGCAGGGGCAGGTGTTGGTGTCCAGGCAGACCTGGAGGTTCCCCTCTGGCTCGGCACAGCCCCCCCGGGAGCAGTAATCCTCCTGGGCAATGGTGCTCCCCAGGGCAGTGGCCGGGCTCTCGCTCACCTCCAGCACCTCCGGCGTCGTGCATGCCTCTTTCTTAAGAAGGAGGAAAATGCTGTGGGACCCCTGTGGGTGCTTTTCACTCCCTCCCTGTACCCCACCACCCTGTTGCTTTCCTGGCTGCCAGCTCCATCCAAAGCCTCGGCAATTCAGACACCACCAGGGCCTGTCCTGGCACCCCAGCACAGCTCCCACACCCAGTTTGGTGGCCAGGGCCATGCTGGGGATGTTCACAGCCAGCCGGGAGGGGACTCCTGGGCTGGGGGATCCCACTGGAGGGGGACACTGGGGTAGCACAGCTCCTGTGCCACAAGGGCTGGATGATGTGGCCCCAGGATGACAGGAGGAGGCAGCGGTGCATGTGGGTGCTGCAGGGGATGGGGACAGGATGGGAGAGGAGAAAGGGACCTGCTGGAGGGACATCCTCCACGTGGCAGTTGAGCTTAGCACCCACAGCACGTATCACCCTCGCTGTGCTTTACAGACATTAGCTAATTAGTGCTTTAGCGCAGGGCTGGCTGCTGGGGACGGGCAGGGTGCAGCGCAGGGAGGACAGGGAACATGCAGGGAGAAGGGGAGCACTGCCCACAGACATCTCCCCTTCCTCCCTCCTCCCAGCTAACGAGATTGCTGGGAAGAGCCTGTCCTTCCAGCTCACCTTCCCGCGCCCCCCGTGCTGGGGGATTAGCAGCACTAATCCTTCCAGAAGCTCTCCCCGACGGCACTGCCATAGCTCCAGGCTGCAGGCGAGGGCAGCAAGCCCTTGGCACTGGGCTTGGAGGGGTCTGCAGAGGGACCCAAGAGCCTCCTGCCCACCCAGGACAGGAACAACCCCCCCGTGGGACACAGGCTACCTTTGGGGGTGCTGAGCCCGGCCCCTCGCTGGTGTGCGGGCTCTTGCTCTGCAGGCTCCAGAGGAAGTGGCGGATGTAAAGGAGGTGTCTGTAGATGTTGTCATCCAATGTCTCCACTTCCAAGTCCACTTTGAAGCCCCCGCTGGGCAGGATGATGGGCGGGTGGTTGTCGAAGGACTCCAGCATCTCCTCTGAAAGGCAGAGGGATGGAGGTTAGCACTGGCCCGGGCTGCACCCTGCTCCTGCCTCCCGGCTCTCAGCCTTGTGCAGTCTCCCAGCTGGGATCAGGGATTTAGTGAGCTTGAGCCAGCAGCATCCCTCACTTGGAACCACAGAAAAAGCCTCATGCCCATCAGAATACACTTTGCATCCCTTGCAATATCTGATTTTGGGGCTGCGGTTACTCCCAACTGCTGAAGTTACTTCAGGACACCCTGGAAAGGGAAGGGAATCACCTCTTTGGCTTGTATGTGACTGGAGCAGGCTGACCAGGACTCACCGGGCTGGAAGGCGGCCGAGCTCTCCTCCTCGCTGGGCTGCCACCCTGAGATGCAGCCCATGTCCATCACTGCCTGGCACTGGCTCAGCACCCGGTGCAGCTGCGCGGGGCTCAGCGCCGGGAACTCGGCTCGCAGGGACGGCCAGCTCATCTGGGAGAGGAGACAGAGCATGAGGAAGACGGCAGAGGGGAGGAATTGCCTCCTCTGGGGTGCAGGAGTTCACAAGGGGCACAGGAGGGAGAGGTCGGGCAAGACGGAGAGAGCCAGAACATCCTCTCCTGGGTCCTGCCCACCCAAGGACCCTGGGAAAGGGCAGATGGCAAAAGGGACACATCGGTGTAGAGACACCCCAGACACCGAGCAGGCGGCTCCTGCCCATGCCTATCCCAGTGCCAGGAGCCCCAGGCTGGGCACCACTCACCTGCACCAGCTGGGAGCCAGGCATGGCCAGCAGGTTGGCCACGCTGGCGAGTTTGGCGAAGAACTGCTGGGTGAGCTGCTCGAAGCCAGCACTGCGCAGCCATTCCAGGAGCAGCCGCACGCTGGCCCGCAGCTTCACCCCCTGAGACCAGTGGAAGCAGCCGAGAGAGGAGCCTGTGGAGCAAAGCATCCATCAGCCATGTCAGGGAACAGCCCCGCAGTCCCCCAGCCCCTGCCCCAGGTTAATGTCCCCAACATCCTGTGGCTTTAATTCCTGGTAGTGGCTGGACCTTGCCTGGCACTGACAATGGGGCAGCTGCGATAATGAGGGCTAATGAGCGCCTCAGGCTGCCAGAGTTTATTAATGAGCTGCCCTTATTAACTGCCCTCAGCCTCCTCT
Source organism: Acanthornis magna (assembly GCA_036785705.1). Taxonomy (NCBI): domain Eukaryota; kingdom Metazoa; phylum Chordata; class Aves; order Passeriformes; family Acanthizidae; genus Acanthornis; species Acanthornis magna. Next base: position 4,467,088 of record JAWUZG010000039.1, on the reverse strand, counting down.
GCTCAGGCTCAAAGGGGCAGTGGAATGAGAATGGGATTCTTCTGGGGTTTAGCCTCCCCTGGGAAGGAGGACCCAGGAGCCAGCAGCTGACTCTGTGCTTGGCCTGCCTGTAACAGTGCTGAGACCCACCCGTCCCCAGCCCCCTCCCTCCTGTACCCCCAGGGGGGCACTGGGATGGACTGGAGGGTGTCCCAGTAAGTCAGTCCCCTGTGCGTTACCCAAATCGAGGAGGACTGACCCTTATCCAGGAGCTGGTTGAAGAGCAGGGTGTTGGAGAAGAAGAAGAGGTAGGCAAACATCTGGGAGGTGATCTCGGGGTGCACTTCGTACTGGTGGAGCAGGTCCAGCACAGCCTGGTAGATGAGCACGACCCTGCGGAGCTCCTCGGGCAGCGGGGGGGTCCCGCGCCAGCTCTCGCGGCTCTCGCTCTGGAAGGGGTTGCACTCCAGCACGGCAGGGAGAGACACGTACAGACACTGCAGGGAGAGCAGCAAGTTCACAGCACACTCGTTTTGTTGGGTTTTTCTGTTTTCGCATGAGCCAAACCTTTCCTTCACCTCCGCAAGCCAAGCGAACCCCGCCAATGCTGCTCCAGCAAGGGGCTGCTCCTCCTCACCCCCTGCCTCCATGGGCTCCAGTGTTGTGCAAAAGTTTTAAAAATTATAAAAATTAACATGTTGGCCGCTTTTAGCAGTTGGAAGCGATGGCGTGAGATGGTCCAGCTAAAATCTGAAATCTGACATGAACCAGGGCAGCAAGCCAATCACTTGGGCACGAGGGTGGAAGAAAAATCAGGATCAATGGGGATGACGTTCCCCTATTGCTTCAGTGGGAGAGCAGTGCCTTGCAGGGCTAAGGGAAGGGGAGGGTGCAGGGGAGGAGGGAAGGTGCTGCTCTGGAGCAGGAGCAGCCCTGTGTCCCCACGGGCTGGCGGACAGGGAGCTGTCCTGCACAGGGCAGCCTTTCTGTGCCGCACACTGCCCGCTCTGTTCCCTTCTCCCGCTGCTCCCGCGGTCCAACGGCGGCTCCGGGGGCCCCTTTCCATCCCGCCCTGAATCACACCATTATGCCGTGCTGGCCAGAGCCGAGCAGCCCTCCCCAAACACCTCCCCCGAGCTGCTGCACTGCAGACAAGGAAACACGCCGCAGTAATTCAATACTTTTCCTGGGCCGCGACCAAAAAATCGGGGCACTTCAGCCCGAAGGAAAACACCTCAGCGTGGTGCAACTGCCAAGGAGTAAAAGCTTTAAAAAAAACCATCCTGCGCAGCCCTGGGGATGCTCGTGCTGGCCCCGTGTGACACTGTACCTTGGAGATGTAGTAGACACACTGCTGGAAGGTGTACATGATCACCTCCTCCAGCACCGTCATCGCCTCCTCGCTGGCCGTGATGGTCGAGGAGAACAGAGACTCCTTGGAGCCTGCGGGGACAAGAGGAGCATGAGGGAGCAAACCTGCAGCAGCAAAGCCCCCAAACTTCCAGGCTGTGGGTTATTAGAATTTCCAGGTTTGTATCACCACCACGGAATCCCTCAACAGGGCAAAGAGGCTCCTCTGGCCCTGGGGAGCTCCCACCTGCCATCCCCCACAGCTCCCATCACTGCCAGCACCTGCCTGGCCTATGAACATTTCAACTTTCTGCACAGACCATAAACTTTCTGAGGCTGGTTTTAATCCCTGTTTATCTTTTTTTGCTTTTGCAGCCATTAACGCAGGCTCACCAGTGAGCAGTTCCAGGGCTGCCTGCAAATCCAGGGGGAAGAAAGCCCCCCAGAGCACTAACCACAAACTGCTGTGGTGGAAAGGAGATGCTCCTGTGTGAGCACAACACAACCCTGGAGCTGGAGCTGGGCAGCACCACCGCAGGATGTGAGGCTGCTCCTCCCACAGATTTCCCCAGCCCACAGCACAGAGATGTCCCTGATGCTGATGAGGATTACGGAGGGTTAACAGAGCATCTCGAGGGCACTGACCGCCGCCTGTGACTGGGGATTAGCACAGCGGAGTGGCTCCAGCTGGAAACACGGGCAGGATGCTGCGTCCAGACTCACCTTTGATGTCCAGCTCCTCCTCCATGCTCTGGATGTAGGTGGGTGATTTCTGCTGGACAAAGTAGAGGATCTCAATGGCATTGGCCATCCAGAAGATGATGTGCTGCAGGTCTGGGAGAAGGTCCGTGATGGTGAAGCGGGACAGGGTGGCAGGGTCCTGGCTGGGGAGACACAGCAGATGTCACACCTGCTGCTCCTCAGCATCCCCACTCAGGCTTTTGGGGAGAAAACAGCCAGCCTGGGGCAATGCCAGAAAGCTTTCACACCCCCAACCCCCAAGCCCAGCACTCTCCTTAGAAAGACCTTTTACAAGGAAAAATTCAGAGGCTCCTGCTCTGTGGGACGGCAAAGGGGACCCTGTGGGGACCAGGCTGGCCAAGGCCACCTGGCCTTTTGAGGGAGACATCCTCTAACAGAGCTGAACTGCAGTAAATACTTGTGGCTGAAGAGCAGCCCTTCCCAAGAGGTATGTGCTGCTCCTGCCAGCTCTGGACAGTTAAACCCAGCTCACCCGCCCTGGGCTGTTCAAAAATAAAACAAAATAAATAAAAAGCATCTGGGTAATTTCTCAACTGTTTTTTCCTGCTATAGGAAAGGCCTGGGGAAGCATCCTTGAAGTTTATCCTGAAGGAGAGCTCACAGCAAGTACCAACAGTTTCTCCAGATGCTGGCTGAGAGATGGGATTTTGGAAATGGCTGGGAAGCTCCTTGCACCACTGGGATTGCCCCAGAAAGGTGCTCCCAACACCAGAACACCCTGTGCCACCAGCACATGCAATGCCAGCTCCATCTCAGCTCCACGGAGGGGTCTTTGGCATGGAGCAGGTCAGGCTCAAGAACAAGGGACATTCCTACTACATCCCTCAGGGATGATGAAACCACAAGTGCAAAGCCGTGGCCAGGTCTTGGATCAGAGAAAACCCCAGAACTGCTGCAGGTCCTATTCCCTCCCGAGCTCGCCTTCTTCTCCAGACCCACACATTCCACGCAGGCATCGCGGTTCAAGGACCAGAGAGCAGAATGCATGGGATGTAGCAGGAAAACTCATCATGCATCACTGCTGACAGGCTGGGAGGGTGGTTTTACCAGCCACGGACTGCCCTCACTCATGGAGGAAGAACCAGGTTGAATTCTCCCCGTTTTGAGGCAAAACAAGGAGAGTCACACTTACTGCTGGGATTGCTTTTCGGCCAGCTCCCGCGTCCGCTCCTGGGCAGGGAGAGAAGGGGAAAGCACAGTGAAAACCAGCGGGATGGGGTAGCACGAGCATCACCCCCATCAGCAGTCGCTGCCACTGGGGACCAGGCTGAGAAACCCTCAGCGAGGGGTCCAGCAACACCCCCACCCCACAAAGACCCCCTCCCACCACTGACTGACCCACACCGTCCTCTGGATCATTTTGGCCGCTTTGAGCAGCAGCTGCCCGAAGTCTCCTGGCTCAAAGTTGGTGGCCGAGTGCTGGATGCAGAGGCAGAGCAGGAAGGCGGGGGTCAGCTTGTGGTCGTCCCCCCCGGGCTCGATCAGGGTCATGATGCGCCGCAGGAGCACATCCTCGGCCGCCGGCTCGAACTCCAGCTGCAGCCTCCTGCGGGGCGTCCTGGGGCCACCGGCGGGCGAGGGGCCTCGCTTTTTGGCAGCAGGGTCCTTGTCCTTCAGCAGGCTGCCGCACGCCCCGCACACGTGGGGACCCTCGGGGTGCAGGGCTCGCAGCCTCAGCAGGGTCTGCGCCGGCAGCGGCTGCGCCTTCATGGGGTCCTTGTAGAGGAGCAGGTAGTAGAGCCCGAGGGACAGCAGGTCCCCGTGCCGCAGCACCACCGTCCGGGCCACCTCGGCGAAGTTGACAGAGATGCCAGCGCCGGCGATGGGCTCCAGCACCAGCTTCTCCTCCGAGCGGTGCCGCGAAGGTCGGAGCTTCCTGATGGTGCAGTGCAGGGGCAGGATGTCGGGGGCTGACAGGCTGATGCTGGGCTTGCTCGCCTGTGTCCTCTGGCCCACCGTGTGCTGCTCGCGGTTCAGCAGGTAAACCAGGCTGTCCTGCCAAGCGAGGAGACGCAGCATGAACCGGGGAGGGGGGAGAAGGAACCGTCCTCCCTGCCATGCAGTGAGTGCTGCAGCCTCCCGCTGTCCCCAGCCGTCCCCTCGCTGTCCCCAGCTGTCCCCCATGCACCTTTGCAGGGCAAAAACATTTCTTTTTTTTACTCTCCTCGCTGCCAAGCAGGACAGCAGCGATCCCAACCTTGGCCACAATAATAAATGGGCACAATGACTTTGGGCATGCAGTAAACGGGGCTGTTTTGGGCAGAAGGAGCCCTTCCACCTCTCACCCCCCCATCCCTTCCTGCAGCTGTTTTTCCTTCCCACCTTCTCCCCCCAGATTGCAGCGGTGCCTGCAACCCCCTGCCCGGGTGGGGACAGTGGGACAGCTGTCCCCTGGCAGCTCAGGGGATCACCCCGTGCCTCAGTTTCCCCAGCAGCACTAACGGGATGGCTGCAGTGCAGGTGTCACCCTGCCAGAAAGCTTGGAACAGACGGACACTCAAGGGGCTCGAAGTAGCCATTAACTGCGAAAGCCGTCCCTGTCCTTTCCAGTTCTCCGAGCTCCTCCAGCAGACACTGTCTCCTCGCTGCCTCTGATTCCGTTTGCCACTGAGGAAGCAGCCGGACAGGGGACGGGGCAGCTCAGCCACCACCCGCAGAGCCTGGGCTCCCTTGGGCCGGGGCAGGGATGCTGCTCGGAGATCACCTTGAATCCCTCCAGGGCATTGCTGGGGGGTCGCGGGTCCTGCCTCCGCGTCCCCCGTGCTTGGGGACAGGCTGGGGACAGACTTGGGGACAAGGCTGCAAGTCCCAAGCCCGTTTCCTAAAGGATGCTCATCCGCACCGCCACCGCCGCCCCCCTCCACCCCAGCAGCTCCGGCCATGCAAGCAGCCCCGCTCCCCGGGGCTTTGTGGGGCGGGAGGGCAGGGGGGGTGCCGGGGGTGCGCAGGAGGCGGCGCGGTGCTTACATGCTGCTGGCTGTAGCCCTGCAGGAGCAGGAGGTGCGGGGACTGGTAGAGGGAGTACCGCATGCTGCTGCCGCCGCTCCGCGCCGCCGCCGGGCTGCCGGGCAGGGTGGAGCAGTGCCGCTGGAGCCGAGCCCCAGCCCCGGCCCCGGCCCCGGTGCCTGCCCGCCGCGCCGGGGTCCCCAGGCTGGTCTCGCTGAGGCTGCGCCGCAGGGCCGGGGGGGGCCCGCGCCGCTCAGCGCCCGCCGCCCGCCGGGCCCCCCGCGCCCGGTGCCGCTGCAGCTTCCGCGCCTGGGCGTTGATGCCTGCGGGGATGGGGGAGACAGAGCGGCGTTCAGCCCCCCCGGGAGCGCAGCACCCCGCGGCTGGAGGGATGCTGCGGCTCGGAGCGGGGATGGAGCGGCTGGGACCCTCCCGGCGCCGCGCACCCACCCCGGCTCGGTGTCCCTGCTCCTTTGCCCTCCCCGAGAGGTGACGCCGAGGCACCGGCGCGGAGAGTTTTATGTCCTAACGCCAAAAGGGGGTGTCCAAATCAAAAAGGGGGTGTCCCAGCCCTCCCTGGCCCCCGAACCCCACTGAATGGAGGGCAGCCGGTCCATAGGATCCCCCGCCTGCCCTGGCCACACTGCAGGGCTGGGGGGAGAGGAAATCTCCGCCAAAAAGAAATTTCACTCAATCTTTGCTAAAAAGGAAAAAAAAAAGAGCCTGGAGGCTGCTTTCAGGCCTTCAGCACTCGGTGGCCAGCAGCAAGTGGGAACCGCAGGGACCCCCCCAGTTCCCCAGAGCATCAGCCAGGCATGGGAGCTGCAGTGGAGCCCGGCTGCAGCAGGAACAAGCTGTAATTAACTTCTCCCAAGCATCAATTCGGCCAGAGCTGTCTGTCCGCGAGACAAACAAGAGCCGGAGTGAATGAATAGGCCTGGCTGAGCTGCAAAAGCAGCCCCTCACATGGCATCCCCAGACCCAGGGGGTCCCCATGGGTCCTTCTGTGCTGCAAGCATGGCTTGAGCTCTGCAGGAAGAATAGGAAGTTGTGTGTCCAAAGGGTGATGCTCATACCTCAGCCGGGCAGCCTCCTGGGAGCAGGTCACTGGCATTCAGGGAGGACAAAGAGAGGGAAAAATCCTAAAGGATTTGCTTGCAGGAGCAGCAGTGCAGCGACGTCGGTGCAGCACCAGAGCCAGAGCCCCGTGCCCAGCTCGGCCGACCAGGGAGCAGGCTTTGGACAGCGAGATTTGGGGACGGCCAGCGGGATTTGGGGACGGCAAAGCACAGAGCCTGGTGCCCAGGGCTGCTTAAAGGGACACTCACAAACTCAGACCCAACCAAAAAAAAAAAAGTAATCTGCCTTATTTGGTGAGGAATGGGCTCCCGGTTCTGAAACACATTTTTTTGTTTGTTTGTTTTAAATGGAGCGCTCCTTTGCTGGGAAAATCAAAGAGATGGGGAGGGGAGTGGGACAGGGAGAAAATAGCCCCTGCTGTTTACATGCCTTGGGATTAGGGCAAGGCACAGTCAAGCCACCCCAAGCGGTCCCGTGCCCTTCTTAAAAAGGCAATCGGCCCCGCTCCCGTCCCCATCCCGGCCACGGCACGGATGTGAAATCCAGGGAGAACAACAAGCCACACTGCTGGGGATGCCAAAGGCCACCCCAAACGTGTCTGCAGGACACCTCAGCTCCCCTCAGGAGCCCTGTCCCCAACCCACAGCATGGAAAAGGGCCAAAGGGATGAAGGACAGCTGGGGCAATGCAGATCCCAGCCCAGCCCTGGGAACAGGGAGGAGTGGGGCTGGATCCTGGGGAGCAGCTATTGCTGGAGCTCAGTGGGACAGAGCAGGAGCTGCTGGGACCAGGGTCCCACTGCCTGCAGAGAGAGGCCATCACCAGCCCCTTATCGAGGGCAAAGGAAGCTTCTGTATTTATTTTGTGTAGGAAAAAGCTGCTGTTTCACTGCCCATAGAGCCCCCGTCACAGGCTCCCGCTAACCCCGGGGCTGCTCTGGAAAGATAAACACAGCTCTTTTCCTGAGCAAAACAAAGTCTCTCCATCAAATTGGGTTAGATTTTTTAATCCTTTGGTGCTGTTCTGTCCTCCCAAGCACGTGCAGGTTATCCCACCCAAAACTCTGCCCGAACATCTTCAACACAGCAGCCAGGGCAGAGCCAGTGGCTGCTGAATCCACACCCAGACTGGGATGGGGACAGGGTGTAAGGAATTAAAGAGCAATCCCAAATATGACCTTCCTCCCTGGATACCCAGAATTCAGACTGTATAAAGGTGGTACTATTGTCAGGGTGTTAGGCCTTGCTAAAGTTTAGGGCTGGACAGGTTCCAGTGATCTCAGGCCTAGGGGAGGCTAACAAGGCTTGGGAAAAAGGATGTACCACTGATAGTGGGCACAAAGAATATAGAATTTGCAGGCCACAAGGACATTTGGCAGAACTCCCAAGATAAGGAAGAAACTAATAGAAGCAACTCAGCAACTGTGCTGAATCAGCTCCGACTGGGTAAGAGGTAATTCTGGCAGGGGGAGATTCACAACCACCCAACCAAGAAACCACGGACTCAAAACAAGAGTGCTCTTTCTGTCTCTGTCCCCCCTCTTTTCTCTTTCTTTCTCTCTCTCTACCTCACATTCAGTGTTAATAAAATCTGTACTATTGACTTTGGCTTGTGGTCTCATTTGCACCTCGATTAATCAGATCCTAACCCAGGGCTGGGTCACATCCTTAAGGAGAGCTGGGCACCCCTTGGGCAGCACCCACCAGACCCCACCAAGCTGCCTCTAAACCCACCCTCCATCCCAGGGGAAAAACTGCTGCTTGTGGTGCCTGGGATCTTGGCTGGGATCTGCCTCTTTTTCGGTTGAGGAAAGAGGTTCGCTTTTCCTGGCTGAGAAATAAATCAACAAATTTCCGTGGGCCCCAGGAAAGAAGAAATGCTTTGAATGTACCCAGGAGGAACTAACATTGGGCCAGTCCTTCCTAATGTAATTGCTCCGCAGACTCTGCAGGGAATCTTCCCTGGATGCAGTTGTGCTAAGGTATATCAAAGCCAGATCCTCAAAGGCACTTGCCAGAGCATCTTTTAGAATAATAGGCTTAAATCCCAAGTTTCTGGAGCTGCGTGTGCAGTTCAGCCTCCAGCCTCTTGGGAAAGCTCCAGTTAGGACAGGACCTGGTACAAAACAGAGGTATTTTGGAAACGAATGCCACTGAGATGCCAAGCGCTGCACCTCCCTCCAGCACCCTCCAGGTCTGAGGGTGTTTTCCCTAGATCTCCATGACTGCTGCCTTGCTGCCCCCCAAAAGGGGCAGAGCTGGGGGTTGCAGGGAGAGAGGGGCTGCCTCATTTGCTGCAGAGAGGCTCTACCTGTGCTGCTAATTAGTGGCATGAGGAGCCAGCACTGTCCTCCCCAGTGGGAAGCAGCTAATAAACTAATTAGGATAATGGGTAACCGAGCAGATAAAACTCTTAAGCTATTTGCTAACAGGTCACGGATGGATGTGGAGCCTTTCCCCCAGCCACCAGCCCAGCAGGCAGTGATGCACCTGCGTGACCCCAGTGGTCCCAGTCACCCCAGTCCTGCTGCTCCAGCGATGCCCTGAGTGGGGAAGGGCCTGCAGGTATTGCCCTGGGGATGATTCGAGCACCCCTCTGCTTTTCTCCGAGGGAGCTGCAAGCCTCTAGTCCCTTTATTTTTGCACAGATGTCGTGTTTTCCACGCCAGTGCCTCACCACCCTGGGCAGGCAGCTGCTGCTGGGCAAGGGAACCTCTGCCAGCTTGAGCCTGGTGACAAGGGTGACCCTGGTGGAGGGCACTCATGGTCAATACCCCTTACACCAGGAGTTTTGTGTCTTTTTGGGGTGCTGGGTCACAGGCTGCATCACTCACATTCACTCCTGGGTATTTGCAGGTGAGGTGGGAAGGTGTGGTCCCAGCCCCAGAGCATCCCAGGGCCACCAGCACAGTGTGAGGCTGGTGACAGAGCTCCTGGTACCACCAAAAGAAAGGGCTGCAGGAGTGAGATTTTACCAGGTCAGATAACTCTGGGCTGTGTGGTCTGCAGAGCAGACAGCCTAACTGACTGTGGGTGTATGTTTTCTGTCTTGGAAGAGCTTGGTCAGCTATGGAAAATGCCCAAAGGTTAAAAAATGAGGAATTTCCACAGCCCCACCCAAGAGTGCTGAAACAAATGAAGTGATAACGAAAGCATAACGGGCTTATTTCCAGATCCAGAGCACAAAATCCTATCAGGAACTGCTCCTCCATCGGAAATGAGCGAAGAGTGCCAGTCCCAGGCCTGGGAGCTGGGCAGCCAGACCCGTGCTGGGCAGCCCAGACCCTGCTGTTCCCCCAGCCCATGGGAGCCTCGCACTCCCACGGCTCCCAGCCCACCCAGGATCCAGGTCATGGGTAGGAAAGTTACTCTCTGCATCCGAGGGGGAGGATTTGAGGCCCAGTGGATGTGACCTTGAGCTCTGGCAGGGAGCACTTGGCTCCTGCCCTTCCCTCTGTTCAACAGAAGCTGTTTTTAGAGTCGCTGCTCTCCTAAAGTGCTGCACATCTCTCTGATCCTGGCTGGAGAAAGAGCTGAAGAGAAGAGCAGAGCATCCGCCTCCCGGGCTCAGGCTCTGGCAGGAGCCACCTCTTTGAGTCCCACGTGCAACGAGCTGGGGCCACCTGTGGCACCCCTCCTTGAGCAGACGGGCTGGCCACAGTGAGGATGGAGGTAGCCCAGTGTCCCCACTGGGTGCCAGGTGAAATCCCAATTGAAAATTGCAGCTGGGGGGGTCCAGCTGCCTCTGCTCTCCCTGGAATGCCCACGGCTGGATTCCCTCACCGTGTGCCTGGGCTCCTCCCAGCCTTTGTTAGGATGGGTGGGAGTGGAGCTGTGTCCCCCCTGGCGTGGGACAGGTCAGGCCATTTGTTCTGCTGCTTGTGGGGGAGAAGCTTGGCTCTTTCTTGCCAAGCACACAGAGTAATCCTGCATCATCATCAGTTTAGTGTTCTGACAAGGACAACCCTTTCCTACAGGCGTGAGGAACTGCTCAGGGCCCATCCCAGCAAAACCCCCTGGCTGATACCTCCAGAGCCTGGTCCAGACCCCTCTGTCAGCAGGTCTGACCCAGCAAGAGCATCATGCAACTAAAAATCTGATTTAAAACCTTTCTGCCCTCATCCTCACGGGGCTTTTATCTGAGGGTGGGAGGAGGACAGCTTCATTACTCTGTGCTGGGGTCACTTATTAACCTGCTGGTTCCTAATGATGCACTTATCTCCTCCTGCCAGCCCTGGCCTCCATCAGGCACTGCCGCGGGGGCTCTCCTGCCCTACATTGCTCTCTCTTCATTAGCTTTTCATTTTCCTTAATTGCTCCTGCAGATTTGCCCGAGGTGTCTCGCCTGGGGGATGCCCACAGGGAGATGGGGAAGCAGGGCAGTGCTCTGCCAGGCACGGAGCTGGGGATGCCATGGTGCTGGCTCACTGATGGGAAGAGCAGCAAGCACTGACGGGTCTTGTCTGCTGCTCCCCAGCCACGAGCAGAGTTTGGTATTAACCCCCAGACCAGCTGGGGTAAATATTTGAGGTCGCAGACACCAAATTGATGCAGGAGAGTGCTGAGTCCTGCCCCAACCCAGGAGCCTTGCAGCTAAAATGTGTCCACCCTGCCACCTGCATCACCCCCTGCACCCAAACCGCGCGTGGAAGCCGCTGGTGTGGGGTGCACCCCAGCCCCCCTCCCTGCCCCACGGCCAGCCCTGACCTGCAGTGGTGGTGTCCACATCCTTGGCCGCCATCTCCTCCACCTCCGCCCTCCTGCGCAGCTCCAGCCGGCGCGAGAAGCCCTCCCTGGGCTTCCAGAGGTCCTGGATGAGCAGCGGCTTCTCGTGGTCACCCAGGACCCTCAGCCCCTCGGTCTGCCACTGCTTCTCGGGGCCCTGGAAGCGGCCGATGACATCGCAGAGCGCGTACTGCCCCGCGCTGAGCTGGCTCAGCCCGTAGCGCTCCAGGGCCTCCTTCACCAGCTCCCGCGCCCCAGAGCTGCCCGTCACCAGCACGCTCTTGTAGTTGGTGCCCGCGCAGATGTTGCCCCCGAAGATTTTCAGGATGCCAGGGGCCGAGAGCTGGGTGGAGAGCTCGGCCGGGTCGTCCTCGGCGGCCACAGGGGAAGCGGAGGCTGAGCTGCGGTCCTTGTAGCTCAGGGTGCGGTACAGGACCTGGGAGAAGAGCCGGCTCTGGCGCTTCAGCCGGTTCTTGGACGGGGGAGCCATGGTGGAGGAGGGCCCATAAAACATCGTGCGTGAGGTCGTCATGAAGCACAGCTGGGCAAGGAAGAGCAAAAAGGGCAAGGTGAGCGGTTTGGAGGCCAGATGTGCAGCAGGGGAGAGCGAGCAGGTGGCCACGGAGGAGCTGCTGTCACCTCCAAGGTGACAGATCAAGGGAGGGCCATTTCCCTTGTGTGACCCAAAACACCAGTGGAAAAGCTCAACCAAGCTCTTTGGCTTCAGCACCGTTACCCCTGGATGGATTTGTCCCTGGAAACAGATCCTGGAGTGGCCCTGTATTTCTGCATGGTGTATGTTAAGAGGTCCCTCTTACCCAGGCAAAATGCAGGGGGAAGAGAGCAGAGCCCAGCGGGACTTGGCGGGGCCCATCCTGGTCAGGAGCCAAGGCATCAGGAGTTACTTTCACTAACGAGTTTACGGAGCAATCCCATTTTTTAGAGGTGAAACGGAAAGCTCAAGTGCAAATTCACTCACTGTGAGGTCACCGCTAAATGCTTTTGCTCAGCGAGAGGCACAGGGTGAAAATGGGCTTTAATTAGCCTTTCTAAAAATGTCCTGACTCCGGCAAATCTCTTGGCTGTTGCTTGTTTGTGGAGGACGTTCAGGCACAGGGTGGCATCTCTGACAAGGCTGCCCTTGTCACGTTAACCCAGGGCAGGGCTGCTCAGGGCAGCCCCGAGTGGGCAGCAGCTGGAGGAGATGTGGCCAAGGCTGTGTGGCAGCTCCCAGCGCTCCTCAAACCCCTGGAACAGACTGGGAATCACGAATCACCTCTGGCTTTAAGCGGGGAGTGCTCCTGCCCGATGTCACTGCCAACATCTGGGGATGGCTCTGAAATCCCATCCTGGCTGCACCAGCGCCTGGTGCTTGCACGGGGCTGATAAACCACAGCGGGCAGGGGAGCTCTGGAAAGCAAATCTGAGCATTCCTGATTCGGACAGGACTGGGAATTCCCTCACCTCCAGATTTACAACATGCAGGGACTCCAGGCATACACAGAGGAGCCCCAGAATGTCCCACCCACAGCCATCAGAGCGCAGGGATGCAGCAGCTGGAGCGATCCAGCTGTGCCCGGCCAGGGACACGCAGGGTGCCCGCAGCTTGCCACAGCTGCAGCCCCGACTCGCTCAGGCACAACCTCGCCTCCGGAGCAAACTCAGCGCTATCAGGCAGAACGATGCCGGCCCTGGAAAGCCTCCAAACCACCATCTAATTCAGGGAAAAAGAGCGTCCCTGCTGCTAATGGAAGAGGTCACCTTCTAACCCAGAAACCACCGCCCAGCCGTGCACGGAGGTTGCTGCAGGATGTGCACTCCCCCATCCCACAGCCGGAGGCCTATGGAATGCAGCAGGTGGGGAAACTGAGGCACCGAGTGCTAAGGATGTGGCTGGGAGCTGTGTAACCCTGCGATGCTGCTGCACCCCAAATTGCCCCACCAGGGCTGTGAAAATGCTGAGGTTTGTGGTCCTTTCCAACCTGGTGGCTCCACAACTGTCTGCTGAGGTGCTGAAGGGCAGGAGCCCCAGTCCAGGCACATCACTGCAGCCTGGAACTGAGCTCAGCCTGGACAGCAGGGCTCAGCATCTTGTGTTTTACACCTCCTCAGCCAAGCACTGCCCCAGAGCTTCACCACAACTCACTCAGGTAAGGCTGCTCCTGCCCCCACCTTGCAAGTGGGGAAACTGAGGCAGGGATGGGTTGGGGCTCTGGCTCCCCCCACACTGCTGCTCCTCCCTCTCCAGCTGAGCCCAGAGCTGCTGCTCCTGCTGGGGACATCCCCGGGGACATCCCTTGATGTCTGCTGTGTGACATCACCCGGGAGTGCTGGGGCGGCCCGACCTGGGGAGCAGGTCAGGGTGCTGGCAGACAGTCAGGCTCAGGAACAGCTGCCCCGGGCTGTCAGCACGGCCCCGCCAGCCCTCATTAACATTGACCAGAAGGAAAACTGCCCCAGAGTCCCTGCAGAACCTTGTCATCAAGGATGCAAAAGACAAAACTTTGTCATCAAATCACTGGTTTCATGGATTTAATCTCCTCTGCCCTGAACTACCCCCAGCAGAAAGGGAAACCTTTTACCATCTGCTGGTGGCAAAATCATTCCTCCAATCCCACAGCATGGAGACACCATCCCTGCTTCTTGCAGGTCCCTGCCTGGTTTTGAATGTGTTATTTATAGCTCAGCTATTTTTCTGCGCTTTCTATCAAATGCAGCTCCTACAGAGTTCAGGGGCAAAGACATTTCACTGGGAAAAAATCAGAAGCCTGGATCAGGAGAAGCTTCCAGCCCGGTCACCCCAATTTTCAACATCTAGAGCAGCACCACTGTGATTTTACCAGGCACCTGAGAAATCGCAGCCTTCTCCTGGAGACAGCGGAACACACCCGGTCCTAATCCCCCCGAGGACTGTAATGGACAGGATAAGATGATAATGAAATGGGCTCCTCCCACATCCGTGCGCTCAGGCATGCTGGGCACCGGCATCTCCCACGAGGAGGAAATCTCTGATACGTGCAATCCTGCTGAGCCCTGCTGTGAGAGCTCCAGCTGGGCCCAGCTACCTGGGGACAAGGCAGCAAGAGTGTCACACCTTGCAGCAGGTCAGTGGGACACGGCTGCTGGGCATGCCCAGCCCAGGTGAGCCCCCTGCTCACTGCAGACAGCCCAATTCCCTGGAAGGACACAAGCCTGCGGCTATGGAGCATGATCCAGGCTTTCCCAAGAGTCCCTTTCTCCAGCATTCAGTGACATTGTCTCCGCTAACAGCGACACAGGAATTAGTCAAAAGCCTGGGATTGCCTCCCAGCGAGATCTGTGTCAGAGATCCTTCACCTCCTCGCAGCCAGGGCCTGACCACACCAAAAACAGCTATTTTTCCACAGCCAGCTCTGTGTGTCTGAGCTCTGCAGAGCTGTGGCAAACGCCCTCGGCATTCACATGGCCACCACATGTCCTTCCATCACCACAACTGACTCTGCAACCGCCGGGGACTTTCCTGCGGGCCCGAGGTTCCTGCTCTGGTAACAGGCGAGCAGCTCCTTCCCCGTGCCCCCACCCAGCCTTCAGGAAAAGCCTGTCCCTACCTTGCCATCCTTCTCACGTGCCTTTTTTCCTTCCATTCACGCTCCTTCTCAAAACAAGCTTTGTCCCTCGTTGTGCATCGTCCTGGACAGGCGTCGGTCGCGTTCCGGCAAGAGGAAGAGGAGGAGAGGTCCTGGGCTGCTCATGGACATCGGCTGCTCGCAGTGTGGTGTGTTTGGAAGGCTCAGAAGGTCTGCAACAGGTTCCTGATGTGCCTCATGTTTGCATTTGGCCACTGAGCCACAACTATGCCCCCTACAACCAACACCGTCTGCCCCACCGCAGGGAGGCCGGGAGAGAACAGCAGGAAGGAAAAGGAAAGAAAGGAGAAGGGCAGGAGAAGGCGAGGAGATGGGATCAGCAACAGCCCTGTGACATTCATCTCCTTCTCCCAAGCACGCGTGCCACAAGGATGCCAGGCTGGGGTCCCTCTGACCCACGAGTGGACAGCAAGTCCTGGAGCAGCTCCTTTCCCCAGCAGCCACAGCGTGCTGGGATGCTCACTTGGATTTGTTTTCCTGACTCTCAGTCTATTTTGCCGGACATCAAGAAGAGCCACCAAGCACCGTCCCCTCACAGTCCCACCACAGATCTGCGAGGACACAACCACTGGTGACCAAGAGACAAAGATAAAAGAAGCACCTGCTGAGTGCCTCCAGGGATTTCACGGGTGTTCCTCAGAAAGAACTATCAGAACTACTCTTTTCCATGGCTCCACCGTGATTAAAGATAAATGCATCATCATCTAATTAAATCACCTAATCAGGGCCTCGGTGTGGTTCGATCCAGTCCCTCTTGCTGGCCCAGCCCCGGGGCTGTGGGAGAAACTCTGCAGGTGGCAATGCGAAAGGCAGAGAGGTGCTGACCCCACCTCTGCTGCCCCACATTTCTTCTGATGATAATCACTCCTCCTGGTAAAATATTTATGCCTTATTTCCAACGTGTCTGCCCTCAGCTGCCAGATATTGATTCTTGCCATCTTTTCTCTGCTCAATTAACGAGCTTTTGGCTACCATGTATTTTGTCCTCTGTGAGAGGGTTTAGATGCTTTTGCCAAGCTCTCCTCTTTGATTTGATTTATGAGTTGGCTGACTGGATGGCCCCTTTCTCTCCAGCTGTAAGACCCTTTCTGCAGCCCCTTGGTCCCTTCCCCTCGGACTCCACGTCTCCTCTGCTGAGATGGAGAGGTTGGATTTGGCTGCCTTAAGCGCAAATTTGGTTCTGACCAGAAATGCAAGTAACTGATTTTTTTTTTTTTTTCCAGAGCCAAATTTCACGTTATCCTGAAAATTTTCAATTCTCCAACACAGAAATTGGGACAGACAGGCAGCCACCCCCCAAACTGCTGCCTGCTGAACCCCTCTGCTGCCTCTCCCAGCATCTGTGAGCAGCTCCTGCCGAAAATTTATTGTCCAGATTAGAGACAGGAAACCACGTACAGCCACAGTTATTATTTTTGGGTGTAAAAGATTTCCATGTTCCATTCTGCTCCAGTTAGGATGCCTTTCGCTCAGTCAGTTTACCATCCGGATTTGTACAAACCATTAATGCTCAGCAGCTCTGGGACAGACACAGGTTTTTCCAGAAATCATTTCCATCTCCTTTCTTCCAGATTAGTGATAAAAACACCAAGTGCATGTTAGCAGCTAGCAGTGCCCAGCAGTGATAATCTCCCTGATAACTGCCTTGGAAATGGATCACGTTTATTTAATACCGGCTTTCTTGACACTGTGTAATGTCAGCTCTAAATACTGGACTGGATTGACTTTTTTAATACTGGAAAGTGCAGATTTTTACAAGAATATCATGTTCCATAACTCAAATGCTTCTCTGAAGTGTATTACAGCCAGAGAGTCACCTCTCATGTTGGAGACTGAAATAATTTCTACTTGCCAGGAGTTATTTTCCATACAGCCACGTTGGATGGCAGGAATTTATTCCTGGTGCTGAAGTCTTTAATCAATTCAAGCCCGAGCCAGGTCTCTCCCTCTTCTCCCTGGGGGGATGCTATCAAGCCAATCAACCTGTAGCTACCAGGTCATCTTATTCCCTTTTGGGAGGAGCAGCAACACTATTAAAACACTTTTTAATCATCTGGAATTTCCCCGGGGCTCACCCCGGCACACGGATGGGTGGTGAGACTTCAGCTATAACCATCCCAGAACAGCAACCAGAAAAGCTATTTCCTCAGATCTTTGATTGAAAAATTTCCCTTTTTATTCTTTTTTCCCCTCCTCTTTTTTTTGGATAGAAACCACTGGAGTGTTAGCTTCGGACTAACGGCACCGACCGCAGCCTGGATGCTGCAAGCGGAGGGAGAGGCCCCGGCACTGCAATGTGGAACAAATTAGAACTCGGAGAGCAAAGGAAATGAGAACGCCCTGGACGCGGTGGCTTTGACGTGCGCTCCCCTGCTCCAAATCCTGCCCCTCTGCAGATCCTGTCCCTACAGCCGAGGCTGCTGGGGCAAAACCCAAACCCCTCTGCTCTGAGCCGGAGCCCCCGCTCCCTTCCTTTCGGGATCGAGTCTCCGCTCCAGAGCCCGGCCTTTCCTTGTGTGAGTTTTATCCATCTAATCTAGGAGCAGATCGGAGGCTGATGATGTCCATGCCTGCCTCGGTGCCGTCTTTAGCCGGATCAGGGCGGGTAAACTCCTTACCATGTTATTATTAGCAGCAGGCACCCTGCAGTAGCCTGGACCCCGCGGCCCCGGCACTGTTCAAACAGGATGGAAAGGCAGCCCCGATCCCACAAACACCAGCAGTTTGTCCCAAAGGCAGCTATCGCTCCACAAATTGTAACAGTTCGGGACCTGATTCTGCAAGGACAACAGGAGTCCTTTCTGCAGATTTTCTTTTCTCGGTTTTTTCCCCCACTGTAATTATTTTACAGGGTCTTTTGAGCCGCCAACGTGCACCAGCTCTCCAGTAATGCACCAGAGCAAATGCCAGCCCTCTGCCCGGGCAGCTCTATTCACACACACACTCCAGAAACATTGCACAAAGAGCATTTGCTTTCTGCTGCCTCCCGAGCTCCAGAGTCTCCGTAGGCTGCCTAATTATAAGATCTTAGCAATAATTTTTTTTTCCAGCGATAATTAACTGGTCCTGGAGAGAGCTGAAAATAAGCACTTCCCAAGCAAGTAGCGAACTCCCCTGAGTTTTCTCTGCTAAAGTTACAACTCAGCATGAAACTGCTCCAGCCTCACAGGGGCACAGACCATCTCAGCACCTCCCTGCCACGGCCTGGGATGCCACCACAGTCGCAGGCAGCTGAATACAGGTGAAATGGCAGGTGTGGGATAGCTGTGGGATCCCAAGGGCTGTGCAAGTGGACAAGGGGCATGCAATGGGGACAAGGATCCCGAGGGGTATGGAATGGGGAGAGGCGTCCCAAGGAGTGTGCAAGGGGGGAGAAGAAGCCCAAGGGGCATGCGAGTGGGAGAAGGATCCCAAGGAGCGTTCAGTGGGGAGAAGGACCCCAAGGGGTATGGAATGGGGACAAGGATTCCAAGGAGCGTTCAGTGGGGAGAAGGAGCCCAAGGGGTATGGAACGGGGGCGATTCCACGGGGCATGCGATGGAGGGAAGGATCCCAAGGGATGTGCCATGGGACACGGAGCCCCGGGGACAGGCTGTGCGGGGAAGGCTCCCCGTGTGCCCGGCCATGGGATGGGGACCCCCGGGCGCTGCGGCTCCCGGCACAGCCCTCCCGCCGGCCGTGCCCGCTGCGGTCCCGCGGGTCTCCCACGGCAACCGGACAAGCCCCGAGCGCCGCGCTCCTCCCAGGGGACGGGGAGCCTCCGCTTCCCAGGGGACGGGGAACAAACGCTCCCGTCCGACCCGGCGCGGGTGCCCGGAGACGCATCACGGGGACTGCCCCCCGGGAAACGGGGGTCCCTGGGGCAGGGCCCGCCCTCGCCCCCCCCCGCAGCCCCGGTACTCACCGTCGGAGCGGGGCAGGCTCGGCGCGACCCCGGCGGCGGCAGCGCCCGGAGCCGCCGGGGCTGCGCGGGGAGCGCGGGCCGGACCCGTCCCGCCGGGGCGGAGCGACAGCGGCACCGCGCCCCCCCGCGGCCGCCGGCGGCACCGCCCCGCGGGCACCGCGCCTGCCGGGAGGGGTCGGGGCTGGGAAAGGGTCGGGAATGGGGAAGGGTCGGGAATGGGGAAGGGTCGGGAATGGGGAAGGGTCGGAACAGGGGAAGGGTCGGGACTGGGGAAGGGTCGGGAATGGGGAAGGGTCGGGAATGGGGAAGGGTCGGGATTTGGGGAAGGGTCGGGATTGGGGAAGGGTCGGGAATGGGGAAGGGTCGGGAATGGGGAAGGGTCGGGAATGGGGAAGGGTCGGGATAGGGGAAGGGTCGGGACGGGGGAAGGGTCGGGAGGGGGGAAGGGTCGGGATAGGGAAGGGTCGGGACGGGGGAAGGGTCGGGGCTGGGGAAGGGTCGGGAATGGGGAAGGGTCGGGGCTGGGGAAGGGTCGGGAATGGGGAAGGGTCGGGATTGGGGAAGGGTCGGGAATGGGGAAGGGTCGGGACTGGGGAAGGGTCGGGATTTGGGGAAGGGTCGGGACAGGGGAAGGTCGGGACTGGGGAAGGGTCGGGACGGGGGAAGGGTCGGCATTGGGGAAGGGTCGGGACGGGGGAAGGGTCGGGATTGAGAAAGGTCGGGATGTGCGAAGGGGGTTTTGCCCCCCTCTGCCCCGCTCCCTGAGACCCCACCTGGGGCTCTGTGTGCAGCGCTGGGGTCTTCAACACAGGAAGGATGTGGAGCTGCTGGAGTGAGGCCGCGAAGATGCTCCGAGGGTTGGAGCGCCTCTCCTGTGGAGACAACGCTGGGAGAGCTGGAGGCGATCAGGCTGGAGACGAGAAGGCTGCAGGGAGATCTTAGAGCCCCTTCCAGTGCCTAAGGGGGCTCCAAGAGATCTGGCGAGGGGCTTTGGACAAGGGATGGAGTGACAGGACAAGGGGAAACGGCTGCACTCTGACAGAGGGCAGGGTTAGATGGAATATTGGGAAGGAATTCTTGCCTGTGAGGGTGGTGAGGCACTGAAACAGGTTGCCCAGAGAAGCTGTGGCTGCCTCATCCCTGGAAGTGTTCCAGGCCCGGTTAGAAGTGTCTTTGATCAACTTGCTCTAGAGGAAGGTGTCCTTGCCCATGGCAGGGGCTGGAACACAATGAACTTTAAGGTTCATTCCAACCCAAGCCTTTCTAGGATTCTATGAAAATGCCAGGAGCGAGGCAGGCAGGGATATGCAGGCAGCAGCTCCTCAGCTGCACAGGCTGGCTTTGGCCAAACAGGTTTTATCAAACCAGCTCCAGCGCTGACCTGGAGACTGCTGAGGCTGCACACAGGCTGGTGCCTGAGAGGAGTAAGGGATGGATCGTGACTGCACTGGGCAGCTGTTCAAGTTGAGACAGTCACTGATGCTCTGCTTCCCTGGGTGAAAATGTCTCCTTTCGGTACAGGGGTGTTTTCCAGTGGTGCTGGGGTGCTTTGGGTGGGAAGGCGATTCTGCCACCCAGACACCCTCTGGGAATGACAGCACCAAAGCAAAGTCAGGAGGCCTCCCAGTCCAGCCCAATCGCCAGCAGCAAAGAAATGATGGGCGAGGTGGAAGTTGTGGGTCAGGTTTCGGGGTGAGTTCAGCTGCCCCTGGAAGCAGGGAACCCTCCCTGGCTTTCTGGGAAAGCCGCTGAGCATGGCAGCCTGGGGGGAGCTCAGCCCTGTGTAATTATGGCAGAGAGGTGCCAGCAAGAGGGCAGGCAATGGACGTGCAGAGCCCAGGGCAGGCAGCTCCAGCATCGGGGCCAATTCTGCTCCGAGAGGAGCCCCTGCTCATGGGAGAGGCAAGTGGGAGCTGCTGGGTGCTGGTGGTTTCCCCTGTGGGGTCAGCAGCGAGCTGGGCTCACCCTCTGCCCAGTCTGCCACAGGTTCTCTCCTCCTCCGTGGGGCTCTGGCATCCTTCATCCCCTGCAGTGCCAGCCCTGGGGCTCCACACCTCAGCTTCTGCCTCCGCCGTGGAGGAGGGGAAACGACAGGGCTGGAGCAGGCGTGGAGGGCTCTGCGATGAAGCCACTTTGGGGAGATGCTGCTGAGCCTTTCAGCCAGCACCTCTGGGCACAGGGGCACTGTCAGCAACCTTATTTTATTTATTTATTTATTTATTTATTTATTTATTTATTTATTTATTTATTTATCTATGTATTTATTTTAAAGGGCAAAGAGGTGCTGAGCCCCCCCAGCAAGTGGAGCCAGCAGCTGGCAGTGCCATCTCTGTGCCAAGGTGAGTCAGTGCTCAGCATCCCAGCACTCTGCAGCTGGTGGAGTGGCTCCTCTCCTCTCCAGGGAGCAATGCCGTGTGGAATGAGTCAGATAGAAAATGGGTTTATTTCCAGGTGCTGCAGGGGAGTTAATTTTGATTTAACAAGCAGGCAAAACTGAGGTATCTTGAGTTTTTATTTTGAGATCCTACTCCACAGGAAACAATATCCACTAGCGTTATCTTCCTTACATTTGTTTGTATTTGACCCAATACTGTGTTAAATATAAAATACTGATTGAACGAGGATGGATGGTGAAAAACATGAGATGCTAAAAAGATCCCTCAAGCCCTCCTCCACAAACATCCTGAATGTTAGGAGTCATTTAAAATTAGTATAAAATAGGAGGACAATCCGATAACTTGCTCTGTGTCCCCCATCCTGCTTAGTAAGGGGAGGATTTAGGAGCAAGAGAAGAGGGGAGCCTCTCAATTACAGAGAAGCTCGCTCAGCAAATCCGGGCTGAAGGCAGGGTGGCGATGTTCCCAACAGAGCCCGGCCATCCATTCCTGCCCGGACATCTGTCCTGCCCTGGATTTTCAGCAGGAGACTGAGATGAAGCAGCCTCAGGAAGGTCCTTCTGGCACCTCCCCGTGCCTCAGGAGCCCTCGGGACAGATTTAGGGCCAAAAGACCGCAATGGCAAAACAGTTTCTGAGATAAATTCCTTGGGGTGAAGCCTACGGACAAAACACGGTGGTGGTCCCTGGGCATCCTCAGCCCCTGCCAGGGGACATTTGCCTGTGGCTGGGGCTGCTGTTTGCATGGTCTGACCCCAGGGTGGTTCCCCGTGGGATTTAGTGATGGAGGGGAAGAAGAGCCAGGCACACTGAGCCGAGATTGTCACCATGCCCTGTGGTGGCTCTGGGAACCTGGAGCCCCCAGACTCAGTGAAAATTGACGCAGGTGTTTGTGAAGCACTGGCTTGCCCTCCAAAGTGCTTCACGGGGTCCTCACATGAGCCCTGTGAGGTAGGTCAGTGTCTTCACCCCCATTTTACAGACGGGGAAACTGAGGCACAGAGAAGGGTAATGACTTGCCAGACAGAAAATATGGCATCTCCCATTGTGGGACCTCTGTCTGTATGCTGCTGTTCCAGCCCTAGATCTGCTCCACCAACTGCTGGTTACTCACAGCTCATCCTTCCCCACCCATCCATCTGCAGCAGGTGCCAGGGCCAGGGCTGGGCCCCGGGAGAGGCAGAGGCAGCAGAGTCTGGGCTCACACCAGCTCCTCCACCCCCGTCCCTAGGACCACCCATCACCCCGAGGCTGCTTTGGGGTGCACTGGGCACAGACCCCTGGCAGCCCCACACCAGGCTGGGGTGCCAGGAACAGCTCCCAGAGCCTTTTACAGGAACCTCCTGCCTATGGAAGTGAAAACCCACCAGATATTTTTGCCAGCCTGGTGACCACAGCCACCACGTCAGGAGAGGGTGAGTATCCAGATGCTTCCTCTTTGGTAACTTGCTGCAAAATGGCACAGCCCTGGAGAGCCAGTCCCGGGGTGCCACAGGCTGTGGGGCCCTCAGCTCTGTGGTAGGTGGGGCAGAGCCACAAGCTCAGCTCCCTGGAATGCTGCCAGAGAAATGGGAGATGAGGGATGGTGTTTGTAAATCTCCTTTGCTTGCCATGTCCCACCAGAGGCTGCAGCTGTGATTATCAAAGGCCAAAAAGAGATGATGGGCAGTTGATGCTGTCAGGGGCTGACAGGGAAGGTGCAGGCACAGCCCAGCACACAGGAGACCCTCCTGGCTCCAGCAGCTCTGCCAGGGTGTTTGGGGAGCAGGATCAGGTGTGGTTTTCCCATTCTGCTGCTCCCAACGGCTGGGTGGATGCTCCATGTCTCATTATCCCATGTTAGCACTGTGTGGCCATGGTTAGGCATTTAAAAACTGAGTGTTGCTAGGATCTCTCCATCACAGCTCACCTCCAAGCTTCATGTGGATGCATTCCTGCCCCTGCAGCAATCCTGGGAATGCCAGAAATCTTCCCAAAAGTGAAATCTGATGAGCAATAGGCTCATTAGCAAAATGGGAGCAGAGAAGGCAGGTAGCCCCGTGATCCCAGTCCAAGGAGGTTCACTTCCCTCCCTCGAGGAGAAAGGGAATCCCCTGAAGTGGATGGGCTGACCCCAGTCAGGAAGATGCCAAGAGCCAGATCCCAGCTCTGCTCCCTGCTGAAGGCACACGTGGAGCAGGACCGTGCTTCAGGCTGCCACCAGCACCGAGGCTGGAGAGGAAAACCAAGCGCTCCAGGGAGAAAATGTCCGTAGGGGATCCCAGGGTCCATCTGGGGGGATGTACTGAGTTGTGCACTTAATATTGGCTTAGAGAAAGGGTTTCCCAGTGCTCAGGGACTGGGACGCCCTGGAAGAGATTCAAGTTTCAATCTCTTGTAAGGCTTGTTGAGTATGGACCATCCCCTCCAGAACCTGGGGTGGAGCAGTTAATGCTGACGTGACTTAGGACCGTTTAGGAGCTGAGTCTGGGCGGTGCAGGGGTGGCACCATGTCCCTCTCCACCACGGGGTCTCTCCCCTCGTCCTGACTGCTCCAGTCCCCTCGGTGGCACACGCTAAGGACTCCAGTAGCCAAACCCAGGGTGTCATAGCCAGGGGCATGTGGGGCCAAGGTTCCCAGTCCCGTGGGATGCTCAAGACCAGGTGAGTGAGCGAAGCTCCCACCGAGTGCTCACTCCCCTGCCACCCACAGCCCAGTCAGTCACTGTGTCCTGAAACCTTTGCCTAAAAAAATAAACAGTTCCCAAGGTTAAAAAAGCAAAATATTTCAAATCAACCTCCGGGCTCTCCTGTCTGTGCGGGAAGGGCACCAATGGCTGCTGTCCATGGGGCGAGGGGGTGCTTTGGGGCGAGCCCACGGTGCAGGCTCTGTCCTCACTGCCCTCTGTGTCCCCATTGCCAGGTGGCACTAACAACGTCTTTAAGGCATCTACCGGGAGGTTTTGGTGTCCAGCGCTCCGGGCCGGTAGAGGTACCTCCAGATGGCATAGTAGTGGATGCCAGCTCCGATGGCCACGAAGAGGTGCCAGATGGCGTGGGCGAAGGGGATGCGCCCGTCGCTCTTGAAGAACACCATGCCCAGGCAGTAGAAGAACCCACCAGCCACCAGCTCCGGGAGGCCGTCCCTGTTGGGCTGGGAGCAGGCAGGGCTCGGTGAGGCCGAGGGGAGTTTGTCCTCTCCCCACCACCCCATTAGGAGCAGAAGTGTTGCCCAGCTGCAGCTCTGGACTTCTCTGCCTCCTGCTACCCCCTCCTCTCCGCAAGACAGCAGGGACCCAGCAGCCCTGGGAGAAATGGAACTAGGTGATCTTTAAGGTCTCTTCCGAACCAAACTATTCTATGGTTCTGTGATCCTACAACTTCAACACAACAGAACCCAGGCAGGGGTCTGGGGGAGACACATGTGGTGCCTGCTGGGCCTCCAAAGCATCTGCAGAACCAAGCTGTGCCACATCCTTTATCCATCACACAGCCTGGGGACTGCACCAACCCACCGGACACAAACTGCTCCAGGTTTTCAAATCCCTCCTGGCATTTGTCCCTCACGCTGAGCCCAGGTGCTTCCCCCGGGGGCTTACCATGGAGAGGATGACCAAGGCGGGGAAGAAGCCCATGATTACGTAGCACACCAGCTCCACCAGCTTGTACCTGCGACAGACAGAGGCAGCTCGGAGCAGGAGCAGAGGGAGGCTGAGTTTTACACTTGTCATTTCCATAGAAAAGGTGTGGCAGTGCCATCACAGTCCTGCTCAGCGCCAGGCACTTGGGGCTTTGGGGACACAGCTGGGACCTTTGCCTTTTTATTTGGTGCCACCACGTGGAAGAAGCCACTCATGGCAGCACATCCCTGCTCCGCGCCCCAGGTCCCACATCCCTGCTCCGCATCCCTGCTCCGCATCCCTGCTCCACATCTGTGCTCCACGTCCCTGCTCCCACAGCCACGGGCACGGGGCTGGGTACAGGCACTCACCGCTCATGGAAGAAGAAAACATAGACGGTGCCGATAGACGCCATGATCCAGATGATCCAGCGCATGTGCGAGGCCCAGGGACCCAACTCCCTCAGGTTCAACCTGCAAGACCCAGGTCTGTGGTGAGACAGGTCTAGGGCAGCCCTGGACTGGGCTCAACCCCTCACCCCCATGGCTGTCCCACCAGAGGGTCTCCCCAACTTGTAACCTCTTCAAGAGGTTGGAATCTATAGGATGTGAAGGTTTTGTGGAAAGGGGTAAGGTACAGTCTTGAGAAGAGGCAAAACCACAGAAGAAAACCCTATTTATTGGAACCAGGCTGATTTTTTCCCCCTCAGCAGGGCCAGGTAAAGGTCTCCAGCCACCAGCAACTCACCAGGGAGCGTAGGACGCGGCAATGAAGAAGTAGATCACCATCCTGTCAAACATGTGCAGGCAGTGCTCCACAGTCCTGCAGGACAGACAGATGGGTCACAGAACTGCGGCCACCTGGACCCTCTCCCCCTTCCCGAGCCCTGAGCAAGCAGGGATGATACCTGAGATGTCTCTTCTTCCAGGAGATGGTGTGGAAGATGGTGGAGACAATGAAGAGGCTGGACAAGCCAAAGCCATAGATCCAGGCTGAGATGGTTTCCCACTGGTCATCAGAGAGGATGTAGAGGATGGAGCTGCCAAGGATGCTGGGCAGGATCCAGAACTGGAAGGGGAAGCAAACCTGCGGTTGACTCTCTGCATTTCCATGGAACAGCTACAACAGAGTCTCCACTTTTCATTTTAGGTGTTTCTGTTGCTTCTGGTCAAAGCTACCACCCTTAAGGGGCAGGCAGGGTCCCTCCCTGCGTGGTGCAGCTCCAAAATAACTTGTCCAGAAGGTAGGGAGGAGGAAGAAGGCACAAGGAGGATGCTGCCTCTGAGTCATCTCCCAGGACTCAGAGTGGGCACTGTCAGCTCCCAAAAGAAACCCTGATGGGGGGAGAGGTCCCTCCCACTGCTGCTCAGGCAGCCCCCTGGGCACCTGTCAGTTCCGGCCGTGAAACAATTCATTTTCAGGGAGCTTTGAAAACACTCCTGCCCCACCAACCCCACAGCCAACTTCCCCAGGGACATGGGGCCACGGTGGGTGAGAGCAAGGGAGAGGTACATCAGCTTCCCAGGGCAGAGGGAGGGAGAGCAGCCCAGTCCCCAGGAGCACACGGGGCACATCTGCCTCAGCACAGCCCTCAGACTCTCAGTGACTGCTCCAGGGCTGAGCACAGACATTTTGGGGTGTCCTTTGAGGTTCCTCAGTGGATCCCCAGAGAGATGAGCACCATCCCCCCCACCCAGGGACAGGGACAGGGACTCACAGCGTGGGTGGCACAGTTGGCCGCGTGCTCATACTCCGTGGGCTGGTACCTGCAGTTGGACGGGACACGGTGATTCATGAACCTACGGCGAGAACAGGAAGAGAAACACGCTCAGGGGACAGGGATGGAGCAAAACCCTTCTGGAGGGGTCTGCACAGGAACACCGCCAGCCTGCAGCCCCACCGTGGCTCAGCTCTGCTCCAGCTGCCTGCAGAAGTGACCCGGGAGCACAGCTTGTCCATCTGGCTGTCCCCAGGTGCCAGGTCCCCTGGTCATGCTCAGCTCAGGCTGAAGCATTTGTTGGGAAGTGCTGTTGCTTGGAGAGCAGAAGGCAGGAGGAGCCAGCTCTGCCTGTGGCTGTGGCAGAGGTGGGGACAGCCCCAGCAGTGACAAGGGAACATGGGGTAGTGGGCAGACCTGTGGGTCCCCAACCCAACCAGGGGTGACACCCTCACATCCCAGCAGCATGCCAGCTCTGAGAAGCTCATCCCTGCGATGCCTTTGGTTTTTGGGGACCACCTGCACCCAGGGTTGTACACAGCACAGATTGCTGGGGGGGAAAACCTGCTGCCCTCCCTTAGAAACCGGCATCTTAATTTCTGTTTCTTTTAATCTTAGGAGGCATCAGCTCGCTCTTGGCATTCAGAGGAATGTATTGATTTCCCCTGCTGGATCAACACACAACAATAAAAAACAGTGTACGCTTGGCCACACCGTTGCTGGGGACATAACAGCAAATTAAATGTGCATCCGCGATAACAGGTTAGAGCAAAACCTCCTTCACCACCCTCTTCCGGCAGGAGACAGCAAAGGGAATGAGGAACAGGAAAATGGAGAGGGTTCCTTCCCTAGTGCTCACAATCAGGGTTTGAAAGACTTTTGCTGCTGTGGCTCAGGTCAGGATGGCCGAGCCGAGCTGAGCTGAGCTGAGCTGAGCGGGCGCCGGCAGGGCTGCTCTGCAGGACCTGGGCTAATTGCTTTGTGACCCTGCTTGCCCCCAGCTCCAGCACCATCTGCGGTCTTTCACAGCTGAGTTGTGCCCAGCAAAGGGGCTCAGGGGCTGGCAAGACCTTGCTGCTGGGCACAGGGTGATGCCTCAATCCGGCATGCTTGGAAAGGCACTAAAGGTCCCCAAGTCAGGGTCCCCTGTCCCCAAGCCACCCACGCCTGTGTGGACTCCGCTGCCATCTCCCGCTTGCTTGGCCCCACTGCCTGAGCCGCTGGCTGTCGCCTGTTAAAACTGAGCTGGGATGGATTAAATAGCTCAAATGAAAAGGATTTGGTGAGGGGGGAATTGTGTGGCCACAGCAGGGTGAGGGGCCCCCCAGCAGGTGACAGTGACAACCCACAAGAGACCCTGTCCCCAGGCCCTGCCCTGCCTGGCCTCCTGCCAGCCCCTGGCACTGTGGGAAGAGATTCATGGTCCTCATCACCAAAAAATGTCTGGAATTAAGGGGGGAATGGAGGGGGCAAGCTCCCACTGCTCTGCAAACCAAGGACTCGCGCTGGGTAAATTGGGGCTCAGTGGGGCCGAGAAGCAGTCGGGCATCCCTGGGGACATGGCTGTGCCCAGAGTGCTGTCACCTCCACCCCGGGGACAACAGGGATGCCCTCCCCATCCCACCACTCTGGCCACGAGGGCTGGCAGGGCTGCCCGTGCTGGAGCCACGTCCCCCTGGCAGGAGGACGTTACCGTCCCCAGCGTTGCCAGGAGACTGTCCCCAGCTCCCCTTCACTGTCTGCTTCCCTTTATTTTCCCTTTTAATAATAACAAGGAGGGGGGGAAGGAGGGGAGGCCAGACGTCCACATGACGTCACAGTTGCTGAGGAAACACGTTCAAGGCCTTTTCCTTGAATTTATTGATTTTAACAAAGCCTGCTCCACATCCCCTCCGCTCTGGTGGGTGCTGTTCAGAGCAGTAACAGAGCCAATTCCACAGCCCCTCCCCAGGGCTGAGGGCACCCAGACCCTTTGGGAAGGTGTCCCTGGGGTGCAAATATCCTCCCCAGCTCTGGTACAGGGATAGAGAGGCTGGGAAGGATAACCCAAGCCATCCCCATGGAACGAGGTTGAAGAGCATTTGTGTTCCTGAAGCCCAAATTCGTGCTGGTGTGGGACACCACAAACTCCTGCTTTCTCCAAAGGGACAACAGCCTTGAGGAGGAACCTTTTTTTTGACCTGGAGAGAGATTGCTCTTGTTTTCCTGCCCTGCTTTCCAGTAAGCATCATCCTGTGGATGATGAGAAATGAAGCATCGTGGAGGTGGGACCTGGCTGCACAGTGCTGGGCCAGCCTGGGGACAGCAGGGCTCTCCCATTGCATTTTGGGGCTGATTTGGCGCATTTTTGTGGTCCTCTGTGCTCTGTAGAAACAGGAGCAGCTGGTGTCTGCACTTCTCCTGGCAGGGCAGGAGCAGTCCCTGGCTGCATCTTATTTCCCAGGGGTGCAGAGGCCATTTCCTCCCCTCTCTCCTGGGATTTTCTCAGTGTCCCAGACCATCCCAGGGTGCCAAGCACCCATCCAGCTCATGCCACTGGATGCTGGATGCATCCCTGCAGCATTCCCAGTGTGCAAAACCAGCCTCAAACCACAGCTCCAGCAGATGGACAGGTACATGGATGTTCTTGGGAAGAGCACTTGAGATTCTTGGGTCCAGGAAGCCACAGGCAGGTGTTTACACAGCACTGGGTGCTTCAGTGCAGCTCGGCAGGTGCTTCAGGAAAGTCCAAAAGACACAGAGAAGTTCAAAGGAGCACGAGCGTGTTCATCTCCAGGGATGGGGTGTGGGAAGCAGGGAACTGGAGGGTTCCTGGGCACCTTTTCCTCCCGGTGCTGTTCCTGGCAGATTCCCTACAAATGGCTACATGGAGAGGGGGTGCTGCCGAGGGTCTGAGCAGGGGTTATTCACAGCAGCCCCAGGGTTTTTGCCTGCCCTGCTTGTGCCTGCTTTCCCCTGGCCCCTTTCCCAGGGAGGGAGCCTGAAAAGGGCCAGTACAGCAGGCTCTGGCCAGGGAAACAAAGAGCCCCTTGTCCCTGGGCGCCGGGGCAAAGTGCAGAGCTGGCTTCCCAGGCCTGTTCCTTTCTCCTGCTCTTTCTCCCACTCTGTTGGGTTGGTTTTTGTTTTGTTGTTGTTTTTTGATTGGTTTTTTTAATAGCTTTAGGGGTTTTTACTGAGTTTTTAAAAGACTTTTATATCCAAGAACAAAATTCCAGCCTCAAAAATCATGCAGATTTGCCTGGCTCTTGCTTTGCCAGTGTGGGAAGAAGAAGGTAAGAAAGGGATTAAGTTAAATTGTTCCTCAGGAGGGCTCACGTGGGACCATCTGAGCTCTCCTGAGGGCACCAAGAGGACCTGCATCAGTCACTCCATGGTCACCACACACTCACACGAGCAGAGCCATGGGACACTTTGCAGGAAAGCTGTCCCCTGCACCCCTGGGGGACACAGCCCTGAAGGACACCCAAGCCAGGCTGCAATTTGGGACAGATAGGGTTTAGCCCTGCCTTTGACACAATCCTGGTTGGCCTCTGTCACATCTCTTCGTGTCCCTCTCACTGCCCTTCTCCCCTCTCCAAGTGAGGATAATAATTGTGACATCCTTTAGGTGAGCCGGTGGGTGGATAATGTGAGGAGGGTGTAAAATCACCACTGAGATGCAGATGGGAGGTGTGAGCTGGGCTCCTGCCCTTGGAAAGAGCCAGTCCAACACCTGCCCTCCCCAGCCCTGCCATAAATCAGGCGGTGCATGTGTCTGTGTGTCTGTGCACCGTGGGCTGAGTGCCACGGGGACAAAGGAGCAGTCAGCAAGTCCAAGGTTATCCCAGGTGATACAGATCTCCCCAGAGCAGCTCACCTCTACAGGTTTCACCTGCAAATGGCTTGTAAAAGGGCTGGGCTTGCTCAGAAGTTGGCCTAAAGCCTGTAGAGATGGATTTTCAGTGTACCCACCCTCCTGCCCAAGGAGCTGGTGCTTTTTCAAGCTGTGTCCCCTGCTGGGCAGCTCTTGGGATGTGGCTGCAAAGGGAGATTTCTCCTTCCCCTTGTGACTGGATGTCACAGCTGCTTTTAAAGTAACAGAGGAAGATCCTGATAGTGGTCAGAGAGGAAAGACTGAGGAAGAATTTGCTGGGTGTCAACCCACAGTAGTGGTAAGTCCTGCTGGGGCTGTCCTTTGGTAGAACAAGAGTTGTGATGCCCGAGGTGGCAGTGATGGAGCAGACGTGTCCCTGTAGAGCAGACTGACCTGTGACTCCTCAATGCACAGCCTGGGTTTGCTCTGATAGCCCCGAGGCTGCACACCCAGCACAGATGTCAGGGCTTGCTCCTCGGGCTGGTGCTCACGTGTGAGCTGCTGTGGTGGCATCCCCGTAAGCTGGGGCTTGGCAAGTGCTCTGCCTCTGATCCGGAATCTGGTCATGCTCCAGCTGCATCCCTGGTAAGAGGCTTCAATCCCTTGAGCTCCTCTGTGGTTTGTAATTAGCTCAGTCCTGGGGAGCTGTGTGTGCTGGCGCCGAGCCTGGCTGCTGTTTATGTATGGGACGCAGTCACAGGATTCGGGAGACAGAGCGGGACCAAAGGATATCCCCAAATTTGAGCCCATGAATTCCCCCAGGCTTTACTGCTTTATCCAGCCCAGGAGCACTGCAGAAATCCCGTTTCTCCTTCCTGCCCATTGAGATGGGAACGTTTGCCACTGGGAAGCAGAGCCGCCAAGGCCACTGCTGCCCGGCACTGCCATCTGCAGAGCCACCCCCATGGGCGTGTGCGCGGCTGCTGGCACCCCTGAGGAGCTGGAGCCTCCCTGCCCTGCCCTGCCCATCCCTCGGTGCCTGCGCGCTCCCACGCGCACATATGGCACTCTGCTCTGCAAAGCTGAGCTGTGCCTGCTGGAAGCTCGTGGGTCAGCTCCCGGGGCCAGGGCAGATGGGACAGCTGGGACAAGCCTGTCCATGGCCACTCCTGCGACTCCAGCCCATGTGAGAGGGGCAGGAGGGCTGATGGAGCAGGACAACTCCATGTTTTCTTTTGTTATGTTTCCTAGGACAAGGCAGCTTGGGTAAGGAGCAGGAAATGAGAGGTTTCTTATCTAAACCAGCATTTCCCTATGTTTCTTTTAGGTAAATCAGTGGATCACCACATTTCTGGAGTAACCCACCCAGACTCCCCTGGTGCAAGCCTTGCTTACACAAAGTGAGTCAAAACAGGCAGCAGATCGAACCGTCGTCCATCACCTCATAACTCCCATCCCAGTTTAGCTCATTCCCAGCACTCGGACATCTACCAGCACCCTGGGCTGGCTGTGGAGCATCCCCTGGCACTACACAACCCTGAGAAACGCTGAGCAAGTGCTGCTGCTGACTTAGAGATGCTCCCAGACAGAGAGCGTGTGCTCAGCCAGGTCCGTGCTGTACCTGGCTCTGAGCCACGGGCACAGGTGTCCCCTGAGAAGGGACAGAGGAGGCAACCCCCTGACACGTCCTGCTGCCTCAGAGGGTGCAGGAGGGAATTGCTGCTCTTCCCCAAGACACACCAAGGGCATACACAATTCCTCTTTCTTGCTCCTTATCCTAGCAGGGACACAAGAGGCTCCAAGCCAGGCTGCACGTGGGCATTTCTGCACCCACCAGAGACTATGTACACCCAGCAGGGCCTGGCTGGTGGTGGAAACTCAGCAGTAATTCCCAGCAGGGTCCTAACTGTCCACCTTCCCATCCTCTGGCCAGG
Source organism: Acanthornis magna (assembly GCA_036785705.1). Taxonomy (NCBI): domain Eukaryota; kingdom Metazoa; phylum Chordata; class Aves; order Passeriformes; family Acanthizidae; genus Acanthornis; species Acanthornis magna. The sequence goes on along the minus strand of JAWUZG010000039.1, from coordinate 4,435,279 downwards.
GATATTTATTTTTCTCCTTGGCTCTCTACGTAGATGGTATCTCTAACTCTTCCAAGGCAATTCATGACCCTGCAACCACAGCAGAGCTGTTTGTTTATTCACAACAGATGGGATTGGTGAGTGTTTCCCAAATTATTTTCTGAGCTGGGACTTCTTGTTTCATTTGGTACTCATGAGACATCCAACAACAGCTGATTAGTCACAAAATGACTCTGATGTCCCAGGTGCTTTGTGAATGTTGGAAGGACTGTTTCCAGAACTGCAAATCCTCTATTATTCATTAATTTCTTGTTTGGAAAGTCATTGTGCATGTTCCTTTCTGCCTTGCCTTGAGCAAGAAGTTAGTGGGATAAATCCTGAGCTGGCTCTGCCTGTTTAACTGCAGCAGCCCAAGGTGGGCAGCAGTGAGTGTGACCGCTGATCCTGTGCCTGCTGGCAGAAGATTTGGATAGTTTGAGGGCTGGAGCTTTCCCAGCCTCTAACCCTGGCTGTGACTGTGAAATACATGGGCAGGTGACCATGTCCCAGGTTCATAAAATCTCCTTACAGCATGGCCTGAGAGACACAGCCAGACTCTCACTTGGGATTCCTGGATGCTGCTTGAGTACAAATCATATCTGTAAATTATTCAGCAAATGCCTCTGAACAGCGAAAGCATAGAAGGAAAATCATGTATTTCACCAGCCAAGCATGCAGATAGTAGGATTTCCATTAGTATTACTTACAACAGAGAGCAGGGCTGTGCCTAACGCTGCTGTTGCAGCCAGTGCTGCTCAGCACAGAGAGGAGGCAACTCCTTGCCCTCACCTGATGATCTCTTTCTGCATAAAATCCTTTCCTCAGCAGCAGCAAACCTGGACTGTAGCCTCGAACAGGAGCACAGAGTTGACTCCAAAGTCTCCTGAAGGTCAGCAGTGCTTGGCTCACCTCGCTGGTCTGACTCACGCACCAGGAATACGACACCTGCGGTATCGTGTTATCGTGAGAGGCTGTGCTGATATCACACAGAGCCCATCAGACTCTGGGTTTTCGCTGCATGAAAATGTTGAGTTTCAGTCACACCTGGAGAGACTTGATCTGTGTGTTTGGCCACATCTCCTCTGCCTTGCTCAGACCCAGCCCTGAGCATCCATCCCCTGGCAGCAGCACCTCTGGGGACTCAACCAACTTCCTTGTGCAGCTGCAGCCACGCACCCCTGGAGCAATGGACTGGAATAAGTTGTGCTTTTTTCCCTTCCCTTCTTTGGGAGTTGTAGTTGGCTGGCATGGCTTTGTCTCGCCGTGGAGCTGGGGGTGTGGGAAGGGAGGAGGAGGGGAGGCGAGCCTGGCACCAGTTCTGGCAGAGCCCCATTTCTCATAGTCCCTGACCTGCCGTGCTGGGCAGTGGCTTGAATTTCCCATGGGATGTGTTGGCTGCTACCTCATGAAGCTGGCCACAGCAAACTGTGCCAAGGAATCACATCAGGCTGATATCCAACACCAGCTGAAGGAGGGGAAAGATCATGTGTTTCCCAGGCAGCCAAGAGACCATCCTTCCCCCAAAGGCACAAGGCATGAGGCATGGTTTGCCCACTTCTGCACATCTCCAGTGTGGTGACACGTGACCTGAGCCTGTCCTCCTTGCAGAAGAGGGAATGGGAGAGCTTGAGCGGATATCCCATCAAAAATTATGTCCAAGGCTACCTGGCTCCAATTATGCACCCTGAGCATCTAAACCCACATGAGACAACTCTGCTGGTGTTGTCTTAAGAGGTTACCTGAGTCAACCTGGCCCCACAGAGCAACCATTTGTTGGTAACATCAGCTAATCCTGGTTTTCCCAGGCTTTTTGGGGGGCTCCCTATCTCTTGGAGCAGTGCCTTTTGCGTCAATTGGGTCTGCTCATCTGGGGACAGACTGGCAGGGCTTGCTGGGGACGGTGGGATGGAGCTGGTGCTTGCAAGGTGAGCAGCCCCTGCCTCTCGAGGAGCTTCAGGCTGTGGTACCAACACTGAAAGCATTTCCCTTCTCGCTGCTTCATCCCACACTGGCTGTGGGGGAAGCAGAGCTCTTGGAAAGCATCTTGGATTGTGTGGGAGCAGGCAAGGGCTGCTCATGTTTTCATGGCAAAGCAATGGGGGAAGAGATCTTCCCAATGTGGTTGCTCAGTCCAGGCTGTCAGCCTGGCATTTCTTTCTTTGTATTTGGGGTCTGAGCACCCCAACATTTCCTATTCCTCCTATTCTTTCTGGTTCTCCTCTCCCTGTCTTGGCCAGAGATGCTGCAGTAGCTGATGAATGTCTCCTTGCTCAATAATTACAGGTGCAGGGAGAAACAAGGAAGGTCTTCCCAGCTGCCTTTCCCCAAATTTGGAGGATTTGGGTTTGAGCATGTGTAGAGTTCAGACCTCCATCCCCTCATGCTGGTGAGGAGGTGGCAGTGCCTGCATTGCAGACAAAGAGGTGAGGGAGGTGAGGAAAAGCCTGAACTGTGCACCCTACAGAGACCCCCACAGAGCCCCCTGCTCCTGGGCTGAGACATTAATGTGGATTTTCCTGGCTGCTCCTCTTCATGTTACTCCATGCAGGGCAAGCCAAGCAAACACCGCAGGATTCAGAGCCTTTTCCATGAACCAATCAAAGGAACTGCCATCAGTTTGTCAGGATGATTCAGTGCCCAGCAGCTCCCAGCAAAGCCCTCTCCACTGCTGCTCCAGAGATGCTGAAGCTGGCCAGATACAGCAGCTCCCTCCTTAATCTTGTTTCCTTCCAATTACAGCTCTGGATGGCCAAAGTCTGGGAAGCATTCAGTGTCCTCGCAGGGAGACTGCTACGTGGACAGGAAGCACCAGACCATGTTTGAGTTAAAACTGGGCCAAAAGGGGGTCAAAGCTGGTGGTGAGGTGCAGGGAGGGTTTGGTTACCAGGTCAGTGTAACCTGACCAATGAGTCCAGTGATAAAGGTGCAACTTGGTCTGATCTGCTGGTCTGGGAGGGACCCAGCACCGTTTTGGTGAGCTGGGAGGAAGAGTGGGGGAATAACTCTCTGGTGGTTGGACAAAGCAGGAGGAATCGCTTGTGCTGGTGCCATGGTTAAACTTGGCGTGTCGGGCAGGAGATCGATACTGCTTGTCAGGGTGCAGGTTGTGAGTGACAGGGAAAACCTTGCAGCAACTGTGCTTTGAAACTCCATTTCCCCGTGGTGTCAGTGATGGAAGAGCCTCCTGGACCCCACAGCAGAGCAGAAAGCACCGAGTTCCTCATTTATAACCACAGCATGCTCAAAAGGCACTGCCTCGCACTCTGTTCCCACCACGGTGACAGCCCCTCCTTTGCTTTCTTCCCCTCGGCCCCAGCTCGAGCAGCTTCTCCAAAGCCCAGCCCGGAGGGATTTGGAGACACCCTGGTGCCCCTCCAGCCCTGATTTTTCTCCTGGCAGTTCTCAGAACATTCCCACATTGATCACTGCTTTTCATCTCTTTGTTCTCGCACAACAGGTCTTTCATCACCACACTGCGTTTTATTTATTCCTTTTGGTGGGTGTATCCATGGCCAAGTTCCTCCTTTCTTGGTCCTTGCTCAAAATTGGATAAAATGACATGAAAAATGAAGCCTGTTCCAGGCTTTTCCACCACTAGGAAAACTTGATATTTTTTGGCTTTTTCAAGGAACACCATAGTCTCTGAAAAGATGTTGCAAGATGGAATAGAATTGTTAAGATCGAGTCCAACCACCAACCCAGCACTGCCACCTTCACCTCTAAAGCCATGTCCCCAGGTGCCACATCCACATGTTTTTGAAAACTTCCGGGGATGGTGATTCAACCATTTCGCTGGGCAGCCTGTTCCAGTGCCTGACTACCCTTTTAACCTTTCCTAATATCCAATATTAAACTTCCCCTGATGCAGCCTGAGCCCATTTTGTCTTGTCCCTTGTCCCCTGGGAGCAGAGCCTGACCCCCAACTGGCTGCACCCTCCTGTCAGGGAGTTCTGGAGAGCCAGAAGGTTCCCCCAAGCCTCCTTTTCTCCAGGCTGAGCCCTCCAGTTCCTTCAGCTCCTTCTTATCAGACTTGTGCTCCATTATCCTTCTCTGGAGCCCCTCCAGCACCTCAACATCTTTTCTGTAGTGAAAACTGAACGCAGGATTTGAGATGCTTCTGCTGCCTCGAAGGACACGTGCCATCGTGAGTCCCCTGGCTTCTGCTTGCCCCAATTCCCACCTCAGAGCTCAGCCGAAAGAGCATCCCAGGCACAAAGGAAGAAGCAGCTTTAGGGTTTCTTTTGGGATATGGCCCAGCAGAGCATTTCCATGGAGAGCAGAGCTGGTGTGCATGGAGTGCGGGGGGGATGGGGATTATCCCACTGTTATTTTTAAGCACTAGGCTAAGAGGATCTCTGCGATGATACAGGAAGCCCTGGGTTAGCATCACGTGCTGGTGACTTTCTTGAGGTGAAAGCCAAGGGAGCACCCATCTCCTGCTGCTCCCCATCCAGCCCTGGCACACAGCTGGAGGATTCCCTGTGGATCTGACCCTTCCCATACCCTACAGCCCCTGCCCTGCACATGGGCACCATCCCTGCAAGGCTCTGTGTAATGCCTCATCCCATTTCACAAGTTGTCTCCAGAAAGGACCACGACATGGCGGGAGCGCTCTGATTCAGGAAAAATCAAGCAACAGGTTGGCAGATGGGTTCTGCTGGGGGAGACTGATGCTGGGGAGCAGCCCCTGGTCTTCTGCCCAGCTCCCAAAGAGCCTCTGCACCCCTGCCATGGGGTGAAGGTACAGTTTTCCTCCCACTCTGGGGGATACAGAGCTTTGCTCAGCTCCATTTCCCCCAGCCTTGTCCTTTGCATGCCAACTGGGGGGAAAATAAAGACTTGAATTCTCCATTTTCAGGAGGTTTTGTACCAAGCACACTGTGCAGACCTGCCGCGTGCCTCCTGCCTCTCCCCCCAGGAAAAGGTTGTCAGGAGGCAGCTGCAGCATCAAAATGGTCTTTGAGCAAGTGGCCACGTCTCAAGCAGCTTTTGGAGATGCAAGCATGGATTTTCCCCATGGGACACCTGGAAAGGAGCTGATGGCTGGAGGGGGTAGGAGGGTGGTCTCCTGTCCTTACCCAACCCAGGCAAACATCCCACAGGGATCATCCTGCCCGGAGCAGATGAGAAACACCATCACCTCTTCTTTTCACACAAGTTTTTCTCTGGTATCTGCCCCAACAGGACCACAGGGAGTCTGGAAGTGGCAGCACAGAGCTGAGCACCCCCAGGAGCTGTGCCAGCCCATGGGACCCTCCGCAGTCAGGAAAACATCCCCACCACAGTCCCAGGGAGCTGGGAGCAAAGCCTGTCCTCGGTGCAAAGTTCAGCACCCCCAGGACCCCCCTGGTCCCCATCTGGCTGTGCAGATGCCATCAGACTCATCCCCGGCCACCCGGGGAGCAGAGGGCTGCGAGTGCGGGAGGACATTGTCCCCATGTCACCTGCCGGCTCCCTCCTAAAGGCCACATCTGATCCCGCAGCAGCGCGTGTGGCCAAGTGCCCTCTGACCTGTGCTCAGCAATCCTCAGGTTTCCCCCTGCACAGGTAACACCGTGAGGTTTCCTGCTACACCTGAGCGTTTGAAACAAGTCCCGGCTGCTGCTGGAAAAGCTCCCTGGGGATTTCATGGAGGGGGAGAAGGATCCACCACCCGTGCATCCCATGGGAACCCTGTTGAGTCTGCGGGTCCAGGCTGGGAGAGCCACTCCGAGGGGGTTTCACCTGGGTGCAGTGGGACCCCGGAGCACATTGGAGCCTCCATGGGGGGTTCGGAGCCAGCGCTGGGGTCTATTCCCCCGGGAAGGCAGGGTCCTGCTCCCACCCCAGCACCGGGAGAGCCGCGGTGAAGTTAGACCCAGCGAAAGGCAGTGAAGGCTCCCAAGGATGCTCAGAACCCTTTAGGGATGCAGAAAAGCAGGTAGCCAAAAGCCCAGCCCGCACTTGCCCTGGGCTTTGAGGCAGCCCGCAGCTTCTGAAGATCCTTTCGGGCTCCATCCCAGCGGAGCCGAGCCCGGGGAGGGGTTGGGGCTGGCCGGGGGCTCCGCGAGCACCGGGGGTTGGGGACCGGCGCACGGACGGACTTACCTGGCGTAGCGCGTCTTCTGGAAATCCAGGAGCCGGGACACGAACATCGCGGCGGTGCCATGGGGGTCCCGGGGGGCGGCGGCTGCTCAGCCCCGGGGCGGGGGGAAAGTGCCGCCCTGGGGAACGGCACCAACTCGGCGAGCTCCGGCGGGCGACGAGGAGAAGGGGCGGCCGGTCCGGCCCAGCCCAGCCCAGCCCGGCCCGGCACAGCCCAGCCCGGCACAGCCCAGCCCGGCCCCGGCCCCCTCCCGCCCCCTCGGCTGCTCGGGAGAAGCGACACGGGGAAAACAAAGGCGACCTCCGCGAGGGGGGAGCCAGCCCCGCTGCCGCCCTCAGATGTGCAACGAGGAGGAGGAGGAGGAGGAGGAAAAAAGGAAAGGGGGGTGGGGGGGAATCCCTTCCAACTCTTCCCGGCCACAGCAACCTGCGCGATCTCCCTCCGCCCCCCGGCAGCTTTAAGCACAGCTAAAAATATCCCCCACCCTCCCCGCTGCCACCCCCGGGGGATCAAATAGCAGCAGATTTGAATTGAAAATGTGATTAAAGCATCGGGGAGGGGGGGAGCCGCGAGTGCCGGCAGCCAGCCCGCTCCCCCCGGTACCCACCTGCTCCCCCGGCCCCGCTGCCCACGGCCGGGTCCCCCCGAGGGTCCCCGAGGCATCTCTGTCCGCCCCGGGGCAGCGCCATCCCCAAGGAGCTGGTTTGTTTGGTTTTGCTTTTATTTATTTGGTTTTAATGATTTTTTTCCCATTATTTTCCAGAGCCCCAGCAGGGGTGGGTGGCTGTGCCTCAGCCCCATCGCTGCGTGGTGCCCCTGGGTGGGGACACAGCTCCAGCATGTCACCATCCCTCCCTGCTCGGGAGAAGGGGGATGAAGCAGCACGACAGCAAGGCAAGGACTAAGCACCCCGAAATGCTCAACACATCTCCATCCTAAACCTTCACCCCTCCCTCCTCTCCTTCACCCAAGGAGGGTCCTACAGGGGTGTCATCCTGGGGTACATCTGAGGTTGGGCAGCTCAGAGAGGGGGTACAAAATGTGATGGGGGCTTGTCTGGGGGCAGGCGGGCATTATCCTTTCCCTCGCTGTGCCAGAGACTGCAGGCACCCTCGGGCCAGCAGCTAAGGGACAAGAACGGAGAGGTCAGCAGCAACTTGAGGAGCAGTCTTGGTCACCCCAACACAGCCTCTCCTTGCTGAAGCTGTGGCAATGCTGAAGGTGGAACAGCTGAGGACATCTTGCCAAGAAGGCTCGTATGGTCGTTTCCATGGGAAATCAAGCACACGTATATCTTCCAAAAGCCAAAGCAGACAAACATTTAGGAATCACTTAATTCAAGGTGTGAATTAATCCTGGCACCCTCTGCAACCCCTTCCAAGAGCAGCTCATGCCCTTAGGGGATGCAAAAGGGGCGATGCTGCAGGTGCAGTGGCATTGTGGGGTGTCCCCAAGGAGCACCCCAGGAGCCAGCAGCACGTTCAGCCTTCCTGCACCATTCCCATTGTGGATGGAAGACACCAGTGGGGACCAGGCTAGTGACGGCAGGAACCAGGAGGTGCGGGGGCAACAAAATAAACCCCATCTTCAATAGGATATCTGGGACAGCCAAGCCCTGGCTGAGAGTGGCAGGTCCAAGCTGAGATGCACAGTGAGATCATCTCCGAAAACCTCTCCCACGCTCTGCCACTTAGCCGGGAAGATTTTTTCCAAATTCCTTCCCCAGATGACGAGCTTTGGCAGAGGCTATGTCGTGATTCCTGTGCCCTGCTGTACCTGCTCTCTGGGCCTGAAGAGGGGAGGAAGAGAAAAAGACAATAAATCACATTTAACAAAATAAGCCCCATCCCCAAAGCCCCCAGCCCACAGCCGAGGGTGCTGGCAAGGGACACCTGAAGCAAACCATCCGTCCCAAAATAGATCTGTCTCAGAGGGCAAAAGGCAAATTGAATGAAAAATAAGTTACTATTTTTGAAGCCTGGATCCAGTTGTTATGGCAACCAAAGCCTCGAGCATCGTGCTGGGGAATGGCTCCAGCCCCAGCAATGCCTCCAAACCTGGCAGACGGAGAATCGCAGGCAGCCAGGGGCTGCTCCAAGGTGGGATTGTCCATGCTCACACCACCTGTGCCTCACTGGGATGTGTCCCCTCCCTGCACGGCAGCTCTCCTCATGTACTCTGCCCAGGAGCCCAGCTCGTTTTTCTCTCCTCTTCCATCCCTGCACTCCCCACCTTGCAAAGATCTGAGGAATTGTAAGGATGTTAAGGAGAAATTCCAATATTCTGGGGTACCCTGAATGCAGTGGGGTTATTTAATGTCACCAAATCAAGAGGGGCTTGCAGAGTTTTTCTTTAGATGAGGAATGGCTCATTAAGCCTGGGGATGTTTCCTTCCTTCCTTCTGATCTCTTCTCGCTGGTGACCACTGACAGGACCCGAGGGAATGGCTGGAGCTGCGTCAGGGGAAGTTTAGTTTGGATATTAGAAAAAAGTTCTTCCCCCAGAGGGTGATCAGGCACTGCCCAGGCTCCCCAGGGAATGGGCACAGCCCCAAGGCTGCCAGAGCTCCAGGAGTGTTTGGACAATGCTCTCAGGCATTGTTGGTGCAGGGGCAGGAGTTGGACTCTGTGATCCTTGTGTGTGTGTTCCATCTCAGGATACTCTGTGATTCTCTGCAGGATTCCCACAGCTGGAGACACCTCCGTGCAATGTCCCCAAAGATGGGTTCCAGGGGGATCCCAGCAGTGAACAGCATGAATATCCACACCTTTGGCTGTAACAATGGGCTCTCCTGTAATCCCATTTTCCCAGGAAGGGATGTTTTCCTGCGCATGAAACTGCCAGAGCCAACAGGTAAGAAAAGAGACAATTTGGAGTTAAAATCTGCCATCAGCAGAGAAAGTCTCCCCCGGAGAAAAGAAGCTTTGGATGGGTAGAAAGAGCTACAGACAAATAGATAGGTGAGCAGCAGGTGTAGTAGAGGCAGAGGGGAATGTGGGGGGAAGTGCGGGGGACAGGACTGGCTCTGGTGGCCGTGGCAGGGTGGACACAGGGTAGCAGAGAGCTGGGGCACGGCCAGTTGGGTTTAAGCCATTTGGAGGAGTCTCCTTGCCAGCAGCTGGAGGCTCCTTTTGCCTCGCAGCCTGGTGAGGGGGAGGCTCCATCACCCCACACTGCTCCACGAGCATCACTCATGAGCCCTCCAGAGCCAGCTGGCCCCAGAGATACAAATTCAACGCCTTGTGGTTCATTTTTGTGAGATTTACCCTTTTCCATACTAATCCATTGATTTTGATCCTGTTCCCAGACATCCCTTTTTCCGTTCCCTTTTCTTTTTCCTGCCTGCAATTTGTGTTATCTCCCGACAAGTTGTTCCCTGGGTCACGACTCCCCTTGCTCAGAAATTCACAGAAGGGGTCAGGTTGGAAGGGACCACAGTGGAGCATCTGATCCAAACTTCCTGTTCAAGCAGGGTCATCCCAGAGCACACGGCGCAGGATTATGTCCGGACAGGTCTGGAATACCTCCAGCGAGGGAGACTCCACAACCTCTCTGGGGAATCTGTTTCTGCAAGCTGGGGACCCTCACAGGACCCCTCGAATGGCCAAGGCATTTGAGAGCTCCCTGGGAGAGACTGGATTCATGGATTCACAGAATGTAAAGGGGTTGGAATGGACCTTAAAGACCGTCTAGTCCCAACCCCGTGCCATGGCCAGGGACATCATCTGCTAGACCAGGATGCTTAATCCAACCTGGCTTTGGACATTGCCAGGGCTGGGGCATCTTCACCCTGTTCCAGTGCCTCACCACCATCACAGTAAAGAATTCCTTCTGTGTATCTATTTTCCCTTTCAGTTTGAACCCACTACTCCTTGTCCTGTTCCTACAAATCCTGTCCAAGAGCCCCTTCCAACAATGAAGGCTGCTCTGAGGTCTCCATGCAATTTTCTCTTCTCCAGGCTGAAGAGACAGAACTTTTTTCTTTTTTTTCCCGTTTTTCCCAAGTCCGGAGCCCTCGCACGCTCATCTGCTGAGCCCCGGGGACATCCCGTGGCACGAAGCGGAACTGCAGAGGCACCGGCGGCCGGGAACGGCGCGGGGAGTGACCGCGTGGGCACGGTGACAGGACCGTGGTGGCAGCGCTAAGCCTGGGGACAGCGGGGACGCGTCCGAGCCGGGGGACACCGGCCGCGCTCCGAGCCTCCCATCCGGGGCCGGCCGCGGCGGGCCCTGCTTAGCTTCGGAACGCGTTCCGCCCGGCGCTGGGCTCCGCCGCGCGCGCGCATGCGCGGTGGCTGTACGGCGGCCGGGAGGGGCGCGAGGGCGCAGGCGCGGGGGCCGCTCCGCCGCCCGCCGCGTAAACAAGGGCCCGGCGGGGATGCGGCGGGGTCGGGGTGGCCGCGGTTGAGGGGCGCAGCCTTCCGGAGGTGTTTCCTCGTCCTCCCCCCGCCGGACGGGGGTGGCGAGGGCCGTCCCGCCATGAACTTGGCCGGTCAGAGCGGCGACGCCGGCAGCGGCCATCTGCTCTTCGCCAACTTCAACCAGGACAACACGTAAGGGAGGCTTAGGGGGTGGGCTGAGGGGGCCCGGGCCGGCAAAGGGGCGCCTGAGAGGCAGCGGCCTGGCAGGCCCTGGGGAGGCCTGGCCGCGGGGGGGGCGTGGTGGGGTCTCCCCGGTGCCGCCCCTTGCCATGGCGGGGAGCGCCGCTGGAGCTGCTTCTTGCTCGGTGCTGGAGCGGGGCCGGGGACCCCGCGGGGAGGAGGGGAGGGAACAGCCCCGTGTGCCCTCCGGCTTCGGTGTGGAGCCGCGGGGACAGGCCGCTCCCCCCGTGGGGACACAGCTGGGGGGTTGTGGCAGTGTGTTGCCTTCTGCCTCCCCCGGGTCGCCGCCCTGGGGAACATCTGCTCCGGCTCGGGAAGCATCGCTCGCTGTTCCTTTGGGAAAGGGACGGAAGGAGGGCTCCTGCTGCTCCTTGGTGATGTCCAGCCCTAGGAGGGCCTGACATGAAGCCCCAAGTCTTCCAGGACGTGCAAAGACTTCATCCAAAAGTTCCTCGCAGCTGTCTTTTCATACAACTATTTTATTCTCACCTGCTGTGTTGAAGCATTGATACTTAGGCTTGAAGGTATTTTATTGAGCCTGTGCTACTTTTAGTTTTGATTTTGAAAAGAGGCCTTTGTCTCATCCTTGAACCTTCACTTCCTTGGGCTTCAGATGGTTCAAGCTGTACATCTCGCAAATTACTTAATCATTACAGCATATTTAGAACAATTAGTGCATATTAGTTTTTATATGGGGTATTATAAAGCAGTATTTTTAATTTAAGAACCCCCTATTAGCTGGGATTGGAGCTCTGAAGATCATTTAAAGAAGGATTTGACTGTTTTAAATACCTGAGAGATGAAACTGGGGAGTAAGAACCGAAAGAACTTGTACTCGAGAAAGGAGTTTTGTTTTAGGAAGTGAGTAAGAGGAAATGATCTCAGGTTGGCATCACGGAGTGTAACCCACGTGTGTGGTGGAGGGTTTGTTGGGTTTTTTTTAACAACTTGTTCTTTTTGCAAGCAACAATGTCTTGCCCTCACAAGGGAGATCTGTGCCTGTCCTCAGCACGTCCTTTAGCATATGTGAGTTGTGAAGGTGAGAAGGTTATTTCTGGTGACTGCCGAGCTTGAGCAGAGTTACATCACAGCAGGAGAGACTCTTGTTTGCTTTTGTAGGTTTTGTTGGGGGTGAAGAGATGAGCAATTGGAGCTGGATAGGCTTGAGACATGAGACTCTGGCAGTAAATAAGTTATGGTAAATGATGGGGGGAGCAGTAGTGCTCTGTGTATTTGTAAGTAAATCATTATCCATATATTGATTCAAGGCAGAGACTTTTGCAACTGCTTTTCACATTTTTTCAGTGAGTGCCATATAGAGCTCACTCTGTCCATATAAAACATGCCCAGGTTTTGCTCAGCTACCATTCATTTTTTACCTATTACTGGTAAAAAACCTAGTCATAATAACTAGGATATTTGTCACCTCTTTCTTCTACAGTTTATAAAGGTCATTATATAATGAAGTTTTTGAAGTTCAACTCTCGTCTCCAGTGTGGCACCTCTGCATTTTCACTTGCACCTTAGCTTTGTGGAGAGCTTTATGTACTTAAAGATCGCTGAGTTGTGCCAAAAAACCCTCTTGTTTTGAACAAGAGAGTTGCAGGTTGACTTGAGAACAAAACCAAGACAGAAATAAAAAGAAAGCAAATATAACATAAACCTATCTAGATGTTTTTTGGCTTTTACATCTTGCAATCTTTCTTCAAGGAGAGTAAAGGTGGTTCCTTTATAACTTTGAGTTTATAGGGAGAAAAAAGGGACACCTGGCTAATGATTTCTTTCCTCAATTGTGTGTGCTACTGCACTACTTTTCCCATTTCATATTCGTAAAAAAACAAAAATTGTTCTTTGATAGCTGGTTTGGTTTTTTTTGTTTGGTTTTTTTTTTTGCATTCTAATATCCATAGTGTGAATAAAAGATGTTTTTTAAAAATATGATTTACATATAAGTCACCTTGAGACTAGCTGATGAGAATTTTGATGATGTATCTTTTATGTGACCCAGACTGGCCCATAGATCTTTGCAATTCCAAGTCTTGGGTTAGTAGGTCTTTTGTGTCATTTTTGAATATTTGTGAATTCATGTATCTGTTATATGACAGAAATATAAAAAGGCTCCTGTTCATATTTTTGTCTCAAAATTCTGAGAATAATTTAAAAGGCCAATTACTTTGAGATAAATGAGGTGGTTGATGATGTGGAATAATGTCTTCTTACTAATAGTATGTCAAATAAAACTCTCCAAGAAAAGCAGTAAGTATAAACCAAGTCCTGCAGATGCCTTTGTGAGCAGCTTCTCAGTGAAACACTTGTCTGATGTGGTAAGTGGCCCAAATAACCAAATTGCATTCATGTTCCTAAACAGCAGAATTTAGTAGTTGTGTACATTCTTTAAAACAAAGTTTATTTGATTTTTTTTTTTTTCCTTTTTCCCTCCCATGATCTCTTCTGGTTTCTTGTTAGAGAAACAAGAAGGCAGCTCTCTGGGTTTATAGTATACTATTCTATATATCTGGGAAATCACAGTTTACCAGGTGAGAAGAGCTGGAAAGAACTTACTAGGAATGACTTACACTTTCCCATGCTGGGCCTCTGAAAGCTCACCTGTTTTCAACTTTTACAGGTAACTGGAGCCCTTCTCCAGACAGGCAAGGTAAACAAATGTATATTCTTTCAGGCAGTATATGAAAGACAGGCTTTGTTTATGTCTGCCCAGTCAGTAGAGCTCACATCATGCTTTAAGGTGCTTCAGTAATTAGAAAAATTGCTGACAGACAAAACTGGAAAATAAATGACATGGGCTCATTGTTGTTACTACATTTAAAGCTTTTGCCTTCACCTTAATGAGGTGCCAGTTCCACTCAGGCTTAACTGTGTCTTGCTTACCTCCACAGCAGAGCCAGTTCCTTGTGTTAGGAAAAGATGGTGCTTATTACTGGTAAAAATAAGTATCAAGCTAACTTTTCCTGGGTTTTATGAAGAGATGGTAATTAGTTACTCTCTCCTGTAGGAAGATGAACTTCATGGTGGCACTCAGTCTTGGGAAATGGGATTGCTGGTAGTTAGAAGAATGTTGTCACCATAAAGTTTCTGTTGCTTTTCCCCTTTGTTGCAATCCCTGGTGACTGAAGCAGATATCCTCTATCCTGCTCTTGGTCGCTTGGTTTTCCCAGACTTAACTAATGTTCATTCATGGATGCCGTGTGTAGTGACATTGTCTCTTGGGATAGTATCTGCATTATTGCAAGTGTTGTCTTGCCTGTTTATCCCACATTGCCCTAAGCTTTATTTACATGAGAGTTTTGAATTATTGGCTGGGACTGGAACTCTGCCTGAAAACACTTCACCTATAATGCAGCAGAAGCGGTTGGTTTGTGGCTTCTCTTTGATATAATGTTTTCATTACGTGCAAATACAGAGAAGGGTATTTTCAGAAGATGTTAGTGTGCTTGTTTTGGATGTAGTCCTTTTCCCCAGTGAATCTGTCATTGCACAACTTGGCATGACTGGCATTCCCTGATTGAGAGGCAGAAGCTCCAGCCTGCAGATCAAAGTGGAGCAACTGATTGGAATTCAGGTGTCCCAGCAAAACCAGGCAGTGGAAGCTTGTGGGTGGCCTCAGTGCTAGGTAGGTTTTACACTTGTAAATCTTTAACAATGGATACTTGGGAAGAAAAACCCAAGTGCAGTTTGTGTTACTTCTGGGAGAACTGCTAAAACGGAGCACAGATACGTTTATGAAAAATTAAACACCTCACAAACTCATAGAAGCTTTAAAACTCATAAGGGAAATGCTAATGGATTAGAAGTTTATAACTTTTTATGCAAAGCATAGCTTCAAGATCCCCAAGTTTGTATGTATCTATATAATAAGTAGAACTTTCAATCTTTAAACTGTTGCACAGGTATTCTTCAGAAGTATTTACAAATGGCGCTCAGACTGAATTTACAAATACATACCCACTCCCTCTGTCCAAAAAAAAATCCCACCAAACAATCTGCTTATGAAATAATGCAAGTGGGCAGACTAGAGAAGTTTTAGTCGCCTTTTTTTAAAATAAGTGTGTCACAGCATTTGGAAACAAAGCAGTCCACTGCAGTTTTGAAAACAGACTCCTGATGAAAGGGAAAAGGAAACTTTGTGTTTGGACTTCTAAAGAAAACACAGGTTTGCGCCTTATTGGCAAGGACTCCTTCAGGCTCTGCTTTCATTTATGTGTGGAGTTACACATGACGTGTATCAGTCCATATATTACTTCTTTCCAATTTAATTCTGCTCTTTATTTCCCAAATAAATCAATTTCATTCTACATTGTGAGCAAAAGCTGCTGTCTCTATATCCATCGAGTATGCTTTGTGTCGCAGAAGTTGCATTCTCATTCCCTTATTCTGTGATGTTTGGATCTCTGTAGTGAACTGTTTGTGGTGGGAGGAACAAGGGTTAGGTGCTGAGTATTCACTCCTCTGCCTTTGTTTCTCCTAGGTTCAGGTGTCCTTCACCCGTGATCCTTGAGGACAGGAGAGCTCTCTATTCCAAGGAGACTTTAAAGCTAAACACAGACCAAAAGAAAGGAAGGACAGAACGGTCACGTAGCTCCTACACTCAGGGAGGATAGCTGAGAGAGACAACCGTATGTTGTGTTTCTTGCAGTTGTTGCAGAGGGCACAGCAGCTGAGGGGGGCTGGCCAGAGGAACTGTTCCTCAGTGTGTGACCATTTGGATGGGGATTTGGCCCAAGAATAGCAATATTTACCTGGATTATGGACTTTCTGTTGTCCCAGCCTGCATGTTAAGTGATGAGCAGGCGTGGTCTCCTTTTCCTGTAGCAGATTTAAGTTCATGGGTTTTCTTTTAATACAAGAATAATGGGAAAATCTCTTGTGGGTTGTCAGAATGTTGCTGACAAAAACATTGGATGTACAAAGTTCTCTATGTCTTTTCCAAAATAATGACCTTTGATATTAAGACATGTCCATGAGCTTTGGTTTCAACAGATATTTTGGAGGGGGAAATAAAGCAAGGTACATTTCCTTAGTAAGTACTTAGCAATTCTTATGTCTTCACTGATTTTTCTTTTATTAGTATTATTATTATTATTATTTTCCCCCTCATCATCATAAGCCAACGTGTTTTGTCTGTGGAAATTTACATTGGTTTTGAAATGAGGTAGAACATTAGTATAATGAGACTGTATCATAATGAAAGTAGGCTTAATTAACCAGTTATTTAAAGTAGTAATGACTTTTAGAATCATGTTTATGCTGCAGCTGCAATTGATTTTAATCTTTGAAAGAGCTGCCCTTGTTAGGAGCTTTCTGATTAATGTAGAATATTTCTGATTAATAGTTAAGGTCCTCTGCGATATGGAAAGGGAAAAACTGGTTTTCTTCCTTCTATATGTATATTAAAGAAACAAAAGAAAACCTTAGGATTCTAACCCAGCTGAAAAAACTTGTTTCTAAAGAGCCAGAGAGATTGAAGCAGCTGATTTCCCACTTTAGGTGAGTGCACTTAGAGCTAATGTCAGCATCTTCCAATGAGTGTGTGAAATCTCACAGCACTGTTTGCTTGATGAGGCTGGTTTTAATTATTTATGACAGTCACTCTTGAAAATACTATCAAGATTTATGTAGTCTTGGATCAGACTACAGCGTTAGCGCTGCAAAAAGTGGGTAAACACAGTTCCATAAGTCATGGCTATATTGATAATTTTGTACTGAGGAGACAATCTTCGTGATGAAATAGCTCAGGGTCTACAGTCTAAAGTGTGTAATAGAGCCTACACATAATAGAGCTAAGAATCCACATGTGTATAGCATAATGTTAGAAGAAAAAAGGCAGTTTTAGAGAATATTTATTTTATTTTCAATTTCAGTCTCTCATCAGCTTCTGAAAATCAGTGATTATAAAGCATAACACCTACGCTGTAAAAGGAGCATCTGATAAACCACAGTGGCTTCTTGTTAGCCACTGTCTATCTGAGCAGGATCTGAATGGCTTATTGATCATATTTCTTCCCCATATGGTTACACATTTTTTCAGAGGTGAGGTAATTTTGGCTAGGTCCTTGTTTTGTGGATTTGGCCATTTAGATGGCTGTGGGGTGTCTTAAGGGCTTAAGTGTAATATCAGTGCGGGGGAAGATGGGAGATTTAAATCACTGTGATTATGTTGCTATAATTCAGCCTAGTGGGTTCTTATTACATATAAAAAGCCTTTTTCCTGTAGTTTCATAAGAAGTAATTTGAGAGTACATTTAAGAAACCAAACCAACAAAACAGACCCTCCAAAAACAAGAATGCTGTTCCAGAAGAAAAAGGGGTTATTTTGCAGTAACACTTGTACATTGAAATGGGTTTAATTATCTTGTCTTAAACTGCTGTGTGTAAACAAATAATTTGTGACTTCATCACCTCGATCCGGAAATAAATAAGAAAAAGCAGTTGTCATGGATGGAAAGGTCCATTCTGTGCTTCTGCATTTTGGGTTTTACTCAGTCTAATGATTTGTACTAATGATTGTAATAATCATGTACACAATTCTTGTTTGCCATTGTCTGCAGCTCATTTGAATGAGGTATGGTCGTAGGACAAGAGAAATGGGCTTCCTTACTGTTTTCAGTGATCCTGTCAGTAAAACAGTGATTCAGCAGTATTCTGTATTTAAAGCTGTAAGTACAATACAGGAATCAGTTCTGCCTAGTAATACAAATAGCTGCTGTGTGGAGTTCTCCGTGAGGAAATGATCCTGTGTCTTTTGTGGATCATTTATATTGCAAGGAGTCTTGTGACTCCATTTATTTTTAACTCTGTGGAGTGCTTGTTTACCTTTGCAAAGTGACAGTTTTAATGTCGTTCTTTGTTAAACTTTCTTTTGAGGAAAGCAGTAGGTGATATAAGAAAAGCTGACTCCTTGCTTTGTTTTACCAAATTAGAGTTTCAGGGGTTTTTTCACAGAATGTGGGTTTTCACTGAGTGGTACAGAAGTAGTTGAGCAAAACCACTGAAGTGTCTTTGGTGATTAATCAGATAGAGACTGCTGAACATACTGATTCTGTCTGTAAGAAAATTCAATTCAGTATTTCTAGGGTGACTTAGAGGAGCAGCAACAAAATTTTGTTTTATGATTGCTTCTCTATCTCTAAGCCTAATATGCTTTTTTAATATCTTGGTTATTGAATCTGTGGAATTGAATCTCTTGCCTGCATGGTGCATATTTTAATTTGAAGGCTTAAACCTTCTCAAATATAATTTCCTAACCAGATTGTGCCAGTTGTATTTTCTTCTAGAAGAGAAGGTCATACCATCCTACGGAAGTTGGTTTTGTAGCTTGGGATCTTAATTTCAAAGGGTGAACTATTTGAGGAGCAATTTTTAATCTTCTGGATATGCTGAAGTTTAAAAAGGACTCACTTTGGAGCCACAAGTGGAAAATACAGAAAGAACATGAAATCTAGGAATCTGCATTGTATTCCAAATGCAGCATTAATTGTTAGTGCATCTGAATTGTGGAGAGTCATCTTGCTGAGTTCAGAAAGGCATTTTGGCAGGCAGACTGGAAGGGTTGGATTGGAGCCCTGTGTTGGATGACTTGTTGAATTCAGTGTATCGAAATGTATTTTATTGGAATTTAATTAGTTTTTCCTCCATGTTCATCTTTTGGCAGTAAGAAATATATGAACTATAAGTAGACTAATGCACTTCTGTACAACTGTATTGACTGTTAATTTTCTTTATCGGTGGCATAAAATCATCCTCCACATGAGAAGGGGAAACAAGAATGCGCCATTGTCTGCTGCCTTGATGTGTAAAGACCTGCAAGACAGGCTAAAGGCTTTTATAGCTTAAAATTTAAGACCTGCCTTTGACTCTGGCTGGAAAAGCAATTAAATGGTCTGTGAGCTAAGTGTGAAAATTGAGTAATGGAGGAAAGAAGGGCTTGCAGTCAGTTTTTTAATGTTCTGCTATTGTTAAATCTGTTTAACATCAGTGACTGGCACTTTTTAGAGGGTGCCTCTGGTCAAAGATTCAGTATGAGTATTTGTAAGACTGAGACCTAACAATGGAGGTGCTAGAACATCATCACATAAAGCCAGAGAAAATTAGAGTTGGCAGTCTTTAATTACTTTTTTTTAATATGAAAACTCTTTGGGGATGCTTGGGGACGGTTACACTGTAAAGAACAAAAATCCCCAGACGGCCCAGTTTAAAAGGTCTTGGAGGTCACCTCTAATGATGAGGCAATGATGTAATTGGTTTGCATTACATTATTCAAGTAATCATCTTTCCTCCACACTAAAGCTTTTAGCCTGTGTGAAGAAATCACCGGTGAGAATTGGGCAGTAGGTTTACTTTAGGCTGTGAACTCTCATTTCATAAATGTGAAGCAGAATTCCACACCTGAATTCTGTAATTCTGAAGCTGTTTGGTCTAATCAGAGTTGAGGAAGATGTCTGTGTCTATTATGGCTTTTTTGGACAAACTTTTTATCACTTTTCTTACTGAGCTGACCCAGCTGGAGGTTTAGAACAGCGTAAGAATCTGTCCAAGGGTAATCACAACTGATGTAGTTCATGTTCCTGACTGGCTTGTTTCTTTTGCAGATCCCTTGCAGTTGGCAGTAAATCAGGCTACAAATTCTTCTCTCTTTCTTCTGTGGACAAATTAGAGCAGATCTATGAATGCAGTGAGTATATTTTTTTCTTTTTTTTCTTTTTTTTCTTTTTTTTTTTTTTTTTTTTGTTTAAAATCCCCTCAGTTGGCTTAATGTGGAAAGAATAAGACATGTTTCGTTTTTTCACAAGTCGTTTGAAATTGGCATGAAAGGAACCTTAAGTGTAAATATCATACAAATACAAAACAGTGATTGCAGGCAGGGTAAAACTATAAATCAGTGTTCTGTATTTAAATTTAGCTGTTATGGTGTGAAATTTGGTAGTAGCTATGAGAACTCTGCTTTTCTAATTTTAAACTGATTACCCAGGTTACATAGCAGCTGGGCATAAAAATAATAATTTACTCATGTGAGTGTCTTTTGGGTCTTTATACTGGCTGTTGGGGCATGAAAGCACTAATACGCCTTTATCAAATAAGGAAACAAAGCCTTAATTATATTTTTTTTGTCCTAATACTTTCTATTAGAAAATTACTCTTTAACATGATAGCTGCAGGCTTGTTCATCCCAAAGGGCGAATAATTCAGATTCCCATAACTTCTCAATACTGATGACAGTTGAGTAGGATCTAAGATGGAATGGAGGGAGGTGGTATCCCCTGCTCTGCCAGCAGTTCACAGACTTCCCTTTTCTGAGGTGCTAATAAGTCAACTATGAATGCTATGCATGAGTATCCTTGCTTTCTTCTAAACTCTGTGTGAGCAGGTGGTACCAATTGCTGTGATGTCAGCATTTATAGTGGGATCCCATGACAGAGTTATCCTGAGACACCCTTCCCCAAGTGACCTGACCCTGTGGCATCTTAAGTTTGGAAATGGGGTGTGATTCAGATCACCTATTACCTGGGATGACAGCCTGGTTCTGTACACAGTCAATGGGGAGAAGTAATTGTGAGGTTCAAATTAGGCACCCGTGGTCAGGTTAAATTGTGTTGCAGCTACATCTTCCTATTTGAGTCATGGTCTGGTTGTACTGGTTAATAAGTGGCTTGGATTCCATTTTCTGCCATGGAGTTTATGTATCTGACCTCTGCAGTATGTCAGGCACTTACAGGCCTAATATCACCCCAGGAGACTCAGTAAAGATGATTCCTGTTACATGAGACACTAAAAAATATCCTGAGAGGTCGACTGCACTGTGCAGGCCTGCATCCTCCGGTTAGTCCTTGAGAGAAAAAGTATAATTAGATGAAGTGCCTTGCTCAAAATCTTGCAATAAACTGATAAAGCAGCTGGAATTGGAATTTTGACCTGCTGATTGCAGCCTTGTCTTCAAACTGTTCTGGGATGCTTGTGTTGACTTAAACTCTTTGATACTTTAAGTTTTCTGAGTGTTAAATCCATAAAATCTGAGCACAGCATATGAGGTAACATTTAGCAGATTGGTTTGGGTTGGAAGGGACCTTAAAGATCATCCAGTTCCACCCCCTGCCATGGGCAGGGACACCTTCCCCTATCCCAGGCTGCTCCAAGCCCCGTCCAACCTGGCCTGGAACACTTCCATGGATGTGGCAGACACAGCTTCTCTGGGCAACCTGTGCCAGGGCTTCACCACCCTCAGATGGAAGAATTTTCCCTAAATTTCCCCTCTATGAGTTTGAACACATTACTCCTTGTCCTCTCACTGAAAAAATTCAATGGTTTGGCCTGTGAAAGCCAGACAGCCTTGGCTCAAAGCAGATCGAAATATTGAGAGGCTGTCATTTTCTTTGTATGAGTCAAATAATTTTCAGTCTTGGACTTGCAAACCATGCCTGTTAAAACTTGATATGAGGGTGGAGGGCTTCCTGTGCATTGGGTACCTCCTTTCCGCAAGGAAAGGTATCTTGAGGCCTTCCAAACACGGTGCCTCCCACTTCCCAATTTAGTTTAAGTGTGTCTAAAGACTTTTTGTGTTGTTTTGAGTGAGCACTGTTAAGGACCCTTCCCTCTCTTCTGCAAGATTGATCTGCCAACTCTTGCGTAGGTGTTTAAACTAAACTGCAGAATATGCCTCAGCTGTCTTGTGTTTGAGAGAAATACAAAAAAAGATGGGAGATTTGGCTGCTCCCATCACTGACTTCTGTGACTGCGAATCTCCTGACTCCCTGTGCAGTTGATCCCACTGTAAAAACAAGCATTAGATAGGAGGAGGGTGCTTTAAGGCTTAATGAATGCTTCTAACATGCTTCATGTTTGTGGATTAAAAATGGAATAAAGGCACAGCTGATCATAATCTAGCTGGCTCTAACCAGCTCTTGTCTATGATGCTACATGCTTGTGTTTATGAAACTAATCTTGTTATGTATTTGCTTGTTCTCCCCTCGCTGCTGATACTTAATTTGTTTTGCAGTTCTTTTTGTTCTTACTCTCTTCTGAATCTGAGTTTCTGGCAATGCTCAATTGTGTAGTGTAAAGGAGATAATACTAATAGAAAACAAAACCTGTGAGTAACAGCATTGCTATAGGGCTTTAGTGCTGCTAAACATATGATTAATTCAGGTCAGCTGAACATAGGATGGGCAGTATAGCCTGGTACTCTCTTGAATAGTTGCTGTTGGGAAGCATAAATTACTTGGCAGCTGTGAAGAGATTTTATCTCTTCTTCCTGTTAAAGGAAGACAAAGGAGCAGAGGTGAATCCTGTATTTTTTAAGTGAATTTAATTAAATGCCCATCACAAAGCCTTTCTCTAAAGGTAACTGTCTGTATTGTAGTCCTTTTATGGCGAGACTGAAGGATTATCAATACCTTTGAGGCATTTTGCTTATTGAAATTTTTTTTTTCTGTCTGGTTGCCGAGTTCTTGATAATGCTATGTGCCTTCCCTGGTGCCCACCCTTCCCATCAGTGCAGCATAGGACAGCACTTATTCTATTTGAATCTCTGCTGCTGTTCCTCTTCTAAAATACCAGTTTTCCTGCCTGCCTGGGAGGGTGACAAATCCCAGAAGCTGTGTTTGAACACAGTTGTCCCCTGGATGGGGAAAGAAGCTGTGCTTGCCCTGGAGCTGGGAGCAGTCAGACTGTGGGTTTTGGGTCTTTGTGTGCCAGTGTTCTGACTCTTGTAAAAGGATGTCATCGTTCTGAAGGACTCCAGGCTTAGATGGAAAGCTGATAACCCATCCTGTAAAATATTTTAGAGTCTTTTATGTAACTACTCTGTTTCAAGGAACACAGACCTCTGCATTTCAAAGTCTCTGCATACATTTATTGAAGCAGATTTTTGTGTTTCTTTTTCATGTGTTTTGTGTAGTATCGGGAAAATGGAGAACAATTCCTTGAAAACAAAGTAATTACTAAAATGCATTATCCCTATTGCATGAGAAAATTGAATTTTCAAAGCCTCTGTGAGCTGTTATGTCTTCTCTGGAAAAGTACCGTATTAAATACAAGATGTAGATAAAAGTCAATTACATTGCATGGAGCACTGAAAATGCGTAGTGTAAACCTGCTCCTTTTTCATAAGAAGGCTGTTTCTCTCAAAAAAGTGTAGAACATTAAATATTTTCTGTTCATTTTCTTGAAATAACTGCCCAGGAAAAGCACTTTGAAAGCAAACGTTGTCATGCACTGAGGCAGTGTCATATACTGAGAATGTTGAACAGAACTTTTTTTCGTGGAATTTCTGTCACTGGTGAATGGGAACAGTGCAAATTAATTACTTAATGTTTCTCTTGGCCAAAACAGAAGCCTGCAGAAACGAGCTCTTTTGAGTTGTTGTTTTTTGTTTTGGTTTTATTTTTTTTACTGGCAGTTTTATGGTTTGGAATGTGTTAAGCATTGAGCTAATCCAGAAGCTGACTCCTGAAAAATTTGTTTTGATGGATCAAGGCCAAAGGCTCGAGTCACTTGTCTTGATTGGGTTCTGTAATGAAAGGGCAGGTGTAGCCAGTGGCTGTGAAAGAGCTGCAGAGCATGGTAAAACCCTCTCCAGTTTCTTCCTGCCCTGAAAACTGTCCACTGTGTCCGTGGGGCTTTTGGAGAGGAGTTTCAGGAGATGGGAGAGGGAGGATAACTGGCGGGGGGACTTGGCCTCCTGCCAGCTTGGTCCAGTGCTGTGCTATCATCAAGTACTCTGAAAGTGCTTCTTTATCCGAGATCCTGGACTCTCCTCCCTCCTGGGTCTTCCTCATGTAGGGGTTTGTGTTCCTCCCTCCTTTGCTTTCAGTGCTCCCAAGAGTAGAACACTTGGCAAATCTGCTGCTTTCTGGCTCTGCATGAATCCTGGGCATCAGTGATTCCTGCACAAATTGCTCTTAGGGCCTGTCAGGTAAAAGATGGTATGTGTGAAAATGCTAATTGGTGGCTGCAGCAGTCTTGGGGCAAATGAGTTCTACCAGCTTCTCTGAGTACTATAACCTTTATTTCTTCATGGAGAGGTATGTGGATATGCCAAGGGTTTTGGTCATCAAAAACCCTTTCGTGCATAGTATAGCTTTAAAAACAAAACAAAACCCAAACACACACATGCAAAAAGCCCAAAAAATGTTTGCTTTCCTGGATTTCTGCAGAGATAAAAGAAGATTGTAAAATTCTGGAATTCTGGGTTTTGTAGCTTTGGGATCTTTTTCTGTTGCATTCTGGGCATGGGGAGTAGACACTCTATTCTGAAACAAACCTGCGTGACACCTCAGGCTGGGGGGAGGAAATCTTTTGAAATCAGCACTCACTGTGTAGATTTTCCACTTTAAAGGCCTGTCCCATGTCCCAGCTTGCCTCTGAGCTGTTGTGGCAGAATATTTGTGGTGTTGCACTGTATTTTTACATAGACTGACTCTATGATTCTGTGATTTTCTTAGACAGTATTTCCTGTTGTTGTGCATCATTCTTCTTCCCTGAAATCTCCCTCTGTATTTTTCCCTTGTTCCTGTGATTCCTCAGCTGACACAGAAGATGTGTGCATTGTGGAGAGGCTCTTCTCCAGTAGTCTGGTGGCCATAGTTAGCCTTAAAGCTCCACGCAAGCTGAAAGTTTGTCACTTTAAGAAGGGGACAGAGATTTGCAACTACAGTTACTCCAACACCATCTTGGCTGTCAAACTCAATAGACAGGTGAGTAGTGATTTTGCCTTGTTGAAAACATGGGAAAGGGGTTGTGGATCCTCTTTTGGCACCTCCTCTGCTGGTTGACATCTCTTCCATTGGTGACAGAATTACTATTTGAAATTTAGTTGTACTTTTCCAACTGTGGCTTCTGTATGGCATCTCAGTACTTGTATTTGGTTAAGTATTTTTGGTTCTGTGTTTATGTATTTACTTAGGAAAATGCCTGAGTAAGCTGGGCATGCTTTGAGTAGGAGTTTGGACTAGAGACCTCCTGATGTCCTTCCCAGTCTGAATCATCCTTTCATCCTAAATGTGAAAGTATGTGAGACTGACAATTTCTCTTCAGGCCAAAATTTAAAGTTATCTATTAATTTCTTAAGTTTTTAAATACTGTTGGCTGAATTCTTTTAAAAAAATAAATTCTAAAAAATGTCACTCAACTGGTGAATTTTGTAAGTACTTGGAAGTGTAGTTTGCTGTATGATTAAGTCATTAGTAGGCTGTTCAGCAAATAGACTTCTCTGTCTATAGCCAGTTCATTCAAACTAGAGAGAATAGTATCTGAAGGAGAAAATCTTAATGTCTGTCTTTGCCCCCAAAAACTGAGTGTGGGAGGAAGGGTTTGCTGTTTGAAGTCATGAGAGAAACAGTAGGTAATTTGATTGCTGGCATAGGGAGTTAGTGTTAAATGAGTAACGTCTAGTTAGTCATCCAAATGTAGTCTACAAAGTGTAAATGAGATGATGAAGAACTTAAGAGTTTTTTTTAAAAAAGCCATTCACAAATGATTATGAATGGTCAAAAAGTCTTGTCTGGTTTTTTGTTTAGAAAAAACATAAAATTATTTCCATTATTTCTACATGTAAATTGGCCACTTGATGGGGGGAAATCCATATGTACAGGTGCAGAATAAGAATTTAGTGAATTTTTCTGGCTTATTAACTTAAACTATAATGGGAATGACTTCAGTTTGCACTGGTGTGGTGGAGGGAAGTGGGGTGCACTGGTCAGTTCAAGTCACCAGGTGCAGTGTTTGTGTCAAGAGCTGGATCTTGTATATCATCTATCAGACTCTTCTCTCCATCAGGTGGGTGCAACCTTTTCTCTATTGGAAGGTACCTGCTGCATTTTTGGACAGAATTTTTTAGGACTGATAAATCCGTATAAACTCCCATTTTCGTGTCACCATTTTGTTCTCTTTACCTTTTCTAGAGGCTGATAGTATGTCTGGAAGAGTCTCTTTATATACACAACATACGAGACATGAAGGTATTACATACAATCAGGGAGACACCTCCCAATCCCGCAGGTAAATATGATGGTAGAATGCAGCATAAATCTGACAGGTGCTTTCTGTATCTCTGTATGAGGTTCCCTACAGGGAACTGTAGTGTTGTTAATTCTGCCTTCAAATAAAAGTAACAAATACGAGTGTTGTCTGAAAGCCTACGTGTTTCATCCAGCTGAGAAGAAAGTAGCAGACTCTGCCTTAAACTGCATCTTCCCAATATTTTAGTCCCTGGTGTGGATGTGTTGAAATGTTAGAAAAAAGAGTAGAGATAAAAACTGGATTTGGTCATCACTTGGTATAGTTCAAGACTTTGTCAGGATAATGGAATACTTTAGGAATCATGGCAGACATGGGAAGTTCTACTGTTTAATCAGTTCCTGTAACTCTATTGGTATTCTTCCTTTTCTGCTTTATATTAAATTTATGCTAAATAGTTGAATATATTGCAGGTTGACTCTGTGATTACTCATCCTTGGTTCTATTCCTGTTGATAATTTGAGTTATTTTTGTGACACTCAAGCACAGAATCAGAAAGTTTTACTGCGTAAGTCTTGGAATTTGCCTGTTTCTAATTCTGTTTCTGCATCCCTTCTAGGATTGTGTGCTTTATCAATAAACAATGATAACTGCTACCTGGCCTATCCAGGAAGCGCAACTATTGGAGAAGTACAAGTCTTTGACACCATCAATCTGGTAAGAATCTTTGAATGCTGTTTCCAACTCTTGAAAATTAATTAACTTGCTCGGAGAGGAATTACTG
The DNA here is from genome assembly GCA_036785705.1 of Acanthornis magna. Lineage (NCBI taxonomy): Eukaryota > Metazoa > Chordata > Aves > Passeriformes > Acanthizidae > Acanthornis > Acanthornis magna. Next base: position 4,408,824 of record JAWUZG010000039.1, on the reverse strand, counting down.
GACACTTGGGTTTCTGTGCATCAGTTTGCAGCATCTCTTGTAGCTCGTTTCACAGAATGCCAGTAAAGAAAATACAAGTGCTAATACTAGATTTGATAAGTAGAATTGGGCAAATGAGTGTGGAACCAAGTAATTTCTATTTGAATTGTCTTCCTGCTGTTTGTAATCTCTACGCATATGCTTCAGTGATAGTTTTATGTACTTAGCAGTTACTGAAAAAAAATTGAAGCTGTTGTCCATAAAGTAAGACCCATATGTGCCTTGAATGTGCTTAAATATGCAGTCTCAAGCTGCACACGTGTAGCTTTTAACCTCTACTGTTCTAAGGTTCTATTTTATTGATTTACTGCAGAGAGCTGCCAATATGATCCCAGCTCATGATAGTCCCTTGGCTGCTTTGGCGTTTGATGCAAGTGGTACTAAACTTGCCACAGCCTCAGAAAAGGTAAGGGAGCTTTTGATTGCCGTGCCAACAGTGATAAAAATCAAATTTGTCGTTAAGTGTTTTAAGTGTGCACGGTTCCATGTGCAAGTGCCAAAAAAGAAGGCTTACAGTTACAATGGGAAATCTAAGTTAAGATCTGTTAATGATATTTGACACAATTTCCATGCTGTGAAATATTGGATAATAAGGTTATTTAAATAAAACATTTTAATCTGGCTGTAATTAGGGCAGTCCTCTGAGTGTTTCTCCCTTTAGTGCAGGATACTTATTAGAAATTATTTGTCTTGTTTTGATGCTGTCTTCCTAATGAAAACAAGACAGTTAAAATCAGAATAGAGAGAAGTGCCTCACTAGTCTCTGGCATGTGATGACAAATTGTTCATGTAATGTGCATAAATTAGAGAGTCTGAAGCCTCTGCTCTTTGAGTAATAAGCTTAGACTATAAAGGTATAACTGATTGCATCTGAAAAAGGCACAAAGACATCCAAGTGACTGCACTCATGGTACTTGTCTAGTGCGGTCGTTTTCATGATCAAATATGATAAGAAGGGCTGGGTTTGATGCACAGCTTGTTCTCTACATTAGTAGCTCCCACCTCTTGTTTCCGTACTCTTCAAACACGTCCTACAAACAAGCTCCATAAATACTTCATGTAGTATATGGGGTGCATCACAGCAATGAGTTAACAGCAAAGTGGTTTGCTGCTTCTAGTTGTACTCTGCTCGCTAGAGCTAATACACAATGAATGAACTTGAAATGAAAAATGATTTATTTATTTTTTTCTTTACAGGGGACAGTAATAAGAGTGTTTTCCATTCCAGAGGGACAGAAACTCTTTGAATTCCGAAGGGGAGTGAAGAGGTAAAGTTCAGCTGGGTTAATTACCTGACACTCATTCCTTATGGTTGATTTCCAGTATGTTCAGCAATTGAGCTGGCATCCTGATTTTTTTTGCCTGTTTTCATCTTCATTCATCCCTGCATGTATGCTTATAACAGTTTCAGCTTGAATGTTTTCCAATTTCATTCCTTTGGACTTGACTATTCTACAAATCAATCCTGTCAGAATTGTACTCCCTCTTGCCTTTTAAAAATTTATTGGTGAGGGAACTTGTTTAAAGTGGGTCACCTTTTGTAGGATATATTGTATTCTTACGGCAATTGGAGGCAGTGCATCTAATATTCTCACTCTCCTCTAAATCCTTTTAGTGCTGTGGCCATTGATAGCCATTGTGAAATGGTATTGTGTTTTGTGGTAGCAGTAAATCTGTAGTTCTACTGTACTTTATACTGGGGTAAGACTGAGTTCAGATTGTTACTAATTGATCCCCATATCTGGTAAACATCAGAGCTGAACGTCGTTAATCTTATGCTTGAATAGCCTCAAGAAACTATCAGAGAATTCAGAATGCTTATTATTGAAGTTTTTTTTTTTTTCTTCTCTGCAAAGTAGTGGTGACTTTAGAAATCTGCTTAATTAAGCAAAATGCTTTGACTCCACTGTTTTTCTTCTTTTTTCTTGTTTTTCCCAGGTGTGTGAGCATCTGTTCCTTGGCTTTCAGCATGGATGGCATGTTTCTGTCTGCATCCAGTAACACGGAGACGGTGCATATCTTCAAACTTGAGACTGTGAAAGAAAAGTAGGTTTCAAAGGTGCCTTAGATTTTTCAAGGAAAAGACTTAAAAGTTGACTCTCCTCAACAGGATGAGTTCTCAAAAGTGTGGACAGACTTCTTTTGAACACTTCTGTAAAGTAAAGGGCATAAGAAGTCACTTATGAATCAGCAACTGCAGCTGAACTGTGTACTGTTCTCCCACTGAGTAGAAAAGGTGTTTTTCTGCCAAAGAGAACTTGGCCATCCTTCACAGAGGAATGTGGAGCAGTTTTAACATTTTCAGTTACATTTGTTTCACCTCCTCTGACATCCATATGGGAAGAGCTATCTCAGCAATGCCTTCCAGCTGCATATAAGGCCTTTAAAAGGCACCAAGTTGTAAAATGTTCCTATTTGTGATGTGAGAGGACAGTCTTAATTACATTTCGGTGGAAGTTATTGGAAACAATGATTTGCTTAGTGATAAACAGATTAATAAAATCTTAAAGTGTGGCACTTTCCAGTAGATTCTGCTCTTGTATAATGAATGTTACGAAATGCAGTCTTATATGCAGAAAGTATCAGTTTACAGTCAAACATGCTTGAATAACAGGCTTAGAGGGTATTAGAGGACACATTTTGTCCTGTAGCACAAATGAAGTGTGTTAGAATTCTCAAGGGTGTTAGTTACTTCTGAAGAGAAACAAATAGCTGTTTAATACCTTGAAAATAAAATGTTTTAAAGTGTTTACACACTTTTCTCTCTAAGGTGAAGGCAAAGTCGGTCACTTTTCTCTTCTGACTTGTAGACCTCAGGAAGAGCCTACAACCTGGACAGGTTACTTTGGAAAAGTGCTGATGGCCTCAACAAGCTATCTGCCCTCTCAAGTAACAGAGATGTTCAACCAGGGTAGAGCCTTTGCTACAGTCCGTCTGCCCTTCTGTGGGCACAAAAACATCTGTGCACTTGCCACGTGAGTACACAAATGGAGCCTGCACTCCCCGCCCTGCTGGGTTGTTTGGGCTCTGGAGAGGCTGGCACTGTAAAACACATTCATCTGCAGCAGAGCAATGGGTCACCTGTGATCATTCCAGTTTAACAGCAATGTGTCAGAGCTAGCACCTCACAGTCCTGTGGGGGAAGGAGGAAAGGGCATAATATTTGGATAGGAGTAGCCCATTTCTAAGTGTTGTTTAAAGATGTCTTCTAAAGATGTCTTTTAATTTTGAAACAAGAATATTGAGAACAGACCCATGGGCTTTTATGGCATTTGCTTCCATTAGTGCTATGGGGAGTAATGCTGTATGTTGTTAGTGAATTGAAAATTAGGCAATCCAGCCTAACCATTAAAGAAGTCTTTGAAAGCAAGTTCATATAATTCTTGTCTCTAAAACAGCGTAGCATTCATTAAAGTTAATTTTGAGGACTAAATCTAATCTTTTATGCTGTCTTCCTCAAAGGCAGGTCCCATTTGGCACAGCTACCAAAGCAATAAGCTGAGCAGTAGTAAACTTATTTTGTGGGGGTTTTATAGTTTTTATGCTAAATTGACTTCATGTCTGTACTCTCACTCCTCTGATCTCAAAGCACCCTTTAAGCAATAATTAAGCTTTGTAACATTTCTCAAATAAGTAAATCCTTCCCGTTAGAATATTTGTCTCTGTATTTGCACAAAGCTTGATAACAGGATGGTAACTTTTGAATCTGTTTTATTGAGTTATATGTAATTGCTTGATTCCTGTGGCATCCTGTTAGCCCCAAAATGTGGTTATGCCGTAATTTTTTTACACACAGTTTTTTCCTGGGTGCTCTAACTATTAACAGCATTCCCTGTCTAGGAGCAAGAGTGTGGAAAATAATGCCTTAAAGTCATAGAATCATTTAGGTTGGAAAAACCCTCTGAGTCCAACCATTAAATCATGGGAAGGGAAGAGAGTGTGGTTTCTTACATTATTTAATAATCTGTTGTTTAATAATCTCTCCTCTAAACCTTTCTAGAATCCAGAAGATCCCTCGTTTGCTGGTGGGAGCTGCTGATGGGTATCTCTACATGTACAACCTAGACCCCCAGGAAGGAGGCGAGTGCACACTAATGAAGCAGCACAAGTAAGTCCGCATCAGCTGAGAACTGTTCTATTTTATTTGTTCTCAAAATCCAGTTTGTTCCTAAACTTAATTCTGTTCTGGAAAAGTCTTACTTCAAACAGCTCATGTCTTCAAATTAATCTTTCTTCGGACCTCTGACATGAATGAGTAACTTCAGAATCCCCTTGAGCCTTCCTTCCAGGTATCCACTACACCAAGCACCACTTCAGCAGCAGAAACTTAACCCTGTCCCAGTGCAGGGAGGGATCAATCGCTGTTCTCTGAGTGCTCCTGTTTCCTCTTGGCACTTTGAGCTGAGTTACTTAAACAAGAATTTGAAACGAGTGACACCATCCTCTTCATCAATAAATGAAGTGGTTACAAACATGAGAAAGATGTTACTCTGACTTCACAGAGGGGAAACTGGCCTATGAAATTATCCATGTTCTCTCTCTGCTGGTGTCCTTATTAAACTTCCTTGCATATAGGCCAGGCAGCTGATGTTCTGTAATAGTACTGTAGAACACTTACAGAAATAGGACAACGCACTGTGTTTTTCAATAAGGTTTGGCAGGAAAAGCTAGGGTAACATAGTCAAATTACTTGATCAATCATAGAATTAAAGATAATAACTCATGATGATAATTCAGGTTTGCAGCTTTGGTCAGCCTACAATTAAGGTCAAAAATCATACATTTATCTGAACATTTGAAGGCATGACCTCTGGTTAGAGACGAAGGCTCATTGAGGGAAGCTTTTACCAAGCTGTTAATCTTTGAAATGCTCTAATACTTTCTTCAGAGGGTTTTCTAATATCTGTGTTTGGAGCAACCACTTTTGTTGTGGACAGAGATCAAGACAACCTACAATACTGCTGATTGGAATGGGGTTTTTTAATCATGCAGTCTTTTTTTGTGTATCTTTTTCGTACTATAAGCTTCTAGCATTTAGATCCTGATGTTTTGTCAGAAGCAAACATGATGCTGATGAGTCTTCAGAGAAATATCAAGTGTTGTCAGGTGCCTTCTTGCCAGGCCTCTGGAATAGAGGGACCAAGTTCCTCCTGTGGCATTTCTCTGTATATTATTCTTGCACATCAGATGAAATATTTTCCTGTAGCTGCCAGCTGAAGCTGTCTTGTGCCCAGGTAGGTCACCTCTCCAGCTAACCCCTCTCTTCCTGGCAGGCTCGATGGCAGCATGGAGCCAGCCAACGAAATTCTGGAGTCTGCATCCCACGACCGGCCGCTGGTAGCGCAGACGTACAGTGCTGCTGTGACTAAAGGTACATATGTGCCTTCCTCACCCACCAGGCATGGTAAGGAGAAGGCTGGGAATGGGGCAGGGAGCACCTCTGCCTGTTGCTTCCTTCTAGATGGCTGCGTGAGCTGGTCCACGTCCGCACCGAGCTTTGCGTAACCGCGCGTGCGAGGTGGAGCCTTGGTGAGCAGTAGGAAAAGAGCCCTTGTGGTGTGCAGTAGCTTTCTGTAGATGGATCACTTGTCTTTGCTACGTTCTGGGTAGAATTTTGTCTTGAATTGTGGTTGATTGCTGTAGTGATAGTTTCAGTACTTGCCACATGGTTCTTGAGGCAGTTCTGCACCCAGACCTTGTGCAAAGCATCTGAATTACAGCCCTGCTCCCTTTTTAAAAAAAATTTTTAAAGAAAGGTTGATACATGCTGCAATTGTTCCTTTATGGGAATAGCAATCTTTTAGCCTGATTCACTGCTCTGTTAAATCAAGAGAACGAGAACTTGGTTAATGCTGCAGCTCTCCAAGTCAGTGGAGCTTTGCCAAGTCTGGCACCCAGGTTAGTGCCTCGCTGCAGAGGGAGGACAGTGGGCACGAATCACGTCTGTACTGCTCTGCATCAGTGGAGACTGAAAACATCCACCTGCCCAAAGCACCAGTATGCATTGCACACACACACATACAGGAGTTTAATTGTGGTCATGAACTGCTCTTGACTTGGAGAAACAGTCATGAAACAGAGTCATGTTAAAAGCAAACATAGGGTGGCAGTGAAACTATTTCAAGTAATGCCTGGTACTTCAGCTCTACTCATTCACTCTGGATCCAAGCCTTAGTTTATTGCTGCTGATTCCCCAACTCCTTGTTCCTTTCTCTCTAGCCTATACGGATGACCTGGGTGCTGTGGGTGGAACTTGCCTGGAAGATGAAACCAACTCACTTAGATTGGACGAAGACAGTGAGCACCCCCCCATGATCCTTCGGACAGACTAAACTTGGACCTGTGAACTCACTCCTGAAGCAGAGAACACTGGCTTGATGTTTCTTGAGGAATCTCGTGTTATGCTGCTATGAACTTTGACATGAGTTGGGAGAGAGGATGACAGACTCTTACAGTTTTAAGTCGTAGCTGTAGTTCTAATTCTATACAATTGGAAAAATATATGGTTTTCAATTCAGTGGCTTTTAATCTTGCTTATCCATTTTAGCTGTGTTTATTTTTTTTGTTGCCAAAACCTGCTGTTTGTGCAGCCCTCAGAGCCTACTTAGCTTTGCATGCGTTCATGTGCCAAGCAAGCATAGGAGGGGGAGAGAGAGAAGCCACTTTATAACAAACTCAAGTTTGTATTTTTTTTATATATGTACATAATATTTAGCCTATATAAGGAAGGAGTAGAGAAGTGGTTCTGGAAGCTGAGACTAGTTCTGCACTGACAAAGGTCCAAATGGTTTCCTGTGCATGGGCTTGCAGGCATACCTAGTGACTGACATGCAACCTTTCAAATGCAATGGCCTGTTTTTTTGGGTTCTCCCTTCCCTTTCCTGGACCATTTTGTTAATTAAAATTCCTTCTGAATGTTGTGTATTTGTGGGACTGTTCTGTTTGTTGGGATGGAAAACTGGAAGTGTTTCCCTGCGTAAGGATATAGAATATAGAAAGTGCCTTTACAAGGAAGGAAAGGAACTGCTGCAGGAAGAAAAGCTAGAATGAGGGAAGGATTGTTAGAGAATCTTGTCTGTACACCTTTGGTACTTGGGTGTCTGTAGCCTGTAGTGGCTGAGAAGCTTGTGGGTTTTTGAGAAAAGACTTGGAATGCACTTTCTTTCTTTCCTGTAGATTGTCCTATTTTCTTGGCAGAGTAGCAATAACCTCTTTTTGTACTTTTTTAAATTATCCAAAGCAAGGATTCTGTCAGGCTGGAGGGAAGTCCCAGTAGAGTTTGGCAGCCCCACTCTATAAACAGCCTTAAGGTTTCCTGCTGGAAGGCTCTCAATTCCTGCTTCTTCTCAGTCTGGGGCTGAGTGTACTGCTCTAATAGTGAAAGTTCTTGATTTTTTTCAGATACTGATGTAAATATAAATGATTTTGAAAATCTGATTTACTTCTGGGTTCTCTTCTGCTGCATAACAATGCTTTTCTTTCTGGTTTTTTTTTCTATTTCCCCTCTCATCAGAGTACCTCTTATGATACACTCAAGGACTGGTTTTCTCTTTGGCAGTTTTGGAATAAATCCTTAACTGCCCCGACACTGTCTAGGGCTTTCCAAGGCTGAGCAGTGCTGCAGACTATTTTTAGGGTTGTAATGTGCCTTCTCTTAAGTCTTGGATAACAGTTATTGAGCAAGTGATTAGTAAAGTACTTGGTGAGTGTTACTTCCCTTTGCCAAAACGAGCCTGCTTTGCCTTCTGTGTAGCAATGTGGGTTGTTTCCTTTTCCTCTACTGACTGCTTGCAAAGAAGTAAAAATGAAAAGAGGCAAGGAAATTGCAGGTCTTGAGAGGAGGACAGAGGCTGAGTGTTCCATCTATGTGTGAACTCCCTACCACAACTAGGCAGTGATGTTCTTTTAGGATTCGGTAGCGTGAACAAGTCTTCTCTGGAGCAGTAGCAGGCAGTGGGCTCTGTCCCCAAAGCCCTGTGTGGGCAGGTGGGCTTCTCGTGCCTCTACAAGTTCAGAAGAAGGTGGTAGGCCCTGCCAAGAGAGCTCTCTGTCTGGGAGGCTGCTGTGAGTCCATGTCAGCAGAAGGTTTTTGTACACACGTGTGTGTGGGAGAGAAGGGATCAGGCTTGTTTATTTACTGCAAACCCTTGACAGTCCTAAGTAGTTGGTTGGAGTGGCTTGTGGTGTCCTCTCCAGAACCCAGCACATTCACAGCAAACCCCTGAGTCATGCTGTAATCTCACTTAGTCTCTTGACTTTAAGGTCTGGCTGACAGCTCAGTTCCATGGTCTGCAGTTATTTATTTATTTTCTGCTTTACTGCTCTCAGCTTTGCTGTGATGCTCTAAGCTGCAGAGTGAAATACAAGTCTTGAAGTAAATATAAGCTCAGTGAGCTTTGCTGGCAAACTGAACCACCCAGGAGGTGTCTGCTCATTCCAGACTAAAGCTGGTTAACATTCCTGATAACATCCTTGGAGGCTTGGCCTAGGCTCCACAAGCACAGTTAGCAGTAAACATGCACCAGCAACACAGCTCTGCTAAGCACACAACTTTTACAACTCTTGAGTGTAACAAAGGCCATGTTACACCCCTAAATGTAATTAATAACTTTACTGTTAAAAATGGAGAACATTTATTGTACTGACTTTATCCCCTTCTTGATTTTCACACTTTATTTTCTGCAGGTGAGTTGGAGATCTCATATTCGCTGTATTTGTGTCTTCCGTATGCTGTAGTGTGTTCCTGCTCCTGAGCCACACACTGTGGAATTGCTGTGCCCTGCTTGGTTCACTCTTAAATAGAAACTGAAAGCCAGTTAAAATATCTTCTTGCTGTTGTAACTGGGAAAATCCTTTTATAGAGCAAAAATATTAATGTTCTGAGGTTAATGACCAGCTTGTAGGGTGGAGCAGGTCATTTCTGGTCCCCACTGGCTGTGTATTTAAGAGTGGTGACAGTAGTTTGTCATAAGTTCATTGCATGAGGATATAAGCTTTTTCTCAGATAAAACATGACTTAATGTAATTTCCCTGTGATGGCCTTAGGCCCTCAGTAACCACCCTGTTGTGGTATGCTACCAAAGTTAGAAGCCTTTCAGGTTGGGGGTTTATCCCGGTGACACAAAGATGTGTTTCTATTTTTTTTTTCTTTAAACATAACCAGAAATGCTGTTTGCAGCTGCATCCTCACCTGAGTATGGAGCATGTGATTGCACTGTTGTTCTCTGTGGATCAGGTGGTGTCTAAACATTTCTGTTCTGATGCTCTGATAGACCCAGGGTAAGCCAAGGAGGCTCTAGCCCTGTGCTGTGGCCATGGGTTCCTGGTCACAGGATATGGGAACACCCGTGCGGCCCCTCTCAGTTTAGACTGACCTTCCTTGGAAGGACAGTGTTTGTTCTGTACAGTTTGTCTCTCTCTCCATATGGGCTGCACTTCTTGATAGCTTTTAACTCAGTGGAGGGTTGGGGCAGAGAACTGAAACAACCAAAGCTAGGGAGGGGGGAACACTGAAAAACTTGGAATCCTAAACTCAGGTCTTAGCTTGCAGTGGGATCGGTTCCCAGTGAGTACCGTAGGGAAGGAACTGTTTCTCTTGATGTGCAAATGGGCAGCGAGTGCAGGTCCTTGGCTGCTGTCTCGACATCTGTCTGTTTTCTCTGTATTTCAAGTTCTGAGGCAGAAAGCTTTTATCTGCCCTGGTCTCTTCTTATGTCACTGTTTCCAAAATACAAGTGATAGATATGAATCTAGCAGTTGAAAGGCAGGGCCTGGCAGAGGAGGAGGAGGAAGTAGAAAGCATCAAGGGGTTGGTAAAAGCTGTTTGTTCTGATGCCCTGTTGGACAAGACATTGGCACGGGTGCTCCCTCTGGGATCAGGTGTGTACTTGTACCTTGCTGCTCTGGGTCCTGCACAGCGAGTTTCTTGCCTCTGTGTTTTGCAGAGGGTGAGGGTAGAGGTGGTGGCTTTTCAAGTCTACCTGAAAGCAAATAAATACCTGAGAAGACCTTTAATGCAGTGACAGGTGTCTGCACAGAGGAAACTCCGTCTGACCTGTGTGGAGCAGTGAAAAGGGAGGAGTGAGCAGAGGAGCCCCGGGTTAGCGCCGAGCCCGAGCACAGCACTCTCTGTTACGTCCCATGCTGTGCTTTCTCGGCTCCAATAATGGCATTAGCACCAAAGCAGCATGCAGTAGGACAGTAGAATTTCTTTCCCTGTGGGTTGCTGAGCTGTTCAGTATCCCACTGGTGTGTGCAGATGCTCTGCTGCTGTTTGCAGAGCGACAGGAGTCTTTGTCCAAAGGGTTGGTGGGGATTAATCACTGCAGAGGTTTGGGAAGTTTTGTTCTGTGCTTCAGCTGTCCTGGCTAACAGTCAACTTTATTTAACCTGTTAATATCTGAGAGCGAGGCCCAAGTGTCTTCTCCACATGTGCAGAGCAAGCCTTTCTTTTCCTGGAATCTGCTGGCCTGTGAAAGGCTTGTAATGAAGAAAGCATGGCTCTGACTGTAAATAAATCCTTTCAGATTCCAGTTGTACAACCAAAGGAATTCAGCAAATTCCTATTTTTCTAATCATGACATGCCTTCGTGTTAATGCTCTTCTGACTGGCAAATCTCATCTTACACTGCTTTGAAAATAACGGGCAAAAAGTTGTAATTCTGGCTTGCAAACAGCTGCCCTTGTGCTCGTTACAGGTGTCAGTGCTGTGGCTTTGGCCATGCGGCCGCAGGGACCCTGCATGTGTCCAACTCAGGAGTGGGGAGTTCTTCCCAAACCTGTAGCTCTGGGTTTCTGTGGGGCATTGACTCAGCCCTAGGTCTACCTGGATCTATTTGCTTTTGCATTTGCTTCCTTACCTGGAGAAAACCCTGCATCCTGCAGTGCTCACTGACTGTTTGGTATCTGTGTCGATAAGTGGAAAAATCTGTCTAACATTCCACCTCACCAAGTGTCTGGCTCTCACTGCTAGCCCGTCGCTCTTTGTAATTTTATAACTGCCTAAGAAATTAAATCTGTGTTGTGATAAGTATTCTGTGTCTTCTTCCTTTTGTTTGCTACTTGGAAGTGGGGCCGGATAAGATCAGGGTGACGCTACATGGCCCAAACCAAAACAGCAGCAGCTATGAGCCCACAGTGCCAGCTGTGCTTTGTAGCTGCTCTCGACAAACACTGTCAGCTTGGGCTTTGCAGGGACTGGGAAAGGACAAGCTGAGTTTTTCCTGGCACATTTTGCTTGCAAATGTAATTTTCCCTCTTGTTCTTCCTTAAAGCTGCTCTTCCCAGGACTTGAATTTGTGTATTTTCCTCCTGCAGCTCAGGTGAGTTCCATAACTGCCTTTATTCCTTCTTTTCATGGGATGCATCTCAAGCAGTACTTTCATACCCACCTCACTCCCTGTGCTGTCGCTCCAGGCTCTTTCCTTCTCTCATTCAAGCCCTGGAGGAAGATCTGGAGTGAGCCCATGCAGATGGCAGAGGAGGCATCTCCTTCTGTATCCTTCCTCCTGCAAAGCAGTGACAAGAGCTTTGATCGGGGTGGACAAGAGGAGAAAAAGCCTTTCTGCTCTCGCTAGCAGTGTTGGAGCACACGAGGATGAGATGAGGATGAGACTCTCGCTGTTCTCCTGCGTGGCTGTTTCAAGGCGAGGCCTCGGCTGAGGAGCTGCAGGCGCCTCGTCCCCTGATCCAGCTCTGGAGGGCAATGCTGCCCTGTCGCTGCTGCTTTGTGCCTCCCTTTGCTTCAGGCGAAATCGGCTCTGTTCGCTCAGATGAGTCTCTAAACTGTTCACTCGGCTGCTGGTGATGTTTTCCTGTCCCCTGCCTGGAGCAAACTGAAGATCTGAGGGAAGCTGCTGGTGGATTCAGGAAGTGGCAGTGACTTCCATCTGCCGCGGTGATGCCAACAACTCCTCTGTCCCGTGTCCCAGGTGGATGGAGTCATCCAGGCCCAGAGATGCTTTGGGAGGTCCAACAGCCCCTCTGTTCCTGCCCTAGGGGAGCAAAGCAGAATGCTCTCCAGTAAGCATGAGGGAAATTCTGAACAATGGACCATACCTAGCCCTGAAATAGGCAGCCATGGTTGCCTTCAGGTCAGCAGTTTTACATCTGTCTGCTGGTACTGAGTTTGGCCCACTGAGCAATTCCATCTCCAATTATTTATCTTATTACAAAGGTAAACATAGACTCGTGCCTGTGTTCCTTCCTACCATGCTTTCCCTTGGTACTGAGCAGGCTTTTGGGTTTAGCTGTGATGATCTGCCTAGTGGTCAGACCCCGAGACCCTTCACTCTGCAGGACTTGAAGCCAAGATGAAGTAACTGAGCAGAAGCACAATCCTGGTGAGACCAGCCCCGCTTGGGCTGTGGCTGAGTTGAACACTGCTGGGAGCAGAGGAAGGAATGAGGCACAAGGCAGAGCAGCTCCCGCTGCCCCTGGCCTGGCTGGTTTGCAAGGTGGATGCAGCATCACTCGTTTTTAGAGCCAGTGGGCAGAAAGGACCTGCTGGGTCGGTGCTGGGGGTCTGGCAGCCAGAGGTGAGCGCCAGCATCACTGATCCTGCCCAGGCTTGGGAGCAGCTTGTCCCTCTCTGCAGCACCCACTCTCTGCTTGTGCCTGAGCACACACCTCTCCCGTGCCACATCCAGCCCACACAAGTCTCAGACAGGCCCTTGGCAGAGGTTTTTTGGCTAATTAATGATGTGCCGTGAGCTGAGGAGGGCGTTGTGCCCAGCTTGCTGGAGCTGAGGACAGCTGAGGCCAGCTCCTCCAGCACCAGGTCATGTTTTGGGTACGGTTTTTAGCAGACTTTTACCAAATGACAGGTTACAATAAAGGATTTGGAGATTGCTGTGTCCGGGTAAGTCCATGAAGTAAGCTAGAGGATTTTGGCAGTATTTTGATATTTTGGATACTGTTTTGCAGGGGCAAGGAAGGCCCTGGGAGAGCGACTCATTTCTCCACAAGTGTAGTCCAGAGCTGGGGAGCACCAAGCGATGCAAGGGCAGGGCTCTGCTTTGTCCATGTGATCAGATCCATCTTGTCCACACGGTGGGTACAGAGTCACTTTTGGGTGCCAGCCTGGTGGGTGCCTTCTCAGCATCTCCCTTGCCACTGCTGTCCCCTCCTCCCTGCTTGGGCCAGGCTGGTGACACTGGCAAAGCCCTTCCGGGCATGTCAGCCACTGCTCCTCAGCAGCTCCAGATCAGGGCTGATAATTTATTTTATCTGTGGAGGGCAGGCAGAGGGATGGGCCAGAAGCCTGGGGCTGTGGTTGGTGAAGGGAAGGCTTCTGGGGGCAGCAGTGGGGGCTGTGCTCTGCTGTTGTGCAGCTGCTGGATGGAGGTGCAGGGCCCTGAGGCCACGGAGTGTCCCTGTGCCATCCTTGGGAGCGTCCCAGCCTTGTCCCCACAGCATCCATGTTCTTTCTTCCCTTCCCTGGGACCATCGCAATCTTCTTTTGCGGATACACCCCTGTTCTTTCTTTTCTGGGAGTATCCCTGCTCCTTCCCTGAGAGCATCCCAGCCTTTTCTCCTCCAGAGCATCCCTGCATCTTCCCTAGCAGCATCCCAGTCTTTTTCCTCCCATAACCTCCCTACTCTTCTGCTGGCAGCATCCCAGCCTTTCCCCCTTGGTGTATCCACGCTCCTTCCCTTGTTTTCTCCCATAACATCCCTCCTCCCGTTCTTCAGCAGCTCCCTGCAGCACCTTCCGTGCGAGCTGAGGGCATCTGCCTTGCACTAGTGCTCCTTGATCCAGAGCAGAACACAAGAGAGGGAAGAAAATACTGATGTGTGTGTTTGCCTCCCCTCAGCCCCTGAGCCAAAACTGCTCGGGGAGGCAGAGGGGGCTTGGCTGCTGTGTGTGCCACAAGCTCCTGTCTGGAGCTGAATCCAGTGCTGGGATGGGGGGACTGTGGTGGGGCCAGAGCAGAGTGGGTCTGGTCTGCCTTTAGCTGTGTGGCTGTGCCGCTGCTCTGCTGTGTTTTCCTGAGCAAATAACGCTGCAGCTTTTGGAATTGGGCCCGAAAACTGAGTTCTGTCAGGGGAGGGCGAAGCTCTGAGCTTCATCTGGCCCCAGAACCTCTGCTGTTGGCTGAAGCCTGGAGCAGGGCTGGTGTGAAGGGACATACAGACCCTGGACTGTGTCCCCTCCCTCTGCACCACCAGGGCACGGGGGTCTCTGCTCCAGGTGTCCCCTGAGGACCCCCCTGCTCTCTATGGGCACCAAGCGCAGGGAAATCGTGCAGAGCATCTCTCCCGTCCCTACCCTACCCGAAAACAATTCTGAAAATGAAAGCCCGGAGACAGAGCCAGGAACGTTATCTCACCCCTTTTTAACGATGCAGATAGGAAAGAGCCTTTCATCTCTCCCAGGGCGAAAGGCAATTTGCATTTCAAGAGGGCAGGACGAAGCTTTTTCTCTTTACCATCCGAAATTCGTTATTAAAAGTCTATTTGGAAACAAAACAACACATGCACGGGAAGATGGCCTCTGCAGGCTCAAATTAACTGCTCCTGTCATCCCTGATTTCCCTGGCTGCTGCTGGAGGATGCAGCATCGAGGAGGAGGTATGGGCACTGCTGGAGATGTGAGAGAGGCAAACCTGTGAGCTCCTCGGTGTGGCTGGAGCTGCTCTGGGGCCCGGGGGTCTCCCCTGGGAATTGGGGGGGTTTTCACCCCCTGCCCTGCACAAGCTTGGCTTAGGTAGGTCACTGCCCTGAGGAAATCTCCAGAGCCACCTCCCTGCAAACCCTGCTTTCTTCCGGCTCCCGCACTCGCCCTGGACTGGGACCTCAGCCTGGCTCCAGCAACCCAATCCTGCCTAACGAAAAGCCTCTGGCAGCCTGGAGCTTGGCTTGGGCTTGCTGGGCACTGGTGCTTTGTTTTCTCAGCTGCTGCCTCTGCCCTCACCACTTATTGATATCAGAGTTTGCGTTAGCAGGTGCAGCTCTGGGATATTCAATTACCTCTACCGAGCTGTAGCAACCCAAGACAGTGCTGGAGGCATCAAGGCTGTTGGTTTCAGGGTTTTTTCCCTTGGTTTTGGGTGTTTTGGCCTTTACCTTGCATTTAAAGGAGACGTGAGGATGGGTAAAGTGGCCCTGACTAAATAAAAAACATAAGTAAAAAGTGGAGTAAAGAGAGAAATAAATAAATAATCCTGTTTATGAAATGAAACAGCTGGGTAGGAAAAAAAAACGATCTCCGGGAAGAAAGCAGCTCCCTGGGCTATTTTTAGCTCTTTTGTTTCTCCCCCCTTCCCACCCCCACCCTCCCTGCACAGTCTGAGGGTTTGGTGCATGTCAGTCCTGCTGTTCTCCCTCACCTCCTGAGTGCCAGGTGATGTGCTCTTTTCTTATTTTCGTTTTATTTTTTTTTTCCTCCTTTTTTTGCATCTTATTTATAGCGTGGAGGTTGGGGGAAGGGCAGCAGCTTCAGGAGAGGCAGCGCAGGCATCGCCCTGAGCCCTGGCTGGGGAAAGGAGGGGGCAGCAGGGGCTGAGCCTCTCCTGCAGCATCCAGGGCTGGACATGGGCCCTCTGTGTGCTCCTCAGGAGCTGCTGGCACCCTCTCGAAGTTCCCTCAGCCTGGATCTTGGGGCTGCACTTTCTGTGCTCTCAGCAGCAGAAGGGCAGGGCCACATTTGGGTGTCTTCTCCCTCCTCTTGCACCAGTGGGGCTGGAGGAGCCCTGGAATTCCATCAAATCTTTCTCCCTCTGGGCACCTCCATTGCTAAACCCATCCCAGCTCTCTCTCATCCCAGCATCCCATCTCTCCACTCCCCAAAGGCACTCAGCCCTGCACCCTTCCCCTTTCCCAGCCATCCCTCCCAAATCCCACCTTTCCCTTCCCATCCCTCCTGGATGCTGCCGCTGCCCCGAGTCCCCTCTGTCCCCAGCTCCCCCCTCCCCGAGCATCCTCGTGGGCTCCCATCTTTGTGCCGTTATGGAAGAAATACATAATTCTTTTATTATTCAATTAGGAATTTAACACACAATCAGGTGATCGCTTTAAGAGGATTTCCTATAAGGCAGGATTTGAATAACGGGGCTATGAGTAATATATTCCCTTAACTGGTTTATTCCTTTATCAGATTTTTTTTCCCCCTTAAGCACTTTAATGCATTTACTTTCCCATTGTCGACACTTTTCTCCGCGCTCTTCCTCCCTCCCCGAGCTTATGCAAATCCCCCGTAAGGCGTTTAATGCGCCGTGTGTGTCAATAGTGCCCAAATCTTCGCCACAGCATTAGGCTTCATGCATGCCCCAGCTGATTAAGAGGGGGCCTGGCTGCCCAAACCCCCTTCCCACCCCCACCGTGGGGCCAGGGAAGGGGCCTCGGTGCTGGGAGCTGCATTTTTCCAGAGAAAAGGCTGGAGCTGAAAGTAGCTTTTCTTTTGCAGGGCAGGCCGTGAATAGGGAGCGCGAGGCTGACCTGTCTGCCGCTGTTTGCTGCCCTGTCGCTCAGCTTTTGGGGTGCGTGGAGGTGTTCAGCTGCGGGAGGGGGTGGCTGTGGCTGGGATGGGAGTGGAGAAGGAAGAGGAGGAGGTAAAATAACCCCTGAGGCTGTATCAGCATGGATTTGTGTGTGTGCAATCAGTGTGCACGATCCTGGTGGCAGTGGGGACTCGGTGCATCACCCCTGGGTGCCTGGCTGGAGTCCTTGGGAATGGCTGGGGCACCACAGGGTTTTTCCCACTTTTTGTGGTCCCTGGGGTGGCCTCTGGGCTGTGTTTTGGGGGGGTTAACAGCCCTCACAGACACGGGGTGGGATGTACGCGGTGCCTGGGGGAGAAGCCTGGAGCCCCAGCTCAGGGGAGTGTATTTGCCCTGCTCACCTTGGTGGAATGTTGGCTCTGAAACCTACAGACAGTGCTGGGACACCGAGGAAAGGGGAGCTGGGGGAGGAGGGCAGCGATGACGGGAATAGAAAAAAGGGTTTGCTTGTAATTCCCGGTTTTCCCACTGCCTGAGGGTCTTGTGGCTGCTGGCGCGGCCCTTTGTGAGCATAGCATAGGGGAAAACACCCCCTCCAAGGGTAAGTGTCACCATTTTCTCCTTCCAGAGAGAAATCTCTCCCAACCTGTGTCTGTAAATAGCCCGGTGAGTGGGAGCGAGCTGAACCGGCCCTTCCCGGCGTTGTTTCCTCTACGCCCACCACTGATTGTCTCCTTTTTTATCCCGTCCTGCCGCTCTGCCTGTGCGTGCAGCAATTATGCAAAGTTGCAATCAAGGAGCTGAATTAGGAGCTCATCTTGGATTAATTAGTGATGGATGCAAATCTGTTCCAACAAAGAGGAGCGAGGGGAATGCAAAGGCCATGGGTATCCTCCCAGGGTTTCTCCAGCTCTCCCAGGCTGGTTTGAGGGCAGCAGGGATGCAGAGTAATGTCTTGCAGGAGAATTGGGGCATCCACGTGAAAGAATTTGGTTCTTGGCCTTGGGACAAGGTTTGGGTGCCCCAAAGCTGATGCTCAGCTCAGCCCCTGCATCTCTCTGGAGGTTTTAAACCCAGAGCTTTGGGCTTAGAGCATCTCCTCCCACCCCAGCCTTGCTGCAAAGCTTGGGGAAAAACCAGTTAATCCCTGCGGCCTCCAGTGCTGAGCTCCTGCCAGCAGTGGGGATTTCTGTTCGCCTGCAATCGGATTGTGACAAACCCCTCCACTTGCATTGAGCAAATTCCCTGGCTACTCCCCGCTCCTTGCAGGCCCCAGTAATCCCCCAAGTGTGACTCGGGCCAAGAGGCAACATCCCTGATTAATCCCCGCCGTCTCCGTGCAAAGCCACCGCTGCCGAGGATGCTCCTGGTGCTGGCACGACACGCTCGGCCGGCATTGGGAGCAGACCCCGGGGAAGGATGCAAAGGATGCAATGCTATTTAAAGGAGCTTTTCCAAGAGGGGATTGCAGGCTTGAGAACGACCTCCGTTCCCGTGAAGCGGAAAAGATGGATGCGCAGCACTCCCGGGAGCACTGAGCGAGGGAGGTGGGAGGAGGGTGCAGATGTTTCATTCCTTTGCCTGGCCCTCCCCCAGTGTCACCCACCCCAGCTGGTGCAGAGGGGACACCCACTGGGCTCGGAATAACCAGGGCACCCTGGCAGGGTGAGCATGGCTTGGTTAAAGAGCTGCTTAACCAAGGGATGGCTCGTGGCTGTGCCCCCAGGGATGGGGACCGTAGGGACAGCCCCTTCCCATGGTCCCCAAGAGTTTAAAGCCTTGGCTCGAGGTTTTTGGCGTGCAGATATCTCAAAGGTCTCTCCTTCCTCTCCCCTCTGCAGCAGCAATGATTAATAAAACCTGACTCGGCTGGAAGGGCAAGGAAAAAAACAACAATACAGGACATTTCTGGAGATCGTCCTAATCCAGCATCTCAGAGCCAAATGAATCAGCAGCTTCTCATTCTGCCAGCAGGATTAGTCAATGTTCATCCAGGCTCCTGGGAAGCGAGGTGAGGCTCTGCATAGCAAGGAGCCATGGCGAGGTGGCCACAGGGTGTTGGCTGGCTCATGGAGCCAAGCACATCCCTCCTTGTAATCCTGAAAAAGCTGTTGGGAGGCACCCACCTGTGTGGGGAGCCATGGGACAGCAGGGAGAGGCAGGAGAAGGGGAGAAGGAAGAAAATGCCTCTAAAAATCTGCAGTGTGGGTGAGGAATGTTGGATTTGGGGTGCAGGGGCGAGACCCCAGGCCGGGGCTGTGTGTGAGGGATGTCCCTCATGCCACAGGGACCAGGAGCATCATGCCTGGCTGGTTTTCCTGGCTGCTAAAGTGGGTCAAGCAGAAACCCAAGGAGCATCTGAGCTCACCAACCTTGAGCCAGCTCTGTGGAAGCTGAATTATTCAGGGCCAGTTTAAAAAATTGAAGAGCCCAGCAAAACTCCAGGAGAGCCTGGCCCATGGGACCCCCATACCCTTGTCAGGCAGAGGCAGCTGAGCCTGCCCGTGCTCAGGGGACACCTTGGGCATTTTGGGAGGGGGCAACACTGTTGTTTGGGTCTAACATTGCCCTTGGGGATGGGGAAAGCAGAGAGAAACCACCCAGAGAAGTTCACCCTGATGGATTAATCTCCCTGTGTTCCCTGTAGCTCTCCAAGCTGTATCACTTTCCTGGGTATCCCAGCACGGCTCTGTCACACCCACAGCAGGAATAGTTGAAAGGGACCCCCCCCTTGTCCCCTGAGATGGGCATCTCTTGCCCGTGGGATTTTAGGGAGGATGCTAAAACTCAGCAGCTTGTTCTTTGCCTCCAGGTGTTTGGTTGCAGCATCTCCCCACGGCTCGGAGAGCACCACGTCCATTTGGGAGCTGAGATGCTCTCCCCAGCTTGGTTGTCTTTAAAAGACCACCCCTGGTTCTATTCCTGGGGCTTTGGAATGGGGAGAACCGGCTCCTGGGGGGAATCCCTGCGGTGAGTAATGCTGCCTGGCGAGCGCCGGGAAAAGGCGGGTGCACATATGCTTCAGCTCATCCTGCTCTTTTCACGGAGCACTCTCACTGTCTGGGTGCCAACCAGTGGCAGGCACGGCCAAGGAACCCCAATCACACTCACCTCCCCCTTTTTTTTACATTTCCAAGGTTCCTGGGAGAGGGTGATGGAGTCTGGTGTAGAGCAAGGGGTTGTACCTCCAAGGGAGTGAGGTGCTTTGAGATTTTACAATGACACTATGAAATTAAAGCTGAACAAACGTGCCAAAGCAAACAGCCTAAAAAATCCCCCTTTGCACCAGAGGGCCGAGCTGTGCAGGTGCTCAGCCCAGAGGGGAGCAGGGAAGGCGAGCCCCGGCTCCAGGCCGTGCTTGGCACAGCAGTCGGGTGTGCTCTGAGCCAAACCCCAGCTATTTCAGCCAAGGAGAAAAGATGGAAATTTCCACCTGGCCTGTTTTCTTCCCCGTGATGAATTTGCAGGAGACCCTTTTCCCAGCCCTGCTCCCGGCAGAAGGGTGGCTGAGGCGGCACAGGCGCTTGTGTCTCTAATTTCCTCTGGCAGCAGCAGCAGCAGCAGCAGCAGCAGCGCATCCCCAGCCCCGCACGCTGATTTACACAGAGCAGCATTTATTGACTGCAAGGAGATTGTAATTCACAGCCCGGCACAGTGCAGCCACGGCCTGGGAGCAGGGATGGTTCCTCTCCTCCTTCCTGCTGCCTCCATCCTCCCATGATCCAGGTGAGGAGAGCCCAGCAAGGGCTGATCCCCCAGTACAATGAGAGGGGCACCCCCACTGCTGAGTACCCCCTCTGTGCCTTGCTGCTCCTGGAGAAAACCCCACAGCATCAAATCCCAGTGATGGAGCCTGCAGCGTTGGCCAGCTCACCCAGCCCAGGAGGGGTGGGGACACCCACAGGGTCCCTGCCTGGAGCCCCCACCTGGGGGACACGTCTCTTCTCCCTGGATGGACATCCACACTGCCCCATCCTGCTGGTTCCTTTCCTCCTCTGCTTCCACTTGCTGGTTGTGCAGGGGAGCAAAGACCCTCCCAGATGTTTCCTAAAAAAAACCTGGCAGATTGCTGTGTTCTGTTAACCAGAGCTGCAATCCATCCATCCATCCATCCATCCATCCATCCATCCATCCATCCATCCATCCATCCATCCATCCTTCCTTCTGACCATCTATTCTTCTGTCTGTCCATCCGTCCGTCTGTCTGTCCACCCATCCATCCTGATCCCGTCAGCCTCTCTTACGACAAAACCCTTCTCAGGGCAGGAATGACCCAGTCCCTGAAAAGCTCGTGCCCTGAATGAAATCACCGGGGCTTTCTCCCTAATTAATCTGTCTTTGCAATCGGCCCCGGACCTCCGCAAGCCCTCTAAGGCAGCTCTAGACAGTACCTACAGGCGGTACCTATAGGCGGTGCCTATAGCGGAGGTATGGGCGTGCATCGGGAAAGCCTCTCCCGCGGCCCCGGGCCGGCGGGGGGGCTCGGGGGAGGAGCGGGGGGCGGGCGGGAGGCAGAGCCGGGGGGAGGCAGACCCGGGGCCGCCCCCGCTCCGCGCCGCCGCCGCCGCACTCGGTGCCGGCCCCCTCCCGGCGGAGGCTCCGGTATGGCGGGGCCGGGGGCCGGCGGCCGCCGGGGCTGAGCGGGGCGGGCCAGCGCCGGTGCCGCAGAGCCGCCGCGGCGGAGCGAGGTAAGAACCGCCGCGACCTGTTGGGCTCGGCCGGGACCGCCGGGGAGCGGGGGAGAGCAGGGGAAGCCGCCGCCCCGAGCCCCTGCCCGCCCTGGCCCCACCGAGCATCTTCCCCGGCCCCCCGAGCATCCTCCGGGCGCGGCTGGAGCTGCGCTCCGCACCTCCCCCCGGCCGGGAGCTTCTCCTTCAGACGGGGGACGTGGGTTACCGAATTCCCCCCGTTTATGGCAACTTCGCCGCTGGCAAGATGTCGGGGACCCTTTCGCCAGAGCAAAAACCGCTTTTGTGCCCTAACAGAGGGGGCTGCGGTGCGCGGGGGTCACGCAGAACCGGGGGGCAGCGGGGCAAGGGCTCCTCTCGGCTGAGACCTCCCAGCCCTGCCCGCTATGGAGAAACGCCCCCGCTCCCCCCCTGGGGCCACAGGGGTGGCAGGGTGTAAATCCATAGGGGCAGACGTATGTAAATCCAACGGGAGGAGAAAATCCAATTTACGGCGGCGCAGGGATGCTCGGGGGAGCGAGGCGGAGAGTGCCGGAGGCTGGTCCAGCGCCGCGGCTGTGCAGCGCATCCCGCATCCCGCTCTGCTCCTGGCCCCGGGAACTTTGGGCCGCACGCAGTACGTACGAGGCTTTTCCAGCTGGGATTCCTGCGAGGGAAAAGCCTTGCAACAGGCTTTCCGGCATCCCGGGAGATGCTTCCCGCGGGGTTTTGTTGCCTGGGGTGGCAGCAGGCACGGGAAGGTGCTGGGTGAAGGGGATTGCAGACAGCTCCTCTGGGAGCAGCGGCATGGAGCGGTGTCCCCAAAATAACGTGCCCTGCTGGTTGTTCTGCTCGCGGGGCTCGGGGTTGGGGGTCCTGGGGTGAGCCCCAGTGTGGTGCAGGAGGGGAACCCCATCCCAGCCCCGCAGCAGTGCTGTGACCTCGGTGCAGCCTCGGGGCCGTGGCAGTGCTGCCCTGTGCACCCGTCCCTGCTGCAAGAGAAGCATTTTAGGCTCCAGGAATTTACTCACAGGGTCTGTGGGCACCACGTTTGCCCTCTTGCCTCGGGGCCCTCCAGCTTCCGACACATCCTGGCAGCTGGAAAACCTCTCTGCTCCTGCAAACGCCATGTCTGGCAGGGAGACCAAAGAAATCACTGTCATTGATTTTTCCTCCCTTGCCTGATTCAACCCTCTGCCTTGGAGATTTTTTCACCACCACCACCACCACCCCTGGATGCCAGGGAGATCTGTAGGAGTTGGGCTGGGGAGAGGCTGGCATCGAGCAACTGGCATGAGGAATTCAGAGCAGCCTCCTGGGCTGCTCCCTGGGGCCTGAGGGGTGAGCCCTGCTTTGGGAGGCTCTGGTGGGGTCACTGGAGGGTGTCAGGCATTTGGAGAGCTCATTTTGGGATGCATTCAGTGTGGACCCTCTCAGGCGTGATGCTTGGGTCTCTGGCAGGTCTGAGCAGCTCTGTGCTGGGCTATGATCCCTCAGAGAAGCAGATCCGAAAAAAGCAGGGTCACATCTCATCCTCTCCCTGAAAGGCTGCAGGAGTGTGTCTGCCCAGGCCAGTGGCTCTGCCCCCGCTCCAGGCACCAGAGATGCTGAAAAGGGCATAAAGCAGAGCAAATGTGCTGCCTGCAGGGAGTGAGGGCTTCCCGAGGCAGCAGGGATCTTCCCTACAGCCGCCCTCTGTGAGTGGTTTCCATCCATTAATTTCTCTAATTGCTTTTGGAAATCACAGTGGCGCTTGTCTTCGGTAGCATCCCAGGGAGGTGCTGAGCCAGGCTGTGCCTCGGGGGTGGCTCGTGTGGGTCCCCCACAAGCACTGCTCACCACCCCAAAGCCAAACTTCTGCAAAAAGGTCGGTGGATCCCATTCTCCTCGGGAAATCATCTTTGCAGGCGGAAAAAACATCAGAACCGCTGTGATGATATAGTGAGGTGGCGAAGGCTCAGGGCCATCCACATGCCACTGTCCCTTGCAGACCCCTGGCATCACCGTGGGGACACAGGAGCCAGGCCCCAGCTGTGCACCCCGGGGGTGTCACTGCTGTCCCTCTCTCTCAGGCTGGCCAGGATGGGCTCGGTGGGAGCCGAGCGCTTCAAGGAGCTGAGCCCGGCGGCGACGCCGGAGGGGAACGTGGTGATGAGCTTCAGCTTCGACAGCTACCAGCTGGAGGAGGACGAGCTGCAGCGGGGCAGCCAGGCCAAGGGTGTCCTCACCTTCATGGAGCCAGGTGAGGGCAGGCACAGCCCCACAGCCAGGAGCTGAGTTCCCTGCTGCTTTCCCACCCACTTAGGTGCTTCCTGGGATGGGTTTAATAGCCACAAATTGTCTGAAATGCCACAAAATTACCCACTATCTTTTTTCATCCCTTTTTGTACCCACATCTTGTGACAGTGGGCTCTGCAGGCTGGCAGGGAGTCGAGGATTGGTGCCCTGGTTCTCCTGCCTGGCTCACCCCCAGCCTGCAGCTGCATCTTTTGCCATGCAGGACTCAGGGATGCTCCTGGGATTCACCCCAGCCCTGCTGCACATTCTGAGGCAGCCCTGTCCACCTCCACACCCACCTCAACCCCTCCTGCACCTTGACTTGTGCTGTTGCCTGCACTGCCTTGGCTCTCAGCTTGTTCAGCTGCAATTAAAACTCATCAGCCCCCCAAAGCCCAGGTGTTTTCCTGCCTCCTGGGTGTCCCACTGAAGTGTCCTAACTCAGGGAAGGAGTTTTTCAGGGCTGGGGTTGCTTATTTGTAGATCTGCAGGGTGCTGGACTAGAGAAGCAGCTTTCAGTGCCCCAAGGCTGGGGTCTGACACAGGTCCCAGGGGTGCAACAGCGTCACTGTAGTGTCTTTTTCTCTTGCCTTTTGGGCAGTTACCGAGGATCCCGAGCCCCAGGATCGATACCATGGGATTTATTTTGCCATGCTGCTGGCTGGGGTGGGATTTCTCCTGCCTTACAACAGCTTTATCACCGATGTGGATTACCTGCACCATAAATACCCAGGTAGGTCTGGAGCAGCTCCAGCACTTCCCTGACACCCCAAACCTGGAGAGAGCTCAATCCCACTTCCCAGGGAGCTGAACTCCTGTCCCCCCCATCACCTGCCTCTCTGCAGGGACCTCCATTGTCTTTGACATGAGCCTCACCTACATCCTGGTGGCCTTGGTGGCTGTCATCCTCAACAATGCGCTGGTGGAGCTGCTGAGTTTGCACACCCGGATCTCCGTGGGTGAGTGGGGTCCCTGCACCCCCAGGCAGTGCTGTCCCTGTGCTGTCCCCCTGCCACCACCTCTGTCTTCCCCCCACAGGCTACCTCTTCGCCCTGGGGCCCCTGCTCTTCGTCAGCATCTGTGACGTGTGGCTGGAGCTGTTCAGCCGCAGACAAGCCTATGCCATCAACCTGGTGGCTGTCGGGGTGGTGGCATTTGGCTGCACAGGTATGTGGGAGAGCAGCTGGGGCTGGGACACGGCAGGCAGGGGTGGGAAACGGCCCCGTCCCTGAGCCGTGGTCTCCTGGGACAACCTCTCACTCTGATCCCCATAGTCCTCATGTCCCTGCTCCAGCCCCTCCTTGTGGGCCCATGCACTGTGGGACTGCCCAGGGGCACCAGCACCAAACTGCATTGGTCACCGACACCGATCTGGGCCACCACGGTGGCATCCCAACCCCCACACCTGGTAGCCACTCTTGGTGGGAACATGGCAGAGCATCCAGGGAGGGAAAAAAGGTTCTCCTGCTTTTGGGGCAAGGAGGCTCTGGGAAAAATGCAGGTCCCAGTTGGCACAGCATGTGGGCTCCCACTGGCATTTCTTCCCCCTTCCCGGAGTTTCAGCTGCAGCAATAATCCCTCCTTCTCCCCTGTGTGCATCTCTCCTGAAGTGCAGCAATCCAGCTTCTACGGCTACACGGGGCTGCTGCCCAAGCGCTACACGCAGGGGGTGATGACAGGCGAGAGTAAGTACCACATCCTCTGCCCGTGTCCCCATCCCACCCCATGGGCTTGCACCTTCTCCTGGCTCCCCGCTGGCCCCAGCACAGCCCAGCTGGGTTGTCAGCAGATCAGGGACAGCCCAGGGTGCTCCCTGGCACCCAGAGCATTTAATGGTCTCTAAATCCCAGGACTGCCATGCCAAACTGGGGGTGGGGATCTGCCAGGAGCTTCATCACCCCAAAATCACTGCTCTTGACTCCTCCGTGCTGGGAAGCATCACATCCATGTGGCGGGGGGATGATGGGGATCCCTGAGCTGGGATTCAGTGGGGCCTGGCGCTGACAGCTCTCCCACACCACCAGGCACCGCCGGGGTCATCATCTCACTCAGCCGCATCTTCACCAAGCTGCTGCTGTCAGACGAGAAGGAGAACACCGTCATCTTCTTCTTCATCTCCATCGGCATGGAGCTGACGTGCTTCATCCTGCACCTCCTGGTGAAGCGCACCCGCTTCGTCCGCTACTACACCGACTGTTCCCGCAAGGGCCTCCCCGAGAGCCGCGGGGCCGGCGAGCCCAGGACCGGCTACCGCGTCCACCACGATGTCACCTCTGAGGACATCCGATTTGTAAGCCAAGGGTGGGTTTCCCTGCTGGCTCCTGGGGTTCTGTGCCACTGCCCCTCAACACTGCTGTCCCCTCTGCCCTCATCCAGGAAAACCGGGAGCAGGGGCAGCCGAGCTCCCCCCGGGGCAGCCCCGGCCCCGAAGCTGAGCTGGCTGGCAGTGGCACCTACATGCGCTTCGACGTCCCTAGACCCAAGATCAAGAGGAGCTGGCCCAGCTTCCGAGGTGAGTGGTGGGCTTGGGGGCAAGCCATGCCCGTGGGATGGGTTTGCTGCATTTTGTGGGGTGGAATAAATGATTGGTGACCCAGAGTTTTGGGGGAGGATCATCCCCCAGGCTGGAGAGGGACTCTGGAAAAGGGCATGGAGTGGCAGGACAAGGGGAAATGGCTTCAAACTGACAAGAGGATGGGATTAGATTGGATATTATCAAGAAATTCTCCCCTGTGTGGGTGGGGAGGCCCTGGCACGGGGTGCCCAGAGAAGCTGTGGCTGCCCCTGGATCCCTGGAAGTGTTCAAGGCCAGGTTGGACAGAGCTTGGAGCAACCTGGGATAGTGGAAAGTGTCCCTGCCCGTGGCCAAGGGCTGGAACTGTATGATCTGTAATGGTCTCAACCAACCCAAACCATTCTATGACTCTATGATCCCTCTCCTAATGATGTGCCTGAAACTGTGGGGCAAACTGATCTTTGGAAAGCGCCCTGGGGGGTCAGACAAGGCTCTCAGGCTCTGCAAGGGGAGGCTGCAGTTGTTTTGGCTGAGCTGTGCTGCCTGTCCCTGCCAGACATGCTGCTCTACCGCTACGTCGTGTCCCGCCTCATCTGGGCCTACATGCTCTCCATCGCCATGACCTACTTCATCACACTGTGCCTCTTTCCCGGGCTGGAGTCGGAGATCCACAACTGCACGCTGGGGGAATGGCTCCCCATCCTCATCATGGCCATCTTCAACCTCTCCGACTTCGTTGGCAAGGTAGGAGAGAGGCCAGAGCCGGCACAGTGGGGATCTGTCCTCCTTTTGTGTCCTCTTTCTAAGCCACTTGGCTCCACCAAGGGTCATCTCCACCCATGGGGGTCTAACCAGCGTGAGGCTGGCGCTCACCGGCACGGCCATGGTTGGGTTCCCACAGCAGTTGGTCTTTCCACCATCTCATCTCCTTGTTGCCCCATTTTGGGCACCGCGTGGCTCTCCCCAGCCTCCTCACCCACCCAACAGTCTGCCCCTCGCTGCAGATCCTGGCTGCCCTGCCCTATGACTGGAGAGGGACCCACCTCCTCGTCTACTCCTGCCTCCGTGTGGTCTTCATCCCCCTCTTCATCATGTGCGTCTACCCCAACGGGCAGCCCACTTTCGGCCACCCCGCCTGGCCCTGCATCTTCTCCCTCCTCATGGGCATCACCAACGGCTACTTCGGCAGCGTCCCCATGATCCTGGCCGCAGGCAAAGTGAGCCCGGAGCAGCGGGAGTTGGCAGGTAGGACCGAGCCCTCCTGGGAATCCCACGTGGTGTGGCCAGAGCCCCCTGACACCCCGTGTCCCCTCCCACAGGCAACACCATGACCGTGTCCTACATGACGGGCTTGACGCTGGGCTCGGCCGTGGCATACTTTGCCTACAGCCTCACCAGTACCTCCCACAGCAGCTGTTTCTACACCGAAACCTCCAACGGCTCCTTTACCTTGGGGTACTGAGCCCTGGGTGGGGCGGTGGGGACAGGATGGCACCTGCTGCCCACCAAGGTCCCCACTGCCCCACATGTGTCCTCGGGGAGGGAGCCTGGAGCCAGAAAGCCACCCCAGGGTGGACAAGGACTGGATCTTGCTGGCACAGGGCCGTGGCATCCCCAAACGGCCTGTGCTGCCCAGCCAGGCACTGCGCAGGGCCACTGCTTGGGGTGACATTCCTCCCACCCCAGGGGACAGTGCTTGTTGTTTTTGGGGGTCTCCCCATTAGCAATGTGCAGCTCTCCAGTGAAGGTTGGGGATCTTCTGTTTGAGCCAAGCCATTGACAGGAGGAAGAAAATACTGCCAAATCCCAAAGGGAATAGGACCAGCACTGAGGAGGGTGATGGAGGGGATGGTGGGGAAGAAGAGGAGCAAGAAAGGAAGGGAATACTCCTTCACTCCCCAGTGGCTCTGGGAAGGTGGGTCTCGACTTTCATTGATGGTGCTGCAGGTTTTCACCAAGAACGGGCTTGAAATAACAATCCCTCCCTAAATATGCCAATCGCTGTGTAAAAGTCCCAATTCACTTCTGATGGTTGGGGGAAAAATGATTTTTTTTTTAAATTGTGTCTTGTTTTACCCAGTCTACCTGTGAGAGAGGCAGGGTCTTGCCTCCCCCCACCCCACACTGTGAATCTGCCCCATTGCAAGGGGTAGGGGGGGTCCCAAGGCTACAGCACTGCCAGTGCCACCCACAGGCCACTGCTGCGCTTCAAGATTTATTGCACAGGACATAAGTGAAGCTGATTAAATAATTAAATGTCTTTGCAATGATGGCTGGTCCTTAGCTGTGCCACTGGCACTGGTGGCCCTTGGCTGCTGGTGATGGGCTGGGCTGGCAAACACACGGGGTGGTGCCTGCTGCCTGTCCTGTTGGGTCTTGGGGTGCCCCGTGTGCTGCTCTCCATCTCCAGGGCCCCCTTTGTCACCTGGGGCAGCTGAACTTGTCACCAGGTTGCAACAAACCCCCGTCAGCCTGCGAACTGCCATGGGCAGCACACAGGAGAGGGAATGGGCCAAGAGGAGCAGAGAGCATCAGGAGA
The DNA here is from genome assembly GCA_036785705.1 of Acanthornis magna. Taxonomy (NCBI): domain Eukaryota; kingdom Metazoa; phylum Chordata; class Aves; order Passeriformes; family Acanthizidae; genus Acanthornis; species Acanthornis magna. Next base: position 4,380,348 of record JAWUZG010000039.1, on the reverse strand, counting down.
AGGTGCCAACACCACATTTTGGGACTGGCTGCACCTCGCTGTGCCAGTTGGCAGGTGCCACCTCCAAGGGAATCGGGCCCAAGGAGTCAGTGAGTGCCAGGCCTGGCCCCCGACGCGGCCCCCGCAGCACTCGAGGGTCGGGCCGTGCCAAGTCCTGCCTGTATGAAGTGCAGCTCACACCAAAAAGAGCAAATCCAGCATTTCATCCTCAACACGTGGTGCCATGAGCATGGTGGCAGGGGGAGGAATCACACCTCCAGCCCACGGGCCCTGTCCAGCAGACACCTCTGCTCCAATCCTGTCCAGCGGTGCCACCATGTCACACAGGCGGGTTCTCCCCAAAAAGCCACGAGGCACCTGCGTTGTGTCTTTCCCCAGGGCAGGGGCTGAGCCAAAAAGCCATCGTTGCCACCAAGGGGAGAAAAACCCTGCGGTCAGGACAAGTGAGACAAAGAAAGATGCTTTGTTGGGTTGCTTTTTTTCAATTAATTTTTTTTTTTATGAAAAAAGATCACACGGAGTTCTCCAACAAACAGAATGCCAAAAAAATTGTTTTAAACAAAACATAAACAAAACAAAACAAAAAGACAAAAACCTGGCTCTCCTTTCCTCTCGATTGTCTGAAATATCCTTGTGTTCCATAGAAGGCAGTGGGTTTTAAGTGCTTTCTATTTAACATTAGCATAAAATCTCTCTCGCGCGCTCTCTCGCTCTTTAAAATATGCTCACACAATTTGCTTCTAGAAGTACAGTACACTTTGAGCGTGGGGGGTGTGCCTGTTCCCAGATCATTTACAATCACAATCCAACAGGAAATAAAAAATAATATTCTAAACGTCAGACTGTGTTCATTTCTGCCGCTGTGGGTTTTTTTCTTTTTTTTGTTTTTTATAATTTCATAATTTTTTTCACAGTTTTAAAAAGTTTATATTTATATATATATATTTATATTTATATTTATAATTAAAAAGTTGAATCCATTTAAAGACTTATAATACAGGAGGGCTAAAGAGTCTTTTGGTACATTAAAACTGTACAGGCTAGAACCGTCACTGTCCGCCGTGCCGAGGCGCCGGTGGCCCGGGGTGGAGATGGTACGAGCTCAGCACCATGTGGTTTGTTTAAAGGACGAGGGGTAACTCTGCGGGGCTGTCCCTCTCCCCTGAGCCCCAGCCTCCAGTCTCTGGCATGCAGCCGGCACCAGGGTGGAGAGTTTCCAATCTGTCCTTGGCTTAAGCGTCTCCCCACCGGAGCCTGGGCCGAGCCGGGCCCCGCTCCGCGTCCCAGTGATCTGTAGTGCGAGTCGGGAGTTGCAAAGATCAGTGCGTCTCTTGGAGTTTTAAGTGCAAGGATGGTGCGTCGTTGTCCTCAGGTTCTCCTCCGCTGTTCCCTCTTGCCAGGTGTGAGCCTGGAGCAGCAGTGGCGGTGCCGTGGGTCCGGCGTGTGCCCGGGGGGAGCTCAGCTCCTCCGTGGATGGAGGAAGCTTGGTGCTGTCGCTGAGCCCAAGGTGGCAGAGGGGCTCTGCCTGTGGGAACATCACAGGCAGGCACGGCCGGGTTCACACACTGTCCCCATTCCCTTCAAATGATGGGCAAAGGCTTCCCAGCAGCTCCACGAGTCAGCTCAGGCAAGGCATGGCGAGTGAAGTTGGGTGAGGGATGCTGACCTGTGATCTTCTCCAAGCACTGAGCAGCAGCTTTTCCCAGTCGTTTCCTGCCCCTTCACTGCACACTCTAAGACAGGTCTCAGTTTGCCACGTGTCACCCCCTTGCCAGCTGCTTGCTCCCTCCAGCACCTTTGCAGGGCAGAAGGGGTGCAGAGCTGCAGAGGGCTCAGACTGTTAGTTCAAGGCAGTGGGAAGGCAGCATCCCAGACTGGATGTTGGCTCCGTTTCCACCTGGCTCCTCCCAGCCTGGAGCATTCTCTTCTGCCATCTCTGTGCTGTGGCCAGCCCTGCCCCGTCATGCTCCACACGCTGCCGGAGGGGCCTCCAGGGAAAGGGAACGGCAAAAAGGCGCTGAGAGGATCGAGACGAGGCGCTGAGAGAGACTCATCTCCTTTCTCTTTCACCCTGTCCTTCCTATAAAGAGTCATGCGAAACTAAGCAGGAAAGGGAATATAAGGACGGAGAGGAGCGCACGCAGAAGGCAAGAGGGTCCTTCCACGCACGGGCGGCTTCCGAGTTACTGATGGGGGAAAATGACACAAAAGGGATCCCTCCTGCCGGGGGGTCCCGCTGGTGAAATGATCACGAGACCCATGTGCTTTCCTGGACCAAAAGGAGGAAGGGAGAAGTTGGTCAAGTGTCACCTTACTTAAAGCCACTTCCAGAAGAGCCCTGGGGTTCAAGCATCACCACCCCAATGGCATCTTCCTCAAGTCCTGTAACTGCTTCCCCAACCCCTTTCTTCAGCCCTCTCCTTCCTCCTCGCGTCTCTCGCGCTCTCCTGTCTGTAGTGTGACACAGAAATGAGCATTGAAAGAAACAATCATGTCGTCTGAACAGGCACGTCCTCAGGTTTGTCCCGTCCCTTCCCAGGGGATGGCATGTGTCCCCTGGGAGGTCAGCAGATGACAGGGACCCCGTCAGTGTTGAAGATCATGCCCGTGGTGGGCTCGTAGGTCCCTGCAAGGTAGTAGAGGTCCTCACTGTCTTGGTATTTCTTTGTCTTCAGCATCTGCTCATATTGATCCAGACCAACAACAAGACACTTGTGTGAGATGGTCTGGACATCATTTTCATCCACGTGAGAGGACTGGTAGAGGGCTCTCTGCACAATAGGAACAGAAAGAAGGAGGTGGGAAGGAGCCATTAGATCTCACAGAATTTACAGCATCATCTTTAATAAGTAGGAAAAACACCCATCATAATGGGACAGGGCTCTGCTCACACTAAAGATCTTCCACCTCATCCCAACAGCCAGCCCAGGGGTGGGACACTGGGAATCTGCACAGGCCCATGGACAGCCTGGACAATCCCTCCAGCCTACCGAACCTGAGTCCTGCCTTTCAGTCAGCTCCCACTGATGGGAATGCTGTGCCTGCTGAGCACACATATGGGGAAATATGAACGCCAGGAGTTTGTCATCCTCATTTCAAGGATGCAAATGTGAAGATGGGTGCTGGATACCAGCTCCCTGTTCCTGCAGCTACTCCCACCCTCCCAGAAATACCCATCCCAAGCCCTGGGCACTGCAGACTTGGCAGCCAAACCAAAAAGCAAGAGCCAGAGAAGTTTGGGGGGTGTTTCCCAGCCGTATTTATTTGTTACAGGGTGCCCAGCATTCCCTCCCAGCCTTCCCCCAACCTCACCAACCTCCATAAAGTCCTTCCTCTGGTTGGATGCCTGCAAAGCTGTGGACAGACTCCTGCCTGATTTCTGATCCCAGCGCTGTGCCCAAGAAGAAAGGAGGAAACAGAAATTAAAAGCTGGTGAATTCGTTGTTTTTCCATGCCATCACCTCCTGCCCACCACACGTGCCTTTGGAACTTCAACCCCTGCCCACAGCCACTGGGAATACACCCTACTGTAAACCAGCTGCACACGTGTGCAAAATTCAGTGTTTCTGAGCACCGGGCCCATCATTCTTACACTTTAAAGACTTCATCTGACTCTTGACCCTCCTTTTGGACCAACACGAAAGTCTTTATTTCCTAGTATGAAAAACCCACCCCTCCCTCTTTCAAAGGGCCAACACCAGGCTTGCCCACACTATAGGCAGCCCCTACAAGATGAAAGGATGGGGCCACCCCCATCAGGGTACCAGTAACAAACTGGGCCTTGGGTGTTCTCCTCATCACTGGAAACAAAAGGGAGCAACAAGCTCTGCAACCCTCTCAGCAAAGGAGACCAGCCTACCTTGCCTTCGTTGAGTTTCTTCCCAGGGTTGGTTTCTTCTGGGTGATAAAACCACTTAACTCGGACCACCATGTTGTTCCCCCAGGATTCCCACATGCTCTGGATCCGGCCAATGTAGGGCAGGTTGGGGCGGCCGGCAGAGAGGAAAACCGCACAGTCTCCGATGCGGATGATCTCCTTGCCCCGCACGATGGCCTTGTAGAACAGCTTCCTGGCCTTCCCTTTCATTCCTCGTCTCTGCCAAGAGGGGATCATGCAAGTGGTCAGCCAGGGATTCCATGTTTTTCCCTACACACCACTGCTTGCCCTGTCCCACATGAGCCCCTTTGCTGTTGGCGAGCCATAGTATTCCCACAAGAATTTGGGCAGAGGCATACACCATGCAGGATGGCACCCCCGACACAGTGAAAGACAACCCCATTCTCCCTGTAAACTGGACACCTCAGCTGAGGACACATCACACCAGAAGTTCTACCACCCCAGCGAAAGGGAAAGAGGCACTATGGAGCAGTGGGAGAGGCTCCACTTACCTGTGTGGGTTTCCCGAACCACTTCCACAGCTGCCGTGCCGGGAGGAAAGCGGCGATCTTGGGCCTGTTCTCCACGGAGGGCAGGCGCTGGCGCTTGGCCAGCTCCTTGGTGGTGGGCAGGTGGATGCCCTCGCGCTTCTTGGGCCGGCTCTTGTTGCCGCTCTGCGCCGGTGCCGGCTGCTGCGCCGGCTGCTGTGCCGGCTGCTTCTGGCTCTGCGGGTGGGAGGACGCCCGGGATTTCCCTGCCTGCTTGGTTTGCTTGGGTGGGAGGGTTTGCTGCACCGAGGAACTCGGCTGGGCCTCAGCCACTTCATCGTCAGAGCTACAGGAAGAATCTTCATCCGTAGTGGATGAGGAAGAAGAGCTGGAGCTCGATGAAGAAGAGGTTGATGAGGTGGAGGAAGAGGAGGAAGAGGAGGAGGAAGAGGAGCTGCTGCTGGAAGAGGAAGAGGAGGAGGAGTTGGAGGAAGAGAGAGGGGTGGATGCTCTTGAGCTGGCTGAGCTGCTGTCCTGGGCTTCCCCTCGGTTCTTCTCAGTTTCCTCTTCTCCCTCTGACTCCGAGCTGCTGTCACTGCTGTTGCTCTCGGACTCCTCCACAGCTGCTGGAGCTGCTGCCTTTTCTTCCTGGTCCTTTGAAGCAGCAAGGCTCTCTGCTGAGGCATCAAACTTTCCTCCAAAACTGGCAGGGGAAGGGTCTCCCTCAGCTGCTTTGGCTCGGGAAGATTTCTGCTTGCCCTCCACACTCACTGCAGTAGAATAGCCAAGCCCCAAGAGACCCTTCCCATCTCTGCGACTGGCCAGGTTTGAGTCCTCCAGCATCCTCATCGCCTCCTTCATCTTCTTTGTCTTTGGAGACATCACACCCTCATGGTCCAGTTTGATCAGAATTTCATTGTCATGCTTCCTCTGAGCCTTGACCATGGTGCCAAACTCCGGGGTCTCTTCTGTGGGTCGCCCTTTCTTGGCCTTGGCTTTGGACACCGAAGCATCGCTGGAACCAAATGTCGCCAGCGTTCCTGGGAGGTCACTGTAGGGCTCCGTGCTGAGGATGCTGCCGAACACAGCAGGCTGGTAGGAGGGTTGTGCGGGGCTGTGCAGCTTAGTGGAGATCTTCATTTTGCTGGCTTTTGACCGCTTCTCCTCCGTGGGAGCAGGAGAGCCTCCAGTCGGCAGTGGTTGCGATTTTCGTGACCCCTTCATGCTTGGCTTGCCCAAGCAGGCTGGCTTCTCTGGGACTGAGGAGGAAACAGGTGAAGACTCCACCTGATCCTTCTCTTCAGGCAAGGCAGCCTCTTCTGCAGAGGGGAGGAAACACAAGGGCACTACGTTATCCCTCCAGATGGGCTTTATTAGCTCAGACACAACCAGACACCAGTGCTGACTGGTCTCTGGCCAAGCATGGCTTGTTCCTGCCTGCTCAGGTACCCCCAAAGGGACACAGGTCCTCAATGCTCACTGAACAGCGTGGCCTGGTGCCAGCACCTGTGAGCAGTGACGGGCAATGCCCAGGGATGCTGCTTCAATTTCAGGAGAACCAAACTACAAATCTCCTGCACCTTTGGCCCTACCGATGGCTGCAGAGATGCTCAGCTGGAAAAGAGACTCTGCTCCCCATCCCTGACTGACAGAAGGAGGCTGTCACTGCACAGGCCAGGTTCTGAGCCAGCCTCCTGCAAACTGTAGCCACAGCAGAGCAAGATAATGCATGGGTGCTCTGCACTCAAGCAGTGCATCCATCCCCATCCAAATCCTGCTCCAAGCAATAGCTCTAACGTGGGGTGAACAGTTGGGAACTGTGCAAGGATTCCCTCAACTCCAGGTCTGGTAGTGGTGGCAACTTACCAGCTTTTGCCTTGACACTTGGCTTTCTCCCGCGCCCTTTGCCCTTTGACACAGGCTCCTCTGACCCCAGTGCAGCTCCCTCTTTTCCTTCTCCAGTGTCTTTGCTGGATTTACGGCTACGGCGCTTGGTGCTGGGCACCAAAAGGGCAGGGGAAGGCTCAGCACCTGGAACAGGTCAAAGAGATGTTCAAATGTAGTCAAATAATACAGAAAACAGAGATGTGATACAGGGAAAGTATCCCAACCAAATCTGCAATAGGGACTGGGCCTTTTTCCTTATGGGTGATATCCCACCCCAGCTCTGTGTGTCTGCAATTCATGGTGCAATCTTTGTGACTGAAATTCTGTGAACTTGTCCCAAAATCTGAGGAAAGCAGCCCAAAACTTCATATATTTCAGAGTGGGAGTGTCTTGCAAAAAACTGAACAGAAAGACTCACATTGGATCTTGTAGTCAGGTGGGAGAAGCCGAATGTGAGACAGTGGGATGCGTCCCGTGTCCCCGTCATCGAACTCTACTGTGATGAGATCACCATCTTCCTCCAGATCCAGGGTTCCTGTGGGATGGGGAAGCAGAAGATGGGATTAGGAACAAACATCAGAGTACAAACCCCTTTAAGCGAAGTGGGGACATGGAGAAAGACAGGGGTGCTGCGCCAGCTCTGAAGAATCCCACTCCTCCTTTCTAGGCTATGCAGGGAAGGTGCAGAAAGCTCACTCTGCAATGGAAAGTCCCTGATAATATTAAACCAGCCCACTCAGTGTGAAATTCCCCATCAGCAGCACTCATCCAGAACCACTGCAGTTTGACTTTCCACATCCCTCCATTATTTCCCTCGATTCTTGCAGAAATTCACTTCTCTCTCTGAAATATCTTTTTTTTACCTGCATTTTGTAACTGCTCTCAACAATCACAAAGTGCTGCTTTTCACTTTCTCCAAGAGAAATAAGCTGTGTTCCCACCCTCTCTTCTTGCATCAGCATTCCTGGTTTATAAATCATAAGTAATTATTCCCTTTTACACATATAGTGTGACCAAGTGCCCAAAACCAAGACCAGCCATGATAGAATTGTCCAGAGCCATTCACCAACTTTTTAATAGGACCAGATTGGGGAGTTATGTGTCAGAGCAAAGTTATGAGTGTCCAGATGATTTAGAAGCCTCCACAGCCTCAGAAATCATTGATGCCTGGAGTCAATTCTGACTTTCTGAAATGTATTAAATTATATTTTTAAGCTCCTAAATTGCTCAGACCTCCTCCTGAACCTGCACAATTGTTACTAAATCTGTGCCATTAATGAGATGGGCAGGACCTGAAAGAGAGAATGTGCCAGGCTCTGATGTCCAGGACACCCCCAGCAGAGCTAGGGCTTCCCCAGACATGCCTGACATCCCTGAGGACACGTAGGACTGAGGCATCCCACGTTCACAGCACAGAGCAGCCTGGGTGGCCTTACCTCGGACAACTGTCCCTGGGTAGAGGCAACGGTACTGCTGGCTCCAGTAGGCTGCAATCCTCGTGCCCTCGGGCAGGAACCGCACTGAAGGAGGTTTCACATCGATGATCTGCCCAGGGTAAGAGGAAGGCAATTACTGACCACCTTGGCCCCAGCACAGACCATCCCACCACACCTGGCATGGAGCAAAGCAGCTCAGGAGAAGGCAAGGGGCAGATTTCCTGCTGGGAAATGGCCTCCTATCTGCTCACAGGGCAGCATGAAGACCATCCTGTAGGAATACAGGACGAGTGCCTGCTGCCAGTGGGGGTGATAGCCACGGGGCAGTGAGCGCACCAAGGGGAGCTCTGCCCACTCTGGCCATGGGGACAGGAAGAGGGGATCCCTGCAGCTGGGGGAGGAGAAAGCTTCCAGCTAGCTTTCCCCAGCCCAGAACAGGGCACGGGCACCGAGAACAGGCAGCCTTTGGCCTCACATACCGCTTCCTGCAGGAGCTGCTCCAGGCAGTAAATGTGGGGACGGTTTCCCCTCTCGCCTTCCACCACCACCCGGTATCTGAAACACAAAGGCTCGGTCAGACACAGCACATGGGAGACACCACCCCGAGCAGGTAACACCTCCCTCTGAGGATGTGAGAGCACTTAATGTGAGGTAATTGGATTTCCCTCAGTGCTGAAAAGCCAGAATGAACACGCCTTCCCTTCCTGCCAGACTCCGTCAGTCTCTGGGCAGCCAGCTCTACACAACCCCCAAACTGACCCGCATAGCAGCTGTGTCCCCATTTTCTGGCAGATCCCAGGGGGATAACAGCAGCCCCTCAACTCACATGTCTGGTGAATGCACTGTCTTGACGTGCCCAGCATAGAGCAGCTTGTCATCCATGGGGATGAGGACACGCAGGCCATCTTTCAGCTCATCCTTGTCGATGATGCAGGAACGGGGAGCTGTGAGGTGTTGGAGCAAGATGGGGATTAGAGAGCACCACATATGGAAAATGGACAGCAAGAGGAGAAGGAAACTTCATATTCCCAGCATCACTGTCCCACAGCAAAAGGCCAGTAAGCCCTTTGCAGAAAGGGCTCTCTCTCTGGCTAGCTCTTGGTAATAAAAATTAATAGTGATAAATAATAAGTACCCCCTCTTGGTAATAAAAACACGTCAGTAAATGAAAATAGGGCAACTCAGAAACTGGGCTTCAACTAGATGTCACAGTGAGCCATGCTGATGAGGCTTAGTTTTTATTGAATTGACTGAAAAAGTGGTATCTCCTCCCCAAGGACTCATGGATTCGGATGAGGAATATGTGAAAGCAGCACAGCTGTCCCTTGAGCAGCCCTGGGAAACCTGCCTATCTCCTCTACCTGTAAAATCCTGCTCTCACCTGGTGTGGGTGGCCGCTCAACCAGCATGCTCAGTGGGATGTTCTCATCCTCTGAGAAGCTGCTGTCTTGGTTGGGTTCAAAATCCTCCTCTGCTGCCATGCTCTCCATGAGCTTGCTGACAGCTCCTCCTTTCCCTCGGTTCTGCAGGAGAGTAAGCAGCACTTCAGTCTGATCCCATCTCACCTTCCTCCAGCAACAAATAACCTGAGGATTTCGGGACAAACCTGTCTCCATCCTCAGGAATTGCTCATCTCACACACAGTTAAGTGGGGGTACCCAAACTTTTTGCTGTGTTTATCCCCAGGCATCACCAGTAGTTGACCAAAAGCTATTCCACACATCCTCACTCCTGGAGGGTGTGAGAGATTCTGCGGAGCTGTGGTTTTGCTCTGCATTCACCAGTGCTCCTGAGCCTTTGCCTTCACTGAGCAGGCACCAGGCACTGTTCCTATTTCTTCTCCAATCCCCACGACCTGTTCCTTGCTGTTCCACGCAGCCCATAAGCGTCACACTCAGAAATCATGTGAGATGAACAGCAATGTGTGTTATGAGACATGACAGGCTACAGTAGTGGAGCAGAAACCAGCTGTGACCCCGTGCTGAGCAAGGCTACTCCATCACCATCTCCTTGGTCCTTGCTGTCCATGCAAGCTCTCCCTCCACCCTGTGGCAGCCTTAGAGAAAATCCTGCCTGCTCGCTAATTTGGGGGATGAAGGCAAACGGACACCAGATGGTAGCAGCAGGCACTACCTGACAGTCTTCCCTGGATTTCAGGCTTCTCAAACCAGCACTTTGCCTGTAACACACCCAGCAAAACCTGCACATCTGTCTTCCCTCCCTCACACTGCAACAGCTCAGGATACAGCAGGGCTGTGCCAGTCACCCTCCAGTCCAGCCACACTAAAACCAGCCCCTCACCTCTTTTTTCACCTCCTTGGCTTTCACCTTTGCTTTGCTCTTCTTGGTGGAGCCCAGGGCACTTGCTAGGCTGACCCGAACATCAGAGGGGGAGCTGGGGATGCCAGGAGGAGACATGGACGAGGAGGAGGAGCAGCAGGGTGTTTCTTTACCCTTCTTCCGCTGCTAAAAATAAAAACAAAACACTTCCATCAGTAAAGAGAAGATTGGTAAAGATCTGGGCCCAAGGCAAAGGTGGAGCAAGGCAGGCTATGCACAGGTAGGATTATGTTCAGCCAGCAGTTAGCTCACTGCCCACATCACATCCCACATCTCTCAGCTCTGCTTTCTGGCTTCATGCACTTTGGGAAGAGCTTTTCATTACCCAGGAGAGCAACTCCTGCCCATGAAATTTTTCTCCAAAGAGCTCCAAGAAGATCCCAATTGGCCTCATGTCACAACTAACTTGTCCAACTCTCGCCATCAGTGTTCCTCTATAATACTGCCATGAACTGAACTGGAGCCAGAGGGAGCCAAGCATTCAGCTGAGAGGAAGAGCCAGTAACCCAGAGATGACTGTCACATCCAGCCAGGGACAGCACTCAGAAGTTACCATATAAAAGGTGAACAGCCTTAAAGGCCAGTCCAGGGGCCACAGCTCAGCAAGAAGACAAGGTCATGCAGAGAGTGGGAGAGAGATTTCACAGATGTTTGAATGCAGAATCATCAACTCTGGCCACCTAAACAGAATGGACTTGGACATGGAGAGTGACAGAAGTAACCAGTCCTGTTCAAACACAACAGGTTTTTACTCCCTGCAAGTCAGATCCAACTCTGACAGATCCACCAGGTGTACATGGGGCTGACAGGGGTGACAAGGGGCACCAAACAACTGCTGAGACACGACTAACCTCCTCTGCCTTAGTGGAGTTAACTGCCCTCCCCTCACCCTCAGCTCCCAAGCGCCCCAACACCCATTTGGTCTGCACATTCCTCACCTTGCTTAGCTCCTTCCTCTCCTTCCCCTTGCTGCCCTCCTTTTTGGGGCTCATGGGGGCCCCTTTGCCACAGCGCCCAGGTTTGGAGACAGGGGTGGAGCTGGCAGGGGCTGTGGATGTCAGCATGGCCGAGGACGTGGTGGCATCATGGAGGAAGATCCGCTCGCTCCGACGCCGGTTCCACAGGTCATCATCGCTGGCCTCCAGCCCAAACTCAAAGCTCAAGTCCTTGGGGGATTTGAATTTCTTCAGCTTGCGGCCTTTCTCAGACCCCAGCTTGGCCTTGTCAGCGCTCCCAGATCCGGAGTCGAGGCTGCTGGGGGCCTGGCTTGGCGGGATGCTGCTGGACTCCAGCGGCCCCTTCTTTCCGCGCAGCAGCCCTGAGGGCGACTTCTTCCTGATCTTGATCTCACTCTCCGAGTCCGTGTACTCGAACTCTGTCCCTAGGCGCAAAGGATTTAACCATCAGTCAAAGCCCTGGCTGAGCCAAGAGGGGACACATCCTGCTGGAAACTTCTAGGCTCCATGGGAGATGCCGTGCCTGTTTAATAGAGCTCTTGCCTGTTCCCCTTTCCAATCCTCACATCCCTCAGATCTCCATTTCTGACCCATAAAACACTGTGGAAATTCCCTGGAAATAAGCCTGCCCTGCTCCAAACCAGAGTCCAACCATTCGGGCAGTGTGGTTCAGTATGTTCCCTGCCTCCATTTTCTCCCTTCTCCCACAAGCAAAACCCTGCAGGGAAGCTCTAAAGAGAAAAGATACTTTAACATGCCCCTCCTCAAAAAGGAGCTGCTCAGCTGAAGCCAAGCATAAACTCCACAAGCTGATCCTTCCTTCCCTCCTGGTGGGAGCCCTCTCCAGTTTCACCTTTGTTTCAGGAGAACAATGTCTTTCAACAAATGGAATAAACCCATATTTCAAGCTTATTTTTCCCCATTGGCCAACAGACACCACAGATCTTTTTATTGGCTCAAGTAGTCGCCTTAAAGTCAAGAGAGGTAAATGATCTTTTGTCTGTGGCAAATGGAATTCCCCTCACATTGGCCTCTGCTCGGCACCACGGGCACAGCACTATCCAGAGGCCTGAAATACTGTAGTAATGCCAAGATATTCCCCACCTTCACTGTGTTCCCCTGAACCTGATAAATCAGGTTTCCAGGGGCAGAAGGGAAACTGAGGCAGCACCTACACACACAGCAACATGGGCAGGAGGGAGGCAAACAGCATTCAGGTGGGAAAATGAAAATGTATGTGGCACAGGCAAGGAGAACATCTTCTCTTGGTACTTCTCTCAAATACACTCACTTTCCTGGGTAAATTCAGTCTGCAGGAAACTGCTCTCATCTTCTGCCCAAACCTCTTCCCCTGAGACAGCCCCAGCATGAACAGAAAAAGAGCCAGCATGTCAAAAACAAAGCTGGCAAGGCTCAAAATGAAAAACCCGTTGGAAATTAAAACACTCCTTCTCCTCTCTCACTACTGCATGAGGTAATTTCTAGATGCTTCCAGTTTCAAGGAGGGCAGGTTACAAGACAATAAATTCTTAACAGAGGCTGTTGGAACAAGTTGGCAAAAGCCTAATATAGCATGGAAACAGTGCTAAAACAAGCCAGGCTCCCGAGGAGGACATCATTTTCCATTCTGAAGCATGCTATAAATTCCATTATCACTTAATAAATATTAATAGAGAATTTATAAATGGAACCCATACAAATCTGTCTGACCAGGAACAATGTCACCAATGGGCACTTGTGCAGCAGGGCATGGGGAGGGGAAAAATGAAACTCCCAACACATTGAAACTGAGACAGAGACAGGGCAGAAGCCCAGATTTTGGTACTGCAAACACATGAGCAGAGGAAGGAATGCTTGTTTCAAGTCTCACTGGCTGGTTTCTGTAAGGAAGCTGATGGGATGGGCTGATTGAAACAGCTTTTCTTCTGCTTGGGTGTCTCTACTTCTCTTGGGTATCCAAGATCAGCTGCATTTAGCACATGCCTCCTTCCCTAAAATTTAACAGCATTTCACTGCCTTCTGCACTCTGGCCAAGGGATGCAGCATCCCACTGCTTGCCTTTGCAGCATGTCTTGTTGAGAATTTGCCAAGTAGGAAAAGAGGAAACTTTGACAAAGCCACAGCTGTCCCTAGGGAAGCCATGGCTGTAGCTGCTAAACCTGCCATGTCCATGACTGGTTTTTGTTTCTCTATCAGGCCACTTTCTCCACCTTCAGCATCAGGACCAAGCAGCCAAAGCAAAGAAAGGGCAGCTCAGTGTCTGGGTGCACAACGTGCTCTCTTGCAGCACAGCTGGGACCTCCCAAACCCTCCGCCTTGCCCTCACAGCACCACCCCAAAGCACGGAACTCACCCATCAGGCTCTGCCGCTCCTCCTTCTTCTTCGCCTTCTGCTTGGCCTCCAGCTGGATGATGGAAAGCGGAGGGGGAACGATGGGGCTGGGCATCGCGCTGGCAGCAAACCTGGCCAGAAGGCCCAGGCCACTCTCATCCAGGGCAGGTGACGACAGCCTGTCTGTGCCATCCGTGCCATAGTCCTCTGCTTCCTCCTCTTCCTCCTCGTCGTCATCCTCCTCCTCCTCCGAGCTGGAATCTAGCACGCAGAAAACAGGGAGCCCATTACAAATCTCACGGAGCCGCGCCCCAGCCACATTCCCAACCCGAACCGCAACTCTCCTGCTGCTCTGTGCCCACCTCAGTGCCACTGAGCCACCCAGGACTGAGCCACAAGACGCTGGGCATGGACACACATGTGTCCTTGCAGCCCTAGAGCCGATGTCACCCTGGCTGCCACCACCCTGCAAGGACACAGCAATACAGGGTACGGCAAAGACGACCCACTCAAGGCGAGGGAGGGGAGAGCAGGGTGTTGGCAGATTTGAAAAGGATGCCAGGCACCCCTTCCCTACAGCTTTCAGGAGGAATTAAAAGCTTAATTCCTTTGAAAATCCCAACCTGGGATCTGTGGGATTCCCCTCCCACCCACCATCACTTCCTCCATAATGAAATCCATTACTGTAATCAGAATCAGAGATCAGCATGGAAGGGGAATACCAGAGAGCAGCCTGTGCCATGGCGGGAGGCAGGGGGGACACAGGGAGGAGAAGGGACAGGAAGCAAAAATGCAAAGAGGGGGGGAGAAATAATAATTTGAAAGCAATGGATTTGGAATGCATAAGGGAGGAAAGTGTAGGTAGTGTTGGAGACAACGAGCAGTGTTTAAGCACTCTGCCTCAGAACTCTCTGTGCCTTTCATTTCCCTCTCTACAGCTCGGGATAGGGAAGCCCAGCTCAGCACAGGCAGGAAGAGCTGCCCACAGCCAAAATCTAATTCTGGCGAAGAAATCAGCCTCGCTGCCTGCCTCGGCTGACACCTGCAGAGCAGTGGGCTGAGGGTTTCCTCTAGGGTGTGTATACTGCAGGTATTTTGGGGGTAGATGCTCCGAGAGTGGCACCTCTCCCTCCCTACAGCACTTCCCAAGAGTTTGTCAGCAGCTCAGAGGCAATTAATTTTAACAGCATCTCATCCAGGGAGTGCTGGTGAGCAAGCCACTTCACAAATGCACATATACCACACACACACTTATACACACACATATATGAGCACACAGATCTATAAAAATATATATATATTTAACTGAGAAAAGTGGGTCTGGAAAAGATATTTCATTTCTCTTGAAATTGAGGGCTTAAGTAGGATCATTGAGGCTGCTGGAAAATTTCCACCACTAGCAGGAGCCCTGTTCTGAGCCCACTCCCCAGCTCCTACCAGGCACTATCCCTGCGTCTGAAATCCAGCCAAATGAGAAAACAGATCCCTTCAAAATGAGCTGGAATGAACATGAAAATCCTTTTCTTTTCACATATGCCCTCTGGGATAGATAAAAACGTCCTCAACACTTGGTTGCTCAGGAAAAAAAAAATACAATAACACAAGTGTTATTTTTTCATGACACTAGAAAGAACAGGAATATCAGAAAACAATGTTCAGCCTTGTATTTTATCAACTGAGGTAACTGGCAGCTTTTTTTGCTTTTTTTTTTGGTTTAAAATGGACGGTTTATCTCTGTAGCGTACATCTGATAGTCACAGAATACTAATTTTTAACTGCAGAAAAATCCCTTTCCCATTTCAATTGCTCAGGCTGGCTCCTTGTGATATAAAAATGCTACTAAACCTACAGTCCTGCAGTCAATACCAAGAAATCCACAGCCCTGTTCACTCCTTGCATAAAAAGCACACTAAAAAATTTTTTTTAAAAAATCCACAGCAAATCTGGATCAGATCCTGTCCCCTACCAGAAAATGGGGCACAACTGCTGTTTTTATATCACATTTTGCCAAAAAGAAAACAAATCCAGATGAACTTTATTCTGAGATGTGAAAACCACCTGCCTGAAAAGCAGCAAAACTGTGCCTGAGTTCAATGACACCCTGTGGGGTAGCGAGACCTTCTCCACACACCCCATCTAGCTCTGAAATTCAGCAATTTTCAGCAAAAACAGGGGGGGAAACAAGAAAAAATCAACCTGTACAGCCCCTCACGGCAGACCAGGAGAACTGGCTGAGAGTGAGCAGCCCAGTGAGCAGCTGGGGTGGAAAATGGAGGGGAAAAAGAGGAAAGTTTGCAGGAAAATCCCTTCGTGAGCAGTCCAGCCCCACTGGCTCAGCCACATGGACTGCCCCGCAGCAATATTCCTTCAGCACTTACAGGCTGCCTGTGCAAGGGCAAAAGGGTGCCCAGCAGCTCCATATTTCAGAGGCACTCAGGTAAAACTGATTTAAAAGGCAGGCTGGCAGTGGCTACTCCTCAGGAAATACCCGACACAATGAGGTACCTGGCGGTTATTCCACCTCCTGCTCATACACAGCGTCACGCTATGGAAAGACAACTGAAGACAGTCCCTTGTCAGCATTTTCACCACAACACTTATATTTTTATCTGCAGGAGATACAATTTCCAGCCTGAAAATAACCCCATTTTAACACATTCACAGCACAGATCTATCCTCCTCCACCTCTCATGGCGAGGATAGATCTTGCTAACCCCACTCCACATGCACAACACAGTCCCTGCTCCTCTTCTTTCTGATTTTCCAAGGGACAAAAAGTAACAAATGAAGCAAAAAGAAGACATTTGCGGCTCTGCTCCAAACCCACATGCTTCTAAACTAAGTCCCCAAACTTCTGGCCACGGTGGCAAGTAAGCTGCTGGTGCTCTCTGTCCATCTGCATGTCTCCTTGGAGAGACTCGTGGTGCCTGTATTTAATGGGAAGCAGGAGTTTTACTCCTACTGTACCCAAACTACATTTAAAATTAACTATGCACAGATGTCTTTGCACAATTGAAGCCTCAATTTTTTTTTTTTGTCCTGAAAATGTGATTTTTAGCTAGCAACGGAGAAAAAGACATTTAAAAAAAAATCATCTTTTCCTTCAATGGTAATTCTGTTAACACTGAGCAAAGGTAAGGGGAAAATGCTCAAAGTTAAAAATATCTTTTCTAATTGACATTTTTAAGAGCATGTATATGTGTGTATATACCCACACATGCAACCACACGTGTACACACAACTCCACAGCCAAAACAAACAATACATTCATATTTAAATGCTACTGATGCCAGATAAACTGAAGCCAAAGACTTTTTTTTTTTTTTTTTTTAAATTTTTACCTGCATTGAATTAAAACCCAAACCCAGTTAAAAATACTAAGTTTTCTCATTGCTTTTAACAGCTAAGCTGCCATGGTATTTTACTGTAGGAGAGCAGTAAATGAGGATTTGTTAATGATGAACAGAAATTGGTTAAGCAATTTGGTTTTTAGAGACTGATGTATGTAACAAGACGGGTTGAGGGGAGTGTGAAGAGGAAAGGTTGGGGAAGGGAGGGAGTAAAAACACACACTTAAAACAGTAATTTCACATTGTAAAAATAAATAGCATGACTTTCTCATAACACCAAGCAGGCCTACAGCATACAAAGCAGGCTAAGTACAGGCAGACTTTAGACAGCTACTGGGTCATTAACATCTGATTTCTGGGATCTGTCCAAATTCTGGAGGTTACTTATTTTTGAATGTCCAATTTAAGATTGTACCTTTTTTTTTTTTCCAAATAAGCCAATTCTCATCACTGGAAGATTTCCCTCCCCCCCATATGTGTTGTGCTGTTGACTCCAGAAGTGCTTATGAAAAATTAAAAAACATTACAACTATCACATGGGAATGACTGTGTAAGTAACTGATTATCCCTCACCACTTTTTTTCTTTAATTGGGGCAAAATTATCCTTCGAGTCAGGGAAAAGAGAACAGGGAAGACGCTACTAAATTTTTAAGGAAAACAGAGTGTGGAGGAGGAGGACCTATGGGTCTTTGGTTTCAGAAAGCTCAAGACATTACCTATCCTGGTGGGCTTTAGCCCACATTAGCAGTTTCCTCTCCAAGGTCAGTGGATTAAAAAACACAAGCTTTGCCTCTTATCAGAATGGCAACGTGATGTTTGGTCTGTAGGAAAGCAGCATGTCCCCCCCTCATCTATGTCAAACCAGATGACAGAATACAGGTCTTTTACAGCTAATCCTACCTCTGACACAGACACTGCAGGGCCAGGACCAGGCAATATCCCTGACAAGGGAACATTTCTGCGCCATGGTCCAGAAACCCTTCAGGTTTGCATCTCGAACCCATCTGCAAATCCTTCCACTGGCTGGGCTAAGGGGTTCTCCAAAGGAAGTTGTGCAAACAGTGAAGCATTTCTGGAGTCCTCAAACACACACACACACACATGTGCAAACCTTCCATGTGAGACTCTCCATGGACAGAGGAAAGTCAAAAGTGGACAGCAATCATTTTCAAAATTAAAATACCCAAGAGAATGCAAAGAGCTACGTGTCATTATTCATGGAGGCAACATCGAAACGTCTGAGGCTGACAGATGACATAAAGAAAAGTTATTTTGCCTACCTACATAACAATGGTCAAGGTTCAGGTTCATGGCTAGTGACCCTCGCTGAGAAGTGTCTGCCCTACAACCAGCCAACCACTTTGCTTCTTTAGTGCAGCGTGAGAGCAAATGCAAGAGACCGACACAGACATTCAAAGCATCATGGATAGGGGCAGGGGTGAAAGGGTTGGTCAAGCAGCTGCAAGGAGAAAGCGAGCACTTCTAGAAAAGCTGAGGTTATTAATCGGTTTAGTATTCAGGGAAAGCCATTAGAAACCCTATTACCCAAATATCCCTTCAAGAAATGCTTCTGACAAAAAACAACCAAAAAAAATTCATTTGCAGGAAAAAAACCCCAAATCGTAACCAATAATCCCTTCCCGCCTCCCTCTCCGTACCCACCTCCCACCCCAGGGGGTTTTGCATCTTTGGTTTCCCCACCATTAAATGATACTCCAGAAGGATTTACAATGCATTTCCCCATTTGTTCCAGATTCCCCAACCTCCTCCCATATCCCCTCCCCTCCCCAGATTTTATCCCACAAAACTGGGATTTTTTCATTTCTTTTTTTTATAAAGCAGACAGGTTACTTGAAAAATAGACAAAGGGACAAGTTACCTCTCTGCTTACCTGGAGCAAAACCAAAAAGCAAACCCAAAACCCCCTCAAGAACTTGGCATCTAAAAGGGATTGATATCCTCAAAATTTCCAACAGCAGCAAAACATACAAAGAAAAGATGCAGGAAGGAACAGGGAAGGGAAGAATGGAAGTTAACGCAGACTCTTCATGGAAATGAGGCAAACTGAGCCTTACATAAAATCCACTATCCCCACAACTTTCTGGGTTCTCTAAAGAACAATTTGTAATTTTTTTTGACACATATATTTCTCTTTTGAGTTTTCTTGGAAATGCATTGGTGGGTCCAGCCCACAGCCACATTAAACCAAATCAACATTCTGTATCTTTCTGCCATGTTTGATAATTATTTTTTTTTTTTTTTTAGCTTTAATTATCTTTCTTTGGAGGTTGGGTTTGGAGGGAAGAAAAACCAAACAGGTGCATGGAGGAAATTAACATCAAAAAACTCAGAAAAGAAAAAAAACCAAAACAAAAGGCAAACTATGCAGCCCCATTTTTCAATTAACAGCCCTGAGCAGTGTAAAACACTAAAAGGCTTTTGCTGGGCTGCATCCAGCTCTGCCATGTAACTTAGATAACAACTGGGGATGCTCTTGCTTTGCATTCAGCCCAGCCGAGCTACTTTCTTTTGGGAGCTGAGGGCTCATTAAAATGACCTTTCCCCATGATTATTATTTAATGAGTGCGCTCTAAAACAGAAACCCCTTGTGTCTCTGGAGGAAAAGTCTCAAGTAATCTCTTTTCCCACTGAAGTACTAATGACAGGCTGACAAAAAAAAAAAAAAAAAAAAAAGCTGCAAGAAAAAAATTGGGGTGAGGGTGAGGGAGGGAAACTGCGGAGTCAAATTTAATGCAGTAATTGCCACATCCTTGAACACCATGGGTTATGTCTGGGCATCTGAAAAAAAAACCTACCACTCAAAAAGAGACGCAAAAACTTGAAATACAGGTTTTAAAAAATTAAAAAGAAAAATTTCTGGCTATTAAATACATCCTGCACTCTCCTTCAGCAGCAACAAGGAGCGAGTGCCTCCATGTTTTATTTGCCTGCCTAGAGAGAGTCTATCAGGAAACAAACTGAAAAAGATAAAACCAAAAATGGGTGAACAAAATAAAAATTAAATTAAAAGGGTTGAAGGGAAGGGGGAAAGCCTAGGCTTTATCTGGACAAAGGCAGCAGGGATATTTGAATAATAGAGAGTACCCCAGACTAGGTTAATTCCAGTTCTACTGATGGGGAGTGGGAGCAGGAGGGGGATGCAGAGCAGGATGGAGTGAAGCGGCAACCTAATCGCCTGATAAGAGACACAGCAAGAGAGACAAGGTACACAGGTTTAGTTAAAAATGAACTCGGTATGTTTAATAAAGCTTGGTAAACCAAGTCGCAGTACAAACATCAAGTCACACGGCCACACAACAGTACCCCGGTAATAAAATAAAAAAAGAAAAAAAAAGGGTGGGAAAAAAAAGAAAAAAAGGGGGGGGGAGAAAAAGAAAAAAGGGAGGGAAAAAGGGGGAGGAGAAAAAAGAAGGGGAAAAGAAAAAAGGAGGGGGAAAAAAGGGGGGAAAGGAGGAAAAAAAGGAAAGTAATTAAAAAAGCTCCTTTCAAACCTTGACAAGGCTCATGCCAAAATAAAAGAATAATAATTAAATAATAATAATAGTAATAATAGTAATAATAATAATACAATGGTGGTGGTGGAGGCAAGGAAGGAAGTGAGGTTAAAACTGAAGGGAGGAAGGGAACGGGAAAGCAGGGAGAGGTAGACACTAAAACCCAGTCGATATAAAAGCTCTAAAAGAGCCAGCCAGTAAAAATATCACAATGATACAGGTACAAAAAGGATAAAAAATAACCGTGGGGTGATAAAGCAGGCTACGCTGCCAAGGACAAAGATGGCCGCCCTGGCTCCGACCATCAAAATGGCTGACCCCGGCCCGCCAGGCCCCTCGCCCCCGCCCCGCTCCCACACAGCCGCGGCACGGGGTGCGTGTGGGGTGCGCTCGCTATAAATTAATAACCTTGATCGAACGAGTCCTCCGAGGAGTCGCTGAAGGAAGATCCCGCCTCGGCCTCCCTCAGCAGCAGGCAGAATGGCTGCTTCCGCCCCGCCGCCGCCTTGGGCCTCAGCGGCCGCCCGGCCACAGCCGCACTGCGCGGGGCCGCCCTGGGGCCGCCGGCCGCCCGGCCACCCTTCCTGGCTGTCGAGCTGTACAGGCCGGGCGGCCGCGGCTTGGCGGCGGACGGGGGCTGCGCGGGCCACTCGTCCCTCAGGGATCCCTCCTCCTCCTCCTCCGAGTCAGTATCTGTGGTCAAAGCGGGTGGGAAGAGCGTTACATCACCGAATGGGGGTTTGGGGCTTTTGGGGGGGCTTTGGTGCTGCCACTGTCCACCCCTGCCAAGGTGATCCATCACAAGCCTTGCGCTCAGCAAACGGAAATTCACATTTCCTTCTTTCCGTCACAAATGGACACTCTGCACCTCCTGTTCTCCATTAAGGCAAGACATGCCATCAGCTCCACAACATTACAGACATTGTGGCATCGCTCCCCAACTCCATTGCATTGGGTTGTGGAGAGGAAGACACAAAGATGGCAAGTTTAGGAGGCCCAAAGCCCAAATACACAAATTATTTTGGACACCTGGCTTTTCTTGTAATTTGTGAGAGTCAGATACTCAGCTCACCCTCTGTATCTATGCCCAAAGTTTTCAGGACTCCAGGTAGAAAATCCTGAGGTCAGGAGGCAGAAGGACTGGGCGCCAGTCCCACTTCTCCTTCTCCACATGAGCAGCCCACCAGTCATGGAAGGTGCTGCCATATGCTCGCCCTGCCTCCCCAAATTCACCACGCCCGAATGACCAAATGATAGGCTGAGGCCCTTCCCCTGAACCTGCACACAGCTGAAAAACCAAAGCTGAGCCATTTCCTCAGTCACAACAATCCTGAGCTGAGACCGGCGTGACAAAGGGGCACATCCCTACACTGGGAGACTCACAGGACAGTGGTCAGATAGGAGCTCTCTTATGTCTGGGAGGGAGATTTTGTTCATGAAACCACAGTACCAAGTGCAAGGGCACTGTAAAAGCTCCCTCTGCCATGAGCCAAGGCTTTAGCTCCAGCATCAGCCCATCCTTCCTCTTCCCATTAGCTCCAGAGCTCCCAGTTTAGAAGACACACGTCCGTCCGTGGGAGTGAACCACATTCAAGACAGAACTGCTGGGCAGTGTGTACACACAATAAGCCAAAGGCTGTGTTCAAGTCCAGTGGACACAATGGCTCCTATTTCACCATATAAATGGCTAATTTCATGCCAAACGTTTGTTCCATTGGAGAGTCACTAGCTCATCTTCCCCATTAGTGAAATTTCTAAACTAGTGTTGCACCAAGAGATATATTTGTTATGCACACAAACACCCCATAAAGGTTTTAACATGGTTTTAAATAGCTGCAAGCAAAGGGAAAGATGCATGTGCAAGTGAGCTGAGACCATTACACAATGGTCTCAGACCATAAACTCTGCCCCAATGTCTGCCTGAACTGCTAAAGACTCTCCTATGTTTGGTTCTACTGTTTTCCCAACACTGTCGACAATTCAGATTTTTCCTTCTGTAACAGCGGTCAGTTGCTGGAACCGTCACCTCAGGCACACTCTGGGTTCAGAAGTAACAATCACCACACCGATGTGGGGTGGGGACAAACACTGATGAGGCAGATGGGAAGGCTGAGCAGAGCCAGCCAGGAATCAAGCCGTGACACTGAACGACAGGAGGATGCTCAGAACATCAGTGTCGCTGGCAGGCTTTTCCTTTCCAGCTGATTCCATGGCATAACCCTAAAGCCAAGCCCACTGAACTCAACAAGGACTTCAAAAGTCAACCACCTCCTAGAGAAGAGGCTCTCCATGCTCATCTGACAGGTAGAAGGAGAGTGTCTATTCCCACCAAAAGCAAGAACATGGGTCAACTTCTTTTTTGAAGCATTCTTCCTCACTGACGATGAATACAACCCCGGTCAGGAAGAGAAACATTTATCCCGGCTACCCCTTGGCCAGCAATTTGGGCAGACAGCCCATGCTGACCCCAAAGGTTCACTGGGAGGAGGAAGTCACTCTTCACTCACGAGCAAAGACAAACCCATCTGCAAGACCCCTTTCAATAGCCCAGAAACCCCCACCACAACCCCCGCTATGGACAGAAGAGATAAGAGAGAGGTTACTTACTGTAGGAGTAGCTGCTAACTTCAGATATTGCTGGTGAATGGGAAACCTTGAGCTGATTTTTGACTTTTAACCCCACCTCCATCTTCTTCATTTTGGCAGTCACTTTATTTTTACCTTCCTTGGTGGTTTTCAGTGACAGGCCCAGGTTCTTGGCCAAGCTCTTTTTCTCCTCCTTGCTCGGCAGAGCCTCGTGGGCTGGGAGGTACCTGCTGCCACCTCCACTGGTTTTGAGCTTTCCCCCAGAGCTGTCAGCAAACTTGAAGGGGGATTTGAGCTTGTCTTGTTTGGTGAGAGACAGGGCCTTGTCCAGCTTGCTGGCCAGCTGCTCCTGATCCGATGGCATCTTCTTCTTTTTGAGCTTTAACTGCCGAAGTGAAAGGAAGAGACAAGGTGAACACGGAGCAGATATCACGGCAGACCTGAAGGATTTCACTAGCCCTCCAAACAATGTTATGCATGTAGTTAATAAAGCCTCAAGGTGATAGTCTTAGCCCCAGTTGCCATAACCCACCTTGGTTCTAGGGAGGAAGAAGAGGAAGATGTCAGCAAACAGTACAGTTTTATTCTTACCAAGCATTACAAAATTGCAAGATTAACTTAGAAAAATTGAATGTTCTTCCAAAGATGTTCACAGAACAGTATGCTCTGGAGTTCTTTTTTCTCTACACCTTCTGGTCTTTAGGGTATGTTTGGGTTGGTTTTACAAGCTTCTCTCTAAATCACGAGGACTGAAAATCTTCTTTACCCAAAACCTGGCCAAATAAATACAGATTTCCACATAATCAACCAGCTCCAGAGGCTGGGATGCCAAAAAACCCCAAATGCCTCTCAGCATGAGCATCAGCACCACTGCACTACAGCCAGAGCTGTTACATCCTTTTCAGCATTTTCTTGCTTCTTGAAAAAAGCAAATATATTTTACATGTGTTACAGCTAGATAACAGCAGCTCTAACTCAGTAGTTTGCCTGCATGCATTTTGGATTTCATCAGCAGCTTAAAGCTCCAGTAAATATCTCATTGCCTCACCAGGAGCAGAAGAAAACTCTACATTTGAAATAGCAAGGCTGTGCTCCCATTCCTCCCTCGCTTTGGGAGGTCCATTCCCCTGTGCTCTCTCGACAGGCAAAGGGGTAAGACAAGCCCTGCTCTGGGCTCAGAGCAGTGCAGCACTGATGAATGCTCTGGCTGGCTCCAAGGCACTTGACTCTGCTGCCTTCCAGAGAGGTTCAACCTCTGCAAGCCAACGTTAGCCCCTCCGCTGCACGCAATCCTCTCGTGAGGATCATCTAAACCCATGTGAACTGAAAGCAGACACTGGAAGATCAGGAGTCCAAGCCAACACCAGCAAAGCAGAAAAAAGATGGGCTTTTGGCCCATGGCTCCATGTTCTCCATGAGAGCACTGACCTCATTTGAGAAGCTGGGAGATGCATCGTGCTCTTCCCAGCTCGGATTCCTCCCTTTCATCTTGCCACTGCTGCTCTCCACATCCTCGTCCTCCTCCGGGAGGGCCCCTTTGTGCCTCTTCTTCATGCCCTCACCAGTCTCAGAGTCTTCAGAGAGCAACAAGGACTTGCTCAGTCTGCAAGCCAAGGACAGGATGGGTCAAGGTGGGGCAGCTTTCCTCCCTGTGATCCCCAGCAAGCTCAAAAGTGAGGTTAAATTCCTCCTAGGACAGTGGGGATCCTCAGCGGGAGCCAAGTCCACTGTGAAGTGACAGCAGTTTGGACAAGTTTTCCACCAAACTGGAGAGCCAAGGAGCCCTCCGTGCACACTCTTGGCCACCAGGACAGATGAGGGTGCCTGAAATGAGAGACCTGCAAGGTGCTCTCTGAAAGGATGTGCTTGGTGTCTTGGTAAGAGCCACCAAAAAGTGCCTCCTTTGGTAGAGAGCAGCAACAGGAAGGACTGACAGCTGAGCTGGCCCTTAAGGTCTCTTCCCACTTCTACTTCCGTGGACTCTGTAGGTGCAGAGAGAGACTCCTGAGGCCCAGGGAGGTGCCTCACTGCCCAGACACTTGCTTGGGTTGCTCAGGTATGAGCAAGAAGGTGGCAAGGAACTGCCACGTGGGGTGACAGGAAGGGACAAAGGCACTGCAAGGACTGGCTCACTCCAGACTCCGAGTCTGGCCCCTTCTGAAAGGTGTTTGTGGTCTACGTCATTGGACTTGCTTTGGGATTTGGGGGGAAAGGAGAGGGTAAATAAATAAGAAAATAAAATAAAAAATAAAGTAGGTGAGACTATAAGCACATCTTTCCCGGCTCCCCAGCCATCTCCAGTAACTATCCAATGGATGATCAGTCAACACCTCACGATTCTTACCAAGCTTCCATTTCAAGCTCTCATATGCTGCCTCCTTCACACTAAGCCTGCTGGTCAGACCACCACCACAAAGCCCCTGACACGGGGCAGCCTCCTCAGCTTCCAGGCATTTCCCCTCCCCTCTATCCTCTCTGCTGACCTGCCCAGACAGCTAAACCAACACCTCAGGCCCTGGACTCTGGCTGAGGCTGCACCTCCATCTCCCACGGCAGCCTGCTCCAGCATTCCTGCGATCCAGGGGCATGCACACGCAACACCGCCACGCACCCACACATGCACAACTCCAGCCATCTTCAGATGCCTCCAGCCTGTCCAGCCACCCAAACACGAAGAGCAAAACACGGAGCCACCGAGAGGACAGATTTTCAGAAGCGTTGGTCAGTGGGAGCTGGGCACCTGAATCTAATTTGCAGTCTTGAAAAGGACATTTGCAAAAATATGGAGCATGCAGGGAGGCAGCTTGGAAATGCCTTCCTGCTGGAGAGGCCATCTATGGTAGGGTAGATGGCCAACAGTGGTGAGATCCAGGCATCCAAACAAGAGCAGCTGGGCTTGCAAAAGAGAAACAAGCAGAGCAGAGAATGATCTAGATGCTTAAAAGAGAGAGGTCAGGCGAAACCAACTCCCACTGATTCAGGGAATAGAAGAAGACAGAAGAAAGAGCAGAAAGGTCCTACAGAGTTGATAACCTGGAATAGCCCTGTCCTTCCCATTTTTGACACCAAGATCCCTGCGACTGGCTCTACAGCACCCGCTTGCACCACCTTCTCTCCTGAAAACACACGAGGACACACTCCCCGACTCCGAAAGCTCACCTACAGCTCCCTGCCAGCCGCATCACCTCACAGCTGCTCGACTCCACCTGTCCTACCTGCACCCAACACCAGACACGTGCTCTGCCTGCGGGGAGGGAGGACACTGGCACTGCATTCCCACCGTAAGGACACACATTAAAGGCACACGCTTCCACCACTGCAGCCAGCGGCCGGCCTGCCAACACAACGAGCCCCCGCTGCATCCGAGATGCTCTCCCCAAGTCAGACCCTGGCACAGCGACCCTGCCGTGTTCCCATCTTCCCCAAATTCCAGCCTTACTTTCCACTCTTGCTGTCACTCTTCCCTCTCTCCTTAATGGGTGACAGAGCGCTTGATCCAAGTTTCCTCTTCCTGGGCCTTCCAGGGCCTCTTCTCGCCAAGCTTCTACTTTTCTCGTCATGCTTTTCCCTTTAAAAAAACCACACGCTTCACTGTTAACCAAGGCAACAAAAAAAAAGAAAAATAAAAAGCAAAGGAGAAAAAAAAAAAAAGCAAAAGCAAATTTTGCAACCAAAATGCGAAACAAACAGGGAAAAAAATAAAGAAAATAAATCCAAAAAGAAGAAAAAGGGAAAATAATTAAAAGAAAGCAAGCAAGAACGGGAGCCAACCCAGAACCTTCACCTGCCACCAAAATGCTAAACTGAGCTGCTGAAGCCAAGGTAGTCTCTAACACAGTCTCCCAGCTGCAGTCACCAGTTACCAGGCTGTCATGTCACATAGCCTAGGAGTGTGCTGTGCAAAGCTCTGGCGGGATGTACCAGGAGGAGAGGAGAGGAGGCAGGGAGGGATGGAGGGCAGTTTTCTCTCCCAGGCCGAGAGGCAGTGAAAGTGCCCAGCTGGAAAAAAACAAGATCAGGTGAGCAGCCTGTGACTTACTCGGAGTCCCTGCGGCGCTGCAGCTTCACCAGCTCCCGCTGCTTCTCCTTGTAGCGCCGCTGCAGCTCCGCCAGCCTCATCCTGTAGTCCAGCTCCATCGCGTCCATGTTCTCGATGGCCGATTTGATGGAGTACATCTGGAGTGGGGAGGCGAGAGAAGGTCAGGACACATCCAGGGGGTGCACATTGGGTGCCCTGGCAATGGCCAAGGTGGGCAGCCTGGCAGAAAGCCCTTCGTGCTGACAGGGGAGCAGAGACCCTTTGCCCACCAGCACTGCCCCAGGGTGGTATCCCAGAAAACCAGCAAAGCAAAGATGTTCTGTGGTTTATGCATGGGATGGCACCAGCTTTAAGGGACTGAAACCCTGGAAAAGAACCTGCAGGATAAAATGCTCTTTTACCTTGTTCAAAAAGACAAGTCACAATATATCCTATCTTGGAATACTTACTTGCTGTTTATAAAATAATTTGTCAGTCTCTCCCATGGGGAAGAGTCAGCAAATTAAAAAAGAACAAGGCAAAACCCTCCTGCCACTATCTTTATTTATCTTCCAGCCAAAACAGTAACACACAAGCTCCTTTGGCTTCATATTAAAACACCACTTCCAGGGCTACCGAGGGTCCTGCTGAACCTCGATTTACAAACAATTTAGGAAAAACCTAAATTGCAGCCCACTGACTGCTGTGCAACCAGGAATGCAACATGAGGGAAGCACCAGCTTTGTTCTGCTGAATGCAGGGGGGCAGCACGAGCCAGCATGAGCCCCCAGACTGGGGCTGGGACAGTGAGTTGTGTGAGTGGATCCACTGGGGCTTTCCAGGCTCAGCCACACTAAGAGCTACTTACTGGTTCATCTTTCTTCTGCATCCAGCTGTACTTTTTGTTGGGATTCAGCTCTCGAGGCAGCCGGATGGTTTTCAGACTTTCCATAAAGGGGGTGGAAAGTACTTCCATGAGCATGTGGGTGCTGGCAGCCAGCAAACTCTCCAGCGTTGGCCGGACAGGAAAACTCTCTGGACCTGCTGGGAAAGAGAAAAAAACGCTATAGAAGTTCACATTCCAAGACTGCTTCTCCAACAGGCATAAGGAGGGGCTGATGGCCCTTTCTGGACCATGGTTGCTCAAAGAGCCCCCCAAACACGCTTGCCCCCCACTTGAGACCTCTTGTTGTACTCAGCTATGGTGTAACTGGCAGTTCCCATCACTTCTCACCTCAGGAAGTTACTGGAAGGTGAGATTCTTTTCAGGACATGCCAAACTCTTGGAAAGCGTCATCTGGAGCTACTGGGGCCTCGGGTGCCAAACCCCAACAGACTGTGGACTCAGTGCCTGCCAGAAGGGTGTTACCCTGGCAGCCCTCGGCAACTGGGGCTCCGTTTCCGCTACACATACCACAAACTGTCTAGACATGGCGAGGGCCTTTGGAAGGGAGAGCAGTACAAAAGCCACACGTAGCTCAGCCTGCTGCAACAAAAGCCCTGCTCCAGCCCCATCTGAACTACCAGCCACTCCTACAACTCAGGGCAATGCTCTCTTGCTGTCTGGCTGAGGCTGAAAGAGATCCCAGCTGTGATTCTGCTCCTCTGCCCACATGGAGAGCACAGGGACCATATGCTGTGAGACCCAACGTGGCTCAAAGTTGACCAGGCTCCACACTCACAACTTACTCTGCATTTCTTGCTTCCGTTTCTCCAGCTCCATCTCTGCAATTTCACTCAGCAAAGTGATCCCTTGCAGGAAGGAGTGCTCCAGGGTCTGGTCAGTTAATACCTCCATCTTCATCTGGGGTGGAGTGACAGTGGTGGTAGTCAACAAGGAACAAGCCTGAGGCATTTCTGTAGCAGCCACCAAAGCGTTCATCCCAGCCAGGGGGTCACCAGGCTTGATGTCCAGATCTGGAATTTGGCAAGTGATTGCCTCTTCTGTATAGGAAGGGATCTCTGGCCCCTGCTCCCCCTCCTCAGGAGGCAGGCTGGGAAATTCCCTCGCCCTGGGCACATCGGCGCTCTGCAGATCCATGGCTACAGAGGCCTCCTCCCGCTGGGGCGTCAAGTCCATCTCCGGTGGCCCATTCTCCGCATGCACGAGCAAACCGTCATAGTCCATGTGCATGGAGCAGGTTTCTGCTCCACTCCCGCTCTCTGCCTCAGCCTCTGCTTCTGCAGGACAGGTCACAACCTGGTAAGGAGGTGGGCAGCTCTGGAGGTCTTCCTGGTCCTGCTCCATAGCACCCAGGGCTTCTCCTTGGTGCAACAGGAGATTGCAATTGTCCACGTTCTGCACTGGGACGGCTGCGGAGGTGGTGATGTTCAGAGTCCCCATGTCCTGCTCACAGATGCCTTCTTGGCTTTCCTCCATCTGCACCTCTGATTTCACCCTCTCTTCCAAGGATTCCTCTTCTGCTGCTGCTTGGATGGGCTCTAGGATTTTGGACGGAGACAGGTGGATGGGCTTGACCTCTGAGGAAAGCTCCATGTGCTCAGAGCCTTCAGCAGGCAGTGGGACGTCAGGAGCCAGGCCATCCGCATCAGATGCTGCGGGGGGCTGGAGGAGGTAGGGATAGTGTCTTCCAAAGGAGGGAGGCAGGGACTGGAATGGATATCCAGGGGGGATCTCTGCAAGATATCAGAAGGGACAGGCTGTGTAATGGCTGGTTCTCCAAAGCACCTTCTCTTTCCCTAAGGCACAGAGCTGGCTCCCTTTGCTTCCATCATGTCTGCTCTCTTCCTGTTCTCAAGAAATAGCTGCTTTGGGTACCTCTCTCCTGACCAAGCTGCCACAGGCAGCAGCATCCCAGAGGTCCCTTCTGCACCTTTCCAGCACTTTCCTGCAACTGGAGAGAGATCTGCCTCTTGCACCCTCTCCCACTGGGACTCCAGCCCTAGAGGAACCAACCCAGGCTCAGCCCAAGGGAAGAAGAGAGCCTGCAGCCCCAGGCACCCCAGCATCAATCCCAGTCCATCACACCATCCCTGCTCCTTTCCCTCTCCCCTGCCTTTTAGAGAAGCTATGTGGTTTTCCCTAGGGGAAGGGACAGAAGCAGGAAAGAGCCGAGGAGAAAAAGGGAGGCAGGCACAAACACAACGGGACTCTGCCAAAGCAGGGCTCTCTTACCTGGGAACAAGGCCTGATATGGACCAGCAGCTTCTTTTTCCAGCTCCAGGTCTTTCTTCTCCACAGTTTCGGGTGCCTCTTCCTTTGGAGGGATGGCAGGGGCAGGGGGTGGAGAGGCAGGGGGTGGGCTGGAAGGATGGGAGCTGGGGGTGGCGGGGTAGGAGTAGGCTGGCTGCGAAGGTGGCTCCTCCATCTTTTGGATCACCTCAGCTTTGAGCACAGACACGGGTGAGGCCCTGGGAGAGAGGGGAGGTGGACTCACAGCCTTGCTGTAGGACGTGGAGGCGCTGGGAGACAGCACAGGTGGTTTTCGGTGCACCAGTCCCGGGGCAGAGGAGGAAAGGCCTGATTTGGCACTGTCCAGGCTCCGTTTTGTCACCTTCTCTTCCATATCCACACGCTGCTCATTTGCCTTCAATCTCTCCTGTGACAAGAGCAGAGAAAAACTCAGCACAACATCTGGAAAATGGCACTGACCTACCACCAAGCAAGACCAAAACACGGTCTTACCAAATACACACTGGAATAAAACACTCGTTCCCCAGTGCAAGACCATTTGAAGACCAATCTGATGGAGGGTGACACTGATCTACAACAGCTTCTTTACAAATTCCTGGCTCCAGGAATCATGAGAAAGATGCCTCAGCTTTGACTCGCATCCAAAGAAAACCATTTCTATTTCCAAGCCTCCAGCCTAGCAAGCCCACAGGTAAAATGAAGTCTGAAAACCAGAGGACCACTATAAAAATGAATGGGTGTAAAACACCCAAATGAAAGCTCATGACTTCCAAAACCTTTTCATGAATGTGAGCTGTCTCCAGGAGCCAGTGTGACTGCTGCAAGTCCTGCAGCTGCTTCCCTGAGCTGCTCAGGAGATTTGTTTGGAGGTGACCAGGGATGAAACCACTCAGCTGTACAGAGACATCCCTGGGGAAGGAATCCAGGTCGCACTGCTACTGGGGAGTTCTCCTGACAGCACTGCTCAATGGCTCTATGCCAAACCCCTCCAAAACCCACTCTAACTGCAGGATACACCAAATGCTTCATTTCCCAGGGACCAGGGCAGGATCACTCAATGCATCCATACCCTTGAGACACACCTGCCACACAGGCACAGCTGCATTTTCTCCCCAGACACTCCAACTTCAGGCTCGTTTCACACCCAAGCAAGAAGTTCTTGCAAACATACCACGAGCTGGGCACTCCTCTGCAGCTCCATGGCGTGGGCTGCTTGCTGCTGCAGGATGTAGAGCTCGTGCTGCCGCAGCAGCTGCTGATGGGAGAGGAGCTGGAGCTGGTGAGCGTGCTGGAGGGAGCTCCTGGTTGGGGGGTACATAGCGGGCCACAGGGGGGGTGCCCGGTCCATCAGCTCCGCTGCAGAATGAGCAGAGATGCAGTCAGGGAAGCAGCAGGGTAAGGATGGATAAAGGATTCAGGACTCAGGGCAATAGTCTTCACAGTCCCAGAGTGCAGGGGATGCCAAACACTGGGTTATGCGGAAATGCAACCAAAAATCAGAGGGGAAAGCCTGCTGTGTTCCCCTGGGCAGCTCCAATCCCACCACCCCTGTGCCCTAGGGCCGTTGGACTTGCTTAGCTCTCCAGGCGCCCTTGGTTTGACTGTTCATGGCCAAGCCCATGAACAGATTGTCCTAACCAAGGACTCAAACTCTGCAGGGTCCTTCAGGGGATGAAGAGCTGCTGCTAAAGATTACATATCCAAAACATACCTAATGAGAGGCCCACTCACACCCACCCTACAGCCATGGTTGCTGGTCCCCACAGGTATGTACGCTCCTCTCTGGCCCTCTCCAAAGACTGTTCTCCCCACAGCTGTCAAAGAATGGTCCTCACATCCTTACCAAAGTGTGGCAAGTGCTCACTGGGGATCACAACAAGCTGCCCTGACTGCGGGTCTCTGGCAAACTGGTAGGCGGAAGGGAGAGCTCCCCCCATGGCAGGGGGGAAGCCTGGAGTCATGCCCTGGTGCAGGGAAGGATGACCAAGTCCTGGAAGAAAAAACACCAAAGTCACAACTCAGGGGATGCAGGCAGCTTCTATCCACATGAGAAGTCATCTACTGCTCTGAAATGCCTCCCTCCCTTTTCCCTGTGCTCATCAAACAGCCTCCCTGGGCTGTAGCAACACTTTTCCCTGGATTTCATCAGTGTGGACACCCCCTGGACACTGCTCCCTCCCAGGGCACTCACCGTAGGGATGGCCAGCCAGCCACATGGAGGGGCTCCCTGTCCTGGGGAGCCAGGGGTGGGCTGCCAAGTGCGAAGCCGGGTCTGCAGACCAGCGCCCGGAGCCCGCCAGGGCTGGGCCTCCCGTCACCATGAGGTTGGAGTTCAAACCGTTCGTGGCGCAGCTGGAGGGGTGTATTCGGGCAAAATCTGCCAGCTCCTTGCTTTCTCTGGGGATGGAAGAGGCAAGAGAGAGAGTGAGAGAGGGTCCGATTGATGGAAGACCACCGGAGTATGGACCAGCCTGCAGAATGAATGTTAGCAAACCAGGGTCAGTCACTCGAAGAGAACTGTGATGGAGGTGTCATGTCTAAAATAAAACATCCCATCTCTCCATCCCTTTGAAGCAGGCACAGATTTGCAGCTGTCTATTAGGATTGCTCTGCTGAGGACTCCAGATCTGCCTATAGCCCCAAGTACACCTCTCAGCATCCCTCTTCACACCAGCAAGTCTGGTGCCAGCACCTGCACCACGATGGATGCAATCCCATCTCCTCTTTGGACAGGCTGTCCCTGAACCCAGCTTGTGACACTATGGCAAGAGAGCTCACCTCATTCCAGCCCTCACCTGAGCAGCTTCTCCTGGTCCCGCTCCAAGCGCCCTGCCAGGAGGTGGCTGTCCCGGTGGCGGCTCCTCTCGTCCCCACAGTCATCTTCCGAGCGTCCATGCCCTACGAGAAAACCCAGCACCATCAGACAGGAGCAACAGTCTGGAAAAAGCTGTCCCCTCTCACCTGGGAATGGAGAAGCAGTATCTGGGAGTAAGAATACCCAAACACCTGTGTCCCCAAGGATGTTCCAGGTTCAAATCCTGAAAGACCAGGCAAGCTCTCTGTGCGATCAAGATATTCTCACTAAAGCAATATACTCCAGATAGCACCCAAGTGCACATGTTCTGAGGTTCTTGTCTCTAAGACATTAAGGCACTACTTGCCAGGCCAGGCTGGTCTCCCAGGACAGCACAGCCACCAGCCTGCGAGCAACAGGACCAAAGGGACCACTGCACTGAAGGACAGCGGCAGACTTCCTACTCCAGAAAGAGCCGAGACGCAGCTAATTCCTGCATCAAACCACACAGTCCTGCTTAGTACATCTCAGGGAGGGGAAGGATATTATCTCTGCACCTTCTGAGGCACCTTGTGATCTTGTAAAGCAATCTGGGAGCACTGGGAATGCTCCAAATCCCTGTCCTTCTGCAACAGGCAGAACCAACAATACAGACCCTCACAAAACCAGCATGCTCCGTTCTGCAATTCAACCCATTAGCAGGAATCCACATCCCCCCGAGACACGCAACAAGAAAGGGTCTGATGAGGCAGGGACACATATGGCAGATGAGGGCAGGAATCCAAAAAGGGGGGCTGGATGTTTGGCTGGGGAAACCACTTGTCCACAATCAGAATAGCTCTTGAAAATACAGCCTGGCATGCTGGCAGCTGCATCTGCAAGAGGTTAGGAGGCACCTTCACAGGAGTGAGCAGCACAGCCTCGCTTGGCTCTGCCAGGACCAGGTATTGGGGCCACCCTTCCCTTTATCCAAGGTCTTCACCCTGGCTGCCTGATTTTAAGCTTGTTTTTCCCTAATTTCCCTAGCTTCTTTCTCGCATACTCATTTTTCACTCAATTCCCTGTTGCCTCTCTCCACACTATGCTCTGATGATACAGTCCACTCCTAAACCCCAGCCCTGCTTGCAGCAAGCACCCAGCCCTGCAGGACTGCACCCCAACAGTGCTTCCCAGGATCCTCCTGGATACGGTTTGGCACACAGGAAAGCATCTCAGAACATCAAGTCTATTCTGCTGACAGGCAGTCTTTTCAAGGAGAGCTCTAGTGTGTATTTTCACAAACCTGGACAGCCCATGGATTTTTTGCTGTCAAGTGTCCAATTCCCTCAGCTTTTACTGTCAGAAGGAATCCAGGAACGAGACAACATCTCTCCCAGCTCCTTTCCCCAAGGCTCCTTCCATGGGCTCCAGGCAGAAAACAAAGATGCTTTAAAACCTGGCACACAGCTCTCTCTCCCGAAGGACTTTCCAGGGTCATCACATCTCCGTCACAGCCTGCCAGGACACCACATGCAGTGGCTGTCCCCAACCAGCCCCTCCTCGACTCACTGAATGGTGCCCCACACAGCCTTCATTGCTCACTTTTACTACCCAACCTCCCTGGCACGAGGGCTCACAAATCCCTCTGGAGCCCAAACATCCTCCTCTGCCTCTGCGCCAGCATTCCCTTTCCATACCCTAGCTCAGGTCTTCCCCCTTTGGAGCCCCTTTTCCTATTTCTTTTCCCCAATCAATGCCCAGCTGTCTCTTGGTGTCAGCAATACGGAGCAAGCCCTTGGAAAGCTCACAGCCTCCCGCCCTTCCTTAGCATAAAGTGAGCTGACCCCTAGCCCCAGACTTTCATTAGAAATGCATTATTCTGTTATTTTATCATCACTTCTCCCTCTCCCATCTACACTCCTTGCGCTCCATTATTTCCAGATGAATTTATCATCTTTTTTTCACCCCCATCCAAACACACGCACTGAAGGACCTCTAATTCCCGCCCAGCCTCCATCCCACCAACAGGACAGTCCCTTTTCTGGACAGAACGATGATTGTCCAGACAGTGAATGATCATTCTGTCTATATATATGAACATGACGCACGGACTGCATAGAAAAATTCAATCAGATATGCATGAGGGAAGGCTTAGGTCCGTTCCCTTGACAACCAATGCCCGGTACTAAATACTTGCATTTTACTTGCCAAATACTACAGATTAGCCAACTAAAGCCTGCTTTCTCCTTCTTAAAAGGTCTAAACATTCAAGCACCGTCCACTCAGCGCAAGCAAGCTAATGTTATTAGACGAATATCTCCTGGCACACAAAGGGGGGGCAGCATTTGGGGGGCGAGAGGAGGAGAAAAGCAGTCTTGTTTTCTGTCTGAAAGCCAACTGCATCACTTAGCAACGAGCCCAGAGGCCTGCCAGAATTCAACCCTTGTTTGCAGCCTTTTAGTTCGGCTCAGTAAATTACATTTAACGCAAGCTGGGAGCGTCTGGGACGATTGAACGGCTGAACAAACAGCTCCCTGTGCTGCCCACGAGGGCCTCGGCCGGCTCCCGCCTGGCTGTGGGGAGGGCACTGGGAGGCGATGGGAATGGGGAGAGGGGCTGCTGCCTGAGGGAAACTGCTTCTTGCCACTGAGGTTTGGGAGAGGGGGGCAAAGGCAGAAAAATGGGGAAGGCAAGGGCTAAAAATGGAAAGCCAACCATTGCTTGCCAGCCGCTCGCTTTGGCATCGCTCCTTGGCACACCATAGCCCCGTGCCAGGCAGCCCCCAGGCGTTATCTCACTACACAAGCCAAGCAGAGAACCAAAATCTCCCTGGTGCCATCCCCCTCCTGCCAGCACCACGGCTTAAATCAAAACCATGAGATTACAACATCAGCACAAAGGTGGTTCGTGAGGTTTCTCCGTCGCTCCCTTTGCTAATGGATCAAATTCATGGAGCAGGATTGTCCTCAGAGGTGGCCAGAGGGGATGGAAGTGGGGACAGGGGACTGACTACCTCTTGCAAAGGGGGTCTTGCTTCCCACTGTGGTTTACAAGATGTCCTTGGCTGGCAAGGGAGGCAAAGGCAGCTGAAGATACCAAACTCAGTTCATGGCATGCAGCCTGCGTTGGGTGGCTGCTCTTCCCAGGGAACAGATCCTCCAGGGAAGCTCTGAGACAAACCCGAGGGAACCTACCTTTGATGCTGCTGAGAGACAGAGAGCGATCCCGGTCTGCCAGGCTGGGCCCCAGTTTGCTGCTGCTGCTGCTGCTGCTGTTGTCCTTCTGCCGGGCCACAGCCACAGCAATGCCAACAGGCAAGTGCCTCACCTCCACCTCGCCCTGGGAGCCGATGCTCTCACGGCCGAAGGATTTGGCACTCTCAGGTCTCTCAGGGTCCCTCTTTAGCTGCTTCGCTGGCTGCTGCAGCAGCAGCTGCTGCACCTTGGAGGCTCCCAGCTGTGCAGAGTCCAACTTCACATTGCCCAAACCCCCGAAAGGGCTCTTCTTGCCGCAGCTCTGCCGGGACGCTGTCTCCTTGGCAAAGCTGCCGCTGTACTTGATGAGGCTCTGCATGGCTGAGCCTTCACCGTGCGAGGTGGGGTGCAGGACATCCGCGGCGCCCCGCGAGCCCACCACCGAGGACCGCGGCAAACCGCTGGGGTCAAGGTAGACCTTCTTGGCTTCCTCCTCCACCCGGCTGACGTGGTTGTGCTGTGCGGCCAGCACCGCCATCTGCGTGGTGGCAAAGTTGCCCATCTCGAAGGGCTTCCACTTCTGTTCCGGCGGTTTCAGCTGACCGTGGTCCAGGTGCTGCCGGGAAGAGTCCAAAGTGCCATAGACCTTTGCTGCTTCTTTGGAGCTGGATCGCTGGAAGCGGTCCCGCTCGCAGGGGCGATGCTCTGCCTCCGGACTTGGCTTCAACAAATCCTTGGAGGCCAGGAACTCCCTGCTCTCCGGAGAGCCCAGCCCCGGCCGGTTGAGGAAGGGCTCTGAAGTGACCTGTCTTTTCAGTGCCATGGAGTTCGTCCTGATCACCGAGCCCTTCTCTCTCAGAACCTCCATCCTTTTGGCATCACTGTGACAAGAAAAGTCCTGGGACAAGAGTGTGCGGGGGGCATCTGCAAGGCACCGCTCCGTGGGCGACTGCAGCACCCCCACCTTGCCGAGGTCCTTGTCCTTCCCCTTGTTGTCACGGGCCTGCGAGGCAATTTGGATGGGCCCGCTCCTCTCGTCGTAGGCTTCGACCGAAGGCACGAAGGTGGGGGCGATGACTTTGTGCTCCCTCCCCAGCTCCTTGGCCGGCGGGAAGATGGTGTACATGCTGGAATGGACGGGCTGCGGAGGGAATGTTGTGGCCGGCGTCATCTTCCCCGTCTGCGAGGGGTGTGGGGATGGACAGCTACAGGAGACGTGCAAAGCGCCCACGGAGGGCAGGAGGGGCTCCCCCCGCTTCAGCCGCTCGGCGTGGGCGTGCGCAGAAGGCCTCATGTTCTCATCGTGCCGAGCAGGATCCTTGGCACAGCGGTCCTGCTCGGCACCCAGGACCTTCAGCATGGGGTCCCCGCCGCCGTTGCAGTTGCTGAGGGAAGAGCTCTGCAGCGGGTTCTTGGACTTGGGTTCCCCACTGCCTGTGCCCCGATTTGGCATGTGCTCGGCCAGGAACGGCGAGAGACGCTCGCCGACCTTCACGGCCTTCTCCACCACGCTCACTTTCCGGTCGCTGTCGGGCTTGGTGTCCTGTGTGAGGTCAACCACGCTGCGGGGTCGGGGCTCCTCCTTCGGCTTGCTCTCCTTCTTGGCAAAGGGCAGGGACAGATCGCTCCGGCATGCCCGCTCCTTCCCACCAGGGTCTTTCAGACCTTCTTTCGAGCTCTTGTGCAGCTGCCCAAGGTCCTTTTCCCGGAGCAAAGTGCTCGACGTGTGGCTGCCCACGGTCCTTGAGAGGGGAGGCTGCGGGTGCAAAGCGGACTGGCCCGCATGGCTGGACAGGTAGAATCCATCTGCAGAGGAGAAGCAGCCAAAATTATCCCAGGCCTCCAACCCCTTCTGTCCTACACAGAGACAGGCGAGACCTGGCACAACATGAAGGAATGGGTTTCAAGGATGTCTCAGGCAGGAAGGCCCTGGGCAGAGGGGACCAAGAAGGTTCCTCTATATGAGATGCAGAACAGCCCTGTCTCTCATGCCCACAGGGGCTTCAAGGAGGGACCTGGCCAGCTTTCCTACACCACAGCCACATCCAAAACCTTGGTACTGCTCAGCCCAGGAAACATCCCTGGATGATCACCCAAGGGGGTTCCTGCTCTTCACCCCCAACACTCCACTATCCAGCAGCTCCAGCAGCCAAACAAGCCTAAAGGACACGGTGAGAACCCAGGGGTGACTGGTGGGAAGAGCACACAGGGTCCCAGACTCACCTTTCTGTGACTCAAAGAGGCTGTGCTGTCCCAGCTGGGCCAGGAGCGGACTGCCGGCACTGGGAGGTTCGAGGTGGCTCAGGGGAATGTACGATGGGTAGAGACCGTTAGGCAGATGGGAAAAGCCTGTAGAAAATGGGAAACAGAAGAGGGAAACATGTTTTATCCCAAGCAGCACGCTGCCTTGGAACGAGCCCTGCAGGAGCACAGACTGTTGCGGCTGTCGGTCCCTCGCACGCCAGGAGCGGCGGCGGGGACACACACAGTGACACACAGCACACACAGCCCAGGGCAGGGACCGCTGCTCAGGGACCCCACTTTGGGTACTGAGCCCCCACTGTGGGTCCCCCAGCTCACCCTGGGCACCTCTGTGGGGCTCCAACTCTGCAGCAAATGGAGCGTGCTGCTTCCTGAGCAGAGCCTGACACCTGAAGGCTCAATGACCAAAGCTCCTGGCTAATAAGCTGTTTTATCACAAGTACAGTGACCTATGGGTGAGGGCACTCCCCAGTGTGCTTCCAGAGCTGTGATGACACCTTCTTGCCAGCATAGCTTTGCCAACACAGCTCGTCCCCGCTGCAGGTGCCCAGCACTGGGTACAGGCTTAGGGAAAACATGAGAGCATCCTCCAGAGCAGCTCACAAAAAGCACAGTTTCATGTATCCAAATCCAGCATCTTATCCCAAAGGAAAGTAAAACAGAGGAGAAAGTGTGACAACCATCCACAAGCTGACAGGAAAGCAGCATGTCCCCACAACCCTGCTGCCAGTGGTCTGGATGTCCTGACACTGGGGCCCCAGCATGCAAATCACCCTCATCAGCGTTTCGTCAGTGAATACAATCACCATAATAGTGGTAATAACACACACTGTTGGCTACAGGCAGCAATTCCTCTCCAACACTGCCACCAAACGACACCCGCGCAACACTACAAACCCAACCCTCCGACAGAACCAGCATCCCAGTCCGTGCCATAATTTAAAAACTGAGTGAAAGCCATCAGGAGAATATGAAGCAGCCAATCAAGCCCTCTGCAACCCTCCTCCCTTCCCCTCAGCCTCCATTAGCAACCAACGTCCACAAAATTCCCTGATCACTCTGAAAGCAACTAGGCAACAAGTTTGTCAAGAGTCCAGCATCCAGCTGGCTCAAAACAGCATCACACCAAAACCCAAGGGGAGACAGAGAAGTTCAGTCCCCGAAGCTGCACGTGGAGCACCATCTGCGAGAGCTAGTCAATATTTCACATTATTTAGACAGCCAGGATCTCTTTCGCATACATGTTTGCATCCCGGCATATGTGCCTCACCGACGCGGTGCTCCGCACAGCTCCTGGCCCGCGTCCATCGCCCGACAGATCCCAGCGGCATCACCCGCACACGCCAACCCTCCAGCAGCAGGACCAGGGGAGCTGTTGTGC
Organism: Acanthornis magna; assembly: GCA_036785705.1. Taxonomy (NCBI): domain Eukaryota; kingdom Metazoa; phylum Chordata; class Aves; order Passeriformes; family Acanthizidae; genus Acanthornis; species Acanthornis magna. The sequence continues at coordinate 4,340,798 of JAWUZG010000039.1, read as the reverse complement.
CCGTGCAGCTCAACACCAAGCCCATTCCCAGCAGGTAAAACTTGCTGCTTTAACCTTGAGCACGGTGCTGCAAATGCATTGAGTGTGCATACATGTTCATGCCTCTCCTTGGTAACCCCAGAACCTCCACACTGAAGCATTTCCAAACACCTTTTCTAACTCCAGAGCTGGAGAGAGCTGGGTAGAACCCAGGGGCAGCCACCCCGGCTTAGCTGTGAGCAGCTCCACTCCACGGCGTGTTTGCCTTGGCCATGTCACCGTCACCGCTCCAGCACGGCTGGGCTGGCAGTGAGCCAGCATCTGGAGCAGGAGCAACACATTTCTGAGGGAACGTGAGTCCCATCTGGCAGAGCACATGGTTGCAGCATGGCAAACCCCCTGGAGCACCCCATGCCACACCAGCCCGGAGGCTCCGGCCGCAGATGTCCCCACGTGAGCCCCTTCTCCCAGCCAGACATCAATCCCAGCTGCAGCTGCTCCAGCAGGCGGAAACACCGGCACGGGGATCTCGGCGAGACACATCCCATGCTGCAGACATCACTGCGCACAGATGCCCATGGCACGTCCCCATTTCCACATGGTGCAAGGACATGAAGCCACCTGCAGAGCTCCAGGGAAGGGACACAGTGCTGCACTGCCATCCAGCACAGGGGCACCTACACACAGCTTCAGCTGGTAACCAAAGAGGGATTTTGGGACCAGTTACATCCCTGGTCCTATTAGGGCAGCTCCCTGCTTGTAGCATCATATCCTGCCCAGGGATAATACAGGCTCAGTCCCAGCCCCAAATGTTCTGGGGCTTCCTCCCCGGTCAGCATGATCACAGCCTGTTACAGTGACCCAGCCCCAGCTCGGAGATGCAGGAGGAGTGGGAAGTGTCCGAGCTGGGGGCAGGTTCAGATGGACAGGCTGAGAACCCTGCAGGGCAGTGTCACCACGCCAGCTGAGAAACAGCAGCAGAACTGAGCTGATGCCACCAGCCAAGCCCAAAGCCACCTCACACCAGGCAGCTCTTCCCAGTCACTCCCACAAGTGCACGGCAGCAGCGCTGCTCCTTGGAGAGGCATAAGCCCAGCACAGGAGCTCAAAGCACATTCCAAAGCTTTGCAGGTAGAGAAACTGAGGCACACAAAGGTGCAATGACTTGGTGCATCATGCAGCTGACCAGCAGCAAAACAAGAGAAGCACTTGAACCCCAGCCTCGGTTCTACCAGCCACACTGTTTTCCCTTGCAAAGTGCCTGGAGAAGCTTCCTAGGCTGTATTTACCTGGCTTGTTCCCTGCCAGGCACCAGAGTTGGAACATGGAGGAGGAATCCGAACCACAGCTTTCCAGGGGATGAACCCAATGCAAATCCAACCCCGAGGCACTGCCAGAGCATCCCTTCCTCCCTAGAGCCCTCCAGCAGCAACGCTGACGGGCTGGCATAAGACTCGCATGCAGCCCAAAACCTGCTGCCCTGGTGCCCTGGGCAGGACCTGGAGGTGAAGCTGCTCCTCCATGTGCTGAGGAGCTGCACTCACAGGAGGCGGCCGCGGGTGAGTCGCTCCCTCCTTGGATCTCCGTGCCAGAAAGCGATGCCAAGGGGAGAAACTCTACCGCAGTGAGCAACGCACAGCTCACCCCAACCATGGGCTTCTGCCAGGAGAAAGGGAGGGGAAAAGGGGAAACCACAACCATCTCCATCTGCCTGGGGCCAGAGTGTTTGCTGAACCAGCACAAGATCCGCTTTGCCCAGGGACATGCCGACAGGTCTCGGCAGGCTGAGCCACGCTCCTCCAGCCAATTGCTTGCCCAGAGGCGGTCTGGCACTGCAGCACAGGCAGGGAGGTGCGAGTTGGCAACACTGCCAAGCCCAGGCTGGCTGTGCCCCCCTTCCCTGCCAAGTTACACCACGCCAAACACACGCGTGTGCCCATTAGCTCAGCCTCTGACTGCCTGAAAAGGCACCGCCAGCACTTATCTCATGCCAGCATGGACACACATGATCCAAAGTAGCTCAGCTCTGAGGGTAAAAGGGTTTAGGGCACAGAGATCATCCCTCAAGCCACCTTATCCCTATAGCCGGCAGCCAAAATGCAATCCCTGTGAAGCTCCAGTAGGCACAGTGGATGAGCACACCTGTCCTCCTCCTTCCCGGCTCCAAGATTATAAAACATACCTGTTTTGCACAATTGAGACATAAATCACAAAGGGCTGTTATTAGAGGAACTTGGCGGGTGCAGATGTGTCAGCCCACTTGAAAACATCTTCATCTTTGCTCAGCTCTCCAAAACGGCATGGGTTCAGGGGAAGAGGTACAGCCTCGGGTGACTCACCACTGAGAGGGGATGTGACCGATGAGGAGATGAGATACCAGCGACCACAAACCACACACCAAACGTCTGGAGGCCGGAGGTCACCCTGGGGGAAGTGCGAGGGAAACAGACCCCACATGCTCAGCCTGCTTGGGGTTTGCCAAAGGTCCTTGTGAGGAGGGAGCAGACAGAAAGCACTGCCGGGAAGGGGCGGGGAAGGAGGGAAGGTGGCCATGCCCACAGCAGAGTGGGCTACCACTGGTCACCCGGAGTTTTAAACCTGTGAGGCCCTCGTCAGCTTGGCCCCCCAACAACTCAAGCCTAAAATTCAGTCCCAGATAAGCCTGGGTTGTGAAAGAGCCAGAGAGGAGGAGGGCATGCTGGAACTGAACATACTCCCCCATGGACATAGCTCTGGCCAATGAGCCAGGCTACACACCTGATGTGACACAGGTGTGTGCCAGCACTGGGAAAGCTGTTCCATCCCTCTTCAGCTGTAGGTGACCGGCTGGCACCTTCCTGGCATCCCCATGCTGCCCTCCACACTGGCTGCCATCCTGCTGCAGAGGGGACAGCTCACTCGGACACCCATGAAGGGTCAAGGGCAGCAAGCAGGAGAAACCTGGAGACCCCACTCAGGAGGGAATTCACTCTTCCAGTCTGGTTCCATGTTCCCAAACTAATCAAGAGCACCAACACACCAGGGAGAAGCAGCATCCACAGAGCCTCTGCTCATGCCTTGTGACAGCTTTCCAGTAAGAAAAGACCTTTAATGAAGTCCAGCACAGCTGGACAGCCCTGGTGGCCAGGGTGGGATAACAGCTGGCCACATGCAATCCTGGCTGCAAAGCACACCCTGAAGCTGAACGCCGGGCACGAGCCATCCTTGCCTGAGAAGCCACAGCCCTGGCACTGGAAGACCAGCGGCCTCCAGCACCCTGGGAGAAGTGAAGTAACTCTCCCCCATCAGCCCCATCTGCCCGTTACACATTTCTGCCACTTATGAAATATTTCCAACCGCCGGCATCTCGTCCCATCCTCCCCAGGCTGCGATGGACGGACACATGGCCAGGACTCAGGGTGGCACCACCCAGTGCTCTGCAAGGGGCTGGGGCCACAGGAGAGGCCGAGCTGAAAAGCCTGGCCCCTTGGACCCTCCAGTGTGACCCCAGCAGGGCTGGGAAACACAGCGGTGAGGCTTTGGGTTTGTTTCCATGAGATGTTTTGAAGTATGGGCACTCAAGGGAGATTTGCAGCCTGGCTGCAGCCAGGTTCTCAGCTGGCTGCTGGGCACAGCACAGAGTAGGAGCTGCAGCCGCCCTTGGCCGGGAGCACAATCACCTCTTCCCCAGTCCGGCTCACAGTGCCTCACAGGCAGCCAACTGGGACAACAGTCCACACCACAAACAGCTGGATAAACGCTTACGTCCTCCCCGGCAGGGAGGGAGGGGAGGAAAGCAGGGAAAGTCCAAGCACACCAAGTACCGCCCCACCACCGACAGGACGGACACCACACCAGCTGCCTGTGCTCACTGTCGTCGGTGCATCCCTGATCCTCTCCCTGCAGAAGCAGCAGATTCCCGGGGAAGACTCTTCCAGGGCTCTCCCTCCAGCACACACCTCCCCATCTCTGCCCCGTACAGCTCAGCGAGGCACGGCCGCAGCTATTCCTCATGCACACATTTATGGCTGCAAACAGCTGCGAGCCCAGAGTGCTGACAGTGTAAATCTTTGCCACCTCCTCCCCTGCCTGCCAGGGCAGCTCCAGTGACACCCAAGGCACTGGAGCCGCTTTGACTCCGTGCCATGCACGAGACACCAGCGATACGAGCCCCTGAACATGCCGGGCTGAAACCAAAGCCACTGGATCAGATGTGCCTGGACTCCAGCAGCGGCCAGTCCCTATCCCCATCCCTGGCAGCCCCAAGCTGCTGTCACAACCCACCACTCTCCACCCCCAAAACCACCGCAAAAGCCATATTTACACCCCATGCCACGGGACTGGCAGCTGCTTCAAAGCCCTAATTTACAGCCTCAATTCTCTGCATCTCCTGAAAGCCTTCGATCCCATCCCCGGGATCCAGAACAGCCAGGGCAATTTAACTCCCCATTTAATCTTCTAAGGGCCCTGGCGAGCTCAGAGACAGCATCCTCCGGCGGGGGTCCACACTCCCAGCCTTTGCTGGCTCGAACAGCGCCGCGCCGCTTTCCTTCAGCTGCAAAAATCACTACCTTAAAAGCCAAGGCGAGTTCTCCCTCCAGCTCAGCACAGCTCTCTATTGTTTCTTTTAATTTTATTTTATTCCACGTGGGAATCTGTGTCCAGGCTGCTTTATTTTTAAGTGGCTCTTGCTCAATATTTACTATCGCTCGCAGCTGCGTCAGCACAGGAACACTGCGCGCTCCCGCCGGGTTTCCGACCAGCCCTCCCGCAGCCATTCCCCCCGTGCCGATATCATGCCATGATTTTCCTGCCGTGCCACCCTCGTGGTGAATCACCAGCCCCCCACAGCCACAGGACACTGAAGGGCAGGGTGTGAGCACAGGGCATGGGGGGGTTCCCTGCTTTCATGGAAATAAATATCATCAGGCCGAGCCCTGCTGCTCACCACCTCCTCACCCAGGAGCTGGAACAGCCCCAAGAGCCTGGAGATGGTGGAGGAGTTGAAAATGGGAAGTGGCTGGAAGGGCTCAAGGGACTGGTGCTCATGCCTGGTTCTGCCCCAATGTCTTGCAGGCACAGTTTCCACCACGCAACTAAACAAAGGCAATCCAAGGTATGCCAATGCTTCAGGAGAAGGACACCAATGGGACACCCTCAAGATCGCCCGCAAGGTCACCCACCAGCTCCCCACTAACGGCATCTCCATGGGGACAGCAAGAAGCCACCCAGGTGGGGACACAAATGGCTCTGGCAGAGTGAAGGTGGCTTTTCGTCACGCTGGAGGGGCCAGGACAGAAACCATCCCAGTGGGACTCCTGACATGATGTGCAGCCAGTCCACTCAGCCTGGAACAGAGGATCTGGGAAGTACCCACCCTGTCCCACGCTAATCCTGACACTCAAACCAGTGTCAGCGCTCCTGGGTCACTGCCAGCTGCTACAGCAGAAGCTTCTCCCACATGCCCACAAGCCTGAAATCCCCCACCATGTCAGATGTCTCTCCTTTTCCGCTGGCATAATTAAACCTGACACCCCAACGGGGCTGCACCCAAACCTCCAGGCTCTCACTACACGACCACACAGCTCTCCTCAAACAGCAAGGAGCGACTTGGTGAGGTCTTCAGCTCCACACTGACTAAAATGCTGTATGGAAAGTGAGAAACTAATAATTTAAACTCTCAAACTGATTAGCACAATCCCCAGGAATGCAGAACCTGGCTGCTAGATTGCAGTCTCACCTTCCTCTCCTGATTTTCTAGGACAGCATCAAAATGTCTTTGCTCTGGTTTACCCTTCATCATGCTGAAGATTCTTCAGCTGCTAGTGTCCAGCACAGGGATTCTAAGGCTGACTCTGCTCCTGGCACTGGGCACACACTTTGGGCACAGGTTCTCACCCTCCTTCCTAAGCACAGAAATTTAACCCACCTCATTTTTTAAAAATTTTCTTATTTTTTTAAATCACCCAAACTCAGTGCAGAAGATGACACAAACAAGTGACTCCCCCTTCCCTGAGCCCTGCCCGCACTTTTAACCAGGCACTGCCCACGCACTGTCCCGTGCCTTCATTAGAAAAGAGCTCATTACCCTTCGCTGCCAGAGCCAGGAGAGCTACAGGAGCTCGGTGGGGGAGGTTATTGTGGGATGGCACCGGTGCTGGTCCCCACATCACCTGCACCAAGTGCCTGCCAGCAGCAATTAAATCAGCCTTCAAAGAGAGATCCCAGCTTTCCCAGCACCATTAGCCGTGCCCTGGAGGGAACACGGTCTATTTTCAGCCACAATGACTTAAGATCAGGTCACCAGCAGGTTAAATGGGACTGTGCAGCATCATCTCCCTGCCCTCCCATTGAGAAATTAAACACCGCTGTGTGATGGGCAGCAGCAGCCCTGGGCACACACCAGGTGCCCGCGGAAAGGTAAATGCCACCTGCCTGCTCCTCTCCTCTGCTCCCCATGGCTGGCCACGGACACCCACTGCCCTGGCTGCCTTCCCTCTGCGTGGGGGTCCACTGTGGGATCACCCTGGGTTCCTCCCTGCCTGTCCTCCTGTCCAGCACAGTGACAGCTCACAGCCAGAAAGGTCCCAACCATGCCCAAGGTCAGCCAGGAGTGCTGGAAGGAGCCTCAGCACCCTCCATCCTGCAAACCCAGGCCAGCACAGTGCCAGACCAGGGCTGCTCATCTCACCCCTTCCTCCAGATGGCCCAACTGCCCCAAGCCACCACTTCCACCAGAGTTTCACCAGAGCCGCCAGAGAGGTGGCATGTCCCCACAGCAGCTCCATCTGCTCCACTGGTAGGTCCGCCACTGAAACTCAACCAGTCACCCCACCACTAACATCTGGCAGGGAGGTGGCAGCTGGATGCGGGTTTGTTTTGCCTCCCAGGCTCCTGCCAGGCGCAGTCAGCACGAGCTGGGATGACTCAAAGCCCGGGAGATGCAGCCTCTGTCGCTGCTTATTTTAAACCCTCTTGTCTGCAAAGCGGCTGCTGTGGCTCAGCACCTCTCGGGGTGCCTTGCAAAAGGGTGGCACTGCAAAGGGAAACTGAGGCACAGCCCCACAATCAGAGCCGGGCACCACATCATCAATGCCTGAGTGCTCAGCAGTCACTGAGCACAACACAGGGGGCCAGCAGCAAGAGGGGATCAGCTCCGAGAAACACCCCAGGGCTGCAGCAAGGACATTGTCAATGACCCAAACGCGTTCATCAGCTCCGGCTTCACGATTCCCCTTGCATACGGCACGGCCAGGACACAGGAAGCGCAAGGTGAAGCTGGACGGTCCTGCACATATTACTCTGTGAGCCACGGGAGTGAATGCATGCCTCTCCCGAAGCCCAGCACTGACTTAAACAGCACCTGCAGGGACCCAAACCACCCTGGGAAAAATTCAGCAATGGGCTGCAGACATCTGGGGGTGGAAGAAAGGGATCCACACACAGATCACAATCTCCTAAGACTCTTTTCCTTAGGAAACCAGGCTCAAAAGCTCAGCCTCTGCCTAGCCTCTCCTCTTGATCCCACGTTTGGCCTTTTTTCCTTCCAGAAGCTCCTGCCCTTCCCCACACCCTCCTGAACATCAGCCCACACCACCTCTTCTGCACTAAAAAAGCGCTGAACCGTGAAGCAAAGGGGTATCTGCGGCCGGCAAACACCCAGGACCCCGCACCTCCCTGCTGCCAATAATGGGAGATAAACGCAGAGGCAAATATTATGGCAGTGCGGTTTAATTCCTGAGGAATTATGCAAATCCGTATTCAAATTGAAGCACAGCCCTTGGGCTCTTGACAAATTGCCAAGCTGGCCCCGATGACACCAGGCAGGGACAGTCAGCCTCCATCAGGTGAGGCACTACATGGGTGCCCTATATACGTACAGACATACATGTATGTGCTTGCACATTTCAACTAGGGAGACCAAGGAGCACTTCCAAGAACGGTTCAAGAGTGACTTCTGCATTTCGTCCTCTTCCCAGCGGCGTTTAATGTGTCCAGGGAAAGCCACTGAGCTTTCGTGTCTTCCCCAAGATGGAAGCAGCTTGGGCTGACAGCAAGATTCAAAGCAGGACAGAACATAAAATCCACCATGTCCAGGGCTAGGGAGAACAGGCGGCAGAGGGGGGCAGGGGGGAAAAGCCTAAAACACTTGTGCCAATATGACTGTCAGCCCTGAAGCCGAGAAAAGGAAGATCTGTCCACAAAATAGTCACAGAGAGGGCTCATCTGATGAAAGTAGGAATTTCCGATCCCACACAAACCCCGAACATCCATTAAAAGTAGCAGAAGAATTGCCGCTTTGTGTCACTAATCTCATTAGGGAGAAAGCCCCGCTGCAGTGCCGGGATTGCAAAGGGAAACCCCGGCACGCTGCACACTCCAGGAGCCCGGCACAGTGTGCCTGCCCGTCCGAGCGGAGCCGGCGCTTCCAGCAGCACCCCAGCAAGGTGCCTGCACCCTTCTTTACTCACCCGCCCGCATCTCCACTCGCCGGAGCATTATCCGCTTGGCTTGCGTGTGACACGGCATGTGGGATGTCCCCACGCCCAGCAGAGCAGGACACAAACACCGGGATGACACACACTGTGCTGCGATAACACGGGAGTGACTTCATCCACACACAGCTACCGGCACTGCCTGCGAGCAGCACAGAGTCCAATCCCTTCAAAACCCTTCCTCTCCAGCACAATGGCCACTGCTGTCATTATTTTTAATTTTTTTTAATTAAAAGCAATTAAAACAAACATGTTAAAAGCATATTCAAGCCATGGGGAATTCTGATGAGAAGGGATAGGGGCACAAACGCAATCAGGGGCAATATATTCAACCACCAAAGGCAAAAAGGGCTCTTTGCTGGCAGGGATGCATCAGGATAAGATGGATAGAGATAGAAGCAGGAGCAACATTTGCAGAAGTTGCCGGGGATACAGCTCCAGAGAGACAGGGATGAGTGCCCTAAAATTTCTGTTACTCCTCTAAAAAGGCATATTCCCTCCTGAATATTGCTCCTTCCCTTGCTCCGAGCCCACCATGTTTGGCTTGCCTGCCTGCATCCAGCTCCCTCAAAATGGCTCTTTGGCCACTGCTACGCTGGCAATAAAATTTATTCCCAAGGTCACTTCAATCCTTTTGCCACTATTTCAAGTCTGGCTGGATTTAAACAAAACCCAGCCTCAGACACACTGAGCCCCCCCTTCGGCCCCTCCTTTCTGCCCATCACTTCCCTGATTTAGCGATGCCAAACTCTCAACTACCTTTCGCTTCCCATAACCGTCAGCGGCAACAGCTGGAGAGGAAAACGGGAGCATATTGTGCACCCAACAGCTGATCCTGGCGGCGTGGGGAGCGAGCCCAACTGTCACCGCCGCGGCGCTGCCGGATCGGGGGCTCCCGCCGCGCGTCCCCCAGCCAGCGCCCACGGGAACGCGGCTAAAGAGACTGTGTGGTTGCCGTCCCCTTGGTGTTTAAGAGCTGGGGAGAAGCGAACAATAAGCAAAGCAAATAAGCAGCAGAGAGGGACGGCGTCGGTGGGTGCGTCGCGATGCCTGCAGACATCCAGCTGTGCCATCCCGGAGCGAAGCCAGCCAGAAACGCAGGGATGGGAGCAAACACGGGGAGAAGGAAACCGCCAAATCCTCATGGCGAGGGTGAGGCAGACACGCCGGAGCGGTCCCCTCCCAAACTTTGCTTTTTAAAGAGCATCCCCAGCTGCAAAAGCCAGGCGAGGGGCTGTGCAGCTCACCCTGGCTCCAACAGGCAGGGAGCTCGGGGTCATCCTCAGCTCCTCCACCCGGTCTGCATTTTCAGGTTGTTCAGGGCTCACCGTGCTCTCCGTTTCAGCAGAGAGGCTGAACAAAGCACTCCCTTGTCCTCAGCACCTCGAGCAGGCGATGCTGGATCGCGTTACCTAACCCAGACCAACATCTCCTCGTCCCGGCACGGCAGCTTTCGTGTCAGCACATGCCAGGCTGGCCCCGATTCCCTGCACCACCTCCCGCCCGGAGCTTTAACTGGACCAGTTTAGTACACGGTGAAAACACACGGGGCCTTGTTTGGGCTCGTCGGGCACTAACCCCAGCTCGGGGAGGTGATCCGACACCCTCGCGCCGCTCGCAGCCGCGGCCGAACCGCAAGGCGCTCACCTGGAAGGCTGCCGTAATGACGTTAATTCCCCTTAACAATGTTCATTTCCATATTCATCAGAAGATGGTGAAATGACAAGATGGGGGGTTATTTACTATATAATTATAAACTAATTTCAGCTTTACCCTGGGTTATCCTAGGAAGGAGATCTAAAATTTCCCTTACGAAAGCCCTGCTCTGCTAACCACGTCTGCAGTGAGATTAATTCCCAGCAATTTCCATTTCTCCAACAGCTGCTGTGCTGGGAAAGAGCAGAAGCTTGTCCCCAACACCGGGGACCTGCCCAGTGCCCCATGACACCCCCGGCTAGGATTTCTAGTGCCAGTTCATCCTCCAGATCAGATTTTCTCTGGCACACCATCAGTCAGGGATGGGACCCGTGGTTTTCCAACCCCACCAAGGAGACTCTGTACTGGGTAGGAGGCAAGGCTCGCTCCAAGTAGGAGAAAGGCTGCTAGAAACCACACTAATAAATGACACCTTTAGCAGCCTTGTGTATCAGAGGCAGGGACAGACTCCTGCCCGTTCACCTGGGAAGGTGTTGAAAACCCTCACACAGCAGAGGATCCCGCAGGACCTTGCTCTGAGCAAGTTTACGTCACCACATTGGCCCTTGGGCTCTTGACCACGTTCCAAGCCCGACATCCCTACCAGCTACCGCTGCTTGGGATGGGCACTTCAAGGGAGGCTGCAGCACAGGGTGGACAGTCCTTTCCACTGCTCCTGAAGGATGGAGATACCACCCCACAACCCACCAGGACCTTGGGAAAAATCACTGGGACATCAGAGAAACACAGGAGTTCACGGTGGGAGCCTCACAAAAATGCGCAAGTCCCTTTTCCACCACCATTTCAGCCCAGAGACTGCTCCTGCCTTCCTCACAGCCTACCAGTTGGCCGCCAGCCCGAGGGAGCTGCAGGGACATCGCTCCATGGCTGAGCGCTTCCTCCACCCGCGGGGATGCCGGGTGTGAAGAGCAGAGTGTGACGGGACCGAGCACAACATCCCTGCCCAGGGCAGGCCAGCACCACCTCCCCGAGCGCCACCGGGACAGGCACACTCCCTGCTCTGCCTGAAAACACGTCTCAAAAAGCATCTCATTTCACCAGGGCCCCAAGGGAGGGGAAGCATCACCCCGGCAGGTCTCAGGCCTGTCCACATTCCTCCCGGTGTTACACCGAGCCCCTGCCCCAAAGAGCCCCCCGCGCTCAGCCCCTCGCACCACCCCCTGGGCGGGCAGGGAGGGGGAACCGCGATTTCAAGGGCCATTAAACACCGATGGTATTTTCCTTGCAGCATCAGAACGTGACCAAAAAGAGCCGCACCGAACCACAGGCAAAATCCCGCCGCTGGTCCGGGAGCCGCCGTGCTCTAAGCAATGCGGAGGAGCGGGGCACAGATCACTCCGGTGCCCAATCCGTGCTATCCCGGTCTCTCTATCAGCAAGGAGAGTTTAGCATGGATGCAGTTCGATGAGCGAATTGTGCTTCCACTGGCACTGCCGACGGCAAGGCCTCCTGCAAAATCTGCGGGCTCAGCAGAAGCACCATTTTGCCATTATAAGGATGGCTACAGCGGGATTTTGCTGGCACAGCAGCACTGTCCTAGGGGGGAAGGGTATTTTTATTTCTTTTCCTATCCTCCTACCTGGCCCAGCTGTCTGGAAAACTTCTCCCCGGGCACAGCAGGCCTAGAAGCAAGGACGGTCTCCAATCTGCCTTAAATCCCTGCATTTGAATGCACATGCTAATGTGAAGTAGGAAAGCAGGGAAACCAAAATCTCTCCCCTCTGCCTGCCCACTTTCCTTCCAGCCACTGCTCTGGAGCTGGATTTAACACAGTCAGCCCTGCTCAGAGTGGTGTGTCCCTTTTCCCAGGCACTGAAAAGTGTTTCTGAAGAATATTTTAATGGAAGAGGCTGAGCATCCTTTTATACGAACACAGCCTGCAGCCCCCCACCCCAAAATGGTACCTCAGCACACAGCAAAAAGCACATTTTTATTACTTACTATTATTTTAAACTCAGTCTTTTTTTTGGATGTAGGTGATCCTTGCTCACACACAGCCCTGCTGCCGCCTGGCAGGGACACGGTCCCAGAGCAGCCCAACGCAATCCCATCTGAGGGAGCCTTTTCCACCTCCCCCAAAACACAGAGTCTGCCAAGAACAACATGCTCCTCTGCGATGGAGCCGAGACCAGGACCCAAAGACAGTGGGATAGGGAGGGAGCAAAACTATAAACCCCCATATTCTGAGCTGCTGCAGAGCAGAGCGAGCCCTCGCTCTAATGGACTCAGCTGCCTCATTCCATCGATTGCAGCCTTTTTTTACGCAAGGTCTTCCCAGCAAGCTCCAGGCACAAAATTCCATTGCAAACAGTCCCCTTCCTCCGCTATCTCTCCGCAAGGCCCACGGGGAGCACCCCCCTGCCCTCCTCAGGGATGGGGAGACGGCGATGCCCCAAAAGCACAGGGGGGACAGGGAACGGCAACCCCGCATCAAGAGCCGGCTCAGCTCCCACCTCCCTCCATGCCCTTCCAACAAAAGGGCTTCTGTCCCCGTCCCCCAGCCTGCACAACAGTGGCCAAAATGCTACCAGGGAGCAGAAATCCCTCAGAGAGTAGCCGAGGGTCCAGGGGTCACTGGACACAGCCCAGGCGCCCATACTCAGGCGCTGGGACAGAGCCCGGCTGCCGGAACGAGCAGAGGGTACGGGAAAAACAAGGCGTCGGTGCCGGCCATAACTGGATTCTCAAATATGGACAATCGTGCTATTTTTACAGGGGCGTATTTATTTTCGGAGGACGCTGGGACGGATTCAAGAGTCTCTTTCTTCAGCCCGGTGATATTTAAGGATCGGTTTGAACTGGCTCTATTTAAAGGCTTTGCCTCCTGCCCACTTTTCTTAACCCCTTGCACAAGCCTTTGCTTTCCACCCCTCCTAAAAACAAAACAAACTCCCAAAAAAACACAACAATGACGACAACAAAACACCAAAACCACACACCAACAGCACTGCAAATGCAAACCTACAAAGGGCCCCTTAGTAGCAGGAAGCAATCATCATTTCAGGAGATATTGTTAAAGCCGTAAAAAACAACAACAACAAAAAAAATCTCTGCCTATCCCACTTCTATGGTTTAATGGGAGTTTCGACTGTTAATTGTACAGATCTTTTTTAGTGGAGTTTAGCCGGGTTGGGCATTGCTGTGACGAAGCCGAGCTTTGAGAGGATCCTGCCGGGGAGCGGGCGGGGAGACTGGGCACCACTGAGGTGCAGGGACAGGGGATTTCAAATGACTCCCAGGAAATGAAACATAAAAAACAATACAAAAATAAAATAAGAACACATTAAAAAAAATCTGGAGGTATCAGAAACCACACTCTCTCCTAGAGGGGACCCAAACCTGAGGCTCACTCCCAGTGCAGTGGGAAAGCTCCCGGACGGCGTCACAGAGCTTGGTCAGCTTGGAGAGGCCAGAGTTCCGTGCCTCCCTCCTGACCTGCCTGGATTTCAGAAAAGGAAATTTTGGGAGGAGAAATAAAATTTTTTAAAAAAAAAGAAAAAAAGGAAAATAAAATTACCCAATAAAAAATAAGAATAATGAAAAAAATACCAAGAACCCGCACTCGGTTTGGCTTGAGATTGTCCAGATGAATTTTTGCAGAGATCGTATTCTGCTGCAGTAAGGAGGTGGAGGAGAGGGGGGAAAAATAACCACAGGGGGAAAAAGGAGGGGAAAAAAAAAAGACAAAAGGGAAAAAAGAAGGTGTTTGCCCATGTGTTTGGCTTCATAGCCCCGTTCGCTTTACACCTCTCCTCTTAGCACCTGGGAAATTGGCACTGCCACCTAGTCTAAAACTAATAAATCTTTTTCCCTCGATTCAGGCTGCTTCCTTCTCTGCAGATGTTGGCAATCAGGTTTGCAAATTTCAAAGTCATTCATCCCGGGCGGCTGGGAGAAAAGCAGGTTTATTATTGCAAAACCTGTCACCCTCCCAACGCCTAAAGTAAACTCCGAGTCACCTCTCCACGCCCAGGGGAAAGAAAGGGGAAAAAAAAATTAAAAATAGAGCCAGAGAGGGAAATCAAACGGTCAGAAATCCCTTGCGTCCTCCCAGGGAAAGCAGGAGTGTGGGCAGGAGAGTGCGGCAGCGTCCTCCCGGCAGTGCCAGACTCGGCGAGCTGCTGGGAAAGGGAGCTCGGAAAGGGGGAAAAAAATAAAAAGCTTCCAAAAAACAAAAGTAATTTAAACAAATAAATAAAAAGCTGACTGTGGAAAAAAAAAAAATAAACGGCGTATACTTCAGTGTCTGCCTTTTTTTTTTTTTTTTAAATGGTGATGCAGCCGTGGGGCTGCCCGAGGATGAAGCTCGTCGAGAAGGGGAAAAAAATATAAGCAGGGAGCAGTCACTGCATGGAAGTTTTGTTTGCGGGTTTAAAAAATAAGAATTGTGAAGAAAAAAAGGAAAAAAAAAAAAAAACCACAAAGCAAGAGGTGCCCGGCAGCGCTGCCCGGGGCTGAAGGGACCTCAGCGGGGCTAGGGCTGCACCGGGCAAGAAATCACCAAATCAGCCCCATTTTACCCCTTTTTCCCAGCCCAGGGATGGGTTTTTTTGCCTGGCCGGGAAGCACAGCGCCGGGCAGCGCAGCCCCGTCCTTCCGCAGCCCGGTCTACGCCTCTCGCAGCTTTCCCGAAAATCGGATTTATTCCCCGGATTTATTCCGCAGCCGCCGCGGCGGGGATTTTCCTCAGTGCCAACAAAACCGTACGCTGGGAGGGGGGACTTTTATCGGCCAGGCGCGATTTTTCCCCGCCATTCCCCTATTTTTTTACACCATTCCCTTATTTTTCCACCATCACCCTATTTTTTTCGTATTTCTTCCCCGTTCCCCTATTCTTTTTCGCCAAACCAAAACCACGCGAAGCAGAAAACACTCGGAGAAAACATTCGGAGAAAACACTCGAAAAAGCTGCGAGCGCACAAATATATAATTATTACGATGGTATTTATATTTTAAGGGGATTAAACCCCGAGCCCGCGTCCACCGCCCGCGACCGCGGAGGGAAGAAAGGGAAGGCGTGGGGGGTACCGGGGGGTCCGCGGAGCCTTACCCGGGTGGGAGTGGAGGCTGATGCCCGATGCGAGGAATTTTCCGGGCTGGAGGGCGGCGGGGAGCCCGGCGGCCATGGGCCCGGCGGCGGGGGCCAGGCGGCCGGTGGCTCCCAGGCGGTGGCTCTCCATGGCCAGCCCGGAGAGCAGCGGAGGGGGGCCGTGCACCGAGCGGGGGGGCCCGAAATCTCGGCCATCCATCATCCACTCGCCGGCTTCACGGAGTCTCCCGGATCGCTGTCGGTGCCCGCCACCGCCTTCCCCCCCCCCCCCCGCCCCCCACCCCCCTCCTCCTCCTCCTCCTCCCCCAAAAAATCAGATGGTTTTCAAAAATAAGGCGTCCAAGCGTCCCATGGCGCGGTGCAGGGAGCCAGCCCCGGCGCGGCGGTCTCGGCGCTGCCTGCAAAGGAGAAAGAAGGGGGAGGTGCGGTGAGCCGACATGCCCCGACACCCCCCTGCTCACAGCCACCCCCAAAAATACCCCCCAAAACCCACCCTCGCCTTCCCGGACTCGGGGGGTAGAGAAGGGAGAAGAAGCGGGGAGAAAGAAAAAAAAAAAGAAATCTAAGGAAAACTTGTGGCAAAAAGCAGGGACAAAAAAAAAATAAATAAAGTATTTAAAAATAATATTTTAAGAATTTAAACTTTTATTGCAAGAGTTCCATTTGGTCACGGCCGCAGCCCCGGCCGGGCCGGGGAGCGCCCGTCCGCAGCCGCAGCCCGGCTCCGGCGGGACCGACCAGCGGGGACGCGGCATCGCTCTTCGCCCCGGAAAACAAACATAAAAATCCCAAAACAACAAAACGACACCCCACGCACTCAAATCTTTCTTCTTTTTCTTTTTTTTTTTCCTTTCCTTTTTTTTTTGGCTTTTTTATTTTTTCCGCCCTTTTCTTTATTTCTCCTCCGCAGCGGGCTCCGGCAGCGGCATCGCTCCCGCAGCTCCGTTTCTTGCCTCCTTCGGAGCTCATTCCCAAAGCTCCAAACCACTGACTGGGCTTGTCGTTTGGGCTTTTTTTTTTTTTTTTTTTTAATTATTTTTCCTTTTCCGAGCGCCGCTTTCATTCGGGGAAAACAAAACCCGTATTATCATTTCCCGGCAGAGCGAAAAAAAAAAACAACAACCCAACCATATATATAAAATTATCTATATTTGTACTTGCAGCCTGATGAAAGGCTCGAGTCGCCCGCCGCAATAGCGAGAAATAATAAACACTGCGGGGATAAAGTAGAGGTTCTCCCCCTCAAACCCTCCCCAAGTGCTACCGGAGCTCCGGGAGCCGCCGCTCCAGCCCCGCCGCCCGTCCCGGCTCCCGGGCGGGCGCTCCAGCGCGGGGGAGGGATGATTAAAAAAAAAAACAAAACAAAACAAAACAAAGAAACGGAAAAAAAAAAAAAAGGGGAAATGCTAAATTATACAAAAAAAGAGAAAAATCTCACTGCTTTGCTTCGTTGGGATTTTTAAAAAATTTTTTTGGGGTGGATTTTAAAATTAATTAAACCCTGCCTGCGTGGCTGCGCGGGGCGAGCCTCACCCCGAGAGCTGCGGGAACGGCCGGATCCCGGCTGGGAAGTAATCAAATAAAGGGGAAAACGGCTAAAAAGGGGCAAAAAGCGGGAGGGATGTGGCGGAAGGGGGGGGTTTTGGGGGGGCACGGGGGGGGACGGGACCGCCGCCCCGGGGTCGGGGTGCGGGCCCGGGTGCGGTCCTACCTCGGCGCGGTCAGGCCGCCTGGTCGCGGGGCATGGCGGCGGTGCGGGGCTGGGGCGGGGGGTGCCGGCTCGCCGCCCTGCCCGCCGCCCGGCTCCTCCGCTACTCCGCTCCGCTCCTCAGGGGCAGCAGCGCGGGAGCGACGCGGTGGCGGCCGCGCCATGGAGCGGCGGGGCCCCGCCGAGCTGCAGCATCGCCTCCACACCCCCCCCTCCCCGGGCCGGCCCCGCGCGCGCGGCTCGGCGGCGCTTAAGGGAAGAGAGAGAGAGGAGAAGAGGGGGGAGAAGAAAAAAAAAAAAAAAAAAAAAAAAAGAGAGAGAGAGGAATAAAAAAAAAAATTAGGGAGGAAAAAAAATTATTTAAAAAAAAAAGGGGAGCGCGAGCGCGGGGCGGGAGGGAGGGAGGGAAAAAACGGGGGAATGGGGGAGGGAAAAACGGCGGCGGCGGGGCCATGAAACACGCATTGTTCTCGGCGCGGCGGGGGCGGGCCCGCGCCTTGTCCGCGCCTTCTCATTGGTCAGGCGGGCTGTCACTCAGCGGTGGGTAAACAGGCGGCAGTTTCCAGGCCCCCCGCTCGCCCCGCCCCCGGCGCTCCCGCTGCTGTTTCGAGGGTCCCCCCGCGCTCCCGCCCGGAGCGGGCGGGCGGTTGGCGGGGAGCGGCCGCGGCTCCGCGCTCCGAGCGGGGCCGTGAGGGGGGAGCGCCCCGCGACCCCCTTTATTATCTGTGCGGGTTAAATCCTTCATCCCGCCCGGGCAGGCCTGAGGGGGAAGTGCCGCCGGGCCCTCTCCCACGGCCCCGCCGCGGACAAAGCGGTCTTTCAGGGTCGGGGGGGAGCGGGGGAGGGTCCCCTGCCCTCCCTGCGGGCCCCGCCCCCCAAAAAATTCAAAAATAGGGTGAAAAGGGAGGCTGGGGGAGGAGACACACACACTCCCCCCCTCTGGATTTTGAGGGGGGTGGCCCCCCCAGGGCTGCCCGCCGGCCACACCAACTTTTACTTTTCTTCCCTTTTTCTTTTTCTTTCTATTTTTAATTTATTTCTCCCTCCCCCCCTATTTTTAATGTATTTTTCCTTTCGCGCAGCACAGAGCACCCCTCGGGGAGAAGGGGGGGACACCCCATTGCTGCCAAAATTTCTCCCCCGAACCTCCCTATTCACCCCCTGCTTCTTTACTTAATTAAACAAAAATCGGCTTTTATAACGAAAAAGGGGAGGAGGGGAAGATCTAATTTAATACGGTATAAATTAAAAGTAATAATAATCAAGTGTCCCCCCCGACTGGAGTTTCGAGGCGCCCACCGGGACATCGGCCAGAAAAGGCGAGAAGCAGCCCCAAAAATCTGCTTATTTTTAAACGTTTCAAGCAAAATCGAGTTCGTCGAAAAGCTCTCACGCTGCACAAGGCCCTGGTTTAACGCGAAAATAATAATAATAATAAATAATCATAATAATAATATATATATATTTATGTTTTTATTTATTTTTAAGAGCAAAACTGCGTCAGAGGCGAGGGCTCAAACCCCGCTGCCTCCAAGGGGTGGGCGCTTCTTTTCCCAGTCTCCTTTAGTAAACCAAGAAAACGGGGGGATTGGGGGTGAGGGAGGAAAAAAAAAATATTAATGGTTTGATCGCTTTTATGTGGCTTTAAAAGCATATTTTATAAATGTTTAATGCCTTCACGCCCGGACCTCCCCGCCGCTGTCCCCGGGCCGGGGGGTTGGCATGTCATAAATCAGGGAAATGCTAATAAAAAATAGAAAAAACAGGCTCGGGCGGGGCGGGGGGGGACGGCCCCCCCTCCCTGCAACTCCAGCCCTTCCTCCTCCTCCTCCTCCTCCTCCTCCTCCCCTTCCCCCGACCGGGAGCCATCTTGTAGCAGCAGCTCCTGGCTGGGGCATCGCTGCTGCAAGACACCCTCCAAAAAAAGGGGAAAAAAAGCCCCTCCAATGTAATATACACGTTTTTCTAATTATTATTATTATTGTTGTTATTATTTTTTTTTTCCCGTCTCCGGCGCGGTCCTGCGGGCGCTCACCATTTTCCCACCGTTTTCCACAAGAAACCCCAGCCCACTTCTTTTCTCCCCATTATTTCCCCCCATAGCCCCCCTGCCCCTGCAGCTGGGGGAGGACACACACCCCAACGGGGGGGCTGCGAGTGCCCCCTGGAATTCCAGGCGTGGCGGCCGGTCCCACGTTTTCCCCCCGCAAAGCTTTGCCACCAGCACCGCTCTCTCCCAAAATACCCATTTTTATCAAAAATAATACCGGGGCGGCGGGCGGGAACGTCCCGCGAGCAGCCGCACGGCGTTGTGCCCCCATTCCCATTGCCATTCCCATTCCCATTGCCATTGCCATCCCGGTCCCGGTGCCCCGGGCTCCCGGCAGGTTCCCACGGTGCCGCCCGCCCCCGGGCCGCCCCCCGCCCCCCCCGGGGAGGGGGCACCCCCGCCCGCCCTGCGCGCCCGGCTCCGCTCCCTCCGTCTCTCCCCTTGTGCTTTTCCCTTAATTTTCTTTTATTTTCCCTTCCCCCCACCCCCCTCGAGTTTTTCTCCATTTTGTTTTGTTTTGTTTCGGCGTTTCTTCCTGGTGTTGGTTTTTTTTTTTTTGTTTTTCCTCTTTTTCCCATTCTTCCCTTCTCTCCCCTCCCCGGACGAGCACGAAATTCCCGTCCCGGTCCCTGCGGAGGCGGAGGGGAGCGGGCAGGAGGCAGCGGAGCGGTGCGGAGCTCGCAGCCCCCAGCCCCACACCGGGCATTGCCCCCCCCTCCCGGGATGCAGGTAGGACGGGGGGCGGGATCTGGGAACGGGGGGAGTTGGGCGAGGCTCTCTGGAGACGTGGGAGGCAAAGCAAACCGATGCCCCCCACCCCCAATGCATCTCCCCCGTTTTGGGGGGCTGCCAAGGTGTGAGGGGTGGGGGACACTCACCCCTACATGCCAGCCCAGCGCTCGACTTTGTACCCGCAGGATGGGAACAGGCCCTGCTGGACCCCCATCTGCTAAATGGGGACCCCCAAATCTCCTTTTTTTTCCCCCAAATAAACCCCCCATGCTCCCCATCCCCAGCCAGGGGGGTGCTGTGCATCCCTTCCGCCCGCTGTTTTTAACGTGCTTACTACACGTTTTCAGGGTGTTTTTGGAGCTATATTTAAAGCGTGCAGTCAGCGGCTGGATTTAGAAATCCAGGCATAAATCACATTAAAACGCGGACGGCGACGATCCCAACGCGTCGGCAAAGCTTTGCCCTGATTTCAGTCCTTCCCCCCCATCTTAAAAGCAGAACCGAGTCTGACAGCAGGGTCCCATCCCCCCCCCAAATAAAACCCTGTAGGGACAGAGGTGGGATTTGAAGGGAATCCAGGGGGCCCTGCTGGGGTTTATTCCGATGAATCTGTGGCAATTTATTTATCGATGGGGGGGCTTGGATAATTCCAAACCCTGGGGTCCCTCCCCACCCCTGTGCCTGTGCCTGCAATGAAGGAGCTGCCATCCGTGGGGAGGGGGCTGTGGAGTGGGGGGTCCCAATGAGGAGATCCCCAGGGAAACGGTTTGGGAACTGAGCGAAGAATTTCTGATTAATGACCAGAACAGCTCAGGATTTCGGTTTTCTCCATAAATCCTGGCTGATTACAACCCTTGTGCTCAGCCTGGCAGCCGGCTTTGCTTGGGGGGGAGCCCAAGAAATAACCCCCCAGGGGCTGTACCCAATGCCTGGCAGCAGCTGGAGGCTGCGGCATCCTCCCCATCCCAGCCAGAGCAGAGGAGGGGCAGGGGCCAGGGGGTGCAGAGGGATGTGGTTGGTGCCCTGCCCCCAGTTCACAGCAGTTCTGATCCCGTAGCTCTGGGGTTTGTAAAGCCAAACTTGTCCCAAGCCACAGTCTGGTTTCGAGTCCAAATAAAGACTGATGGGTTTTTTTCCTTGCCTGGCACAGGAGGGTGGGTGTGTATGCACAATTCCACCCTGTTTTTGTGCTCTACCACCTGTGCACTCAATTCCCTCCAAAATCCCGAGCTGGGACCCCACAGCCAGGACCTGCCCCGTGCAGTGTGCTCTTTGCTTTCCACACTGCCACAAAGCCCCCGGTACCAGGCTTTTGTCACAGCTAGACTGCCTCTTGGATACATCAGGCTGGATTTCCCCCCCCCCCCCTTTTACCTAATAATAAGCTTTTTCCATCCAAGATCAGGGGGAAAAAATTAGGTGGGGTGGGGGGCTGACATGCACAACCCATAGAGTGCTTTGAGAGGAGCACCAACCCCAAAGCTGTAATTACTGCCTGCGTTTTTTGGCTGTGGATCAGCTGCTAAATTGGTCGTAAGGCACTGAAACGGCAGTTACACCTTTCAGCGAAAAAAATGTGGTTTAGTGGAGAAACGTGCATGGGAAACCTCCCCAAAACTGCAGTCCCCATACAACACCCTGCTATTACAGGTTCTGCATTTGGGAGTTTAAAACAATCCTCCATCCAGGTGAATGGGAATGCTGAGCTCTGAATGACAAGACCTTCTACATCAACAGAGTAAATTGGGGATTTTTCCCTTGATCTGTCACTTAAATCAAAAATACCCTCCTGGACGCAGGACACAAGCAAGAGAGAGGCAGAAGCATGTGCTGTTTTGAGGTTCGATATAAAATAGATACCCTCGGCTTCAGCAGTTCTCCGTAGCCCAGCCCACAGGAGCTGCAGGTACTTTCGTATGCATACAAAACATTTTAAAATGGAAAATATTCACAGCTGCTCTCGCTGTTTTGACAGGGGGGAAGGAATCACGGGGCATGTTAAGGAGATATTAAAAGCTGTGGTTTGAAGCTCCTAAAGCATTTACTCAGCGGGAGAGACAGAGAAAGAAGTTTAGAAGTTAACTGCATACTTGTGTGCCTTTGCTCTGTCCTTCTTAAAATTCACCTCTGCTATCTGCTTCTAATTTAAACAAGCAGAGCCCTCCAGGAACTGGAAAATCCAGATTTGCAGCATCTCCCAGGGAAAGACAATTTCCTACGTGCCCCCCCAGCGCAAGGGTCCTGCTGAAGGTTAAACTCGTGAGTGCCTTTGGTTTTGCACCAAGTTAATCTCCCCACAAAATAAAAGACCGGGGAAATGCTGGTGAAAACTGCACTGATGTCGCCGGCTGGTCCCCGGCTTGGTCCCATCCCTCTTCCAGAGCCACACGTGGATTTCACCACCACTTCCAGAACTGAGTGCTCATCCCCACACCATGCCCTGGCCTGCTCAGCTTCCCTGCCTGAAAACAGGGTAAACCCATCCACCTCCCCGGGGTACATTATCGTGGCTTAAAATTAACACTCACGAATGTATTTTCAAATCCCTTCATGAAAGGCACCAGAAGCGCTGGGTGTTAGCCGAATAGATCCTTCACCTTTTAACAGCTGTTAATTGCCATTAAAACCAAACCTGCACAGCTTTACTGGAGCAGCATCCGAGTTTCCATGTCGCATGCCGCGCGCTGCAAAGCCTGCGTCCGCCCTCGGTCGTGCTCTCCTGCACGTGCCGGCTGCCACGACGAGGTGTGGTGGATAAATCCTGTCTCACTGGTGGTTATCTTGCACCTTGGGGACCACTGTAAGGTTTCCCCATCCCAGGTTTTTCCCTGCGCCCTCCCCACCATCCTGTGAGTCGTTGCACCGGTCGCGAGAAGCTCAACACACCTTCCCTTGGAGCTCAACACACCTTCCCTTGGCTCGCAGCAGGAAGGATGATGGGGTGCAAGGCTTGTTCTCAGAAATACCCTGAGGAAGCAAGCAGGAGCCTGCCCTCGAGGAACTGTGTCCCTGAGGCTGAATCCAGCCTGCAGCTGCCAGCCAAAGCACGTGCTGGGTGTCACAGGGATGGGAATAGCTGTCTGTGGAGTAAATCCAAGCCATCAACAGGGATTGGGGAAAGGCTGCCAACACTGCCCCCCATCCACACTGGGGGTCCCTTCCCTTCTCCTTTGGGGTGCATTGACCTGATCCCTTCCATGGCATCCCCCCTCACCCTGTGGCCCAGGTCTGGCTGGAGAAGCCAAGCACCAGCCAGGGGAGAAAGCCTTGGGAAAATGTGGCAGGAGTTTTCCTGGTGTCCGTAAAGCTGCTGGCTCCTCACACCCTTCACAGGTGCTTTGTGCACTCCCAAAGATCCAGACCCAGCCGGGAGTGCCCTGTGCCACCAAACTGCTGGTGCCAAAACACATGAGGTGGATTCAGCAGGGTAAGAAGGGAAGAAGTCTTTGTGATTCTGAGCATCTTGCTAGACCCCAGGGTTTCCTCTCCCGCTGTATCCCAGCACAAGGAGCTGGTGTCCATAGCTGCTCCCAGGGCTATCCCATCTCTTTTCCCATCACCCCAGCCCTCTGCATGGGGGAAGGGGAGGTTGGACAAGCCGAGCCCTTTCTGCTCCACAAAGCTCGTCAGCCAGCAGCACTGGGCTTATAATTATTATTTCCTTAAAGACGAGCCGAGCAGCTATAGACAAAAAAGTCCCCTCTTGTCGGAGCTGGAATTTGATGTCCTAACAACTGTTTTTGTACCGCGCCTGTTAGAGGAAAGAGCTCTGCAGGAGGGGGAAAGAGAGATTTAATTATAGAGCTGCATTGTGATTTTGCACACATAGCTGGCTGTTGTAATCAGGTTACAAGTGTATCTGATTTTCTTCCCTCCCCTCCCTCTTCCTCCTCTTTCTCTTTTCTTTTTTTTTTTTTTTTTCCCTCCCCCTTTTTCCTTTCGGTGGTCCAAATTGGTTGCTTATGTTTGGGTGTTGCAGAGAGGAGCTGTTATTTGCCTTCACTGAAGATCTTGATCAAGGGAACAGCGTTTCCAAAGAACATCGGCATTTCTTTTCCGACGAAAGGCAGAGGTTCCCAGCTCCAGCAGAAACCCCCGGGCTGTGCCAGGCACTTGCATCCCACCATCCTGGGGCTCCCTTCCCACCACCAAAATAAGGGGAGACACCCATATATATATAAAATATATATATTTTTTATATAAATATATATAAAATATAGATATATATTTTTATATATATACACACACACACACATATATATATATTCATATATATATCTGCCTCCCCATGCTCCCCACTAAATTCCTTCACACCCAGGATTCCCTCAATAAATTGATGCATTTGAAGAAGAGGAGAAGCCTGATTTACCTTACCTGGGCCAGAAGAAGGGAAAGACAGGAGAAAAGAACCTTTTTAAAAGAAACTTTGTATTTTCCCTATCTGAGGCAATGTCGCACTGGGATTGGGGGCTGTTGTTGGGTTCATTTAGGAATCCATTGTTGTCCATGTGAATTCTTTTTTACATTTCAAATAACAGGATTATTTCCCCAGGGGGTAATATCCTGTAATTTGAACACAATAATGGGAATAAATTACTTACTTAGAACTAATAACGACAGCCTGATTCCAATATATATAGGAACTGTAACAGCTTTGGTTAGTTAAAGTGTAATTGTGTCGACGGATGACATTTTCTTTCAAAGGAATCTGAATGACTTTTAATTAAATTTGCTGGGGGTGGGGAAGAGAGGGAGAGATACACTGGGAGATCTCAGCTGCTGAGGCTGTGGCTGGTCCCAACCGCGGTGCCCCAAGTCCAGCCTGGCCCCAAGATGGGTGTCAGTCCACAGCTGTGGGGTTTAAAAACCAGACACACAACAGAGGAGAAGGAAACCAGCACCAAACCCCCCCAGCCCAGGGACGGTGGGATGGGGAAATGGAGGTGGAGGATGAAGAGGACAGTGGTGCTGGAGGTTTAGAGGGGATGGAAGGATGGAGCCCAGCCCATTTGCCAAGCTCCAGCCTGGCAGAGGGCAGGGCAGTGCCCGTACCCTGCCCTGGGGCATCACGGGGGGACGGAGGAGACAAGGGAGGGCAGGAGGCACAAGCAGCCAGGCAGGGCAGCCCTGCTGCTCACATTGGAGCCACAGAATCCCAGAATGGTTTGGGGTGGAAGGGAGTCTTTCAGACCATCTTGTTCCAACCCCTGCCATGGGCAGGAACACCTTCCACTATCCCAGGTTGCTCTAAGCCCTGTCCAGCCTGGCCTGGGACACTGCCAGGGATCCAGGGGCAGCCACAGCTTCTCTGGCCACCTGTGCCAGGGCCTCCCCACCCCCACAGGGAAGAATTTCTTCCCAATATCCCATCCAACCCTACCCTCTGTCAGTTTAAAGTCATTCCCCCTTGTCCTGCCCCTCCATCTTTTGTCCCCAGTCCCTCTCCAGCTCTCCTGGAGCCCTTTAGGCACTGGAAGGGGCTCTAAGTTCTCCCTGCAGCCTCCCCGTCTCCAACACCCCCAAACCAATATTGCCCCCTCAACCCAAGGGTTCTGCCTGGGGGGATCTGCAGCAGCAGCTGTGCATCCCAGCTCCTCACCCTCACCCCAAAACTCCCCTGCAAACGCCGGGCTCTGCACATCTCCTCACCGCTGCCTTCAGTGCCAACCGCTCCTCAGGTTTATTTCTGAATCAGCAGCACGCGAGGTTCCCTTCAGAGGCAGGGGAAAAAAAAAGCTGCAGCATGCAAAAAGCCAAGTTCCTGCCCCGAAATAATCTTGGAGAGGAGCGGCGTGCTGCTGCCAGCGGCTCCAGCCTCCTCCAGGACTCATTTTCCTCTGTTTATCTTGAAAATATTTCTGCGCTGAGGTCCCACCCCGCACGGCGGAGCCCTGCGAGGCTGCCTTCAGCCTGACACACGGCCTCTTGTTTATCCACAGCGAGTTTTACAAATAGCTTATTAAGCCCAGAGGTCTGTTTGCTGGAGGAAAACCTCACGGAGCAGCTCCTGCAGCCCCCCAGGGGCTCCTGCCAGCTGTGCCCCCTCCCAAAACCCCTCTGATGTGCATCGAGGGGCTCAGGCCTCTGTGGCTGCAGACATCGGTGTCTGCTGGGTTTGGGAATCATTCCTACTTTGATAAAATACCCAGTGTGCTGTTGATGGATCTCCCACCACCGTCACCCTATCTCTGTTCCCAGGGCTGATGGCATCCCAGCTGATTCCTGGGACCCCATCCCCAAAATCCCTGATCCCAGCTGGGATTTTGGCACGGCACAGGGATGCCGTGGCACTGCCAGCTCCAGTTCGTGTGATCCCCTGGCAGAGCTGCCAGGTAGTTTTTGCCTTTTGCAAGACCCCACTGCAAGGGCTGCTGGTTTTGGGGGGTTTTGCAGGGATTTGTGTCGCAAGGAGCTTATTTTGGGGGCTGCTGGAAACATGTCCAGGGCCATGAGAGATGAGGACAGTTGGATGCTCTGTAAGGTGGTCCTGGCAGGAGCCCAGGGGCACTGTGCCTCGGATTCCCTCCTGTGCCTCTGCTGCCCACCTGACACTGGGATCCCCAGGAGGGAGCTGGGATGGGTTTAGACCTCAGCAAACAGTGTCAGGGGTGTCCCATGGGGCTTGAGCCTGACCATGGGCACCTCTCTGACCACACGGTCCATCAAACCCATGCCCGAGCACCTCTGCCCCTGCTGCCACCGCTGTCCTGGGCAGGATCCTGGCTGTGCCCAGTCCCCAGCACCCCAGCCCCACCTTGGGATGCCCATCCTGAGCATCCCCTCCCCGAGACCCCCTAAAGCATCGCTCCTGGAGCACGCAGCCACGCAGAGCCTGTAACACAGCAACATTCATAGCCCAGCTGAGGAGATTGAGTTACCTGCCCCTGGAAGAATAAAGGAGGCATTCAGCCATTTTTTTAAAGTCTTTTCCCCTGCCAAGGCCAGACACCGCGGTGACGGTGGCACACAGAGGCAGAGAAACACGAGCCTTCGCCTCTCCCTCCGAGGGTGACCCCGATCTGCCCCACGTCCCCCCCGTCTCCGACCCTTGAACACCATGGGAAGCACATGCTTTTCTCACCCGTCACGAGCTGCCTTATCTTTTAATAAAACCTTTAAGAGCAGAAGTCAGGCACTGCCGGCACAAAGGCAGCTCAGCCTCCTCCCGGGACATTAATCATTTTCTTTGACACGTTTTGCTAATTAGCCAAAGCGTTTGCCTCGACAGGGGAGAAATTGGGGCCTGGGAAAAAAAAAAGAAAAAAACATTAGGAGAAGGGGGAGAGGTGGAAAGGGAGGAAGAAATGGGGGAAGAAGGAGCTGACATCACCCCTGTGTGATCGGCATCCCTGGGCATCACCTGGCTGGGAGAAAACCCAGTCCCAAGCCCATCCCAAAGATTTTGGGGCACTGTGATCTGCAACACGCATTTTACCTTCCCCATCCCACTCCTGGTCACCCCAACAGTGCAGATTGCAGCCTTGGAGGGTTATTTGAAACACGGTGTTTGGAGATTTAACTCGTGGCTTTATCTTTTACACGGCTGTTAATCCTCGGGACACATGTTTCCTATCAGCCCTTGATATTTAACATACATTAAGTGTCTTATTAAATCCCAGGGACCGGCTCCATGCAGACCTCTCCCCCCAGGACCTGTCCCGAGGGCATCCCGATGGCAGATGGGGCACCCCAGCTCAGGCACAGATTTTGGGAGTAGAGTGTGTTATAACCAACAGGGAGAGGAATAAAAAGGAGTAAAGACAGCCTTTAAATTGAGGTTTGGCCCCCCTGAGCAGCCACTGCTCACACACATGGGGAAACCCCTCGCAATTTTAAAAAATGTGTTATTTTTAAGGATTTTCTGGCAGTGCTGTGGTGGCCAGCGACAGAGGGGTGAGCCCATCCCAGGCAGGACTAGCTACTACCCCAGCATGACTTCTTTTTCTAGAAGCCTCACTCTGTTTTCATAGGACCTGATATTTTGGGGGACAGAGACTATAGAGAGAACAACTCACAGTGAATTCCCTCTAATCCACAGCATTTAAAAAAATCCCAAGGAGAAAGCATTGCCTGCTCATGCCTCCCTCCAGCCCAGCATGGCAAAATACTGGCTCCTGTCCCATCCCTGATCATCAGCTCTCCATCCCAACTCCTTAGGGAAGGGCAAGGCAGAAAACCACAGGGCACAATCCTCTTTGCCTCACAAAACCAAGGGTAAGGATGATGAAATTGGGTGATACAGCCCCCCACATGATGTAAGGACACCCCCCTGCCCACAGCAGCTGACCCATCCCCATCCATGGGTACAAGGGAGCGGGAGCAGCATCCCGGGGCCACGTCAGTCCTTTGGGGAGCGTAAAAAAAATAAATCACAGCTCTTTGCTCCTTTCCAGCACGAGTTTCTCATTGCTGCGGGATGACACACACCACCTCCTCCAAAACAAGGCGCTGTATTATTATTCTGTTTCTAATTTGGGGGTTGGAAATGATTTTCCATGCCAGATTCCAAACTAAACCATGACCCCCCCCAAAAGAGAGTTACTGATGTGCTTTCCAGAGAGCAGTGGCACGGTCAGTGCTCTGTGAGCAAAGGGTGAAGGTGTGATACACAGCAGTGAGAACCACAGAACATCCCTCCCAATGCCCGTTTCCAAGAAAAAAAACATTTTAAAAGAGCCAATTCAGTTAAATACACAGCTGCAACTGGGTCTGGGATGGGCTGGTCCCACTGGGAAAGGGCTGCACTACATCCCTCTGAAGGATTTGAGGAAAAAGAGGTGAAAGGTGAGTGTTTGGGAAGCAATGTGGTGCTGGGAACTCAATGGGAATCGGCATCACTCCCATTCTGAGTGTTTTAACCCAAATCTACCAGTGGATCCTGCTTGCTCCCTACGAGGCAGCAAGCAGCCAAGCCACACAGCAAGGTCCCACTTCTCCATGTCCTGCCTGGCCTTGGGGACAGTAGGGACACTCAGGACACGCATGGATGAGTCCCCAGCCCCATCACCCCAGGGTGTGCCACAAACCTTGCGGAGAGACTTGGGTGGGGGCCCCGTGCAGCCGGCGGTGCTGGCAGGAGTGTGGAAACCAACACGCAACGAGCCGGTGGAAACCCTCCAAGCTTCCAACGCCGTTGTATAAGAGCTGCTCAGAAATATTAATCCCCAAAAAATTCAACCCTGGGAGCGTGACCAGGCAGCCGACGGAGCGTGGCCTGCACGGCCAGCCTCGCACACATCCGCGGGGAAAACGCCTTCAGGTGAGCGAGCTCCGCAGGAAGGTCGGGGTCCCCGATGTTTTCATACCAATGATCCTTTAAAAAAAGACAGGCGAGCGAGGCACGGAGGCAGAATCACCCGACATGCCAAGCGCTGCTGCAAAACAAGTCGTTTTTCCATGAGTCACCAGTGGAAAGACCAGATCAGGCGTCCCATGGGTGGGCTTGGCCCGAGCCAGCTCCACGTCCCCGCCACGGCCGGGAGGATGCTGCGTGTGCTGCCCCTTCACTGCACTGCTCTCAGCTTCCCAAGGCTGCTTTGGGGTCACGCTGGGATGGATTCCATGGAATCCCCAAGTGCTGAGGGCCTCGGGAGGCAGGGATGCATCCTGTGGTGTTTAGACGTTTGTACCAATGCCGCAGGGTTTTCCCGACCCTTCTTTCCCCAACCACTGACATTTCCCATGGAGACCAAACGTGTGCCCTTCACTGTGACCTCTGGGCCGCTTCATTGCTCTGCTGCTGTCCCCTGCACCACCGTTGTCCCCTAAGACCTTCCGGGACTGAGGGAGGCAGGGGCAGAAATAAAAATAAAGAAAGGAATGGGGAAGGAGCGCCCCGAAACAAACAGGTTTGTTCTATCGGTGGCGGGAAGGGGCGAGAGCGATGACAGGCGGTGCAGGAAGTCCCCGGGATCGTAAATCCCATTGGGAGTGCACGAAGCCAGAGTGTTTCCACGCTGGGTGGGAGGTTACGGGAAGTTTAGGGAATCTGGGGTGGGGTATTCTGGTGTGCAAAAAGGCAGCGATGGAGGGGAGGTGACGCCTGGGAGAGCACCCAGGGCAGGGTGCCCGGGAAGGGACAGGATCCCACCCTCGGGAGGGCTGGAGCTCCATCCCGTCAGCATCGCCCGCAGGACAGCAGCAGCCCTGGCTGCGCTGTGGGTACAGAAACGGCACGTACTTGCTGCTGGCCGCGTTTCCTGGCAGTCCCAGGCAGGATTTGGCTGCGCAGGAATTTGGAAGCCGCCTTAAATCCAGAAAGAAATGAGAAAAGGCTGGGAGCGACTTTCCGAGCGGAGTTCAGCCGCAAATCTTCACTCAGCAGTGGCTCCGCAGGGCCCCGGCCGCGCTCTCCCGGGGATCGCCTCGTCCTCCGTGGGGACAGCGAGGAAGACTTCCCAGCATCCCTGGATACCATCACCTCCTCCTCCCCCTTCCCAAAAAGCCTCCTTGGCCGCAATGACCCTCAGTATCCAACTCTTCTTCCCACCTCACCCCGCTGAGATGACCGCAGCGATGGATAGTGCCGCTATGGAACTCCATAAATGTCCTCTCCTGTGCCCCGGGGCTGCTCTCTCCGCATGGACTGACACCAGGCTGCACTCTCTTATCGCTCGTTTGGGGGGAATCGAGGAGGAAAGGGATGAAAAACAGGCAAGAGGTGCCAAGCTCTCTAAAAGTCAACAGCAAAAATGAAGAGAAATTAAAATTCACCCCAGAGCCTCCTCCGGATGCTCAGGAACGTGCTTCCCTACCTCTGGAGCTCTGTGTGGGTGGCTGTCCTCATCCAGGGCTGGTGCTGGGGTCACTTCAGCCTCACCCCCCCCAGGAGTCCAGTCTGGCTCTTTACATTCCCAGATCCATTTTCAGGGATTTGCCTGCTGCATCCTGGCTTGTCATACTTGCAGGAAATTCAGAGCTCCTTAGGAAAAGCAAGCCCAGTGCCTGTGATGTTCCTCAGCTTCCCCAGTGACATCCTGGGGTGGGGAGGGTCCTGGTGATGGATGGTACCCAACCCTGCTTCCCCAAAATCCAGGTTGCACCTTGTCCTGGAGAGCCAAGGAGGAGCAGCCACGGCTTTCCACCCCAGTGGTTTTTTATCTCACTTAGAACATTTTTAATTACTGGTGCCATTACCCCGTGCACTTGCTGTGTAAACACAGCCTCTCCGTGGCGATTTCCATGGACTGAACTCACACACTTTCCTTAGGGCATCCATCGGGAAAAGGCCTCGCTGTCCAGTCAGAGGGAAGGGGAAGCCCAGGTCCAGGAGATAGGATTTCTGCAGGAATAAATAGAATATACCCCAAACCCATCGGCTCTGTGTTTCCCAGCTCTCTCCTCATTCAGGGACAGGGACAAACACAGGGATCCCATGTCACTGTCCCTGTATTTGCACCCCAAAGGGATTTTCCAGACCTTTTTCCCTGGCTCAAGCACCATCTTTTCCTACAGCACCTGGGACATGACAAACATTATTTTTGTCATATATCCCAGCTAGGTTTTATGTATTAATCCTTTAACTCCCAAACCAGAGCTTGCAGGGGAAAAATCAAGTCTGATGGGAATGGGATCCCAGCCACAACACTCCCAGGTTTTCAAGCATCTCATTTGGTTTCTCGAGGCTCATTTTGGGGAGCAAACAGCTTTTCCACACTGGGCTGTGTCTCGTGCTGCCTCTCCCCAATGAAGAAGCCCTTGAATATCGTGGAAAAGGCCCAGCTTTGCTTTAGTTAAAGCTGCTTTCTCAGCAAAACCTCAAAAACAAGTTTTATGTAGGAAAAATAGATGGTTTGGGATGACCAGGGGTGTTCATCAGGGATTCAGGGCTGGATTTGTCCCCCACAGTGTGCCCACCAGCCCCCCAAAAAAGCCATTTTTGCTCATTGCTAATAACGCTCTGCAAAGAGGGGAGGGAAAAAAAATCCCTTCGTGCCCTCACTTATGCAGAGACAAGGAAATGTCGTTAAACTAAACCAAACAAACGAATCCAGAGGCAAAGAGAAAAATCACATTATCCCGAATCATAAATCCTGGAGAGGGGTATTTACAGGCTGAATTGCCAAGTGCATTGGAACTGCAGAGCATCCGAAGAGCAGATAGCCATAAAGGCAGACAACGGCCCTGGAAAAATGCTTTGATTAGGATCTGGGCAGCATTCAGCCCAGATGTTCATTTGTCAATGGAAGAGGGATGGGGGGGAGGTGAGAAAGGCTTTAAATTAATCTTTACAACTAGAAAGGAGCTTGTAATACACACCATATGGGGAGCAACGTCCTTGGAGCCCCCTCTCCTCCCCCCAGCCCGGCGTGCTCGGAGCCAGGCTGGGACCCTCCGGCCGGAGCGTGTCCTCCCTCTCCCTCTCCCCCTCCATTTTCTCCCTGCACCAAACACCCTGTGAGCCCAAACCCCTTCCACATGTGCTTTTTTTCTTACCGTGAACAAAACAAACTGCAATTCTTCTTACAACACCAGATCTCTTTTATTATTCCCCCCCTACCCCGCTCCAGACCCTGATACCTGCTCCCCCCTCCCTCCAGCATCCACATGTGGGGTTTTTTTTAACCCTTCCAAGCTGCCAGCAGTGGTGGGGGGGGGGCTTGTGTGTGGAGAGGAGGGACGAGGCTGTTTATTAAACGCCAACCATTCAAATTAATTCCCCTAATGGACTCGCCGACATCATGGTGTGCATTTAAATGAACGCTTTGTCATATTTCATAGCCAACCTGCAGCTCTCTGCAGAGCAAACCTGCTGGAAAGATGGGAACAGCAGCAATGACAGGGGCAAACCTACGGAGATATAAATAAGAATGAAATACAAATCCCAAAAGCAACATGGGGTGGGGGGGTGGGGTGGAAAGAGAGCCCAGGAAGCCCTTGGAAATTTGGAGGTGCAAGTGAGACCCCAGGCAGGGCAGAAAGAGCTGTGTGATGGCAGTGGGAGACGCTTTTCTGCAAGGAAGGAGGAAAAATCCTCTCACTGCTGGGGAAGGAGGCACCAGAGAAGCTTTGGCTGGGATAGGAAACCCTCAACCAGGCCAGCACAAAGCTTCTGAGCTGGAGTCTGGGCTGCGTCTGCTCCACTGAAGCCCCAGGGAGCCCCACCAGGGCTGGGACAAGCCCCAACACCCCCAGCTCAGCCACAGGGACCCAGCCAGGAGGGGAACCCCTCCATCCTGCAGCCCCCTGGACCACCAATGTGGGGAGGAGGGTGGAGGTGCCTGCCCAGCATCCCTCCTCACAGCACAGGCTGGGATGCTGAAACCCAACCTGTCCTGGCAAGCTGTGAGCGCAGAGCTGAACATCCCAGCTCCTGGCAGAGCATCCCTGCTGCTCTTGAGCAAACAGCTCTTCCCCCCCAGCACCCCCAGGACAGCCACAGGTTACTCACCTTGGCTTCAGCTTCAGGAGCTTCTGCTCCTTTCATCAGCCTGATGGAAATTTGGCATGTGCAAGCACCAGGTACCTCCTGCTCATCTGGTTCCTTCTCTTCCCCCACCTTTAAGAGCTGCAGCAGGGATTTCTTTCCACCTTTGAGGGTTCTCCTCCTTTTCTCCATCCTGCCCTGCGTGGCTTCTGTGGGATCTGGAGGATGAGGAGCGGCTGGGCAAAGCTTTGCTGCCCCACTCATGTTTGTCCCACTGGCACAGCTAATGAGGGAAAGGGGATCATACATGATCCAGGACAGGGCTGCAGGCAGCAGCCCCAGTCACAGGTGTGGCACAGGCAGGAGAGCAAAGGGAGCAGCCAGGGCTGCCCCATCCTTCCAGCCCTGCTGCAAGCTGAAGGTCACTGAACACCAGTGGGTGAAGAAAGCAAAAATCATTGAATCCCAGAATGGTTTGGGTGGGAAGGGACCCCAAAAACCATGAATAGGGACACATTCCACTATCCCAGGTCGGTCCAAGCCCTGTCCAACCTGGCCTTGATCACTACCAGGCATCCAGGGGCAGCCACAGCTTCTCTGGGCAACCTGTGCCAGGGCCTCACCACTCTCATAGGGAAGAATTTCTTCCTAAAATCTAATCTAATCCGGCACTGTTTGCAGAAGGTTCTCATTTAGGGAAACATCTGGAGTCAGCACTTCTCCCCCACAGGGCAGCGAAGGGTTCAGAGGACAGCAGCCGTCATGGTGGGGAGGAAGAGGAGGAGGAAGGAGCCCATTTGCCTCATGCCCCAAGGAAGGGACACAACATATTTGTTCTTGGTGTCTGTTACCTGTCCTCGAGCGAGCAAGGCACCATCGCCCTGCCGGGGAGAAGGTGCAAACCCCTGGAACCCCAACCAGAGAGCAGCCCCTGCACGTCCCAAAGCAAGAGCTGGCAATGCCCAAGGTCCCCTCAGGGCCAAGGGGACAGCCAGGTTTGGCTGAGGACCCTGGGGACCCAAGGGGACAGGGGGAGCAGGGATGCTCCTGGTGCCCTAGGCTGTGGGTGAGTGGCGAAATGGCTCACAGAGGGACAGCGCACCTGGGGACATGACTGGTGTCACAGCACAGCCAGGGGATGTCACCCCCTTTTCCAGGCCCTTCTGGGCCTTCTCCCCAGTCACCTGTGGGCCCCAGAGCAGGAGCATCCCCCAGCCAGCAACACCTGCGGGAGCACAGGTGAGGAAGGGTCCTGTCCCATCCCATCCCATCCCGGCAGGTCCCCAGGAGCTGGCAGGGCCAGGCTGCGGTGACACTGGGCTGCAGTGACATCTGCTGGGCTCCCACTCGGGCCCCCCCAGCCCGGGCTGGCCGCAGCCCCTCCAGCCCTGCACAGCCCCAGCAGGACCCACTCCCACGCTGAGCTGGGAGTCTCCAGTCTGGGCTCTGCTTTTCCAGCCCCAATCCCACGCTGATCCTCTCTCCAGTTCCCATTCGGACACCTCCACAGCACATCCCTCACCGCCAGCTCCAGGGAAAGCCTCCTCTGCCCCAGCCAGGGGTGAGGGGCAGCACCCCTGGTGCCAGAGTTCCCTGGGGAGGGGTCCCAGGGGGTGGTCTTGCTGCTCCTGAAGAGACCAAAGACCTGAAAAACCTGCATTAAGGGAGAAAATGCACAAATTAGGAGTGGAGGCAGGGATTGGGGAGGGGGGGAGTTGTTTATCTAGAGCTGATTTTGATTTTCCTCTTTCAAATATCAGCAGGATGCTGAGCCTCGCCTCGTTATGCAAATAGAAGCAATTAGAGCTCACCCAGGCTCTGCCCACGTGATGGTTTATGGCACTCGCAGAAATCCTTCCTGCTGCATGAGAGGAATAACAACAGCTCCCCGTGCCTGCTCCAGCCCTGCCATGGCCAGGGACACGGCAGGCTTGGGGAGGGGAGCCCCAGAGCTGGGACAACCCCTCACTGCCACCCCCGGCCCTTCCAAAGTTCTCAGAGGAGGACTTTCCAAAGGAAGAGTCTCCTCCTCGTCCATGGGTACACCGACCCTGCCACCAGCAGGTCTCACTGGCCTTTGGGTTGGGAGAGGAGGAGGGATGGAGGGGGAGAGCTCACTGGGAGCAGCTGCAAAGCCTTTTTGCCCACCAAGCCACAAAGTCAGACCCCAGCAGGGCTTGTGCTTTGGCACTTGGGTCCGAGTGGATGCACTTTGCTGAACTGCAAAGAAAGAGGCAAAGCCATAAGCCCTAAATTCCCTGAACGAGGTTTAAAACGCACGGAAAAGTCACCTCCACACCAGACCCAGTCCCACCTCAGCTGCAGCATGAGGTGGTGGTGGCTCCATCCCCCTCCAGCACTTCTCCTCCCCAGGGCCACATGCCGACCTGCAGGGACCAGAGCCGGGAGCGTAAATCAGGCTGGACTCCCATAAATCCATCATCTCCCTCCTGATTTACACCCAGGTAGCCAGCAGGATTTACTCCCAGTACCTGCCTTGAGTTTCCCACCCCCAGAGGAGCACAGGGGAAAGAAAAAAAGACAGGCTCTTTCAATATTGATCTTGCTCCTAAATCTCTTTTTTTTTCCCTTCTTCTTTGGATGCAAATGGAGATTGATGAGCCCAGGCCCGCGGCTCCTCTCCTCTGAGGGCCATTTCTCCGTGTTCCTGGGGGGAGGAGTGGGCAGTGGGATCCCACAAGCCCACAGAGGCCATCACCCCATCATCCTTGGGCAGGAGAGAGCTCCTGGCACCTGGCTCAGCCCGGAGGGTTTGCTGCAGAGTGGGATGAGGAACATCTTCATGGATGGAGCGGGATGAGGGACACCAGCACGGATCATTTCACAGTGCGGTGACATTAAAGCCAGCAAGCAGCCCACGGGAAGTCTCCAGCCTGCATCCCTGCTCTGACTCCATCCCTGACCCCATCCCTGCGTCGGCAGCTCTTCCCAGGGCTCCTAGGTTGGGAGAACAGCAGGAAACCCTTCCCATCTCTCCAGAGCAGAGGCACTCCATCTCACAGAGTGAGGCAGACCGCGATTGCCACGGAAAGATGGAATTCTGCAGCCACAGGACGGTTTGGGAGTAAGACCCTCACACCCACCCTGAAGGACAGCAGTGTTACCTGAAGCTTTAGGAATTACCCAGCAGGAGCTGCAGGCAGCAGGAGCAGGCAGGGAGCTGGGAAAGGGCTGAGTCAGCACCCGGAGAGTCGCCCCCAGCCAGGCCATTCGTCAGGCAAAGGTTGGGAAAGAGCTTTTCTTCCGTAGCAGGGCCGGGCAAATAATTCCTAGCAGATAAATAATTCACCAGGAGTTTAGCCGTGCTCTGGCAGTGGATTGCCTGCGAGCTGTTAGCAATTATCCCGTATTTATTTGCGACCCTGAATTTTTAGTTGAATTATTCAGACAAGCCGTTGCTGGGCCGAGGAGAAGCCCGGGGAAAGGAGGCGATACCTGAAACGACAGGAAGAATCATCGTCAGGAGGAGTCCGTGGCGGCGGAAGATGCGGTGGTGTTGTGATTGTTTAGCATCTGTAGTGCCGGGAACACCCAGCACCGCAGCCCCGCGGCCGCAGGCGATGCAGGAGCGGCGGATGGAGGCAGAGGAGGCACCGGATCGTTGGGTTTCCACCCGCTCCACTCCCAGCCAAGAGCCCCTGGACATCCCTGTGTTTTCTGTTCCCAGCGAATTCCTCTGCTCAAGGAAGAGGAGATGAAGGAGAGACAGCACGAGCAGAATAAATTCAGATTTCTGTGCGGATGAGCATCTCCCGAATTGTTTTAATGAGGCATCTCCCTGGTTCTCCCAGCTGCAGGGATGCTCGGTGGCTCCTCCACAGCCACACAGCCCACGTGGTGGGGACGGCCATGGGGACACCCACACGTGTCTTAACTCATCCAGAGTCATCAGCCAAGGGCTTGGCCTCCATGACCTGCAGTGAACCAGAGCTGGCCTGCAAAGACACATAGAGATGAGCTTTGGGGGGAAAAAAATGTCAAAATACTCAATTCAATTAAAAAAATATTTCTTGAAGGACAAAGCAATGTTTCCAGCAGGAAATAAGAGGAGCAGCATTGCAGGGACAACGGGAATGTCACAGAGAGGCTTCTCAGGCTCCACTCACTGGACCTGCTCCGAGGGAGGTTTGGCTCTTGCCTTGCCTGGAGCAGAAGATCCTCTGCAGCAGTGAGAGCACCAGTCTCTGGCCCTTGCCCAGGCAGCTCCATCTGCTCTTCATTCCCAGGAGATGACACTGCTGAAGGAGAAGACTCAAGGCCAGGTTGGATGGGGCTTGGAGCAACCTGGGCTGGTGGGAAGTGTCCCTGCCCATGGGCAGGGGTAGAATGAGATGATCTCTAAGGTTCCTTCCAACCCAAACCATCTGGGATCCTCTCAAGACCCAGACCACACAGGGCAGCCTGACACCTTCCCAAAGGCACTGCCAAGGATTCCAGCAGTCAGGCTGCAATCACCTCTCTTCAACATGAGGACACCACTGGAAGTGACAGGACCCACCTGCCGAGAGAAGCTTGGCGGGTCACTCCTGAAAACACCCAGATGGACTGAGGAGTCTAATAATAATAACAGTAAAATCAAATACAATCTCGCAGTTGGGTATTTTTAAGCCCATCTTGTGATTTTAAGGGTTTAACTCACATTTGCTCCTCAGGGCTGGTGATCCCAGCAGCATGACCAAGTGTCCTCATCCCTTCCCATGGTGGGAAGCAGCTTTGGCAGAGCTGGCAGCCGTTCTGCCTTTCCAGGGCCACTCCAGGCTTGCATAGTGCCCAGGGACACAGCACACACCTCTCCCCTCTCCTTTGGAGGGATGTGTCCCAGTGCCACGGTCCCCACACACAGCACAAAGCATCCCCCCGAGCCAGGAGCTTTGGCAAACTCCCCTCCTCACCCACCGAGGCATCACAAGGCTCCTGAATTAACAAACCTGTCTCTCCATGAGCCAACTGCTACAGGCTCCAGATCAATGGAACAGGTAAAAAAGAAGAAAAGCGAAATAAATTTGCATGA
Organism: Acanthornis magna; assembly: GCA_036785705.1. Classification (NCBI taxonomy): domain Eukaryota; kingdom Metazoa; phylum Chordata; class Aves; order Passeriformes; family Acanthizidae; genus Acanthornis; species Acanthornis magna. The sequence continues at coordinate 4,302,691 of JAWUZG010000039.1, read as the reverse complement.
CTGTTCCCTGACGGATGTTTGATTCCACAAAAGGAACACGTCTCCTCTGGCTGGGCTGAGATCCTCAGCAATAACAACCATTCTTCTGTTCTCTCTTGAATTGCCAGTCATGCATTTAAAATTATTTTTAAATAGAGAAAGGAAAAAAAGCGATCACCTCGGGAGACGCTGACTCGGAGGCGCAGTCCCATGGGGAAGAAGGAGGCTGCAGACTAACTCCAGCTGCTTTCTGGGCTGCCAGAGCCCACCCAAAGGAGGATGAAGCCCACAGATTTTTCCCACTGCCTGGAAGGGACTCGCTCGTGGGTGTCATCTGCTGCCTTCCTCCAGATGCTCCTCACCCTCACCTGGTCCCTGCCAGCTCCCAGGATATTTGAGCGATCCTCAGCATGCAGCCATTTCCATCTCAGCTGGCACAGTCTTGGTGAGTTAATCCACAATATTTCACCCAGATTTGACAAAGGAGTGACTTATTACACGCTGCAGAGTGTCAGCGGGGGGAGACCTGGCAGAGGTTTGGGAACAGGAAACAACCCCAGGGCTCAGAAGTTGAGGAGAGTTTCCTGCTCCCTGCTCACCTGCCCAGGTGCCTTCACCAGGCTGGGTGGGAAGACTGGAGGTGGAAAAAGCCATTGAGCACAGGAAAAGGGAGCCAGGAGCCAGGAACGGTGATGAGGACATTAGGGACTCCCTGACCAGCTCACAGCAAGCCGTTCTTCACGTATCAATGGCTCTCCAGTCCTTGCTTGGTCTCTCTGTCCCCTGCCTTGGCTGTATCCCCTTTCCCAGGGTCGGGAGACAATACCCAAAGGAACCTCAGCAGGAACTTCAGCAGGAACTTCAGCATCCCCCCCAGCACTGAGCCAGGGGCAGCCCAGCTCAGCCCTTCCCACTGTTGGGGTCCCCATGAAGACCTCCCCGGGGTGGAGGCTCCTGCTGATGCCGGAGGGTCCCCTGGGATCTGCTGGGAGCTGCAGCCAGGCACTGGCACATAAATACACCACCCTGAGCCTGTGGTGGATCAGGGAGCAGCCCATGGACACGAGAGGACCTGTCCTACCCCATCCCATCCCGTCCCACCCCACAGGAGCTGCCTCACCAGGAATCCCCCACGTCAGCGCTTCACCAGTGATAAATAAGGGAGGAATGTGGTGGCTCTGGCCCCAGGATCTGCCAGGATTCCCCATCTGAGAAATAAAATGAAGAGTCTGGAGATGCTGGTGCCCTCATCCCTGCTAAGGCTTCCCCCTCTGCCACGGCCAGCCCAGGGGTGACAATGAGGGTGCCCAGAGCTCCTGTCCCTGCACCACCCTAAGGAGAGGGTAGGGCACAGCGAGGCACCCCAACACCCCCAGGATGGAGGGAGAAGTGCAAACAAAAAAGAGCTTTTATACAAAACACAGATAGATCCATCCCAGCTGATGTGAGAGGATAGGAAAGGGAGGAGGGAAAAGCAGCAGCTGGGATTTCAGAGAACAATGTGGGGAGAAAGAAGAAAGAGGGAGGAAGATGAGTGCGGTTGGGTCACCCGTGGTTGTCAGCCCTTTTCGGGGGGAGGGCAGCGGGAAAGTCAGTGATCAGCCAGATCTGAAACCAGACAAAACTATTTCCACATGCCAATAAAACCCTGAGCATGGAGGGTTTGCAGGGCTCTGGGGCCCCCATGCTGCCTCTAAAACAAACCAGAGGAGATGGGAAGCTCACCCAGGCAGGAGCTGGGACACGGAAGGGAGCACAGTGATGGCATCTGACCTTTCCTTCCTCATCATCCTCCCACTCCTTGCCTGCTGCAGCTCATCCCTCATGGCCTCGCTCAGCCTGTGTCAAAGGGACACGTGGAAAAACAACTGGGCAGTGCAGGCATCACTTAGTGGGGCTGGTGACGGCTGTGGGTCCCCCGCGTGGGTCACTTGTGAGCTGGGTGGGCTCCAGCATGTGGGATTGGGGATTGAAGTGCTGGAAGCATCCCTGCTGCCATGAGACAGCCTGATGGTCCCAGCCCTCCCCGTGCTGGGATGGAGACATTCTCCAAGCCACAGATGAAAGAGATCTGCTCCCACCTGTGTCCCACCGTGTGGTGACCTCGGCCGAGCCTGTACCTCACCCCTGGCTGTCTCTCAGCCGTAACTCCCCGAGCAGGCACCGGGACCTGGCCGGAGAGGGAAGCAGCTGCCGCCCCGAGGTGCGATAAATCACCCCAGCGAGAGCGCAGCGCCCACCGCCCGCTCCCGAGAGCACAGCGCCCACCGCCCGCTCCCGGCTGTAAATCTGCAGCAGCAGGAACCAGAGCCGCTTATCGGGAGAGGCCACATCCCTCCCCAGCCCTGCTCAGCCCTCGTGCTGCCCACGTGGGGTTCCTGGGGAGAGGAAGAGGATGTGGGGTTACCCCGAACCGCCAGCAGCGCCGCAGCCTTATCGGGCACCGCGTTCCCTCCCGAGCTCTGCACCCCCGGCACTCACTCCCACGCTCAGGGGATCATCACCTCCACGATTCCTGTACAGGAACCACCAGCTCCAGGCTGTGAAAGAGCCAAGAAAACCCTCGGCACATCCCCTAGCCCTTCGTGTGCCCATGCTGCCGTGTGCAGGCAATGGCCAAGGCCCAATCCCTGTCCCTCAGCCTCGAGGGAACCTCTTCATCCTTTCCCATTAGCTCAGCAAGCACAAGGGCTGAACAACTGCAATGTTTTCCTCTTTGTTGCAAGAGTTTAAGCGACCTTGGACACCTCAATCCTATTGGAACATCCTGTTCTCTGGGGGATACAGAAGACAGAACCGAAGGAAGTACTTCCACCCACTCTGGGCATGGGAGAGGAGGGTATTGTGGTGTCCAAGGACACACCAAGGAAGGTCTTTGGTCACTTTGGGTATGTTTGGAAACTGAGGGATTCACCAGGCAGCCTGGAAATCACTGCACCACACACAAATCCAGCACCATCACTCCAAGAAAGGCTGCACCCTCATTATATTAATTAACAGAAGAAAAACAAGCACAGGTCTGTGCCACCAAGGCAAAACCATCCCTTTCTCCAAGGGAAAGGGTACAAAGCAGCTTGACTTACAGAGGGTGGAAGTTCGAGGTCTGATCCCAACCATCAGAGCACGGAGATGCTGGCACAGCCCTGCGTAAGAAAAGCAGGCACAGAACACCGACTGCTCAAACCAGAGCAGGATCCTGTGCCACGGTCACCAACAATCATGGGAGGTGACAGTCACACCAGGGCCCTGCTACAAATGAAGAGAGACACATCCTGATTGGAACAACTGGGCACGAGTCAGAGCCTGATTGCAATGGGCTGCTCGCACATTTGCTGAGCAGCTGAGCCGTGCTCCTGCACAGCTTGTAGGGCAGGGGTAGGATTACACTGGAAATTCGCTGGAAATGAGGGAACATTCCTCAAAATCATACCCCCTGATCCCAACGGAGTGGGTCACCCTCCCCATGGCAAATGAGGCCACCAAAGCCAACAAGGTAAAGAATGGTAATGAGCGGTTTGGAGTTTGAAGGTAGCATCGAAAAGTGGGTCCAAGGTGCAGAGAAATGTTACCCCGAGTTTTAAAAGAATAAAACCTGGTGCAAACATCACAGCTCCTGCAGGAGGCCTGGGGAAAGCCTTGCCCTCTCTCACTGCTCTCAGTCCTCTGAGATTTTCTTCTGTGCTACTCGCACTCAGATGAGCTGCACCCAACAGATGCTGACCAGTGGACCATGGAGGAGCCAGGAGACACAAAACACCTCCTCACTCCCGGGAATATCAACTACCATCAGGAACAGGGCTTGGGGAGCTCAGCCAGGCTCATGTCCCTTCACTGCATCAAGCCACGGGCTTCTGAGAAGAAAGCTCAGAGAAATCCCAGAGGGACCTCAGGAAGCCACCCAACTCCATCCACGCTGTGACAGGACCTGATGCACCCCAAGGCTTTGCTGAGCACGGCCATCCTGCACGGTCACTGCCCCTCTTGAGGGAATGGAAACCACAGCAGGGTTTTATGATGGCGTTAAACTCAATGTTCCCAGCACCTCTGGGGGCACAGGACCTGCTCAGAAGGGTTATTTCAGCCTGAAGGGCAGATATACCACAAACTAATCCAAATAGAGAAGCAGCCACGAGGTTTTTGCACCTTCTACCAAGAGATGTCGGGGCCTCAAGCACGAGAGGGGCACAACTTGTTCCTTCCTCTCTCCTTTCTCTTTCTTAGCAAATTAAAAATAATGGTAGCAAATGCCTCTTGGCTTTATCATCTCCCACCAGAGCAGATTCAATTAGCAGCTTCCCTGAGTGGCAGAGGTGTGATTTACTCCCAGAATGGGATGTGTTAAGATGCAGGGCAGCAGGAAGTTTCCATCTGCCCCCCAACCAAATTCCCCAGCCATTCCCACACTGAGGATCAGATAAGCTTTCCTGCTTCCCTTCCTCATTAATGGGTTTGGGAGGCGCAGCCTGTGGTTTTGTTAAAGAAGCCTTGAGGACACATTCACCTGGGACAGCTCACACCAGATTCCTTTCTTCACACATCCATGGGATGCTCTCTACACCCAAGCATCCCCCAAAACCATGTCAGTACCCACCAGCTGGACACAAGGTGCTTCACACTCGGGGCTGGCAGCTGCTGCTGACACCCAAAGCACCCCAAAATATCCCAGGCCCAAAGGGAATTCCCATGATACTGATGGGCAGCTGAAACTTTAACAGGTCCAGTATGAAAGTGGCACCATGCCCCAAATGAGGGGTTCAGCCCCCTCAGAGGACCCAAAAATGAGCTGTTCCCTTTGCACCCCCATCTCATCCTCCTGGTGCCCAGGGATGGGTTTTCCACACCACATCCCAGAGCCCACACTGGGCTGCTGCAACCACAGAGGAGAGAACGATGCTCCACCACGATGCTCCACACCACTCACACCAAGGCCTCTGCATCCCACGATTCCCATTTGATTCCCCTTTAAAGGGGCTGTAATGCAGCGTGTATTTATACTTCAAAACAGCTTGTTTGTGTAATTGCCAAAAAAATGTTTAAAAAAAAAAAAAAGACACAAAACAGCCCTGCTACAATGACTAATTAGCTCGCTCCTGCCTCGTCCCCTGTAAACAAATGTATTTGTAACCAATTTGCAAGCACTTTGCATAAGGGGCCCAGAACACTCGTGCCTGTTTGATGCATTTTGACATTAATTTGATAATAGCGGCTTAACAAGGAATCCAGGCTCCCCAGCTATAAATATGCTGCTTTTCCACTTCCTTTTATCTGCACAGTGAAATAATGTTTTTCCCCCTGCTGCAATAACCACCATCCAACCCTTTCATGAATGCCCTTTATGTCCTTTAGCATTTTCAAGGCTGCTTTGCTTTTTTTTTTTCCCCTCCTGCTGGAGAAAGTAAAAGGGTTTTATTAGTTGTATTTTTAATTCCTGTTCATCGGGGGGGGAAGGAGAAGAGAGGACAGTGATGGTGCTCTGATAATGCAGCTTCCAGGAGACAGGGAGGAGAGACTTGTTTGTTCAGAAACACTGCTCCATCCATTTGTATTTCCTAGGAAAGAGAAAGCTCATTCTTTTCCTTCTCCACTTGCCATGGCTGTCTCTCACCATGCAAGCCTTCACCCCAAAAACCAAATTCAAGCACAGTGAAATGGGAATGGGACCCTGCAGTCCACTCTGAGGGCAACCAAAAAGGGCAGGAAGGGCTGGATCACAGGGACTGAACCAGGGCTACAGCGCATCCATGCCCTGACACCATCATTTCTCCTCTCCTTCTGATCATTATCAAGACTTTCCACCTGCCCCATGATCAGAACCTTGCTCATGCACCAGTTCTCCCTCATGCAGTGCAGGAATTCTCCACCTCAGCCTCACTGGCCAGCCCCAGGGAGAAGCCAGCTCTGGGGCTGGGAAGTACTAAGCCCAAAATAAGCACCTTGGAAATTGTCAGCTGCACCCTGTGGCCACGACATCCTTCAGCCTCTGGGAGTTGAAGCAATTTGGCCTCTCCTCTATACTCCCTTCTCCTCAGAGCCAGCCATGCACAAACTGCTCCCAAATTGACCCAGAGGGTGAAGCTGCACTTGGACCACTGACCCAGAGGACCCCTCCTCCTGCCATCCCATTCCTGGAGACCTCCCAGAGAATGTCCCAGCAAGTGGAAGAACCAGGGCCTTTTGCCCCCTCTCCCTGACATCCCTACTCCATGTGCCCAAATAATAGCTGTGCAGGCGAGGGCAAACCCAGAAACACGTTGAGACATCCAAGCAGAAAATCTCTTCCCGTGCCAAGCTGAGCTCTGCACTCTCAGCATTCCCACACCTCCACTACAGCTCTCCTTCCTGGAAACTGAGTCAGGTCCCTCCTTGCCAAGAGATAAGCTAGCAGAGGACAGGAGATCAGTACCAAACGGGAAGAGGGATGCTCTGCACAGGCTATCCCCAGGTTTCCTTCAACCAGTGTCTCATACTGACCACAGCCCCTCCAGCCATTTCCCCCGAGTCCTCCCATGGGATCATGAATTCCAAAACCCCGTGGCAAGTCACAGCAATAAGATGGAGGCTTAGCAGAATCCAAAAGCACATTCTTTCCTCAGCCTCCTCCCTCCTTATCTCCTTCTTCCCTCCCCCCAAAACACATTTAGATAAATGTTATTGGAACAATAAAATCCATAACTTAAACACAAGCACAGGAGGGATGGAAGGAGGGCTTCCACTCCGTGCCTGGGTGAGCAGACCTGCCAGAACAGAAAAACAGAGGAGAGCCCACGATCCCCTCTGGAATAAAACCTCGGATCACTGCAGGCAGATCCCAGCACAGAGACTCTCATACGGTCCCACCACAAATCCTGCACGGACTCACTCACCTTTTGAGAACTGAACACACCCCAATTCTGAGGCTCTTCTCTTCTCCACCTATCTGGGGGGAGTTGACTTAAGCACATGGGTACATAAGCTGCACCATTTTCCACCAAGCTGCTCCTCCTGTGTGTTTGTTTTGTGGATTTTCTTAGAGAAGGTGCTGAAGCCTGGCATCCCTGTGTAGCACCATCCCTAGAAACAGCAGCACAAGAGACAGCTCAACATGATGCACATTTTCTTGAGCATTGATCACACAGATGAGCCATGGGGCTGTGTGGCCCCAGCATCTCCACCACACTCCCCTCTAACCCCCCAATGTGGGTGGCAGTGTCCTTTCAGCCACCACTGCAGAGCCCCAGGGACCAGATGTGGCCACCAGGGCAGAAGTGCTGCTGCCAGGGCAGGTTAATGCCTGAGGAGTTTCCTTCACCATGAGCAGCCCACACTGCCCACTCCCACCATCCCCTCCCTGCAGCCTCAGCCAGCCCAGCTCAACTAAACCCACACAGTCATGGTGGCATTGATGCAATTTTGGCCATCCTAGTTCACGTTTCACCAGACACTTGATTTTAGCCCTTGGCTTCACGTAAAGCAGTGGTGCAGGTCCTGTCTGCTGTCCAGGGCTGGAGCTGTTGGAGTGAGGTGTGGGCGGTGGCTGCTCAGAGAAATGCACCTTCCTCGGGTCACTATGAGTCACTTACCCAGGGATAATGGTTATAGAATCCCAGAATAGTTCAGGTTGGAAGGGTCCTCAAAGAGCATCTTATTCCAACCCTGCTGCCATGGGCAGGGAGCCCTCCACTAGACGAGGTTGCTCCAGTCCCCATCCAGCCTGGCACGGAAATTCTGTCCCACAGCAGCACAGCGCAGCACTTGGATGCTCAGAGACCAAGGAGGAAAAGCATTTCCTAAACACAAAGTAGCTCCTTCTTTAGCTGAGCCCACAGCCACAAACACCACAGAGCAGCATCCCCAAACCTCAGACACGGGAGAACGGGGCTGTAACCCCAAAAGTGCTCATCCCAGCACTCCCAGTGACACCCCACAGCTCCCAGTGCAGACTGGGGCTGCACCCAGGCACAGCCCTGCCCCCACACAGCTCACCTCACCATGCAATGCCAAAGTGTGCCTCCTGGGACGGTGGCTTTGGGCTCCACATTGAGAAGGAAACAGGAAGCAGAAGGCAAGGAGACAGAGCTGGTTCCAAATGTTTCACTCTTTATTTGAAGTTTTACATGCCACCAGCGTACATGAAAGTTGCACATTCAGAATTCGACTCACTACGAGGACAAAGGGCCAGATGCAAACACAAGTGTCAAACGAGCGCACAGATGGAGGAGCCCGAACCCCGGAGCTTGTAGGGATTTGTCACCAGGCTGCCACCCTGATGGCACTTGGGATGTCAGAGGCAAGCCCCCAGTTCTAGGGCCACCTCCCTTTGCCATCTCCAGGGTTGTGAGCTGGGTCTCCCCTCCTAACGTGGCCCCATTCCCTTTCAATGAGCTAAGCAAGCATTTTTGGTAACATCTCTACCAGAACTGAGGGTGTTTGGAGACCAACTGCCCATTTAATGCTTTCCTGAATTCCCCTTTCTATCAATGCCAGCAGTTTTTACAAGGAGAAACAATTTCCACCCGCTGTTTAGAGGGAGAGACGACAGAAATAGGGACTCTTACACTGACATTTTATTTTCAAAGAAAGTTTTGATAGAAAAACATTTTCCCCAGCAGCCTTGGGCAGGGAGTTGCAGCTTCCACTTCAAAGGACAAACTTCAAAAACAAATCCAGTGTCCTAATGGTTTTGTGCTACATTACTTAATTGTCATACAGCTAATTAGCAATGCCTGATTTCACATTCTCTGTACATAGATGAAGTTCACAAAAGAAGGGGCTACTTAAAAGAATAAATAAAACAAGGCACCAGGCAGCTAGGCTCCGACAACATTAACATAAAACGTTACACTTTACCATTTAAAAAACTGAAATAAAACCCCCATCATGATTAAACCTATATTGATCTGCCTTCCTTCAGATCTCAGAGCTTTGGATCTCTGCAAGAAAGGGGGGAGAACACAACATGGCAAGCGGGGGCTTAGCCTGTGCCTCTGTGTATGTATTTCACCAGCGTGCAGCAGAGATCTTTAAAATTCTAATTATTTCCCTATCACCAAGTAAGATCGGGATCAATAGATGGTACAGACTGACCCCTTTCCTCGAGTGTCAGGGGGAAATTAAAAAAAAAGAAAGGGGAGGGCGAACCGAGAGCGTCAGAGGTCAATGCCACAAAACAATAGATATTGATGTCTCCATTCATTTCAAACAGCGGAAAGGTCAATGCCTCCCTTGCTTCATGTTTTATGGCTGAAATCCTGCTGCTAACAGCAACAATGTTAGTAGTCAGACCTCATCCATCCTTTTTTATTATTATGATTATTTCTAACCAGGTTAGCCATTTTGAAAATTTGACGAAAGCTGGGAGCAGCAGTGGGGGGCTGGGTAGAAGAGGGGAAGCGGCCCTGGAAATTAATGGAAGAGATGGTTTCCATTAGTTTTCAAGTCTGCTTGTCCCCCTACCTGTGCCCCAGTTTGTCCCTCACTGCCCCCTAAAAAATGAAAAGGGCCTGAGGCAACATCCCTTCACTATTAATCATTATTCCCTGTACAACATCCCAATTGGTTTCTATGGAAATGATTCTCCTGCTGGAGTACCCCGGCTGCCTGCGCATCTCAAAGAGGCAGGAGAGCTGCAGTGGAAGGAGATTGGGCTCTGCAATACCCAGCACGGCTCCTGCACTGCTCTCCCTGCTGTCCCAGCTTGGCTGGACGCTCTGCTGGGACCAGCCAAGAGGGAATTGCATCCCCCTTAGTCAGGTGAAACAAACCTTCTGCAGTGGTTCACTCCACCAGTGGAAAAGTCCCAAATTTCTACAGCCCTATCCTAAAAAAGCACTGCTGGGAGAAAGAACCCAGCACCCCTGGACAGTCCCACACACCTGCCCATCGTTCTAAAACTGTCACAGCTCTGAACATCAACGTGAGGGGATGGGTCCTGCTGTTCCCCAGGAACCCACACGCCCGGCAGAGGAGGAGGCAGTGATGGGAATTAAACAGAGTGGGGTTGTGGCTCTGTCGCTCTCAGCCCACACCAGCCCCAGGTCTGCCCTCTGCTCCCCAGAGAGCAACACCTCACCTGGAGGGCAGCGTTCAGCAGCCCAGGAGCCTCCTCCCCTTCCACAAGTGAGGAAACTGAGGCCAAGCCTCATGATGTGTGTCTGGCTCCCGGAGTGAGATCCACGACTCCATCCTGTCCTCCCTCCTCACACTCCCATCTTCTCCTCCTGCTGAACCACGTCCCTGACAAGTGACTGCAGTCAGAGCACTCCTGAAGGGAGAGACCATCACTACACAGCCCCTTCTCCAAACTGCAGTGGATACACTGCCATTTCCTAAAGAAACCATGAAATCAGCTTTGCAAATGGCTGACGAAACAATCCTTTAACCTACACTCCTCCTAAGAACCCCACAGATGACTTAGCCTCTCTGAATTCCCCACATCAGTGTCACTCCAGACCCTCCCAGCCTGCAGGAACCAAATGCCACATTGCCCAACAAGACTTTGGACACGAGCAGAGCAGCGAACAACGCTGAGTTTTACACACAAACAGCACCTGTCCCAGAATATCCTTCTCCCACAGAGGCACAGACACTTTGGTGGTGGTCAAAGCAAAGATTTCTGCTGGAGTTCCCAAAGATTGGAGGTCTGCTTTGGAAGGCAGCAAGGAACAGGCCAGCAGGGACTGGGATCCTGCAGAGGCACTCCCTGCAAGAAGGGCACCTTCTGGAATTGAATTCATTTGTTTTAGACTACGGACAGCGGCATCAGCAGGCTCAGAGATCACCTCGTTAGATGCTCACAGATAGCGGGAGGGAGATTTCTGGAGAGATGGGGACAGAGAAAAGGAGGGGGGATTTAATAATAAATAAAATCCAGGAGAAGAACACCCCTCTCTCTGCTCCCCTCTCCTCCTCTACAGCTGCCCGCTGGAGCCTGAGCACTGAGTGGGCTCCGAGTCCCATCCATTGCTCTGCTCAGAACATATGGAGCTGTGTTTAATAGCCCAGCTCTGCCAATTGGGGACTATTAGGGTGGGTTCTTTTCCCAGTGTAAATGTTGCAGAATATAAATTGTAATTAACACCGATGCCAAAATAGCACTTAGAGAAAATAAGCACATTATTAACATCTGGTGAATCCTGCCTGGAGTGCAAAAGCAGCGGAAATTCTCACTCACCGTAAGAGGATTTGTAGTAGAGATATCAAGCACTGGCCCAGAGTTGGGGAGCTGGGGGTGGAAGGAGATTTTAACTCTTTATCACTGTTTGGGATGCTGCCTTTATCACCTGTAGGTGACCTTTCCTAGCCCTGGAAATAACTGCTAGCATCCTCAGGACTTGTGACCCACTTGCATGAACACAGATGCCTAAACATCACATCCCTGGCAACAGAATAACGGGGCTGTGAAACATTCCTGGCTGCTGCTCCTGTCCAGCAAGACACGAGGCAGGTGGATATGGATGTGCCAAGCCAAGTGTACAGCATGTTCCATCAGACGACTCCAGCCCCAAGAGCAAAGGTTTAACACCAGAATCGAGCAACAGCTGGTTTCTGCACACCACTGTCCCCCAGCCCAGGTTTTCCAGTGGAACAGGAAGAGGTGAGTTGGCAGCACTGCCAAGCTCTTGCTGATGCCACAGTGTGTTTATGGAGGGGGAAATCCCTGCTGAGGGTGGGAATGGCCTCACTCATACCAAACATCAGGATTCCTGCACACAACTACACAGGTCCCCTAAGGCATCAGAGAGCTGCCTCCACACCCTCAGCCTTCCCTCTGCCCTGCCCTGAGGCCAGAGGCACAAGCAGGACAAAGCAACTTCGCCAATGCTTCAAACAAGGAGGAGAAAGCAGTTTTGGAAACACCCTCTGCCTAATCCTCGCTAGTTATCCTAGGAAAAAAACCAAGCAGAACTGAAGTGGCCTGAACTGGACAGAGCAGCAGCTCACGTTCCTGCCAGAATGCTCATCTGATGTGCTGAAGTGAGGAAGGACGAGAGAAGAAAGCTGTTGGAAAGGGAGAGAGGGGTTCAAACAGGTGAGTAATAGGACAAGAGGTAGAAAGAATGACCTCAAGGGGGAGAGTGGGAGGGAAAGCAGCGGCAGGAGCAGGGCACCAGCTCCTCACACTCACCTGCACAGAGCCTCAAACACTTGAGCAGTGCTCACAGTTCAGCTGCAGCATTCCCAGGGAGCACAAGCTGGCCTCCCCATCATGCTGCCAGCTGCACTCCAGAGACTATGCTGGCTTCCTGTCCTGAGAGGGGAAGGGAGGGAGCCTCGGGAAGACAGCAAACCACTCAGGGTTGGTGTCAGCAAGGCACAGAGCTGTGCTAGCAGAGCCTGACGCTTACCTGCTCCTTACTGCACAAGGGTTATCATAGCCTGGCTCAAGATTTACACCTGTGGGACAGAATTCCAGGCAGGCTCACACATGGCTGATTGAAAAGTAAGAACAGAAAGTCCTCCAAAGCTGGGAGATGCACTTTGTTCTCAACAGGCTTCCTATGAACGCTGAGGGCAGAAGAGCATTTGGGAGATGGCATTTTGCGTAGAAAATGCTGACGAGGAGATGGGCACATCATCTTTGGATGACTCTGGGCCTCCCCAGAAAAGCAGAACTCAACACATTCGGGATTTGGGTGAAGTCAGACAGCTCTGGTCAGCAGCTGCTTTGCAGAAGACAGACCTGGTGTGCTACCAAGGGGAATTCTGCCACCCAAAAATGTAGCTCCAGGAATTCGTAACTTGGCTTTTGGTACAGCTGTCTGATGCTTTTAAAAGTGCTCAGTAAATAAGGCAATATGAAAGTGATCCAGACCACTACTGATGCCTGAGGAAGTTCTGTGGAGCAGAGAAGCTGACTGAAATCACACTGTGAAAATACTTCCTAACATCTCTAAAATTAGCATGAGCTCAAGGCATGGGATATAAGGACAGAATTGGAACACTACATTCCCATCTACACTGCAAGACAGACTGCATATAAATCAGATCTGAGCCTCAACTTATTCACTGTAGGCACCATCTACCCTAGGACAAGGATTTCCAAAAGAGCTGAGAACTTCTTCCACCAGACCAATGGAAACAGCACCAGCAGGAACTGATGGTCAAGGTGTTAATGACCTTAATTTGTTATTTGAAAATAAAAGAGTCCTTGTGGTACTTCTCAATCAAAATAAAACCCCAAACCTCCTTTAAATATCTGTGACTGCACGTGTGTGACCACAAATGCCTATTTGTAACATAGAAAAGATGTGATGCACTTCAACTGAGCAACACATTTTTGTGCCTCTGAGCTGGCCTAGGCTTTCTACTTTGCCAAAAACAGACCGAAGCAAAGAATGATTTCCACCAATACCACAAAGCACATTGCCAACGTACACAGGGGCCCTTGCGACAGACACCAGGGGACACAGGGGAAAGAGCATCATTAAGTCAGTTTCTCTTACCTTTAACTTCAGTAAAATAACAAAACGATTCATATTAACCGCAAGGAAATACTCATCAGATTCCACAAGCCTTTGAGGCAGGATTTTCAGATGCAAGCAATATCCCATAGATGTTTCCCCACTGCAAAGAACCAGCTTTTTTTATTTTGCAATTGCACCTGGTTAAAGTGATTGTACAGCATCCAGTGAGGTGGCCAGGAGCCAAGGAGAGGCAATCCAGGCCAACAAGAAGCTATTCCATGGGTTCACGCTGACTTGTCCTTTCCATGCTGTGACAGTCACCACCACAAATTGGGAGGTTCCTCGGCCACTCTGCTTTTAAACAAGGTAATTTCATCCAAGTGCCGCATGGGGACATCTCTGATGACCTCTGTCAAGTCCTCGTGAAGCAGAGGGAAAATGACGACATTTAACGCGGGGCGTTCTGCCTGGAAACTAAATCAGACACAGGTTATTAGCCAAGGAAAAATACCAATTCTCCAGTGCAAGGGAAGGGGATGGCCTGGGTATCGATCATGCAGGATGGGGGCAAGAAAGGGTTGTTCAGAGGAGGCAGGAGGGGCAGCTGGAACTCCAGGTCTCCCACTCTTCCCTCTCTGTGTCAGCAGGGAGTTTAGGCTCGGTTTGCACCCCTTTGCAGTCTGCTAAGCTGGCACAAGCCCAAATTGCACCTAAAATGGGGAGGGAGGAAGGAGTTTTAAAAAAGCTAATAAAAAATAAATCAAGACATGTAGGTATTCTTAGAGGATCAGAGATCCCAAGAGCTCTGCCCAAGCTGGGCAAGGTGCTCAGCGATAACAATTTAAACCACCTGCAAACCAGAGGCAAGTTGCAGAGCCATTAGGAAAATCAGGCCAGAGCAGTGTCAGGCATTCCCTCGGGGCTGAGCCTGGGATTATCACTTCAGGCTGGGATGTTCTGCATGCAGAGTCTACACTCTGCAATTAGAGCATAGGCAAGTTTAGAAAGCTCAGATGTGCAGATAAGCATTTAAGTGTGCTCACACTCACACAGTGCAGCCTTCTTTTTAATCCAGGCTGCAGAGCAAAGGAAGAGATTTGCAAAAGTTAAAGCCATTAAACAATGTAGAAAGAACCGTACAAAAAAAGCCCAAGTGCCCATCAGCAAGTACTTTACATGACAGCAACCTGTGAGGAAGAGAAATAGTATTACTCAGTGCAGTATGACAAGAGTTCAGTCTTTTAAAGCTGGGGGGTAAAACTGTAGCGTGACTACCCTTAAGAGTTACACCTCAAGATGAAAAAGATTTGTGACTCTTAGTCCTGTGCCACCAAGACCTTCTCTCTGAAGGGTGTGACAAGGACCAGTTCATTATCAGTCTCAAGGAGGCAGAGCCACACTGGCAGCACCAGTCCCTGGAGGCTGAACCAAGCTGTGTTGGGTCGAAAGAGAAGCTCACTGCTCAACAAACTTAGACAGGTGTGTGCCTGGAAGATTCCCAGCTCATCTCTAGCTCCGAAACAGCCAGATTTCTGTCAAACAGCGAGGGAATGGCTAGAGATCCAGCTGCTGGAAAAACACATGAAAATCCCAGGTAGCAATACGGCCAGCTGAAGAAAGGAACACAAGAGACTGGCATTTCCTGGGAGACAGAAAGGACATTCCCATCCCCAAATGATTTGGAGTAGAGCTGCCAAAAACATAACAGAGAAACTTCCATTCCCAGGCTAGCTGCTCAGTCTTGGTGCATTGAATTAATTTGCCTGAACCTAAGTAGCTGCAGGAATAAGAATTTCCAGCAACAGAACTACCTGGGGCAATTTTATATCTCTCTGCATCACAGACCTGCCCTTCATGCCTCATGCCTTAGGGCTGGCAGAAAAGGACACGGCTCCTCAGTGGATCTGGGGGTTTGTGTCAGAGCTGTGCAGCTTCTTACTTCCACAGCACTGCCCTCAAGAAATCAACCAGCAAATAAGTGCTGATCTGGGAGGCAGCTGGTAAAGTCTGCAGTGAAATCACATAAAATACAGCCAAATGTCTCTTTGATAGTCCCTCCTCTGCCTCAGCTCTTCATGTTTCTTATCCAACACCACAGTCCTGCAGAGAAAATCATGTTAATAGCCCAAGTTTACTGAAGTTCAGCAAGGAAGAAACTGCCATCTCCCCAAGGGAAAGAAACCTTTGCTTCCTTCTTTGTATATAGACTCTCCCAAACTGGATCTGAGTGCTGCCTTCTCAACATGTACAAAATTGTAGTTTATAAGCAGCCTTTACATGTAGCTATAAAAACAAGAACCCAGACAAGTTTACACGATTAACTGACACCGAGACATGTGAAAAACCCCAACACAGAAAGTGTCCCTCCTAAAGAGGCTGGGTTTATACCAGGGGGTTGAACTTGATCTTAAAATAAGAGAAAAAAAGAAAGCTTTGTAATTTTCTCCCCCACCTCAACAGGAAACTGTATGTTACTGCAAAACTTGTAAATTCCATACCCCAGCAAGTTGACGCCGGAGAATTCTTTCCATGTACAATTTGCATGATTTAAGAAAAAAAAAAATCAAATGCACATGGTTCACTATTATTCTCAGCTAAATGTGCGTGCAAAGCCTCTCCTTTAACTGCCTGTTAAAAAACACCCTGATTTTAACGAGCAGCTGTCATAATGTTAAACCGGGATTAGCAGTTCCCAAAAGCAGCCTCCCTCTGCAATCTATGCTCCTTTAGTCCTTCCCCGGAAGGCAATTCCTTTCTTCATACACCTGTCCAGGTGGGCTAGATTAAGTGAGAGGCACTTAGAGCACTAGTTCGAAAGGCCCCAGGCATGGGGAGGAGATAACAAGAAGGGGAAGAGAGTGAGTTAATGAGTTGCAGAACAGCTCCTGTAATCTTCTTGAGGGTTCTTTCCTCATTCCACACCTGGATGGACTTCAAACTCCATCCACCTCTGCAAACGCATGGCTTGTAAAATTAAAACCCGAAGGACAGAGAAGGATGTTGACCTAGGGAGACAAAAGAGCTGCAGTTTCAGACATGAAGCCCTTCGTTTTTTGTTGGTTTTTTTTTTCCTAGGGAAAAAAGCCAAGGATATGCTTGCCTGCTCTCTCCTACAAAACCTCCAGACTAAACTCATCATGATTAATTAAATGAAAGCAAGTTTTCTAGGCAACTGACTAGCAGCCCCTTCAAAACAGATCCTTTAATCAGAAACAACCACTAGGATAACAAAGAAAACACTTCCCCCCTCCATTATATTTTCCAGCATAACCTCAGGTCCAGCAGAATGAACACCAAACCAACAACCACCCAGCAGGAATTTCCACAAGGAGGTTTCTGAAGTGTTCTCATGTGGAAGTGGACCCAGAGCAGACCTGGCCTCTGCAGCTGGTTGGAATCATCCACAGAGCTGGGAAACGAATGGTGAAGCACACTCTGTCACAAATTCCTCCTGGCATCAGCACAGGTACAGCATCTCTCTGCTCTTAGATCTAGAACTGGTTGTATGTGGATGAAAGGGTTAATGATGCTTTGCTATTTGTCTCCAGAATTATCCCAGAACAGGTGTGGACTGGACGCAGTAAGGTTATTTTCAAGTGAACAGCTTGGTAAATAGCCTAACACTACGCTCTCAATTACTTCCAACCACTGTGGCAGGATCCAATATGTAGGTCAGGGACAAAGTCAAAAAGAAAGAGAAAAAGTCTAAAGCAAGGCTGCACTTTGATCAGATTTCCTCGATTTTAGCAAGACAAAAGAGTCCCTCCCTGGAATGCAGTTATCTCCTGGCAAACATTGACATGCCTCTCCAGAGAGGACAGTGAGTCCCCAGGAGATTCCACCTGCTGAGAGAGCCAAAGGGTAGCCCAAAGCCATGGGGAATCTCAGCAGCCAGACTGGAAGGATGGATTATAACCCCCTGCACCACAGCCCCTGGAAGGTGACAGCTCCCCTGTGTTTGGTACTGCTCAAACTTACTTTTTTTTACTTGTAAGGAAAGGAGAGGGCAGGATTTGGGGCTGAAGAATGTACTTCCCCTTGAGATTTCCAGAGAAACCCAAGGAAAGCCCTAAGCAAAATCAGACATTTCAGCACATCCCACTTCACAGAAGCTGGGAAGCAGGACCGAGGGCATGCAAGGTGGGATAATTAAGCACTGCCAACAAAAGCAGCACACAGCAGATAAAGTGAGGAAATACAGTGTATCAGGAGTGGATCAAGGCCAGATCTCTGACCTCCACAAACTGAGCTGAGCTTATGGAAAAAGAAGCTCAAGAGAAGGAGGGGAAGGAAGGAAACGAGAAGAAGTTTGATTTGGGGGAACAGAGCACAGCAGGGACAGAGCAGATGTGGACTCTGGCTGGCATAACTCCCACAAATGCAAACCAGTCTCTGCTGCAGTCACCCAGCTTCCCCCCTCTCTGTTTTGACCTCCCCCACAGGCTGATGAGCTGTTTCTGCAGAGGCACAAGTTTCCCAAGTGAAGAGAATTCAGACCATCTCACTTTTTGCCCCGTATGCAGCTCTCTCACCTACATGCACAAAGCCCTGTTAATCCTCTGCCAGGCACAGCCTGTTTTCACTGGAAGACGTGTTCACACCTCGAAGCTCAAGTGTGGCATCGGTCTTGAAAACTTCAGCCAGCATACCTGAGCCAGCCTGGAAACTCCCGTCCTGAAGCACCGCACGGTGGAATGGAGGAAGTGCCAGGACAAGCTGGAGCAGCTGGCAGCAGCATGACCCAACATACACACTTTTCTCATCTTCTCAGGGAAGGCCAGGCAAACACTTAAGATTTGTTCCACTGGCCGTGCCCTGACCTCAGTACCAAGGAGCTGCAAATCTCTCCTTGCTTACAGTGACTGCCAAAGAAGCTTCTCCAGAGCATCTTCCAAAGAAGATTTGGCCGTGCCAAAGAAACTGCAGGTGGGATTGTCCCAGGCCCCTTCTCCTGGGAACAGGGAGAACCTTTACCTCCCACTCATCCCCCAGAAGCCTCTCAAGGGGGTCCAAAGCCTCCCCACACTGACTCTAAAGCAGATCCATTCTTTAGTGCCATTCACTCTTCCAGCCCTGTCAGAGTGCCAGCTCTGAGCAGACTTTATTTCCAAACCTCAGAAATGGGCTTAAAAAGTTCCCAAGGAAAGTTGTTCAGATTCCTCTGGCTGCTCCTAACTCCACACAAGGATATGTTTTTGCTGTAAAGTGTTTTCCTTTAGGGGTGTCTTCCATCCTTTCCATGTCTGTGCGGACAAACTGACATTCCCCCAGAGCTTCTGATTTTCCCACACTAAGCCCCATCACTACAGTCTCCAACCTGAGACCAAGAGCTGTAGATGGGACTCAAAATCACTCACACACATCACTGCCAACTCTCCCATTATCTTCAACGCAGCTTCTTCCTTTGCCACTGCATTGAGCCACAGGGAAGGAGCAATAACACATCAAACTCATCCCGAGCCGAGGCAAATTACATCTCTCTGCTGTGGTTTCCCTGTAAGGCATGAATGGCACTCTGCTACTTCTCCTGTGAACTGAGGTTTGTATCAAACATGCCTGCAGACTGAGGTTCCTACATTATTTTGCCAGCTGAACTCTGCATCACTCAAATGTGACCGGACAATTAGAGGGGGAGGGAATAAGAACCCAAAGAGCGATGCCAGAGCGCCCAGGACACGTCCTAGGGGAGTGCTCTGCCAGAGCAAGCTGGAAGTTATTTCCTAATCTCTTCCACAAATTAAAAAGCTACTGCAATAACTGCTCAATTAGATTTATTTTACTATGGAAATGCTTTAAAGCTGCAGTTAATGCTTCCGTTCAGCCTTTTACACCCTCATGAAGAGAAAGCACGACAGTGCTATTCCAATATTATTTCTCAGCCAAGAGAGAGAAGACAATCCTTGAAAGTTATTTCATGCACAAACCAATCTGCCCGCTGAGGAAGGTTTCAGAACTGAATTCCTTTCAAAACACATGAGCTGGCAGTTAGAACGAGCCATTTGGGTCAACCACAGGAATGCATGTAAAGAAGGGGGTTTGTCAGTACCCCCAAAAGAAAATAAATTAATATGGCAAACTGGGGATGGTCCCACAAGCCCTGCTGGCTTGTAAAGTATTTGAACCCACCCATAAACAAGATCCCTGGTAGAAGCAAAGGTATCTGGGCCACACCTCATGCATTCAACCGTCGCCAAGCCCGCCAAGGAATCCTTGGGCAACGCAAGCCGACAAGGATGCAGTTTGTTATTCAGTCTGTGACAGAACGATTCAGGGGTTTCCAAGAGCAGGAAATGAAACAGACAATGAAAGCTTGAGCAGGATGCTAATGATTCACTACACCAGCCTGGTGATACATTAAGTCCTCTGCAATCCCACTCGTGCGGGGCCGAAGCGCTCGGCACGCTGGGGCTGGCGGGGTGGGATCAGCCACTGCCGGCAGCTCTGAGACTGGGACCAGGACCAGCAGTGTACAGACAGGGACTTCATCAAGGTCAGAAGGAAGAGAAGGGGCTGAAGGGATGCAAAACCAGCTTGAAAATCTTGGATAAGCCCTAGGTGCTCGCAGCAGCTTTTTGCAGTGTCAATTGGACTGCAGCAGTCGGGTGGGCAGCGCGGGAGCGACGCTGCAGGACTCGGCTGAATTCAAAGGTGATCTTGCAATCACCTACTGCCCCTACAGCCTCCTCCACCCCCTCTAACAGTAAAAGAGAGCCCCAGAAGGGATTTTCTGAGGCTGAGACCACAAGGAGAATCCAGGCAAGCAGAATGCTGCAGGGACATCCAAGGCAAGGGGGAATGCTTAGCCCTGAGGTGAGCAAAAATTCATTTGTGATAGCTCAGTCCTGTGCTAAATGCCAGGAGAGGGACTGGCTCATTCAGCACTTTCCAGATACTCAGTTTCAGCCCTGTGCTCCCACCTGGAAGCCCTGTTTCTCTTGCTGAATCCCAGGAGGCTGCTTCATCCCTTCAGCGAGCTCATGGCTCTCACAGCCATACAGGGCCACTGGCATCAGCAGTTTAAGAAAAAGGGAAGATCCAGCCAAGAGTTTCACTTTAAAAAAGGACAATAACGAGCATGGGGAAATTTAGGTGATGCTATGGAAGGATGAATAGGAAGATCTAATTCAGACAGAAAGCTGTTCCTAGAAAGTGGCAGCAATCTTATTGTGAAAGTCTACTTCAAACTAAGCAGTGTTCATACCTGACACAGACACAAGGCAGGGTAAGTTTGTGTTTCTCTTTCTCTGGGTGTGGATCCCCAGAACAAGCAGATTGTCCTAAATCAGTAAAATTCTCTGCACTTTCCAGCACTGGTTAACCCAAGAGTGACCTGAATCACACACTCACAGAATAGTTCACAGCGGAAAAGCCCCCTAACACCAAGTCCAGCCATTCCCCCAACAGTGCCATGGTCACCACTGAACCATGTTCCCAGGTGCCACATCCTCACGGCCTTTAAATCCTTCCATGGATGGGGACTCTACCACTGTCCTGGGCAGCCTTTGCCAGTGCTTGAAAACCCTTTTGGTGAAGAAATTGTTCCTAATATCCAACCTAAATCTTCCCTGGCACAACTTGAGGCCATTTCCTCTTGTCCTGCTCCTTGTTTCCTGGGAGCAGAGCCCGACCCCCACCTGGGCTGCACCCTCCTGTCAGGGAGCTGTGGAGAGCCGGAAGGTTCCCCCTGAGCCTCCTTTTCTCCAGGCTAAACACCCCCAGCTCCCCCAATTGCTCCTCCTGGCCTTGTGCTCCAGACCTTCCCCAGCTCTGTTCCCTTCTGTGGATACACTCCAGCCCCTCAATGTCCCTCCTGAAGTGAAGGGCCCAGAACTGAACCCAGGATTTGAGGCATGGCCTCACCAGTGCTGAGTTGCTCAGGTGCTTTGGAAAGACATTTGCTGGAGAGAGGTACCAGTGCGGCTGGGGAACAGGGGCAGGGAGCTTAGTAGAGAGCAGCCACGACCCCACAGCTCTGGGGGGATGCAGCTCTGGGACCCCGGGCAGCCCCAGCCCTCTACACCATCTCCCAACAGCTCTCAGACTCCAGGAATTTACAACAGCACTTTTGGGAGATGTGAACAGCTGAGCCCTGTTGCCCACCCAGCACCCCAAAAGACACTCAAGCTGCACCACGGTTTCTCCCTTGGATTCTATTTCTATAAATCACAGCTCGCCTCTATGCCTTGACACTTTCCCCCTTCTTTATGAAGAATCCCAAATGACGTCTTTTTTTCAGAGGTCTTTTGTTTTGCTTTAGGGTTTTTTGTTTGTTTATTTGTTTTTATTTTATTGTAGCTTTCTTGATCTTTTTCCAAGGTGTTTTTCCAAGGACTTTTCACTGGCTTGTATTGTCTGGTGTTGTAGAGTCCTTGAAATCACTACAATGATAGGAGCTATCTAAACACTTCAGCTAAAACCAACAAAATTCTAAAGGCACACAGTGGAAAATAAAAATCTGTCCTTGAAGCCAAGGGGATATTTGCCGAAGCATTTCCCATCCCCTCTTCCAGCCCGTTTTTTGATGGCAAGCTTCACCGGGAAAGCAACCTCTCCTGCACATTTGTGAAGTGCCCAGTAACCACAGCATGTAGCTGTGCAAGCCTGAAGTCATCCAAATTCCTTGCCCGCAGGATTTTTGGGGCAGAAACATACAGGCATATAAATACGGTCATTTATCGCGCAGCCCCATCGGTAAACAGTAGGAACCTTCCATGGGTCACAGCTCCATCTACTGACTCTTCCACAAAACAACACTGTGGAAAAGCTTGGAAAAGCTCCTGGAAGGCTCATCTCCTTGGACCTGGGTCTGCGCAAGAATTTAGAAACAATCTGAGCACAGCAGCTCAGCCCAAAAGGGCGAAGCAAATTTACCTTTTCTGCAAAGAAGCCTCTTGGCACAGCAGCAGGTCTGGGGTCACGCCTGAACCTACAACCACAGGGCCTCAAATCGTGGTATTTTAGTGTTTGTGGAATTAACGCTGCAGTGGTTTGAACAGAAGAGTTATTTAAACAGGGACAACACGTGCTTGGAGCTGAGCACTCCAGCAGCGTTTGGGTCCAAGCAGAAAATGGAAAACATTGTGTTCATTGGATCTGCTGCTATCTGAAGTGTGGCAGCAGCTGAGCACCATGTGATGGCGAAAAAAAATGTCAGTTTACACAGAAACTGAGACTAGACCACCGTCACATGTGAAATCTGAGAAAGATCAGGGAAGTGGATATGGATCACTCAAGCCACATCTCCCACTCTAACCACTACGCCCTTCTTATGTGCAGAGTATCTCCCTGAACCATAAAGGAGCTCACCCCTCCCATTCACACTGAAGGAAAAAGAATAAAGAAAAACACTGCAATGATTTATCTGCCCAGAGGGAAACAATCTTTACAGCCTTCTCTACAGCTCAGAGGAGACCTTGCCCTTGCAAGTCTCCTGTTTGCTGATGAGGCTCCAGATGAGCCCTGTTCTGCTTATTGTGTTTCATTTCCAAAGAGCCAGAACTGAATCAGAGGCTTTTAATGACTCAAATACACAAATCAGTTTGTCCCAAATAGCAGCAAACTTCAACCAGAAACTGCTCACCAGAAAGCTGGACACCACAGGGCCTGGTTCAGAGCTGTCACAAGACTAAGAGACATGAGAACAACTCTATTTTCAGGCCAGTGGAACAGAAATTCATAACACTAACCTCCTTTTACAGTAAAAAGGGAGAGTTTGAGAGCAGTTCAGGCTTTAAGCCATTGCTATGATGTTTCAGATTTAATTCCCAAGATCCCATCACCACACCCTGCATATTCACCATCTTCCAGTACAATTCCACAGCTGAAGCCAGTCTGTTCTCTCCAAATAGGTTCTGGCCTCTTCTGTTACCCAAACCCTCCTGTGCATCCACACCTGAAAAAGAACTGCCCTGCACTACACTGCATTTTCAAGCCCTCTCAGCTCTACCTTCTGCAGCAAACTCCTGGTATGTGCCCAGCCCTGGGTCCTTCCCGTCCCCACTCCCATTTCTTCTCGTTTTAGAGGCATCGGGAGAACGGGAGTTACTTTGGCCCCATCTCCTTGTTCCAAACCACCTCTCAGCCTAAACAACACCATCTCCATAGCCCCAAAGCAGGAACTCTGACCCCCAATGGGACCTCAGGAATATGGATCAATTGCCCCAGCTCAAGAAAGAGAGCAAACAAAGGCTCATTGAGGTCCCTCCTTTCACCTCCTCCTTCCCACTCCCTCTCCATCTTACACACACAGCATCTACATACATTCCAAACAAATGGAAAAAAATAAGGAAAAATCACCTTATTTCATTCTGGCATGAGGATAGATATTTTCCAGTTTGCTGCTCAATGTAAAACTTGGAGTAAAGGGACATGAGCAGCACACTTTTAGAGGAAGCCACGCTGTGTGAATTGGAGCCTTACCCAAAGGTTTAAGCTCACACGCAGATTTTACTGCACATCTCTCTGCCTTGGAGTAGCAGACAAAATGCAGTCAGAAAGCCAATTTCTGACCCCATCCCAAGGCACATTTGTGCAAGGAAGAGAATGGGATCACTGGAGAAGTCACATGGTTAAAGACTCGCTGATGGCTCATGGAAGACTCCAGGCTTTGCTTACACATCATTTTCTGTATTTTGTTTCTTCCATTTTATTACTAGAGACAGTTGCATGAGAACAGGATCTTTGTTGCTTAGGAGAGCATCTGCTCCCACTGCTTATCCTCCTCCTGAAGTCATAATCTTACGTGACATCAAAATCGTTTCCAGAGCCACCAATTACAATGTCACAGACGATTATGACTTCAGGTGTAGAATTTGCAGTGGGAGCAGATGCTCTCTTCAGCAAAAAAAACCCCAAAACCCAACCTTCAAAAAACCCTGTTTTCATACAAGCGTCTCTATTAATAAAATACAAAAGAAGAAAATAAGTTTGACAGCCAGAACTGTCGCTAAATATAAAAATAGTTTTTAACATTTCCATGAGGCATCAGCTGCTCTTTGGAAAGTTCCCAGGGTTTAGATTATAAAGAGGTTCAGAATGTAGTGAGAATCAGTCCATGTCAGAGGGAAAAAGGGAGAAAAGACTGCAGAATGGTGTATTTCTGCTCAATAAGCAGACATCAAAATTTTGGGCAGTGCTGCAACAGCACCTCAGAAGGGAGGGAAAATAAAAAAAGGGAACTGCAGATTTTTGGTTCTTTCTAAGGATCCCCAAAGCACAACTGAAATCAACCCATTAATGTTTTTACAGATACGAAGCCCTGTGTAAAACAAACTCAAAGAATCCTTGTCGCATCACAAGGAATTTACTCAGATGTTTCCACCAATCCCTATCCCAGAAGGACACAGAGGCTTTCAGAGGCAGCAACAATCTCAGGAGCAGTTTGGTAGGGAGCTAATATAGTCACAGCCTCCTCTGGATTTGATCCACGGAAACAAGCCAAGTGTAATAAGTCAGTTTGAAGCTGGAGGAAGGCTGGGGGGGAGGAGCACCCTTTAGGATGCTCTAATAACGCCGTGCGATTTGAAATTTTTATTAGAGCTTAACAGGGCACAGCAACAGTAGGTGACAAAGAAAACAGACTGAAGGCGGGGAAATAGCCTTATAGAAAAAAAGATAATAATGGAAAGTCTGCTGCATGGGAAATATTTTGTAAGATGACTGCCATTATTAGAAGATTTCCAAATGCCAAGCGTAATTAAAAGCTCTCTTTTCAAATGCAGTTCACGGCTCACACACAAACGTTTCCCACCACGTGAGCCTCAGAACACTGCAAGGGGCCAAGCAAAATGCATTTAAGAACTGCCAAACGTGCAAAGGCAGTTTGTACCAATTCTCCCCCCTCACGCACCCTCCGAAGAAAAAACCCTTCACAACAACCCTTTAAAGGCTTTGAATTGCACTGCCAGGGGATTATCAGTAAGTGACATTTACAAGTGATTAGAGGACAGAGAATTATCTTAGTCACTTGTGGGAAAGGAGGAAAGCTTCAAGGTCAAATCTCTCAGTACTTAAAATGTCGGCAGATGTTTTGTTTACACAAAAAGTGTCATTTGATTTATGATAGAGCTTTGCATCCAGAACCCCAACTCTGCCAACGGAACCGCAGAGAACATGGGTGGGAATGGAATCAAAAATTCATACCATACCTTCAAATATTTCACTGATTCACTCTTATTAAAGTAAGAGGCTGGTGTATGTGCCAAACAGTTACACATTACCTATTAGCTCCTTGGAACAAGCGCTCCAAGCCATAGAAACCTTGGCAAGCAAGAGAATGGAGATAAATCTTCAACAGTTCCAGAAATCCCACATCCACCCCTTTCCGCACTCACCTCCGGACAATGGACTGCTGGAGATTTTTGCAAACGGTAAGAGATTCTCCCATAAACATGTGGCACATGATGACCTCAAGGCAGTTGGCCATGAATGACATCACTGCGTCAGACTGCAGAGTCCCGCTCCGGGAGACGATGCAAAGCCGCTGGAGAGAGGAGCAGTGACTCAGTGCCTGGAAGAACTGGGCGCCTGCACAGAAGTACGGCTGTTCCAGCCTGCAGGAATAAACAAAAACAAGTCAATGGGCAATTCATGCCTGGGACGCTCTCAGACAAGAGGGAAAGACATAGCACATTCATGAGGGGCTGGCAAATGGATCAAGTGGTGCCTCCAACCCTGAAGGACAAGGGCACAAATAGGCAGGAAGGCCCTAAACTGCAGAATTCCAGTGCCCACAGGGAGTAACCCTGGAGTAACCCCGGTTTTGGAAGTTTTCCACAAAATATGGTGGCTAAGACAAGCCTTGGGTCTGAGCAGCAGATCCATTCTGGTCTTACAAGCACAGCAAGCATTCTGCTACCTGACATACACCAAGCAGGTGATGTGGATTTAGAAGCCTTCTGCTCCAGTGCACAAACACTGACCAAAGTGGTCATATCTTCAGTTTACTGCCTGGGGAGAAACAGGCATGTAAAACACACAGTGCACACAGGGTGATGCAGAACTGGGGCCAACACAGTGGCCACAACCAGCCCTGGCAAAGGATCAGAGCTACTGCTCTCCCACAGGAAGAACAACCATCAGCAACCCAACCTTTACCTTAAACACCTGGCCCAGGGAAGAGAGACAGGATCCTCTATCACGGTGATCCAGCAGGACAACAAAATGAGACAATCAAGCCATACCTGGCCATCAAGGGGTCTGTGTTTTAACCAGCAGCATAGCCAGGTGACTCCCTCACAGAAACCAGCCTGCAGGAAGCTGAACCTGCTCGGGGCCTGTGCCACCAGGAGAGCTCATCTGCTTAGTGCAGATTTACTAGCAGGCTTCAGAGCACTTGGGAATCTCAGTCATTGGGTCAGGAAAGCCAAGAGCTCCAGAAGGTTAATCCATTAGGTGATAACAAGCTGTCGGGCCCAACCTGATCTGGATAATCTCTGCATAGGCTTTGTAGTACGCAGGGGTATCTCAGCAACTTAATCCTGTTAATTGATAAATTCTGTTTCAGTCTCAGCCTGTGGCGGCTGTTGGGTGGCATTGCCTGAAAAGATGCT
Organism: Acanthornis magna; assembly: GCA_036785705.1. Taxonomy (NCBI): domain Eukaryota; kingdom Metazoa; phylum Chordata; class Aves; order Passeriformes; family Acanthizidae; genus Acanthornis; species Acanthornis magna. The sequence continues at coordinate 4,275,780 of JAWUZG010000039.1, read as the reverse complement.
AAGAGCATATCAGCACTTGGGGTAATAAGTTAAAATTAATATTAAGGGAATGGGCAGCCTCTTCAATTTTTCAACAGCGTTATTGGGTCACTGTAAATTTAGGACAAAAAGCACAGAATCTCCAGGATCCAGGTTTCCAGGTGAATCCCGGAGACACACCAGCCACACCTGCAGTGCCGCCCTTCACTCGCTAGGTGGCAATGTTGCTTAGGAAGAGCCCCTTAAACTTGTTCCTCAGCCTGGAAAACTGGGAAGGGAAAAAAGGGTGGAAACAGCAGGGAATTAGTCAAATCAAAAGGAAACTACACTATCAAGAGGAAGTGCTATTTCTAAAACCATCTTAAGGCAATATAAAATCTTAGACTTTACTCAGGAAACAAGAGTGACAGCTTCCATCCAAATGCAGTACAAGGAGACTTGCTCCAGCTTTTATTCCAGGTCCTGCAATGCCTCCCATCTGTATTGCTCTTGGCCTCCATTTCAAAGCCTCAGGAAACTACAGGGCCTAGGATGAGCAACGCAACACTGCACACCCAAACCTCCTTCCCCAGCCCTCAGTTCCTCCATGGCTATTCACTCTCCTCAAAGTTAAACACACATTCACATAACCCAAGACCTTGAGCAACCGAATTCTCAACAGATGCCATCCCTTGGATGAGAGAGCAGCACACTTCTTGCCCATTATAAATGGGAAGTGGTGGAAAATGAAAACTAAAACCTTCCTGAGGTGGTTTAGCACCTCTGGCTCCCCTCACTATAGCAGTGGATCAGGAACAGGCACACAAACACCAGGCTCAGGTGATGAGCACTAATTTCAGCCACAGTAACTGAACTGTGACCTTGCTGTTACAACTGCACAGTGTTTTGGATGCCTTTCTGAACAGAGAGGAACAATGGGACTGACAGGTTCTGCAGTTTCACTGAAAGAGGCTGATTTAAGGGGAAAAAAAGGAAAAAAATCTCTCTAAAGTGATAATATTTATGTACATATAGACTGGTGCCAGGAAACCATCACAGTTCATGTCCTTTGCTTTCACAAGCACATTTTGGCTACGATGAAGCTCCTTTGTGCACCCTTTAGCATCAGATCTTTGGTAGGATCCTTTAAATCTAACCAGGAGGGGAACACCAACAGGACAAACTCTAAATCTGGAATGTTTTCAGTACATTACCAAGAAAAGAAATAAAAAAATAAAGAGGCAAGATTTTCATACAAACCAAAGGCAGACAAATATCTCAAGGGGAAACCTAAGGAAAACTCCACATTATCTAGACAGTGTAGGAGCCTCTTCCTTCCTGGAAATTTAAGATATGTGCATGTACACAAAGACAAACAGTCAGCAAAGGCACATAGTATTTAACCAGACCTGACAGGCTGCTAGCTCCCAAATATGCAGCATGCACTCTTCCTTATCTAACAGGAAGGCAATCACAGCACTTTTTGCTCCTAAAACATTGGCTAAAGGGCATATCCTGAACCTTCAAGGAAAACATGCAATGCCTTCCCGTTCTCCACAAGTCAGGAAGGAAAATACCCAGTTTTCAAGCCATTGCAGCTACTCTGGACCAGAACACTTTTAACAGCAGCCACAGGCAACAACACATCACATTTCTGGAGATCCACAAACAAAATGGGAGATGTTCAAGGGCAGCCCCTCACCTGAGATCTCTCAAACACTTGCAATGTTTCAGCATGTCCATGAGAGCAGACATATAGACCACCTTGCCCATCATGCCCAGGTTGGCCAAGGAAAGAGTCCGCAGGTGCTGGCACTGCAGCCCAATGTTGACGAGCCCAGAGCCAGTGAGAATATTTGGCAGCTGTGCTAAGGTGAGGCTCTGCAGGTAAGTCAATTGGCTAATGGCAGCCACCTCTGAATCCCCCACGCTCTGTGCCCGGACACAGGGAGGCAACGAGTTCCGAATTGCTGGCTCGTTGCGGGGCATGGCAGAGGAGAAACTGGACCCAATTATTTCCAAGGTTTCCAAAAATCGGAGGCTTCCCATCAGAGCCCAAAACACTGAAGACTCGATCTTCTGATTTGCCTGGTCCCCTGAGTTCCTCGGATATGTCTGTATCCCAATCCGAACTTTCCTTCCAAATGTTTGGGGCACCAAATTAGGTGTTGTGGGAGGTTTCTCCACACTTGCAGCAACATCTGTGATGGAGCAAACCGGTAGTGCTAAAGAGAGCAGGTGCTTTAGCCTGGACAGGAGCTGGCACAGGTGGTTCCCTATGCTTTCAGAGCTGTGGTGGTGAGCTGCAGACAGGTTCAGGTGTCTCAGGTTGCAGCAAGACACTACCAGGCTTTCCAAAATGCTGCTGTCAATGTCGTCTTCTGCTTTCCGAAACAAGGACTCCGGGGCCAGACAGTGAACGCAGCCACTGAGATTCAAACTGGTCAGGCTTTTAAGATCCTTCCCACCATTAATGACCCTCTGGATCAGGTGCCCACCAGATAAGGTGCATCGGCTAAAGCTGAAATAGAAAGGGTTGTTGAACTTCAAGTGTTGCAGGAGCCCAGAGCCGTTAATCCAGGCTTTGGGCAGTTGTAAAGCATCCAGACGAACATTTCGAGCCATGGAGTCCAGGAGGTTTTTGGTGGCTCCCGTCTCCGCAAAGCTGCCGGGGGCAGAGATGAGGAAGGCGTGGAGGTTCTCAGGTGTCCGATCACTCAGCACTGCCAAGTACAGCCTCACCACCTCCTGATTGACATAGCCAGGAGCCAGCCTGGCATAGAAGATGCGGAGGTTCTGGTAATGGGGCACGTTGCTCTCGCCCACCATCAGTTGCCCAGAGAGCATAAACCCTTCCCGGGAGCGATCGAGGATCTCAAAGTAAAGCAGCAGTTTCTCAAGGCTGGTACAGCACGGGACGACACCATACGAGGGCGTGTAAAGGGTTTGCTTCAGCTCCGAGACACGGCTGAGGGTGGCTTTGCACTCACTGCTCAGCTGGCTGGCATCAAAGCCCGGGTTCACATCGATGGCCAGGGAGCGCAGGTGCTGGAGCGTGGAGAGCATCTTGGAGAGCCGGAGAGAGGTGACGTGGCACCCAGACAGGTTCAGCTTGACCAGGTTCTTGCACCGTGTTACGTGGTCGATAGTGGAGCTGGGTAGCCAGTAGCACCCAGCCATGTTCAGCTGGTAGATCTCCTTTCCAATGTCTCTCATCAGCTGCTTCACTTTGTCTTTGTTTACCTGCACCCAAACAGAACCACATTCAGTGAGATATATGGCAATGATGGGCACCAGCTCAATTTCCCAGCTGAAGACGGGGATAAGAGTGGTTGGCACTTGCATTATGTGGCTCATCCAAAGGTTTGGGGGTGGCAGCACAGCCTAAGAATTATCACACTGCTGGCAGCTCAGTCTGCCATGCTTTGGACTCTTAAGATTACATTTCCTTTTGCTTCTGCAGTCCTGCATTACAGACTGGGGGGCCAAAGCTGTTCAGCAGCTGGGAGTGGAAGGGAAAACCACCTCCATTTTCTACCAGCAAAGCTATTTCAGCAGTGCTGGATATGTGCAGAAACTCAAATTGAGAGAACAATGTTTCCATTCTTCTTCATTCAGTTTCCTCTTTTGGAAATGAGCAAGACGGGTTTCCCCTTGCCTGCACTGGCTGATACAGTTCCCATTAAATGTATCACTGACCCTTCCATCCCAGGCTTTATTTTTGTTATAACATGCACACAATTTCTGGCTTTGCTGGCTGCATGCCTAAGAGCAACACTCACAAGATTTTTTTGCACAACACCACGGAAAATGTATTTTGAGAAAATGGTGACTTTACACAACCACAGCTACAAATGGAAGGTCATGTTGACTTTCATTTTAGCTTCCAGAAACATGGAGAAGATAAGTTTTCACTGACAGTATTTTATATAAGGGAGGACAGAGCTGTTCTAATAAAGCATTCTGGAAAACAAATACTTTTATAAAACAGTGTATTGCGTATTTGATTTCAGAGCTCAGGAGCAGCCTATTTACTGAGACACACTGGAAAGTTCTATATCTTGGCATTGTTTTTCAGAAGTCAGATTTGTCTTCACAGCTAACAGAAGAAGCAAGCTACTCTCCCCACCTTATAGTCCTTCTGAAGCAGAACTGTATGTGTTAGACTCTTGTCAAGGCAAAGTGTTGCAAGTTTCCTGCAGGTTCTCCTGACGTTCAGGACCAGGTCTGTGCAAGGGACATAGCTGAGGATGTGCAGAAGGATTTCATCTGAGAACTCCATCAAGTTGACTCCATTGCTTTCCTCCTCACTCTCCTCACTTACAACCTCCTGGGGGGAAAAAAAGGGGAAAAGGAGAAAAGCTTCTACTAGCTCAGAAACATCAGGAAAGCTTGTGAGAAAACAGATACCCCAACTCACATAAGGATTTTTAATGTGAGACAAAACACAACCACCTGGGTCTTTAAATATTCCATCAGTATGAAGAAAACAAAAGCTTTCCTTCAGAACAGAACATGGAGGTAGTGCAAAACTTCACACAAAGCCACGGTCTTTCACTCGGTCTTTCACTGTTAGCTAATGTTTCCATTCATTCTACTTACTTTGCAGCTGGAAAAGTGATTGTCCATGATCCTTTCCTAAATATATCACAGCAGTCTCTTTCTACATCCTTCCTCCAAGCGCCACCCGTTTCAATAACCTTAAGAGTTATATAACCATGCATATATACATATATATACGGCTATATATATCTGTTTACACGCACAGCCACACACCAAGACTGCAGTCTAACATCACCCACAGCTCTTGTGCAACACACTCACACCTTAACGACAAAGCCACAGCCCAAACGGGCACTAACGCCAGGGCAGCTCCTGAGGGGAAGGAGGCTGCTCCACCTCACGGCCCCCGTGAGCCCTCCAGAGACACCCGGCGAGGGCGATTCCGGCGCCCCGGCCCCGCCGCCGAGCGCCCTCCGTGCCCCCGAGCCCGGCTCCCGCCCTGAGGGCTCCCGGCTCCCCCAGCCCCGCAGCAGCCCCGGTTACCGGCGCCCCGAGGGGCCGGTGCGGAGGAGAAGGCCGGGGCGAGCTGAGCCTCACAAGCCCCGACTCACCTCTCCGCAGCGCAACATGGCGGCAGCCACGCGGTCCCGCCGCAGCCGCCACCGCCTCGCTGGGCCCCGCTCGCAGCGGCAGCGGCCGCGTCCCGGGCTCGCTCCCGCCGGCCCGGCCGCCTCACGGCTCTTCCGGCGCGGCCATGACCCGGTTCCGCGGCAGGGCCCGCCCCGCGCCGCCATCTTGAGGGCGGCGCCGCCATGGTGGGAGTGGCGGGGCCGTGGAGTCGGAGAACCCCGGGGTCGTTCCCGTTGGAAAAGAGCTCTGCGATCGTCGAGTCTAATCTTTGACCGAACACCCGCCGTGTCAACCAGGGCAGAGCACTGAGTGCGATGTCCAGGCTTTCCTTAAACATCTCCAGGGACGGTGACTCCATCACCCTCCCGGGCAGCCCCTTCCAGTGCCTGACAACCCTTTCTGTGAAGAAATTCTTCCTGATGTCCAGCCTGACCCTCCCCTGGCACAGCTTAAGACCATTTTCTCTCATCCTGCCCGTTGTTCTCCGGGAGCAGAACCTGACTCCCATCTCACTATAACCTCTTCTCAGGGAGTTGTGGAGAGAGAGAAGGTCCACCCTGATCCTCCTCCAGGCTGAGCCCCCCAGCTCTCACTGGTGCCCCAAACCCTTCCTCAGCTCTGTTCCCTTCTCTGGACATGCTCCAGTGCCTCAATGTCCTTCTCAGATTGAGGGGCCTGGAACTGGACACAGCACTTGAGGTGTGGCCTTACCAGTTGTGAGTACAGGGGCAGAATCACTGCCCTGTTCCTCCTCATCACACTATAGAATCCGGGAATGGTTTGGGTTGGAATTTAAAAGATCATCCCGTTCCATCCCTCTTCCATGGGCAGGGGCACCTTCCACTAGACCACATTGCTCCAAGCCCTGTCCAGCCTGGCCTTGGACACTTCCAGGGATGGGGCAGCCACAGCTCCTCTGGGCACCCTGTGCCAGGGCCTGCCCACCCTCACAGGGAAGAATTTCTTCCCAATGTCACCATCCTACCCTTCACTGATGTGCAGAGGACCATGCAGAATCACCCAGGACTGCTGTGGCACAGCCGTCGCACACAGCCGTGTCCAAGGGGAGCAGCTGGCTCAGCACAGTGTAGCTCCACACAGCTCCTATCCCAAATCTCAAGTACAGACAGGACTGGAGCGCTGGAATTTCCAGTTACGTGTATGCTTCAGGAATTTTGTTCATAGAAAATGTGTTTTAAAGATGACCCATAAAGGAAGATGAATAAGTTGCTATTTTCTTCCTGCTTGATTGTTGCCATTTAAGGTCGTGAATTACATTAAGGGTAAATTGGGGGTTTCACTTAGAAATAGCAAGTGCCTCAAGTCTTGATTATGTATTTTGCTTCTAGGCCTGTGAGAGAGCTCTGGAGTCAAAGGAAAACCATTTTTAGCTCTTAGACGAGGGAGAGCCTCTGTAGAGGATCTGTACCTGCTTTGTTTGTCATGTGTTTCACTTAAATAAAAGGTAATCACAAATTAAATCCGGAGGCCTTTCATTCAAGACCGACTCGTTTGACATCTGGGAAAAATACCAACCTACCATATTTGCAGTCACCAGGAAAAGCAGAGACCAGGGTGGAGGAGACCTGCATTTCCAATGCAAATGGTAAATAAAACCATCAGTGAGTCCCAAAGGCAGAGGGAAGGCCCTGCCCAGAGAGCCGAGGCGGCTGGAGCAGCTGGCGTTTGGAGTAGCCATGGGTTCCCTCCAGTCCTGGGGCATACAGGGACCAGACAGCAGCTGACAACCCCAAATAAGTACTGGGAACAGAGGCCAGTGTAAGGGCCTCCTGAGGAGAAACCAGGCTTTGTAAGAGGAGCTGCATTTAGACTGGTGATCCACCAAATAAACAAGCAGTGTGTTGGTACAGATCAGACATGGAGGTTGAACACGAGGCAGACGCGGGCAGTAAAGAAGGAAGGAATTGAACATTTACACCGAACTCTGGCATTTCTCTTCATGGTCCTGGGAGGTGGCCAGGCAGTGATAGGGGAAACCTCCCTGCTGTGCCTCTTTTCAGGAATGTTCTCCTTGTGGGTAGACTTTGGTTATCTCAAAACCAGTACAAGTTTTCTTAGCCCAAACAAGGCAGGCACATAACATGCTGTCCCAGTCCAGGTGAACAAATTAATACCAGTATCAAGATATTGTGCTCTGTATAAAACAAAATATCTTAAAGTTTAAGGCCAGACTGTCCTGGGGAATTTATATTTTTCCCTCAGGAAAGTCTTGCTTCAGTTTTCTCCTCTGATTCTTAAGACTGATACAACCTGAACATCTTTTTTTCGGGATGACTGAGGACTGCAGCAGCCAGAGCACTTGGTATGCTTGGCTGGATTGCTAGCTCCACTGCTGGAAGTGATTCTCAATCCCTGATATGGTTTAATACTGTAAGGCCTGCTAAAGTGGATTACAGATGGGTATAATGCAAGTCAGGGTAGACTCCAGGTCAGCAATCCTGCAAAGAACAATTTCAGAGACTAGGACTGCTTCTGCCTCAAGCATAGCCAATACCACAGACTCATCCTTGAACGGTACCTCAGAATGGCCATTTTCTGAGGCTAATGCTTTGCACCCTCCAAGGAGACTAATGCAAGGAGGCCAGTTTAATTTGAATGCTCTGAGATTCCCTGGGATTTTTGCACACAGCCAGCTGGCACCTCTCCTGGAGGAGCACATGCTCACTAACGAGAGAACAGGACCCTCCCCATCCAGGGACCATTTCTGGTCAACTGTCCCTGACACAGCTGAGAGACAATGAGGCCCTTCAGGGCTAAATCCCGAGAGCTGCAACCGTCTCCTTTGCCAAGGACATCACTAATTCCCGGCGGTAGCTTGATTCCATAAGCAGCTCAGTGAGGTGACTTTCCAGGTCATCTGCTAATTGCAGGTGAAGTGCCAGTGACTGTCTCCAGCAGGAGCGAAAGTTGGGAACTGTGAGGGAAGAAAGGATGTGAAACATGTTTGTTCAGCTCCCTTGAGCTGAGCCGTCTCTCCCGGGGCAGTTACAGGGAGGTAGGAAAGGGCTGGGTGGCTTGGAAGGATCTAGAGCCAAATCTCACTTTCTCTGCAGCCTGAGGAATCCCAGAACATCACCATGGCTGAGCCAGACAGGGGGACGCGCACAGCCTGGCCCGTGGGTGGACATACTAAACTTTCTTCTGGTCTCCCCACAACCCCTGGTTATTTGTGTGCTGGAGAGAAGGAGATAGCCAAGGCACTGATTATTCTCTACACAACTTCTCCTTTGAGTCTAACATGGCTAAAGCCAGGACATGGCTCCTTTACTGCCCTCCCTGACAGGTCTCTCGGCATTTCCCCACCCCTCTGAAGCAGTGAGAGGCAAGTTGAGCCCTCTGAAACTTCATGGCAGAGAAACTGTGATTAAAAAATCCCCTCTCTTCCAGCACTTGACATTCGTGAGAGGAAACCACTCTGGGCTCTCCCGTGCTCGCTGGAGTTGGGAGCAGTGAGTAATGCTCGCAGTTGTCCCTGCCCGGCACCACATTCTTTTCTCCAGCATGTAATGGCCCAGAGGAGGGATAAATGGAGCGCTGCTGGAGCAGCCTGCGGAGTGGCTGTGCACACCATGGCCTCACGCTGGAGAGGCAGTGGGAAAGGCTGTGGAAGGCTCAGCCTCATTTTATCAAGGGGCTGGTTACCTAAAACAGCCAAGTGAAGTGGGAAGAAAGCAGAATAAGCCCTGCAAGGTGTTAACTAACAGCATACCTCGGTTGGCTCTGGAGCATGAAAATCATCCCAGCTGCCCTGGGTCCAGTGGCTCTGCACCAGCCTCTCCCTGTGTTCACACCTCTGCCCACCTGAGCTGCTCTCAGCCGCTGGCAGTTTGCTGCTCACTGGTTTCTCACCACCACCAGTTTCTTCTGTTCTTTGTGTCTCAGCACATTTTCCCACAGCAATCAGTGACCATTTCAGAAAAGGCTGAAGAAAGCCACCCCATTTCCCTATTGCTGTCATCTCTTCTTGGCTTCTGGCCTTTTTCCTACCCCACTTGCACCAGCTCCCTCCCCAGGAACTACCATTGCCTCCTCCTCACCCCATTTCCCCAAGACCTCCGGGTATAAGCCCAGTTTGGACCTTGCTCCAACCTGTTTCACCTCCTCTGTTGCAAACTGGTGCTTCCAGTACTCACCAGCTCAGCCCAGTGTCTGCACCGCCAGCCCTGCCAGGCTCCCACTGCACCCAGGAGGGAGCCTGGGGAGATGAAGGGCAGAAACCTGCAGGTCCACCCTGAGTACAGTACGATGCGAGAGTAGGAGCAGCCTAGGCAGAGAATTAAAGAGGAACTGGAGCCTGTTCCCTGCCTTTCATCTGCTGCGAGCATGACACAATCACAGCCATTAGCTCTTCAAAGGCAGGCAAGGCTGGCAGAGCCTTGGGAAGCTACACTCCTGAAAATGCTCCCAGGTCTGGTCTCCCAGAGCTGGCAATGCAGTGGCACCTGGCTTGGCTCTTCCTGGTTCCTGACCCAGTAGCCTCAATCCTCTTTTCCACAGATCTGGCCCCAGCTCTCTGGGGGCTTGTGGACATTACTGTGCCCAACAGGGTCTCGGCTCCCAGCATGGCTTTGTGAAGGCTCACCTTGTTCTTTTCACAAAACCAGAAAAGATGGTCGAAGAGGGCTGAAGCTTCACAGGTTTGGAAGCCCAAAACCTTCCTGGCAAGGCCTGGGCTGGAGGCAGGTTACCTGCATTGGATCTGTGTCACTCACCCTGCCAAAACTTCCTCCCTCCTCCTTGTATCTTTTTCCCAGCCCCACCCATGTAGCACTCCGGTGGCCCTGCTCTCTGAAGTCAATTTTTTCCACTTCACAGTACTTTCTCTTGCTTTCACCTGAAAGCTGCTCCACCCAGCCAGCACACTGCCAGGGCATGAGTCTCCCTACCTGAACTCAGGCCTCACACCCAAGGCAAATTGGGAGCGGGACAAGCAAGCTCCAACACCTGGAGCAGGGAGCAGAGGGGACACTGCCCCATTTAGGACTGCAGACTAGTCAAAGGAGCCTTGGCTGAAGGAGAACACATCTGTTTCAGCTTGGTTATGGCATCACCACACCCCACTTGCTTCCAGCAGTCCAGCGTGAGACACAGAACACTGAGGAGTGAGACACAGAGAGAGAGCAGCATTTGGGAAGGTGCAGTTTAAGCCAAATATCTAAAGACCTTCATCCCAAGGCAGCCTTGGAGACCCACAGGTTTGGCAGGCTCTACCCCTCCCCTTATCACCCAGAGCCATCTGCTTTGTGCCCCACAGCACCAGCATCCCCCCCAGCCCGATAGCAGAGCTGCACAACCTGGCAGGGCAAGATCAGAGCAGGGAGCAACTGTCAAGAAATTGCATGAAAAGAAAGAAAATGAACAACCAACACCAGTCAAGCCTCTATGGTGTGCACTTTTATTTCAACTGGTCTTAAGTCAGTGTACAGGTAGCCCCTCCCTCCCCCACATACTGGCACCACTTCTCCTAGACCCTGCGGGGGACTGTAAAGCCTTCATTCACATCTATCACTGGGGAACACAGGCTGCTTGCTTGACAAATCGAAGAGAAAAAGGATCAAGTGTGTTTTGTTTTTAAGGCGGAAAGATACAAAAAGACACTTGTCGGGTTACATAATTTACAGACAAGCAATTATAACCTAACACCAGCTTGTTAACTGGTGGACTCCCTCCGAGCTGGGCTTTGCCTTCACAGAGGCGAGTAACTTCCTGTAACAATGCATTATAATATTTGGAATGACTATTAAAAAAACAAACAAATGTACAATCAAAGTCCTCAGATGCATTGTAGAACTTTGGGGGCGTTCGCTCCGACATGTTTCATTTTAAGACTGCTGCTGACACCTTCACCGTTCCAGTTTTTTAATCCTGAGTCAAGCGCCAAAAAAAAAACAAATAAAGCCATGCCAATCTCGTCTTGTTTTATGCGCATTTATGGGTTTCGTTTCATCACAAGGGTGTGGGTGTTGGTAACAGTCCGGTTTAGAAGCATTTGCGGTGGACAATGGAGGGTCCGGATTCATCGTACTCCTGCTTGCTGATCCACATCTGCTGGAAGGTGGACAGGGAGGCCAGGATGGAGCCTCCGATCCAGACAGAGTATTTGCGCTCAGGTGGGGCAATGATCTGCAGGGAAGAAGAGGAACCAGTCAGACACAGCATCACACTATGCTTACAGCCCACGCATGGCCCTGCAAGATGGAGCTGCCTAATTCCCTTATCTAACCTTGGCCAAGATACCATGAAGTCCAAACAGGATCAAGACACAACCTCACACCCACCTCCCTCCTCTGCAGCCAGTCTTTAATCCCATTATTTATACAGTTGGGTGGGTGCCATCCTGTCCAGACCAAGGCCATTAAGGCTGCACCAGACAGACACAGTCTATCTTTTCCAGCATGACTTAAACTTACCACCCTCCACCCATGCTGTGTTTCAGCCTAAAAGGGGTGTTGAGACGTTCCCCCAACTCCATCCTACCTTAATTTTCATTGTGCTGGGTGCCAGGGCTGTGATCTCCTTCTGCATCCTGTCAGCAATGCCAGGGTACATTGTGGTACCACCAGACAGCACTGTGTTGGCATACAGGTCCTTACGGATATCCACATCGCACTTCATGATGGAGTTGAAGGTAGTTTCATGGATACCACAGGACTCCATACCTGTGAAGAAGCAGAAGTCTCAAGTCAGCAAAGGCTCAGACACAGTCAAGGAACCCTAAGAAGATACTACAGGCAACCACGAGAACAGCAGCCCTTTCAGCAGCAAGGCACTATAGCGCCACAGCTGGGACAGACTCAACCTCTGACTACTGACCCAAGTCCCTCGAACAGCTTTAGGCTGTGTGGGAAGTGAGGCTGACTGGTGCAATAGCACAAACCTTGCTACAGACCAGCAGTAAAATATGGTACCTCACTGCCATGGCCTCCAGGTCACCCTTCACAGAAGGAACACTGAGTATCCCAGAAAAGTTGGACTTACCCAGGAAAGATGGCTGGAAGAGGGCCTCAGGGCACCTGAACCTCTCATTGCCAATGGTGATGACCTGGCCATCAGGGAGTTCATAGCTCTTCTCCAGGGAAGAGCTAGAGGCAGCTGTGGCCATCTCCTGCTCGAAATCCAGGGCGACATAGCACAGCTTCTCCTTGATGTCACGCACAATTTCTCTCTCAGCTGTGGTGGTGAAGCTGTACCCTCTCTCTGTCAGGATCTTCATGAGGTAGTCCGTCAGGTCACGGCCAGCCAGATCCAGACGGAGGATGGCATGGGGGAGAGCATAGCCTTCGTAGATGGGCACAGTGTGGGTAACACCATCACCAGAGTCCATCACAATACCAGTGGTACGACCAGAGGCATACAGGGACAGCACAGCCTGGATGGCTACATACATGGCTGGGGTGTTGAAGGTCTCAAACATGATCTAGGGAGAGAAAAGAAGGGGCCAAGTCAACAACAAAGTACAGATTTCTTGCTACACGTCTATACCAAGTCCATGCAAGTGGCTTTAATTTTGCCCCTAGGTAAGAGGCATCTCTACACTCCCCCTCAAAGTCCATGCTGGTCTCACCTGGTCTCCACCCACACCTGCCAGGTCAGAGCCTGAGCAGGGTCGCCACTGCCACAGACCCATCCACATATCACAGCAAGGAACAAAACAAATGCCAAGTAAACTACAGTACAGTCACTCAAGGCTGTAAATGGATTAGTGTGTCTAGTCAGAAACAGCAGTTAGACAAGCTGCTAGTTCAGTCTCAGAGAAAGCCAGCTTAGAAGAGCAAACAAAACCTGTCAAGGTCCAGCAAAGAGGAGACTCAGGTCAGGAAAGGAAAACCCTGTAAAGATGGCAAAAAGGGAGAATAGTGGTGAAGGAGGAGAGAGGACAACATGGAAGAGGAGAGCTGGCCTGCAGCAACATCTGCTGTAGCTCCAAGCTCCTGAGTTGTACACACCTGTGTCATCTTCTCTCTGTTGGCTTTGGGGTTCAGGGGAGCCTCTGTGAGCAGCACAGGGTGCTCCTCAGGGGCTACTCTCAGCTCATTGTAGAAAGTGTGATGCCAGATCTTCTCCATGTCGTCCCAGTTGGTGACAATACCGTGTTCAATGGGGTACTTCAGGGTCAGGATACCTCTTTTACTCTGGGCTTCATCACCAACATAGCTGTCTTTCTGGCCCATACCAACCATCACACCCTGCAGAACAAAGACAATGTGGTAAGTACAGCTGAATGGGTGGAAAACTCCCTCTTCCCAAAGCTAAGTCTCCAATTATTATCCCTCTGCTGTCCCTTGTCTATCAGGAAAGGCATCTAGGCAGCTGCTCCAACACACACTGCACAAAGGCTCTGCAGGAGGCTGCATTCCCCACCAGCTGTGCTGCAGCACAAAGGCCTCTCATGGTACAAAGCCAAATAAAAGGGCTTCTTGCCTCTAGGGAAACCACCTCCACCAAAAACTCCTCTCTTTCATCGGCTCACAGGCACATCAGCCACCTACCTGATGTCTGGGGCGACCCACAATGGATGGGAAGACAGCACGGGGGGCATCATCCCCGGCGAAACCGGCCTTGCACATACCGGAACCATTGTCAACAACGAGCGCAGCAATATCATCATCCATGGCTGGCTGCAGGAGGAGAGGAGAGAAGGAGACATGAGCATCCGCGCTCACACACCGAGTCCCGTCCCGCGGCGGCAGGCGGGAAGCGCAGGCGATGGCGGGAAGCGCAGGCGATGCCGCCAAGGCCTTCCCCACCCATTTCCTTCCTGCCGGCGCCGCTCCGCTTCACCCGGCGCCCGCTAGAGGGGGCGACGCCTCCCAGATTTCGGCACTGCGCGGATTTGGGACAAAGGAAGTCCCTGCGCCCTCTCGCATTATTACCATAAAAGGCAATGGATGGAGCGCGCCGCGCCTCGCCCGCCACCGGCTGTCGGGGGGACGGCGGCGGCCACTCCTCGGAGCCGGCGGGCGTGGCCGCCACACCCCAGCGCCCCGCCGTGTGCCGGCCAGCGGGGCTCGACGCCTCCGCACAGCCCCGCCAGTCACGCCCGGTGCCCCACCTTGAGCCGGCCGGAGGGGCTCAACACCTCCGCATAGCCCGGCTGGTCACGCCCGGTGCTCGCCCCAGCGTCCCGCAATGTGCCAGTCAGCGGGGATCGATGCGCCCACCCAGTCTGGGGGGGCCACTCCCGGTGCCCACCGTGTGCCAGGCACAGCCAGCAGGGCTCGACCCCTCTACACAGCCCCCAAAACCTCAACCAGCCTCTATAAGGAACCGTAGGACAAGAACTGGCCACCACGCCCAGCCCCACTAGTCAAGCGTGACCGGGGCTCTGCCCCATCGACCGACGGCACCACGGGCGGGATTAGAGCCAGCGTCTTATGCAATTGCCGCCCGCCCAGACTCAGCCCCGGCGGCTCCGGCCGCGCCGATGTAATCCGGTGGCGGGGGGCGGCGGCAGCTGCCGCACATGTGCCGCCCCGCACGGGCAGCCTGGGAAGTGTAGTCGGAGCCGGAGCGGGCAGCCCGCCTGCACCAGCACTTCGGGCACACGGGGGGGGTCCCCCCAGCGCCCCCCCAACCCCGCATTGTTCCGATCCACAGCCTCGCCCCGTGTAGGGGGTGCCGCCCCCTCCCCACAAACACCAGCCAGCGGGACTATCCGCATGTGCGGGGTGGGGGCGCCGCGCCCCTCCTCACCGGGGACAACGCCCCCGGGCCCCGACCCCAGCACGGGCGACTCCGTGAACGGAAAAAGCCCCGCGCCCCTCGTCCACGCCGCTACTCCCGGGACATAACAGCCGAGCCGCCCGCTTCCCCCGTCCGCGCCAGCAATCCTCTTATGGGGCGGATTAGCCCCACGAGCGGTAGGGGCGCGACCCCCTTCTGCAACCATCACCCCCAAACCGGCCTTAAAACGCAAGCTGCGTCTCTATCCCTTAAAACGCGGCAGCGCGCTACGGGGCCGCCACCCCGCCAGCGCACAAAGGGAGCGGGCGCGCCGTGTCCCAACAACCCCGATCACACCGATATTCACAATATCACTGGCTCGTTACTATTATCATTAATATCATTATTATCCTATCCCCCATTGTCGCGGTGCCACTCTCACCTTTGGGGAGTTCGCGCGGTCGGAGCCGGGGCGGGCGCGAGGCGGTGGCGGGAGCGGGGCGCGCGCACGGTGAGGGCAGGCAGAGCTCGCGGCGGCTCCCGCCCGCCGCCCGCGCGCGCTTTATATCGGGCCGCCGCAGCCGCCGCCTCGCCATAAAAGGAAACTTTCGGAGTGCGCCGCTCCGATTGGCCCCGCCTGGCCCCGCCCCCCAGGCCTCGCCCCGCCCCGCCGCCCCGACAAGGGGGGAAAATATTGGGGTGGGGGGAACAGAATGGAATTGGGGTGGGGGGCGCGGCCCGCCGTGGCGCTGGGCTGCTCTGGCGAGGGGCTCCTGCCTCGTGCTCGCCGCACTCCGCCGTTCGCTGTGCTCCGGTGCCCCCGTGCAGCCCCCCCACCCCAACCGTGACACAAAGCCCCGCGGGTGGGGAGTCCCGGCCCGTTCGCCCCCCGTGTCTGTGGGAGCCGGGCGGATGCAGCCCCCCGGGAGGGAAGGGGCTAGCCGGGGGCAGCGCGGTGCGGGATCCCGGGGGCTGCCTGCCCTGCGTGCGGCGCTGCCCGGCGCGGGGCACGTGGAGCGCCCGTCACCTGCACCCCTGGGCCGGGCGGGCACCGGTGACCCCGGCCCGGAGCGGGACGCGGGGCCAAGTTCACTGCTGATATCAGCAAGCGGCGGCGACACGGCTCCTGCCAGCCGCTGCCAGGCCCTCGGCCCTTGGACCCGCCCGGGCAACCGGGAATGCCGCCGGCGCCACCGGGCACCATTAAAGACCGTGTGCCTACGGTGGCAGAGGCACCTAGGAGAAGAGAACGCTCGGCTGGCTCTGGCTCAGGTGTCGAGTCAAGCAGGGGGCCCTGGTCCCCGCTCCCCATCCTGCCCCGTGCTGGCAGGGGACATCACGGGAGCAGTGGTTTGGTCAGATTTGAGCAATATTTGTTTCTTTCCTCTGATCCAAACCTTGCTGGAGTAGGAGACGTGGCTGCTCCAGCTCAGGCTGCCTTTCTGCAATTCCCTCTTTGCCTGTGACCATCCAATATTGGCCGGGAATAAAGGCGAGGGCAGTGGCCGCAGAGCAGCAGGCAGCAGCAACCAGAGGGCTTTGCGTCTCCAGAGTGTTGTGGGAACACGGGCTGATTAATCAAGTTAATTAAGCAGCCCTGTAAGTAAAGTAGCAGCAGCCACTCACAATCTGTTGTCGGCTGGAAGCACACAGACTTCAGCGTGGGGACCTTGGATGTGTAATCTCAGCCATTTGAAAACAGTGGTGACAGGGGAAAAAAAAATTCTCAGGAAAAAAAAAAGCTCAAAATGCCTGTTCTCAATGGGATACCTCTTGTCCAGCATCACAGAGGGGCGAGTCAGGCCTGCAGTCAAGGTCTTGCAGGCTATACCAGCAAGCTCTTTGTCATCAGGGAGCTGCAGAGATCACGGTGAGGATGAGGCTCCCTCCCCAAACTGCCCGAGTGGGTGAAGGGGACCCAGGCATTATTGTCCCCCTTCATTACTCCCTGCTGTGGGATGAACAAAGGAGGAGAGCAGCAGGAGGAACCTGCAAAAGCCTGTTGAGATGGAGATTTGCAATTACCTGGGGGGATGGGAGGTGATGGGACACCAGGCGTGGATGGGAGTATGAGAGCAGCCCTTTTCCTTTGGATGGCATCCCCTTCTCCAGGAACGCCTTGTCCTGGTGAAGGTGCCCCAAAATTCAGCACCATGGCTGCACCCAGGTGGGTGCTTTGGAGGGGGTGGTACAGAGAGACAGGAGACCTGTGGGCTCTTCTAGGCCATCCCAGGACCATACCTCATCCCGCAGGGCAGAGGTGGCCACGGTGATGGACGTGTTGGGCTAGGCCACTTTGGGATTATGCCATCCCCTCCACATTGGAGATGGCCACAGTGATGAAGAAGAGCTACCTCAGGACAGTCCCCATGGGAAGTCCTCAGTGGAAGGGGACCCATCCTAGGGTTCCTGCACGGCCATGCTGGAGCACAGTTGCCTTTGCCTGGTCATTCCTCTGTCACCTCGATGTGGATCCTGCAAGATCTCTCTATCACAGCTTCCCTCACAGTAAAAGGGGAGTCATTGCTGTTAATTACCTGCCTCACGGGGAATTAATTAATGTTTGCGTTCCACTTTGAAAAGGCTGATTATTAATTAGAAGATTATACGTCAAATAAGGGGAGCCACAAGGCATGGGTAGAGCTGATGGCCCTCGCAGCTGGGAAGCATGGTCCGCGAATGTGCTGATAAAGCAGGGAAATGTCCAACAATAACACTGGGGTGTAACACTGGGGTGATGGGTTTGGGATGGGGAACATCAGCAGGAGGTCAGGACCAGGTGGGGAGGCCACCAGGGCTCATGGGGGTCTTGGGCAGCTGGATGGGGCGTGCATGAGAGGGGTGGGATGCTGCACTCTGCTGCATCCGGGTGAGCAGGTTGGGTGGAGCCGGGCTGGGGAGCCACAATGGGAGACAGCCCATTAGGCAGGGAGGGAATTACCAGGCAATTACTCTTGATTATTGGACTGAATCAGAAGGCAATCAATCTGCCAGCATCCGGAAGGCAGCAGCACCAGCCTCGCGTCTCCTGGCTTTTGGGGCGGCGAGATCTGGCCTCGGTGGGACGGCAGGATGTGGCCTCCAGCACATGGCCGGGTGCCACCGCTTCCTCCCAGGCTGAAGACACCTTGACAGCAAAGCCACCAGCCGGTCACCATGTTCACCGCTGTGTGATGGACCAGGCCGACTCCCTGGCCATGGCTGGGGCTCTCTTCCCATGTCTTCTGGGATGTCGCAACAGCTGAGGGGAGAGAAAGGGGAACCAAGCAAAGAGCTTCCAAGTTGTGTTACCCTTGGGCAGACATCACAGGCTCCCACATTTCCATGTTTTGCTTCATATCTCCCTGTTTGTCCTTTGTGCTTGGCTTGCACCAACTCTGGACAAAACTGTCTGGGGGAGGATCCTCCTGCCCTTCGCTGGCTGACAGAGCCAGGCTTGAATCACTGCACTTGTGGGACAACATGTGAACTCAGCTTTCCCCTCGCTTCTCCCAGCCCTTCCCCTAGAGCAGAAGCCCATCCCGTACAGGGATGGCATCTGCCACACTTTTAGGGACAGGAGGGTCAAAGGGGGGAAATCTCCCTGGCAGTTTTTGGAGTTGGAGTTTTGGCTTGGATTTCTGCACATCCCCTTCAGTGCCAGCTCCTCCATCTCTCACCCTGTCATGTGCTCAGGCCTCCCTTCTCTCCCACCTGCTGTTGTGACAATGAGAAGAGAGGTAGAAACTTCTGAAAGCACCACAGCATCTTTGAATCACCCTCACACAAAAATCATGGAGCTTTTTTAGAAGCACTGCCTTTCCCTTCCCGCTCCCCAAGGGGAAGAAGGAAAGGTGCTGACCACATCCCCTGCTTCACAGGCACAGGGACCATCTCAGCACCTTCCTCTTTCAATTTTCTCCTTGCAGCATCAGCTGTAACAGGAATTTGCAGGAGATAAAATCTAAGCAGGAACCCCAGGCCCATCACTCCCTTTGGAGATGTTTGGGGGCCTCCCTGCAGCCCCCACCTCTCCCTTTATGGGAACATATTCAGCATTAAAACCTGAAGCAAAACAGCCCCTGACATTTTCCTGGCTCGTTGCGTCGCATCCCTGATGCCAGCTCATCCCTGACAAGCTGCAGACTCGATTCTCCCCCTTTATCATCATTCTCCACTCTCATACAACCCTCCCCGAGGTTTCTGCTCCTTTGTATTGATCCTTGAGCTCTCTCCGATCTATCAGTCCCTTTGCAGAGCGGACAGCCTTTCCCTTCACAGACCTGCGTGTGCGAGGGTGTTCTCCCCGATCTGCTGCATCCGCATGGATGGGCTAACTGTGCATTGAGCATCCCTCCCATTCACAAGGAAAGAAAATCATTACATTGTATCATGATGGAAAACTCTGTAAATTCACCATTTTCCATTTTCAAGGCACAGACAAACAACCTGTGCCAGGTTTTGCTGAGGCTGTTGGAAAGGACCCAGCCCTGCGCAGGTGGCCGAGGTGGTGGCAGGGCACACGTGCCTGCTTTACAGCCTGCTGTCCCTGATAAGCGGACTTTGCTGGAGGGGTCGAAGCCCTGAGCAGTGATTTTTCTCCACCTAATTCTCCAGCCCTGCCTGTCCTTGCTGTCTCCAGCCTTGTCTCTCCGAGCCCCTGTGCTTTCCCCATTGTGTACCCCTGAGCTGATCCTTGTGCCAGCATTTCCAGATCCCGATGCTGACCCCAGGGTCCCCCAGCTCACACAGGCAACAGGACACCAGGGCTTCATTCCCAGCCTTATAGGCAGCCAGGTCAGCATCCATCAGCCAGTGCCCAGGCTGGGTCTGTCTGCCCAGCCCCACCCTGGTACCCCACAGCCCTGCCACCCTCCCTGGGCTGCGCTGGCCTGGCCGGAGCAGAGCAAAGCCCTCCCTTCCCCCACTGATTAAACGTGCTGCCAGGGCTGTTTTGGTTGACCTTGATAGCAACAGCCTGGGAGGCCCAAGCGTGGAATTGTTTTCAGCCCAAGGTCATTTTGCAGCGCAGCACGATTACACCGGCACAGGCAGACCCCGAGGCGATGCCGACCGCGCTCCCAGCCTCAGCCTGCACCCTGGGCATCTCTGGAGTCTGCTTCTTCCCCAGCAATGGGACAGGTGTAAGCTAAATCCTATGCTGGATCTTCCCTGCAGGGACAGAGAGTGCTGGAGCAGCCCTCCCCTTCCAGCCAGGCTTGGCATCAGTTTCAGGGGATATTTCCTCCAGCTAAAAACAGAAGGG
Organism: Acanthornis magna; assembly: GCA_036785705.1. NCBI lineage: Eukaryota > Metazoa > Chordata > Aves > Passeriformes > Acanthizidae > Acanthornis > Acanthornis magna. Next base: position 4,255,760 of record JAWUZG010000039.1, on the reverse strand, counting down.
GAAGAGAAAAAGCTGTTCCTCCATGGTTTTTTTCCTGCATGTCTCAGCCCTCTGGCCCCGCTCACACCACCCCCATCACCACCCAAATGTTACTGAATGACCCTCGGCTGTGATGCACCTCCAAGGGGGTCTTTCCCTCAAGGATGCTCCCTGGGGTTCAGTTACCTGTCCTGGCAAAAGGCTCCCACAGGTGTTACATGGCACTATGCCGAGCCATATGGTGCATTTTCAACTGCTTCTTAATTACTTTGAGAATTGATTTTTCTTGGTCTCTGACAATAAAAGCAGGGGAGCAGCTGGATGGAGTTTTCTGCTTGTACCGTACCTAGGAAATCAAACAGATCCTGGGTTACCCAGGCATGCCGGGAAATTCACTTTGATCTCTGCTGGGCTAATGGCACTTTCCATTTAGGGGCTTCAAGCCTTTGGCAGAGGTGACCTCTCCTACCTTGGAGAGAGTGTGAATAGTGCAGCCTTTGTTTTCTATGAAACAGGGGCAGGGAGCGCAGGGATTGCCTTGCCTTTGGTCGGGGTGACTCTCCCACCCGTGCCAGGTGATGTAAAGCACTTGTGATTCTGCAGGTAATCCTGGTTTGGGGAATAAGCCCCCTTTATCTCCAGCAGCAGGTCGTGGGGGTCTGATCACTGTGCTGCTGTGGGTGCACCCAAAGGTGGGGATCCCCACCCCCCCAGTGACCCCAGACCTGCACCAGTTCCTGTCCCTGCAGGCGCAGGGATGCTCAGGGAGCGAATGGGCGAGGCAGGGTTTGCCCATTCCTAGAAGGAGGGATGCAGAGGCACCCAGGAACTGCTCTGGGCCCCGTCCCAGCCCCATCCCTGCCCGGGCTGGCCCCTGGCTCTGTTTGCACAGCCGGTGCCGAGCCGTGACGCAAGCAGCTCTCCCCAGGCGGGTAGAGGGTGATGGAGGAGTGGGACCTGCTCTAGTCAATGCCCCATCCACTCCTCCGAGTTTAAATAAACCTTCAGGGGTGATTCAGCGCTTACGCAGCACTCAGCCCTTTCACAGAGCCACCAGAATGGAAATCGAGTGACCGTCCCTCTACCCCACCTTGGGGAGCAGGTGCATGGGAGCAGAGGCAGGTGGTTTTCACCCAGTGCCAAGTTTGTTTCTGGTCCACAGGGCTGGGGTAACAGTGGGGTGATGCCCCTCACCATGGGCTGGCAGGGGGACAAGGGGAGAGCACAGGCTGGCCGCAGGGTGATGCTGCTCCCAAGCAGCTCCTCTGGACCAGCTCACACTGAGATCTACAGCAAAACCAGGAGTGAGGCAGTGAGTTTGCAACGATATCATCCCCCTGGTATCATCCAGAGGCCATTCACACACAGACTGGGCATGGGAGGAAACCACCACCACCACCACCACCACAAAGCCCAGGTGCAGGCACTGAGCCCTGCTGCGTTTCATTGCCCTCCCAGCCCATTGCCCCCAAAGTTTCCATCCTTCACTCAGACAGTATTTCCACATGTGCTTTGTTTGGCTCATTTCACACATTCCTGCCGGCAGGTGATAAGATCTTAGGAGAAAGGCAAACCAAAGCCCTGGGTGCCAGGCACTGGCTGTCACTCCCCTGACTCATTAAGGTACCCTGCTCCCTCCTCACCAGCTCTGACCTGGGCTGAGCGAGGACACATCCATCTTCATTCCACCACAGGTGGGCTGTGGGGTGAGGATCTGGAAGGAGAAAGTGCTGTGGGACTCAGGTGGCTGTGTGAGTTGTCAGGCTCCCTCCTACTCCTGAGGAGGACTGCAGAGCTCTGCTCTCTCTGGTCCCTGTGCCACCCTGGGGTGCCCACTCTGAGCCTCTCTGACATGGCAGAGGTATTATCAGCTCTGAGAATATTTGAAAAATGCACTTGAGCGCCATTAGACCCTCGAGTACCCACAGGTGGCACTTACTGGAGCAATGGCACAGCGCTGGGGACTCCCTGGCCCGGCTGTCCCCAGGGCACCCTTAGCTGGCATGAGCAGGGTGAGGTATGAACACACCTCTCCCTCCTCCAGCCTTTAACAGTAAATGGGGTTAAGACTTCCACATTCCTGCTCTCTTCCCTTCCCCATGCCAGAGCCAGAGCAGTGTGGAGTTGCAGAGGTGGCTTCCAGAGCTCCTCCATTGCTGGATCACAGAGCAGCGGAGGAAGCCACAGGAGCCACCAGAGCCATGGTGGGGCTCACACGGACACAAGGATGGCCACTGTCTTTACAATTTCTCAGCCCAAGGAAGAGGCAAGTCAGCATGCAGAAAAAACAGGGAGTGATTTTCCTATGGGGCTTTGCAGGAGCCCTGTTGGTTCCCAGATCACTACCCAAGGCTGTGAGGTGGCTGCACAGCACCTCTCACTCTCTGGGAACCCTTGTTCATGTTTTGCAAGAGCTTGGGGCAGATGGGGACACGCAAGAGGAAGAAAAAACAACCAGCTGCGGTGACAGGAATGAGGAAGCCCAGAGTGTGGGGCAGCTCCAGCCCCAGCACAGCCTGGGCTCACTCCTGGCAGGGCAAAGGGTGTCCCAGCTCCACCCTGGCATTGCTCAGCTCGGGTCCCTCACTCAGGGCTGGATCAATGAACGAGAGCTCATCCAGCCCCGCGGGACTGGAGCCTCCTGCTTGGAACCTGCAGCCTCTGGGACCAGGCAAGGTTTTGTCCTGCCTGTCCAACTCCAGGCACATCACCCCACACATGAACCCAGATCCCTGCCCTTGGCTCCTTCCTCTGCTGTGGAGATCAGTGAAAGAAGACATGGGACAAAGGGAGGGTGAGATGGTGAGGGTTCCCCCTCGTCACCCAGAGCACTCCCATCTCTCTAAGCATACATTTTAATTAACACCAAGTGGCCGAGGGACCGTCCCCGGCAGCTCTCGGCACAGCCCAGCCTGGGGAAATCAGCCTTAAATGGCAAAACCTGGCCCTGTCTGCGGTAACCAGCTGGAGAAAGAGGCAGCGGAAACCGGAAACCAGAGAGCAGCTGAGGCCCTCTGCCCCCCTCCATCGCTTTGTAAACCTAAATTCACCAGGAATATACCTTAGAAATTATCCCCTCCCTCCTCTGCCCTGTCCGAGTGCTGGGGATGGCATCCTATGAGATGGGTGCCCTGGATCATCCTAAACCCCCTGACCATCCTGCATCCCTGCTCCTGCCACAGGAACAGAAAAGATCTCCTGGTTTCCCCTCCCTTGTGCATCAGCTCAAGGAACAATGGGGGGCAGGAGCCCCCTCCCCAACCTCCCATTGTTACTTTTGCATGTTAACTCCCAGTGGATTCCAGGGCACAAATTGCTTCCAAGAGAACTCTCCGTGCTCAGCAGTGAAAACATTTCTGAGCTCCCCAAGTCTCCGTGTGCCGGGATAGAGGGAAGTTGGATGCTCACTCATCAGGGGGATTTTGAGGTACCCCTCAGGCCCTGCTGCTGTAAAGGAGAGCCTCAGATCTGCTGGCAGCCTGAGGCCCTGGCCAGGCTGATGTTCTTTGTTGGGTTCTGGGCAAAGGGGGTCTCACAGTGCGGCACAAGTCCGCCAGCAGCATGAATTTCTTCCCATAAATCACCAGTCCCATTTAATGAACCCTGCACTGGTGCCTGGAGTATTGGGAGCTCCCAATATTTGCTTTGGCCGGTTTAGTGGCCATCCCACTTTTTTGAGATGAATTTATTCCTTACACTAAGCCCAATCACACCCTGACAGCGAGCAGGCAGTGGGCTGTCAGCAAGCTGCCCCTGGCTAATGCTGGGATAGAGCACAAGGTCCTTCACCCAGCTGCTGCCATGGATTCCCATCTCTGGGATGGGACAGAGCCTGGAAAGCTGCGCGATCCCAGCGCTGAGACTTGCTGCGTTACCATTTCCCAGCACGTTTCTCCATGAGCACTCTGCCAGCAGACTCATTAGCTGTGACATCTCATTAAAGCAACCATCCTTGGGGGAACTGGCTCACACACAGGGGTTGGCGTGGCCCTTTTCCTCCCCACCTTCAGCCAGGAGCGAGGAGGGAGCAGCGGGAGAAGCCCCATCCATTGGGATACGCACAGCAACTCCCCTTGCTGCGAGGGAAAACTGCAAAGTCAGAGGGAGAAGTCTGCACACATCAAAAAGGAATCAGCTCAGCAAAGTCACGATTATTTAAAAACCCCACAGACAGTCACAGCTCCCATTGAGCCTGCGGAGGAGGTGGCTTTCTCCTGTGCCAGGACCGGTTTCCCAGCTTGCCAGCCCAGTGGGAATGAGGCTTTGCCTGCCAGCCCCACTCTGTCACAAGGTCCCCACCCTGGCTGGCCAGGGGACAGGGAGTTGCAGCACCTACAGCCCCTGGACTGGGAAAGGTATGGAAATGGCCTGGAAACTGGCCCTGGGTGGATTTAATCCCATCTGATTTCCCCTTCTGTGAGCTTCTTCCAAGCCTTCTGACATTGTTTCCACTCCTAAATAAATATGTTTCCAGCACGGGATATTCTCTTCATCAAACAGGGAAGGACCAGACTCTTCATCTCCCTCTGCTCCAAAAGTCCTGAGCCTTAAGTTAAATAGCACACAACCATCCTTGGGTGGAGATGTAAATCCCACAATTCAAAGACCAATTTTAAACAACAAAATGGGGCTGTGGGACACCAGCAGAGCTGTCAGTCCCTGCAACCATCCTGGATGGTTGGTTGTCACCTTAAAGGTGATGCTACCACCACCAGCTGGCATCACTTCCAGGCCACTTCCAATTGCATAATCTTATATAAAAATCACATAAAATCAGGGTCCAGGGATGGAGACCCCACAGTCTTCATGGAAAGGTTTTCCTCACCTCTACCACACATCTCTGCTGCCAACAGTCCAGCCCAGGACCTCTGCCATTGGTCATTGTGGCCATGAAGGACAAAATGGTCCCTTCCTCCTCACCTTGCCCAGTTGTGTCTCCTGTAACTTCTTTTCTCCGTCCAGATAAAGGAAAGTAGAGGTTTCCTGCGGCCCAAGCACTGCAGATGCTCAGCATGTTCTAGGGCAGGGGAGGCTTTCCCCATCCCATCCCATCCCACCCCATCCCATCCCAGCTGGCTCTGCAGCTCAGATCTCCCAGCCCACCTTCACCCTGCTTTATTTATAATACCTCACACCTGGGGGGGCTAAGCATAAGCAGCTCAGTGAGGAGAAGAAAAACAAAGATAAAAAGGGGTTTTAAACCCCTTTGGCCTAACTTTTTCAAACCTCCCCAGAAGTTCAAGGCCTCTCAGCATGAGCCCTTGGTCCTAGGAGGATGTCATTGTCCCTCCAATGCAGGCAGCAGAACCAAACCACACACACAAAAAAAAAAAAAAAAAAGAAGACTCCGGGCCCCTTCTCCATGGTTTTATTTTTCTGCCAGCAGCTGCCAGGAGGAGTCATGCTGCTCAAGGAGGTCGGAGGGTATTTTTTCCCCATGGATTGCCTTGACCCAGGGTTGCATGAGCCCTGCCCTCCAGCCAAACCCAGCTGGCAGCAGCCACAGCCAGGCCAGGCGCCTGCGGGGCTGTGGGGACCGTCCGCCATCACTCTGTTCCCACAGTCCCAGCCTTCGAAGGTTTCACCTTCTCCCAGGCGGAGCAGTGCTAATGACAAGTGAAGGATGGTGCCACACCTGCACAAAACCATTTTTGGAAGGACACCTGGGGAAGAAATGTTTCCCATGTCGCTGCTCTGTAATTAGCATTAATTACTAGGGCTTGTGAAACCTCTTCCCCATTTACTCCAGGCAGCATCAGACGGAAACTGTGGGAATCCCGTATGGCTGAGTCAGCCAGGAGCTGGGGAGGTGTCAGTGAGCCCCCACACAGTGCAGGGATGAGTCCCTGGGGTCCCTCCCTTTGTCCCCCAGCCCATGGGGACAGGGTTTTGGCCAGGGGGCTGCAGGTCTGGTTAACACACCAAAAAATAGCTGATACTCATCCATCTCACCCTTCCCCACAAGGTGCTGATGTCCTTCCCCTGCCAGGGGACAACCTGGGACATCCCAGGGTTCAGGGGGGCTTGCGTGCACTGCCCTTTAGAGCATCCTTTAAAGCATGGCAGAGTGGGAGGGTCCCCAGCAGCACATTTCCTCGGGTATTTGCCTCTCCCTCAGCTCATTGCTGTCAGCAGCACCCCAAGGTGTTATTACAGACGGGGGGAAAATCCACCCCAAAAACCTAACCCCAAGCAGCCACTTCGTCACCACCCAATGGCAGAGTACTGCTGCCTGAGTAATTTCTTCTTTTTTTTATTTTTAATAATATTAATGATTAGAATGAGTCAGGATGTTTCGTCATCTGGAGTGGCTTCGGAGTCATCTCACCCTGCCCCAGTGACTCCTCAGTGGCCTGGGGCTGGGGACACATCCAGTCTTCCCCCCTGGGGTGGGGTGCAGCTGCTGCAGCCTCACCCCCAAACTGGCAGCTTTTGGCTCCAAAATAAAATGATTAAAAAAGAGGAAAAAAACCTTCTCCAGCTGCAGGGGCCGTTTTCTCCATGGCTGCTTGCAGCAGCTCAGGGTGCTCCAACATCCTGGGGGGACAGGTGACCCCAGCCACCTCCCTGGGTGGGGGTCCCAGTGGCACTGGGCATCACGATTGGGATCCCAGGGCAATGCCCAGGTGACCCTCGACTTTCCACACACCATCGTTGCTGTGGCCTCCAGGGGTGGTCACAGCTCCCGGCACCACGTGGGACCCCTGTCCCTCCCCTGGGACCTGGGCGTCCCCTCACCCTCCCACTTGACCTAACCTCCTGTCCATAAATGGAGAGGTTTGAGAGCTGTCCCCGGGGTGGAGGAGGAGGAGAAAAAAGGAGAATAATGCCAAGAATGCAGGACACAGCTGAGGAGCCCAGTCCCAACCCCTCGACACGGGCTGGGGGCTATGGGGTGGCCGTCCTGGGTGCTGAGGCAGCCTGGCCAATGCCCAGTCCTGTCCCTGCAAGCCACCCCACTGTAGTCACTGGAAAGGCGCTATTTTTGTTTCTCTGCATTTCTCACCAGCTGGGGACTTTCTGAGGCTGGGCTGCCCCGTTTCCATCTCAGCACCACAGAGCAGCCCTGGGGTGCAGAGCAGTGCCCCCACACCCAAGGAGTGTCCCTTTGCAGCGATGTGTCCCCTGCAATGCTGCCACCTTGCAGCAGCATGTCCCTGAGCGGATGATGCCCCCACCCCTGCAGCAGTGTCCCCTTCCAGCGAGGCGTCTCCCTGCGGAGACAGACCCCCTCTCACCCTCTTTCTTCACCCCAGCACCTGTGGGAAAGCCACACTGGGAGGATGTGAGATGCAGGGGTGGCCTCAGAGGTGGGTGGCACCGAGGGTGCCAGCAGCCACGCGCCCTGGCTGGCACTGCAGGCCAGGCCTCTGCTCGGGGCCAGAGTCCAGCACCTTAAAATAGAAAGTGAAAACATTTGGATGCCCCGTCCGGATGGGCGAGGGGGGCCCATACCCGCCTCTACCAGCCGAGCGCCGCCCCAGCGTCTCACGACCCACCCTGCTCCCCAGCCACCCTTTCCCCAACCCGGCAGTGCCCATCCCCAAGGTCAGGGTGGATCCCTTTGGGTTCTCTCGGAGAATTGCTCCAGCGGCTCGCTCAAATCCTCCATAAAAGGAAAAACAGCCAGCAGGTAGCACTGCCAAACTTAGTCATCCCCAGTCCGGCAGCACTCGCAGCTCCGTCAGCAGCAATTTCCTCTCCGCGCTCCCCTCTGCGCGGGGGGGACAGGGAGGAGCGGCTCTGCCTCGGCCAACGCCGTGCGGAAAGCTCCGGGTTTGGCCAAGGGCTGCTGCCAGACACGCTGGACTTGGGAGGTGCTGCCATGGTCCCACTAAAGATCCAGGCGGGAAAGGCACACCCCGGGGAAAACAGAAAGTTTGGCACCTGGTGCAGTGGTACCGCTGTTGGTCAGGCGCCAAAATCTCACTTTCTGCAAGGAATTTGGTCCTGAGCACGGATGTGTGGATGTACCTGGGAGCACCTTGAAGAACCCGGGGTCTGGTGGGCAAAGCCTGTTCGCTGCCCATGGGACATCTGTTACAGAGCCTGTCATCAAATTAAGGGACCTCCAGCCCCTCCAGGACACAGGGCCTGGGTGCTGGTCCCATGCTGGTGGTGGGTGGCTCCAAGGGTGACCCCTGAGCTGGCCCAGAGCAGGACATGGGGCATCTCTGTGTTCCCCCCATGCCACCTCCCCCAGCCCTGGCTCTGCCTCGATTTCCCCACTGAGGAAGCAGGGCTGGCCACCTGCTCTGCCCCAGGGTACCTCAATGAGCCTGAGAGGAGTGGCCAGGGCCCAGCCTGGCCCTGCTCATCCCTGCAGGATTGCCCACAGTGTGGCACAGTCACCCAGGATTACGTCACAGGGAACAAACACCCTGGGGTGTGAGGAAGTGGCATTTTCTCCTATTGCCCCAGGGGACAGCCTGGGTGGCTGTGTCACCTACACATCCCTGTCACCTCACCATGGGGGCAGGGCATCACAACAAGGTCTGAAGCCTTCCCCCAGCTGAGGAGGGGAATCAGACTGGTGGCATCCCCACTGCACAACAGGGTAAACACCTCAAGACACTCTCAAGGGAGGCTCAGCTGTCACCAACGTTTTGCAGACAGGCTGGCTGCCCCAATAAATGATTCACCCTAGCAATAAAAGATTGGAAACATTCTGGTGACGTCTCACAGCACCAAGGGTGCATGCAGGGCCATGGGGTGTGCAGTGTCCCGGGCTGAAGAGAGTCCCGAGGGGTGGCCAGGGATGATTTAGGGTACTCTGTACTTTCCCAGTGTGATTTCCCCACATGCTTCGGTGAGAGGTCTGTCTGGGGCCAGGTGCTCTCCATGTCACAAAGAGTGATTAGTGGAGATGATGCTGAGAGTGTCATGTGGGTCTCTTGTCCCTGTCCTGGGTACCACGATGTGGATCAGGCTGTGATGGAGTGAGTGGTTACAGCATCACTTTGTGAACTCTGTGCAAAGTGAACCAGCCCGAGTGCACAAGTTGGAGCCCACTGTGAGCAGCACCGAGCCTGTGGCTTCACCAGCAGGGATTTGGTGGCACTGGGACACCCAGCTCCCAGTGCTGTGATGCCCACTGCCCCCGTAAGCTCAAATCTTGCAGCACCCGCTGCCAAACAGAGCTTTGGTTTGTGCTCCCAATGATGCCCAAGAGGAAGCGACCTTCCCCTGGAGAGAAACACGATCCCAAGAGCAGCGCTCCGGTGGGGCCGGAGCAAGCACAAACTCCCACCCTCGCTCCCTCAGCGCTTTGTTCGTCTCCATGTTGTCCGTGCTGCCGCGGATGGCCGGGAGCCGCCCGCCCGCCCCGCTGCAGAGCGCGGCCGCGCTGCTGGGTGGTGCTGTTGGGATGTGCACTGCGCGCAGCGCGGCGGGATGCGCGCACCGGCACCCGCACCGGCACCGGGCACGGCCGCACCGGGCACGGCGGCACCGGGCACGGCGGCACCGGCACCGGGCACGGCGGCACCGGGCACGCCGGGATGCGCGGGGCACCCGCGGGGATCGGGCGTGCCAAGGTGAACAGAGCGCATGGGATCATCCGCGCTGCACACGGGATCGCGCACGCCAAGATGCACAGGGCATATGGGATCGTGCACACCGAGATACACAGGGCGTATGGGATTGTGCATCACGCACACAGGATCACAACCACCGAGATGCACAGGGTATATGGGATCGTGCATCGTGCGCACAGGATCACGACCACCAAGATGCACAGGTTATATGGGATTGTGCATCATGCACATGGGATCGTGCACACCGAGATGCACAGGACATATGGGATTGTGCATCATGCACAGGGGATCACAAACACCAAGATGCACAGGACATATGGGATTGTGCATCTTGTACTTGGGATCACGACCACCAAGATGCACAGGGCCATATGGGATCGTGCATCATGCACATGGGATCGTGCACACTGAGATGCACAGGGCATGTGGGACTGTGCATCATGCACATGGGATCACGAACACCAAGATGCACAGGGCCATATGGGATTGTGCATCATGCACATGGGATCGAGCACACCGAGATGCATAGGGCATATAGGATCATGCATCATGCACACAGAATTATGAGCACCAAGATGCATGTTGCACGTGGAGCCATGCAAGCCAGGATGCACAGAGCACATGGGATGATAAATGCCAAGACACACGCTGCACGCAGGATCATGCACACCAAGATGCACCCTGCATGTGGTGTCATGCACAACAATGCACACGGTGCGCACAGGATCATGCACGCTGCATGTGAGAACACACATGTTGAGGTGCATGTTGCACACAGGGTCATGCACATGGGGTCACACGTGCCAAGATGCGTGTGCTGCACATGGGATGGTGCTTGTGGCACACAAGGCCACACACACTGAGAGGCACAGGCTGCACGTGGGGCCACAGATGAGCCACACGCTGGATGTGGGATAATGCACAGCAAGATCCACGCTGGATGTGGGATCACACGTGCCAAGATGCACATGCTTCACACAGGATCACACATGCTTCACACGGGATCATGCATGCTGCATGCAAGGCCACGCACACACCGAGGGCACAGACTGCACACAGGCACTTCAGGGTGATCCCAACACACATGGAATCATGGATCAAAACACACACTGCATGTGGGATTGCACAAAGAAGTGCCAGAATGACACATGGGATTGCACACACCAACATACGCATGGCCTGTGGAATTGCACACACGTGCACACTCTGCATGGGATCGGCACACCGAGGCACACCCTGCACATGGCATCACACATGCCAAGGAGCGTGCTGCACATGGGATTGAACATGGCAAAATGCAGCTGCACGTGGCCTACATACAGCAACATGTGTGTGGCACCAGGAATTGCCTGCACACAGCATTGCACACACCGACACGCACATTGTGCTTGGCAGTGCACACGGAGTGCTCCTGCCAACACACGTGGCACAAGGAGCCGCAGCCTGCGGTGGACTGACCACTGACCGAGGCCACCATCCAGCTCCAGCCCCCCAGTGCCACATGTGCTTCCCACCGAAGGCCTTCTCTAACCCTGCAGAGCCACAGCCATCCCTGCCCCTTCCAGGGACCCTCAGGGTTGCTCTGCACGGGGGCAGAGTGCCTGCCCCAGGATGCCCAGTCTCCAGCCCAGTTTTGGGGTACACACCCAGGTCTGAGGGCTGCTCTGCTTCCCCAGATCCCAACCTCACATCACCAGGGTGTTCTCCTTCACCCTCCATTTCCAGCTGGGAATGGCTGGACTTAACTCCATCTGGGGGATGGCAGGAGGGGCTGAGGAGGGGGCTACCAGCACCTTCACTGCAGGGAGGGTTGGAGAGCCCCCAAGCCCAGCACCGGCTGCCCAAAGCCCGGGGCCTCCCGCCCGTAGCCGCCGGCCGGATGCCCAGAGCAGGGCCCCTGTGCCGAGGTTTTGGATTTCAGGGCGGCCCCCCCGCCCACATTCCTGCCTTCCCAGGGGCCTCTCACAGCCAGCCTGGCCAGAGCCCCCCCACTCCCAAACCCTCCTTGTAGCCATTTGCCCACGGACAAGCCAGCCCATCAGCACTGGGGAGTGAAGGGAGCTTGGGACAGTGGGGATGGGGGGCTCAAAATCCCCTCAGCTCTCACTGCCGCTGCTTGCACACCAGCAGCCCCCAGGTTTCCTGAGCTGGAGGTCGGATCCAGCCCCTCTTTGCAGAGGGCACAGGAAATGATGGAATCTGTGCCCGATGGAATTGCTCTCAACTCATCCAGGGGCTCCAGATTTTGGGACTTCCCCCCACCTCAGCCACCCCTCCTTGCAGATGCCACAGGAAGAACACCTTCAGCTTTCAGCCCAGATGTGGTTTTCCACAAACCGGATGGCAAGCACAGCTAGACTCCTGCTGCCTCAGTTTCTCCCTCCAGTCCCCCTACAAGGATGCACAGGAGGCCCGGACACTGAAGGGAGATGGGCATAGATGTATATAAGGAGATAAATGTGGGGCTGTGAGGACTCCTGGGCTGTCCAAGGGCCACCGTCCTGGTCTGGGACAGCACTCCCAGGATAAGCAGGATATCGAGTCACCTGGAGGCTCACTTAAATTCCTTTCACCACTTCCAACATTTCTCAGCGCAGTGGCTCTACTATAATCCCATTCCCTTCTGCATCCTAGAAAATAAAAGAGGTACTACAGTGCTCCTGCACCAGCACCCACAGGAATCAAGGAGGGCCAGGGAATCAAGGAGGGCCAGGTGGGAGGTGCAGGGCTAATCCCCAAAGGCCCCGTTCCTAATCCTGACTAATGGACTCTTTTCACCATTGACAATGGAATTATCCATCTGGAAGGGGATCTCTGGGCCCAGAAAGGCACAGCTGGTGGGGCCAGGGCTGGGCTGGGAGGTTTGACCCCTCCCCCCAGCCTCAAACCGCTGCTTCCAGCCCCTTCCCTGCCAAAATCCCACCTCCTCCCTGCAGGTCAGGGCGCACGCTCTGCTGCTGCCCTGCATCCCACCCCAGGATGCCCCAAGATCTCTACCAAGGAGTCAAACAACACCCTCACCTTCTCTCCAAGTCACAGGCTGTAAGAGCCCCCCTGCCCCTCTCAGCCCTTTATAGGCTTCCCCCAGGGCATCCCAGCTGACTCCTCTTACTGCTCCTATTACTGCGACCTCATCCTTGAAGAGATGTCCCTCCTGCTCTGGGGGTGTCTGGGGGGGAAAAATCCCCTGGTCCTGCTGGGGCTTGAGCTTGGTTTCTCTCCAGGCTGAGCTTCAGCCCCCTCACCCCACCAGAGGGGATTTGTGCACCCGTGGGTGCAGCCCCCGAGGGGTTCTTGGCACCAGTTCCCTGCAGCAGCATCCTGCACTGTCCGTGTCCCCTCCGAATCCTGTGAGAAGCTGGAGGGATGGCAAACACAAAACCACGAGCTCTCATCTCCTCCTCACCCCCCATCCACAGTGGCCTGATCAGAGTCTGCTTGTCCCCTGTCCCTGACATCCCCCGTGCTGTGCTCTGACTCCTTCCCAAGGCTTCCCCATCCCTCTCGTGCCCTCCTTGGGATGCGCCGTGCTCCACCTCCAGGTGAGGATGGAACCACTGCATGGTGCTGGGTCCTGCCGGAGGTGGGGATCACCACCCCAGCCATGCTCAGAGCAGCTTTTTGGGATGCTGCAGATCCAGAGAGCAGCTGTGCCCTGGCAATTCAGGCAGAGAACGCCTCAACTTCCCCTGCATTCCCTTCCTCTGCCCCCCAAACCCTCTGGCACTCCTGTACGAGGCCCTGAGCAGAGGCAGAGTCAGAGTCAGACACAGTGCACAGACTGCAGTGGGAAACATGGATCCAGGCATGACCGAGTGAGGAAATCAGAGCAGAAAGGAGCTGCTGTCGCACGCTGAGTCACCTGCTCCGCCCGGCGCTGAGCGCCTGGGCCAGCTTATTTTGGAGCTGCGTGGGAGATGCTGATAACACACTTTCTTCTTCCCTGCAAACTCCTCTGTGCTGACTCTGTGTTGCAGCAGGGAATTAAAAGCAGGGACAGGCAATAGGGCTGGCACTGGAGTGTTCCTCTGGGCCTCCTGCTCGGTGTCTCACGGCTACAAAAGCCCCCCGGGCTCTCACTTGCTCCGCTTGCAAACTGGGCAGCAAGGAATAGACATGTTCTAATTTTCCTTTTTCCTCCTTTTTTTGGTCTTTTTTTTTTTTTTTTATTATTTTTTAAGGCTGGAAAGCACCCCCTGGTAATTGATTATTTTGTCCCACAGAATGCCCTGTGTCTCTCACGTCCTGCTCCTGGGCATTTACATGGGGTTACAAGAGCTTTGTGTCCCAGCAGAGCCCCCGGGGACCAGGCAGGGCATTGGGTCCAGGACAAAGAGCATCATTCCCACCACAGAGGTTAATCACTGCTACACAAAAGGTCTTTTAAGCTTTCCTAATAAAATTCCTTCTCCTGCTGGATGAACCAGCCTCCAGCCTTCACCCCACCTCCGCAGGGTCCTTGGGGGAGGCAGAGGAAGGGGCAGGTTTTCGCTTTAGTTTCTGGTAATGTAAAAACCACACCAGAAAACACCAGAAAATGAGCTGGGGCAGGAAGAGAGGGACGAATTCCCAGTGCAGACTGTCCATGTGCTCTCATCCACTTCCTTCCTTCATTCACCCGTGTCCAACATCCAAACTGCTTGAAACAAGGCGCTTCAAGCATTTCCATCCCTTTTTGCTCTCTGGATGCAATTAAATCAGGCTAAGGGGATAAATCCAGCTAACAGAGCTGAGCAAGTGACCACATGACCTGTGCCATGACTAATCCTGATGTCCAGGAAACACAGGAACATGGCTGAGCCCCCATCATACTTCACCACTGTTCCTTGTTTCCTGAGCAAACCCCCTTGGGGCAGCATCCCATGGGAAAACATCCCCGGAGCGGGAGCTGCCTCTCCGAGCCCCTCTCTTAGGGCTGCTCTTTGTTTCCCCTGGTGCTGCTGCTTTTTTTTAAATACTGCCTAATACAATTTTAATGAGGCCAGAGCGCTTGCCAACTGTCGGGAGTGCTGTCAGAGAACCTCTGCTGAGCTGGCTGGTGGCATATGGCAGTGAGGCCGGGGCAGCCGGGCACCCCAGGGTGTCCCCATGGTCCCCAGCAGCAGCAAGGGACAACCTGGGGAAATGCAGCCTCCAGCCAGGCTGGTGGGTCTGCAGCTGTGACTTGTTCCCAGCCCCAGTCCAGTGGTCCTTGACTTCTGGGTGGCTTTGGCAGAGCCCTTTATCCCACTGGAGGACAGCTCGATGGCTGTACGAGGTCACCTCCTCCTGTACAAGGGCTCCAGTTGTCACAAACCTTCCTGTCCCCCATGGGATGGACAGGGCTGGAGAGATGGTGACCACCAGCAGTGCATCCCCAATCTCTGCTGAGCCCCTCCGTGGGGTGAATGGGCATCTGCATTGTGGGGGGCTCCCCAGGCCAGCCTTGGCCATCTCACAGCCGCTGCCACCACCAAGGGGGACATGAGCACCCCCAGGGTGTGCCTGCGTGTGCCACGGACACTGCACAGCGCATGGGTGTCCCAGGGGACGCAGGTGCCTGATGTCCACTGTGCTGGGGGTGAGAATGGTCGAGCAGCCCCTCACAGTGAGCCCCAAACTTCCTCCATCAAGGAAGGACAAGGAGGGCTCGGATCAGGCTGGGATGTGGCTTGGATCCAGAGGACAGATGTGCTCTGAGGGAGGGACCTGGTGACACCACCTTTGGACACCCTGTGACACAGCTGTGCCCGAGGGTCCGAGTGCTCTGGAGGGCAGGAGGGGGCTGGACACACAGCCCAGAGCATCCCTGGCTTCTGTGCCCCGGGCTGGTGCTGCTGCCACCGCACTGTCCCTTCACCCGGGGACATCTCCTGCTGCCCTGGGATGGCTCCACTGCCCTCCTGGGGACACAGGGCTGGAACAACCCATTGCCCCCTCTAACTCTTCGCCAGACACTGCCATACGCTGTCTCTGTCCCCTCTGAGCCCCGTGCCTGCCCTGGCGCCGTGCCAGCCTGCCCTGCACCCCACCCTCCCTGCGGTGTCCAGCTCTGCCTTGCCACTGTCACAAGCTCGAATGGAAATCCCGGGCTCGCTCGCAAACGAAGCCAGGCTGCCACAAAAAGTGTCCAGGCAAGCATGAAAATCCGAGGGCGTTTCTGTGCCCGAGGCAGGCAAGACAGGGGTCACTCCGTGACCGGGGCTCCTTTTCTCCTGGCTTTTGTCTTTTGGGGCTGGGATCTCTTTGAAGTCGCAGCGGGTGTCACACGGCCCCTCCGGGGGGACAGCCGCACTCGCTCTGGAAAGGCCTTGTCATGGATGCCGTGTGCCAGGGGTTGTGTCTCCTGCAGGAGCGGCGGGAGGGCTGGGGGATGACCTCAGAAGCGTTTAGTCACGGTGGCTTGCAGAGATGATGGGAAACGCAATGTACAGAGGGAAACCCAGCGCCTTTCCCACCGCTCCAGCGCACCGGCACGCACGGATGCGCTCGGGAGATGAGCTTTGGCTGCTGCACCCCCAAGTCAGGGGGCACTGGTCACCCTGTGCCACCACGGTGATGTGTGGGGAGGTCTCAGGTGGTGTTTGGGGCTCTCCCATCCCCCAGGAGCAGAGGGTGCAGGCGGGGTGGGGGCAGGCAGGGTGGCTGCCCACTCCAGAGGGACAGGATCTGCTGAGCCAGGCAGTGCCATCCACACACACAGTGCCACCATCCACCAGTGTCACCCATCCATGCCACACTGCTGGGTGGTGGGGAGAAAACAGGGTGGGTTTTTCTTTCTCTGCATAATTGCTTTTTTTTTTCTTTTTTTTTTTTTTTTTTTTTTTTTTTTTTTTTTTTTTTTTTTTTTTTGTTGAGGAGAAAAGCTGTTTCTTTCCTGGCCTCATCACCATCTGCCCGTGGTGGCCGGGGAAGGCAGAGCCCGGCAGCTGTGGGTCTGGGCAGCTGCTCGGCCTCATGGCCAGCTCCTAATGCAGGGGGGCCTTCGAGCCAGGGCAGCAAAAGGGATTTGCTGGACAAATATGGATCTGCCTCGCTGGAGCTTGGGGGGGAACTGTTTCCAACCCAGACAGGAGGCTGTGGGGTTGGCTCTGGTTGGAAATGGTCTGTCTGGATTTGCAGGGCTGGGCAGCAAGGATGAGCACAGAGCAAGTCTGGCCAAGACTTCCAGGAAAACAAACCCCATCCCAAGCTGGCAGGTTTGCCCTGGAGCAGTTGTGCCCGTGACCCCCAGGCAAGGGCGGGCGGTGCTGTCCGGGGTGGAGCAGTGGCTCTAACCTGAACAGCCAGTGCAGAACCAGTGGAGCCTGAAGGGCCTCGGGAGGTGGGGTGGGATACCACCCTGCCTGGACTGAATGAGCCCGAGGGAATTCTTTGTGCCACCCCTGAGCACACACCGTTGTGCCCTCACACCCATGTCCATGCTCAGCTCTTCACTTGTCCTGCTTCAGCTCCCTGATCCAGCTGAGAACTGTCCCATCTGTCCTTCCCATTATCCCTTTTTCTCCAGTTTTCTGGTTCTGCATGTTCCCCCCAGCCAGCTTCCCCCTGTAATTGCAGAGCTGTGCTTGAGCCAGCTTCAAATCGTCCATGCTCTTTTTTATTGGTTTGTGTCCCTGTTATAGACACAAGAAATGTCCCTGTCCCCAAGGAGCAGTGGGCAGCACCCCTGGGCAGCACAGGCAACTCTCGCCAGGCTGGACTCTTCCCTCTCCAGGTCACCTCTGCTGTAAGTGCCACCAGACCATGGCCCCACAAGGACAGCTACACTGCCCACCCTGAGAAATGGCCTCAAATGCCTCCTTGTGCAGGAGTGCCCCGTTTTTTCTCCTGGAATTGCTGTGGGAATTCAGTTCCTCGGGGCCAGGATGCTCCAGCTTCACTGGTGCCTGGCACAGAGTGCTGGGATGGCTCAGAGATGGCAGGAGGCCACAGCATCCGTCACCCTTCTCCCCATCTGTCCAAAGTCTTGTGGCATGGCCAACAGCCCAGGAGGGACAGAGGGGTGCAGGGAGGACTGACAACGTCTTGGAGTGGGATGGGAATGGGCAATCGAAGGGATACTTGCAGGAGAGGGACTTGCATTTCAAGTTGGTGGTGTGCAGTGCAAAGGGGGGTCTCATAATGTGGGGGGTCCTGCAATGCTTAGGAGGTCTTGCAATGTGTAGGACCCTGCGATTCAAGGAGGGGTCTGGTTTTACTGTGAGGGTCTTGTAATGTGAGTTTGGGGGTCCTGCAATTCAAAGAGCCTCTTCCTGTGCCTGGAGGGGCTTTCCATGCTGGACTCGTGCTAGAGGAGGAGATCCTGCAATTCATGGATGTTCCTGAAATGCAAGGAGAGGTCTTGCCATGCCAAGGGCTCTTTCAGTGTGTATGGGGTGGTCTTACATTTCAAGAGGGCTCTTGCTGTGCCTGGAGCAATCTTGTCATGAACGGGGGCTTGCATTGTGTGGGGCTCCTGAAATGCAGGGAGGGGTCTTGCCATGCAGTGGGGACTTGCTGGGGATGTCCTGCAATTCAAGGAGGCTCCTGAAACGCATGGAGGGATCCCCTTTATACACTGGGGTTCTTGCGACGCGGGAGGATCCTGCAGTTCATGGGGGCTTTTGTAACGCAGGGAAGGGTCCCTCCGTTCAGGGGGTCCCGCAGGAGGGAGGCGGGGGTGATGTCCTGCGACTCGAGGGGGCTGTCGCTGCGCCCGGCGGGGTCCTGCCGTGCCGCGGGGCCCCGCGGCGATGCGGGGGGCGGGCGGGGGTCGCGGCGGGGGGCGGGGGGTGCGGGAGGCGGTACCGCGGCCGCGGCGCTATAAAGGCGGCGGCGGAGGGGCGGGCGCGGCAGCGGCGGCGCTCGGTGTCGTTCGCTCGGTGTCGGTCGCTCGGTGTCGGTCGGCAGCGGGGCAGGATGACGGCGAACGGGACGGCGGAGCCGGTGCAGATCCAATTCGGGCTGATCAACTGCAGCAACCGGTACCTGACGGCGGAGGCGTTCGGGTTCAAGGTGAACGCCTCGGCCGCCAGCATGAAGAAGAAGCAGATCTGGACGCTGGAGCAGGACGGGGAGGACTCCAGCGCCGTCCTGCTCAAGAGCCACCTGGGCCGATACCTGGCGGCCGACAAGGACGGGCGGGTGAGCTGCGACAGCGAGGAGCCGGGCCCCGACTGCCGGTTCCTGGTGCTGGCCCACGGCGACGGGCGGTGGTCGCTGCAGTCCGAGCCCCACCGCCGCTTCTTCGGCGGCACCGAGGATCGCCTCTCCTGCTTCGCCCCCGCCGTCTCTGCCGCCGAGAAGTGGAGCGTCCACCTGGCCATGCACCCCCAGGCCAACCTCTACAGCCTGGCCCGCAAGCGCTACGCGCACCTGGGGCCCCGCCGCGACGAGCTGGCCGTGGACCGCGACGTGCCGTGGGGCGTGGATGCGCTCATCACCCTCCTGTTCGTGGACCAGCGGTACAGCCTGCAGAGCTGCGACCACCGCCTGCTCCGCAGCGACGGCCGCCTGGTCCCCGCCGCCGAGCCCGGCACCGCCTTCACGCTGGAATTCCGCTGCGGGAAGGTGGCCTTTCGCGACGGGGAGGGCCGCTACCTGGCCCCCTCGGGGCCCAGCGGCACCCTCAAGGCGGGCAAGAGCGCCAAGGTGGGCAAGGACGAGCTCTTCGCCCTGGAGCAGAGCTGCCCGCAGGTCGTGCTGCGAGCCGGCAACGACAGGAATGTCTCCACCCGGCAAGGTACGAGGGGACGGGGGCGGGGGGACACCCCGGAGTCCCAGGGCTCTAGCCGCCTCGGGGTGCGCCCGTGCATCTCTCGGGTGTCAGCTTCCCTCGGGAATCGCCTGTCCCGAGCAGCCCCCTGAATTCCTCCGGCATCGGCATCCATCGGGCATCTCCCGCTCCGAGAAACTCCTTGCATCCCTCCGGCATCACTTCCCCTGCATCACCTCAGAATCGCCACCTCGGAGTGCCCCCCCCCCGCAGCACTGCCCCCCAGTCCCCAACATCCGCTGCCTTCCTGCAGCAGCCACCCCGCAGGATGTCCCCCTGCATGCCTCTGCCATCGCCTCCTTCGTGTCGTCCTCCCCTTGCTCAAACCCCTTCTCACACCCTCCGCTGAAGCCCCCATCTCCCCCGGGCACCCCCTGCACCCCTCAGCATGGCTGCCCGCGGTCCCTCCCCCCGCCCCCCATCACGGTCCCCCCGCACCCCTCCCACATCCCTTCCCCTTCCCCCTCCCGCATCCTTTCAGCATCGCCTGCCTGGGGGCCCCCATCCCTCCGGCACCCCCATCTCCACACCATCGCCTCTGCAGGGCGCCCTGGGGGGGCAGGGATGGCGAGGGGCCTGCCTTGGGGTGCAGGGGTGGACAGCGAGGGGGGCTGGGAGGGGGTGGATGGGGTCTTCCGTCGCCGTGAAGGAGGCAGGGCTGTATCCCTCGCCTTCCTTCCTATGGAGCTCATTGTTCGCCCAACAAAGCCTCCACCAGCCTCCCCCTTGCCCGAGCACGGCTGAGCCATGCGCCCTGCGGAGCAGGGAGGCTTCGGGGGGCTCTGGTTCCCCCCAGGGGCTGGAGTTCCCCGGCTGGGGGGCTGGGTGGCAGCGTTACATAAAGAGCTTTGCCAAAACTCCCGCATCCCGCATCCCCCCGCACAAAGGCAGCCGTCCCTCCGCATCCGCTGCACCGTCCCCGTCCCCTCCGCTGGCCGGAGGGGCCGCGGTGCCACCCGCCTCGGGGCTCCGGTCACACTCGGAGCTCCCCGGGCACGTGGCCGCCCGCGAGTGCCCACCGAGCACGCCAGCCCCGCACCCCCGGGCTCGGCGCTGGAAGATGGGCATCCTTCCCGCATCTTCACCGCTCTGCGGGGCTGGGGTGCCCCGTGGGTGCCGTGGGTGCCCCGGGGCTCATCGCCGGCGCGCCAGGTCAGGCCGGAGCACGCCGGCTGTGGGATGGGTGCGAGCATGTAGCAAAGCCTGGAGGAACAGCGGGGGATTTTTTTTGGTGTGTATGTGCTATATTTCAAGCTTGCTGCTTAACCCTGATCCGTGCCTGGGCAGCTCCGTGCAGGGAGCTCCCTGCTTTGCTCCTGTCCGAGGGCAAATCCTGCGCTGCAAAACAGCCCCTTAAAAATTCATAATAAAACCTGCCAAGATGGGCAGTGGGGATTGTTTTCCCAGGCACTGGGATTTGGGGAAGAGGAGGAGGATGGCGGTGGCGGGAGGATGGCGGGAGGCTGCCGCAGCGCCGTGGGGGAAGGGCTGCTGCAGCCCTTTGTCACCAGAGATGGGGAAACCAGATGTGGGGGGAGATGTGAGCGACGGAGTGGTGGCCGTGGGGGACCCCGTGGTGGCGAGGGCCCCCATGGAGCGGGTGGGAATGCTGCTGGCCGACCCTCCGGCTTTGTCTAATTCGGAGGGGATGGGGGAGCAGGAAGGGGGGGAACAAATCTCCCCAGCAACAGAGGGCTCTGGGCTGTGCCCGGCCCCTTTCCAAGCAAAATACAGCGGGAAGGGCTGCGCTGGGGCTGCACATCCTTGCTCGAGTCCGTTTTGGCTGGAGAAGCCGTTTCCACCCGGTTTATCCTTCCCGATGGCAGTGAAAGGCTGGGAGCTGCCCCTTTCTGGGGCTCATCCTCCCTTCTCCCATTGTGAAAGGGCCGTGTCCCAAGGTTACCAAGAAGGCAATCGAAAAACAGCCGTCGGAGGAAGCGGTTCCAGACAGCCCTTTCCCCCGCCGAGCTGATAAGCGCCGTGCTGCTGGCAGATGCTCCCATGGCCACTGGGGATGCGGGATGCGGGCAGGGAGCGACTGTCGCTCGGCACAGCCTCCTGGGAAAAGGCAGCTTGCCCCTGTGTGGAGTCAGGAGGGGAGCAGGGATGGCAGTGGCTGTCCCCCCTCTGCCCCATGGGAGGAGCAGGGATGGGGTAATGGGTTCTTCTGTGGTTCCCTTGGCTGGGATCCAGCTTTGGAACAGAGCTGTCCCACCAGTGCCAAGTCAGCTCCTGGCTCGGAGTCTCCTCCCTGTCCCGGCAATGGCCGGTGTCACCATCCCCTGCGTACAGGGCACTGGCGACCAGGACACAAAACACCCCCGGGGCAGGAAGGGATGAGTGCCAGCCCTGCCTCTGCTCCGGCACGGGGTCTGGGGGCATCCCTGGCACCCCTGTCCTGCCTCCAGCCCCATCAGGACAGGATTCCCGGGTTCCATGAGAGTTCCCATCTCCCCATCGCACCTCGAACGGAGCGGAGCCGGGCGCTGCCAGCAGCGAGCAGCCTCCTCCCCGCTCAATGGCTCTTTCTAGCCCGGCTGCGGCAACAAAGGGCCCTTTGTGGGCGCGAGGGTCCCGGGGGCAGAGCGCTGCGCCCTCCCCGCTGGGCCCCTGCCAGCCCCCCGCCCGGCCGAGGTGCGCCTCTGCCCCCCACCCGCACCGGGGAGAGGGTGGGCTGCCTCGGGAGCGAGGAATTCCAGGAAACGGGGTCTGGGGAGGAGGGCGAGCGGAGCTGCGAAGGGAGCGCACCCGGACAGTGTTGGCAGTGGGGAGCTCTGCCGTGGGGCCGGGACCCCTCCCAGCATGGGCTGAGCCGGATTTTCCCCCCGGTTCATCTTGGTGCCGCGGCAAGGCAGGAAGATGTGGCTCCAGGGCAGGGGCCATGCGGGCTTGGATGTAGATTTCATCTGGAAAGTGGCCTGTTGACACTTGGGGGATACCACAAAGCCACAGGAAATCCACAGGGAAGGAGGGGTGGGTTTTTCAGGAAATTCATGTTTCACCCCTCCCCGTGACCCCTTTGCAGAGCTGCACCCCCAGCAGAGGAGCTGCTGGTTCCCCGGGCTCCAGGCTGTTGGATTTAGACAAAAACCTGTTTGAATTTCTGCAGGGGTGCAGTGTAAGCCCTGCTGAAGGGCAGGGAGAGGCAGGAGGAGTCTCTGAGCTCGTGTGCGGGCGCAGTGCTGAGTGGAGGTGCCAGAGCCCTGCAGGGAGGGAGCCCAGACCCGACCTTCGCTGGCAGCGCTGGGCACAGCATCCCAATCCCATCCTGAAATCCCACCCTGCTGCCCTGAGGGCTCTGCAGGGTAGAGGAATCCAGGCACAGGTTTTTTCAGATATAACCGCGGGGTTTTTGAAAGGAGAGCTGGAGGATGGGAAAGGTGCTCCTTTCCCACTGACTCTCACTAGCTTTCCAGGACAGCTCATGGGAGATGTTCTGTGTGAGCTGAGTGCAGAGGGAAAGTTTTCTCCGTGCCATAAATGCCCCCATATTGGGTCTGCAGCCCCCCATGGCGTGGAGGTCAACACAGCTACAACAAATTCTGCTCCTTCAGAGGGAGAAGCCCGGCTCTGGGGGAGGTACAGGAAGGTGTGTGCCTGCTCTGGGATGGCCACAGGCCTCCTGGAACATCCACACTCATGGCTGGAGAGCAGCGAGGGCTCGGCCATCAATCCTGCAAACCCACGAGGCTGGAAACCTCGACAGCCGAGGACTTGGGGAGCCTTTTCCTGGCTCTCTGAGAACCTCAGGCCCAGGCATTTGGCATTAGGAAGCCCTGGAGAGACAACATTCCTCAGCCTTCCCAACCTCCCCAAGATTCCTGTAGCAAAGCCGTGCTGCAGACGGAGCCGGAGGACATCCCACGCCAGGAATTTTGGGGAGCGCGGGCGTACCTCCACCCCCCTCCTGAAGCGCCGCCGTGTGCTCGCCCCCCTCCCGCCTCCAGCTGTAATTAGCAGCTTCGTCAAGGTCAGGAAGAGCAGTGCCAGCTCCAGACTGTAAATTTACCAAGAGCGTTAATTAATCGGTGATTGCAGTGGGAGCGGCCGGGCCGGGCGCTGCGGGAGAGCGGACGCAGCTCCTGCCACAGCAGGGGGGTGGCTGTGGGGACAGCCTGTCCTCCACCGCGGGGACACGGGGACATCTCTGTGGGACCTGCCATGGTCCTGCCGCCTCAACCACGGCCGTGCTTCCTGCAGCTTCCCCCATCCCACCCGGCTCCGAGCCCCAGCGCTCCCGCCCCAGCTCAGTTCAGCCCTCTGAAGCCTCCTCCTGCCCCAGCCGTAGCCACATTCCTTTGTGCTGAGTCGGTGTAACCCAACCCCGCTGGTTTTGGGGAGGGGGCGGCGGGAGACCCTCCTGCTGCCGGGTCCTTCCAGGCACCGGGAAAGCCAAAGTTCTGCGCAAGCGAGTGTGGATAATGGGCTGGCAGAGGGGTGGGGGAGGCTGGTGGGGGCACTGAGCTCTGTGCTGGGGGTCTCTGGGGAGAGGGAGCAGTGTTTGGAGGCTCCTGGCCCTCCCTGTCCTGTCTCCAGGCCATCCAGTCCTGCTCTGTGGCACACAGCATTGCCCTGGCTCTGCCCAGCCTGGTCCCTGCACGGCCCCGAGTTCTTCCCAGAAAAGTCAGCGAGGGGAAGCACACCCTCACTCCTCCCCCACAAACCACAGGGACCCACAGCTCTCACAGGTTTGGGGGGCCCAGGGGTGCTGCCAGCCTTGAGGGGTGGGCTGTGTCCCCCAGCATCACCTCCCCACAGCCCAACCTCTCCGTGCGCCCCCGCAGAGCCCCTCTCTCGATTTTACAGCTCTGGGTTGGGGCTGGAGCTGCCTGGCGCCGGGATGCACAATCAAAACCAAATGTTCCCACAACCGCCGGCTCAGCCCCCGGCAGCGCTGGGAGGCGGCGAGTGTGGGATGGCTCCGGGAGCCGAGGACGTGGCCAGTGGGGCTGGGGCTGGTGGCCATCAGCACCCACTGCCCCCTGTGCTGCCCACATACCCCGGGAGCAAAGCACCAACGTGGCTGTGTGTCCACCAGGAGAGTCACGGAATCACAGAATGGCTGGGTTGGGAGGGATCATGGGCAGAGACACCATCCAGACTGGGTTGTTCCAAGCCCCATCCAACCTGGCACTGAACGCTTGCAGGAATGGGAGCTGCAGAAGGCGCTGGAGGATGCCTGGTGAGAGGGGGGAGGCTGCGAACAGAGTGGCAGCCACAGGCCGGTTGGGATGTGGGAGTTAACCTTATGGCAAACAAAGTGAAGCCTTCAAAGGCTGATCCCTTTGGGAACAAAGCCTGATCCCTTTGGGAGAGGTGGGAGATGGATATGGAAAGCAGAGGCTGCTCCTGGGCGCTGGGATGGGGCCTGATTGGAGACACAGATGGGTGATAAGTGGTGCAGGACCACTGGGTGCAGCTGCTGGGATGTCCTGGTGGCTTTCCAGAGCACTGGGGCCACCAAGACTGCAGTTCCTGAAGCCCTTCCAGTGACTGTGCAGCACTACTTGAAATCCCAGCAGCCAAGAAACTGGGATGCATCGTGGAGGTGTGAGGGGCTGAACACATGGCCAGCCCCGTGCTTGTGCTCCAGACCCTTCCCCAGCTCCATTTCCTTCTCTGGACATGCTCCAGCACCTCCATGTCCTTCCTGTGGCGAGGGGCCCAGAACTGGACACGATGTGGACTTGAGCCCATGGCAGCCTTGCAGCAGGGAGGGATGCAGGTGTGTTTGGCTCTGGAAAATTCATCCAGTTCCACTAAACTCCCATTTCACCAAGCTCAGCAGTGAGGCTGAGCTCTGCATCCCAGCTCTCTCCCCAAAACGCAGCGCAGAGCTCGGCCCCTGGCTTTGGCTACAGCTTGTGGCTCGCATCCCCAAAGTGTTTTTAGGCTGAAATCCACCAAGCTGGAGAGCTCTGGAGCAGTTTTGGCCCCGCTAGCCCTGACTAAGCAGGTTTGCTCGGGCTTGGTGCCTGAGGTGGATGCACACGTGGCTGGCGGTGGCCCAGGGCTGTGGCCAGTGGCCCCAGGACCAGCTGCACCCACCTCTGCCAAGGAAATGCTGTCTCTTCGGTGCAGGGATGAGCCATCCTGGCTGGCAGAGCTGAGGGACAGGCTGGTGCTGATGATTTTGGGGAGTTAGGGAAAGGCTTGGCTGCCCCAGGGCTTTCCCAAGCCTCTTGTTCCTGCACACCTTACCGGCCCAGCAGGATGTGACAATTGTGGATGAAAAACGGTGCCACGGTCCTTACACACGCCACGAGCTGGGATTCATGGGTGCTGCGGCGGCCTCTGCTAATGGGTTGAGTAACCTGGCTGTCACCTTTGGGAAAAACTGCAGCCCTTTTCCTTATAAAATATCTATGTTGGTCTTCGCTTGATTGTGATGGAGCCGCTGAGTCAGGAGTGGAAGCTCATGGCTGCCCAGCCCTCGTTTATAGCCTTAACACCAAATAGCCAAATGAAAACCTGGATTTGAACCCAAAATGCCAGAGGGGAGATCCCTGTGAGGGATTTGGGAGCCACCAAAGCTCACCCAGGAGGCAGGAGCCCTTCTCTTTTGGGTTTCCTGGGCTGTCCTGCACCCGGACCTGCAGGGGGTGGGTTGTGGTCCCATCCCCAATGTCCATCTGTCTCTGCTCTGTAGGGATGGACCTCTCTGCCAACCAGGACGAGGAGGGTGACCAGGAGACCTACCAGCTGGAGATCAACAAGGACACCAAGAAATGCGCCTTCCGCACCTACACCGGGAAGTACTGGACCCTCACCTCGAACGGGGGCATCCAATCCACCGCCTCCACAAAGTGAGTCCCCTGTCCCCGGCGGCTTGGGGCCGTGGTTGGGCTTCAGGGAACTCTCTGCATCTCTCGGGGAATTCAAGGGGATTTTCCAGTCTGGGTTCTCACCCCAAACGCTTCCCAGCAGAGGCAGCGCATTCCCGGGAAAGCCAGGGATGGGTTGGGGCTTGCCGCCCACGATGCTCTGGAAGTCCCTGGGGCCACATAATCCTTCCCGGCCGGCTGGGGCTGTCGAAATGCTTTGCCCTGCAGTTCAACCCTGAGAGCCAGGCGGAAACCCCAAAAGTGCCTTTGGCTGCCTGCCTGCCTCCTGCCCGCGGGGCGAGGGCTTCCCAGCGGGACGGCCACCACAACACAGCTCATCCTGCAAAAACAGATCGAATCAGGCTCTCCTGATCCAGCCATGGCCCTTTCCGAGCCAGCGGGGCGGCAGTGCAGGGTCTCTCTCTGTCACACGCCGCTGACTGCCCTCTCTGCCCCTTAGGAACGCGAGCTGCTACTTTGACATCGAGTGGTGTGACAAACGCATCACCCTGAAAGCTGCCAATGGCAAGTACGTGACAGCAAAGAAGAACGGGCAGCTGGCAGCCTCCATGGAAACAGCGGGTAAGGGACCCGTGGGGTAGCAGGGGATGAAATCCCCCCCAGAGCCAAGCTCTTCTTCCAAGAGATCTCAGGCAATAAGTTTTCTAAGTGAGTGTTTGACGTGCTGTGAGATGGGGGCACAGATGGGGTGGGTGAGGAACGGGTGGGGGGCACAGCCCCCGCTCCTCACTGCTGCCTGCCAGCTTTGGGGTCTGGCTCTGTGCCCCCCCGGCTGCTCTCACAGCCCCTGTCCCCTCGGCGCAGGTGAGACGGAGCATTTCGTGATGAAGCTGATCAACAGGCCCATCATCGTCCTGCGCGGCGAGCACGGCTTCATCGGCTGCCGCAAGGTCACCGGCACCCTGGACTCCAACCGCTCCTCCTACGATGTCTTCCAGCTGGAGTTCAACGACGGCGCCTACAACATCAAGGGTGAGTCCCTGGGGGTGGCTGCGGGCTGGGGGTGGATGCCTTTGGGGTCCCTGTGGTGGCTCACGAGGCCACCGTGTCCCCTCTGCTGCAGATTCCACTGGGAAGTACTGGATGGTGGGGAACGAGTCGTCCGTCACCAGCAGCAGCGACACCCCCGTGGACTTCTTTTTTGAGTTCTGCGACTATAACAAAGTGGCCATCAAAATCAATGGCAAATACCTGAAGGGCGACCACGCCGGGGTGCTCAAGGCATCGGCCGACACCATCGACGCCTCCACCCTCTGGGAATATTAATGCACTTTAGGGTACCTCCCGTTGCCAACTTCTATTTCCCTTCCTGTCCTCTTTTCCTTTGGGTTCTGTTTCTCCTCTCTGTAACAGGATTTTCAGACTGGCTTGCCCTTCCCTCCTGCCGTAGAGTTGGTGCGTTATGTGGGAGGTGGGTCTCCGTAAATCCCTGTAAGAACTGGAAAACTGGTGGGGCTGCCTGCCTATAGCTTTGTAGAGGGGTCTGTCTCTATCCCCCCATCCCTGCCTCCCTCCAGGTTTGCTGGGCTTGGAAACAGCCGTATCCCCCTCCTGGCCCCGAGCATCACCTTAGGTAGTTTATTTTCCTCTCCTCGATTTAAAAAAGGGAATAAGATCACCTCTGTGCTCACTTCTGCCATATCAGCACTGGCACAGCCTCAGACTGTGCTGCCAGTGTCCCTCAGAGCATCCGTCCTGTCCTGCCCTGCTCCAGCCAGGGGCAGAGGGAAGGTGCTGGGCTCAGCCTGCTCCTCCTGGCCCACCCCAGCAGCTTCTCTCCCCTCCTGGATTTTGGGGCAGGTTCATCCCCTGCTGAGCTGTAAGAGGTGACCTTACATATCACAGCATCCCTGGGGACAGGGCTGGCAGGTGCCAGCATGTGTCCCTGCGGAAGGGCCAGCAAGCTGCCCCTCCCCAAACACCTGGAAATGATTCTTTAGGGTGATCCTGTCTGGAAAGCCTCAGCCTTTCATCTCATGGAGCCCTGTGCTCCTCCTGTCCCTCCACCCCTCCTCGTGCTTCTGGCTCTGGAGGAGCATCCCAGACCCTGATGGTGGGTCCAGCCTGCCCCAAGGCTGGTCCTGCTGCTGTGCCTGGAGGGGAGGGCATGAGGGGACACAGAGCCAGCCCGTGCCAGGGTGGGGGCTTCATCCAGCCCATCCCTGGTGGGCTTCGGTCCCGGCAGGAGCCAGGCTGGCCGACGTGACCTCCTCGGGGCGGTGGCTGCAAGCATAAACTGCAGATTTTGGTTTACAGAATAGAAAAGTTCCTTAGCAAACTTTGCACAGTGATATTTGCTCAGTACCTTTGTTGTTGTTTTTTTTCTCTCTCATAAAATACTGGAACAGTGAAGCGAATCACTGAACACCTAATGCTGAATTAGGAAGTGCCCACTCCTGTGGGCACCCCGAGGGGGCAGCTCCCGGTCCCACCACCCCCAGGGCACCTGGGCTGGGCTCTCATGAATAGCAACCCTACTGGAAAAGGAAAAAAGAAAAAAAAGACCAAAACAGTATTTTTGTTAGTCTCTATTTATATATGCTCTCCATGGCACTGTGTGACCAGCTGTTGTCTGTACTAGGTCTGCATTAGAGTTTAACGCTGTCTGTAACGGGTGATGCTGCGCGTTCCTTAGGGTGTTGAAAGGCACTTTATCCTTTGGGGCCTTCCCAGGGCCGGTATCTGCTCCCTACAAACACACCAAGGAGCCTTTTCCCGCGTGGGCCCCCTCTGGAGAGGGGGGGTGCTGGTCCCACCCCACGCCAAGGGTGCTCTCGGCATCGCTGCCGTGCCAAACCAGGGCCGGTCCCTACTGCCGGAGGCCAGGCAGGGGCTCGTCAGCCTTAAAGCCATGAGGAGGGACACCCTCCCCAGGAGCTTGGTGCTAACTCAGCTGGGAGAGCGAGCGGCTGTCCCCAGGCAGGGGGACAACTGCGGGCTGGGGTCCCTGGCGGGCGCAGGGGATCCCGGCTGGGACTCTACCTCGGCTCTGCGCTCACATCAGGGCTCCCGCGCCCCCCGGCACCACGAGTCCCCCCGGGGACCACGCTGCCCCTGAAGGACCGAGTGTCTTGAAGCCCTGTGTGACCCTGTGACTTGACACACACTTTCGCTGGCCTTCACCCCCTCCCCGTGTCACCTCCTCCCCATCCCCGTCGCAGTCCGAACCATGTAATTCCCGCTCTGGCTTCTCCCGTGTGACACTAGGTCAACATCTCTCCTGTTTCCTCTTATCGGGTGTCGTGACTCTCTGAAAACATCTCACTCTGAAAATTTAAGTTTTGGGTTTGTTCTTTTTTTTTTTTTTTTTTATTTTTTATTATTATTATTATTTTGTAAGTGCCATTTGTATAACTTAAAAAAAATAGCTTCAAATGGAGAAAGATGAATTAAAAAATAAAACCTGCATTCGGATTCAAAGTGATGTGTGGTCTGTTGGGGCAGAGAGAGGCTCAGAGAGCCTGAGCATGGAGATTTGGGGTGGTGGAGCCTTTGGGGGCCAAACTGACGAGGATTGAGCTGGTTCCAGAGCATTGAGGAGCTGGCGGGAAGGGAATGGTGACCACGAGGCTCCAAAGAGGTGTGAAGCCAAAGCCACCTGAGGCTGGGTCACCTCGGGAGATGCTCAGAGGAGCCTGAAGCCACCGAGCCCATTGGCATCTGGGGATGGGTGACCCATGGATGGGTCAGGACCACCTCATTGCAAACCAGCTCTGCTGCCCTCGCAGTCAGGAGCAAAGCTGTGCCCCCACAGAGCTTTTTCTCCTCCTGACTCAGATGTTTCACCTCCATAGGGTGGCCCAGATGGGGGGAAGAGCACTGGGATGGGGATCAACAATTAACCTCCTCTACTCAGGGATGTGGAAAAGGGGAAGATAAAGGACTAAAGCAGGAAGGGAAGCCCAGCCCAGCCCAGTGTCCTGCCAGAGGAGCTGGAATGTGGCCCCAGCCCTCCCGAGACAGCTGAAACCAGCCCTGAACCTCAACCAACAGCACCTCCAGCACCGGCACCAAGAGCAGCCAGAGCTTCCCTGCCCTTCAGCACCACAGCCTGGCTGGGCATCACCAGGCTCCCATCTGGCTTTGAAAACGTAAAACTGGTTAGGAAAAAGCAAAGTTTGGCAATGGGGGCTGCCCAGCTCCCCCCAGCCACACATCCCAGGGGGATGGTGGGAGGGCATTGCCTGGAGGCACCTTCACCAGCAGCTGGGGGGGGTTGAGCACTGCAAGGGCCAAAGGAAGGAAGAAGGAAGGATGTTCATTCCTGACTATAAACAGGGAGAGATCAGGGAAATGCAGGAAATGCTGAGCAGCTCTGACTGCCACGCTCGGCCTCGCTGTGACATCTGTGTGTGCAGAGCAAACCCAGCTGTGACACCCGGCCAGGGCAGGGGACAGCTCTGCCAGAGGGTGCCCACCCAGAGAAGGAGCTCTGGAGCTGCAGGAAGGACTCTCACCCTTCCCCTCTCCCCCAGCTGCCAACACACATTTCCTTTCCTCCCCTCAAGGCTGGATTCTGCATTTACCATCACTCACCTCCACTCCAGCAAGAGGGGAAATCCCCTCAGCCTTCCCCCCCATCCTGATTTCCATTTAAAGGAGCGACTGGAAACCATTTTCTATCCCATCCACTTTTTCCTCGGGAGCACATGGAACAGATTAAGCTGTTCCAGGAGGGTCAAATGGGTTTTGCCTTGCGACCTGGGGAGTTTTCACCGGCACAGGCTGGGATCTGGCCCCACTCCCTGGCATTGTCTCAGCACCAGGCTGGCACAAGGTCTTGGCTGTAAGGAAAGCACACAGGTGAAAGCCAGAGTGCACAAATTTATTTACAAAAATTCAAATTACAATATAATACAGGAACTTTTTACACACAGAATATTAGAACTGTTTACTACCAGAATGTAAAGAAAAATATTTTTTTGTTTTTTCCTCTTTTTTTTTTTTAATAAACCACCTATTTATTTTCAGCTATTGTTATACAAAGTTGCAGAACATGCACATCTTTACAGGTCTTTTGTTTCTTTTAATACAACGTTTTGCTAAGTGCAAATACTAAGTTTCTCTCTCCACCTTTAAGGCAAGTAAATGGACACTGCAATTAGCTGTAAGAAGTACCTGTTATGGGATCAGCCTGGGCACAGCAACCTTTGCCTTCAAAACCTTTGAACAAGTGGTTCCAAAGACTGTGGGGCAGGAGGGAAAATGGGATGCAGGAGTTAGAGACCAGGTCAAGGCTGGATTGGGTGGCTCAGTAAGTTTTGGGCTTTCTTTCTTCCTTTTTTTTTTTTTTTTTTTAGTAAGTCAACACAGATCCAGAAACAAGATGAGATCTCCTGGGTTAGGGGGAAGAAGCAGCCACCTGCTTGGGCTGCAAATTTTTGGTGCAATGAGTGTTTCCTTGGGGAGAGGAGCAGGGCTGGGAGTGCTGGGCACAGTGCACCTGCACATCACAGACCAGGCACTGATTTATCCTCTCTTGGACACAAATAAACCCTTGGCTTTGGCAGGGGACACAGGGAATCCTTTCTTCCCCCCACATCCTCCAGGCTCCTCCAGCGCCACAACTGCTGGATCACAGGATCACAGTCACAATCTCCCCCTGGCCCCTCTGTCTGACACTTCTGCAGCCCCTCTGCTCCACATCCACACTTCCCTCCACCAAGGCTCAGCTCTCCGTGCCCACACGTCCCTGGACCTGCACAAAAAGATGGGACTGGACCACCATTTTTTGCTGCGTGACCATCCTGTTTCCTTCATAGCTTGGGCCACTGGTTCAGCAGCTGAGATGTGCCCTGGCTGCTGTCCCCCTCCACTGCCTGATGCCCTCACACCCACCGGGAGGGGCAAATACCTCAGAGAGCCTGGAGGGCTCAGCCAGACCAGCCCTGGAGCCCAGAAAATCTCAGCTATTAAACGAACAGGATTCACTTTCCATAAGGGAAGCCACCATTGCTTCTTCTGAGCTGGGTGTGTTTTCTCAGCACCTGCTGTGACAAAGCTCTCCCTCCCCAAATCCAAGCCTGGCTGCCACAGGAATCAGTTGGTGCAAGGCTGGATTTAAACCTGGTCAAAGCCCAGCTGAGCAGCAAGTGATAAAGCTCCTGCAGCCCCCAGACTGCTGCCGGGAATAAACTAATTCAAAATAGAAAATTCCAGCAGCAAGGGAATAGCAGTTGGTTATTAATGCTAGAGAGACCATGGAACAGAGGAGCCCGAGAGCTCCGCAGGGAACATCTGACCCACAGGCAACGGAAGAAACACTCAACTCCAAAAGGCATGGAAATCCTTCTGTCTGGGAGACCTTCCTGGGGAGAACAGTCCCCAAATGCTGTCCCAGGCCCCTGTCCACGAGCATCCCACCCACACCCTGTGTCCAGCGCTCCCTGCACGCCCCAGAGGATCTGGGGTACCAGAACGCTGCACACAGGGCTTTGGCAGAAGCTGTGAGGTGGAGACAGGGAATTTTACCTGAAAAAACAAATCAACCCACAAAACACCTGGATGCTGAAATACAGGGGGGAATAACAGGAGGGGAAATGCACCCAGAGAGTTCCCAGCAGGACACAACAGGATGAAGGCCAGAACAAAACGTTTGGAGAACAACAGCACAACTGGGCTGCTAAAAGCCAGCCCAACATTCCTGGGAAGAAGGTTTTTTCCCACTCCAACCATTTTCTTTTCTAGATGGGGCCTGTACCAGACAGCACAGCCAAGGGCTGTGGAGAAAGGGCTTTGTGCCACCCTCCTCCCACAGCCCTGCACTGCACTCCCCACTTCTCACAAGGAAGTTTTGCTTTTCCCTCACTTCCTAAGCCCAGCAATACTCAGGTTTAACTTTGAACATGCTTTTCCAAAGCCAATTAAGCTGACACACACATTTTCGTGAGTTATTTGGTGCTGTGAAAGCAGCCAGCTTCCTGCAGCGTGAGGCTACAGCTGCACATTGTGTTGTGGGGGTTCGGGTACGGGGGCTCCCAATTTGCTGCAGCTTCAGGGAACTTTCCCAATTTTCCTACCACAGGACACAGCACTGCCTACACGTCTATCCAGGTGTTTCCCAGGCAGTTTTTGCAATAAGGGACACAGCTTTGGCTCCAGGTGGATCCAGCAGCTGCCTGAGCACTGCTGCCAGGAGCTGGGGGAGGTTTGGGATGCCAGATAAGAATGGCAAAGCAATGGCCACGTTTCAGAAGCTGAGGGGCTCCCACCTCTGGGGAAAAAACTGAGCCTTTCAAGGCGGGCGAGTTCAGTCCAGCCGAAGATTTGGGTGCCCAAATCTCCTGCTACTTCCTAACACCCCCAAACAGAACATGGCTCTGGGCTTCCTACCAAGACCTCGGCAATGGGATGGCTGCTGCAGCCCCTCGCTCTGCTTGGAGAGTGAGGAACACTAAAAATGCTACATTGACTTGCTTTTGAACAATTTATTTCTGCTGGAAGGTGCCAGCAGGATACAGAGATGCTGGAGAACACAGGAACCCCAGCCCTGTGCCTCTCCACAGGCAAGAGGCTGGGGCAGCCGCCTCCTGTTACCTCTATCCTGGAGGTCTTACTCGGATGCCAAGTGTCTCCTCCCTTCCCCCAAGACTCACTTTACTGCTTCGGCCAGCAGGAAGGCAGGATTTTTGGAAATTCCCCAAGGAACGGCTGTAACCCTGTGTTCCACAAGGTCTCACTTTTCCTCCCAACAGCTGCCTGAACAGGCTTTGTCAAAATAAAACATCTGGATGCCCAGCACATGGGGGAATTCCACCCCTGGGAAATGTAGCACCAAACCCTGTTGCAGCACAGGTTGAAATGTTGGATTGCAAAGGTTTGGAGAAGCCCTAGAGAGAGTGCAGTGCAGAGACACAGAGTCCCCTGGCTGCTGGCTAAACCCCAGAGCGGCTGGAGTGGGGATGGGGTGACTTTATGGGGCGGCTTTGCCCTGCAGTGACTCTGCCAAGTGCTGCTGGGGGCAGCTCAGAACCGGTGCCGGGGCTGAGGGCCAAAGTGCATAGGCAGGTTGTGCTCCAGCTGCACATTGATCTGGGGAAAGTCAAAGTTCACCCTCATGTTGGGCAGCGGGGGCACGTAGGGGGCGGGGATGGGGCCGATGTTGAGGGGGATGTTGTTGTACATGGGGCGCACGGGGGGCAGAGGGAAGGGTGGGTGCACGAAGGGGTACGGAGGCATCCGGGGCTGGTGGAAGTTCTGAGGAACCGGCCTGGGGATGACTTCGATCCTCTGGATTTTCTCCACGGGCTTTTCCACGGGAGGGCCGATGCGCTTGAAGCTGTTCTCTGCACAGGGAGGAGAGTAAAGAACAGTCACCCCTCAAATGAAGTTCCCTGAGCTCAGTCCACGGTCTGACATTTGGCAGTGGCATCCTGCACTCCCAGCACATTCCAGAGCATCACTGCTTGCTCTTCCTTTGCTCCAGCAGCCACAGAGAGCAGCACGAGCTCTCCAGGTTGGCTCCACACCACCCCACAGAGGGGGAACATTTCCTGATGTGGATGTGGGGCAGCCCCTGTGCCCCCAAGACACAGCTCAGAGGGTTTGCTGCCCCTCAGCTGCTCTGCCAAGCACAGACATCCACAACACCAGTGCCACATGAGAGCCGGAGAAATCTTGTGCCTGCTCACAATCTCAGCAAAAGGCTGCAGGCAACAGCACTTCAAAAACAGACCAGTTCCCAGCATCACAGAATCCAGGGAAGCTCTAGAGACCCATCAGTAGCTGGGAACCCTGTGCTGTCCCATCACCCTCAGTCTGACCCTGGCTGTGACTTACCCCCATTCTTCTTCCTTTGCTCCTCTTCAGCCTCCTTCTGAATCTCATGGATTATCTTCTCATCATCTTCCTAGAAATCAAGGAATACCAGGAATCAGTGGGATAATTCCTGCTGCAGCAGCTTTCTGTTCTCTCCATGCTGCTTTTCTTTTCAGCATGTGGGGCTGGCCTAGAATTATCCAAAAGCAAGGCTGTGATGGAGGAACTGCAGCACAAATAACCTGCACTCTATGGAGTATGACCAAGATGCTTGGATCAGCTTTCCAGAGAGATCAGCACTAAAATTCATTGACTTGATGGAAACCAGAGAACTGTGACCCAGCTCCACCCCTCTGAAGAGCTGTTAATCTTTTAAATGGCAATAGTCTATTAAATATTTACATTATACTAGCACTTGTAGAGTTTTTGGCCCAACAGCTGGAATTAACACAACTTAAATCCTGGCTCTAGTAGTTAAATGGTGCCATTTAGATCTTATCTGTAACTCTGAGAAGGGCATTAATCGAAATATGTTTCTTTAATGTCTGTCTAGAGGTTATAGCAAGAATATTCAGAGCTGCTGCTCACTGAGAACACAAGGACAAGCCAGAAACTGAAATTGGTCTTCTGCCACTCATCAGCTTCAGTTCTCTGATCTCAAAGGAGCATCAGCGAGACCAAACGATGCAGTGAAGCCTCAGGTGAGTTTCTGCAGTGCAACACAGCACAAATCAGCTCTCAGGGTCACAGACCCCCAGCCCTGAGGACAGAACTCGCTCAGTGCCAGGCAGCAGATGCTGTGCTGCCTGTGCAGTGATGGCAGCAAGGTCCTGATGTCCCTGCAGGGTTGAACTGCTGCTGCTCCGTGTCTGCGGGGATGAAACCCAACCTGGAGCTTTCAGGGAGAGCAGCTAAACCTCCAGGACAGTGTTTGGAACCCCAAGTACCCCACAAGGCACAAGACTCTGCTTGTTTTAGTCACCCCAATTTCAGTACTATCAAAACACATAAATTTCTTCCTGAACACTCTTAACGTGAAACACATCCCTTATTTTGAAGAATGCTCTGGAACTCAATCCAAAATATGCTTCATGCACGCAGTTACACTGAAATGATTTTAAGCTTCCCAGTCCCCAGCTGACAGTCCTGCACATGTAAAGCCCGGGAAGCTTGTGGAGAAGCCCCCTCCTCCACCAGCAGATAAGGTTTCCCCGGGAGACTGAAGTTATCTTAATGTGCAGAAAGCCAAAAACTCAATACTTCCCTCCCTTTTATTATTCTGTGAGTCAATGGTTAAAATTAAGACTTTCCAGGACATGTTTGTTTTTTTTTTTTTTTTCTTTCCCAAGCAGGCTGCTTGCATGGGCTGCTAATTACAGCCTATCTATCTCCATAAAAGCTGCTGAACAATGGCTCTTCTGAGCCTATATGGAATGCCTAACTACTCCCCAACTATCAGTTTTCCTGGCTGGAAAACCACCTGGGCATGCTCCACAGGCAACCAAACATTCCCTGCTCTTTTGCTGCCCCAGCAGCACTCTCAAAGCTTGGTTTCAAACTTTGAGAATTCATTTTTCCCCTTCTCAGACTACCTTTATTTTTGCAATGCTGTTG
Organism: Acanthornis magna; assembly: GCA_036785705.1. Lineage (NCBI taxonomy): Eukaryota > Metazoa > Chordata > Aves > Passeriformes > Acanthizidae > Acanthornis > Acanthornis magna. The sequence goes on along the minus strand of JAWUZG010000039.1, from coordinate 4,219,293 downwards.
AAAATGGACACAGCCACCACTCCCATTTTATTGCCACTTACTGGAAAAGATGCATCTGAAGGTTTATATGACAAGAAATATATTTTAAACTCAGCTGAGCAAGATCATCCAGAATCTTACTTCCTCACACAGAGGCATAAACCTCACCTTAAAGCCTGGAAATGTGCCCTTTAACTTAGCAAAATGCTTTTACCTCAGTCTTAGTCTGTGATTACAGAGTAAACTCTTCCCTGAGAGGGTGGGGAGGCCCTGGCACAGATTGCCCACAGAAGCTGTGGCTTCCCCATCCCTGGAAGTGTCCAAGGCCAGGTTGGACAGGGCCTGGAGCAACCTGGGATAGTAGAAGATGTCCCTGCCCATGGCAGGGGGTGGAACAAGGTGATCTTTAAGGTTCTTTCCAACAAAAAAGGCCATGATTAACCCTGAGACAGTGCTTCCCAGGGACACCCCGTCCCTGTCACCACCCGTGATGCTGCAGCTCCGCTCAGTCCTGCACAAGCCTGGGGAATTGGACACATCAAACACAACTTTACCAGACCCTCCTGCAGCCAGGGCTGCTCCAGCCTCCCCGTTTAAGCTGCAGCTGACCTCTCTCTAATGGGGCTGGACACATCCATCTGCCCCGGGGCTGGAGCCAGCTGCACTGGCCCAAGGTGATGCTGGATTCGATTACTGCAGCTCCCAGAGCGCCGAGGGAAAGAGGGAACAGCAAACTCCATCTGCCAGACCTCCAAAGTGACCCCTAGAGCTCCCCAGGACAACATAAACCACATTCCCCAAGGGCAGCAGCCACAGATCCCCACTCACCTCCAGCCCCTCCGGGGTTTTCAAGAGGGGCAGAGCTTGCAGCACGCCCTGGATGCAAAAACCTGCCAGGAACAGACCTGGATCAGGATGAGGAGCTCCTGACTAGTTCCGAAACCACAAATCACAGCAGAGCCACAACAAACCACATCTCCAAGAACAGAACTTAGCAGCCCTGCTGCTCCTCTGCTGATAAAAGTCTATTTTCCCACTGGAAGGTTAAGAAGCACTTACACTTAATCCCACATACCAAAACTTGGCTTGGAATTTTTTTTTTTTTTGCACCAGTATTTCTGGAAAACTGGTACCCATTAATACCAAAAGAACAAAAATGCGCTGCACAACAAGCACCTTCCTACTTAAGAGGTTAACATTAAATTTGGCAAGTGATGAATACACAGCACAGTTCAATAGCTACAGTATTTAAGAGAGATCCACATCTATGATGGAACAAAAGAATTGATGATATGTAAACAGCAAGATAATTTTAGGATGTTCTGAAAGAAAGCTGATGCCACAAGTTCTGCCTAATACACATTATGCAGGTCAGAATGAAAAAAAAACAACCCAACAAGTCCTGGTGCTATTTTAGTGAATCTTGCAAAACATTTCTAATTCTTTGGAAGCAAAGGCTGTTTTTTAATACCACAGTAATTAGAGAGATGACAGATTCATCGAGGGGTAAAGCACCCACACCAAAAATTAAGATTTCATTAGCACACTTATGGCTGTTTTTGTGGTGAGAAACCTTTTAACATCACATGGGGTGGAGGCTGCAGAAGGATTTCAAAAGCTTCTTGTGTCCATTTCCCTGAGCGGGTTCAAGTCCCTTAATAAAGGATTAGATTATAATTTTAATGGCCTGTTCACAGGCTGTGTGGATTGAAGGCATTTATCTTGTCAGTTAACAGTCATCTTCCTGTCAGCTGCCTTGCCTACAGCAAGACAAAGAAGAAGAAATAAAGAAGAAAAAGAAAAAAGCAACCTCTCAACCCCGGGGGAGGGTCTCAGCACTGGGCAGTTTTTTTGAGCAAAGATGTAACTTGGTTTTTCTGCCAGAGAGGAAATGCAGGGAATGCTACAACGTGGCCCTTCCCCACGCTCTGCTGCATCATGGGAGAAGGGAGGTGGCCAAGAGGAAAATGCAAAGAATCTCTGAGATGCATTCACCCTTTTTATCTGCAGAAAGCAGACGTGGTCATTAACAGCAACTGTGTTTTCAAGTGGCAAAACAGGAGCAGGCTTTGCCCCAGACCCTGCAGTGGGATGCTCTGTGCAGGAGCCATCCCATCCCAAAGCCAAGGAAAACAAGGCTCATCCCTGGCCAGTGTGGGAGCCTGCCCTTGCCATCCCCCACCTGGGAAAGGATCTCGGCATGGAGGAGGCTTTTCCTTTCAGCCCTCTCCCATTGAATCCAGGGAATGCGGCGAGCACGGAGCCAATCACAGCAGAACGGATGGCTCTGTCTGTGGATGGATTAGCCGAGGAGCTGGGCTGGGTTGCTAAGAGAGGCACCTTTTCATGGCAGGGAGGCCTGTTACAACAATGCTGCCGCAGAGGAGCCTCAGCCAGCATCCACACAGGGCCCTGCCACAAGCAGAAAGAGCTGCTGGAGAAACAAACTGCCCTTGGGAATGAGAAAATACAGCAGCAAAGGAGATAAAAGCTCAGCGAGTCACACAGAGACAACCTCCCCCCAAATAAAACCTCCTCTGCCCGGAACAAAAGTGCCATCCAGGGAGCTTTTGAAAGCTCTGTTTTTATCTCCTGCGCTTCTCGTTATCTTTAATTATTAAGTGTCACCGGGAAGTGGCTGCCGCCTCCTGAAAAGAGGGAAAACAAGAGTCCTGGTGACTATTTCTGGGCTCTGCAACCCCTCCCCTACTTTAGAAACTGCTTCACCACCGCTGCCTCCCCCTTTCTGCCTCTTTACTGCTTTCTTTTTTCCACGTACGTGTGGCCGCAGCCGTTCCCAATAAACTTGAAATGATTTTTCACGACGGAGGCATCCAAAGGACTAAGGGGTTTTGTTTCAAATCATTCCCAGATCAGCTGCGGAGAGCCTGAGCAAGAACAGGCATCGGCTGTCTCCGGCGTGTTCCTCCATGCAGCAGGAAGCAGGGATAAAAGCAGGCTGTGTTGTAACTGGAACAGGGCATCCGCAGTGCTGCAGGAAAAGGGGGGCCGGCATGGGGACGAAGCACACGCTGGCGTTCAAGAAACGTAGAGTTATTTTAGCAACAGGCATTCCGTATCGATGGCTTTCTGTGAATTCCCTGGATTAACCATATGCTTATGATTGAGGCATTTTATAGCAGTTAAAAAAAACCCCCCAAACTCACCACAAACCCCACATCCTAAATTTAGGGGAGCTTCCCCCCCACCCCTTCCAAATCCTAAAGGCAGCACTGTGCACCTCATGCATTTCCTTGATGCATTTGAAGTTTTACACAGTCTCTCTCAACATCATCTTTTTATAACACCAGAAGGAGGGATAATTGCAAACACCTCATGATGATTAGCGTTCTGCTTTGAACTTTAATGATGGGCCTTTGGGAGGGTTTTAAGAGTTTACTGAAAACATCTTAAAACTTTAAAGCCAAAAAAAGCCTCTGTGCAATATTACTGATAGCCCAAAGATGAGTATTAAATTCAAAATAATACATTCGAGAGCAGAACCTGGTTTACCAAAACAGCCAGAATGCATTAATCACATTGCATCCCGGGATTTGTAAAATCTGGATGAAATGCACACAAGCAGCCTTAGGTTTGCTACAGATATTTAGAAATCAGGGCAAACACACAGCCCCTGCATCCCAGAGCCAACTCATAGAACCATAAAACGTCCTGAGTTGGAAGGGATCCACAAGAGTCATCAGGGCCAACTCCTGGCCCTGCACAGACACCCCAACAATCCCACCCTGTCCCTGAGAGCATTGTCCAAACACTCCTGGAGCTCTGGCAGCCTCGGGGCTGTGCCCATTCCCTGGGGAGCTGTTCAGTGCTCCACCACCCTCTGGGGGAAGAACCTTTTCCTGATATCCAACCTAACCCTGCCCTGGCACAGCTCCAGCTGTTCCCTGGGTCCCATCCCTGCTCACAGGGAGCAGAGATTGGAGCTGCAGCCCCCAATGAGTCTCCCCTTAGTCTCCTCCAGCTGAACAAACCAAGTGACCTCAACCACTCCTCACACAGCTTCCCCTCAAGGCCCTCCACCACCTCTCCTTTGGATGCTTTCTAACAGCTTCATTCCCACCGCTGCTTCCCGAGCTTTGTCTCCGGCAATGTTGCATCAGCCCCTCCTGCAGCTCCGGGACAGCAGAGCCAGAGCCCGCAGGGACCGCGGGGCACGAGGGCTTTTGGCCAAGCAGCTCCCCGGGAAGGGCTCCTGGCACCTCCTACAGGGGTGCAGGGCACGGATTAGCTCCAGAAGAAACACAGGGATTAAACAATTCCTGCCTGGCCCCCCGGGAAGCTGCTCACCACAGCCCGACTGCAGCTTGTCTCGGAGCCAGCAAATATTGCACCGATACTTTTAAATCAGACTCCAGCCTGATTACAGCGTAGGGACAAGATTTGAACTAACCTTTAATTATGGGAAATTTTGAAGCCTCTGCTTTACTCTCTCAAGATCACTTGAGACAAAGACTAACAGATGCTGCTGTTCCTAGAGGACTGTCTTTAATTTGTTTTTAACCCAAGCTAATGAATAGGTTTACTTATACTTTCACAAGAATTGTTTCAGACTCGGAAAACATTAAACATTTGGAAAAGAACAAAGGTTCCCTATTTTAAAGAAACCTGAATTTTGCTGTAAATAATAGGGACTTAGACCCAAACCAGATCCTTCAAAAGCCATGCCTTGGATGGATGTTATCCCTGGCAAAGGACACGACACTACTGATGCAATGGTCTTTTGCTCTTTCAAATCTCCAAGTCAAGACTCAAATTGCTCTTCCCTCTTTACACCTACCAGGGTAACTCCTGTTTCCATGTCCCATATAGGACACAGATCACCCTGGAGGGGTTGGGTTGGTGTCACTAAGCCCTTTATGAGGGAGGACCATGCACACAGGTATCCACCATCATTCCAGCTTCAAGCCAACAGTTGAGTTTTGTGTTACTCTTTGCGCTGCAGCAAGAGCAGTCACCCAGCTTCACCTCCCCAGCCCACCAGCACTCCATCAAACAAAAAAAAATTAAATAATAAAAGAGCGAGCAGTGCCAGCTCTGTGCTGACAGTGGGAAATTTTTCTTTGCCACAACATTGGTTAATTAGAGAGGTAGAAAGGGCCTGGTGACAGTGCCCTCTTTGTGCTGCTTATTTATTTATTTATTTGAAAGTACAGTACGAGCTTTTTTGAGAGGCCTCATGTTTTCTCTGGCTCTGAACAAATGCCATCCCCCAGCACAATCAGCAGCCTGACAGGAACAACAGATGCCAGCGCTGCCGAGCCCTGAATCGCATCCTGCTGGAAAATGGGGAGGAGTGGGACAGGAATCCAAGAAAGTCAGAACCAGGTGTCAGAAACACTGCAGGGGTGCCTGTGTGTAGTTTAACAGCTCACACTGACAGGATAATGCAGGGAATAAAAGCAGGCAAGCAGAGGACTTGGAAGCTTATGCTGGTTGTGACACTGCTGGGAGATCCCCAAGAGCCTGGAGGTAGAAGGGAGAGATTTAGAGTGGCTTTTCCCTGGCTCTGTGCAGTTACAGGATTGTGCACATTCCCTGCAGGAAGGGGGGCTGGGAGCAGCCTGGAAAGCTGCAGAGGCCCAAGACAAAGAACCACTAGGAAAAAGGAAGCTCAGGCAAGCCCTGGGAAGGCAGATCCGCATTCAGGTTGGTCTACGGCTTTGCTAAAGTCAGGAAATACAACTCCTGCTCCTTCCAGCACTCCTGGATTTATAGTATTGAAGACTTCTATTTACAGAGACTTACTTGCTGCAGCAAGTTTTCCCAAGCCTGTCCCAGATACGAGCTGTATTAAATTACTACAGCTTTTCTCACAGCTCACTCCACGCTTCAGCTCTCCCTCTGCAGCTGCTGACAAAAGCCCTGAGAATGGACCCAACTACAACCCTGGGCTTGCAGGCAGGTTTCCAATGGGGCTATCTCTGTGACGGGATTCACAGCCAGCACGCAGGTGATCTGAGCACCAAAACCACAATTCCCCTTGCCTCCAGATGTCAAGCCATGCCAGCACCATGTCAGCTGCAGAAGCAGGAATGAGTCCCAATAATCCCAATGCTGGCTACTGTGCCTGGTGCCAGCACATGCTGCCCACCAGCTCCTTCCACAGGCCTCACTCTCCAGAACAGCACTCACAGCACTTCCAGCCAAAGCCCCTGTATGAATTTTTTGAGTTGTTTTTCTCTAAAGCAACACCAGCTCCTTCCTCCTACGGTCAGATGTAACTCTGCACTGTTGCAGGATCCCAGTGTGGTTTTTTAGCTGCCTTGGGAAAGGAAAAAAGTTGTGTTGGCTTTCCACATTTTCCCCCGGTGGAACGTGACCATTTCAACGTGCCGGTGTGGATGGTGATTGAAACTGGGGTGAGAATCATTCACAAAAATCCTTCGTTACTTACTGTAGGGTCTGTCCAGAGGGAGCACTTGGCACAGTCCTGGCAGGGTGCCCCAGGAGAGCGGGGGTGCTGGCAGAAGTGGTCGTAGCCGTTGATGGCAGCCCGGCAGAGGTAGCACATCTGGGCGCCGCAGCGGCACGACATGCGGTTACAGCCCTCCGACTTGATCAGGCCCGTCCCACACTTGTGGCATTTCCTAATCCGGGCAGCTGTCATCTTCTCCTCTCTGCAAGATGAGGGAGAATTAGCAAAGGGGTGTTTGCACTCACCAGCCTGTGTAAAATTACAGTTACGCTGCCCCAGTGAGGCTTTAACCCCCTCCTCTTTCCTCCTGCTCCATCCCCAATTCCACCGCTGCTCCAAGGAGGTCTGGGCTCAGCTCCACTTGGAGCCAGCCCACAACAACTCAAGAACAAAATAAGTGAAAAAAAGTCAACCACTGGCTGCATGCTGCAGCCCTGATCCTGGTTTCCATGACAGCCTAAGCACCAGGCTCTGGCTTGGGAGGAATTTGAGATGCAAGTTCAAGGGCCAAAGGGCACATGGATGCTTGAGTTGGCTGTCTGAAGGAAAACTCATCCAGGGAGATAAAGTTCAGGAAAAGCAAACACTTGGCTGTCACCCCTAGCTTTTATGTTTGCTGTTCCTCTGGCTACAAAGTTGCCACGACCATATATTTCTTTTCCAAGCCTGCCTGTTACGCTCCAGATTTACTTAGTGTTTGTTAAATTTAAATCAGTAACTGAAAAATAATCACATTTCCCCATAGAGGCTCTTCTCTCTAAGATTCCCTACATACATTTTCCAGAGGTTATTGCTTTAGGTTTAAGAGATGGGTTTTCATCTAACGGAGCACAAGTGGGAATCCAGGACAAAGCTCAATCCCTGTTCCCAAGGGACACCCTGGCAGCGACACACACTCCAGCACAGGCTCAGCTCACAGCAAGACTATTTTGGCACAGAAATGAAGACAGGCTTGGTCATTTAATTAAAAGACTCAAGAATATAAATTATCATCCTAAGGGCTAATTTTCTGACCGCTGGAGATCACGTTACACTTCAATTCACAACCTAGAAGTGAAATTTGATGACAGAAGAGCAAAGACGCTGTGCTTTCATGGAGGGAAACACAATTCTCCTGGCACTGGGGAAGAATCATCTTTAGCCAGGCATCTCCACCCAGCTGCTTCAGTGCATCTGCAAAGTTAACATATGTTTGGGAAACGGCAGGGAGGGATTTTTGAGGAGCACAGCAGCAAACCAGGCTACAGCACAGCCCCACAAACTGCTCCATGAGTGCAACGAGAGGAGCAGGGAACGGTGAGGTGGGAAGTTCCCTGCCTTGCAGCCACCCAAAGCTCCCACACCATTATACTCAGCGTGACCTGCACCGGGCATGGGGAGATGGGCTAAGAATAGACACAAAAACCCAACTTGAGGGTGACTTTCCTCTGAGCTGCAGCTGCTCTTCCCTCCACCACTCAACAGGATGCTGTCCATGCAGATTTTTTTTTTGGAAACTTTGAGCAAGGCAGGAAGTTTGGCCTGAACTCCAGCTGTGCTTCCCTTTCCTTACGCAGGGCTTCAAAAGGAAGTTTTTATTGTATCAGGCAGCTAGACTCATCTATCCACAGACACAATCTGCTGAAGGTTGTGAAATTAGTATTTTTTTTTCCTTATTAGGGACATACAACTCATTCATCCTCCTTCTCATCCCTCTTTCCTACAGAGAAAGGATCAGCAGAGAAAAAAGTCACCAAATCTGTAAAGATTTTGTTCTGAATTAGGGACTGTGGGATGAGCAAGCAACAGTCATTCAAATCCCAGTGGTGGAGCTTTCCAACCTCTACTCATGCCAGAGAGACTCTAAATCAGAGAGGAAAGGATTGGGCAATGTGGGCAAGTCCCACTTGGCTGCACCAAACATTCAGCTCCATGGATGAAATTTCCCTTGTTTCCTAAAAGCAGAGGATTTTGGCGTTTACTGTAGATAAGAGAGAAATCAAACTGCAAAAGATTTAAGGGTCACAGTCAGGATTTACATCTGCGTATTTCAAAACGTGACTCCACTCTGCAACAATTCCTACAAACTGGTTAGAAACGGGGACAAGCTCCTGGAAGAAAACACATCCTCTCCCACAAAGCAGCAGCTGAGCAAACAGTGCAGGTCTCCACTCCAGATTTTCAAAGGGTAATAACAACCTCCTGTGACTCAATCCACTCCTCTGCCTCCATAGGCCACCTCCCTTCTCCCCCCAGCAATGCTAATGGGGGTTTCTCACCTCGGAGAAGGACCAGGTGCCAGCCTGCAGACACTGGGCCAGCCAGAGGAGCAGGCTGGGCTGGTGACAACTTTCCCACGTTCTCAAATTACCAGCTGGATCTTCTGCCAAGTATCTTTCACAGACAGAAATCCCATCCTGGGAGCCGTCTGACCCCTCAGCTCTGCCATCCCCAGGACCTTCCTGGGGAAGGTAAGCCAGCAGAAACTGAAGGGCAGTGTACTGTGATTCCCAGCTCAGTTTTCCCCTGGTTGTGGAGTTTCACTCACATGGATGTCCTGTATTTGATGTCATCCTTTTCAGCCAGCTGCTCGCAGGTGAGGTTCATGTGCTCCTTCCACAGCCCCTGGCACTTCCGACATGTTTCCTGAGGAGGATAACAAACATTAAAGGAAGAAAAAAAAAGACATAATACACCAATAACAGCTTTAAGAACTGTAAAAATTCCTCCACCATTCTCAGGTGAGGATGGGGCTGGCAGGATGGTACCGTGGTCTGCAGGTCTGTCCTCCGCCAGAGACCAAAGTCCACAGATAATGAGAGCCAAGGGTCTTTCCAAGGCACAAGAAAATGGATATAAAATGAATCCATAAATCCTAATTCACCTAAAACTCATGGGACAGCTACCAGGTTCACCGATCACAAGCCAGAGGAGACTGCAGAGGTGAAAATGTGGTGCCAAAGGACATCAAGTTCAACTGTTTCCTGAACAAAATCCTTCACCTTCATACAGACGGCTTCTAATTCCACTGTCAATGGAAACCTTGAAGTTACATCAAAACCTCAGCTTCACCAGGCACACAAGCAAATATATATATATATTGTTTTGTAAGGTCTCACAAAATAAGTTTTTAAACACCTGAAAAACGCAGAAAGTGGACAAACACCCATAAAAGCGAGGTGGAATATGAACAAATATTTACAGACTTAACCAGAATAGCTGGACTAAACTTAGAGCAAGTGGCTGAACACTCTTGCTCTTGCAAACTCTTTAGCAATACGGATCTTATCCAGAACTGGTAGAGCTGCAAGGAAAAGGATTGCTGTGGAGGCACAATTGGGAAAGGAGCTTGGCCCAACACTGGGGACAGAGCAGATTTTTTTGGTTGGCTAGCCAAAGAAAACCATTTTGTTTTGGGTCAAAGAAGAGATTTTCCTTTCGTTTGAGGAAGATTAAAAAACATCCAGATCAAACTTGAAAAAAAACATACAGGTTTCATGATCCAACTGTTTCATCTTCAGGATGGCTGGGGCCGAGGATCTTAGATCCAACTTCCCCCCGGCAGGAAAACCCATCTGGCTGTGCAGCATCCTCTTCCCCTGCACACCAAAAAAGGTTCCAAAAGAGCTTTGCCCAGCCCTGGTCTCACTATCAGCAAAAGATGACAACTGCAGAGACAGATCTTATTTGATTGCATTACCTTCATTTTATTTTAATGAAGAAATTGGACGTTTATGTGAGATATGATAGAAGAAAATGCTTCAAGACACACGTAGGCAGCAACACTCTTTTGATCGTGAATCAGACAAACAGGATGAAGGCCAAAGCTTCCAAGGAAGCCACCCTAGGAGGGGGATGCAAAATGGGGACTTGTTTGTATCTGTGCTCGCTGGGAGATGCCCAACTGCTCGTGCTTTCATCTGGAGAATGAAAGGCTCCTGGGCCTGGCTGGTGAGCCGGACGTGTTTGCAGACAGCAGGGTAAGGGCTGGAGCAAGCGCAGAGCCAAGCCTGTGACTGCATCCCAAAAGCCCAGCAAAGGATTTTGTGATCACTCACCTTGCAAATGCACCCCTTGGCAGGCAGGCACTGGTTTTAAGGGGCAGTAAATGCCTCGGGTTCTATTGACTCTCATGAATCATTCATCACACCGTGTGTTTTCCTGCTAAAGCTGTTAAAACAGGCACCATTTTGTGTGCATTTTTGGCAGGCCACATCTGGCTGCTGGCAGCACAGGAGGATCAGACCTGGAGCTGTTCACATACCTCCATGAGGACCCACCTTCCCCTTTATTCCCAACACCTGGCCACATGCCATTCCAAGATCAAAAGTGCCTTAGGTTGGTCTTATTTTTTTATGTTCACCAAGGGTTAAAAAGAGCCTTTGGAGCCCTGTTACATAGAACCACTTCCACATGCCAGCAACAGCGATTTAACAGCTTTTTGCCAGGAGGGCTGGCACACTTTCCAGCCAGGAGCCTGCTATTCCCAATTACTTAGCTCCAGGAGCCTCCTCTGCTGCCGAAACGATGTCCTTCTGAAGCAGATGGTGCCGCTTAGACCCTCGTCCCAAGTCATTCCCTTTTGCTCCTGCCTCCAGCCTGGCGGCTATTGGAAACAATGCTCTCCCCAGAGCCCAGGCTGCTGTTATTTGCCAAACAGTTGTCTCCTGCACTCGGGAAAAGGGATTTCTGTGCAGGCAAGGAGAAAGGGAAGAGGCACAGTCATGTGGATTCCTGGGAGGGCACGACAGGAGGTATCCGGTTCTCACGGCGGGTGCTGCCGCAGCTGTGCGCATTTCTGGGATCCCCCCCAAGTCGTGTTGTCCTCAAGGAGCTTCAAAGCCACAGGCAGCTGTGCCTGTGCCAATGAGCCCCACGAAGGGGACAGTCCTGTGGCTTCCCAACTCCCGAGTGTCACCTGCTGCTGCCTCTGACTGAGCCACGTCCTCTCCGCGGGACGCTTGGAAACATGCACCACACACGTGTCACTAGCAGAACCTGTTGTGATTTTTTCCCTTATTCTACCCAAAACAATGGCACATTGTTGGGAGTTACAGGACCCTGTGTTGGATCCCTTCACATAGAACTGGGGAGGAAAGCCATGGTTCAGACAACAGCAACTGCTCCAGTGGCATAACTGGAGTCACAGGCCTTGACTAAGAAAAGTGACCTTTTTAAATTTCGACTGAGTCCAACCCAACCCACTTGGATGATGAGGGTTTTGCACATCTCACACAATGACAATTCTGAACTCTACAATTTCCACAAAGGATTCTTTTACTTCAGAAGCAGCTTTTTGTTTCATAATGGAACATACTCTGCTGTTATCATATTAATTAACCTAAACACTCAGTGGATTACCCGATTTTTTGCACCCAACCTAGATAATTTCTACAGGAAGAGCAGAACTTGGCACCAAGACTGGCTACAGCAACATAAGGCACCACCTAAACCCACACAAAGAGCGAACAAGTCCTTCCCAGTCCTAAAATAATCTGCTCCAAATGTAGTGGCCAAAAAGCAACTCAGTCCAGCAAAATAAAGATCCTTCCCAACTTCTTCAGCACTTGGTCCCTTAGCAAACCCTGCTGCACTCAGGTAGGGGTACCTGTGTTTTAGTTTTAACAGCACTTCAGCCGAATGCTTCATTTCTGGATGGTGTGAATTCCACGTGTTCTCCTGCCTTCTCCCAGGCAGGTACGGCTAAGGCAGCTCACGCTTCAGGTGCGAGGGATGGTGGGTCTGAAGAAGCCTTGGCTTTCGGAAACAGCTCCAAACCAGGCAGGGAGAGAGGAGATTAAGTATCTGCTGCCTGTTACATCTGCCCCAGCTTGGCAGGCAGCCTGGGACAGTCCATTACTGCTGCACCGGCCGAGGGAGGATGTGATGGAGAGGGTGTTTAATCGCACCCTGTAATCTCCTCACTGTACATCTGTTAGAGGCAGTGGCTCTGCTTCCTCTCGCTGCCCGCCAGGAAGCAGCCGGGATTAACACAAACATGTTTGGGTTCAGGAGGATCCTTTGTTCCCAGGGTCAGCCGTGGATGTGCAGCTTTCTGTGCTCAGGGCCAGCCCGGCCAAGGGTGGACGCTTTGCTTTCAGCGTGGGCAGCAAGACCCTTCAACATCCTTGTTAACCGTCCCAGCACCTAATGAAGGCGGCAGAGAGTGTTTTATAGGAATTTACCATCTTCCTCAGCACTTCTGCTGGTACTTCCAATGGATGCTACAGTTTTAAACACAGCCTCGACTTTTTTTCCCACTCTATCATCAACTAAAAATAACTCTCCAAAGTCCATCCCACTCATTGGGGGGCAAAAACCCCAAGTAATCAACTTTTCCTTGCCAGCCTCCACGTCCTCTTGGCCACAGTCAGTGTTGTACGCACTGCGGGCAGCGTAACAGAAATCACTTTTCCTGATAGAAACCTAAACAAATACCACATGGACAAAAACATCAGATGATCCGCACAGATCCCAGCCCAACTGCCCACGGCATTCCCGCATGCCCGCTTGTGCCGTAGGAGTTTACACGGAGCCATTTACTGACCGAGCAGAACGCAGAGAGGGTGGGGGAAACTCCACTTAAACAGCACCAAGCGATGGCCCCGGCTGTCGTCACCGCCCTCCGCTCCCAGCGGTGGCTCTGAGCCGGGCCCAGCACTTCCCTCGGCTCTCCATATGCTGGGTAATTAAATCCTCGTGCTGCTGCGATTCCCTGCGTCCCCCAGGAAGGGCGAGGTGCACACTCCAGCGGTCTCTGCCCATGGCACACGTGGGGATGTTGGCTGAGAGGGAGGTAGAGCAGCCTGGGACGGAGCCCCGGTGATTGATTCGCTGCTTCCTCCTGCTCTGGGACACACAATAGCACAGGCTGACCCCAAACAGGCCCAGCGTTACCCAAAAGCAGATGTGAATGCAAGTGCCTCAGAACAGCACCTCAGGGCCAGTCCGTACTGTGCTGCTTTAATTAAAGAGCGGCAATTCCCAACCAGATGAGTTAACAGGAAAACAAAGAACCACAGAGTCTTCCTCCCCACGAAGTTTCACTGTCCACAAAGCTGCACTGACCTTAACTAAAAATGGATGCAGAAGTAGCTAAATGAATACAACCTTTAAGCATGGATAAGCTCACATGAACACAGTCCTTCAGGGCTGTTTCTGGGATTTCCTAAATGCTAAGCTGGGATAAAGAGGCTGTAATCCAGCCCAAGACAAGACATTTGAGTGAGAGACCCCTCTTTAGAGATGTACAAACACCCAGCACGAGGAGGGGAGACCCCAACTCCACAGGTCCCTGACTGCCCAGCGCAGGGAGAGCTCCTTCCAGTGTAAATTGCTGTGACAATATTCCGGTCCCAAAGCCACACACAATGGACGTGACAGGCAGCGGGTACCAACCCCAAAAACACAAAATCCAGGCAGAATGGAGAAATGAACACCATGCCTTGGATGGGTGAGGGAGCAAGGGGCTGGGAGGACATCCGTGGGTTTGGAGCTCCCCCGGGAGCACGGCTGTTCCCCAGGCAGCGCTGCCGCTCAGCGGCGGCCGCTCACACGGCAGGGACGGAGAGCAGGAAGGGAAACCTGGGAAAAACTGAGATTTCCTCTCCTGAGCACAGCCATGAGTCGTTCTGAAGGGGGGAGGTCACAGGGAGAAATAAAGCAAAGGCACAAGCTTGGACCAGGCTGTAAGAATATGTTGGGGTGTAAAACTAGAGACCTAAGAGTGACCGGGAGCTAAAAGCTGGATAAAGAAAACATGCATTTATATCCAAAACCCACCAAGAGCCATAGAATAGAATCAGAGAATCATTAAGGTTGGAAAAGATCTCCATCGAGACCAATCTTTAAAAAGGGTGGTTAAAGCTTTTATATAGCCATATATTAAACTCCATTACAAAAAATGAAGACCCAAACCAATGTCTTCTGTTTTGCCTGTTCTTGTTGAATTGAGCATATTTTAGTCCCTCCCCATCTCTAAGATACTGGAGACACTCAATACCCTTTTCCTTTCAGGCTGGTTCTCATGAAGGTTTGGGCCATCTGTGTCAGAATCCCAGAACCAGAAACGTGTGGTAACTCCCACCTCTTGCCTAAATCAGTAGGACTATTTTGTATCTGTAATTCAGAAGTTTCTGAAACACACAGACCAAACCAAAATAAGCTTTTCCCTCCCCAGAGTTTAGCTTTAAAAGGCCAGAACAGCTGCTGGTGTGGGTGAAGTGGTTAGAGACCTATGGAGCAAAAATATCTGCAGCTTCACATAAAAAGTGCTACTCAGCATCACTATGACCCTGTGACTGGCCAGAGGTGGAAACAGGACTTGCACGAGAAATTGGTCTTTGATCTCACACTCAGGGTAACCAGAGTATGAGAAACAGCTCTTTCACTGAGAAAGGTCATATTTAATTTGAACTTGAACAGAACTATATATTTTTTTCATTATCTGGAATGTTTATAAAGAAGTATGTTTGTTTCAAAGCTACTTTCTCTCAAGCTCCAGGGCTGTGAGAAATACATCAAAAGGGAGAAAAGAGCATTGGAGTATTTGCATCACACATCCATCGCACCAGGATGCCTTCCCCTGAGCTGAGGAACAAGTGCTTCTCACAAGGATAACCTCTCCTCACCAAAATTATGGGGTTTTTTTCAAAAGTTAATCCCCGGCCCTCAGCAGTTTGGTATCACACGCTCTCTAGGTCAGCACACTGAGAATTTTGGATACAGCCAGAGTGGATTGTGACATACCCAGAGGTGGTCACCCACCAACCTGAGTCCACCTGCAGTGCAGGTAGAGGAAAACACTGCTTGGCCACTTTATAAGTAGGTTAAATATAGTCTGGGACCTCACACCGAATACATTGGCTAAATCACTATACCTGAGGTATCGCTCCTTCCCAGGGAAAAAGTTCAGAGAAACTCAGCACATGCTACTGGAAACACATCTGTAGCTGTCAAGCACAGCTTTGAGATCTGTTGGACTGATTGCAGATAACAGCTACTGCCTTCCCAGCCAAGGTAAATAATTAAATACTAGCAGAGGAGTTCAAAGCCTCAGCAGCTGCCCCTCCTGCTCTCCCCCAGTGCACATTCCCGTAGTCCATTCAGCAGAAGAGATCCAGGAGGTTATCCACCTAATCCTCTGCACAATCTCACAGAAAAAGGGATGCTGCTTCCAATAGCTGGAACATTAAAGTGATGAAATCTGACTGTGGGGCTGGTGGAAACAATAGAGACCTTGGGAGAGGAACAGATTTAGATTTCAAGACAAGCAGCTTGATTTTTAAAGGGTAACTCCGGAAGGTCACTCTAGGGTTGTACCCAAGAAGGTTAAGGCTAACAAAAGCAAGGTATCTTATTTGCAGAGGTACCTGCTAACGATGCATTGTGAGACTGAGAGGAGGAACAATTACTGAAGTTAATTTTGAAACTTCCCTCTTACACCACCACATGATAAACAAATTTCCCCATCACCCCGCCCCAGACACAAATCCCTACCCTTTGGGTGGCAGGAGCTGGAGTGAGCTTCTTCCAGACCTGTCCTATTTTTTCGTGGTTTTCTCTCCCCCTACAGACTCCCAGATTTTATTGTAACACAAAAAGATCAGCAAGAGGAACTCTGTTAGAGATGTCCTCTCCTCCATCAACAGCTGCATGGAGACTCAGGTTTATGTAACACACCTACGACCTTTTTTAAGGAGCAATATAGCAATTTTGATCGCAATTTAGCAGCATTAACACACTTTGTTTTCAGTTTAATGCCTTTTTAACTGCAATCTCTACCTACAACAGAAGTTCACACTCCAGATCATCACAAAACCAGCAAGGGATGGGGAAAGGTGAACTGAGCAGAAGAATGTTGGTAAATAGCTTTGGTCTGGGTACAAATCCACCCTCAGAAACTGGGCAAGCACAGCTTGTGTTGCCAGGGAAATTAAACCCAAACGAGGGGAAATCCCCAAATTAAGGTGTTCCTAGCTTTAAACAGGCCAGAGTAAAACAAAAATGAAGAAAAAAATGTTGGGAACAAGCAAGGATCAAGAAAATAGAAAGCAAAGGGATACCTGGCCTTGAAAACTCAGAAATTCAGATGATTTACTGCTTTAAAGCCTGTGTGGTTCAGAGTTATTCTTATCTGCTGCTCCCCACATGAGCACTGTGCAGACAGGACACATTTGGACCCCTGAACTGAACCACACGGCAGCAGCCCTGTAACTGTAATAATTATAGCAACAATATTTAACACAGAGCGATGAAAATGGCCCTGTGAGCTGCTAACCTCCATTTTGCACCTTCAACAGTGGGACACTGAGTCACCTGCGGCTCATTCACTGTGCTAAAACAAGGCCCTGGAGAAACCAGAGCCCACGGCCCCACAGCAGCCTGCTGAGACATCTAAAAAAGCCAAAACCACAGAGAAATGCCCTGTGGTGAAAGAGTTCACACCTGAGCTCCACTGCAGAAATGCACTGGATTTCCTTCTGCAGCTTAAAAGCAATTATTTTGACCAGGTATCGGAATAACAAGAGTAATAATAAGGATAAAATATATCAAGCAAACGAGTATACACCAAATCAAAGGAGAAAACTAATCAGGGAAATAGATGTGCTGGCAACTTACTGATTCCTCTTGCAGAGCCCCAGGGTGATGTTCCCATTCCCTCCCATTCTTAAGCACCCACCAGCTGGGCCTGGGTTTCTGTTTGGCGCAGAAGCGGTGAAAAAATCCTTAAAATCACAATTTGTGGGTGGTTTTTAATGTTCTGCTAAGGCTGCTTGGCCCTGCTGGATGCAAAGTGCCTTCCCAAGGCTGCAGGGAGCAGAGGGACATTGGGAAAGACCCACCAGCCCCACAGGGAGCAGGGCAGAGGGGACAGAGCCACCCAAGGCCATCGAGCCAAGTGGCTGCTGACCCCCAGACCAACCTAATCTTGACCAAAGCCGATCAAGCCGCCTTAGCTCCCGTGGGGGGACGGGCAGGTTAATGGAGCAGTGCTGCAATGTCCTGCCAAACGAGGGGAATTCAGGACACGTTTTGTCTTCTAAGTAGAAAAATTGTTTAACCTGTAATTTAATTTTCAGTTAAGTCACATAATCCCTTTCAATTCACTTTTTTATTAGTCGCGGAAAAAATGCGGGGCTTGGAAAGGCTTTGGAGTAAGAGAAAAACCACCTCAGATCTGCAGACATTGAAGCTAAGCTGAGTTAGCAACTCCAAAGGGAGCCCCTGCACCTGCAGCAGCTCTGAACAACAGCTGGTAATGCAGCAAGACAAGCTCAGTTCCGCACAGCCGCATGAGACCGGGCAGGAGGCTGGGAAAACGAGGCCAGGAACAACGCCTGGAACCCCTGCAAGGTTTGTGGGGTCCCAGAGTTGTGTCAGACATGGCCCTTCACAACAGGAGTGGGATGGGAAGAGCTCCCTGCAACCTCGGCGTTGTGAAATCCCGAAGTGAAGAGTTCCCTTTCTGCTACGCTCACCAACACCCATCAGAAAGACCGGTTCCCCTCTTCCCCTGCACGGGCACATGAGTTTAATTAAGCATGCTGTTCAACGATTTGCATGGCATGACTCGTCTACAAACCAGAGATGTCGCAAGCCTGTTATCTGTAAAAGCAGAAAAACCCTCAAAACCCCCAAAAAGCGCAAGTGTCACCTCATCTCCAGAGATCTGTTTGAGACCCAGCGTTCATTCCTGAGTGGCAACAGTCATTTCTGCCATGCCCCAACTACAACGGCAAAACTAACTGGAATATTTCACGTTGTACTGCTGATGACAATTCAGTGTTGAGGGGAGAACCCCGGCTGGTTCAGGACAAGGAAAGTCACCCTAGCACCCCAGGTCACAGAGGAATGATGCTCCTGGTGCAGGATGGGGTCCACTGGTGATCTTTACCACACACAAACCATCTCCCTCCGCCTACACTCATACAGAAAGAAAAAATACAAGAACTGCAATTAAAGAGAGCTTTGGTATGGCTGGACGTAGGTAAGGATCAAAACTGGTGTGGGGTTAGAGTATCCAAAGGATGGATTATTAAACTATGCTGCACATGCAGTTCCTCTGAAAGGATTAGGTCCAACACCCTCACAGGGGTGCGAGGCACAGACAAAAACACTGAGGGTGGCATACCCAAAGATTAAATCAGCCATTTTGGCAGCACAAGTGAGTTATTTAGACACAGACTGATTTCAGCCATTTCCCCAGCCCCAGAGCAACTTCCAAATCCTGTTCTCATTTTCCCGGGATGTCTATTGTAAAGACAAGGAGAGGAAGGAAAAAAGAAAAAAGCGTGAGCACAAACACACCATCGTTAAAGCACAGCTGAAGAATATGCGGATGCTACTGAAAACCACTTCCAGAGTGGTTCCCCAGCATGTGGGGAAGCATTTGACTCCTGCTGACCAGTCAGTAACCCTGAGGAAGAGGCTTTCCACGGCAGCAAACCCCACTGTCAACCACCAAGGAATGGAAACACTTTTCTCCAAGAGAGAAATCCCAATTGTACCCCTGCAACCAGGCGTGGTGATCTAGTGAGGGGTGGCTGGAATGAAACAGTCCTGGAGGCATCACGAGAGACTCTTCTAACTAGTTACCGTCTTTTTGTGTCCTGATTTCAGAGCTCAAGTGCCACATAAGAACCGAAAATAAAGTGTCAGCCAATAGGTCTTGCATGGGAGAAACACGAGCTGCACCACTTAAAAAAAGGAGCAATTTAACCGAGTGCCAAATGAGCCATTTGCATTAACCTCATGAAACAGGATATGAAGCACTTTGTAGCAAGAAACAGGAGATTGACTTTATTAGAAAAATACTTTTAAGGTTCAAATTCATCAAACCATTTTGTAGCCAGGAATGATTTGTAAAAGACATTGCTGGCTGACAAAGCTGGGTTTTGGCTTTCCAAGCCATCAGCAATTACCACCCAGAGGGACATTACCTGTTTTCAGCTAATGAGTGACACCAGTGCCAAGCATCAGGCACAGACATTTACTGGGGTAGAAAATGGCTCTTTAGGGTTCAGGAAGAAAACTATTCTGACACATCCATAAGAAGCCAAGACATTTCACTTGGTGTAAAGGAGATTGTAGAGAAGAAATGTCTATTGTTCTCCTCTGCTTATCTAGACTCAATCAGAGTTATCTAAACTCAATCAGACACCAAAAACCATCCCAGGTTTGGACCAGATAAACCTCTCCCCATGAAATTAAGGAGAGTTACAATTCCTAATTGCTATCTTAAGCAACAAGACTGAAAATCTATGGCACCCTTCAAATAAACAAACCCTTCACCTCAGGGCCGATGTTGTAACTTAGTAAATTCTAGGCTAAAATAAACCATGTCGCAAATGCCATCCCCACCCATTGGGATCTGGTAAGACCAGCCCCTTCCTCCTGCCTGACTTCTCACTTCCACTTCTGACCCAGGATTTTATTGCAAAGGGAAACCGGGGTTATTGGCCATAAAAGGAAAAGACCCATCTGTCACATTTCTGCAGAGGGGAGTCAACTAAGAGGAACTTCAGTGACTTCCTTAAAACTCCGGAAACACCAAAGGCCACTGCTGTCCCCCTTATAAGGATTAAAGGGCTTTTCTCCCGCTTCCGTCAGGGATGCACGTGGGCACCGACACCAGACAGCGGAGGAGCACAGATGTCTAATTTTGAAGGAAGACAAAAGGGAAGGGAAAGAAAAAAAGCAGCAGTGAGCAGGCAGCTTGGGGAGTTCTGCCCCAGGCTCCCGTGCATGGTCGAGAGCCTGTGTGAGGGCACTGCAGATGCACCCTTTTCCTTGGTGACCCAATATGCTCCTTTCCACACAACCCTACTGATGCATCTGCTGGAAAACAGTGCTTAACAAGCTGAAAATTTCATTTACATCAAGAATGCATTTGGCCTTTTAGTTGTGGCATGTTTATGTTTGCTTAGCAAACCTCTATGTTTCTTTCATCAGATATTATTCTGAATTCCTGACCTCAACTACGGGCATGCTCAATCCAAAAATAAGAGGAGTCAGAAGTTATTTTATCCAGGAACATTAATTTATTTTTTTCTTTTTTTTTCTTTCTCTCTTTTTTTTTTTTTTTTAAATGAAAAAGCATTCTTTTACCTTTACACCACTAACCACAGCCACACTTAAACCTACATAACACAAAGATGAAGGCGAGATGCCCCTGCACTGAAAATCACCTGCTGGCTGCCAGCAGCACACTGCACCTTGCATTTCAGATACATCAATGACAAAAGCTGACAGGACAATTTAATTTTTGTTTCACTTTCAGAATCACATAAAACAATGCAGCAGTATTGGGTAGAAACCACAAATCTGATTATGAGCCCAGAAGTAAGAGTTCACCTGAGCTTGTTTGTCAGGTCTTAACAGCACAATGGTGTTTGGGGAGAAAAGTCAGGGATCCCAAGACATCACTTATTGTATTTTTTGGGGGGGCAGGTTAGGAACAACACAGTTAGAGCTTTATAATTTTAGGGTAAGCCAAGGAATCACTGCTTTGTAGTTCCAGGGGCTCCACATCTCTCCCTTACAGTAGTTCCCACTGTTCCCACATGACTGGTGCATCCCCCATTTCCAGCACCAGCCTCTCAAACCAGGGGAGTTCCAGCCAGAAGAGAACCAAACAACACTCAAGATGTTCTCCTCGTCTTTACACCAAAGAAAATACTGCTCTGTCCCACACCACACCTCAGAACAAACTGCTTCACTCTGGGCAAAGTATCCCACTGATCTCCAGAAAAGTCCCACTAGTAGAGCATATTCCAGTATTTGTCTTCAATTTCATTTATCCATGTTCAGGTACATAAGCTGAACCTTTGGTAACACATTCTGGAACCCCACACCTTTGTGAAAGGGTTTGGTGTGGTGGGTTAGATGCTGCCCAGGAGCCAGGGTGAGCTGCTATTGAGACCCTCAACCCTCTCCCCTTTTTTTAATACATAAACACTATTGCTTAACTTCACGGGAACACAAAGAGGATATGCTTCAACAGAAAACACACAAAACCTTCACTTTTAGATTTTGACCACCAACCTAGAACCTCTTCAAGAGCAGCTTTTCAGTAGTAGCTTAAAAGACACCCTGGTTTACATCAGAGTCTTGTTCCAGAAGAGGAGGAAGTTCCCTCTCCACAAGGCACAGTAAACCACCAAAATAAATACAGGTCAGAAAGGCATCACACAGCTCCAGGCTGCAAGTTTTCTTTGGGTGTATTTTTTAAAACAGTCTTATTAAATCTGATCTTCACAACCTACTGTTGGGCCAGTTGGGTCCCACTGCTAAACCTGAGGCTGATGTTCCCTTGCCAGCAAGCCAGCAGCCTGTGTTACTTACCCCAACAATTTCCAGTGCCAGTTTACTTTATAAAGCAAGACCCTCAGCACAGATCTTACTCAGAGGGAAAAAAAAAGCACAAAAAAAAAAAAAAAACCACCCCAGGTACAACATCTGACTTAGCATCTGACTTCACTGTTTTTGAATGCAAAACCCCACAAGCCCTTTTTGACACGAGGCTTCTAAAAATAACTCATCCTTAAAAAAGTCCAGTTATTTTTATACAGTCACAAGAATCACTGGATTGCTTCTAATTATCCTATCCTTCCTTGGAATGTCTATTTGTGCTCAAAACAACTGGCTGCGACACCAGTGGAATCATAACACATCTTGAATTACAGGCAACTGGGTAAGTTTAGTTTCACCTTGAGAAAAGTTTTGAGAGAGCGACAGTTAAAAAAAGCCCATTTCACTGTGGTCTTTGGAGTCTGTGTTAAAAAGGTGCCAGTTCAAAGTAGAAGCAGACCTTACACTGGCCATGACTGAAAGCAAAATCTGTCTCTAACAAGGTTCCACAGCAGGATTAGAAATATTCCACCTAAACAGCATCAGCAGGCAGACTCCTAAAAAGCGCCCACAGCTGGATTATTCTATTGGAGCTCCCTATCCTTCCTGTAAATTCATCCTTACTGCCTGTGGCTTCCAGGGGACATTGACTTTGCTCCAGAGAGTGATAACACAGAGGAATCTGCTCGAGGCACAACAGAAATATGAACAGATATCCCTCTGCACCATGCCCAACCATTCCACACTGGCAGCTGGACCCTCACTGGTAACCAGGCTGTCCCTGCAGGTCCCCGAGCCTCCCACGGTGCAGTCAGCACTCAGCTGTTACTGGAACTCATTACTGCACATCCAAATATTTGCATGGAAAACTTGCTGGACGCTTATTCATAGTGGGCCTGGCTCCTGCCTGATTTCCTTAATGCTCCTCCACACCCTGAGGGGAAGAACATTTCCAGAATTAGCACCTATGGCCCCATGTTCTTCTCCCAAGCTGCACCTCAAAGCTAGAACTCAGACCATATATTTCTGCTAGTATTTAACACTGTTTTTTTCCCCTCACACCATCTTTCTGCTATTGTTTCACACTACTTTTTTCTCCTTTAAAAACGTGATGCTTTTATCTGAAGAGTCATCCATTGCAATTTGTATTGTCATGGCAACAGGACTCCCTCCCCTGCCCCAAGCCCACCCCCAGGCTCATTGTGCTCATTACCAGACGGGCAGAGAGCATTCTGCATACAGATGAACCTCTCAACGTGGGCTGCTCTCCCTGCAGCTGGACTGACACAGCTCCTGCTACAGGGTTATGGTTGCACCAGAGGAACAGAAAAGAGTCTTCCTAAGTCAAATTTCCTCTATTCAAAGAAATAAGCTTTACTCAAGGCACTTTTGCAGTAGGCACATTTTTTTTGTGCTGGTTAAAACAAAGAGACCCAGGTTGATAATCAGTCTGAGCAGCGCAAGAAAAAAATAGAAATATTTAGAGCAGGTGTAAGTGGGTTTTGCTAAGGCAGCTTGGACATACCGATAAAGAAAAAGAGGAAGATCGCTCCACAAAGGAGCACAGCCAAGAACAGGGCTCTGGAGCCCTCTTACGGCAGCTCACTCTCAGCTTCCTCAGAGCAGAATTCTGAATATGCCTCACAGGGCCTGCAAGGACGAGGATGCAATGCCACTGAGACAGGGTGGGAAAGAGCATCTTCTGCCTTTGACCCCACAGATATTAAAACCCCACACTTCCAGCTCCTTGAGCAGTCCTGCTGTGTGTGCAAAGACTGGACAAGGCCCACGTTTAAAGTGAGACAGAAGACACTGAGACCAACCTCCTCCAGAGCTAAAGTGCTGCTTCAGCAACAGAAACACATAAGGAAATGACCGAATTCACTGCTCCAGTGCTAACAACAGATCCATGGGGATGTCAGGCTGACCAATGCCATGCAGGAAGGCCAGCCTGGTTTCATACCAACCCTTTCTTGACTTCTCCAAGCCAATAAATTCTGACAGAGCCACAAAGCTCAGTTCCAAAATCCCTGCCCAGCAGCCACTCAGGGAGCACAGCAAGGAGGGGGCTCACCTAAAGCTGGGAAGAGCACAGCTGCTGGGCTCCGAAGGGGTTACAGAGATTCAACAGCAGGGAAATATTTATGGAGAAAAGATGCTGAGCTGTGCATGTTTCTCAGGCTGGGGATGGTTTTAATTTACCTCTTGCAAAGGCTGTGATTATTTGCTGCTGGTTTTTGTTGAAAGCAGCTATTCGAGGCTCACCTACTCCCTCTGGTGTCACAGCTTTGCAGCTGAGCCAGAACAAAACACCCCCCTAAACTCACACAAACTACAAGGAATCTTGCTTTTTTTTCCTAGAAAAGAGGAAGCCATATTTATAAGCATTAGTGATTACCCTTCCCAGGCACAAAGCAGTCTTTGGCTATAGCATGCTAAGGACAATCCAGACATCTCCTAGAGCTTACAGCTACAGCCAGAAAGTTTCCTTCTCTTTTCCAGCTCTCCCTTTCAAAGACTGGTCTCTGCTGACTTTAGCTGAACTGCAGCATCCACCACGCTCCTCACTAGATTTTCCTGTGTTTATGATCAGCATTGACATGTCTGTGTTGAAGTACTAGTTTAGATATTTTTATGTGACATTTTAAAACTGGGAAAGTATCCTTACCATTACTAGACTGGAATCAGGCACCCAGTATTCCTGGGACTAGCTGGACACTGGGGGAGGAAGCTGCATCTCACCAGCCCTCTCCTATCACTCCATAAATTCCAGAAACTTGCACAGTCCCACAGACAAAAGGGATTCAGTTTTCACCATGGTTAAAAACTGCCGCCTCCCAACCAGTGCTGCTTCCCCAGGCATTTCACAGATGCCACCCTGCTGCATGGTTCTGCTTCTTTCTTCCAGCCTCAAGCTGCTCCTCCTCTGCTTTGTCTTTATGTTTCTTCTCCTTTCTTTCACTACTGAGCTGCCATAGCACTGAGGAGAACAAACACAGCTCCTTATCCTCCCTTTTTCATTTGTAGCTGTTTCTTTTCCCATTCCACTTGGGAATCTTGCATCCCCTCCTGCACTGTCTGCCCCATTCCTCTTCCCCAAGCTGGCAGCAGCTTACCCAGCCTGGCAGAAACCCTCCTCAGCCCACGTGGGCAAGGTTTCCAAGCTCTCCTCATAAAGCATCTACTCCACATTCTCTGATTAATACATACCTTGAAGGGAACCATAAATATTTGCCTGGATTTTCTGTTAATCTTGCTCTGACACAGCTATTAGGATTACTGGAGTGTGGGTTGATAAGCAATGAGGTGAGTGCTGGAGTGTTTCGGGAGATGACAGCAACATCTCGCTGTATTTCACTGATGTGGATGCCTTGGTGACCTGCACTAATCCACTTGGAAAATTACTATGAGACAACAAAGAGTCTTAAAATACGGAGCTGAGGGAGGTGGAGTGCTGCAAAGAGAAGTTTATTTCCACATCAGCCTTTTCTAAATATATGCATAAACATCTGTATTCTGCGCTAAGGGGAGAATCACAAACAGAAACGAGCAGAGAATAACCCAGAGCAGGACCTCCCCACACACCCACATCCACATGCATTGGTCCAGCAGGAGAAATCCAGGAGTCCTGATTTATAGCATGACCTTTCTCTCAGTACACACACACACACACACAAAAACAACTAACCTCAGCCTGAACAACAGCCATTTAACAAAGCACTGTGCCAAAACAAAGGCTGTTTTGCAGAGTTCAGGTCAAAAGCAGAGCTTTGGATGCAGTGATGACCTACAGCCCTTTTCACACAGATATTAAAATGCTGCTTATTTCTCCACCAGCAGAATTAGCATGACCCACTGTAGTGTCAGCAGAAGTCCATCTAGACCTGTGCTGTATGGAGGGCAAGGAGGAAGCTCCTCATGGACAGGGCACGAATGTTGCTCCTCACTGCTCTCTGTGGGCCAGGGACAGTCTGCACCATCAGTGGACCTTTATCTAATAGCTCTCTAAAAATTCTTTTTCCTTGAATTTGCACTGTGGCCTTTGAATCACACATGCTCTGAGGTTGTCTCTCCCCTGGCAGCACTAATTAACACACTACAGGATTCCCAGGAGAGTGTTACCTACTGAATCCAGGCTCCCATTCCGTGCAGTCCTTTGGCTGTGTTCACACCTAGGCTGGCTTAGCCTGGCCAATCTAGCTGGATCACAGCTTGAAATGGTGGGGCTGCAGACTAATGATGTTACAGCAATAGATTTCAACTCAGAATGAGCCAAAAGTGACCATTAAATAGGGTGTCCTATAAAAGCATCTATTCCCTTGATTCCATTTACAACTAAATCTAAAGTCTTCCCCTTCTCCCTTCTCAGTCAGGATATCCAACCTGATCCAAAAGCTCCAAGATGACTCAAAGCACAGGTTTTCAGCCAGCTCTGCCTTTTAGACTTTTAATACTATCTTCTCATTATCTGTTACATTTAAAATGTTACACACATCTCTGGAGGTGTACCCTGACAGACTCATCAAGTGATCTCAACATTTCTCCTTAAAGACTTAGCTTTAATATCTTACTGTCAGGCAGATTTCTAGACTGCAGAGAATAATTTTAAACTTTTTCTAAGGGTCTTCCTACCTTCCTGTCATTCTTGACTAAGAACCAGGACAAAACACTTGGTGCCACAAATGTCATAATATAAAGAAAATTCAATCTGACTCCATATGCCCAACATGTAAGTCCAAGAAATACAACAGCTTTCCTGGTAATTGGCACTGCTTGCTTTCACTTTTCCATAGTGATGAGGTACTTCAGAAAAATGATCCAGTCCAAATTTTTGGGATAGCATGTCATCAGGCCCACAGAAAGCAGCAAGAAAGAAGGTTCGTTGATACTGCAAAGGCACTCTGAGCAGAGAGCAATCTGGAGTTCCACATGCAAACACATCACGGGAATTTTGCATATTCCTGACAAGCAGCTGTAATGATTCCATGTGGGAGACAAGTCAGAGGACTGTCAGAGGATCTCAGTCTGCTTTGGTATGGCTGTGCAGTTGCACAATTCATTACACACAAGAACAGTCCACCCAATGCACTGAGTAAACGCCTTTTAGTTTTACATAACCAAATCAGTCAGGCCAGCCTTTCCCCCACACCCTGGAGCTCCCCAGTGCCTCTGGGCTGTTTATCCAGTCTCACAGGCAAGGGAAAAATTAGAGAACGGGCGTCCAGGAACAGCAGGAGAGTGTGTATGTGCAGGCACACACAGCACTCACACTAACACCAGCACTCACTTTTGCAGAGACTTCCTGGGCACTGCAGATGGCAGATATCCCATTTCTCTAAAAAAAAAAGCTGGAGAATAACCCTTGATTTCAGAGTAACAACTGATCAGTGTCTTAGCCATGGCAACTTGCCACCTATAAACGGATGCAGGGAGGGATAACATGTCTCTTATTCAGCAGCTACTTCATTCCCATTTAACTTTCAGAGCTCACAGGAGGGAACAGAAAAGCCAACAGCTAATGCACAGCAGCTCTCGCCTCATCAGGCCATCTCATTCCTGCTCACAGCTGGACCTTGAGGCTGCCCCGGGCAGCGACAGAGATTGGAGCCAACTGCAGTGTGAGAGCACTGTTACACACACGGCTGTTCCCAGGCATTTCCCCCCAGTATGAGCCGCCCTCGTTGGGATCGAGATACCTGATTTATACCACACGTTTTAATTTATCTCCTTCTGGAGGTAAGGCACAAGGAAAGTAATTGCAAGTGTCACAGCAATACGTGAGAGTTCAAGCATCAGACAAGGAACCTGATCCAGGACTTCTACCTGGTCCTTAGGGGATTCTCTGCATTTTTTCATTGCTTTTACTCATTTGCACACCTTGAGTTCACCATAGTGCTTGGGTTGGAAAGGACCTTAAAGCTTATCTCATTCCACCCCTGCCATGGGCAGGGACACCTTCCACTATCCCAGGCTGCTCCAAGCCCTGTCCAGCCTGGCCTTGGACACTTCCAGGGATGGGGCAGCCACAGCTTCTCTGGGCAAATATAATTATACACAAGGCACTGCAGTGCTTGTTTTTTAGATCAGGGGTCAGCTTGGACTAGGTAAAGGGTGCTTTGCTCTCAGAGACCAGCTCAAACCAGCTGTGTTAACTCTCCTGCGCAGAACACGGTTTAGTCTGGCAGATGGAGATGCTAAGTAAGACTCATTAATCTGTTAGCACTTTCACCCACCCACCGAAATCCCAGTGGTCTGAAGTCATGGTTTTCTGACAAATCTAGAAATCTATAGCTTGTACAACAGCTGCAACCAGAATTAAGTTCCAGGAAGAAAAAAATGTTTCCTTTAACTACATGGGTAGGTCAAAATTATTAAAGGGATCTCAGAGTATAAGAAGTTTGTGTCTGAAAGTATCTGTGTGCTAGTTTGTAGTACAAAACTGGAAAAGGCAACTAATGACTCCTGCAAAGAACCTGATCTTCACTCTGTAGACCTGAAACACCACAAAAGGTTAAAGCTACAAGATAACGAAACCCTCCAAGAAAGAGGCTTTTCTTAAAAAACACCCTGGTTGTTACCTGTAGACAGAACAGCTACAAAACCAACTCTTGTTCACATAATTTCATCTCATTATCTGCTACCCCAGACACAGAACAGTGGAAGACCAAGGCTCTAAACAACAAATAAAGCTCAGAAGTTGGCAAACTGTGCTCAGGGCTGGCTGGTGCTGTGCCTATCTCCATATCTAGAAAGGTTCATTGTGCTCATTCTGGGAGGCCAAGAAAAACTAAATATAGTAGCAGGCTACCAGCAAACACCCAGCCTGGCACAGCTTCCAGCTACCTGAAAAATCCATCCCTCCCTCTCTCCACAGCCCACTCCAATAGCTGCGATCCTTTCCCTTGTTTGGGGAGAACAAGCCGTAAGGAGGCACTTCTAGGATTTACTTACATGGATAATTGCACAAACAAACTAAGGGATGGAGGTAGTGCAATAACAGCACCGATACTTCTCACTCAGGGGATCATCTGGCTCTTTCAGATTGGGGTTTTTTATTAAGCCTGACATCCGCTCGCAAATAGGAGGGAGCATCCTCCCCTCACGTGCCAGGAGCCAAGGCCTTGTATAGCAACTGCCTCTAAGAGCAGAGACACCATCCAAGAGCATCTGCTTTGTTTTAACCTCTGCCCTTAAAGTAGGACCCAGAAAGGAAAAAAACTCAAACCCTTTAAGCTGCAGACTGGCTTTGTTGGTGCGTATGAGGTTTTCAATCACAAAAAGCCTCGGGGAGAGCTGCTCACCTCTTGGCTTCTGAATGGCATCACGGATGTCGTGTTTCAGGCTGCAGCCCTGAAGACAGACCCCAATTTTGACCAGGCTTTGAGATTTAGCTTAAAGGCATGCATGTTCCCTACACAAAAAAATGAGGTCAAAGAAGCTTCTTTTGAAAAAATAAATAGAGCAATAAAGCATTCTTTCAGATTGGCTTCACAGGGGATAAATCACTGAACAAATACAACCATCTTATCTCGTTGGCAAATGGCACATTACAGCATCCAGCTTCACGGGAAATGCGCTGCTTGGTCAGAGAGCAAACTGATTTCTCATTGTCTAGGAAAATGCTGCTCTTTACTTTTTACAAGACTTGTTTGTTTTTAAAAAAAACACATGATCTCTAAGCAGTGCCAAGCCTGCTTTGCCTCCTGCCTCTCGACGCTTTCCTGGATGCCTCAGGACTTCCTAGCAACCTCACAGCAGAAACACGATCCATCTCCTCTGACCAGGAGGACAACTTGTTTAAAATGGTATTCCAACAATATCCTGGCTGCCCTCCTGCCATTCCCCACATGGATGGGATGCAGCAGCCACAGGATCCCATGAACAATGAATTGAAGGAGGGGAGGCAGGCAGGGCTCTCCCAGCACATGGAGGTAAAGTTTTCCCCAAAGCCTCCATTTACAGCCTCTTTGTCCCTTCTAAAATCAAACACTGACCCAGCGAGGAACGAGAGCTCACGGCTGGTGACAGAACTGTTGCTGGCTGTGGCATCCAGCGGCAGTGATGCCTGTTCAGCACTTTGGCACTGATTTATGACACGTGTACTTGCGTTTCCATTAGCCACAGCTCTCTCAGTTGACCCCTGGGCTTGGAGAGGCAGCCTCCACATTAAACTCCCATCAGCTTTCAGTCCCACTGACCTCATCCCCAAAACTCGCTGCCATGTTTTACATCAGCCGGGGCCGATGCATTCCATTAATGCTCCCCTGGCTCGGGGAAACATCTGCTCTATTTACAATGGTAGCAGCACAGAGACCACTTAAAGCATCACCTTTGCTCCCCCAGCCCACAGCAGGAGGAGCAGCCGTGCACGGAGCAGGCCCTGGACCTCCTGACCCTCGGCACTCCAACCTGGCCATTAGTTATTCAACAGAGCACAGGTCACTTAAGCCATCAAGGCATGGGAGAGGTGCTGAGTAGTGGCAAAGAAGGTGGATTCCTCCAGGCTAGAAGTGCAAGTTTGAGAGGGGAATTCGTGCTGACCCCAGCTGAAGATGAGCAGGCTGATTGGAAATAAGGATGGATGAAAGAACGGCAGAAAATTATTAAATTTTTAAAATCTCAATAGTTTTACAGATTCAGGCAGAGATTCAATGGATATGGATGGTTAATGGTCCACGTCAATCAAATGTGCACCTCTAGGGTGCTGCTGAGTGCCAAAACCACCCTCACACCCCTCCAGCTCCACGACCAGGGCAGGGGTCCCTTCAGGGTGGTTTGTCCCACAGCAACAGGGAGGGACAGGACACCTTCCCGAAAGCAAAGCGCAGTTCATCCAAAATAATCCCCCCAAAAGCACTCCAGGAACCACCACACACACCACAGCTTAGCAGCAGCCACCTGGGAAAGCCCAACAGCTCTGAAATACCTGTTCAGGCAGGGGATGCTTATCTATCAGTACAATGTGCTGGAGGCTTAGGGCAAGTCTCCACCAGATCAAGGGGACTTTACTACATATTTTCCCAAGGATTTCTGAAAGCTAAGACCTCCAAAAGACAAACCCCAAACACTTGTTGCTGCTATTGTTCCAGTGTTAGGTGTGCATTAAATTAACGCCAAATATCTTCTGCTGCTGCTGGAAGCTTCCTTCACTGTGAACCACACCGTCAAGGCTACAGCTGCTAACAAGGCCATTAGGACACAAAAACATACAGCAGCCTTGGAATATCCAACAGCAATTGCCACAATAGAGGCAGAGAGCATTCAGCAAGGGCCATCACCTTTTGTTAAAATGAAGTGAGGAACAGGATGGGCTTCTCCCATCACTGATCATTTCACCAGTCCATGAATTTGCAAACCCTGACACTCACAGAGGACTTAGACCACTATTCAAACATCCCCATAAACAAGCAACAAACCCCCCAAACCACCCTTTTAAATTTTTTTTATTTTATTTTGAAACTGCACACTAATGAAGCCTGGTTTGATTGGAACTGTGCCATGCAATTCAGTTGACTTAATTCCATCAATCCTGAATGCATTCATAGGTATTGAGGAGGGAAAAGAATAAAAGAATAAAAGAATAAAAACTGTATTTGCCCTTGATCTTCTGCAATACATTAGGGAAGAGTAACATAATCTGCACAAACACTCCCTGTTTTTCAGCTCATTCCCAGTGTCCAAAGTATCAGCAGGTCACAGCTTTGCCAATTCTACCACAAAGCTGAAACACTGACTTAAGAAAGGATTTTTATCTAGACCCCTTTCAACCTAAAAGATGAAAATTCAGTCAAAGGGGAAGATGCTGGCACTGAATGAGACAAATCAAATTGTCCCTTTCCGGTTCCTTAATTCACGTGTTAGGGGACAACCACAGCTGGGAAATCCAATCTCTGGAGCAATTAAAGAAAATTAAATTCAAGGAATGAAGCCTTATGCACTCAAAGCTTCATTAACCCTCTTGCCTTTTAATTAAATATGTGCACATGAAATTTTGGACAGAGTACATGCCTTACTGACAATGCTCAGTTTCAGTGGCAAATCAGTACTTGCCTTTAAAAAAAAAAAATACACTGGGATTGTAAACTCTAGACCTCTCCAGCTTTGCAATGGCTTTATTAAATACAGTAGAAATTATTGCCTATCTCCAGCTCCCACTTCATGGGAACGTCTGCTCTCCCTCAAATGCACCAGCAAAGCTCTGCTTTGGGCTCACTTCAAGATAACAGGCAGCCCCACCAACACCACGGATAAAACATGAGCCAGGATTTAAGAGCCCTACACTTACTACGATCAGTAAGAGAAATAAAGTTGGCGAGCTATGGCAGGAT
Organism: Acanthornis magna; assembly: GCA_036785705.1. Lineage (NCBI taxonomy): Eukaryota > Metazoa > Chordata > Aves > Passeriformes > Acanthizidae > Acanthornis > Acanthornis magna. The sequence continues at coordinate 4,187,220 of JAWUZG010000039.1, read as the reverse complement.
AGGTTTTACAGCCCATGAAGAAGAGATTAGAGCAGCCAGCCTCTCTTTTAAATACTGCTCATCCTTACAAAAGGCTCAGGCAGGCGCCAAAGGCAGTGTGTGACTAGAACAGTTTAAAGGATAATCTTTGAAAGGGGATATTGTCAAGTCTGCCCAGCCTAAATATCGAGCTGGCTTTGTGTGAGTTACCATCTGACTTGTGGGGGAGTCACGCTGCTCCTGCGCTGGCCTCCCGCCTCCCTGGGAATGTCAATGAAGCAGCTTCGAGTTCCTGGGGATGTGTGACCGCCTGGCAGGGAGCGAGCTCCCCCTGCTTTGCTGCTGCCCCACGTCCATCCAGAACAGGGGTTCCCAAGTGATGCACGGGCAGGCAGTCACACGTGCTGGGACCAGCAGCACGGAGAGGGAATACACACACACGCTCCCTTCGTTGTCTCCAAGAGACTTCTCGGGAATCTGCCACCTCGAGCCAGGCATTTCACCCAGAGATGTGCTCTCATCACTAGCAACCCAAGTTATGCCTCTGGGAGGGATCAGCCTTCAGCTTGTCTATTTTCTTTGTAAGCATGTTTTTGGGAGAGGCACTTGTCTTTTGTTGGCACACAGCGATCAATTCTGGGTTTGTATTTTACTGCTGACCTATGCATTTTAGCTGTTTTGACTATTCAAAGACGATGGTGCGCGCCTAGAGATGACCTTCTCTGACTGTCACTTACCATAAGAGTTGATACATTTTACAGTCAATGACACTTTCATTTTCACACGTGCCCCCCTCTCAAGGGGAAAGCTAACACAACAGACAACTGTTCACACAAGGCCTCCAAGGGACGCCAGATTCCCAAGTGGATGCTCTGCCCAATTGAGTGAAGAGGCACAGCTCCATTAAGCAGAAGCAGGCAATTCCTCATGCCCAATATTCACAGGTTAATTGCTGCATCCCTAAAATAATGTTCTGGTTTCATAGCAGCCATATTCTCTCACATGGAGCAGAGTGAGCTGTTTGCTGCTGTAGGATGCCCTTGATGCTACCAAGGACAATCTGAATGCGCTGAGCATGACAGGCTCTTGCTGAATGCAAAAATAAATGCAGCCACTTTGCTTCCTCAGCCTTTGACACCAACAGGGGAAGGGGCTTCCTACTACAGCAATGAGAAGCACGTGAATTTTGTGATGCTTGAAGTGCTGCCAGGCAGAACACAACCCATCACTCCATTTCTCTGCTCCTGGAAATTACAGGTCCATTAACCCTTCTCTGCGTGTGAGATGCTTTTCCCATCTGCACACAGCAAATAAGCAAAGAGGATGTGCATGGTGAGTGTGCACAGGTGTGCTCTGGGGTGAAGGAGACATTTCCAATGCAAACCTGCTCACACAAACAGTTCTGCTCTCCAATTCTGATGCTATCATTTTATGATGACAACATTTCCTGACCCAGTTTCTATCTTGCTCCCCATTCCTCTGCTACAAGTAGTAATTAGTAATGTCAGTGTTCTGGCTGAATTGCTACAGTCCATTAATAATGCAAGAGTAGTAACAGAGAGAGAGCAGAAGAAAAGAGGCTTGAAGGTTAAAACCAATAAGAGAATGCATTTTGGGGGGCACTGGAAGGAGAAAGGAGAAGAGGAGGAGAAATGCTGGCCTATTGAGATTATAAACCATACACTTCAAAACATATCATTCCTTTCAGGTGGAAGTGGTGGGTGAGTCAGTCATGGCTAATTAGAGGATAATATGCAAATAGGAATGACACACAGAGGTGATTTTTACTAACTTAGAAGTAAACTTGCGTTTCACCTTCCCTTTGCCCCTCTCAACTTGCTGCCTCACCACTTCATGTTCCCATTTCTCCGTTACTCATGTTTCGGAGGTCAGTGTTAACCTGGGATCCCACACGACACACACGGAAGTTTCCTCTCTCCAGAGGATTTCTGCAGAAACCAGCCTGTACCTGCCCATCTACAGCCAAACCTTTAATGCCACTAATCCATCTGCTCCGGGCACACCTTAGCCCCAGGCTCTGCTGAAGCTGTTTATGACACATACTATGAACCTAAAATAGGTTTGAATAGGTAACCCAGCATCTCTCTGTGCTTCCAAGGCCAGGGAATCTTCTCCAACTGACAGCAGCTCCCTCGACAGCATCAGCTTCACCCCCACCTAAGGCACACAACCCTTCCCAGTACACTGAATACAACTGCTGGAACTGCATCCTCAACTGCATCACCTGGCAACTTGTCTTTTTTCTTTTATTTTCTCCTTTTCCTGCTAAATCCAGCACAAAACCAAAAGCAATAAAGGAGCCTATAGGTTTGGTGGGGATTCCTTGGCTTTTCCTATTGCTGAATAAAAACACATGAAGAGTGAAAGGGCTGAAGCGTCTCCTGCATGCCAGGAAGGTGGCTGGTTTGGGGCTGACTCTGGGCCAACACTGAAAAGCAGGGATCTTCTAAAAGAAGATTTGTAAGACAACTGAACTTATTCTGAAAGATGTTCTCTCCTGTTTTTGGCATTTACAGCTTCCTACGTGGTACCAGGCCTCTTGTGAGTGATGATGTACAAACCAACACGTGCTCTTTCCATTAGCTGAAATCACACACATCACTCCCTCTTGACATATATATTTCAATACATCAAGCTTATCAATGTCATAATTTAACTGCAGTACAGCTCATTCTGACACTTAAGAGAACTACTCCAAAGTCCTCCAGCACAAAGGGCTTGGATGACTACACAGAAAACATAAAAAAGCCAGCACTCATGAACTCATGGAAGAATATGGCAAAGGAAGAAAAAAAATTGGAAAGATCAGCTTCAGAACTGCATGGTGTTTTGGGCCTTTCAAGTATCACTTCCTCTGTGGAGAGGAAGTGAGAGGAGCTGGAGGTTCTCAGATACAAACAGCTTCCCCTCCACGACAATGAGAGAAAAGGATGGGTGTTTTTAAAAAGGAAAAAAAAAAAGAAAAAAAAGGAAAGCAGGCCAGCCATGAGCACACTGTGACCAAATTAGGAAACAAACTCCACTGACACCCTCCAGAATGGCCATCGTCTGCAGCAGCCTTGTGTTAGCTCAGGAAGTCTGATGACTGTGTCAGCTGCTGAAATCTGTTTATGTGCAAACAGAAAGCAGAAGCAAAACACCTCCCCACACTCAGTGCACCAGGTTAGGCCATCTCAGGCTCTGGCCCAGAGGAATCATCAGTGCCCTGACACAATGCTATTCCAAACCTCCGCTGCTGACTCACGCCCCTCCAAAGATAACTCTGCCCTGGAAGCACTAAGGTACAGCAAAATGAGGTGTACGGGGTTTTTTAAGTGCATTTTTAAAGTGGTTAGCTGTGGCAGATGAAGCTGAGGTTAGAGATCAGTGATTACTACGACAGGAATGTGAGGGGGAGGAAAGAGAGGGAAGATACAGCTTCTTGAGTAAGGTCAGAACAATGTTTTTAATTTGGCTTGGGAACAGCCTTTTTCCATCCCCTCCAACGTCCATTTCCACTGCAGCAGCAAAATGATAAACCTGCTCCAACACTCTGCAAATACACTAGACAGGGTTTTAACCTTAAACTGCCATAGAAGGGACCTGTACTGAGCTCACAGCAGTCCCGGGACAGCTTGGTGGCACCACTACCTGTTGTGGGACAGACAAGTGACCAAGCAAAGTTGCTTCATTGTTTAAAAATCAAACCAATGAAGGAATCTGAGCACTCTGGTCCATACAGAGATTTAGGGTTTCTCCCTGATGTTAGGGTGACCATGTTACATTACTGCCTCTCTTGTCATGAGATGGAAAAAAACATCTTGTCCCTTCCATTTTCAAAGGGATTGAGGAGGGAAAGGCAAAGCTTCCAGCCCATCTGGGCCTGCAGCAGGTCTCAGCCTCAGCACAACCACAGCTTTCAAGGGTCCTTCCAGCCCCAGGAGTTTGGCTATGAGACCACTTGGCTAATTTTCTACATTTAAGGCAGCCAAGGGTCTTTCACACCCCACCCAGGGTGCTCTTATCCAATTCCTTGTGGAATTCATCACTATCTCCAAAGACAGTCATCACACCTCTGCACTGACCACCACAGATGTGCTGCGGCTTTCTGTGTTCCTTTTGCCTAAATAGTGGTAGGCGCCCTGTACCCAGGGACAAAAGGCTAAACAAGATGCCGAAACTTAAATTTCCATCTCCACATGAAGTTGTGCTGTTTATTACTTCTGGACCTTTCCCCAGCAGAGGACAAAGCTATGAATGGAAGGTAGCACTGCAACCTCGAAGGGACCTGACACAGGCACTCACTGGTCAGTGAACAGCCTTTTCAATTGCCTTTTCACTGACAGGATATTGTTGTACAAGGCAGAGAGCAAGCACAGGAGTAAGCTTTGTTGCTCGAAATTGCACTGACTTACACAGTCCATTTTTAAAGGGACTAGTTTGAGTTCCTGCTTTCAGCAGCTTTGTTTTTTTTCCCTGCAAGAGAGAGATACTCCATTTAATCTGACCTCTTTCCTCAGGTCCATTTCCAGGCTGGGCCTCACCCTCTCCTCCTCTGTCAGACTCATTTATCAAGTGAAGCATTTCCACATACCACTGCATAAATAGACTTGACCTTGTTAAAGCAGCAGCAGCACCTGAGCTCCCACTGATGGAGTCTCTCTACCCCACCACAGCAATTAACCCGGCCCACTCCTACCCTCTCTCCAGGTGGGGTATTCTCAGAGCTCCTACAGCCCCTTCCTCTGTGTCTCAAAGAGGGTGACAGGTATGGCAAGAAGTGATTTGGGGCTGATTATTGTGCTTCCTTCTCCGGAAAGGTGTGTTTAGGAGCAAGTTATTGCTGGCACCACTCAATTCTTGTAACTGCTCCTGCCCAGTCCAAGCACACAGCAAAAATCAAGGTGTGAGGCAGTACCCCCAGCACTTGGCTTTCCCGTGTTCCCCTTGCAGTTTCCTCCCAGGATAAACAACTTGCCCAGCATAAAGCTGGGGATGAGAAGATCTCCCAACTCTCAGCGCTCCCCAAGCAACTCTGACCCTCCCTGCCTCGATGGGACGGCCCACGTGGATCAGTGCACGTGCCCTGTGCCCTTCCTCCACACGACTGTACTTCCAAGGTCTGCTGTCCCACGAGCTCTCTCCTGTTATCTACCTCCCTTTAGAACCCGGCAATAAAACCTCCTGGGGTGTTATCTGCTACCTACAATCACCTCAACCCCACCTTCGACCTTGGTCCCTCCCTCCGGCCCATCCCTTTGCGGAGATAGGGAATGAGCCTCGCTCCGATAGCATCGCGCTCGCCCTGCCTGCGGCTCGGCACCGGCACCGCTGCAGCAGCCGAGCTTCAATGTCCTTTTATGGAAGAAAAATGAAAATCGCCTGCCCAGCCGTGGAGAGCCTGAGCCGGGCTGAGCTGAGCTGACAGACGGAAACTCGCCATTTGTTGTGGTTTTGGCTCTGAGAGCGCCCAGCGAGTTCCCATGCACGCTGCAAGTTTAAAAAGGGCGCAGCCGAGAGCTCTGGAGCAGGAGGTGTCAGGGATGCAGAGCTCAGGAGGAAGATGGCAGAGTCATGGAAAGATGGCTTAGAGTGTTCTGCTGGCATGGACATGTGGGAGACAGGTCTCCAGATGAAAGTGGACACAGGCAGGAATGCTCCATTCCCAAGCCCTTTCCCTGGAAGTGTTCAAGGCCAGGCTGGATAGGGCCCTAAGCAACCTGGTCTAATGGAATGTGTCCCTGCCCATGGTGGGGGGAATGTGTGTGAGAAACTGGATGGTCTTTAAGGGCCCTTTCAACCCAAACCATTCTGTAATTCTAGGAGGACATTCAGCAAGGACCTCCACATTGAATTTCCTTTTCTTCCTTGTCCCAACAAATATTCCTAAGAGACCCAGGAGGATGGAATTTAAACACAGGAGTTGGGACTTTAAGTCATCGCCACCAAAAAGAAATTAGAGAGGGGTCTGCCACAGCAAATGCCATCTTCAGCTCTGCTCTGCACTAAAGCCGTGGGGCTAAGCTCCAAGTAACAATCAAATCCAAATAAACAGGCTCAAGGAAAAACATACGGATAACAGCAATGAGAATGTCTGAACAGAGAATGAGATGGGGCCACGGGACTTTCAAAATGTTTGCGCTGCTGTCAGGGAGCTGAATGAGACAGCAGACTTCAACAGCTGGGAAAACATGTTGCAAAACAAGGAGAATTAAGTAATTCTCCATATGTATATCCTACTCCGAGGCATTCTGGACAAGCTCAATTTCTCCAACCAGGACAATTTTTTTTTTCCATGTTGCACGCTCACCCTGCCAGCGACAAATCCTGTACAGTTTAAGCCTAAACCCACAGCACATCTGGAGTCGGGCAGGGCAGCTCTGGGCAGCATGGCTCAGCCTTTAGCACAGAAGTAATGGGCACTGTGGTATGTGTTGGATGACATCCTTGGACAGCTGTGTCATCCTGAACACATCTCCTGCTGCTGGGTGCTGGATGACACAAACACTTCCCTCTGCACTCTATAAAACACTCCTACCCAGATCATTGGTGTGGCTGCCTTGTTACCCACCTCTGAACCACAAGCACTGCGTGTGCCTTGCTGCACCAGGTACAGGGATCACGGGTGCCACAGCACCCCCCTCACCTCCTTCTGCAACTTCAGGTCTTGTTGATCAAGCAATAATTTATTTCAGCGAGACCACTCCCGTCAGAGCTGCGCAAACCACACAGTGCGAACCGCACTCATCACCAGCGGTGGTGGTGCCCTGCTAAGAGCGGCCCTGCTCAGGCACAGCTCGGTGCAAGTTTAAACCTGTCTCACTTCCAACAGAAAATGAAGGCTAAAAGCAGCTGGGTGCATCTGTTCCTAGCCAGCACCTCCAAATCAATCCCGAGACATTGAGCAGCTTAAAAAGGCGTGCCCTAAAACGCCAAGTGTTCCAGTGATGCAAATGAAAACACAGGAGGATTGCTGGTGGCCAGAGAGCCTAAGCTGAAGATGAAAGGCAAAAGAGCAGAGATTTTATCCATCTGAGATAGGCACATCAATGCTCAAGGCAGTCCCCAAATCCACTGTGGATGTATAGGAATGGCAGCTGCCCAAGGCTGAGGGCAATGCCATCCCACACTACACAGCCACATGCCATCACCTCTTACACCCAGCCAGCACTGAGGCACACAACTGGACACCATAAAGTAATAAAAATTCCATGCTGTGAAAAGAAGTTTTAAGGTAAAGTCTTGGAAATGCAAGTCCCTGCAATGTGGCCTGGCTATGAAATGAGTGCTGGGGTTTTCAAGCTCTCTGCTGCTCTGTGCATGCATTATTTCCATGGCAACGGCAGCTTTCAGCTCCCCATCTCTTGCTGGCTGAAAGCCCTGCAGTGCTTTGTGCTGAGACTGCAAAGAAGGGAAACCATCTCCCTCTCCCACAACACGGTGCCAGGGACGGCAGCAGCAGCTGGGAACAAAAGCCTTGTCTTCAGCATTGTGGGGTCTTGGGAGGAGGGGGGCTGAGCAGAGAGGATGGACTTCCTTTTCTGGTGGGAAACAGCATTTCCCCAACCATGCAGAAGTGCACGCTCACCTCCCAGTGCTGCACAACTCAACCAGCAACATGTGCCTTTCCTTGTTTTACCACAATTGCTAGTCCTGGGTTGCTCTGTAGTGCTGGGAGGAGAAACATGCATCCTTAGAGACGAGAAATTTGAGTGCTGTTTCCATGCAGGGATCCCTCTAAGATGGAGGTCGAACAAACAGGCTGGAAAACCCTCCTGTCACCAGGAAGCCTGGCTCCATGTGCAGTCAGCAGCTTATTATAGAGCAAAACCTCAGCACTCAGCCAAATCTGAGTGAAAGCTGCCTCTGCCCCAGCACCAGTTCAGACTGCACACACAGAGAACGCACCCATAGGGTGGCTCGGACAAAGTTTTTCCTTGGCTCACTAAGCTTTTCCTCCACGCTGCTGTTTGCGATATTAAGATTCAAGCCCTGGTCACCTAACCAGGAGCCAAACTTGATGCCACACAGCTGGAGCCACAGTGGCCCTGGCAGATGGTGCCAGCTCATCTGCATGCTCCCCGTGCAGCTGGGCACTCACAGGAGGCACAGCAGCTCTGCTCATTGCTTAGGTTACAATCAGCCACCTCTTGGTCCCTGCAAGGTGCAAATGACTGGAACTACAGGTGAGATGCACAAGCAGTGACCTGGGTACGTGCAGAGTTCTTACTGTTGAGCCCAGCACACAGACACACAGCCAAAGTGAAGGCTTCCAGCTGGTTAGAATCGCTTGCTTTACAACTTATCCATAGCTGCCCCAATTATGAATGAATCTCCCTGCAAGATTTAATGGAAAGCCTGAAGGTATCAACACAAACTCCCAAAGCAAGACAAAGGATCCAGGAGATGGAGCACAGGGATACAACAGGTCCACCATCTGGTCTCCCTCTCCCCACCCTCAAAGAGCTCTGAGGTTTTGGGAGAGACACATTTTGACCTTCCCCTTTCCACAGGTCCCCTCACTTTAGGTTCAGCTGTGTGAGTGCAGTCCTTCCAATCAGACAGGGACTCCTTCCAGGATCAGTCATCACCACTGCTCAGTCTGCCAGAGGCACTGCTAGCAAAGCCAATGCATCCTCTCCAACCTCTGTGGAGTTCCCTAGATTAGCCCTTTCCTCCTTTAGGGCAACCATTTCCTGCAAGCAAGAGCATTAACTGAAATTCTTCATTCTGGAGAGAGAGAAGATAGCAGGAATACAAAGAACCACTGCAGCTGATGCTGCGAGACACCACATCCTGCTATCCAAATTCCTCACCCTCGACTTCAAATCCTAAAGTCGTTAAAGACTTCTAAGAAGAGCACAAAGCTACTCAGCAGATTTTCAGCTAATGAATCAACACAAGCTGTCCAGGAAACCAGAAATCCAGCCCACTGGAATGCTGTAACCCCAGGGAGGGGGGGAACAGGCAGTACACTAGGAAGGAAATGAAACAGCAAAGCAGTAGGAAAGGAACATTTCAGCACTGATCCCTCTTACCACGGTTACTCTGCTACATTACACATTTTAGGGAAAAAGCAACTTCAATTCATTTTGCACATTGAAGGGCTCATGTTTTTCAAACCTGAATTCTGTTCTGTAGTGCTGACATATGTACATTTTGAAAACAACTTGGGTTTTGCAAAAGCAGTTAGAAAAAACTGAGATTTAAACGTGAATCAACATTGCCACCTAGTGCCTAGCAAACCTCCTCGCCCTGAAACTGGGATAATCCATCGGCACTACATTCCCTTCCCAGTTGTGAAAGCTAGATGTTAACAAAACCTATCTGGAGATCAGGATCTAAAATAGAATTGTGCACCTTCCATAAGTAGCTTTCTCCCCCCAAGTAAGTTCAATTTTCACACCAAAATGCAATGTACAGTGCTGGCAACTTCAACTTCTCCAGACAACAGAATTTAACCTTCTATTAACTTCTCAATACAGGCAAAAGGTGACACCACATCAATGAGAGAACGCAAAGCTCTGGCAGCTACAAGCATAAGGTTAATGCCCTCAGGAGGAATTTCAGCGATTAGCAGGAATCTCAGATCTCATGAGAATTCACTGTTGTGTCTACAGTGATGCAAGAGGCCTTGCAGCTTCGTGCCAAACACTGATCCTGCCCTGTCTGACTGGCACCAGATGTAAGCAGGGTTCTGCATCTGTTCATGAGACTGGGAAACATTTCTGTGCTTCTGTTTTTCCCCAGAACTGATAGTGCAGGTGCAGCAAGTTTTCTCCATTCCATCCCCCTACTCAGCCTGTGATTTTTCTGTTATGGCCATTAGCAACTGGGGAGAGTACAAAGATCTTCTGCCCTCTGAATGGCTGACATTTCAGTCTTCCAACTCTTTTTTTGTCACTTCTAACTGGATCTGCATTCAAGCTACCCCAAAGAAGAAAAATGCAGATACCAATTCCCTCAAACATAGCATGTAAGGTTGTTGCAGCTCATTCTCCAGAAGCTTATTAGGTAAAATATTAGAATTTGGTTTTGACTTATGAACACTCAGTTCCTTGCTCACCCAGAACACTGCATTTCTGTATATGTAAGACAGCACCCTTTGGCATCCCTAAGTTTTTTAGCCAACATCTTCCAAGAACAGACAGGACTCCTGCTCCTTTTATCAACAGTGCCCTGAAATTCATCTGTCCAGGCACCCAATTTTATAGATCAGTAAGATCCAGCAAACCCTTTGACTGCTGCCCTGTCAGACACATGAGATACTGTGACTAGGAAGGATGAACAGTCCTCCAGCTCTCATGCCCAACACTCCAGAAGAGACCAAATGTGAAGCAGTCCCCAGTTACCTTTCTGCAGCGGGGGTTGGGGCAGCTGAACCGCTTCACATCGCTGTCCAGTAGAGCTGGGAAGTTACAGAAGGGACACCTGTAGCCCAAAATAAGATGCCATTAATGCAGAGAACCAAACATAGCTTTGCTGAAAGCAGATTTAGTCAAATAGCTGTGTGGAAGTTACTATGGCTGCCAACCCAATGCCTGTTGCCAGGATGTGCTGACTATGGCCTTTTTGCTCATATTTCTTCGATCACTTCCCCATTTGCAATCAAAATATTATATGCTCAGCACTGCTTTTGACCATGTAATTTAGAGGATCAGCACAGAGCTGGCAAGCAAATCTTGGGGGAGACAAGCCTATTGAATTTTAATCTGCTCCTAGTCAAAGGCAGAATAAAAACAGACCTGGGAAGGCAGAACTCTGAATTTATAATCCAGCTCTTTAAATCTACCTATCTCAGAGTCAGCACAAACGCAGGGTTTCAGGGAACAATTTTCTACAGCAGCAAGTGCAGCATTCTCTGTGGGACGCTCACCTGACAAGCTCATCTGCACAGGCAGCAGCCACCTCCTCCTCGGCTTTCCGCTCGTAGTATTTACAGAGGATGTTCTCTGGAAGCACTTTCTCCAGCTCACTGGTGGGGAAGGAACACGTGCAACTGCCTTCCATGCAGCTGAGCTCTGACTGGGGGTGGAAAGAGAGCTCAGGTTCAGTATAACATTAGCAAAAAGCAACCCAGGATCCAGAACATTTCCAAGTAAATCAGTGCAGAGCCTTGCTTGGAGAGAGAAAGAGCTGAAGTCAGCAGATCTCTGAATGATTTGGGTTTGGGTACTTCAAAAATCATCCAGTTCTAAACCTTTGCCATAGGCAGGGACACCTTCCACTAGACCAGGCTGCTCCAAACCCCATCCAACCTGGCCCGGAACACTTCCAGGGATGTGGCAGCCACAGCTTCTCTGGGCAACCTATGCCAGTGCCTCATAATAAAAATTTTTTCCCCCAATATCTCACCTAAATCTACCTAAGACGACTGTCAGAGGATGGGTTTGCTATGGAAAGAACAAGCCTAATTAAACAAATCAGGCCTCAAACAAACACTGTGCAGGAAGATGCTGCTGCCAGCTGGGATTACAATTCACTCCAAGGCCACTGCGACCACGTATCAGTCTGTTGTTATTGTACAGTCTCTGCTGACAGCCAGCACTCACATGGTGCATTCTTTTCAATAAAGTCACATAAAATACAGCTGCCAGTTTATACATTTACATGAAACAGATCCCAGAGTACAACAGCATCCCACAGTTAGAGCATCATATCCTGAGGCAAAGGAGAACACACAATTCAGAGCAGGTTAATGACTTGTTTATAGCTCAGCTAAGTATCAGGATAATTGCGAGGTAAATCAGAGATTAAGGAGGTTAGTAGTACCATAGAGGAACCAACCCCCAAATTAAGTTGGGATCACAGTGATATTATGAAGGACAAACACTCTTAGTTAGGAGGAGACTGGCCAAGTCAGAGATAAGTGTTCTCTGTGCAGACACCATTGGTTTATTAAGTAGAAAATAAAAACCAGACAAGCGATTGCTGTTACCATGAACGTTGTAGGAAGTTTTCCTAATAATCAAATTGCTAAGCATAGAGCAAAAACAAAAATGGAGGCTAGTAACCCTGAAATCCTGTGCAAACTTCCCGTTGTGAAGTTGTCAGCTTCACTTGACGGTGAGACTGACTTGGATTTCAGGACACCACTTCATTCAAATATTTCCTGGGAAGGGCAGTTACATCTCTTTTAAGCAACAACGCTACAGAAACAGCCATGTCATCTCCCAACAGCAATTATCCATCTCCCCCTTGTCCAGTTGTGAAATCCTTACCTTCCCAGAGCCAAAAACTGCCTCCTGAGCATATTTAATTAGGCACTCCTTGCAGAACAAGTGACCATCTGCACACTGAGTCAACTCTTCGAAGGCAAACTCCCCATAGCAGCAGCGGCACTCGATCATCTGCCCGTCCTGCAGCCACCAGAGGAATCAGCATCAAAACATCAATAGCTATAGCAACACACACACACACACACAACTGCAAGCCAGAAACAATGCCAGCATTAATCCTAAAAAATGGCTACAGATATACACCATTCCATTCCATATCCTATTGGATGGTCAAAATTCCCTAAGTGCATCCAGAAACTCAGTTTTAAGTCACTTCAGTGACTTAAACTCAGTTTTAAAGTCACACGTCCTGCTTGACAGGTTCCAAAAAGCTACAGAACATGCAGTGATTAACAATTCTTAGCTCACAGGCAGAGTAACATCTTGGGTTTGGGGAGCTGCAGTCACCAGGAAGCAGCTTGAGCATATACACGACTCTCATGGGGAAAACCAAGATCAGATCTGTTACCCTGTAAAGGAACATTTACCATCTGCCTGGGTAGACCCTGTCTTGGCCTCTTCACTGTGGGGGTGGAGAAGTTTGCCACTGCTAAAAAGTGAATATAGCCCACTTCTCCAAAGTTTGAAGAGCAAATGGGCATTAAGACCACAATGTAACGCACAGCTGCTGAACTGTTCTCTATATTTTCTGTTTGAAGTGAAAGAGCTGATTTTCAGGTTGTAAAGAATTCTTTCTGCAAACAAGAAAGGCCTTCCCACTGGCCAAGCTCCAACAACAGCGGATCTGTTTTAAACAGCCATAATGGTGGGAGCAGGAGCAAAGCTGGCGCTATTCTGTTGCAATGTTTGTTCTGAGCAATGAAGATACAAGCTGAATTACTAGAGATCATTACATGCATCAATACTGTCTTGCTGGCCTCAGCTCCTGTCTACCTTTCCTAAAAGCCAGCCAACACACATTACACAGGTTTTGCCAGCTCAGCAAAAGCAGCACAGTGAAATGCAGCTTCAGAAAAGCTCTATTCTACAGCTAAAAAATCTGTGAAGTAGGAAGTGCAAAATAGTGTCTGTGCATAAGCTGAACTCAACTTATAACATTATAGATACTGACCTTCTGATACTGCTCCTCATTCATCTGCAGAGCCAGGAGGAAGTCTGCATGCTGCAAGAGAGAGATGTGCATCTGTATTTACAGAATAGATAAAGCAATTTTCCAAACTCTCCACTCATTTACATTATCTCAGGACTCACAAACCACCATAAAAGGCTTGCTGTCTGCTTGTAACATCACTCAGCCCATCCCTCCAATCCATTAAGCTATTTATGATTCAGCTAAAACAGATGGGAGAAGCAAAGGCAGCAAGAACAAAGAACCAAATTCTGTATTATGGAGGGCTGCTGGTTCAGGTTTCCATGGGCAGGGATGATCTCACCCAACGGGCCCCTCCAGAGAACATGAGCTTTGTGTTTCAAAGGAGACATTATCCATCTGCCGAAGAGACAAGGATCTTTAAGGAGCTACTTTAGAAAGGACTGTGGGTGCAGAGCTGTGAATTCAGTCTTTCCTCAGCCTACGAGGGGAAGACAACACAGCAGTGGGTGTTGCAGGTTCTGCTTCAAAACACGAAGTTCTCAGCACAGGACAAACGGTTCTGGAGCCACAGGACTGCCAGCTTGGGGAAGGCAGTGTGAGTGGACACACTGCCTTGGGCCTGGCCATTACTCACCACCAACACTGAGCTGCAATTACAAGCCCTAAAGCAGCAGAGAAGCCTGCTAACAATTAGAGGAAAGAATTAATTAGCAGAGCTTTTACCACTTCATACCATTAAAAACCCCAAAAACCAAACGCCCAGAACTGTGTTTGCACAAGCAGCAGCTGCATATTTAAGTAAATATGAAATTCTGTGCTTGACTTCTATCCTTTAAAATTGAGTTACTTGGGAAAAGACATAAGTGTTAACATGTAGGGAAGGGGAAAACATAGTCAGTTATTCAATATTTGGTTCAGCATTTGAATTTCTGCAAGAGACAGATTTTTCATGTTTAGGGCCAAAACCTCAACAGTTGTTGAAGATTTGCACATGATCAAAGCAGCTCCTCTCACTCACCTCTGCCATCTCTTTCACTTTCTGCTCATAGAATTCCTGCTCCAGTAGCACCGGTGGGAGAAGGGAGAGCTTGTCATAGGACCTCCAGTGCCGTCTCTTGTTCTCCAGGAAGAACATGCGCTTCTCAATTTTCACATCCCCTGAAGCAGAGTTAAAGGCTCAATAAAAAGGGATGGAGCAGCCAGAACAAAGCTTAAATCCTTCCTCTGCACACACCATCAGCTGCAGACTTTCAGCAGCTCACACAGCACTTTACCAAGCAGAGGCACTAATGAAGAGCATCTCCAAAACAGATACCAGTGACAGAAACTCAGCTCTTTTGGGATCACATCCCCTTTCAAGAGGAGCTGCTTTCTGCTGCAAGCCAGTTCTGCTTACAATAATGATGCAGAGAGCACAATACACACAGCTTGGCATTTACCTTGCTCAAATTTGAAGTCTATATATGAATATTGATTCATTTCTTTCCTCCTTTTTCGTTTCCCACTGGTTTCAGGAGACAGCTCCTGCCACTTTTTGATAGCATCTGAAAAGGCCTAGAAAACAACACACAGGCTTAACTCCTGGAAGAAAGCAGGAGCACTTAAATCAAGCTGAAGCACAGCACAAACATGGGCATAGGACTGATACAACCCTGGAAAGCCAAACATTTCAAATAGAGCCAAAAATACATCTTTTCTTTGCTCACCTTGTTGCTTTATCTACTCAAAAGTAATTATTCCACAAAAACAAAGAAGGTGAATGATACTTCATAACAGCTCATCTGTTAATATCAGAGTGGGCATCAGCTGTTTTAAACAGAGCTGGTTTGGCTTCTTTTTTTGTTGCTGGGTTTGGCTTTTTGTTTAAAAAGGTGAGGCTCAAATACTCAGTGCTCCATCAATCAAGTGAAGAGACAGGAAGTTTTTGCTTTACTTAAGTTCTGGAATAGCAGAGAAAGAAGCTCGAGCAAGGGCATACCAGAGGAGTAGAACTAAGTAAAAAACTTGAAGCCACACTGACACTGAGTTTGCTGATACTTCAAACTTGTGTCTTTGCATCTCGGTGAAACTCTCTTGTAAGGAATACAGGACTGATACCACAACACTGTCCTGTTTCTTCATAATAAGAAGAAACAGGACAGCGAGACTCAGGCTTTTCATGCTTTTCAATTCCGTGCAGTCAGTTAACCAGCAGCAGCAGTTAAATGTTTTAAGATTTAGCTAAATGTCTAGGTTTTATTGGCAATTATACTGCACTTCAGTGGCGATGTACAGGAACACTTCCCAGTTTAATGCATCACCCACCATCAGCCAGCTAGTGTTTCCCCAGCTCTCCTATTAGGGAAAGTAAAAACTTCCTGCAGCATTCTGTCTGGCCAATAATTTTTTAAAATCTCTACTAAATGGATTAAAACTTCTTAAAAGGAAAGGAAGATTATTATAAAACCCATAACCACACAGCAGCAGACGGTACAGTAAGGCCAAAGCCATCACAGTGCTCTCTGCAGACACAGGAGATAAGCCCAGGAAAGAAAACAGACTTGAAGTGGAGCACCTTTCGTGTGATTGCATAGTGTCCCTTGAGCTCGTGCAGTGCCCACTTGATGTCCTGGCTGCTCAGCATTTTGAAGTCTGCCATGAGGAGATCAGCTGCCTGAATAAAGCACCGCTGGTCAAGGGGGGCAAGTTTGGAAAAGTCAAAGTAGTCCACTTTAGGCACCTAAGGAGAAAATGAAAAATATTAAAAGGCTGCTATAAATACAAGCAAGAACAACAAAAATCGCTCTCTCAGTGGTCAGGACATTCTGCAAGACCACCCAAAATTCAGGTTATGTGGCACCCAGCTCTGAGCACCCTTGTAACCACCAGCTTAGAACACTGTGAGTGCAGAGCCTACTGGCCCAAGCACCTCTGCAGGTGACCTGCACAAGGTAAAATGTAGTTTAAAACTACAGGGCGTGGCTGCCCAAGACAGCAAGGAGAGGAAATATCTAGGTTATTATGAAGAGTGAACAATTTTATATGCTTGAGATAGAGAGATGCTTCCAAGAGTAGAAAGAGGTATTCAACATCTCTCTCAGGACACAAAGAGCTATTTCAACATCCTCAAAGCAGCTCAGAGAGAATTTTTTGTTAAATGGATGTTTTAAAACACAAATAAAATCAAGCAGCTGCAGGGAGATTTGCAGTTAGGAGGCTGCAAGGCAATGCCTAAAGGCCTCGTAAGAGAGACCCAGGGGCCAAGGCTACTTTGTGTGACAGAAAGATTGTGGAATTCTTGTCTCAGTTATCAAAATGAACACTTGAGATGGGGCAGTGACAGGCAGGCAGGGCAGAAGGGCTCGCTGGAGGCAAAGAGCAGACACTGCGCAGCTCTGGCACAGCCAAACAGGAAAGGCTTGGAAGTCATCTTGCAAGCAACTAATTATTGCTATTTAACGCTGCCTTACACATACCCAGAGGCCTCCTGTGAAAGCAAGGCTCAGTCAAGCACTCTGCAAACACACACTAATCAAAGCAGACATCCCAAGGTCCACTCAGGCTGAACAGACTGCCCAGAGGCAGCAAGAGATGAGGATACTCTCACTTGCCTTTGTCTCATCTTGGCTGGCAAGCAGGCTGCTGCTGGGGTTTAAAACCACTCTGCCTTCCTTCTTTGGGTAATCTGGATTTTCCAGAAGAAAGTTACAAAGTCTGAAAAGACAAACATAGTTACTTCAGGGTTGGGGAGCTCAGGTTCATTGCTCATTTGTCCAGTTTTTAGTATGCCATAATTATGAGGGTACACAGGCAAGTCAAAGCCTGACCATGGGTGGTCCTGGACTAGAGCAAACTGCAAGTAAACGACTGAGAATTAAGTAGAAAATAATCAGCTGCGTGGCTGCAGAGGAAAAAGCAAATAGGTTCATCTTTCAACAATTAAAATTACATACATGAAGCTTGTATGGATGAGCTACTAATCCATGGAGAAAAACAGTATAAAAATCCCTACAAAACCCATGAACCAGTACAGATTCAAATTTGAATCAAAGCCTCTATTCTCAGTCTACCTTCACATTAAAGCAGCTAGAGCAACCTGGTTTAGGAGAAAGTGTCCCTGACCATGGCAAAGAGGCTAGAACTAGGTGACCTTTAATGGCCTTTCCAACCCAAACTATTGTGGGATTCCATGATTTAAGCAGAGACAATAGCATGTTTAAGCCGTGTGAACATGGAATACAAACTCTGAATACAGGTTTCATTGTAACAAAGCTTGAAATCACACCACCATTACCCAAATTCCACTAGAAACTGGTCTAGTGAGAACAGTACTTAGAAAATAATCACTAAAATTGCTGAAAAAATTGCCTAATAGCCTTTAAATGCAGCATTCCTGAGGTCCTACTACAAACAGTCATAACTGTCAGGTAAATGCAGTGTAACAGAATATTTTAGCTTAGAAAAGACTCAGCAAGGGGTTTCCAAAGGCTCCGTTGCTGGAGAGCAACAAACACTCCAGAAACCCTTCTGAAAGGGCAGCCTGAATCAGGCTCCCACAGCTTTTTTTCAGCCCTCACCAAGCAGCTGTGCTGGCTGGGGCAAGTAACACAAGCTGTTCCTCAGTTTCCCCAGCTGTAGAATAAGATCCTTCTGAAAGGAGCCAGGACGAGCAATTAACATTTGTAAAACTATTGGAATGAGAAGGTGCTAGGCTGCAGCAAAGACATAATTGCAGCTAATTTACATTCCTGATGTCAGAAATCAGTCCCTAATTAAGAAATCTGAACTGGCTTGAAGCATTAACCCACTATCAAGGCACGATTACTTTAGCCCTGCTTTCACATTCAAAGCAGGGGCATTTCTTTTTGTTTAATCAGGTATTGACATATTGAGCCAGAAGCTTTTGACTGAGTGTGAATGCTCCTGCACACAAAAGCTGAATAGATGATACCCTGCTAAGAGGGGCTCCCACATCTTATCTTTCACATCAGTTGAAAGTTTTAAGAAGATCATTTTGGGGGGGGGGACAACAAAATATCTTGGCATTTAATAGCTTCCAGCTCCCACCTCCCTCCATCCCTTTGGTAAAAGATAACTGTTTTAATCCAGCAAAACAGAAACTTCAAGGAGCTCAGGTCGTGGTTCTAAGGAAAGGGCACGGCCAGGGTCCATTTGAACTATCCTGCATGTTGCCATTTCAACGCTGAGGATTTTGGGGGATGTTGACCTTCAGTGTGTGACAATTAGTTAAGTGGGTCCTGGCGCACAGCACACCCACACTCACAGCACTATTCATTAATATCCGCACCACACGACACAGAGCTGGTTAAAAGCCTCATCCCTGCCCAAAACCAGCCACCCTTATTTATTATATTTCAAGCCTGATTCAGCTTGACACACCATGGAGATCAAAGAGACCCTGCCAGCGAGGCTGACCAGTGCTTTGACCCATTTGTTCTCACACAAAAGCTGCAGTGACAACTCAAAAGATAGTTTGGTTAAAGGAATAAAAATATGGAGAAGAAATCTTTATCATCCAGTAAGTGGGTAACGCACCGCTGAGCAGACACTGTAGCTGGCCTACAGGGAAGCCTGGAAGCACCTTTTCATCTCACTGGGTCTGTGGCACACAATGGGAGAGAAGAGATTTCGGGAGCAAAAAGGGAAGGAACACATTAAGACCGACAGAAGCCCACAGTGGGATTTAATTCCATCAGGCTTCGCTAAATCCCCGCAGGATACAAACCCGAGTTTTTTCACACAATCTGGGAGGGTCCTGCAGCCAGATGCACAACTTCAACAGCCCAACTGCCCCAAGGAATGGCTCTGATAGTCTTCTGTATCCCCATGCAACCACCTACCCTGAGGTGCACCCAGCCCGTGGTGTGGGTACACCAAAGCTGCTCCACCACTGCAGGGAAAGCACTTTCAGAAGACCAGAAAGAAATTACAGTCTGCTGACTTTCTAACCAAGAAGCCCTACTTTGGAGGCACAACTTCACAGCCCAGGCAAAGCAGCAGAATAGGAAATCTATGCCCAATGGATGGGATCATCGTTAGTTGCTCACCAGTTAACTTATTTATGGTCCAATGACTAATTCTAAGCCTCACGCACTTAAATGCTGCTTAATTAGTGCCCTAGTTAGCTGGAAAGGGCATTGGATTTACACAAGTGAATACTCTGGCAACCAACACCTATTCCTCATTCTTGTATGACACAGTAACCAGTTTGGACACGCTAGAGATAACAGTGACAGTTGCAGAGAGAGAAAGAGAGGCCACCAAGCATCAGACACCAGTCACAAGTGATTTACTTCAAACCATCTCCCCTCGGTGCTGCTGGTGCCAGCACACGCAATCCTTCGCTCCCCAGCTCTGCCCAGAAGGGCAGGGAGATGATGCAACTCAGCAATAAGGTTAATCACCTTTTTTTAAAAACTTTTGACTCCTACATGACTTCCAGAAATCTCCTGTATGATGAACATTAAGGTATTCCTGAGCAGTTAATAGAATTTGAAAAGCAACAGTTCTCACATTGATTTTCCACTCCTTTTATTTCATTTTCTTGCTCATGTTTCTGCTGTTTGACCAAAATCAGTCCCTCAACAGATCTCCAGAACCAATCCTACCAGCCCTTAAATTGTTTGCTCCTTCCTATTCCCAAAAAGGGATGTGAGAGAATTCAAACAGCACCACTGCTACTGGAGCAAGTAAAGGGGATAAAAGCCAACATCATGACACTAAATAATGGACTCCAAGCCAGTGTCAGCTTTACCTGGAAAAATCTAAAAGACAGTGAAATGAAGGAGGGAATGATTTTCTCCAGCTCAAAACTCACCAAGCCACCTCCATACTATGTATTGCAGCTGTCATTTTAACACCTGACACTCACTCTTTTTAAGAACCCTAGTTCTAGATAATTTGCTTCAAGATACAATTTTGTCTTATCACAAAAGCAGAGAAGCTACAGCACAGCATCAAAATAAGAGAGGATTTAAGAACAGCTCTATTAGAAGAAGAAAAAGATCTGTGCTCTTTAAGGCTATCATGGCAGTGCTGAGCCCCAGCCTGGATGTGCTCTAGAGCAGCACCCCTGGCAGG
Organism: Acanthornis magna; assembly: GCA_036785705.1. Taxonomy (NCBI): domain Eukaryota; kingdom Metazoa; phylum Chordata; class Aves; order Passeriformes; family Acanthizidae; genus Acanthornis; species Acanthornis magna. The sequence continues at coordinate 4,166,829 of JAWUZG010000039.1, read as the reverse complement.
TGGGGCCATGAAAAAGTGCAGTTGTATGACACACTGTGGCTCTTGGCTCTACACTTACACATTTAAGTCATAGCAGTTCTTGATGATGATTAATTCTTCAATATATTCCTTCTTCACATCCGGGAATCTTGCTTCCTACAGTAGGAAAAGCTAAAGGTTACGTAGGTATTAGAGGAGCTGTGACACACACATAGTAACAGCTGCTGAATACATCAAAGCATAAGGAGTGTCCTTTGTGGCTGTTGTCATAGCCAGCGTCCCTCAGGCTAAGCTTCACACATGGAGCATGTGGAGTTAACAAACACAAGTCCTCATGCTGCTTATCCAGTTATTCCTTGGTGTTACTGCTTGGGAATCCAGGCTGTGAGGGCAGCCATTACTCCTGGCCACCCTGGTGGCCTTAACCTGGGCATGGAGCAAACTCCTCTAGGAGCTGAAAGCAGCCCTGGCTCTCAGCCATGTGTCTCTAAGCCTTCTCCACCTCACTCTGTATCCCTTTGTACTGTTCAGTGTCTCAGGCTTGCTCATATAGCTTTACATACAATTCTAAACCAGCTCTACAGAGTTGGATTAGGAACCAGCCAGATGGAACCAGATGGGCAAATCCAAGAAGGCCTTTCAGGGAACAGACCCAGATAATTTCACCTTAAACCAAAGTCTTCCAAGACAGTTCATCACATGCTCCTCACCTGGCACACAGCTGAATCTCAGCCAAACAGAGGATTTGCAGCTGTGTGTTCTGAGCATGTGAGACTCTACACACCTTGAAAAACCTGTCTGAAAACATCATGCACACAGGAGGCAGAGGAGCCCTGGGAATACTCACTGTCTCTCTGATGAGCAGCGCAGTGAGGTCCTGCTCCTGCCCAGCAGCTCCTTGTTCTGGCACGTCCCCCGAGCCAAGTTCGTGCGAGCCCTGTGCGGGAAAGGCGGGCCCCGGCTGCTCCTGCTCGTTGTCTCTCCCTGCCTGCTGACCCGATTCCTCGGGGGGATGCGCCGGCTGTGGGGAGGCAGGGCCTGGAATCCCATCCTGCTGTGGCTCTGGCCGGGGGAAGGCTGGCCCAGGAGCCTTCTCTCCATATGCCCTCAAAGATCCCGGGTCTGCCTCTGGCTGCCCTTGCTGAGGAGCACAGCCATTTGCTACAGCCCGTGGCTCATCTTCCAGTGGTGGGAAGGGCTGAGCTTCCAGCTGGCTGTTCTCCTGGATCTCCTCCTGCTCCATGGTAGTTTTAGCAGCTATTTCCTCAAGTTTCTCCTCTGGCTCCAAGTTCTCTCCTTGCCATTCCCGAGCTTCCATCTTTTCCTCCTGGTGAGGTGGAAGGTCTGCATTCTCTAGACTGACGGTTTCTGTGTTATCAGCAGCCTGTAGACTTATCTTTACTGGTGGTAGCAAACTTGGGCCAGGCTCCTGTTTACTTGTCAGTTCAAAGCTGGGGCCATTCAGCTCAGATGGTCCAGGCTGCTGCAGGGCAATGTCCACACTCTCATCCCTGCTTGGTCCAGCACTGCTCTCCACCACGAGGTTATTCCCATCTCCCTCACAGGGCAGAGCTGGATCCTGCAGGTCTGTGCTCAAAGGTTCCACAGCACTTTTAGATCCTCCTTCTCCCACAGTGTTTGCACCCTGCCATGGAGCAGCAGGTCTGATGACATTGGGACGCAGAGGCTGCTGCTGCTGTTTTGCGGTCTGAAAAGGACACAGACAAGAGAAAGTAGGAATTATTGTCCACATATCAGAATCCTTGCTCCATATACTTTTGCGTCTAAGAAAACTTCTGATGGGAAACTGATAAACAGTCTGTTTAGCAAGATGCTTAATAAGGCACAGAACTGCAACCCATATATCTCTGTTTCATCAGCCTGTCCCCAGGCACTACGAGAACCTTCGGCAGGACTGGGGATGCACAGGATTTCCAAAATGGAGTAATTTCCTAAGCTTACCTCAGTACCCACTTCCCTTCCAGTAAAATAGTCTGGGAAGGAAGAACTAACTGATGACATATTTGTGTTCTCACCAATTTATTTAAACAGGCAGGAACCAAAGCTCAAAACATTAATCTCTGGCCTTGTTCTTGCCTCTGGCAGACAGACTGCCATTTGCCAACAGAGCCTGAGTGTTTTCTGCTGCTGTTTTCAACTAAGAACCAGAAAGGTCAGCTTTACAACCCATTTTCTAAGTGCTTCTGGTTAATTTAACAGAAAAGTGGAATATATTCTTAATATAAGATAGATATGAAACGCTGCAAAAATCTAAATGCCTGCAACAGCCCGACAGGAATGTAAATAGCATAGAGGAATATAAAGCATACAAAGCATGTATATATATATATAGCAAACAAGGCATGGTTTGAAAACACCTTTTGTGGAAGATCAAGTCCTCTTGCAAAGCACTCCACCTTTCTGGATTCAGACAGATAACTTTATGGGAGCTACAACCTTTGTCAAGTAGAACTTTAACTACACAATGCAGTTTAACAGTCTGGTTCTCCCCTTCTGTGTCCAAAATATGATTAAATTAAGCCAGCAAAATGCCATCATTTTACCATTATTTCAGACATCCTAAGTAGATTGCTGTAACCAGGCAGGACTCAGAGAAATGCATCAGGTATTTGCACAAGACTTGGCTATAAAGGCCATAAATAAGGCATAGTAGCTATAAGAACAAAAAATTACCTCTGCTAAGATGACTACATCATCATCATCCTCTTCCTCAGTCTGCTGCTTTTCTGGCATTTCCAGCAATAAAGGCAATTCTTCATCTGAAGAATCTGATATCGTGATAAGACTTTCATCCCTGTGGTTTATCCAGTCTGCAGAACAGTAAGTAAATTTAAAGTTAGCTCTTGGCTCAAGATAAATAACTGGAATTACAGGGCACATGTAGCACTGGAACATCTGAGAAAGCAATTTTCCCATTTGCACTGCAGGAAGAAGCATTCAGAGGTCACCAATTCCTCTGCAAGGCATTGTTATAACCACTCCTGCATCCCTCAGCCTCCAGCAAAACACCTGCACAGCTACAGCTCATCACAACAGCACTGCAGGGACAGCCACTGACACTCACACAGAGTATTCTACCCCAAACTCCAGCACAAGTCAAGCTGCTCCAAAAGTTATTACAAACAAGGCATGTAGGGAATATTTTTGCAGAGAAAGCCTGAACTTTCAGTATCCCAGGGACATTACATTTTCTTTGTTAACGTGCAGTGCATTCTAGCAGAGAGATAAGGGTCTCTGTGCAATTCAGGCTCTTCTGAAAGAGTGGGACTTTGCAGGAGCACCTTATGCAGGGCTGAGATAAAGCCTGTGGCTGTGGGTGTAGAAGATATCCTGCTATTAGATGACAACCTTGTCCCTCAAGGTTTGTCAAGAATGGAATATAGATGCTACTCAACACAGCAGCTGGAACACAGGAGAGATATTCAAGGCAGAAACAGGGGGTTTCTGTACTGCACAGAGAACACACAACTCTGCTTTCCCTAAAATTTGACAGGTTTTGGCTTTTTTTTTTTTTTTTTTTTTTTTTTTTTTTTTTTTTGCATGAATGTTCATTTATCACCTTTCAGGCATACAAAGAAAGTACAATTTTGAATTCCACTTTTGGAGGAATGAGTGCCAGTGCACATAGCCCTACGAGGGCATGAATATAGAGTCAGCCTCTCCCCTGTGGGGTCCTCAGAAGGATGGATCCTCCTTGGACCTGCTGAAACACTCTACACAGTGTTCCCAAGAAGTCAGCAATCTCCCTTAAGGCAGTATAACATGAGAAAGGCAAGAGCCAAATATTTTGCATGCCTGCATAACATGAAAGAGTTTCTGTAGGTGGCTAAGTCAGTGTAACAGAGCAGTGTGTGACATGACAGAACAGACCCCCAGCAGTTCCCTGGAAGTTCAGGGCCTGTGAATCCTGCTGCTCATAAGCAGAGTTTCACAAGAGTGTTTTGGAAACAGGCACAAATCAGTACTCACCTTTCCCTCTGTGATTGCTGAAGCTGTTCAAGTTAATCACTTCTTCATTCCCACCTCTCTCTGCCATTTTAAACAGCTGCACCCAAAAGTGTCAATGCCCCAGCATGGCAGTCAGGCTCACATGAGGAACTGGAAGATAAAATAAAACCAGGAGGGAGTCAGGCAAACTTGGATGCACCCTAAGGAGGTTTTTCCAAGACTTAGCTGCTAGGGGTTCTCCTGGCTCTCCCAGCAGTCTCTCCACATGAATATTTTTCTGTACCCCCTTCTCAGTACCTGAAAGGAGACATGTTTGTTATCTTGTATTCCAACAGTTAAGACAGCTGACTGAAGAGTGCAATCAAGCCTCCTCTCTGGAGGAGACATGAGGATTCTTACAGCTATGCAACCACAGAAAAGGAGGACAGAGGCAATTCTATCCAAGCAGGACTCAAACTCTCCCAACGTGCAGATCTTCTCTTGTTTCCAACCAAAATCTGATACACCAACCCACACCAAACCCCAGTGGTGTTTCTGCCACCATCAACTGGTGAGAGGGGCAAAATCCCCTGGCCTGAGCTGTGCCAGGGCATCCCCACATCAACCTGCATCTCACACACCCCAGATGATGTCACTACAACCATCCCTGTCACACTTAATGCCAGAGAAGTCACACAAAGCCCTGAGGGGAACAGCCAATGCGGACACCACCATCCCAGCCTGAATTCCCTGAGTGCTGCCAAGCTGAGGTACAACTTCAGAGCCACCAGAGATGCTCTGAGCTCACTTCCACAACCCCCATGTTATTGGCATGTCAGAAGGAAGCTGCACCCTGGGCAGGGCAGTTGTCAGAGTGTGGTTTGTGCCTGCACTGTGAACCAGCACAAGAACGAGTCACATTCCAGAGAACACTTTCTTGCCACCATCTGCTATTTTAAAGAAGAGATTTCTCTGATTTACAGCAGGGGTTTGGTACAAATTCCAGGAAACACCATCTGTTCTCAAACCAAAAGGAGAGCATGACAGGAATCAGGTTCCTTCACAGGACTGGGCTTTTGGGAATTAAACTTTGCTACCCCCACCTGCTCTCAGAGAGGCACAATGAATTGGCCAGAGGCTCCTGAACAGGATTAGAGAGCCACAGGAATCACTGCAAACTAAATAGGAGGTTTCCATTTTATGCTCTGTCAGCTTATGGCTCTCAATTCCCACTATCACAGAGAGGCTGAATGCATACAGGAACTCCAAGCACAATTCGATCACTGGAAGGAGAAAGGAGGTTTTTTTATTGGAAAGTATTCATCTCCTTATTGCAGTACGGAGGAATCTGTACTATTAAATATTTACTGATGCATAAGTTGGAAGAAAATGGTGGGTCTGCTATAAAATCCTGTTTGCTAATACACACGAGCAGTATAAATTCCCCCTCAGTAATTCTACTGAACTTCCTCTGCAGGGAACAGGATTTGCAGCTAGGACAGTAAAATGAAGAAATCAGTACAGATGCACAAAATACAATAATAAAAATTAAAATGTACAATTTAGCACTTCAAAAAGCCCAGCAGCATGGGCTCAGTGCCTGAAGAAACCTTCTCCAGAGGGAACCTCCGGAACAAAGGTTTCAAGGCTTGGCTAAAAATACAACCACACTCACCTGGTCCCTGCACTGCTGATGGTCCAAATTGGAGGGAGACATTTAGTGAGGGAAAAAGCAACATTTTGGGTGTGTTTCCACTACGTTTGTAATCTTCTGCCTTATAGGGAGAAATAAATCTTTCTTTATTTGCCAGAATGGCATGAAAGTGCTGTTCCACCATCACAGGCAGGTGTCAGAGCTGCAGCTCGGGAGCTGGGTCAGGGTAAGTGCACTTGGTGCAAACCCTGGCCTTTCTAAAAGGTCACATCCACATTATTACAGTTGTATTTTCCCTGATATTCGTGAATAGCAATCACCTAGTCCTGCATAGCACTTTTCCATCCTTAGCTGTCTGACTCCTTTAGCAAACAAAATCAACTCACTTCTTGACATTTAAAAGGTGAAGAAACGGAAGCAAGGATAGGCCCAGCATGGCAAAGGTCACCAAGCAAACCCGGCAAAGGATCGCTCTGAGACTGCCTGGGGAGGAGCAAGGACATTTGTGAAAGCCACAAATCAGCCCTTGAAGCATCAAGTGGTGCAGACAGGGTCTGGGCAGGTGTCTGCTCAAATCTGCTCCAAGCAAAGCTGAGTGGTTGGATATTTCTCCCCTCCAGGGACTCGTGGTGCATTAGCAGGGCCGGGAACGTGAGGGTGGGGTGACACTCCAAATGCTCAGCACAGCCACTAGGAAAAAAAAAAAAAAAAGGAAAAACCTTCTCCCAAATAGCTCAAATAGTGCTTTGTCCAATGCTGGCTAAACCCCAGCTGTTCACATCCAAGAATGATGGATAACCAACAAGACTAACACTAAGGTCGTATTTTCTATGGGCCACTCTGGTTCCTGTAGAGAGGAACTTGCACAATTCAACCTTCAGCAGCAAGAAAGAGGTACAGGGAATAATCTGAAATTAAATTTGGGATAAAAAACTGTCTGCACCTCTGTACAGGGAAGTGTGCACACATCACCAAAAGACTCAGTGGTTTAAAAGCAGGAATATAATAAATAGCATTAACTGTAATAAACATTCAAAGCAACAACAGAAAAAGCCAAGCCTGGAAAGAACTGGCAATTCTTCCTACTTCAAAACAGACTGAATAAAAACCCAAGCAGCTTAATAAAGCCCTGCTTTGAGGGTAAAAGCCAAGCTTCCACCAAGAGCTAGCAATTCATTTTGTCAATACTCAATACAGAGCTGAAGTTTAAACAAATATCCATAAGCACGGGCCAGTTCCATCTAGTGGCATGAATAAGAAGTTTATTCATGTTTATAGCACCAGGCCGCCAAGAATGCGAAGTAACAAGATCAAAGCCACCCTGGAGTCTTGTCCTACATAAACAACAATAAAAAAGCAAGGAAGACAGATGGAAAGAAGCTATTCCACACAACCTCAGTGATTTCAGTGCCTATTTATAGGCAAAGAATAAGGCTACCTATAAGCAAGCTCTAACATGCCCATCAGCTTTTCTGCAATACAGTCAAGGACAGGAAACTAGAACTGTTTTAATAGCAAAGCAGCCTGATAAACACTTTGCAAGCTTTTCAGTTTTTCTTTTTTCTCTTAAAAAGGTCCCATCTGCACTACAGCACATCAAGCTGGATTTGGATCCCTATAACAGTATCCAGGTGACAAAATTCTCATCGTGACTTCTAAGACACCCACTGACTGTGCAGTGAAGACCTACCACGCTGAAGATGTGGTCCCACCCAACCTCACCTCTATATTACTGCATGTACTCATAACTCAGTCACAGAATATCCTGAGTTGGAAGGGACCCACAAGGATCAAAGTCCAACTCCTGGCCCTGCACAGACACCCCAACAATCCCAACCTGTGCCTGAGAGCGTTGTCCAAATGCTCCTGGAGCTCTGGCAGCCTTGGGGCTGTGCCCATTCCCTGGGGAGCCTGGTCAGTGCCCCACCACTCTCTAACACTGCACACCCAATTTCACTGTGCAGACAATAAAATCCTCCCCATTATGGTTTTTCCTACAGCAAATTTAGAGGAGAAGAACCCATTAACAGAACAGCTACTGGGAAAATCAGAGCCCATGAGGGACTTGGGTTTAACAGTTCTCTGAACTGACGAGACCTCAGACTGACAGCTGAGGTCACAGGGACTTCCCGGACAAGCTCCTCAAACATGCAAAAATATCATCCACAAAACCACTGCTTCCAACCACTACTGTGAGGTAAGGGATCAGCTGCTACGAGGTGAAGCAGGTCTCAGGAGCACACAGAATGCTTACACAAGGATTTCCAAAACCCATTCAAAATCCTTTCAAACACCACATGACATATTTTTAGCCTAACCTAAAAATAGCCCCCCATCGGTGCTGTGCATATATTTAATCTCTTGATATATGAAGGCGTTTCTGGACTGCAGTAACTGGAGCAGAACTCAAATCTGCTCCCTCCACCCCACATTTGTGCTGTGATGAGCATCTTCAGATGGTGCTGGAATTTAAACTGACAGTCAAGGGGAGACCCCCCTCTTCTCAACGCAGTGTAATGTATTTTTCTCCCCCACTTACAGCATTTGAAATCTTGAACTCCCACGTACCCAAGATGGGACTAGACTCAAAGTGCTCTTGTCTGGCTCCAGCTCAAGGCAACAGGACTAGACAGAAAGCAGGGGAGGTAGGAACTCAGATCCCAAACGAACAGGGGGGAGGGAAAAAAAAAAAAGAGCAACTTGAAAGAGATGTCAGCAACATCAAATCATTGTGTTTTAGCCTCTCCCCCACACAGAACACCACTGTTGCTCACCTACATTGACAGAAGAGCATCAACTCCTACTTTGTGCCTGCGGGCACCAAACGTGTCTGCTGGTAGCCTGCGAGCAAGGTGAATTTCTGGCTCATTTCAAGCTGCTAAAACAAGCTACTTAAATAATGTAGGGCTTGTGACAACCAGCAAAATGAAAAGCTAAAAATTCAGTCCTTAAAAAAAAATTTAAAGAGCACAACAGAAGGGAAATAAACCAGCCTGACTTACTGTCAAGCATTTCACTGAAACTTTCAAAGGGTTCACGATGTGCTGGGGGCTGCTCCTTGTAACAGGCACTGAGCAAAAGCAGGGAGAGTTTAACAGTGGTTCATCGGGCTAAGCAGCATCATCCCAACTGAAAATTAGAAATCCCCCGATCACAAGCCCAACAAGAACTGTTGGGCACAAACAAATCCTATTTGCTATGCACAAGGCAGCTACCACCACGGCCTCACACCCTGCAAAGGGACAGAGCCAGAGGTCAACACGTGGGGCTGCAGCAGGGCTCCTGCCAGCAGGTTTGCTCAGTTCCAAGCCTGGGAAGAGTGGAAAAAGCATTGATCCCAGCCCAAAAGCCTTACCCTGGCCTCTGAAGGCAGGAATGTGTGGGCAGTGACTTGCAGGAAAGACCACCTGGTTTCCAGCAGCACAACCTGCTACAGGTATTGGCCAAAAGCTCCTCTCGGGAGCACAGACCAGGGCCAGACTTATGTCAAGAGCATCCACGCAGCTCTGCCACCAATATTTGGACACACAGCATGTGCTGAAGAGAAACAACAAACCAGAAGATCATTTAATAACAGAACTGTCTGGTGAGTTATAAAGTATTCGCAAAGTGTTTCCCACATTAACAGCTGCCTTAGTTTACCAAATGATTTTAAACACATACACTCTCTGAGAAGGAGAAGATAGGATTCCTGAGATCTGAGAAAAATCAAGGAACAAAAGCTGAAGTGAACAATAAAAAGAGCCAGGTAACATTTCTAGGGCAGAAAGCCAGAGAACTGATTTCATCACACTAAAACATAGGACAATACGAGAAGCATTTTGTAGCAAGTAAGTCCAACCTGAATGTTCACCTCCCCTGACAGACAAGACGCCCAACACACAGAGTTCGGAAGGTATCCCACCAGAGCAGCAACTATTTCCAAAACCACACCAGCCTGCAACTGGGCTCCAGCAGCTCCAGGGTAGGACATGAATGAAGATGGAAAAGAGGAATGAATCTGGCAGCAATCACAGCTTCTAGTTACCTCCCGAAAGCTCCCTGTTCTTCACCCTCTCTTTACAAAGAGAAAAGCACCGAAGGGAGTGATGCCCTTTCCTCCCAGACTCACCACTGGTAACTGCAGAGTCAGCAGTGTAGCCAAGAGCACATCAGGAGATGCTCCAAAAAGAGAGGCTACAGATTAACACAGGACAGGCTACATCTCTGTGTCACTGCTCCAGGCTAATGAAAACTGCTTACTCAGGAGCAATCAAGGGAGCTGATATTTAGGGATTACTTGGCTACAAATCCCCAACTAGATTTTTCCCCATTTTTTAAGTCCACTCAGGACTTACAGGAAAGATCTTGGCTGGCTGTACATCACAAGACTTCTCATCAAGCTTACTTGCAGTTCATTCCATCAAGGTCACAGTATCATAATTATTAATCATAACTGTTTGAAGTACCCAATCACCATTTTTATCTGAAACAAAGTACAAGAAGAAAGAAATGAGCCCAGTTTTACCTAATTCACCTAACAGCTGGCCACATACAATACATTGGCATCAGTTTTCCTTCCCAAACCTGCAAAATACTTGCATTTCCCTAGCAAAATATCTGCTCTGCCAGCTACTCTCTAAAATATATGACTGTTTAGGAACAGTTGCATTCATTTTCCAAAACTGGACAACTCAAATGCAAGTTTCCCACTCATTTGAGCTATTCTCTGGTGATTGGCATCAAGGTCAACTGCTGGACACTTCAGTACCTTCCCACGAGCCCTATCAGTCCCTCTGCCAAATCACAGGGCTCCATATCATCACATTTCCCTGATCAGCACGAGACTCCTCGTTTTGGTGCATGCAAAAAACTACTCTCTGCACAAGAGGTGGAAAGCTTTGGATCTGTCTCTTCCCCTCACTCCTCATCCAAATGAGTCCTGAAAAAATAAAAAAGTTAAATCTACAAGTTCTACTTGGAAAGGAGAGTTAATGCCATTACCTTGAGCAGCTCATTTGAAGAGCAAAGTGAAAATGCAAGGTTTTGAGGGAGGAAGAGGCATCCCTGGAGTTACTTCCTGTAAAGGGCAGTACCCAGCCTGCCTCAGACTTCTGGCATGTGAAAGATCATCCAGTGTAATCCCCTAAATCCAAAACCTCCCTCCCACATCACAAACACAGGTGCCAGCTTGGTATTTCATGTTCAAGCAACAATTCAGACACCAGCAGCTCAGCACTTGGCTATGGACCTACACAGAAACCCAGCCCTACTGGGCTCACAGCCTATCTCTAAAACCATCATTGTAAAGAACTGATTTGCTCTGATTTTGTGGCATAAGGGTGGGGATGAATGGAAGAGCACGTGAAACCACGTGATTTGCAGTTTTGTTGTATACGGAGCGAGTTTTACTTCCAGTTTCCTTTCCCTGAACTCACATGTCCTTTCCCCTCAAGGGAAAGGCCAGGGCTGCTATGAGCAGCACCAAGGTTCAGACACCAGTGGATTTAAAGAGCTGGACTCCACAAAGCCCCAGGTGCTGCACACACCTGCCACAGCTCCACACAGCATTAACTGCAGCTGCCTTCTCTTCCCCACAGCTCCAGCAGCCACATGGAAAAGAGCAGGAGAAATGCCCCGTGTGCCCCAGGACATACAGCAGAGTGCTCCTCTTGTACTTCATAGAGCCCTCCAGGAGGAAGGACATAGCATTTCCTCTCCAAATTCTCAGTAGTTTTCCTACCTTTTTTCTTTTCTTTTTTAAGGGATCCTGAATGCCACTTTAAAAGGCTCAACAGAACAAAGAAGTCCAAGTGCAACCTTAAAAGGTAGTTATTTAACAAGTTGGATGCACATCTTCAGGAGCATTCAGGTTCCCATCTTAGCACTGTTTTCACTGGAGAGGAAACAGAAGTAAAGGATTTAAGGTTGCTGGGGCACTGACATTCACACTGATGAGCAACCAGCAGCCTGCTCAGCTCACAGCCCTGTTTGCAGGGGCAGTGAGAGCAGGGAGAAGCAGGCTGCGCACAACCAGCAAACTGCTGTGAAAAGCAGCAGAGGGGCAACTAGACCAAAATCAAGAGGCTGGAAAGCACAGTCAGGTTTAGTTTCAGTAGCAGCCAGAAGACTTGAAATCATGAGGAACTGAGAGACTCTGATGGCATCCTGGATTTTGATCAGACCAACTCTGGAAACCACCTAAGCTGCACTTGGGAAGTTGTGCTCCAGAAAAAAATACAAGCTCAATGTACCACCAGGAAAAAATGTCGAAGGGGGTATTTTTGTATTTGATTTTGTTTTAAATGTGACCTGAACCTATCACAAGAAACTTTGTTTCAAGCACAGCACACCTCACCTCATTCACAAAGCTGCTGACAACACAGAAGCTGAGACTTGACCTTGAGGTGGCACAAAGGGAAAAAATCTGACTTACTGCAGCAGCCCACCTTGGTAAAAAGAAGGTCTCTGTCAATCTGCACAGCACTTTCAGAACTATTGACTTAAAAGCCTGCCACCAACCTTTCCAGGTGTCAAACATCCCAGAGTGAGTGACTTCCAAAAAGAATGACTTCACAGATCAGATATTCTGGCTATAACAGCTGTGCCCTTTTTTAGGGCCACATTAAGCACCCGCACTTGCCACAGTTCCAAAGGTCAGTGGCCAGAAGCTGTGGCTTCATGTTCAGAAGTGTTTCACTGCAATACCTGCTAAGGATGGTCACGTTCCCATACCAGCTTGCTTCCTCATCTCACACTGAGCTCCTCTAGCATTTCTTACAGCTTTGAAAGGAAATGCCCTGGAAAACATTTTTTGTAGGATTCAGATCAGGTACCCTCCACATATCCACCATGGTGGAATTGGGAGAACAGAATTAAGGCGGTAATATAAACTGCAAGAAGGGAGATGATCTTAAGCTGCAGCATAAGCTGACACTATGCAGCCGCAGCCGATACCTGACTAATACTCAAACTACACGTGCTCCTAGTCCAAGGTCAGGCACTGCCTTTGAAAGATGCTTTTACACAATCAATTAAGGGTTTAAATATACACAAGAGCCAGTTTAGAGCCAGACTGGGCCAAGAGGCCAAGCTCACAGTGATAAGTCTTAAATGGCCTTACCTACTGAGAGTAAAATACTGACAGAAACCTGGTAGGGCAAGTGCAACACCTGAGCAGCAAATCCACGCTCTGCACCAATTTCTGTTGGAAAGAGTAAAAAATAAGCTGCCTCTTGCATCCAACAACTCCTGCAGGAGAAGTATTGCCACAGAAGAACTGTAACTACATCCTAACTGCTCCAGCAACTGCAGATGACCAGTTGTCAAAAGATTTTCCAGCCAGCCACCAACAGCCTTTGTAAAACTGGGTTTAGTTTTGTTTACAGCCATGTGTAGCCTTGTGGCCAATTCCAGTCCAGCAAACTCTCAGCAATGAAAACCCAGGGCAGCCTTCCAGGCTCATGACAGTTGTCCAGCCTGACTTCATCCATGTCACGTGGCAGGGGCCACTGTGGAGTCTGAGTATGCTAAAATAGCAGAAAAGCAAAGAGGCTGCATTTGAGGAAAGTACCACTATATCAGAACAGAAAATAGTGAAATTAGATTGTGGCTGTCTTTAGAGATGCTCCACATCCAGCATGAGTCCCTTCTGAGACTACTAAAGTTCACAAATGAATGAATTATGAGCTAAAAAGCAAGGAAAGAAGAGCTGCATGTGAATTCTCCAGGTCCACAGTCCTGCAGATTAATGAGACTGTGAGGCACCCACTAATCTCACCCCAAGGCAAACAAACATTCCCCAGACACAGGACTACAAAAACCACCACAGGCCACAGCCAGAAAGTCACACAGGCTGCACTCAGACCAGTTGCTAAGGACAGACTGTTTCAGACAGTGAATCCTGTGCCTACCCTTAGTCATCACCCGTGTCCAACACTGGGCGAGCCCTCACAGCAGAACAGAAATTCTCTTCCTGGGTGTTGCAATATCAGACAGATTATTTAACCACCTAGGCTGGAGGGACAGTAAAAACAGCCACAAACTGCTAAATAAACACAAACACATTGAGCTGAGGAGCACTCTCCAGACAGTGTCCAAGGCAGAGGTGCGTTCCAGCCATTAGGAGCTGGTCTGTGCTAGTCCTGGCAGATCCAAGGGCACCTCCCAGTTGATACACAAAGAAGCCTCCTCCACTACAACAGGATTCTGCTTCAACAATCTACAGAGAGGGCATGAACTATTTACATTAGCCAAGTTACTGCTCTCAGGTCTTGCTCATCCGTAGCTGGAAATCCCAGCAGCACGGGAGGTATGAAACGCCCTACCCTGCTGGTTTCCTGAAAGGAAAAAAAAAAAGCTTCTTTCCCTGCCTCCCCATTATGCTGCTGCTGTCATCTCCCTCAAATTGCATTTCAGCACACGACAGCAGAGCAGGGAGAGGAAGAAAGTCCTCAGCAGCATCGTGGCTGTGCTGCAGGCAGCTGTCAGCACTGCTGTCCCTTCCCTCTGCCATCCCCCTGAAATGTGTTTGCCCAACAGAGCTTGTACTTGCCAGGGGTACATGGGCCAGTGCTCCTTCCACAACTGCCCTTCAGAGGCCTTCGAGCAAAAATGATCCATAAGAAGCATCAGGGAGAGGTTTTCCTTCCCCCTCCATCACACAAAAATGCATCCTGTCTTTGGGATGGGATTTGGAAGTAGAAGTGTAAATCTGTTCCTATCTCCGGTTTTGCAAGGGCTGCAGAAAGCCAACCCCTGTCTGCCTTCCTCCCAGGAACAGCAGGAGCAGTGCCCACAGCTTGCTAAGAGCATGTCACTTTGGACAGGGGAGCACAGGAGCCTTGTGTGGGGAGTGCTTTGGATAAAACATATTACTTGAAGCCATTTTCCATCCTTATATTCCCCCAAAAAGAGATTCCAGCTAGTGCAAATCCCAACCACCTTGTACTGCAGAGCAGTATCACGTGATGCCTCTACAGATCCCATCCAAATGTTTCTTTGAATAATGCAAACAGTAGCTTGGCCTCCTTGCAGGGGAGAGCAGGCTGAGGGTGAGCAACACCACGCTTGGCCTCCAAGGCCAGCTGAAAACATTTCAGGTCACCCTGACACCCACACACACTCCCAGCTTTATTTCAGCTCATCAACTTCGCTTCTCATCAGGAGGGGCAACCACAGCCTCCAAAACTCACCCTGGGAGCAGCCAGGCACCACCAGCAACAGCACAGGAGTGGGGCTCCCTAAAGCCAGCGAGGAAACCATGTTTAATTTAAATTCCTGCTGACCTGGGTCAGGAACACCAGGAGGTGACATCGTGGCTCGGGGTAGCAGCTGCCCCGTGTTGAAATCTTTCCCTAAAGCCCAATGCTTTTTCCACTTAATCAGGCACTGACAGTTCCCCTCATGAACGCAGGGAGGGAACCACAGCAGGGCTGGTAATTAGGAGAGAGGTGTCATTCAGAAGGAATATCACTTCCCATCCTCAGGAATTAAGGTTTCTCAAAGATTGTTACGAATTTAAAACCATTGCAAGCCCTTAAGCACTGACCCAGAGGAAAAACATCACTCTTGAGATAGTCCAAAATAAACCTGAAATTCTATAAAAGTGACATGAAGGCTGCTGAGAACGAGATTATCCCAGCTCAGTGAGACATTCCTTATTATCTCTCATCTCGGTGCTTTGGCAAGGATAACTTATTCAAGCCACCAGGACACTGCTAAGTGGCTTTTCTTCCTCTTTTTCCTGTTTTCTCTGCCTACCCCTCCCCGATTTCCCAGATATCCCACTTCCAGTAACCTGCTTAAAAACAAAACTACTCCAGACTAACGCTGACCAGCCCATTATTCAGCCCCATTTCAAACACAGGAACTCCCAGTCAGTACACAAATAACCTTATCTCCTGGGCTGCTACTGGGAGACAGCTGCTGTCCCCAGGCAGCTGTGTGTTTCACACCTTCTGCTGTATTTAAAAAGGCACCTATCCCACTGGGATACATCCTACTGAGAGTAATCCCAGTTACATGAAGAAGCTTGAATCGCCATCACTTCAGTGCACACACAGACTTGAGACTATTAATGCCTTGCCTTTAAGTAGTTACAATGATGTCCAAATTCAAGAATTTAAAGGGAGTCTTAAAATATCTCCAGATCAAATCCATCTGTAAAAAAACAAAAACACCACCCCAAACTTCCAATGAGAGGAATTAGCGGTGCAGTTCTGACTGTCCCAGAAAGAATGCAGCTAGTGGCAAGCCCCAACACCCAGCACCGCCAGCACTCAGACACAGTAAACCACTCACAATGGCTTTAGAAAGATATAAATAAAAATAAGACACCCATTCCAAATTAATGAATGGGAGCTTCTTCCAGCAGGCACTAAACAACATCCGAAGGGCTCCACATCTCCTGCATTCGGGTTTGTGCTACTCCAGGTTGCTAATCAGCTCCTGGCCCCTGGGATATGCTTCCTGTCTCTCTCCAGCTGCGCTGGAGCCGCCGGAATTGTGTGTTTGCCCCACCTATTTTTGCCACAGGACTTTTTAGTGATTTGTGTCCAATTTCAAAGCACAAGTCTCGCCGGCAGCAGGAACGCCCACTGCATTCTCAGGCAGACAAAGCACTGGTCTACTCAGGAATTTGGACTTCCGAAGCAGCTCCTGAAACTCCAGCCCAGAAACAGGCGGCCAGCACCCTGCTGGAATCCAGACTGTATGTTATCACCACTAACACCTGTCCCAAGTGCTCTTCTAGGAACTGCTGTTCGTGCCCTGACTGCTTGCAGCCAAGCCAACCAACAGGAAAACATCCCAGGAAGCAAGAAAAAGAGATGGAAGAAGGCCTGTTACCACAATGCAGCACCTCCAAGCAGGCTGAATGTCTACAGATCTTCAGGAAATGGTCTGAGTCCTTTCCCAAGTCTTGGTGTTCCAGGCACAAACTCCTGTCAAGATGATTGTTTATTAACATCCAGTCACACCACGAAGACATCCAGCACATGAAATCTATTAACATGTTTACAATTGCAGAAGGCCTGATGTCAGGCAGTGGAATTTTTGCACAACATTCATCCTAGAAATTAAAAGCATATATTAAAGCTGTAAGTCCTACAGTTCTGGAATTAAAAGCTGTCCCTGCAACCCTACTAGTCCTAAAGAAAATGGGTTCTAACCACATGGTTGAGCTGCGCATTCCTATGGCCCTGCACCTGCTCAGGGATGTACGAGAACCTGTTCAAGATTTGGGTATGTCGAATGATGGGGCTCAGATTTCCTGCCTCACCTTCCAAACAGGTTGCTGGAGGAAAAATCCTCATGCCATCCTCTCCGAAGGCTGGAGAGCCCACTTTATCTGAGCATGCAAACGCCAGTGTAAATGCCTGACGGGGGACACCTGCCCTTCGCACCACTGCTACCACTGGAAATCTGCAAGAGCTCCAAAGTGCATCAGGTGGGAGAACAGAAATTGTTAATAAAGAGGAACCAACCGCCACAGAGACAGGACAGAGTAATAGAGATCTGCCCATAGGTCTTAGCACCAGAACTGCCTGTGCCTCTCAGCCACCAAGGCACTGAGTGATTGCCTCTAGAACTGCTCCCTGAAGCAAAGCAAGAGCCTGCTGTTCCAAAGGGAAGGCAGGGAGCTGGGAAAGAAACACAAGAAAGAATGCTCTGAAAAGCACATGGACATCAAACTTTAGTCCCTCAGCATCACACCTGGATTATGGAAATAAAAGTGCACAGCAGCAACATCAGCTTTTCTCTTTCAAAGCATCAGAAGTCTCAGGACAGTGACCAAACCATAAGAAACTGAATAGAAACATCAACAACTAAACTTATTTGTATGAAAACCACTAAGCATCTGTCAGTAAGATTCCAAGGTAAGGTACTGGAGGACACTCAAAGACAACACTCCAGGTCATAAAGCAAGGGTGAGATGAAAGGAAAAACCTCCCGGAGGGGGGGTACTCACAGGTGCAAGCAGCCATTATCCACTCAGGGTTCCAGCCAGCACAGCTGCAAAGCCAGGGGATCCATGGGATGACAGCAACTCTTTAAGCCAACCTACATTTTGCCCACCCCAAAGCACTGCCCCGGGCGAGCTCACACTCCTTTCTTCACACACACACTAGAGTTCCCCACAGCTCTTCAGCCTCAGAAGACTTCAGTGGGATCCTGGCCTGCCTCCAGCTATATGGGGGAACAAGGTCAGCTCCACAGGCAGAAAAACCCATTACTTAAACCCAGTGTACATTAACACTTCCAGGCTGTGCTCTGCCTACCACGCTGAGCCGGCACTCGGATCAACAGAGAATGGAAAGAGAAGGAGGAAGAGGAGTATCTCTTACACTGATCCCTCAGCTCCGAGGACAGCTGTGTTTGGGATTTCTTTTCTGCAGCGGCTCCCACAGCAGATGCCTGAAATGTGATGTCCCAACGGCACCGAGTGCTCCCACACTGAACAGGGGTCAGAAGAGAACAATCTTTTACCCTCCTCTCCCCACCAGCTCCGAGTTATCCCCGACTACAAACACCCAGCCCGGGGTACCCGGGACAGCCGTAAGGAGCTCCCGGAGAGCAGCGCCTGTCCCCGGCTGTCCCTCGCCGCTGCGGGGGGACACAGGGGTGGTGCAGGACCTCGAAGGGACTCCTGACCCCGGGGAGAGGGAGAAGGGACCGACCCTGAGGGGATGGAGGGGGAGGGAAACAACCCAGTCCTGAGGGAAGCTGGAGGGGGAGGGGGTGTCCCCAACCCTGAGGGAAAGCGAGGCGGAAGGATTCGGCCCTAAATGAAAGTGGAGGGGTACGGGGAGACGGACACGGGGACGACGACGCGGAGGACCCGTCCCTGAAGGAAAGCGCTGGGGGAGGGAACGACCCGTCCCTGACGGGAAGAGAGGGGAAGGACCGGCCCTGAAGGGACGCGGGGAGAGGGGGGGGAACGACCTGTCCCTGAGGACAGGCCCCAGCCGGGAGCAGCGTCCGACCCCGCAGCGATGGGTCCGGCGAGGCCCAGAGACGCCCTATCTGTCCGTCGGGAGGCGGAGCTGTCCCCGCACTCACCGGCCTCCCGGGACGGAGGGGTCCCCCCGGCACTCACCGGCCCCGCCGCCCCTCCGGCCCCGCTTCATTTAACCGCCGCTCCCGCCGCTTCCGCCCGGCCCGCGCCACGTGACCGCACCGCCCCGCACCATAGAGACACAGCGAGGGAGAGACAGAGCGGCGCGGGGGGACGGGCGGCGCGGGCGGGCCCGGCCCGGGGAACCTACCATAGAGAGACGGGGCGGTCGGTCAGCGCCGCGCCACGCCCCCTGCCGGGCGGGCGGTGTTCCCGTGGGGAGGGGGCGTGGCCCAAGGGAGGGGGCGGGGCCAGGGCTGCACGTGTGTGCGGGGCGGGGCTCGGGCGGGCAGAACTTTTTGGGGTGCTCAGCAATGAGGGGGTCCGGGACCTCTGCACGAGACCCCCGCCTGCCCCCCCTCAGCCCTGAGTGCTCGTGGAGCTCAAGCGAGTGACAGGGAGCCCCCCAGGACACCGCGCTTCCCCCTCGGAGGCGGCCGGGTACCTCCTGTAGGACGAGTAGGACATGGAACTTGAGGATTTAAATTACTTGCCAAGCTGCCAGAACAGAGACAGCCGATTCCTTGAGCTCTGCAAGATTTCCCAAGAGAAATGGGAAAATTTTAGTTGTGCTTTCAAGAGGTTCACGTCGCAGAGAAGTCCTGGAGCAGCCCCTCTACAGCACACCCTACCCACCG
This sequence comes from Acanthornis magna, assembly GCA_036785705.1. Taxonomy (NCBI): domain Eukaryota; kingdom Metazoa; phylum Chordata; class Aves; order Passeriformes; family Acanthizidae; genus Acanthornis; species Acanthornis magna. The sequence continues at coordinate 4,147,514 of JAWUZG010000039.1, read as the reverse complement.
GAGCAGGCTACAGGGATCCTCCTGTTTCTCAGCAATGTCTGGGCACCAAAAGGAAAGCAGAAATCAGGAAAACTTCACAAGAACTACTTATTAAAGAAAACAGCAGGACCAGTGTTTGAGAGAGCACTGAAAGACTGACACGATTTCCTGCTCAAAGTCATGAAATTGTTCAGTCCCTGCTGCTGGCTGACACAAGGCGTGGGTGATAGCAGCCCCCGGCCATTTGTTCGTATTGTGAAATTACTCAAAGAATAAAAAGCATTTTATTTGTGCTCCCTCCTTTAATTTTTTTTAAAACCCAAATTATGGACAGAAGAAACCCCAGCTTCCAGCATCAGGGAGGGAAGGCACTCCTGCAGCACACATCAACACCAAGCACCATCCTCAGACTCACTCCTGTCCTCCACTTGCAAAACAGTAGTTATTAGGAAAAAAACAATCAGGAAAGTAAGGATTCATCAACATTAGTGAATCTTTCTCCAGCTTTCCTTAAGGGGCAGATTATAATTTCTTTCTGCAAACTGAAGTTTTGGAAAAGTATCAGGACAAATACTAAGGTAAGAAGGGTAAAAGATTAGGTAATTAATCAGCTAAAGAATGAATGAAAGAAACTGTTCTCCCTGCAGAGGAGGACTTTCATCTGGGCAGTCCATATAGATCTATTAAATCAGTTGGATTTCCATACCTTGTCCACTCTTTTCCTCTGATTCCCACAAAAATTTTAACAAACAAAAGAGTGGCTACCAAGAGTTTAAAGTTGTGAGTTTATTGCATATGTAACAAAAATGAACATGACCTCCTGGGTCCAGCCTACTATACAATCACTGTTTATTCCAGCTGGTTCCATAACCACATTAAATAGAACTAGTATTTCTTTAAATACTTTGATTTAGACATAAAATGAAACATTAGTGTACAACTTTCATAAAATAAATCTGCAATAAAAACAGTGGGAAGAATAACAAGGATAGCAGCAATACTTAAACATGACATTACAAAATAATAAATTAAAAAAATACATTATAAAGTGGTTGAGGAACAACAACAACAACAAAAAAAAAAATTAACAGATTAAAACCAGATCCATACTGTGTTTCTGGGAACTTGCTGTGCCACATGGCCCCAAACCTGGGCACTGGCTCCAGAGGGCCCGGTGGCTGGATCAGTAATTTACAAAATCTGTTGGATTTTACAACCACCTCAACTTGAACCGAGGACAAACTGCTGAGCGAGCGCCGATCGCACCGTCTGGAGCTTCGAGCAGCCTTTTTGGAGCAGGGTCTTGTCTAACATAATGCCCAAGTGAACACTCACACCCATCCAACAGTCTCGTTTCTTCCCGGTCGAAAACACGAGCAGAGTGGTGGTTTCCTACATCCCTGAGCGTAGAGTATAGGCTGAGGAGCAGTATCAGGGCACTGCAGGGCTGTGCCGATGGACCAGCTGCTGGGTTTGCCCTTGGACAGGAACAACGGACAGGCTGTACCTTGTATTTCCTTCAGGTCACATCCAAGAGTATCCGCGCACAAGGTGGAACGTGGAATGACAAAATGAACACGGGACTCGATGGTATTCTTTGGGCAAGTTTGAGAAGTAACAACCAAGTTCAAGTGCTGGCAGACCGAGTGGGAATGGACACACAAATTCAGACAGCTGAGGTTATCCCAGACCTCTGAGAGCCACTGGCTCAAGCCATGCAAACTCCTGGTGGCATTTTGTCCTTCCCTGGCCTTGGAACTGGGCACAGGAAGAACAGGCGATCGTTCCAAAGCCATTCTGCCTCGCTTCTTGCTGTTCCTCCATCCACCCAACCAGCTTTAAGGCCTGCCTCAAATGCATGTACAGAACAAGACAAAAAATGTCTTTGTCATCACTGAAGTGGCACAAAATTGCAAAGACAAGACGACGGGAGAGGTGGTGAAGCTGTTGAAAAGAGAACTGAAATAATTAAAAAGACAGGGCCCTATTCTCATTATTGTCAGCACGGAGGAGGTACCTTGACAAGGGCTTTTAAATACAGCAAAAAACAGACGGACTTTTCGAAACAACAATCCTTTCCTATTCTTATTTTGTGCATTCAATAAAACACTGACCTAGCAAAGACATTAGGAACTATCGTATGTCAACTGGGTCGTTGACATAAAGCTACTTGACCTATAGATCTCCAAATCAGGGGCCTTTCCCTTCACCTCACTTGGTTTGTACTGAGCCAGCTGTGCTGCAGGTGTGATAGGATTTTTGTTAGGGGTGGGCTTTAGCATGTGGGTTTGGGGTTTTTTTTTACACTTTTTTTTAGTGAAAAATCCACATGAGACTGCATGCAAAGCTTTTGGGCAATAATCCATTTTGCACTTTTCCTATCTGACTGGTTTATTGCACATTTAAATGTACTGAAAGGATTAAATACACTCTATGAACAGGTTTGACTTCGAAGCCATTTGGAAAATCCAGGGTTATGGGGACTCTGCTACTCAGCCCAGGACCGTAGGGATGCTGTCTGCCAACTGTTGCATTTCCTCTCTTCTCTGCAAGAGTTGTGTAGTTTCATTTATGTCCCAACAACCAGATCTGCAGAAACTGGTCTCCCAAGTGCCAAAAGATCCCTACAGAACATAGGGCTGAGCGTGCCTCTCCTGTACAGTCCTGCGGGATGAGCATCTTTAGCCACCCTGTGCAAATCTCACAATATGGTACAATTTTACACCTCCAATGCAACTCCCGACAACAAATCACAAGAATTATGGTCAATGGCAGAAAGAAAACCACAAACAAACAAAACAGAGAAAGATGCCAGGGTTTTGACAAGTGTCTACTTTCTGTCCTATCACAGTTTAAAGCTATTATCAAATTCAATTAAAAAAAAGACAAAATAGAATATTCCAGTAGACATCTCCTAAGGACAATCTCTTACCCACAGCTGAATTTCAATGCACTATTCCATAAACGTAACATCTGTTAAGTGTTTCAGTCATGAATCTCTCTAAAAATCAGGCTTGCCAAAGAAAAAAAATCCTATACAAGCAAGTCTGCTGAAGTTTAGACATGTTTGATAGATAACTGGGTCTCTCTGAAGCCGTGTTATTTGTTAAAATACTGTCTCATCTTGGTGTGCAAACTGGAAAAATGTTAGTGATTCAGGTATTGGATTTGCTTTTGTTTCCCCTGTGTTAGAGAACAAACCTTTTAATATTAGTTTCAGATATTGGAAAAAATAGCCTTATATGGCTCTCTGGAGAAATTTTCATCCCTACAGAACTGAAGTCATAAATGTTTCCAGTAGTTTTCCGTAACATTTAAAATGTATTCACTGTGTAGATCCCCTTTTACCTCAATCTCCAAATAAACCTTTCCCAAGGCCAAAAAATTTGAAGCAGGAGTTTGCTCTGTTAACTTGGCTTTTAGTGATTTCCATGTGAGTCTTAGAATTTAAAGTTACACAAACACGTCTTGGGTAAAACAGCACAGAAATCACAGCTTTGGGATTGAATGGATTTTTATCCTCTGTCTCCTCCTCACAAGGCTTCTCTGTAAGGTACTTACATCTGAATAAACTATGGAAAGTAATTCTGCAGGAGGAAAGAATTGTTTTCATGTGCAAAACAATCAGATTTCAGCCAGGACAACCAAAAAGAAATCATACAATACCATTTAAGCTGTCCCAGATTCCTTCACTTTTCTCAAGGTGAGCCACAGCTTCCACTGGGAGCTTCCTGCTAAGGCAGAACTTGGATTTCTTTACCTTTCAGTGAAGTGTTCATATGGAGGTATTTTCTGCTAGAAGTTTACTTTTTAAATAGACGTTTAAAATGTGCAATGCAAATTCTGGTGCCAGTCAGACGCTCTGAACCTGCTGGACTCTACAAAGGCTCAAGCTTGATTTAAGACAGACTAACCAGGTGCATCTACCAGTTTCAAGTCCTCAGCAAATTAAGCTCATTCTCAAATACACTTTGATTCTCCTATTAAAAAAGCCCCACAGGTCACTGACCCTATCACAATATGTGTTACAAATCTAGCAGAATATCCTGTGTAACCAAAGCCAAATGCTGAACTTGGCTGCATTTCATTTTGGGGGGGATGGAAGAAGAGGGAAGGGGTTATTGTAACAAAGGGGAGAAAATAGAGTTGGGAACCACCAAGAAAAGCCCCGACCCCACCCCCCTCATCCACCAGCGGCGGAAGGGAAACAGCCCCATCTCTAAGTTGTCAGAGTTCGGATGCTTCAGACAGCTTAGCAGGAAGTTCACAGCAAGCTTCTAGCTTTTGATTTGGTGGTCCATGAGCTAGCATCTGTTTCCTTTGGTTGCTTTTTTCACTCCACAGCAAACCCACATGTCTCTTCCACAGCTGTCAACAGCTTCTCATAAAGCTTCTCATATGACTCATAAGGCGGAATGTCGATCCGGTTAAAGCTGCAGGGAAAGTAAGAAAACATTGATGGATCTGAAGTGCTTATTGGGAAAGAAATGTAAAGAAGCTACATATAGATAGAAATTGTAAAAACTCTCAGCTGCCTCAGTGGCCAAAGGAGACGAGATGAAAAACTATTTCTACAGAAGGAATGCACAGCTTAATAGGGCAGCATTTGGGATGAGGAGGAGGAGGAGGAAGAGGTAGATGCAGGAGACTTGCAAATAAAAAGCAAGACATCAGGCAGGCCCACTCCCTGCCCTGCCTGCAGACAGTCCGTGCTCCTGCTGAAACCATTTCCTGCCTCTGATGGAGTGACATTTCCGTGCAAGGGCTCAGGCTGTGCCTATACGGCACCAACAGCACGAGCTTCCGACACTTGACATCTGACAACATTTCTTTGTAATAAAGAAATAAAGAAATAAACTTACAAACGTCTCACTACCCAGAATAATCACCTCTGGAATAAATGAAAACCACAGATAGTATAGAAGACAAATCAAGCTTTAAGAAAAGTAAATTATTTTGCTGGCTACAGAGTACAGATACATCCAAGCTAACAGAGCACACTTGGAATTATCCATGTGTGTATCACATGCCTAATCCCTGCCCAGGACAGACAGAGATGACTCCCTTAAAGCAAGACAAAGGAAGAGCAAGCACTGAGGTGCAGGGTGTTTCCATCTTACCAAGTGTGGGCTTTTGGAAGGTTGTCTGTGTTTGCATCTATTAAATGGATGGTAAACAGTCTGGGTCCTGCAGCGCCTGTAGAACCTTACACAGACATTCTAGTTAATGCACTTCAACAAAGCATCACTCACACACACACATTTTGCAGCTTATAAAAAGGCAAGAGAGGAAATTACAGTTCCAGCTGCAAGCCTAAGTGTGTCTTAGGCTAAATCTGTAGAGATATTTGCAGCTGATGAAGGGATGGCAGATGAGATAGGGTTGTTTGTGACAATAATTTTATAGACTGGTATTTTTGATAGCTGCTAAATTTGATATTAATAAAGCTGTACCATCAAAAATGAAAATACTTTCATGCAAGAAGGTTTTTCTTGTAAAATAGAACTAGTATTTTGAACATCAATTTACTGTCAGCCAACAAATGGAATGTGATCAGGAGATCACAACAGCCAAGGACATTGCAACCTTTTTGATAAAAACCTGCAATTTTCATAAATTTGCTTTAAAGCTTAATGGTTTGCTGGGAATACGCTGAAGGGAATACAATTCTCACATGAAAAAGTTCTTTAGTCAGCCATATATCCCTGTACATGTATGCATGGAATGATCTGAACATCAGAGCACAGAGATGTAGGAGACTGATGAGCCAAAATTGACAACAGTCAAAGCACTGCACAGTAACAGATTTACCAGCTTCCTTCACTTTCAGCAACAGCCAAAGTGTTCAGCAGCAGCTGAGCTGCTGACAAATGTAAAACTGCTCTCAGGCTCTAAAGTTTGCAAGTGCTTGACTTATCCAGTAAAACACTGATATTTTACAAGGGGCCTGTAAATACCACACCACTTCTTCTCCAACCCCAGATTAACTCAGCCTCCACATCAGTCACCTTGTAAAGCCTTGAAACCTTGAAGTGGGACACGTGTTGAACCCGTCACGAACTGCAGCAGCCTTGCCCTTCTTTCTTCATCAAATGTTTCTACTGCTTGCCAGAACCACTTGACAATGTTGCTGTCAGCCATGCAGTGCTTTAGGCGGGTGTTGGACTTCCAGTCATTCAGGTCTATCTTATCCAGGCCTCCTATGATCAGCTGTTGAAAGATTAGAAAGAGCTTTAAATTTCAGTCATTTCAGGTTTGCAGGTTTTTATAAAAAAAACTAACTCAACCATGTCATGAAGCCTGGCATTGTTTAGGTGCTTCACCCACCTCTTGGGTGCAAGGTAAGATTCCAAACCAGCACAGAACTGACAATAAATCTCTCCAGTTTAAGTGCAGTGAAACTGAGCTCAAGCAGTGCATTACCAGCACCAGAACTTTCACAAGCAACTAAGAGTCAGAAGCCCCTGCAAGACCTGCTTTATTAAATCTCTGCTCCCTAGAAGGTACAGCCTGTCTGTCTGAGGATACAGCACTGATTTGGAATGAGGCATGTCATCTGCTGTGGCACAGCATCATTGTCCTGCTGCAGGATTGTCCTAGAGGTGCCAATACCAGCGATGACGGAATCCTGCTCGGTTTATGGGAACAACTGAGTTGCTTCACTGTTTCACAACCAACTACAGCAACTTTTCATCTGTTTTTTGACACCATTTGTGAGAGGCTGACACAGACCAGACACATCACTTCAATCTCTTTTCCAGATGACACCAGGTTGCAAAATACTGTAAAAATTCACTGGTCGTGAATTTAACCACCTCCCCTGGCAACAACAAATAAATGGCACACAGCAAACTTCACCCTCAAAACAAAATGTGTGTCATATTCTAAACTTCCCACCATATTCCACACTAAGGATCCCATTTCTGAGAGTTGCCCTTTAGCAGCTGTCTTGTTGTGCCACCAAGACAGTACCCACTTACACTTGCTCTCATCATTAGGGCAGTTGTGACTGTTCTGACGTGGACTGTATTGAAACATTTAATGGATTTTTAATCTGCCTTTGGAATGCAAGAACTTTGTGGGATTAATCAAAATGCATGACTGACTAGCACAAAGCTAGTGCTTCCAATACCACAAATGCTGAATATTCCACAGGTTGCCTTATTTTTTCTAAAAAGCAAAAGCAGAGGAAAAATTGCTGTAATAGGAATTATTTTAAGAGGTAGCCTTCTGCACCTCAGGTTTAGTATGAAGACAAATTAATTTCACTATGCTCAACCCTTCTATTTCTGTAAACCAATCCCTGTGTGCATGCAGAAACAGCCATGCGTGAAAAGTTTCTGGACAAAACAGGTTCTGGGATAAATAACATGTCTGGTCTTGCCAACAATTCCTCACACTTGCAGTGTGTTTCCTCCTTCTCAGACCACCTGCCTTGAGCATTAGTCCTTGGATAGACATTATGGTGTATTTGTCTTTCCCTGTTTAAGTAGCTCTCTCAATAATATCAACCCAAAGAATGTCTAGAATAAACCTAAAATGGTTTGGTTAAACAAATACTCAGCTTTCTGGTATGTAAAATGGAATACATGTTTCATTTCATTTGTTTTGGTTTTTGTTTTTTTAAAAACCAGCGCTTGACTGTGGATCAAACAAACTACAAAACAGTATTTCATGTGGATAAAACATACCTCAAGTTCCTTCTGGTCAAAAGGCTTAAGGAGATGTTGAGGAATAAGTTCATTAAAACCTTTCTGCAGAGCCAGGAATTGTGCCTCTATTCCTCTCATGAACCGCCAGTTCACATACAACCTGTAGGGGAGGAAGGAAAAAGTCAGGGGTGATGAGCTGGACAGGACTGGAATTTTCCTAGCAGAGTTGGAAAATGCTCATTTTACAGAAGACCTTTTTTAAATATACACATATTGTATTATGAAAGAAGTGCTAGCCCATTCCTTTTGCCATCAACAATTAATTATTGCACCATCAACTGAGAAACCAAAGTACCATTCAGAACTTCATCTTCCCAGGTCTTCCTGAGAGATGAAAACATTCATGTCACTTATGATTCAGATATTTTCACCCAAAATACTTATTTCATTAGTTTCACCATATACAAAAATTCTGTTTACTACCCTCTTCCCACTACATTTGCAGGATATATTTCTGTTAGCAATACCTGACATATTCCTTCTTGTTCTCTTCTGTCACTGGAATATTCCTGCCATTTGGTTTGAGCTCATGCTGTAAAATCCTCCCGAAAGCGTTGTGTTCCACACAGAACGTATGGTCCAGGACTGGTGTGATATCGTTCTCTCTGCCAACAGACAGAGGGTAAACTCAGTATTTTTGGTACTTGGGGAACTCTCAGTGGTGATGCTGACAGTTATTTGAATACTTAGGCAGTCTTCAGGCTAAACCTCAGTTAGCAGCCACCTGCATTTCACACACTAGAGGAATATTGCCACAATCACCAATTTCTGTATGGTTTAGTACATGTTAAAGCGTCTGATCAGATATGGGATATTCACCTAATTCTAATAGAATCAGGATACTGAATAAAACCTTGTATATAGAAATACACACACACACATAACATAAATCCACTCAGCCATAAACTGATTTGCTGTCATATATCTGTGAAGTACAGAAGAGATCACATGTAGGCAACTTCATCACCAGAAACTTTAAATACAAAATTCAAAACAGTATTTAGGAAAAGAAATTGAGATATGCAAAGCAGTTCTGAAGAGTCCCAAAGCTACACTGAGTGTTGGATCTTGTTCTGTAAGCATACAGAAGCCCAAATTACTTCCATTTATTTTCATTTTAATCAAAGTTGGCTTTCTTTTGAAGAAGGCTGCACTTACTCTCAGAGCTCTGCCCTGAGTTTGGATTTTGATATTGTAATATTATTCTACCATACCCATGCAATCTTTCACAATTTAGTATCTACTTTATTGCAAGGAGAGTTTGCAATGAGAACTTTTCCTCAAGTACCTTTGATATATTAAAAAAAGTTTAATGACTTTGTACAGATTGCCTCCATAAAAAGTTTTTTGCAAACTCTTTCTCTAAAGCATCTCACTTTGCCAACAAACTCTACCCCATTTCTCTACAGCGAGACGATTGCTAAATTCAGTACTTACAAGATCCAGACTAAACTTTTGTGTAATTCTGGGTCAACAGATTCCAGATCGGAGAGCTGGATGGGCTTCCCCAGCAGCTGTTTGTAAAAGGGAACTGTGAACCCCCCGTTGATATAGTGTCCATGGAACACAGCCAAACCCATTATCCGACCAACAAAATGGAAATAAGACAAATGGTCCTGCAGGGAGAGAGGAGAATCAGGCTTGGGAAGACACTGACATCTTGTGGCACCCTCAGTGGTTTGTTCATTTTGAATTACCTGCAGCCCTCTGGGCAAGAGCAGTCACCACTTTTCCTCATAACATAACCAAAACCAAAGCACTTAATGATTAAAAACCTCAAAAAAGTCCCTGCGCATTACCTGATTAATAAATTTGGTTCAAGCTCTCTAGACCTCTCAAAGGGCAAAACTTGGAAAAAGAAAATCCCAAAATCCCTGTGAAACCCCCAGAATCCAAGAAGATGAGGATTCCAAACAAATTGGTTTATTCTTTGTTTAACGATCCAGATGTATCTACTTTTGAAGAAGCAGGCCAGGTGCTTGTTTCCCTCATTTCTTTCATGTTCCTTTTAATCTAACTTTTGAAAACTGAGGTGTAAGTCTGTATGTAACTGAGGTTGACATTCTTCCAATCCAGCTCCCTCATCTTCCAGTGCAAATGTCAGGAAATGTCATGCCAGGAAGAATTCCCTCTACTAATACAGAACTGCTGCTCCTTTTAGGGTCTGCATCAATACAAATCCTCCAGTAAGGAAAAAAGCAAGCACAGGAGTGTAGTGAGAAAGGGCAAGCAAGGGATACATCCCTAAAAGTCATGGGGTGGCACTGCTGGGAATGTAATGCTGTGTGCACAACCACCTGTGTTCACAGTGAAGATGAATTTCATCTGTCTTGTCTTCTCAGAATCACTGTGCAAACCAATCAGTACTGAGGAGACTCAAAGAAATCAGATATTTATCAAAGGATATCGTGCTTTTAATTTCTGAACAAAACCCCTCTGCTTCATAGTGTATCAATATAAGACATTAACACCTTCTTATTCTGATTTACCCTGCAGTTTAGACTCTTCTTGTGGAAGAATGGCTGTAAGAAACTGCAGAGGACATCTGTTAAAATGGGAATATTGACCAGAAATTAGTACTTACAGGATTGATAGAAGAGTCTGGATTGATTTGCAGCATGTAAATATTATCTGTGGAGTACTGGAAGAGTCCATAGTAGGGATTCAACATTTCATGGCACAGTAAATACAACCACTCTCTGCCAAAAAAAAAAAAAAAAAAAATTAGAAGGGTGCAACTTCCACTTCAGTTTTAGACAACACAATTTTTGTGAATTATGAACTATGAAATGCTTATATCAAAACCAGATCATCTTGTGCTGCCCTCCATTTGTCGACCAAAAAGGTGTGATTAAAACCCCACAGTGTGCTACTCCACTCAGGGCAGACTTGGTTTAGTTTAGAAGCACTGAAATGATTAACATGAATTAGAGAAGCTACAGCAAGCTGCTAGACAATGTCATCAACTAATTGAGTCTGAACAAGCCATGATTCCAAAAAAATCCTGTCTTTGTACAGAGTTCAGCTATTTGGAGCCTATGAGATCTGCTCCTCTGCAACCTGTACAGTATAAAGAAATACTCAAAAAATCTGTTGATTAGAATCAGCTCAATCACTGAGGATCTTTAGAAAAACTGTTTTTCTGCCAGCTTGGTGACTGCTTTCAGCAGAGGCCAGAAAAGACAGAGACCAAGCTCATTAAAAGGAGGGGTTGGGTGAATTCTCTCACCTCGGTAACACACAAGGATAGGAGCAGAACTAAAGCTATTTCTGACTTCCCAAGTGACCATGACAAATACCCCTTTGTTGTTAAATTTGGACACCCTTCCCAGGTCCAAAATATTCTGAAAGGACACTCAATTGTAATGCTTAGAAGTGGAGCTGTACTGATCTGCAAGAGTCAGTTGCAGCTAATGGGCAATTATGACAGACGCCGGGGCAACAGGATGTCAACAGTGGAGACACCCAAGGTTGCCTTGGGTAAGGCATATCAGAATGTTCCAGCTTCTTTCCTTTGTCCAGGGATTGATTACTGAAAGACACCTATGTGGAAAGCCTTTGTGGATTTGAGAAATTTCTCAGTGAATTTACACAACTCTGAGCCACCACAAAGGTGAGTGTTTTTTCAGTGATGCTACAATCAGCTCCTGAATTTCAGATCTGATGCAACCCACAGGGAATTATTGTCATTTTTAAGAGGGAGGCAAGTCCTCACTAAAATTTTAGCCTTTGTTTAGGATTAGTTCATTTCCACTCCTGCTCCAACAGATCAGAGAACTCTCCTGAATGCGGCTGAGACATAACAAAAAGGAACCCCTACCCTCCCACAATCCATTTGTGGGAAATCAGAGAGGTGTGTTTAACAAAACCATTCCTGTGATGTGGATCTGACTTCAGGGTCTATACACTCTCTGAGAGACCTCACAAACTGAGCTGATCACACTTTCCAGTTTCATAACTTGCAGTGGGACAACTGTTAAATTGCAAGCTTCCACTTTCCAACCTACCGTATAAAGACTGAAGCTACAGCCACTGTCTATAAACTAGACCACAAATAATTAACGTATACCACTAACAGGTAACTTGAAATGGAATGGTATCAACCATGGGACACTTAAAGGACAATTTTAAAGTTAAAAGGTGTCAGAAAATCCACAAAATCTCACCTTGCTACTCCTCCATAGTCCAGGCCTTCCTCTCCTCGGAATTTCACCATAAGCCTCTTTTTCAAGTCCTTTGGCCTCATCTTCATTATCTGACGATAGGATTCCTGTATATGCATTTGTACAGTTAGATATTTTATTTCCTTCCTATAATTAAGTCAACGAAGGTTTCTGCATTTCTGTAATACATAGATTGTTACTGAACTACAGAAAACATGAATCTGAAGCAAATTCCAATGACAACTCTGTAATGTGGTGGGTACTTGTGAAGCAAACTTGTTATAATCACTGATCAGTTTTACTGAACTCTTCAGGGACAAAAGCTGCTTTTAGTAGTAAAAAAAACAATTAAATACCTCAAATATTTCCTCTCTGGATACTTCAATGCGACAGTGACCAGCCTGAGGCTGCTGAAGAGAGAGCTCATGTCTAAGAACTTTCAACTTTTGTACCAAGTCTCTTTCATATCTCTGTGCAGGCAACTCCTCACCCTCTTCCAACGATCCCTCATTTGGAGCTGGCAGAGGCTGCTGGCTGGGCTCTTTTAGCTGGCATTGATGGCTTTGAAAAAGAAAAGGAAAATATTTATTCTGGACAAACAACAATATGTAAAACAATGATGGAAGAAATTATTAAGATTCTCTAAGAGGAACATAGAGTGAAATTTGTATTCAGCTGGGTACTTCTGTATCACCATTACTAAATTCAGGGATGTAAGGAACATAGATACTTAAAAAGGGTTTCAGCACTTTTTAATTGTTTCTATGCGGCAAAACACTGTGTAGAAGGTTCTGGAGCATAATCACTGATTGCTGACTGAGCAGTAATTAAAGTTGTGTGGTATTCTCCCATATGGAGACAACTTTCAAGAGTGTAACATGGAAAGAGATCTCTAATGGAACAAACAACCGCTTTATAAAGGGAACTGTCTAACAACTGAAACTGATTTTATTCCAGCTCCATGCAAAATGAGGCTGGGGATTCCTGACACAGGAAAAATACTGAATCTATGGTTGTCAAAAGAGAAAGATGGACTTGTCCCAAATAGTTACAGTTTCATACACTCAGCTATCCTTTATCCATCAGTGCTTTATTTGGGTTGTGGAGCAATTCTTTTTTAGATACAGAGATTCCGCAGCTGGCTTCAAGCACAGGAAAAAGTCTGATCTTGGGCACAAGCAGCACTGCCAGGCTGCTTCCAGGGTCAGTTCCACAACAGTTCAGCTGCCTTTGCATGATGCACAGCTTGAGCTTACTAAATCCTGCTAAACCCAAACTGGCTGTGCACAGCACCCGTTGACCACACTCCAGCTGGCTTTATATTCCCATTGTCTGGAGCTCAAGGGAGCATGAACTTAGTCCAGATCCAGCAGAGCCAGCACACAGCTAGAACTGCTCACCCAGACAGACACGAGCTGACTGCTGGGGAACCCCTGGCAGACCCTCTACCCCACACCCCAGCAAGCCCAGAACTGTGTAATTTGCCCCAGCACAGCTTGGGGCAATTTTGTCAATCCAGTTTAAAGCGATTAGTGTTGTGCTGTAGTAAGAAGCCCTTCCTTAAGCCTGAGGACTGCAAAGAAGAGTAAAAACCCCTCTGAAGAGTCTCAGCAATAAATTCAGATAAAGCCAGCACTGAGAACCAATGCTTGGACCCTGACTACAGCACTGGCTGCATCTGTTCCCCAGTATCATTCAGGGTTTCAGCCCTTCATGACTCCCAGACCTGACAGGAATTATTTATCAAGCAAAGCTCTTACTTCATGATGTGATGTAGTCGTGGATCTGTGAATTGTGTGGTTCTGTTGTTATGATCTACAAAGTATATTCTTCCTGAAACTGTACTTCTGACTTCCCAGCCTGGAGGCAAAGGTCCCAGTTCATCACAATTCACACTGTTAAGGTCTCTAAAGTGAGAAACAAAAAATATGTTAATGCATGTCTGAAGTTAAGATGAAACTAATTTCATCAACACCTAAAAAAATTGAAATTACCTAAGGCTCCAGCCACCTAACAGAGGGAAACATTAAGAGTGGCAAGAACAGGAAGGAAGGAAACCTGAAGACTATTTTTAGGCAGAAAATCTATTGAAAAGTAAAGCATTCTTTAGAGACAGCTGGCATGGATTCAGGGTTGAAGGCACCACTCACCCTGAGGTATTTCCTCTCCTAAATCTAACCATGCAACATTTGCATAAATGAGTTAACTGAGAGGCTTTAGAAAGGTAGAAATGCTTTGTACACTGAAGGTGCCTTAGTGTCACAGTGAGTATAAGCCAAGGGGACACAGGCAGACAGACAAACCCTTGTTAGGCTCCTTAAAGGAGATTATGGTCGGGACCATTTGCTGTGATCAGCTGTGCATCTGAAAGTCCTGCAGAGATCTGATTACAGCAAGTTTTAACCTACATCTCCGCTCCACGCCAAGGTTAGGTTTTTGCACCACAAGCTGGTGGCATGGAAGTCATCTTTAACTAAAATAGGTGTGACTTGGGACTCACAAGACACTGCTGTGTCCACTTCCATTGCTGCTCCTGAAAGCCTGGCTCTAGGATTTGGGGAGAGAAGCAGCAGCACCTTTCATTAGAGTGACCAGCATCAGCTGAAGAAGACACAAGGTTTTGGGCACACAAGCCTGACACGACTGACACAAATGAACAACCACTGTCATTTCTTCTTCCAACAATACCAGCTAATCTAACATCAGCTATTCTCTCTCTCTCTCAGCCTTATTTTTCATTTCCTTCCATACACCGTGCTTTTATCACCACTTTTGCCTGCACTAGTTTATATCATTTTTCTAATATCCTGTATCACATTCCTGTATTATCCAGGCAGTGCAGCAGCTGAGAGTTACAAACTTCACTCTTGAATCTGGTGTGCAGGTGGCTCATGAAACAGCCTGGATTCAGAGCTACTCAGGAAGAGCACCAGACCTTACTCACAAAGACCTGGATTAACTGCAGGTTAAGGTTTAAAGAGGCTTTACTAAATTAATCATGTGAAGGATTCAAATTTTCTAGCAGCAAATCACTGGCCTAAAGCATAAAAAACCTCAAACCATTCCAAGTTTAAAGATAACAAGTAATCTCTCCTTCAGTTACACATAAGTGAGCACTAATAAAACAAAAGTTACAAGTTGAATACTCAAGAAACAATTATTTTAAGAAAGTAGTCAGTTTTTTCCTCAATTTGCAGTCCAAACTGTTTTCATACAAAAAAAAAATGTAGGTAAGAGTCAGAAATTTGTAGCTTCACCAAAAAACAATGCCACATTAACATTTTAGGAAGATTTTGCCGAACAGGAATTACTGAAGGGTGACATATTTTTTTGCTTTTTGTTTTACATGATTCAGAAATAAATAATTCTTTCTTTTAAAAAGAGTAATCCTTAATGTTTGGTGAAAAGGTAACTAGAAAGACCCAAAACTATTCCTCTGCTGGGAGCTCTCCCTTTAAATTCAGACAGACCATTTCAGGGATTTTTGCTTTTATAAATCCAGCACCCTGCCACACAAATACACACCAAACCCCCCTGACTTTTAACTATAAATACATACCTTGGTATCCTTGGGTCGTGCCACGTGCTTACTCCAGTCTGTGTGTGCAAAAAATAAACCTGTCCCTGTACCGTTGTTCTTTGCTCTACAAAAAAGGAAGAAAGATTAGTCTAAATTACAAATCTTAAAGAAAAGAAAAATCTGAATAAACAGTTAAAAGACATTAGAATATTTTCTTCCTAGGAGAAAGCATTGAAACCATCACATTGATCTCTTGCAGCATGGACTGTTTTGTCTCTGACAAATTTACTCTGACTACACATTTCAACATTCTTTTGAAACTCACAGATCTATGCACCAGCATGTTTTAGTTTGTATTTTTATTGTTAGATTTTGAGACAATCCAACCCCCAAAACCAGATTTCTTTACTCCTAGATTTGGTGTGCTCTTTTCTGAGATTTAAATTCCCCTTATCTCATCCTCCCTAATCTTCTGTACTATTGGTTTCTTTGTTGCTTTTATATATTTTCCTGATCTTTTCTCCAATGTGGGCTCAAACCTACACAACATGCCAAGGGGGAAGGAAAAAATAGCATTACTGCTCTAGTTTAAAGAGCTCTTTACATTCGTTCTCCCTAGATACACAGCCAAGATTAGCAGTGAATTTTCTGTAACAGCATCATACCACAACCTCATGTTTAATTTACCATCAACCCCTCAGTGTATCCTGGCGTAGCCAACTGCTAATTAGCCAATCTCAAACTCCCATCTGCACTTAGTTCCTTTTCCAAAATGCAGAATGAGATGCACGTGGATGCTGCCTGCTCTAACGGGCAGAACACCTCCATGTATTAGAAGGGGGGAATTTTTTGGTGATGTCCTTGGAAAAATGAAACCCTTCAGTTTTACAGCTATGGGACACTCACCGTAGCCTTCAGGTAGCTCAGGTGACTGGTGGCCATGGGGCCTGTTCTGAGGTGTCTGGACGTGTGCTCTGACCTCGGGGGTGCGGAGCCGCTGGGCCTGGAGCCTCTGGTCCTGGCTGGGAGACTCCAGGAAGCGGCAGCCGCCTCCTCCTGCCGCTCCCGTCGTGTCCGTGTACGGAGCCGGCTCCTCCATGAAGCAGCTCAGCGGCCTCCCTGGCCCGGAATCTTCATAAACCGTTCTGAAAATGGGGAAACTTCAAGAGTTTCCATCACAAGAGAAGTGAATGCAGAAATAACTGTTTCTCTCTCCCCACAATTTCAAGTACTGCAACTTTTAACCCAAGATGTGCCATTTTCTTGACATTTTTGTGCCCAAATTTCTCAGCACTGGTAACAAAAAAAAAAAAAAATTAAGTCTTACCTAGTTTAGCCTGTTTTCTTCAAGCAGTTATCTAGTTATAACCTTACTACCTGATACACATTCCCAGAAAACAGTCACACTGATACTTAAGTTTCTAATGTTAGTTACAGTCTTTCCATGTATAAACCATTTTTCTAATTAAGTGTGAAGAAAACAATCCTTACCCTTCATTCTCCAAAAGCCCTCTGCAGTCTACTACAGAACCTCCTGTGCCTATCCTGTCCCGTGTCTGTAAACTGACTGAAATAAAAAAACACACACTCAGGTCAATAAAAGAAAAATTGTATTCTTAAAAACAGCAAAAAGCCAAAAAATCCATATTTATACAGAGTAAAATATTAATGAAATCTCTATCCTACACACAAGAACATACCCCTTACCAAATTCCTTCTATTCCCTTAAAGCATTACTAACTTTTTAAAAAGGAGAAGAGAAACTAGAAGGCCATCCCCTCAAAACTTGAGTTTATTTCTGTAAATATCAAACATGTCAGGTTCTACATCTCGGTTTCATGAGGACGCAGAAAGGGAAGCTGGAAAAAAATTGCTCACCACTAGATGTCATCTTAGGGCGAGTATTTGGAGTTTGCCAAATATATTTCTATATCGTTGAAAAGCTGGGGTTGGATGGGGGCAGTAAAGCATGGGGTAAATTTGCTATAAAACGAGCACAGCCTTGTTGAAATTTGGAAATGGCTTGCATGAGTCAAATATATCAAACCAGCAACTTGTAGAGCGCCTTTTAACTCCTCCAGATCGTTTTTTAACACCTAAGATTCCCTTTGCCTGTCACCTTGGCCAAATGCATCATTTCACAGTGACATTCACCCTTCCAGGGCTGCAGCAGAAGCCTTGCCAGATGCACTCCCTGTTTTTAATGTTGTTTCCCATCATCAGCTGAGAGGAAACAAACTCCTGTATAGGAGTGCAATGAAAATTTTCAGGTTATGTAATTTAATCCCATTAAAATCAGAAGAAACAACACTGAACAGGCACAGAAGCAACGGTTAGAGGTTTCATTTTTAACACAATCTTTGTCCCTATGGATATTTACCAAGCAGATGGAATTTAGGTGGGACCATTCTTACCCACTATTTGGCCTCGGACAGCATCGGTGTCTGTGGGGTTGAGTTTGCATAGATCCAAACGCTGGTCTGAAAAGGAGAATTGGAAAAATCAACCCCGGGAAGGGCTGGGTGGGAACACTATTCACTACTCAGGTACAAGGTGTGGAGGGTTCTTGGTCACACCAGGTAGGAATTGCTCTTACATCCAGTATCTTTTAGCCTGCTGATGGCATTGGAGAGGAGTCGGACACACCCCAGGAAGCCAGCTCCCTGTTTCTTATGGATTTTTTTATGGTTCCATACACTGATGGTTATGGAATCTGTTTTCCCAACATATCTAGAAAAATACATATTAAAAGAGTAATTTTAGAAATAATAACCTCTTTTTACTCCACAGAACTGATGCTGTAATTGGTACAAATTCTGACACATTTCAGTACATCGGTCATGCCTCTTTATTATAAATACACAAGTGCTTATGCCCAAAACGCTGTTATTAATGAATTACTGCACTGTGATTTCACACAGCATGGGAAATTGATATTGCTGCAGCATGAATTTAACTACAGCCAGCCTCATTAAAAGCTAAACAACAAGTCGATTAACATACAAAACTTTAGAATTTATGGTTCTAATAATTTGAAGAAAATAAATCATTCCAACAAGCACAATTTTCTGTAAAAGCTGGATGGCACTGCTCCAGGAGAGCTCACTAAGCCGTTGTGCTGTGTACCTGCCACACAAACATCTCCAAATTCAAGCACCTAAAAGCAAAGTACCCCTCCTTTATTAGCAGGTAATTTCTTCCTAAAAAAAGAATCGGTCCTCTGAGAGGGCAGGGCTAGATGGGATGGTGGGAAGAAATTCTTCCCTGTGAGGGTGGGGAGGCCCTGGCACATGCTGCCCAGGGAATCTGTGCTTGCTCCATCCCTGGAAGTGTCCAAGGCCAGGCTGGACAGGGCTTGGAGCAACCTGGTCTGGTGGCAGATGCCCCTGCCCATGGCAGGGGGTGGAACTGGATGATCTTTGAGGTGCCTTCCAGCCCAAACCACTCTGAGATTCTATGAAAAGTGATTTTTCTTGCCAACACAAAATGAAGTTGCAGTGCCACCCTTGCACTCCTTTAACTAGATTAATCTCTGGAGTACTGTTTATTTATGACTTTACAACCAACTCACAGATCGTAATGCTGGTTCCATTTGGGGTCCAACGTGTTCTTCACAGTGTCAGTGGAATGGCACTGACCCGACCCATCCACAACTATTTTAGCAAATGGGTCAGGAAGTCCTGTGGATGGGAAAAGGTGCTGTTAAACACAGTCCTTTGTTTGCTGCTTCCAAGAGAATGCCATCAGAAACTCCCCCCTCAAGAAAGGAAAGCTGCCATTATCCTAAAAGTATTTTAGTAAATCCTGTGTTTGAGACAGATGCTCTTGGTACCCCCCAGCACAGAGCCGTGAGCAGCAGCCCACCTGTGGTTCCACCAGCCACGCTTTTAGCTGGGATTTGTGAGCCCTTAGTGTTTCCAGCCCTGAAGTCCACACAATCTACAACTCAGAGTAACGTGTACTCCTGTAGTAATGCAGTGCTGCTGCGAGAAGGGAATGACAGAGCAAATGACACACACGGATGAGCCTCCACGATAATGCAACATCTCCAAATAAATCTGATTAATCCAGAGAAGAAAGGTACACAATTAGGACATACTTACTGAAGAAATCTTTCTTTGCAAGATTCTTGGCACATAATACTGCAAAACAAAAAAGCAGATAAAGAAATCTTAAAACCGTTAAAAAAAAAAAGCTTTCTGGTAATCGTATCAGCTAAAATAATACCTGATCATAATTCATTAAAAAACACCTAAATATTAAATGTGAGCATTGTTTTCTTTATCTGGGATTGGAGTATTTACATATAAATTTGGCTTTATATTTGTTGCTTTAATTCCATTGTTATAACACACAGAAGATTTAATGAACATCCCTTTGCATTATAACATCCTAATTTTCTTTACTTCGTGTTTACAAATGCTAAACCAGATTTCTGTTGTTATTTCAGAATCCATCCATTTTAGAACAAGGACTAAACATTTTCTGAACAAAGAACAGTCCTGGGATTCCTGGAAGAGACCTCTCAGTGCAACCTCCTGCTCCATGCACACAAAGTAGGGGATACATGGGGAAACAAAGCATGGGTGGAATTCTGCAACAGCAGAAGCGATCTGTAAATATACAAAGGTTTGGGCTAAGTATGACAGGGCCTCACTCAGGAGGAAAAATAAATATACTGGAAAAAAAATCAGCATCAAGATGTTTTCCTTTGAAAGGGCCACAAATGAGATATCATTTCACTCTCTCAAATTCTACTCACCAGCACAGCAGTTTAAGAAAAAATTAGATCAGGAAACTCACATCAATCTCCATTTCTACCAGGTCTATTACCAGCTACAAGTCTAATTTTGCTTTCCCATAAGGAATGCTCAGTAGGATCTCAGCAATCCAGGTTGTTTAGTATCCATTAAACTCTTCTAACAGGCCAGGAAAAACAATTCCAGAGCCAAAGAGGAAAATATTAGAGCTCTAACTTATCTCAAACTAAGATCCAAGAGAGGAAGGTAACTATAAAAAACCTAATTACTTTTGAGGGAGTCTCTTTCCCCCAGTGGGAAAAAAAGAGATCTTTCAGCATGAGAATGAAGGCTCAGAAGATAATCAATGGCCAATTCCCCTGGTATGGAGCATTTCCCCTTCTCATCTCCATCTCCCCTTCTTCCTAACTTACCATCAGTCTCAATGTAATTCTATACTGGCAAAAGGGAAGGTGCAAAGGAACAAATACTTTATTTATTTATTTTTATATACTTCTATTAGAATTCCATCTCTTAATGCCCGAGCAACGATCCCTACCTAACACAGGCAGCAGAGTAAAAACTGCCTCACCTCACGTGTCAAGCAAACAGACCAAAGAAATCCACCATTTAACCCAGAAGCTCATGGAAAAAAATACACAAATCCTCCGTCTTAGTAATAATTAAAGCAGCCGCACCAGGAAAGTATTTTTAGAATGGATTAAAAATTACTTATTTCTTACACTGGCAAACTGTATAATCAGAGAAAGCTTCTCTTGTATTTTTTTTTAAACAACTGACCAAAAAGAGAAGTCTGCAGGACTATAGCAATTCAGTTTGAAACAAAACAGAATTAGAGAATCACCATCAGCTGCTCTATGGAAGCACAACAGAACAATCTTTAATTTCCTCTTCCTGTTCCGAGTGTTACAGAGGAAAAAATAACCAAAAAAACAGACTAAGTACAGGTAAAATCAGAACTGTGAGTCTTTTAAAATCAAATAACTCTACTCTGCTATTCCCAATTTTAAGAATAATTTATTGAGCTGGAGAAGGATAACATCTGTAACTTTCTGCACATGGTCTGTCCATATAATTATTACCTTTATTCTATATTTCAGGTGTGCTTTCAAAATAGCAGTATAAATTTCTAAAGCTATTATTGAAGAATTATATTTTTCATTTAACTCTTTTCCCTCTGCCACAGCCTTTCAGTCTACAGCAGATGAGCACAGCTGCCAATTTTCCACTCGCAGCCTGTGAAACCCTCAATTTTAGGTTGCAAAAATTATTACTCTTTCTTGTAAGAAAAATATTGGCACAAAAGCTAATAGCTGAAATAAACCTTTATGGAGCAATCTCCAGAATCAGGCTGCCCGAGATGGACCATTGGCTCTGTTCCACTATTTGCATATTAAACCCACTAGAGCAAAAAATATTTGCAAGAGCTGTATCACTTAAAAGCCACAGATTTCTAAATTCCAGTAAAAAAACAGGTGGCAAAGGTCAGCAACGGGAGACTTGGATGTGAAACCATGCCAGCAGCAGAGCAGACAGCCCCTCCCTGCTGTGCAAAGCTGGGAATGTGCCACATTTCCTTCTAAAACACAACGTCTCCAGTAGGAGATGGCTGCTACTTCAAGCCCAAAATTCACGGACTTGACTAGGTTTAGCTACTAAGGCTTAAAAAGTTATTCATTTTATCCCTGGTTCAGGGGTGGTTTAGGAGAATGGGACAGATCCTAAACTGCAAAGCAGGCACTAAGGAACTCTTTGCCCAGGCCTTGACCAAATCCCATCTTTGCCCATTTTCCAAAGGGCTTTTTCTTTTAGGTTTTTTTTTTTCTTTTAAACAAGAATGGTTCTGGGCTTGTCAGCAGGAGCGATCTCCCTGCATTTGTTGCAACACTACAAAAGGTACTAATTCTCCTGACTTGGGTATTTACATTCTGCCTTCTCAAAGTCAACCAACTTGTTTCAGCCTGACACAGGATTTGTTTATGCTCCGCTCCAGATTGTTGCACAGCTCTGAAGAACTTTTTTTAATACAACAGATCCCAAACAACACCGAAACAATGTCTTTACATCTAGATTATAATATTTATAAAGGGATGGGAATGTTTTTTTAAGTACCTGACATTATTGAGATAATTTCAAAGGCCAAATTAGCCAGCTGGGTGAAGTACTAGTGTGAAAGCATATTTGGCAGGAGGTGAAGAAAGGACGAGCCTTAGACAAAGTCAGTATTCACCCTGGGGATGTAACTTGAGTGAGCTGAGAGGTTCCTCTGCCAGGCCCTGGTTGTCCACCCTGCTTCCAAACAGAAATGAATCATCTGCTGTGGTTCAGGAGGTGCCCCAGGAGCAGGACGGGTGTAGTGAGGAGAGCACGGAGTGGCACCAATGTCTGAACAACCCAGCTGAGAATTGCATCAGAAAGCTGCTAATTCACCCTGAGACACCATCCTGCAGCAAGGGCAGCACTTGCAGGGAGGCACAGAAAAACAGTCTGGAGAGGAACCATTTCAAATAGTCCCAAGTAAACAGAGCCTGACTCTGCATCAGCACCAGATTTATTCACATACACCACAGAATGTCTCCGTTTGGAAGAGGCCCATAAGGATCACAGAGTCCAACTCCCAACATACCCCATCCCATAGCACACTGCTAAGATGTTACAAGTGTTTCCAGCTGCAGTGTACAAACAGAGCTTCCTGCAGGGAAAAAGTAAAATAAATAAGGCAAGTGATGAAAATATTCCATAGGCCCAGCCTGTACCAATGCAAAACAGCAGGCAAATGTGCACCTGGAACTGCATTCATTCACACTTTGCAAGTTAAAGGTAGGAGCCTCCATGCTCAAATTAAGGTCCTTTACATGTGGATATGATCTGAGCTAACCACGGCCTTCAATTTAGTATCCAAGTTAATTTTGGAGACAAGACAAACCAGCAGTGCGTCCACATCTTCCTTAGGAAAGGCGGGTGGGTGGGAGGTCACAGTGAACCATGCTGGCAAATACACCTTTCAGCCATCTCTGGCCTTCCCTTGGATATTCCAGGTTAATAATTTATGCTTGTACAAACAGGCAGCCAGATTCCAGGATACATTCGTTTTACTTTGTGACAGAAGATAAACACAGGCCAGCAGGCTCATGACATAGAAAGGACTTCACTCAATAATTCCTTCTGTGTAGACCATCTTTAATCATGGAGATATGCAGCATAATCATTACAAGCACCACAGGCTGGTTGGTTTGTTCTAAGATAGAAGCAAAGGAGAACAATGAGGCTTTAGAACAGAAAGACATAAAATGAAACTAAAGTTATTGCGCACCATTGGAAAATGAAAAAGGCTGCAAAGCAGGTCAAATTTGATGCACCCAAGTAATGGAAATATCTCTGCTAATACTTCAAAGGCAGCTTAGGTTTTGACTTGTGAAGTTGGTAGCCTGTGTTGGAGGTGTCCAGCAGGACAGACCCCCGTGTGTGCCAGCTCACAGGCTGGTTTCCACAGCAGAAATCCCACCATACTTAAAAATAGTTTTGGGAAGGCTGCATGGCAAAAATTATGTGCATGAAGTAGAAAAAGCCTCCCAAAAAAAAGGATAAAAAAGCCAACATCAGCTATTCACCACACGCAGCTCTAACACCCCAAAGCTCATGGCCCACAATTAAAATCTTTGCTGAATCTGTTATGTGAAATCATGTCTCGTCCAAACAGTTCCGTGGATTTTGTGGAAAATACCCTGAATACCACAAGCCACCCCTTCTGCACTGCCCTGAGGAATGACTCTGCTCACAGTTGTGTTCTCTGCACATAACCTTAAATGAGACTTCAGTGCAGATAAGGTCTGGTTTTATTTCTAGTACCAGACAACCCGTGAAGGTTTTACATGTCTGGATTTTTAAAGGGTGACAATCATTTATATGTGGATGGGTACAAAAAAATGGGTTTTATGGGAAAAGAAAGATGGCTGAAGTGTGTAAAAATGCAGTTTCTCTATGGCCAGCCACATCACTAAACTGAAATACACCACTTTATTCACAAATTGCACTTTAAAGTACCACCACAAAGGCCAAGGTTTCTATTCTAGTCATTTTTTTGTTTGCTTTAGGAATACTTTTGGTCTTTCTCTTCGTCTGCTTGAGGCTGAAATGTATAAATCCAGACTGCTTTAACTTTTCAGTAACCGAACCCAAACCGCTGCAGTGCCTGTGAGCACAAAGAGATAAACAAACCCACAGCCTTCTCTCACATTTGCCAAATAAGCCAATTAGCTGTATGGAACTAATTTCATCCTGACATGCACCCTGAGTGGCCTTCACTAACGATCTCAGCATTGTGGTGCCAATGAGATTTGCAATCTGAGACGCAAACCAACCAAAAACCCCTGAGACCCCTTGGACTTCAGGCCCTGCATTCATGCCCTGACACTGGAAGGCTCTGCCTGAACTCATGCTAAACCAGACCTTGACTAGCAGATTAAAGCATGGCTTCATTATAAAACCCTCAATTCTCAAAGAGTTGTTAGAGTTGATACACGAAGCCTTTTTGTGGCCCTTTTGTGTAGGCTGCAGTAAAAATCAAAGCCTCTTTTCAAGGCATGATCTCCTCGTGGGTTGGAACTTGGCTTCGTGTAGCCAGTCCCAAACACTAGACAACTTTGAAGAGATCTTCAAAAAACCACACACCCAGAAAAAGCCATTTTTATTAGTCCATTAGCATGCCATTAAAGTATCTGCTTAGCCAGGAATCAAAATTCCATCCTACCTAAGCAGAAACCAGTCACGAATGAGAGGCAGTTCTGCTACTGCAAACAAAACCAAGTTGACTAAACACAAGAGTTTAATCTCCTTTCCTAAGAATTACTCAAAGTGAAAAATTCTCCAACATTAAGTCTTCACATACAACCAGGAAGGGCTGACTTAGCCTTCAATAATATAAATCATTGAAAAACCCAGCAAAGGGCTATTGGAGCTACAAGACTCATTAAATTCCCCGTTAACTGAGACTGTGTGCAACCCAAGACCAGTAAAGCAAGTTTAAAAATTAACTGACTGAGATGTAAAACTTGGAGAAACACTGAAGAGTTATGGAATCAGCTGAAGAACTTGGCAGGGATAAAAAAGGGAGACCAATAGAAAGCTGAATTAATGCTGATGTACAGAATCTGAGAAAAGCACACAAATCAGAGGTGGGAATAAGCTTATCAATTATTCCTCATAACACACCTCTCTTCTTCCCTCCCTGCTCACTGCTAACAAATGCCTGAGATAAAAGTTACCTCTCAGATTAAATCTTTCATTAAATCCCAGCTATTGCCTCAATTTCTGTATGACTTTGCAATGCCTCCCTCTAATCCAGGCCCAGAGCCTTGTCATACTCTCCACACAGTTCCCTATTTCCTAGATAGACACAAGCCCTGGGCATCCCTCATTGCTTGAGTCTCACAGACACGTCCTCAGCTCTGAAAGCAGACGCTGCCCACAGGGTTTATCTGTCCCATGTACCACTCAAATTGCACTTCCACGGGTGTGCTTCTTTTTTTTAAAAATTTTAAAAAAAATTTTTTTAGGGCAAACTTTCGTAGACTGCTGTTTCACCACCGTCAGCTAATTGTTCTTCTTGGCCCTGCAACGGTTGCTCAACTGTAGGAAATACAGCCAGAGATGCTGGGGCAAGAGTGAGACCCTAACTGGAGACACCTCCTCTGTCACCAAGATGCCCTTGAAGCTCTGTCTTCCCTCACATCCTTCCACCTTCTCTTTGCTGACTGTTTCCAAACATGTCCAAAGCACAACCAGTTTCTGCGAGAACTGGAATTTAAGGGCTAAGTCAGTTATTACTATCACCATTTTATAGCCATTCCCAAGAACACCCCATCAATTACACAGCTTTACCAGGAAATATGTTAACAGAACACAATGTAATTTATACTCACTGTATGGTTTCTAAAACTCAGTCCTCCACCCCCACCAATACATCTGCCAGGACCACAGCCAAGCAGGATAATAATTTTGCAAGGAGAGATTTCCCAAATTCAGTCAAGTTTTTGTTTTGTTAAAGTGTCCACAAATGGTCTCCCAATTCCCTGAAAACAAAGGATAAACTCAGGCTTCAGCTACAGCATCAGCTTTGTACACACTAGTAAGATACAGGAATATCTGTAAAAACCTCAAAATTGCTGTTAAAACCACACAGAATAATATACTGTTCTCAGGGCAATACAACCTTTCAGCTGAGAGCTAAACAAAACAATTTCAATGTAAAAATTCCTGCTGGAAATACAAAATGGACTTTTCATTTACTCCACACTTCACTGTGCAAGTTGTAGTTACTGGGATCAACACAGCTCTGGAATTCTTCCCATATCCAATCTCTTGCATCTCTAACCACGTGTACTTGCATTGAATAATTCATATTTCCAAGCAAGTGGTGTCTATCCAGACAGACTTATCTGCACGCCTTGCACATTCTTGTGCTCACACTTTGGATCAGACACGACGAGAGCTGTGCGACATCATCACCAAAATAAAGTTAAAAACACACCAGGAAACTATGTGGCTCAATTTTCTTAAATTGCATTAAAACTAAGGAATAAATCCATGCTGAAATCTCAATACTTTGCTTTTATAGTTACCCAAGCACAGCAAAAGCATCTGGAAAAAAATTCCTAAAGCATGAAAAACATGTTCCTCCACCCACATGCACTCATAACTCGGATTCCAAACTGAATTTTACTAAGATCGCCAGAAATATTTCTTACTTTTAACACCACGGAGTTTTCAAAGCATCTTTTTCAAATACGTACAAATGTCAGCACCTAATGGGACCATGTTCTCATCCCAGTATTGCTCACAACAGGTCCCAGGCAGAGCGGGGGATTGAGCTCAAACCCAGCCCTAATCCCAGAGTCCCAGCAGCAAAAGGTCCTCTATAGAAATCCCATCCAAATGTTCAAATGTATTAATTTGTTTCTCTGGAAAATGTGAGGCGAACAACAGCAAATTAAAAGTCAAATATAGAAAATAAACCCTGAATGCTTTAGATATTGCTGAGGCATAAATTAGGTATGAAATAGTTGACACCCCTGTAGCGGAGAACAGTGCCTGTGCTCAGTCAGCATTTCAGGGAGGTGTGTTTCATTTAAAATGTCTCTGATCTCCACTTTCATAAGTTCAAGGTATAAAGCCTTGAACGCCTTATTTTCATTACCAAAAAGAAGCCTAGAAGGACTCTCCCGTGCAGCTGATCATTTGCTTACTAATTCAGTACATTAAAGGCTTTTCCAATAAACACTATGTTCACTGTAAAACACAGAAATTTAGATTCTCTTTCTTCCCAGATATTCTCTATGGGGCTACTCAGACCACTACTAAACTGTATGTTTTATAAGCAGTTTGTGAGATTCAAGTTACAAGTATGTTTCTGTACTAACAGCAGCGTGTTTTCTCCCACAAAACACCGTCCAATTAATGGACTTCGAACTTTTACAAGCCATTCATTTCCTAACTCCGGGAGGAAAACCTGCACAACTGCTCTCTGTTGCTTTATATCAGAGGAGAAAGTGCAGACCAAGAGACCAAAACCAGAAGCAACACATTTGCGGGTGCTTACCAGGGCACTACAATTAGTAGAAAGCACAAGCACTCACACCAATTAAACCAGAGCCAGCCTTGGGGTCCTGTCCATGGAGCAAAACAGTTTTGAAATGTCAGGAACACAACACACAACTTTTGTACTTTCTAACCCATTACTATCTCCAGCTCAATATATAAATATTGCCTTGCCTCAGAAGATCTGCTTGTTATGCAGAAAGGAGTCTGACCTGCTGCTGCAGAACACGTGAAACCTGTGAAAAAAGAAACCTTGGTACAGAAAATCTTGGCAAAGTTTGAGTAGATACAGCCAAGCAACAGTTCAATAGAAACACTGAATTTTTGTCTAACAGTAAAAGGTCTACAACTTCCAAGCTAAAACGAAGCAGACTTCTCAATTTAAAACATATAACATATGTTTTGTATCTCCAAAGAGTGGCTGGTATTTACATTCCTTCACATACAGGTAGTGTCAGTATTTCAACAAAGCAATTTGAATGTTAAGCACTATTGTAAAGGAGGAAAAAAGTGTAATTTAACACATTCTCAATCTCAATTTAAAACTGAGATTTGTTTTTCCAGACAAAACTAGTATTTGACTTCTTTGATATCTTACTGCAATTAAATAAGGTATAAAATCAACTTTAAAGGAACAAAAGTTTCCAATGGGGGTATTTTAATAAACAGTACAAAATTAATGTCTGGTTTTCATCAAGTGCTAAGTAGATTGCTCAAAAGCAAGAACACTGTTATTTAAAAAATGAATGGCGTTAAGTTATGTGTAAGTTATAAACTATGTAAACTATTAGTTCGTCCCATGAGGGCTTAAATGTAGCAGTAGAAGAGTTGAGTTAAACAATCCACATGGAACGTTGCCTTAGTGCTCAATATACAGGCTGGGCTCTGCGCGGCTCAACTCAGTGTTAAACTGAAGCTTCCTTGAGAACCAAGAACAGGAAGCTGGCAAGGGAACCACTCCAGTGACCCAGGATGCTGCTGATGTTGAGATTAACTTCCAGCAAAATGAAGAAGAATCCCCATTTTAAAAACATTGAAAATACAAACTAACAAATTTTGCCAGAGTAATTTTTAGAAGTCATAAATAAAAGTATAAAACACTGATGACCACTGTGGTCACAATATTCAAGAATCACATTTCTTCATTCATACTGAAACCCTGAATGAAGAATTTTCAATAGAGAAATGCCACAGGAAAGTTTAGCCTATGGACTACTACGGAATGGTGCACTGGGCTTAAGTCGTTTCAGTATAACCCAGACTTATTTTGCATTTCTTTAATAACTGGAAATCTTGTAACAAGCAGTTGCTCAAAATCTATTGCAAAGAATAACACTTACCAAGCACCTCTTCTGGCACTACTAACTTGAGTAACTGCTACCAGAACAAATTCCAGCAGGTACTGGATGACTTTTCAAGAGGCACAGTCAACACCCCAAATTTTTTTTGCAAGTAATTGCAAAGCATTCTTTCTTTCAAGTAAGGCATCAGCACCGTATCACTGCTTTACCACCACATATCTCAGGTTAACAAATGCCTCAGAAACTTTCCCTGATTTCCAGCACATCTCGCTGTTTTTCATGCTGTGATTTTAACTGAGGTATGCTGAGTGCTTTTTGGCATGTTTGGATAGAAACATAAAAAGCCTCAAGTCTTGTCATGTAAAGCTTTTCAAAGCCATGGGCCTTGCTGCCAAAAAACTTTTTCATGCTCTTACAGCTTTTGCCTTCGTTATTCTCAGATCTGTTTGCTTTGCAGTCAGGATGGTAACAAACACACGAGATGGAGCAGCTCTTTCCGAACTGACCCAGAGCAAGCTCTGACTTAAAAACCAGAGCAGTGAAAGTCCATATTCAGTGAAGAGTTAAGAGAGTACAAAAGCCCAGAGCCATGAGTTCATTTTGTTCTAGGCTACTTAGAGAGTGGCCAGCCAAAAACTGAACCAGCTGGAATTCATTCCGAAGTCCTTCTTTCTTCCCAGAGCTCCCTGGGCTGTCATTATCAACCTGAGGATAACAAACACATGGATCATCAAGATGGAGCTGGTGTTGGAAAGAAGTGGCAGAGCCTAATGGCCCATAATAAATGAAGTCCTGATCCTAACTTGGATCTTAGTACTGAGGTAGAAATGCTTTTAATGTCTTAGGGGGAAAACTGCCCACACTAGATGGAATTAAACATTCCACTGACTTCTCTTTTTGATGGTTTCCTTGTTACCAGCTCTTGCACACATCTATTTTTGTCCTCATTACCATTCCATATTCAAATAATCCAAATCCAACAGATTCCAGACGACTCAAGGGGCATATGCAAAAAAAATGGGAAAAATGACACCTTGACCATCTAGGTAAAATTAAAAAAAATAATTCAGGCTGATTAAGTGCTGAGCTACAAAATTGAACAATTACTTTAATTTCCCATACAAAAACTAAAATAAAGGTGCAAAGTTTAAAAACAGGAAAAGAAAAATTGTGTTCACCCAAATTAAATTCTTGGCATAATTTCTCATTTTGAATAAGGTACATCAGCTGTTTTACAATATTGTTTTAAACTCCTGGAAATTTTTCAAATCACCAGTAGCTTGTTTTGTGATTATTCAGCCCGTTATAATCCCTTTCAACATCCGCCCAAGAGGCTACAAATCTCTCTCAACTGTCTTTATGTCTATTTTTTATTTGTTCGGAGAACTCAGCTCAAACCCTCCTTGTTTACAAATGAAAAATCCAAGGAAGCCCCACATTGTGGAGGGCACCGATGCTAAAAGGTGAGCAGCCACCTGGACACCTGCCAGGGAATCAGCTTGTCTGGGCTTATTAGCCCGGGCCTTGTGCCAGCCCTGCTGAACTCGAGGGGGGGACATGGGGAGGTGACAGTGGTGGCACTGGGGAAGGAGGGGGGCTGTGAGTGGATGTGCAGGAATAAGGAAGCTGTGGCAGAGGGGAAGGAGAATGGGACAGAAGCGAGCCTTGTTCCAAAAAAAGACTGCAATTACAGAGGTATTAATAGCTCTGTGAAGCCAAATTTTTATCATTTGTTCACCTACTTTTGTTCTTTTATTAACCGTGGAACTGAATCATTGTTTTCTTCTACAGGACATTTGTCCAGCTGTTGTAGAGAAAACATCCCCATGTAACAAACTTTCCAAGGAATTAGTATGAAAGCTTTTACCTAGTGGAAGAAAACCTGATTTAATAACCAGCCCCATTTAAAAACTACAATGACAGAATGATGTGTAAGAGACTTTTTTTGGTGCTGCCATTGTTACAGGGTAAGTCTTGTCTACAAGAAGCACGTAGACACACTCCCTGCAATCCACCTAATCACCTATTAGTCACACAAGTGGTAAATTCCTAAAAGCACTTTGGCCCGGGCCATGCAAACGCTGGATGAACTGAGTTACATCAGTTCTCATCTGATTTCCTGGCAATGAGCTGCACGTGACTACTGCTGTGCCCGAGGAAATGTGGGTCAATCCATGCGTGTCCCGGTGCTGAATGTGCACACTCTCGAGGGACACGCAGCACTGTGACTCAGGAGCACCGGGCTGGCAGGAAGATTACTGCTGCTCCGTGCTGGGGCGTTCACATGGCACTGCCCATCCTCTGGAACGAGATCTCGGAGCGGTCCAGAACTCCCTCAGCAAAATGCTCCATCCAAAATGTTCCAATGATGTAGAAGGCTGTCAGGCACGTGGCACAACAGCAGCCACTAAAAGGAAATGTCTTCCCCAGAAGTAATTAATCGCCTGTTGTGTCTCGGTGTAAACACCCAGATCTAACAGCCGTGTGTCCCTCAGCTGAGCAGCAGTGAGATGGACAATCAAACACCACTGCTGCTTTGGAGCTGCAGGCCTGGAGATGGAGAAGAATTCCTCCCAGGACATGCCATAGCTGGATGTGGTTAACCAATAACCTCATGGTAGCACTCCCTTCTTCCAAACCTGATCTCCAATTAGTATCAAATTTAGTAGATCCATGTTATATCCATGTTATCGCTCTCTTACACAAGCAAAGCCACCCCCTTAATTTTAGGTATTTTAAGCAAAATGTCTCATTCTTGCATGACCTAAGGGAGGCACAAAACCGGGAGCTGAATGGCACCAAACAAGACCCCGTGAAAAGAAGGCTTTTATTCCGAATAAAGCTGTATCAGCCTATGTGTTACTCCCTTGTTCTAATCATATAGGCCAGCATCTATTTAAACTGCCAAGCTAATGACTTCAAATTTGATCAATAGTCTCTGTTTATTCAGCCAAGTGCTACTGACAGTCACCAGGGATGAACAACAAAACAAACACACTGGTCAGAGCCAATCCATGGTTGAGCAAGAAAATCCAATCCGTGGCAGCAAATACCCTTCGATTGGATCGGGAGGTGGGGAGGGAAGTCTGTCGCCCACGGACATGGACACAGTCCCTCTCCTCTGTGCCCACTAAACATTTATCCACATTATTCTGCTAACAGCCAGCTCGTGAGCTGAGTGAACTCAAGCAGAATTAACATCACAGATACAGAGTGGCTCCAACTCTTATCG
The DNA here is from genome assembly GCA_036785705.1 of Acanthornis magna. Lineage (NCBI taxonomy): Eukaryota > Metazoa > Chordata > Aves > Passeriformes > Acanthizidae > Acanthornis > Acanthornis magna. The sequence goes on along the minus strand of JAWUZG010000039.1, from coordinate 4,115,251 downwards.
TGTGCCATTGTAGCTATGCTAAAATATTTCCATTTGTTGTCAGATTAAGCATGGCAGGACATAACAACAAGAAGAGGATGTCACTAAGCCTTTCGACCATAAGCAGTGACTTCCCTCATTGTCATCATATGCACTACAGAAGGAAATTTCTTTTGGAGAAGTTTTAAGAAAGACTAGAATCATCTCCTTGAAAGCAGGATGAAAAAGCCCTTGACTGAATCTCCAGCCGAAGGATGCTAGGAATGTTTTAGTTACAAACTGGTTGCAGAGAGCAAAATAAAAATAGAGTTTAGAATGAAAACAGATAAGTAGAGCATGCGTAGCATTCTAGCACAGATTTTTCTTTCAAAACAAATAAACATTTTCATTGCAAAATCAGTTTCTCAACAGTGGCTTAACAATAATATATGTGGATCTTCCTCCCATGGGCAATTTTGATTAATAACTTGCAACTACTCACTAAAGGAACCTCCCTTTCAAATCCCAAGTGAATCCGCCATCACAAAGACTGGGATCTGGGTGAAAATGCGTTAGTGCATTATTCTGACCAGGATGTTTGGTCACAATTTTCTCAACATTATACATTCATCACTTTGCCTGTCAACAGCACCTGTTTGCTATTTTCCTTGTACAAAATGTCAGTGTCCATTACATCAATAAATTACAATCCTACTGCTGCTCTGAGATACCTTGATCAAAGGTATTACATAAATAAACTGGAGCTTGAAGAAAAAAATATGATGCCTCTTCCTATACAACCTTAATGCATATTCAGACACAGGATTTTATGCAAGTGACACCACTCGGTTGCAGGATCCTGCAAAAAAAAATAAGAAGAAAGTTCTCTTAAACAAAAAGTTCTTTATCAAACTACTATATTAGCACATCCAAAGCCCAGAATTTAACATCTAAAAAACCCAATACCTGAGGACAGCTGGTTCACTCAAAGCCTAAGACGTTTGCTTTCCACTTTAAATTGATTAAATAGATTGAATACATTACATTTCGCATGGATGGTTAACAGTGCTAATATTCCAGATAAAATGAAATGCTGTATGAGGAAAATTCTCACTAGGGCTACCTCCCCCTGGATATATTCCTTGCTCTCACAGTAATTTAGTATAACAGAGGCCTAACAATTTCACTGAACAGGATTACAAAAACAGCTCTTCACAGTTCATGGCACAGAAGCTCCCAGAAATAGCTATTTCTTCACTACCTTCTCCACAAGGGGAATGCACTTGAAAAACAGGCTGACACTTGCTTTGTGGGAATCATAAAATAATATAACGTTGGTTGCTTTGTTTTTATGAAGAAGGTGCTTCTTGTTTATCAAACAGTCAAGATATTAAAAGCCAGCCTTTTATTTGCATTCATATCACTGAGAGGACTCGCACACCTCGGAATCGGATATTGTCCAAGCACTGAATGACAAACTACTGATAAAACCAAACGACAGCAAATTTTAATAAAAAATTTTCACGAGAGAAAAACCTTTAAACACCATTTCACTCCTTACTCCAATAAGCTATGTGGCACTAATTTGAAGTGATAGTCCTGTTCTTTTAATTAAAAAATGCCAGTAGGAGGTTGATGCAGTGGCTGGTGCTGGAAGCGACGTGCTCGCAGGGCGCAGCTGAAGCTTTGTGTGAGGAATTAAGGCACAATTTCAGCTGGGTGAAAAGGCAAAACAAAACCCCTAAATCCAAACAAACATATAGGGAGTGTTATTACAGGTGCTTGATAAAGTCATCTGGATGTTTGCCTCAGAGAATGTTGGTAAATTCTGGGGGGGAAAAAGAACCAAAAAACCAAAATACTCTCGCTGTAGTTCCTGAATCTTTGTTTACCTATTGCAGTGAGAGACTTAATTCATATATGACCCTCCCCTTCCTACCTCAGAGCTCCTCTCCCACTTTCCCAGGTTGCTCCTTCCACATCTCCTGTGCACAGGGCTGGGTCCAGGACCACACCCCATGGGAGGGTGAATTTGCTCTCCCAAGCTCCTCATCTCCTTGAGTCTTGAGCCCTGGTATGCTTAACATCTCTGCCTTTATCAAATTTGACTGAAGTCAGATGAAAAGCCAAAAATTAGTTAGAGGAGAATGACAGGTGAGATCCCTTTTCAGCCTGGTAATTTTTCAGTCTGGAAAAAAAGATTAAGCTTGTCCTGTAAGTTTATCCATCAGCCTGATGGTTAACTAAGGCAGCACTTTGTCCTCAAATGTGTAGACAGCTTCCACATTCCAGGCTTCACTGCTGATTTGTGAAACACCAAAAGCCTAAAAAAACTGATTAATCTAGAAGAAATCCCCACAAAAATATTTGCTGGATCATTTTCCCCCCAGTCTTGCAACATCTTAATTCCAACAGCCCAGAAGAGGCTGGTAACCACATCCAGGGCATAAAAGAAGAACTCTACATCGGCATCTGGGAGCATGACAATCCTTAAAATTGGCAGCTGCTCCTCCTGATACACTCTCCCTGGGGAAGGAACATCCCAGAAACAAGCAGGACATTTTGCCTTTACTTGGCATACGGAGCAGCAAAGAGAAGTCAATTTATCCAAAAGCTTCTGGTATATTTACTCACCACTCCTACAATGCCTATTTCAATCACGTTTACACTACCAGCATCATCTCAAACATCACAGATAAATCTGTTTTCTTCGGCTGTTTCAAAGTCTGTTTTCTCTCTGCACACTTGTAGGATTTACATCCTAAGGCAATGACAAAAAAACCTGTTACTACTTTCCAACTGGGCTTTATTTTCTTTCCCCCCCCACCCCTTTCTATCAAAAATAGCTCTCATCTACGTTCTAGTTCAATTTGGAAGTAGCACATGCAGACTTGATAAGCATCCTGCAAAGGAAATGCCTTGAATTGCAGACTACTTACAACACATTTTCCCAAGCAACTTTTTATAAATCCCATTTGATGGCTGGTTTGCTAATTTCTATTGAAGCTTATCAAAACATTATTTGTAACAAGTCAAATTACTTCTGTGATTGCACAAATTATAAAAATTATAAAAGAAATTACTGTGACTGGAAGTCCAAGCCAAGCTGCTGGGTTTCACCAAAGTGTTATTTATCCTGTTACCAGACAGACCTGGAACTCTGAGGAGGTATTTAATTTCAAACTAAAGAACACAACACAGAAAAGCACCTATTTACATGTTTCTTCTGTTTGCCAAAGTCTCCTTCTGGACCTCCTCCTAGGGCTGGTGACAGCACAATTGTTGGAGCAGATTCCATTACCCTAAGCAGACCCAGGGGCTGCAGGCCAGTGTCAGGCTGCCTGGCTGTCTCACATACAGCTCGGTAAGTGAGCACTGACACATTAATTAATACATCTTGAAAGAAGTCTTTTAACATTAAATTCCCTAAAAATCTTGGAAAGATGGAAAAAAAAATGTAGGTGCTTCCATTATGGGACATTAGCTGTACACATAGCATACTATATTTTAGTTAATTACTGCCCAATATGCAGAAGTCACAAAGCGCCAGACACTTTTTTCTACAGCCTGGGCTTTTCCAGAGGCAAATTTAATGTTGGATTATTGAATGAATGTTGGGATCTCCGGGAAAAGATACAGAGGCACAGATTTAAAACTGAGTGTGGTTACATCACAGAATTTGGTTATATCACAAAATTACCCAGTTGTATGAAGTCATCAAAGCCTGAATTCAGCATTGAAGCCCTTCTCTGATTCCAGAACATTCAGAGGCTGATGGACCCGTGCTGGGTTTCAAACAGTTGAACCATTCTCTGGCACCCACTGGCTTCGCTAACTTCACTTCTGCCTTTTAACCTCATCTCACCTTATTTCACCACTCATCTGTGCATGGGGGACCTCAGCAGAAGTATTTTCACTCTGGCTAAAAACAATTTCAGGGGTGGGTTAAATGCATCAGCCGATCACAGCACAGAAACGCTTTATGTAAGGGATAGCTGGGAGATGAAAAATTAGATACAAAGCATTTCCCTGTGAATTCCAAAAGCCACAACATTTCAGGCATTATTTTTTTTTCACCAAGCCATTTTTGCTCTCTCTGATCTGCTCAGTAGGGTATTTACAGACATATGAGATATGAACATGCCCACTGCAGTACTTAATGTGGCCATTACCTGTCTGCAGATGTTTCTAAGAAAGAGATACGAGAGACACTGCTCAGAATTCCTCGGAATATAAAGCACTGAAGTAAATATCACTTCAAGAGCCCAGAAAATTCACCCAATTTCTCTTTCAAAGGCTGACATCAGACCTTTAGCTTACAATCACCCGCTCAGTTGCAAAACCGAAGTTTACCAAATGTAACAGATTCTCTTCCCATTAACATTAAAGAAACCCTTTCAACAATGAGGTATCTGCTAATTAGACTTAAACCTGTAAAATATGATATTTTAATTCTGAGTTAAAGTGGAGTTCCCACATGGTTATAAAAATGTCTGCACATGGGAAAGGAACCAAAACACATCAGCTGCAAGGATGAAGAACAAGGATTCCCTGGGAAGTGCATCAGTCACTGCAAGACTGAATCAAACTTGAATTCCTCATTTTTCTAAATTCTGCGCTTGTGTAGTCAAAAAATTATGTTAAAGCAACAATACAATCCATACACTCAGTTCATTTTCAGTCTGGAGTTTTGGGGTTTTTTCCCTGTTGCTCTTCAGGAAAACAGAGCACGTGTATTTCTAAAGATGTTTCCTTTCCAATAAACTTTTCAGGTCATATACCCCACGTACTAAAGAATGTAAAAACACTGACCACAGGGACTGAATTTTCTGCTGCAAAGTCCAGTTGGCTTTGGAGGTGCAAAACAGACCAAATCCGGTGTGTGAGGAAGAAGGTCAGGGCCACGAAGAAAGAAAGCCCAGACTGATGTGAGGAGTTGCCAAAATAAATAAATTATTTTCCAATATAAATAAAAAAGGCAACTATCTTCAGTGTTTTAAACTTTCTTTTCAGGAGAAAAATACAAAGGAGAGCTTTTAATATTGTCCTGGAAACATCAGGGAGATAAATTAGAAGCCTAGAATTTAACACATGCAAATTTAATTTGCTATTTTGTGATGTGAACAAGATATGGAAACTTTAAATTGATAAATACATAACCGTTTTATTTTAGACTAATTATTAGAGGAAATGGGCAGATATTTAAGGAAGACAAAGCTGTAAATGCACTAAAAGGTAAAAAAAACCCGCTATTTTTCCTAATTCACTCATCCTAAAATGCCATTTTACTGCAAATAATGAACCGCATCTCGAAAGATCTCATCAACTTGAGGAAAAAAGATTGAGTCCTATCAAAATATTTCTTTTCCTGCTACTGGTTACCTATGAAAGTAAAATCTCCTGTAAGAGAAGGATAATAACCAGGTTACGTATGAAAGAAAAAGGAACAAATTTTATTTTCTTTAGCAGAACCTCTTCATAATGGGTTGGGAAAGAAACATCCACCATTCAGAAAAACCAGCCACGGGTAAAACTGCACATCAGTGAGGACATTCAGGGACACTCAGCACTCCTGGAGTACAACAGGCAGTGCAGTGGTCAATAATCCTTGAAGTCGATAGTGTGGTTTAACACTGCCCTTCATTCCTAAACTGCTGTACAGTCTCAGGAATCAGGACCCCAAGTGTAACATGGGAAGCTGTTACAAACGTCCAATTCCACAGGATTTTCCATCGTTTCTTACGCTTTAGGATTATGAGCTTAACCCATTTGAACTGCTCCATCACACAACAGCCAAGGCACAGGGCCGGTGCTCACCGGGCCGTGCTGCTGGAGCCGCTGCTGTGCCAAGGGCAATTCCCTCCAGCTGTGGCGAGGTGAGCACAGCTGGAACGGCTGCCTGCACCACCGCGAGCTCACTGCAGGGATTGTGCATTATTTTTCCATTACTCCCAAACAATAATGGATTGTTTTACCCACAAACAGATGAACAAACCTTCCATTTAAATACTTTCTGTTAAATTGTATTAGTATGCGGAATAGTGCCCATATCCTCCAAAAAAAAAAACCAGGGAAGAGGATTTTTTCCGGGGGAGGGGAAGACGAGTAAAGCAGGCTCTGCCAGCTTTATCTATCTATGCTGGGAATTGGGTAGCCTTGGGGATTTTTGCCTGCTGTGCTTAGTGTCCTTGACAACAAGCCAGTTTGAGTTTTGGCCTTTAACTTGACAAAAATGACTTACTGAAGAGGAAGGCATCAAGCTATTACAGCCCTGTGGAGAGATTCTTTCTGAAACAGCATGGATGCTTACTCTGCCAATTCAACTAGAGCATCATCAGATTTATCATCCTACACCCCCAAATATTCACCATGTAGCTGCCAGTTCATAAAAGAGTATGTAACATACTGAAAAATGTAAATGCTGAAAAAGTTTCAGCATTTCTGCTATGTCCTCCCATTATATTTTATGACTTTCACAGACATGGAAAACTGTAAAATATCCCCAGGGATCCCCTCTCACAAATGACTGAATTTCCCCTTAAACACGTGTGAAACAAAGTTTAAAAACATGTAGCATCTTCATGGTAATAGATCTACTAACTCATTTAGCAAATCTGTATGCAGTTATCTTCTTTTATTACATTAACACTTAGGCAAATAATTTTAAATTGAGATATACACTCTTGCTGCATGGTTCAAGAAATCACTAATATAGCTTCTGTTTTTCTCTCCCCAAAACTCCCAACACATGCACACACCTGAGCTTTTCAATGTTCAGCATCTTAGTCTAAATCCTTAAGCTAGATTTACACAGGGAAGCTGAATTTGCACTGAAGCAGCTGAAGTGTGAGCACAGGTTTTCCTCCGCCAGCTTTTTCACGGCAGGTGACAAATTTTTGGCAATGAGGGTCAGCAGAGCAAGGAGGAGATAACATCTTGAGTTACTGCAGCAGTATTGCAGGAATTCATTTGTAAGCACCTGAAACACCACAATGTGAGAGCAGCAGCTTCCTCATCGCCAGCCACAATACAAGTGCTCCATGTCAACTACCCGCAGGCTTAACTGCAGGTTTGCCAACAGACATGATAGAAAATGTGAGACGATATCAAGGTGAAAAAAGATGGAAGTGGATCAACGACCACAGTGAGACCCATGAAGACATTCCCTAAAAGCTGAGCAGATCCACAACACAATGTGTCAACAAGAACCTCAAGACTCAAGATCGCATTGACTCCTCTCTGCTCCAACAACTGTTGGTACAGGAAAGAACAAACCATTTGCAGTAACAATTTATTTCACTCTGAGAGAATAAATCAGCATCTGTTTCCATGAAAAACATGAAAAATATCAAAGCTTTCAGTGATATTCCAGACTTTAGTTCTTCTCATAGTAATATTTTGACTATTTACAGAGGAATAATAATAGAAAAGCATAACAAAAAAAGAAGACTCAATTCCAAACTTAGAGAAAAATGTGGCAGATGAAATGTCTCTTCCAGCCTTCTTTTTTAAATTTTCTCTTCACTCAAGTCTTAAATGAATTGCTCTCCTGGGTACAGACCTAAACTTCACACCCAACCAACTGATTTAACCACATCTTGTCCAAACCACTCTGCTCTACCCTGCTGCCTCCACCAAGACAGCCCAAACCAACACAGCAGTGAGTAGTTGACTCAAGAACCATAAATAGCAGCAAGTAATCCAACCAGATTACTCCAGCTCTAAGCATGGCAACTGGACTGGCTTCAAGGTGGGCAGCAGTCCAGGTAAACCTCCAAAAACCACACACATGGACGGCATTTCCATGATGTACTTCTTCATTCTGTGACCCACCAAGCAAATCTCCAGCCAGCTCAGAAACAACCGAGGGGGCTTGTTGATCTTTATTTACAGTGGCAATTTTAGCAGCCTTGGAGTTGCTGTCAGTAAAATTCCTCTACCCAGCATACAGAACATCGTGGTATAAAGAGCAACTTCCTCACTGAGAAATTCAACACTGCTTGTATTTCCCCAGAATTGATGATTAATTTTGAAACACAAACAGAAAGGATGATGCTACAAAATTTTAGAAATGTGATAAAGCTGTTTCAAGAAGCGGATGAGAAAACTGTTCTTAGACTGGTGGGCAGTATGGAATAAAAAAGAAATCATGAATTGCACAACCACATCTCAAACTGCATTTCTTTATATGAAGACATTCAATTTGACAAAAGAAAGTTTCAAGTCAGGAATAAAGTAGTTATTGTTTCTACTTTCCCTGCCTGAGGGGGATATTCAGACAAACTCCTTTTGGTGATTTAATTTACTTCCACCAGGACAATGGTGCTGGCACAGCTTTGACTTACTGGGAGAAACAAAAAAGGAGACTTGCTCCCCATGGCCTGCCCAGAGGAAAAGGCTGCTCTTTGGATTCCCACTCTGGCAACCCAAAAATATTAGCTGGCCAACAGCAAAGGCTGTGCTCTCTCTTCCTCTTGTGAAGGCAAGAATTTTTTTTTTAATGTCCCCAGAGTTACATGCCCCAGGCCTCTTTGCCATCTCAATCCACAGGGCTCTGTGGAGCTCTGAACAGCCACAAATTTACCTTCACGAAAATGCTGCTGCTTCCCAAGGCAAATGGGGAAGGGAGGCAGAGGGAGATTAAGTGCCTCGCTCAGCATCACACAGGAAATCTGCGGCCAAGCTCTGTGCCGAGCTCCAGCCCCGCGCTCCAATCACAGCCGGGCCCCCACTCCCAGCAGACGTGGGGAAGAGAAAATCCTTACCAGAAGAAAATAACGAGACGCGGATTTCGACGCACTCCCAGATTACCACACTAAAAAAATTTGGAGCTACCCAACTGCTGCTTCCCACCACGTCCCCCATGGCACAAAGCTGGCTCGATACTAAATACCAACTGCCAGGGAGGCTGGGATGAGCAGCCAGCTCTTCCTGCCTTCCTGCCCCAGTGCTCTTCACCCAGAACCTGTGGTCCTGATACCCAAGCATAAAACTACAGCCAGCCCATGATGTATTTACCATATCTGACTGAGAGATCCCTACACAGATATTCATTGCTCCTGAACACGGGACAGAAAAGTGTGCAGGTCACCAATATTAGTGTTGCTATTGATCAGTCAGTTAACTCTGCTGCACTGATCGATACATTAGTCATGAAAGGCAAGCAAAACATCCTGACATTTGGGACATGCTTTAGCTTGTGCCTTTGTAACACTCCTAAGTGAACATTGCTCCAACGACAACATAATGTTTTATCTTCTGTTTGAAATCACTGTATTCTTTTATGGATTCCTTAAATTACAAATGCAGAAAGTCCCAAAGCCACCCATTTACCAGCTACCAACTGGCCAGGCTTTGTGGCTGGGGCTTCCCTAAACTGGCTAACTGCAGTGAGCTGGAAGTGTGTGCAGGATACTCATCTGTGTCACCTCTTCCCCTTTCTTTGCCACTGCTAAGCACCACCACCTTTCCCTGCAGGAATCAAACTTGTCACCTACGAATCACTTCTGGCTCTTCCCTCACCTCACTGCAACCACCCCCTTCATCATCATCTTCCTCACTCCTCCCCAATGCTTCTGACACCACACTTTCTTACTCCTCACACCTGGGATGACTCTCACCTACACCTGCTTTCCAAAATTGCCACCACGAGCAGCACAGCACCTTCCAGGCCAGGTTTTCCAAGCAGAGTTTCAGGACTCTGAGCCACAGTGAACTGAGGTGCTTGGAGATTATTTGGATCCTCCTGTTACACCAACTCTGGCTTTTCTGTTAAAGAAACTGTTTTGCCATCAGTCCTCAACATGGCCATCTGACCATGCACATGAGATCCTCTCCCTTCCTGCTCCAGCTAGGAAGCGATCCATAAAATTTAACTTTCCTCAGTTCCACGATGGCCCCGGAAGCCAGCCAACTTTTAAGACCTCAGCTGAGACCCTGCTGAAAAAGCCAGGACTGATGAAGCCAGAACCCAACTTGCAGCTTTTTTTTGGTAGAAATGTTCCATCTTTAGTCCATTTCTTCATGGCCTTTCCAGTTCCATCTGCAACCTTGGCCTACAAGCTACCTGGCACAGGGCGTCTCCAATACCCCAGCACAGCAAGACTGCAGTTTTCACCGGTACTTGTGGCTGATATAAGTGTGAGCAAGGTGTGTGTAAGCCTTGGAGATGATGAACCCTTTGGAACTTCCCCAAGGAGCAGCAACTGCAGCAGCAAACAAAGACTTCAGAGAAGCACATGGGTAAAAAAGGGACACGTGCTCTGTGAAGGTCCCCTGGCATGTGGATCGTGTTCCTCCTTGACCCCGCAGACACTGAGCATATTTGGCAAGGACATGCACTCATAGGATCACTTTATTTTTCCATCCTTGCATTGGCAATTCCGCCCCTGCTGCGCTGTCCTGATGACAGCAGAGATAGGAAGAGACCATGGATTTAACAGGAAGTTTTCTCTTCCTTTGCCTAGAACTGTTGCAAGGGGCAAGAGACAAGGCCAGTGTATCTCTGGCTCTTGCATCATCAGCTGGGGTGAAGGCTTTAGTGGAAAGAAGAGGAAAAACTGAGATATGACAAAAGATTAGCATATTTGAGATCCACAGTACACAAAGTAATTTTAACCTGTCATGCAACTCATTGTTATACTGAGGTTTTTAGTATTTCTGCACAGGATGCATTTTTTTCCGTTTTACTTCATTACAATTTGTATCAGGCTAGGACTGACATAATTCTGTATAAGCTGGGAGATCAATTCTGGTAATCATCAGAGGATCAAAAACTTTTAGATATATTCACATAAATAACCCCAACACTCTGCTAACACAGATACCTTTCCAAAAGATGAGGAAAAAATTATGTCTTTAAAAAATCACAAGAGATTCAACCACTGGTCCCTTCCCATTCACCCAGTGACACTCACAGGCATCCTCAGCCTAAGAGGTATTCACACTGCTATTTTCAGTACTGCAAAACTTAAATGGTGCCTAATCACAGGAAACACAATGCAGGTAGTAAATAATAACAAACGAGGTCCTCTGTCTTGATCTAAATGTGCTCAAGTCTCCCAATAGCCAATGAGAAAACAACAGCCAGGCTGGCTGCAGCTATTTGAAACAGGTAACTCAGCACCCCAGTCCCAGCCAAGCCAAGAACTCTGCATTGCCCAACGATTCCAGAGCTAAAGCTCTCCCAGAGCAATTTATTTGTTGATTAAATACAGCAATTTTTGTCACACCACCCAGGTTTCCTGCTTGTAAAAAGAGATGTGTTTGAGCAAGCAGGAGATTTCTTCAATACAGTTAAAAAATGGAAAGCAATAAAAAATAAATCTACCAAGTTGCTCAATAAACTGAAACTTCAGTCTCTTCCAGGAAGCATTCCCAGCTCGGAGTGAAGACCAGTGTATGCTAAAAGTAAAAAAGCATTTTGCTGCAGTATTCAGCCTTTAAAATTAAACCAAACAGCTTCTCTCTGTTATTTAAATGATCTCCTCCAGCTCAGAAGGGCTATGACCATGGCCTAAGTTACTTAACTCACATTTTTATTGACTGACTTGCATAAAAATAAGCCACATTAAGGACTGAGCTGACATTTGGTATACATCACCACAAAACTCATTTCAGATCAAACATCATTCATACAACCTAAAAATATTTCCAGCTTTCTCCCATCCAAGAAAAGGATTTTCAGATTTACATTATCCTCACAAACTTTGGTCTTCTTTAGCACAAGCAGTGCAGAATCAAAGGATTAAAAGAGCACCAGGACTTTTATTTTCTGATGACCTGCCTCTGAGCATGTTATGTGCCAGGAGCAAGTTAACCTGTAACTGCAGTTTAACCAGCACCGTTTTCTCATTATTTGCCAATGTTTTATGCACCCACACACAGAGGATCCCTCTCCAGGGATCAATTCCGGTCAGTCGGAGCAGCACTGTGGCTTCTCCAGCCCAAGTGACCTCCAAGCATCCACTTGTTGTCTTTGAAAGACTGGAATGGACCTTATTTTTTAATAAGTCACACAGCAGTCTCAACAAGCAGGAGCTGTGTCTCTTCCCATTACAGAAGCAGGCTCAGCATCGACCGGAGCAGCTTCCAAAAGACTTAATCCAGATCTTTCAGGGTCCAACATAAATTGGTTTATCCATCCAGGAACCCTCCAGAGGCCTCACACAGAGGCAGGACAGACACAGCTCTGAGTGTCACCTCCTCACGGGGAAGGAACTTCAAAGTTGAATGCCATGATGTGCCAGGTGAGAACAAGTGGTGAGGAAGGGGGAAAAATTTAAAAAACACACTAAAAAAAAAAACCCCAAAACACCTAGCTAAAAGCACCTAAATGAGTATTTTCTCATTAGCAAGTGAGTTATCCTCCTTGGCACACAGGAGGTTGGGGGGTTGTTAATTAAAGTGAAGTAAGGCAAATTATGAAAGGCTTTCCTGAAAGCCAGTCTGCGGGAGAGGTGGCCCTGGGAATCCTCCGGGGAAAGGTGCAGAGGAAAGCCCACGAAGGGGTAGGGTGGTGTGGCAGGGTGGAAGGGGGCAGCATAGGGATACCCCCATGGGGGAGGAAACAGAGGAAACCCTAGGAAAAGGCTGGGAAGGGGGAAAGGTGTCACAGGGATGCCCACAGATAGGGAAGGTGCAGAAGACACCATAGGAAGGGGCTGGGAGGGGGGAAGGGGTGTCACAGGGACTCCCATACACAGTGGGAAGGTGCAGAAGAGACCCCACAAAAGGGTAGAGTGCAGGGGAGTTATCAACAGAGATCCCCCAATCGGGAAGAGTGCAGAAGGAACCCCATGAAGGGTCAGGATGCTGGAGGGGGTGGTGGGTGTCACCTTCCATGGGGGAAGGTGCAGGAAAGACCCCGAGAAGGAGCAGCGTGCCCTGACCTGCCAGAAAACGAGAGGCAGACAGTGGCAAACCCCCGCCCTCCCCAAATTTATGTCACCCTAAAGGGGCTCAAGCACCCCACGCCGGAGGGGCGGGAAAAAATATAAATAAACGAAAGCGCAGAGAGGCTCCGTCGGGCTACAGAGGTGGAAGCGGAACTGAAAAACGGTGGATAAAAGTTAAGCAACGCTGGGAGCTCGGGCCCGGCCGCCCCTCCCCTCACAGCCAGGCCGGGGAGGGGGCGAAGGCGCCAGGGGAGGGGAGGGGAGGGGAGGGGACCCCGGGCCCAGCCGCGGGTATGCGGCCACACACACACGGTGCCGCCGCCGCCCCGTTACCTGTGAGGCGGATCTTGATGCTGGATCCGTTCCGGCGGGTACCGGGATTCGACATCGCGCCTGGAGGAGGAGGAGGAGGAGAAGAGGAGGAGGAGGAGGAGGAGGCGGCGGCGGCGCCGAGCTCAACCGGCGGCCCCGCGCACCCCCGCCATGCGAGCCCGCCCGCTCCTCACGATGCCGGGGATCCCCGAGCCCGCGTTCCGGCGGCCGCCGCAGGCTCTGTGCCCTCAGCCCCCTCAGCCGCCGCCTCAGCCACCGCCGCCGCCGACGCGCCCGCCCGGCCCGGCCCGGCCGCGGAGAACCGTGGCCACGCCCCCACCACGCCCCCGCGCACGGCGGAGGGCCGTGACGTCAGCACGCAGAGCGGCGTGGCCGCGTCCGGACGCCATGAGGAGAAGGTCGGAGGAGGGAAGGTGAGGGTGTGGCGCATGCGCAGGAGGAGTCGGGGGGGGCGCCCCCTGGCGAGGGGAGAGGGTACGGGGGAATAGGGGGAATTAGGGAATAGGAGTGGGATGGGGGAATGGGGGAATAGAGCAGAACAGGAGTGGGATGTGGGAAAAAGGGGGAATGGGGATGCCTGGGGAGTGGCGTGGGGGGGATAGAGGTGCCTAGGGCTGTCTCGGGGTGAAAAGGGGTGGCTGTAGGTGAATAGGGGCAAATAGAGGTGCCTGGGGGTGAATAGGCATTCTCAGGGGTGGAATGGGGGTGCCTGGAGGGTAGCATGGGGGTGACACGGGGTGCCTGGGGTTGGCACGGGGGTGAATAGAGGCTCTCACAGTGGCATGGAGGAGGTATTGGGGGGACATGCTAGGTGACATGGAGGGTGTATGGGGCATCTGCAGGTGTCATTGTGGGTGGCATAAGGGTGTAAAGGTGTCTTAGTTTGGGGCAAACAGGCCATCACAAGCACTGGCTGTGCCTTTTCCATCTCCAGAACTGGAGAAGCACCTTTTCACTCTCTACAACTCCGTGACAGGAGAGTGCAGCCACGTGGGGAATGGTCTCTTCTCCCAAGTGACAACACAAAGGTAACAGCCCCAAGTTGTGCCAGGGTTGGAGATTAGGAACAATTTCTTCACTGAAGGAGTGGTCAAGCACTGACAGGCTGCCCAGGGCACCACTGGAGTTCCCAACCTTGTGAGTGTTCAAAAAAGGAGTAGAGGTGGCACTTAAGGGTTAGTGGACTCATTGTGGAGGTCTTTTCCAGCCTTCATGATCCTCCACCTGCTCCTCTGGGGCCAGGACAGGCTTCAATTAGAAAAACTACTTTTTTGTGTATTTCTGGAGGGAAGGCGAGCTGCCCTGAGGAAGCACAGCAGCATCTTACCCTTGCTGGTCCCCATGGCTGTCCCATCCCATCCCACTGGGAGAAGGGGTTGCCTCCCATGCCCCAGAGCCAAAATTGCCTGTGCCTGGGGCTGGCAGGGAGCAGGGGAGGGCAGCTCCCCTGGGCCAGGCAAGCAGCTGCCTGCAGGTCGCTCACACACCCACACAGCAGCCTTGGTGATCCTGCAGGCACTGGGCCCAGCTCTCCACAGGAGACAGCAGCCACATCCCAGCACCCTTTTTAAGAGGGGCACGTTATCCTCACCCTGGCACTCAGGACAATATTTTATTGTAAGTTACAGACTCAAGGAGCAGCTCTAGGCCCATGGCTCTGTGTAACACCATCTACTGCAGGTTTAGGTCCAGCACATGCAGGAAAAAGAATTACAAATATTTCCCATTTATCCTTTTATCCTGCTTATTTTAATGAGAGCATCAGCAAAGATCAGCTGTAAGGGACAGCCCTGCCTGGCCATGGGAAAAGCATCCTGGGATGCTCCACACAGGACCCCAATCCAAAGCCTGGACAGCCACACAGCTTTCGGCTCTGTCTCTTTACACTAAGGAAACAGATTCATTTTACCCAGGGAAATGTGGCCATGCCCAGGTGGCCCATCAGCCCTGGCAGCAGTGGGAAGCACACACAGCCCAGCCAGCACCACCCCTGTCAGTGCACAGGGCCCTGGTGCAGGTGCATGTTCAGGCATTGCTTTATTATGTTTTTAAGTCCATAGAAGCACTTTGCATTGCATCAGATCCCAGCCTTTTAATAATAAATAAATGATACTCAGCCCTGGTACCCACAACTGGGGCTGCACAGCTCCTCCCAGAGCACAGAGTTTACTACCAACACCCTTTTCCTTGGGTGGCCTGCAGGAGAAATGCATAAATCCTCTGATGAACAGATCCAGGGCAGAGGGAGAGTCTCTGCTTCCTGAAGAGATATTCCCTTCAGATTAAGCTGCCTGCCACCTCACCTCCCACTGCACCTGAGGAAGCAAAGGCCCAAGCCCACCCAGGGTCATTTTGGAGAGTCAAACCCCCCAAAGCAGGGAGGAAAAGCTGCTCCCTCCTCATTATGCCCTGAATAAAGCCTCTGAGATGCTTCAAGGCCCAGGGAACAAAGGGTTTGAGAAGGGTATGATGGGAACCATCAACAGTGCAGGGATGGAGCAGCGTCCAGCCCCTTGTTTTGAACCCACAGCACAAAACCTTTGCGCCATGGACTCAACTCCATCCTCACCTTCTGCTGGAGACCACACTTGGAGGGCTTGGAGAGAGAGAGGACAAGAGACAGGGACACACAGTGGAAACCTGAAATACAGGTCCTTGGAATTAAAGGGCAGAGCCAGATCGATGGGCTCCAGACTGATGGATGCCAACAGGGAAACTGCAGCAGAGGTGAATCATTCCTCCTGCACTGCTTTTCCTTTCAAAGGACCAGCATTTACTCAGCAGCTCCCATATCCACACTCCAATGCTTCCAGGTGAAGTAACGGCAAGGACTGAGCCACCTTCCCCTGGCTCAGCTCCTCTACTGGAAGCATCTCCTTTCACACAGAGGTGATGGTGCCTGCAGAAGGGCGAAACACTTCTCTAATAGCTTTTCAGAGCTATTTCAGCCACTCCAAGTCAAGCCTAGAAGTTTCAGCAAAAGGATTGGGTGGTAGGATGCTTCCCTCCAGCAGTTTAATGTACTTAGAAGAAAGTTTTTACCCAGAAAATGTGCCCTGTGTCTCCAACACACTTCTGCAAGGCCTTAAGATGCTATTGGAAAAAAAACCAAGCTATGTCATTTGCAAATACAGCTTAAAGGAGGGGGAAAATAATTAAAGGCAAGAGGTATAAAGCCAAAAGTGCAATTTATTGACAAGTTGCGGAAGTAAAAGGCTCAGCATCTCTGCTCCTCGTGGTTTGAATGTCTGAGCTCTTTCAAGGCACCTCCACCCACCAGCTTAGAACTGTGTCATGCTTCATCTTCAGAAGTTGAAGTCTTGCTTCTCCACTGAGAAATCATACAGCCCATCTTGGCCAGTCTGGGGCTCCAGGTCTGTATTCTCCTAGGAGGAAAATGATAGCAATCAGTTGTAGGGTCTGCATTTTAATAAACCTAAGCTTTTTACAGAAACTCTTTTATTCTTGTTTTAAAAATCCAGCTGCTAAGCTCAGGGCCAAGCCTTCCTGCTCCTTGCAGCCCCCTGAAGCTGTCCCTGCAGCCCACACACAAAAGCAACCAAGTCTTTGGGCTCAGACACCAAAAGCAGAAGAAAAAAAACCAAACAAACAAAAAAAAAAAACGGCTGCAGTGGTGGAATTCACTCAAATTAAATGGCCTGCTTGGAACAACAACAAGCCAGGATTGCTTAAGGAAATGTTCCCCTGGCATCCAGCCCCTCCAGCAGGTGCTGGTGTGGAGAGCTTCCTCCACACCCTCTTGCAGGGACACCACACAGACCCTGCTTTGGCAAAGGACTAAACCAGACCTTTGCCCCCTGCTGCAGCTCACACCCAAACCAAGCCACAGCTCTAAGGTCTGCCAGGCCTCTAAGCCTCTTCCCTGATGTTTTCCCATCTGCAAGTCTAAGGCTAGAACGAAACATGGCATCTGTGACAGTCATTGGACTCTTGCAGCTCCTAGCTGGTGTCCTATCCTCTTTTTCCACAGATTCCTTACCATGAGAAGGGTCAAGTAATCCAAATGCAACCTGAGCACTGTTATCAGCTGAGTGGGAGGCTGCCATTCATAGTGACAAGCCAGCTCAGCTCCAAAGGAGGAAACTTCTCCACATTTGGTATTCATATCAGTAACTGCAGTAACTCCCGCTGATGCCAGTTTAAATTCCAGCAGCAAGATGCTATCAAGGCATCCATGTTTGTTGTGCAACTCATTGGTTGACAACTTGAAGCTTTGACAGACCTTTAAAAGCAGCTGAAAGAAGCTGCAAGGACTACTCTGGTCATGTGGAAGTCTCTTCCAAAAACCCTTTTCAGTATCTTTAAACTCTGTGTTTCATTCCAGTGTGTAATAGCTTCATATTTTCAGCTGAGAAACAGTGAGGGCTCACATACCTCACCAGAAAAGTATTTCTCTATGATGTTCACAGCAGCTCTGTAGACCATGTCATTCTCATGGTTTTGCAAGTCTTCAATTTTCTCCAGACCATCAAGTTCTTCCACCAGCAGACAAAACTTCTCTATCTCTCCCAGCTTCTCAGCTGCCTGTAACATTGGAAAGCCAGGCAGGAAAACAGAACATCAGTAACTAGTCTGAGATGGCCTTTACTGTAATTATAACCCTGATCTACAAGTCAGAGGATCACAGTCCCTGAATTTATGGTCCCTACCTGGTGCCGGGGATATAACTGTGGTGCTATGGAATAGCAGTCCCTGCTGGGGACTGCCAACCAAGCCAGTGAGCAGGGGATGAAGAACAGCACTTGGGGAACTTAATCATGCCAAGCCCTTTAGACAACCCAAGGGTATCCAAGGGCAATTTAGACAACATGAAGTCTCTCTCTTACTCCAAAAAAATCAACAGTCATTGGTCTAACCACACAGCATGAGCATTTGGCTCACTCCTTGCTGCTCTTTTGGAGAAGGAAGAAAAAAGGTAAGAGATCTTATCAGGAAGAGATTAAAAAAACCAGCATCCAGAATGAGCAGATCTCACCAGGAAGAGATTTGAAAGGGTATCCAGGATGATCAGGATGGTTTTGCTGTCTTTGGCCAAGAGCAGGTTGAGCAGAGGTCTGAGGACCCCAGAACGGACAAGCTCCACCACCTGATCCACTGTTCCTCCAGTGGTAAAGTTGGCCACTACCCACACAGCCTCCTTCTGAGCCTTGAAGTCACCCTGGAGAAGCAGCACAGCAAAGACATTCCCAAGCTTTAGTATCGCTCTAGGAGCAGTGGGAGGTGAGGATAATCATTTCCCTTATACTCAGCTTGGGCTGACCCCTTTCCCAGCCCTTGGGGTGATGCATGGACACCTGGCAGAGCTGCCAAGAGCAGCTCCAGGATGTGCTTCCATGCAGGTGTACTGACAAATCAGGATGCTCAGGCTGTCCCAAGGATCTCAACAGCTCTGAAACAGCCTGCCTCAGGTGGCTCTTGGGCTGAGTGCTTCACAAATGAACCATCCCAGTCCTCCTGAACCCCACATTCCTCCTGCAGCAGCACTGTGCCCATCCCTTACCTTGTCTAGCAGCTCCACCAAAGGTGGCAATAACCCACAGCGGATGATCTGTTGGATCTGGTGGCAAGGCCCAGCTGCAATGTTGCTGAGAGCCCACGCTGCTTCCTTCTGGATCACTGGCTTTGAGTGCCTCAGCAGCCGAGGCAGGACAGTCAGGACACCGGCATCGATGGCTTCCTGGGTCTGCTGGTCTGTGCCTGTGACCACGTTCCCGATAGCTCGGAGAGCTGGAGTCTAGACAGAGATTAGAGGAGATGAGGAGAGTCCTTACCTCGAGGGATACATGTCAGAAAGCCCAGCAAGATCCCTCACTAAGTGCTTGATCCTCCACACAAGGAGAGCATTGCGGGTGATTGCTTGTTTGCTCTAAGCAGCTTTAGAGTCTCTATCCAGCCTCCAGCCACAGCAGGCAGAACAGAGCAGTGGCTTGACAAGCAAGCAGTCGGTTCTGCAGGCTCAGGGGACAGCACACCACAGGTGCCACATAGAACAAAGACATGTGCCTTCCTTCTCCATAGCCATTTCTACATTAAGGGACCAGAGGGTAGAGATTGCTGATGGTTCCCTACCATAACAATCAAATCTGGGCTGTCCATGAGTTCCACAAGCCGTGGGAGAATCCCTGTGTCCACCACAACCTGGATGCGATCATTGCAGGCATCAGTCAGGTAGGAGACAGCCCAGCAGGAGTCAGAGATGACATCCTTGTCCTCGTGATGCAGGAGGGAGATGAGGACTGGCAGTATCTTCTTCACGGCATCCAAGGGGGGGCAAGGGTTCTTGTTCCTGCACAGGTTTGACAGTGTCCAGGTGATGTTCCTCAGGAACCCAACCTGAAACATGAGGCAGGTGTAAGATCCTCACTGCCCCCGAGAGCTTCTCAGTCCACATTATCCTGTGAGGGTTCCTATGCACCAGAGAGAGAGCAGTGAGGCAGGAACCATTGCAGAAGGGTAGAGGCTAACCACAAAGCAGCAGGAAGAAACTTGAAGGGCAAGTTCAGCCCTTCCACATGCATATGAAAGTCTGCCTTGCACCAGTTTCATCCTTTTCCTAGCCTGAGATAGTCAGAGATGGATAAGAAAGCCAAGGATGGAAGAGATCACATTGACTTGGAGTGTCTGCTTGGCATCCCCAGCTTTGTGCATAGGCAGGGCCATAAAAGCAGTTTAAAGCAGGGTCACATTCAATTATAGAACACAGTTTGTTGTGTACCAGGCAGACAGTGCAATCACCCATCACCCAAGGGATTAAGAGCTGATAAGTTAAGAAAATTAAGGTTATTTACTGGAGTTGCAGGTGACACCAGAGCCAGCAAGGGAGAAATCACATCACGAGAAATAAGAGCATCTCTGTAGAAAGGACCATCCCCTGGACAGATAAAAAGGGTTGGTGGTCATTGCTTCTGCTCAAGTCACAAGACAATCAACATCAAACAGCAATCAGACCTGCAGGGCCGGGGCTGGGTGACCCACCAGACACACACCATTAGGCATTTCCAGGTGGGAGGGATTTGCTGGGCAGACTGAAGTGCCAGCATGGCTGGGTGGTGGCAGGCCAGCCAGGCATGACCCATTCTGTTCTCCCTGTGGTGACATTAGTGGGTTACACCACCCCAGCAGGATGGAGTCTTGCCCTTGGATTTGGCCATGATCCTTTTGCAGAGACAACACAGGATTTCAAGGCCACCAGGCCACACCAAGGGGCTGAAGGGTTATGGGGCTCAACAGGGGCAGCAGCTTGGAGACAAAGCTGCAGGGAAAGGAGCACCAATGTTTTATCTCCCCAACAGAATCACAGAATATTCCAAGTTGGAAGGGGCCTACAAGGATCATCAAGTCCCTGGCTCAGTCAGGGACCTCCAAATGCCTCTCCAGGTACCCTCACCTGCAATGTTGCCCAGAGCCCACACCGACTGCTCGCTGATGTGCATGTGTGGGGAGGACAGCAGGGAGATGAAGGGTGGGATGGCCCCTCCCTCCACCACAGCCCTGGTGTGCTCCGAGGTGCCAGAGGCGATGTTGGTCAGTGCCCAGGCTGCTTCAAACTGCAGGGCAGGATTGTCAGCACGGCCCAGGAATTCCACCATCCTGGGGATGATCCCCAGCTCGATGACCTGATTGATGGGGGGGTCCTTATGCTTGGACAGAATTCTCCTGTGAGAGAGGACACAGCACAGCCATGAGGAACCCTGTGTGGTGCCACCACAACCCATAGCCCTGTGGCCAGGCACAAGGTTGTGGCTTGCAGGGGAAGCATCAATAGTTCAGCACCCCACCACAACAAACCCTCAACAGAGGGCTTGCCGTACAGAGGGAAGCACAGCTAGAGATGCTGAAGCAACAGCAGGGTGTCTGTTGGAAGCAAAGCCCTGACATCCTCATGGCCATATTCACTGGGAGTGGTGCTGATCCCAGATCACTGCTACAACAGCTCAGACCAGCCACAGAAGTACCAGCAGGGATGCAGCCTCTCCTGGACCCTCAGGAGACATCCCTGCTGCCAGCTGGGTGATGATGGCACTCTGTGGTCCTGCCTGACCCCACCGACCCTTTACAGAGGCAGGCTGTCCAGTCCTTGTCCTGCCCAAGCATTTGGCACTCAGTTTCTCGTGGGATCCAACGTGATCCCTGGCACAGCACAGGGCAGCACAGCCACCCCCTTGGTTGGGTTCACACAGGACTGTGAGCCAAGCAGAGCACACAGGGCACAGAAAAGGCACCAGATGAGGTTCCCATGGGCACTTTGGGTTTCCAGGCTCCTTCCCCCTTTGCCATCTCTCTAGAGAGCTCCTCAAACAGGACCTGGTGGCCTTTTGCCCCCAGTGCAGCTCAGTGTGTACCTGGTGGCCTGGGTGGCGAGCAGCTGCAGCTGGGTGTTGTTCCCATTCATGGCTTCCACGATCTCCTCCAAGGACAGCTGAATTCCCTGTGTCGCAGGGAATGATTCAGAGTCAGACAGGGCGCTGGGATTCCCTCCGGTTTAATCTCGGCAGTCAATCAGCTGTCTAGACCCGACTCAGTCACCACTTCATATCTAAGCACTGTCTATTCTTTATGCAACACAGTTTCGAGATGAGGCAGAGGAAGAGAATCCACAAAAGCCTTCAAGGCAGCTAATGCTTGTAATCAAGCACTGAAAGAGTCACTGACACCATAATGGGCCTGCAAGCTCAGTAATTACCCCTGGCTCTGCAGGGAGCCAGACAGGAGCTGCTCCCAGCAAGCCAAAGCACCAGCCTGTTCTACCTGCCGTCAAGGGAGGCCAGCAGGACATCATCACCGTGAAAAATTGCACGGACAAAGGCCAGGCAGTAGGAAACACTCTCCAGCACTGGGCATGGAGATCAGGAATGGCACCAGCTATTTAACCCAGGACACCCCAGCTGAAGTTGGTAGTGGCCCAAGTAGGGGATGATGCCTGCTGCACTGATCCTGCCCAGGTGCAGAGCACCAAGTGCTCACCTCATCTGCTCTGTCTCGGCTCAGAGAGGGATCCCCCTCCTTCAAATGAATGGAAATGTTTCTGCGCTTCAGGATCTGCTCATCCTTCTTGGCCTTTCTCAGCTCGACGCTCACCTCCACTCTCTGCCTCCGCAGGGTCTGGGGGGAAAAGAGCACCATCGCACCTGTGTCTGCAGCACCCCATTCCCCAGGGAGTTCATCCCTGCAACCCTCTGCCCCACCTTTCCCATGGGAGGAGTGCAGGGCCAGCATCTCCTCACTATGGCCTGGAGGGTGATATAAGAGATGGGACAGAGGAAACCTCTCCCTCAGTGCCTCCCAAGGACAGGGGCTGCTGGATGAACCAGCAACCAGTGGGTGTTTTTAAAAGTAAATTTTCTGAACCTGAAAGGCAAACCCTCATCTCCTCTGCGGGCTTTAATCAAGCTGACAGATTCCACGTCTGACACCCCATACCAGCCCCAGCTCCGCAGGGATAGCTGCTGTGGAGAGCTCAGCAGGCTGGGGTTGAGCCATCTCCCTTCCCCAGCCCACAATCACCCACCCAAAACTCACATCCCCTTTGCCTGTGCCACCAGGCTCCTTGCAGCCCAGCCAGCCCCACACCACATCCCAAAAGCCACCCAAACATCCCAGCTGGAGGGATCCAGAGCCATTCCCCTTCTCCCTCACACAGATTTGGGGCCATGGACCTTGAGAAGCCTCTCCATCAGCTCCTGCCAGCTGTGGGCTCTGCTGAGGTCCAAAGGGGCTGGCACAGGCAGGTGGGTACTCACAGTTTCATCCTTGCCCTTGTTCTTGAACAACTTCATGTGCTGGCTGGGCTTCCTGATTGGCATCTTGGCAGGGCTGCGAGATGCTGAATATGTGCTCCTGGGGGTCAGGACAGAGCAGGGTCAGGTCACAGCTGCCCAGCAACATCCACTGTTGGCCTCTGAGGGGGCTGGGACCCCCCACTGCCACCAGGAGCCTGGTGCACACATTTCCACCCTACACTCCCAGCAAGGGAGACACTGGAGGTGCCCTGCCCCAAGCAGGGTTTGGTAGGATCCTCACACACTGCAGCTGAGCCCTGAACCAAGTACAAGCACAAACTACCACTTAACATCAGGCTACAAAAATTACAGCTGCTGCAATCCCAGGAGGAAGCCAGACACGGACTCCCCGTGGTCACAGGAACACCCCCTTCCTCCAGCCCTGATCCTAGGGCTTTCACATTTACTTTGACACACAACCCAAGCCTGGCAAAGCATCTTGCCTCCAAAAGGAGCAGCTCAAGGTCTGATTTAAGGACACACAGCCACATCCAAGCCTCTGTCGCTCCACCACAGTGCCCAACCTGGCTTCCTCCAGCACCCCCAACTAAGAAAGACCCATGGTCACATGCAGGGACATGAAGTGACCAAGATCAGCTGAAAGAAAAAGAGCTCTCCTGGAAACCCAGCAAGTAGTATGGACTGCCAGGTGAACAACATGAAATAGGGACAGATAAAAATAATTTATAAGCACCTCCTAGTAAAAGTCAGAGACATACACACAAATAAACCAAGAGCTCGCCTTAAGACAGCTTTTGCCAGAAAAAACAAGGCTTCTAGCCAGCAGAAAGGGTGATATCTTCAGAGCAGACACCATCATGGGACCCCTAAACCCTGGTTGTGCATCAACACACTCAGGGGCTGATCCCACACAGACTCCTCTCCTCCCCTCCAGGCTTACAGCCAACACCTGCAACTCAGAGCAGCCTCCAAGGGCTCCCTCACACCACAGTTTTAAGTTCAAGGTTTTGGTGGGTATTTTTTTCATCCTGTCCCTCCCTGTTTCCTGCCCCAGTAACCAAGGCCAGGCACCAGCACAGCTGCAGACCTCTGCCAGCTTCCAGAAGGGCCAGGCTGAGCCACCTTTTGGCTCAATCCAACATCCCCCATAGCCTTAATCCCTACACTCAAATCTCAAGGGCTCCTCCAGCCTCCCCTCCTCTGTTCCCCCAACAGAGCCAAGCACCCCAGAAAGCCTTTTCTTTTGGGGGAGCTTTGTCCACCCTACCCCAGCAGAAGGGCACCACAACCCACCCACTGACATCAGCCAAGCAGGAGGCCCAGCAGAGCCCCAAACAGCCAGGAGAGCCCAGCCAGCCACCTCCGTGTGGGGTATAACGGAATAAACAACCACCGCTGAGGGGGAGAAAAACCACTTACCCCAACTCTGCCTCATGCCCCACCACCCTCAACTGCCTCTTTTATTTCCCCCATGGGGACACGTACCCTCAGCTCCCCTCCATGATTGGCTTGTCCCAGGACAGCCCCCCATTATCTGCACCTGCTCCTTCACCTGGAGGAGGATGGGTGGTGGTGGCTGCCTTCCTGCCTGGGCCACCACTCAACCCCCAGATCTCATCCATATGTTTATGCTTTGACAGCTTTGGCCTTGTTTTTGGCCAAGACCCTCTGTGGGTGATGCCATCCTGTACCTGTGCAGTGTCCTGGGCCATGGGGGACAGTCTGGACTCTGCTACCCCATCACTGTGCAGGGCTACTTCAAGTCATGGATTCAAGTGCTGGGGTCACACCAATTCTGCATTTCAAGGCAAAGAAAATGAGTTGTACATAGCTTTATGTAGAAGGTGATAGGGGAGGTTTGAGAAAAGACCTTCCGATAAATCTGTTGTTTGTAGGCATTAAAAAGCCAGTTGTGCTAATCCTGGCTGCTGTGATTTTAAGCTTCAAGTGCCACTGGTTGCATTATCTTGTTTCTTGGCTGCTTGAGACAGGAAAATTACATTTCAATTGCTTTTTAATTCAACTTAATCTGGTGCAAAAGTTAGCGTGCACCCTCTAATTTTGTTTTCTGAGCGGTTTGTTTCCACTAATTCCTAATCAGCCAACACTAAATCAAAACAGGCCTGGCTCAAGCTGAAATAGATGAGTCTTCGCAACCTTGCCAAGCAATTTAATTAAATTGGCTTAAAATCACACCCCAAGGTAAGTGGGGGCAGCCTCCTGCACAGGCCAGCCCCCAGCTTTTGGTCCCCTGCCTGGAGAGCTCTCGCCCAAGGTCCTGCAGGATGTGAATGTGAAACAAGGCAGGGAGAAGTTCACGGTTATCCTGGGCTGCTCTTTTTCTCCCTGCTCCTTCCATTCCCTCTCCACCTGCCAAGCACAATCAGCCCCATCCTGTTCAGTTCCCTGTCACTTCCAGCACACGGAGGGAGAGGATGGAGAGAGAAAAACACGTGTAATGGATGAACATTCCCCTCCTTGTCCTTCACTCTGGTCCCTGATGTCATGAGAGGTGGCACTGCCATGCAATCAACCCCAGGAGCAGGCTGAGGTTGAGGGGGGTGGATTTGAACCCATGCTGAGGACACAGAGAGATCGATATTTGCCAAATGGGGAAGGGAACAACCACTGGAAGAAAGAAAAGTTTTGGGTTTCAGCATAATAAGAAGGTATCACAGCTAATGGAGAGGAAAGGAGATAAAACCCTAAATCTACATGACAGTGTCCCCTGAGCTCAGCCTTGTGTGCTCGAGCTGAAAATCCGCATTGTGACAGGTATGAGAAGCTGTGGTTTCACTGTAGGGGTGTTTCTGAGGCTGCTCTCCCCCACTCTGCCACCCTTCACCCCACCACTGCACCTCAGTGAGGCTCTGACTGGGGTAGATTTGAAAACACCCATTTCAAGCCCTGAGAGAAAAGTCCTGATTTTCCTTCATGCAGTTTTCATGATTCTTGAATAGCTTTACCCTCGCTGCGTGCAGGGAAAGGCACCGGTCAGGAAAGGTGTCAGCGTGTGGCATCTCTGAGGCGGGGTGAGATGAGGCAGCAGCATCCTGGGATCCATCCTGGGATGCTGCACAGGCACAGCAGCTGGCTGGAGCACCCCCTCTGTGAGAGGACAGCCTCAGCTGGCGGAGGGGGACCAGAGGGAGGGGTCCCTGCCCGCCCCTGAATGGCTGCTCTCACACAGCGTCCTCTCTGTCAGCAACAGTGTAGTTCCATTAAATGAACATCAACAAATTAATTTTGCTTGTTAGTTACACTAACAGCAAGGAAATATCCATGTGGGTTCCTGAAACAGTTGATGATGTAACTGCTGGTGGATTATAGAATCATGGACTATCCTGAACTGGAAGGGAACCACAAGGATCATCAAGTCCAACTCCTGGCCCTGCACAGACCATGACCATTCCCTGGGGAGCCTGTTCAGTGCCTGACCATCCTCTGGGGGGAGAATCTTTTCCTGACACCCAGGCTAAACCTCACTGATACATCTTCGTGCCTTCATGGATGTGGTGCATTCCTAAATGTGCCAGGGATGGAGCCTGGAAATTCCTCCTTTTTCAGTTGGGATCCATCCTCCTGGCACACAATCTGTGAGGGAGGCTGTGCTAACTTCACAGGCTGCACTGGTCCCTCCTGGGGTGGCAGAGGTTGGGCAGCTTGTGACCTCCCCAGCAGCAGCCCCCAGCTCCCTGTCAGAGCTATTGTTGGTGCAGCCGCCACAGGCGGGAGCTGGGATCGGAGCTGCTTTGTGCCAGGCACGGAACAGGCACGGAGTAATGACAGCCCCCATCCGCTACAGTCTGTCTAATCAGGACATGCAGAAGGTGGGAGAAGGGATTTATTGTTATCTCTGCCTTACTGCTGAACCAGAGGCAAAGCCGAGCACTGCAGCTGGATTTTTTGAGGCTGAAGGTGCAGTTTGTTGTTTCCTTTAATTCAGTGGAGCAGCCTCCAAAATTTAATTTAGTGGAGCAGCCTCCACCTGCTTTTCTGCCCCGGTTTCTCTGCAGCCAGGGAGCCGTGGGGATGTGTCAATTCAGAGAATCATGAAATTATTTGGGTTGGAAGGGCACCCTAAAGCTCATCTCATTCCACCTTCCTGCCATGGGCAGGGACACCTTCCACTATCCCAGGTTGCTCCAAGTCCTGCCCAACCTGGCCTGGAACACTTCTAGGGATGGGACAGCCACAGCTTCTCTGGGCAACCTGTGCCAGGGCTTCACAACTCTCACAGGGAAGAATTCCTTTCCAATATCCCATCTATCCCTGCCCTCTGGCAGAGGGAACCTATTCCCCCTTGTCCCGTCCCTCCATCCCTTGTCCAAAGTCCCTCTCCAGCTCTCCTGGAGCCCCTTTAGGCACTGGAAGGGGCTCTGAAGTCTCTCTGAAGCCTTCTTTTCTCCAGGCTGATCAGCTCTGTCAGCCCATCTCCATTGGAGAGAAAAGAAGGAGGAGGAAAAAGAGGAGGAGGAGGAAAGAAGTATGGCTCTCCATCAGTGCAGTTGAAACAGCTCCTGCTGTGGCCGTGGGATAAACTCTGTGGTGCTTTTCAAGGCAAAGTGTTCTCCAGGTCCTTTTTCCAGCAAGACATGGGATCACTCTGACATGTAAGTGCTGAAAAACAAAAAGAGTCATATTGATATTATACAGAAGAGATCTATATTTATTGATAAAGAGGCCTGGGAGAGCTGGGAATTCCCTGGGAATTAAGGGAAAGGGAATCTGTGTGCAGGAAGACAGCTTGTGAAGAGTAACACCAACTGATTATCCCATCAGCTGGGCTGGGAGCTCCTGCTGAGCTCTGGGAGCCTCAGGAAGGAGAACAGCAGCAGGGCTGTGTGAGTTGTGGGAGCTCATTCCCACTTTCCAAAGGCAGCTGTTTATGTCCATTCAGCTCCACTGTAAGAGGATGCCCCAGAAAACCAGGACAGCCCTGCAGCGCCTGTAACTCCACACCAGGCTGAACGTGGAGGAACTAATTTTAACTTCTGAGCATCCTCCTTTCTGCCAGCCACAGAGGGATTAGAGTAACAGTTTTTGAAATTATTTAAAAATAACATCAGACTTACTCTGAGTTATTTATTAAATCCATTATCCTCTGTCAGTTATGGGACACTGATTCAGCTGCAGAAACTATAATCACCTATGGCCAAAAAAATCTTACTTTTTTTTCCTAATGGGGCCCAGTAATAATTATTTCTTTAGTCTCTGACTCTGTAACTCAAGGAACTAAACCAGAGAAATCTACAGTGAATTTGGGGATGAGGCACAACAGAGTGATGAAGAAACCTTGGAAATAATCAAAAACCCACATAATTTTGTATAAATCATGCATAGCCTTGCTCCACAGCACCTACCAGCACAAAGGCTAAGGTGCTCTCTAAAGGAGTGAAGGGCACTGTAAATCACGCAGGGAAGAGATACTCCATGAAAACACCAGGAAATCCATGTAAATCATGGGGGTTTGAGCCTCTGGATGCCTCTTGGCTGTCAGGGAGTCCGTGTGCAGCTTAATTAGAGGAGGAGATGAGCTTTCCTGCTGCCAGACGGCTGCTCACCTTGCTCCAGCGCCTCCGATTATCCCAGCTGAGGACAGCATTTCAACAGAAATTAGTGTCTTTGTTTAAAATGTGTATTTAGGGGCCTTCCTTTGAAAGCCATGCTTAGGAAATGCTAAAAAGAGGATTCGACATGCATATTCCACCTGATCCAAGAGCTGCAGATAATTTTTGCTAAGCCCGGAGGTGATGTTCATCTCTGTTCCAACTGCTTCACATCTCACACACGCTGATTTGGGAATGAGCTTTTGGGGAGCCCCACCTTGTGCCACCTCCTTCCTGCCACTCCACTGCTCGGAGGGCTGTCCTGGAAATGTGACTGTGTAACAAAGAATATGTAAAAATGTAACCCAAATTCTGCACGACCCACCCGTGTCCTGGGCTGATCCCAGTGTGGGCAGCAGGGAAGGGGGGAATTCTGCCTCTGAGACCCCACCTGGGTCACTGAATGCAGCTCTGGGGCACCAAAAATCACACAGATGTGGAGATGCTGGAGCGAGTCCAGAGGATGCCACAATGATGTTCCAAAGGTTGCTCTGGAGCCAGGCTGGGAAAGCTGGGGGTGTTCACCTGGAGAGGAGAAAGCTCTAGGGAGACCTTAGAGCCCCTTCCAGTGCCTAAAGGGGCTCCAGGAGAGCTGGAGAGGGACTTTGGACAAGGGATGGAGGGACAGGACAAGGGGGAATGGCTTCCCTCTGCCAGGGGGCAGGGATGGATGGGATATTGGGAAGGAATTTTTCCCTGTGAGGGTGGGGAGGTCCTGGCACAGGTTGCCCAGAGAAGCTGTGGCTGTCCCTGGATCCCTGGAAGTGTTCCAGGCCAGGTTGGACAGGGCTTGGAGCAACCTGGGATAGTGGAAGGTGTCCCTGCCCATGACAGACGGTCGGAACCAGACAATCTTTGGGGTGCCTTCCAACCAAATCAGGCCATGATTCTCAGACTCCAAGATTCCTTGCATTGAGTGCTACAATTGAAAAGGTGAGCACTGAGAAGTTGGATACCAGGCAGACAGACTTGAACTTTGCTTTCCTGTGTGTACCCTTCCCTGAAGTTTTTGATCACAATGCACAGACTGTCTCCTGCAGGATCCGTGACTCACTGAGCACCTGGTGGGATTTGAAAGGCCTTGGCATTGTCCCCATCAGAGCCTCTGTGCCCCACGAGCAGTGATCTGCCCTTGTTTGGTTAGAGCCTGGTTGTGTCTCTGTAGAGACAACATCCCTGCAGCCCTCACAGGAATACACTGATCCTCCCCAAGCAAGCACAGACAACAGCTGAGAATGAGGTTGCAGCTTTCATTATTTTCTAAATGACTAATAAATGCAAAAACATCTTGCAGTCTCCTGAGGCAGATCTTTATATAACCCTGTGATCCTTCAGCAGGGTTTTCTGGTCTGGATTCTGTTCCTCCCTGAACCACAGAGATCAGTTTACTTCTGCTGCTGAAATGCAACCCCAAAATGCAGCATCTAAACCAAATTCTTTGTTATTCTGAGGATTGTCACACCAATACAAAAGCTGAGGCTCTACAGCGAACAGTCAAAAGTGGTTTTCTTCTCCCTATTCCTCACCTTGTCCTCCTCCATTTACAACCTCTTTCTTTTTAATTGGGAATGTCAATACGGACACCTGCACTGCTGTGCTCAGCCTGGGATCCCTGGAAGCACTGAGGGAGAGACAAGAGCCTTTCTTACATATGGTCTGTATTATATAAGGAAAATATAGGTAAGATTTACACAGGAAATCCTCCCCTGTGAGGGTGGGGAGACCCTGGCACAGAGTGCCCAGAGAAGCTGTGGCTTCTCCATCCCTGGAAGTGTTCCAGGCCACGTTGGACAGAGCTTGGAGCAACATGGGATAGTGGGAGAGGGTAGGACAAAAGAAGCTTTAAGGTGTCTTCCAACCCAAACCATTCTGGGATTCTACATGGGCTGACCTGCCCCTTATCTGAAGGCTATTTTCCAACCTGAAACAGAGTTATGCTCCACATCCCTTCAGGCAAGAGGGCTGGACTCTCAGTCTCACTTTAACATGATGAAGGAATCTGTGTCAGGGCAAGAAACTGAGCCCACACCAAAGGCAAACATCCTGCTCAGCAGACAACTCCCTGCACGATCCGTGGTCTGCAGGGCTCGCTGTGCACTGCTATTGGGACACGTCACTCCACAATCTCTCCTCTGTTCTCCAAGGGAACCTTCCAACCCCCCTGCCCAGATAATGGAATCTTAAGTGGACATGGCTGGGTGAAGCTGTCCCAGCAGGTTTTGAGTGTGGTGATGTGCTGGAGCAGAATGTGGCCAGTGAGATACAGGACAGGGCCGGGGCTACGGGCACTGCTGCAACACGTCATTCAACTCAGCAAGAGGCACCCTTGGAAGCAGAAAGCAGCCTGGTTGAATCCTGGCCCTTGCTGATGTGTCCATGGGCTGAGTGGTCCAGCAGCTATTTCAGGTTTGCCATTTTGCCTTGGATCACTGCTTGGAGAGATCCAATTGCTACCTTTGCAGCTCTCTCCTCCTGTGTGGTCAAAACATTTATTTTTTTACATTACACATGAGCAAACAGGTCAGAACCCATTATTTATTTGATGCATTTCACATCCTTCTATAAGATGTTGGGCTGAGAACTGTTTACAATCTCCATTCACAGATTCAAGGTTTGAAATAATTACCTTAAAAAGCCCAGAAAATATGACTTGCTCTGGAGAGATTCCTGAGGAGTTAATCACAGTTCTCAGCATTCAGGACTCTGGCTGGCCATGGTTTCTGTGGTATTATTCTGCTCCTGATGGGACATGCTGAGTTCCTAGAATCAGATTTTCAGGGTGAATAGTCAGTTACAAATTCAAGAGGTGGGTGTAACATGAACTCTCTAATTTTCACCTCAAAGCGGTTGTTTATCTGAATCTTCCTGCTTGGAAACTCAATCCCCAAGCATGTTCACCCACAACACCCACAATGGCAATCCTGGCAGGGTAACCACATCCCAAACGCTCCAGCTGAGGCAAATATAGCAGAGAAATACTTAGGGCTGATACAGGAGCTGTTGTCTTTCATGTCTTTCAGGGCAGTTCATACCCACTGAGTGACTGAAACATGCACGATGGTAACACAACAGCTTTTTCCCCTCTGCTTGCAGCAGACACACAGGGTTTATTCATCATAAACATGGGGCACAGAAATTATTTTAAAATGAAACTTCAGTTCCATCACCAGTGTGGCTGCTCCTGCCAAGCGTTCAGCCTGAGCTTTGCCTGCCAAAGATCAGGTTGGATGAAATCTTCTGTTCCACCTTGGCAAGAAAACACAGCCAAGGATGTGACTTTACATGGAAGTTTCTTTAGATGGTCTTTCTATTTCCACCTCTTGTCCCTACACTCCAGCAGCTGAGTTAATAGAACACCCTAAAAGGCAACACAAGAAGAAATTGCCACAAAACAAAGCATTATCTGATCTCTCTGAGGGATTAAATCTTCCCAAACAGGCTCCCAACACTACCACCCTGCTGGACTTACGGATAAGGAATGTGTTTTCTCTTTTAAAATGTAATTGCTGGCTCAGACCCTTTGGACAGCCCTGAAAGAGCCTGGCCAGCCCTTGCAGACACACACCTTCCAGGACCTCGGGTTTAACCTGCTGTGTGTGGTGGCTGGGAAGAGGTGTGGGATGGAGAACAGGAGGGGTTGTGTGGCAGCGATGGGGAGGCAGAGGCAGAGAGAGAAAAGGATGGTGCCTGCAGCTGTATGTGGAGCCCATCTGATTTATATTCACTGTTCTATATCAAGTAGACTTGAATTCACAGGTATTTTAATCATAATTTTATTAAATTCCACGTGATCTTAAAGAAATGAAATCTCAGAGTTTTAACTCACCCCCAGCTGTTGGTATGGCCTTACCCCTTCCTTTACGTTTGGGTTTACAATTACACCTAAGCTTTTAAAAGGTCACTCCTTCTGGCTTCAGACTGAAAGGTCAGAACAAAATAGACTTTTGTAGGTACACTGTCTGCCAAAAAATGGACTGACACTGGGTGGACAACACTGGAGGTATAAGTAGTCATCATGTCCTGCCTCAGTTTCCCCAGCTGTGAAAGGGTGGTGAGGTATAAAGAATTTAAAGTTCCACAAAAGTCTGAGACCTGCACTCAAGAAACTCTGTTTGATGCAAGTATGAGCTATTTTGTCTCATACACTTGTTTTCTGTAGGTGTTTGGTTGAACATTTCATGGATCTGACCACGTTAGTCCCTGTGTTTCAGGGAGGTGACAGATTAAGTGCAGACCTGAGCCAGGGCTCAAATATACATTGCAAATCCAGGCATCTAAACCCAGCCAGTCTACAGAGCTAGCTGTGTAGATTGAGAGGGGAAATGATTGCTGAGCTGGTACATTCCTTATCTCTGCCTGATCAAAGCGGAAACGGACAGAGGAAATTTCTCCTTCCTGCTTTGCTGGTGAAATTCACCCCAGAGCAGCAGATTGCAGCCAGCGGTGTCACACCAGGACCTCTTGGAGCCGGGAAACTGTTTTCCAAGGGCACAGCCCTGCCGCCTTGGAGTCCTTGCAAACATATATTTTTAGCCCATCAAGGTTTTCAGGGGGATGGTGGGGAAATGAGATCACCAGGAGGGCCAGGGCCACCGCTGCATCCGAGCAGTGCCAAGCTGTCCTGACTTCAGCCCAAGCAGTGGCTTCTAAACCCAGACCCTGGTGGCCAGAAATCCTCTCCCCAGCCCAGGGGCTTCTCCCACTGTGCCCAGGCTGACTCCTGAGTAGGCTGAGTCACAAGGCTGGCGCCCAGCATTGCTTGGGGCTGCAGAGGTGGGACGGAGAGCAGCCCTCGGCCTGGGCAGTGTGTCCCTGCTGCCAAAGAAAGCCACAGCACAGCCCCTGTTCCCTTTAATCATAGGAATGATGAAATCAGTTTCGCCTCTGCAGGGAGCAGCGAGCTGAGCAGGTAGGGCTGGTCCCCGGGGGCACATCTTTGGGTGCTGGACACGGACACAGCACTCAGCAGCAGCTGCTGCCTTGGCAGCTCTAAAGCTGGTGGAGATGTGTGGGTGGGGGAAGGAAAAGCGCCTGGAGTGTGGGACACAGTCTGCTCCCAGCACGGAACAGGTCCCAAGAAATGCAAAGCCTTGGGACACGAGTCACGCGCTTGAACTCCCCTGCTCCCTCCTCTGGGATGGCTTGGCCACAGCTCAGGTTGTGACGAGAGTGAAACCACCACGGGCCATGGGAAATGGGTGTGCTGTGGACTCTCCTGGTAGTTTTTGATGGCTCAGGGCAGGAGCTGAGGAACCCTTTCAGTTTCCTCTGAACCCCCAGCCAAAAACTGCTCTCACCAGAACGGGTCTAACAGTTTTCAGGAAAAAAAGATGGGAGAAAAGCCCCTTGTTCTCAGCCATAGGCAGGTTCCCAGTGGCCTGGCACTGGATAGAGAGGAAGGCCAAAGAGAAAGTGGGAATATTCTCCCTATTTTTCCCAGTCAATCTCTCATTTTCTGATCCCTCTTATGAGCTACTACCCGTACTTGGGATCTTCCTTCTGCCGCAGATTCCTATTGAACTGGAAGGTATCACTGGTGTGAAGAGGACATCACCACAGGAAATTCCAGGTTTCTTCAATCTGCTTCTCAAAAATGTGGGAAGCACTGCTGTCCTTCTCTTTTCCTTCTAGTTTTACCTTCTACCCAAAAGAGAAGCCAAAATGACTGACGGTTATAATGAAGAGGGTATGGGTGACACTGACCCTGTGCAGCTCCTGGCTCTGCCTGAGAAAGAGAAACCTGAGGCCATGAACAAGCTCTCGGACAGATTTTTCCTTCTGGGTGAAGAGAAGGGGTCTCCCTGTTAAAAGCAAATGGCAAAACACAAGAATGTTTGAGTTCTCTGCTTTCCTCTGCCCTCTCTTCAAATTAATTCCCTGCATTTCTTTTTGCCCATTCATAAAACAGGGGGGAATCTTGATCTGTGGCTGCAATGAATCCACACTCACACAGAGTTCTGGGGGCTCCCAAGTGGTCTGGAAATGGGAATAAATAGCAGTGAGAGGAATAATCACAGTGTTTGCAGAAAGCATGGAGATTCCTGAGAGAACAGTGCTGTAGAGCAGCCCCAGGGATCCTCAGCCAGGTGGGATTTCCCAGAAGTTTATTTCCTGCCACCTGCACAACTAAAGCATAGTAAAAAGTGTTTTATCCGGGAAAATATTGTGAAGAGCAGGTTATCCAAATAATGAAGGAGACATAGGCATCCATAATCAGGGAGGAAGACCCAGTCTTCTTTGTCATGGTAGCAATGAGGAAAGTTGTTTGGTATCAACTAGAAAGAATTCCACCGTGCTGATGGCAGCTCCTCTCCTCTCCTCTCCTCTCCTCTCCTCTCCTCTCCTCTCCTCTCCTCTCCTCTCCTCTCCTCTCCATTTCCATTTCCATTTCCATTTCCTTATTTTCTCTTTCTTTGTTCTTCTTTTCCTTTTTCATCTCCCCTCAGACTCCACTGTGGGGGTCAGTAAAACAATTCTGAATTTAAAGACATGAATAGCAGCTACATTTGGCCACAGCAAAAATCCTGTTATTCAAGCCTTGTGGGATTCCTTCGATGGTTTCCTATTCCTCCTTCCAGCTTCCTCACCGCCAGACCTCTGGATTGTCAAGTCCCAGCTTGTCCCTGTGCGCCTGTTTCCTCCTCCACAACTTCTCCCCCCAGGCTCTCCCTATCCCACACGCATTCCTAGCCTGTCTTATGCTGCCCTCTATCCTTGGAATAACCTTCCTCCTGCTCCAAGCAACAAACCTCACTCCTCTTTCTCAGCTTTCTGCCTGCAGACCCCAGTGTTTCCCGACCATTCCCTGTGGGTCTGTCAGTCCTGGAATACCCCAAAACCTCTTTCCTAGAACTCTGAAGTACTAAGCCCTGCAGAGCGCTTTGCATTTGGTGTTCCTTCTTGGAACTGGGATTAGCCAGACTCCTGCCTGCCCCAAATCCACAAGGCTGGACCCCTGTGGAGAGCCTCTGGCAGGGCTGAACCTGAATGGAATTCCTGCTCGCAGCAGTAATTCAGCTTTTCCTGGGAGCTGGCTGACAGAAAATCTATTCACCGTGTTGGTTTAGATGGTGAGGGGTCATTGTGCTCAAAGCCTAAGGCTTCAGCATTGAGCATCCTGCTGGTTTTTGCAGGAATCCCTGGAAGATCAAGTCATCCAGATGAGTCCTCTTCTGGAGACCCCTGATAATCCTAAAAATAGGAGGAAGAACAATTCTTTCCATTTGTAAGAACCAGCCCTTCACTGGTAGGTCACTGCAGATCATACAAAGATCTTCAGTCAGAAAAAAATAAAACCAAAAACTATCTTAAAATGCCTCCTCAAGCAGTAAAGTTAATTTCTATTTACTAACATTTCCCACTGAGCGTTATTGATCCTATTTTCTTGAACTGAGTTTGTCGTTTTCGTTTTGCCTTCCTATTTTTAGATGTTTAATTTTTATATGTAAAATTAAAAAATAGTTTTGAACAACCCCTCAAATTAATGCCCTTTCAATTGATCGCTGCTGCAATGATTCAAAATGCAGATTATTTTTAATTTTACAGAATTTTTTTCAGATTATTTTGCAGATTTTCTGCAGTTTATTTTTAATTTTGAAATTCTCAGTGAACATGTAAAACATTGGGGGTTTCAACCAAAGCCTCATTCCTGTTTCTGTGTGCTACATACTTCTGCCATATGCTGCAGAGAAAGGAGGATTTCTTTAAGCTCTAATACAGAATCCAAGAAGAAAGAGGGTTTTTTATAGATCTGATCTTTGAAAAGATTAAATTTCCTCTCACTGACTTGCAAATTTGCCCCTACAGGCAACTCTGTCTGTCCCTGATGAACACTCAGAACCTCTCAGCTACTTTCTGTTTTCCTACAGATATTGCAATCTTGATTAACAGACTCATCTTTTATTTTCTCATCCAGGGCAAATTTATCTGAATTCACTGTGGTGGCACAGGGAGGCTGACTGGGGTAACACTGGGAGTTGTAAGTAAGCAGATAATTCTCTATATTAACTTCGTTTTGGATTTTTTCTTGTGTTGAATGGACCCTGTTTTGATTAAATGAGACACGAGCAAATCTGAAATGAATTCTGTGAACTGGAGGGCTCTGCACTGCTGTAAATGAAACCAAACTCTGTCTCTTCTTCCACAGTGATGTTACATGTTTCAGATGATGACAAATTTATTTCCTCTTTCTTTACTTGCCGGTGAGACTCTGTGCACACAAAAAGGACACAATGCCTCCCCCAAAAGCTGTACACTTTTCCCCCCACAATTATATTGCAACCATTACATTCATCAGCACAACGCTGTCATTGTCTTGCAACCAAGACCCTAAAAATAGCTCTGCAGGGAAGGTGCATTGTTCTGTGCTTGCACACGTGCATCCAACACTAAATTGAGAGCCACAAATCTCAGCTCTCAAGGTAAAAAGACCCCACCACGTTTCCTGACTAAAGCCCTTTAACACATGGAAAAAGGAGAGAGGAAACATATGGACCACTTATTCTCTAATGTGGGATTGTCTGCATCCCTCCGACTTTCAACTCATCCCAGATTTGCATCACACCCCACAACCATATGTTGGATTTGCCTCTGTGGACAGTTCAAGGCCAAGGCAAGCTGAGGTTGTTTCCTGGCAGGTTTCAGCCTCTTCCAGCCTGGCATGGCCCGACCTTTGCTAGTCAGGCAGCAGCACCAGCCAAGGTCCTCCTGCACCTTGGCTGGAGCTCTGCAGGCAGAGGGGATTGTAAGTCCTCCCTAAAGTCACTTGGACTAACTAAAATTGGTAATAAAGGTGGTTTGAGTCAACCTAAACTTGCCTGGAGAACGTGCATGATGCAGCTCACAGCAGAGTTATATGGAGAGAAGACTCCAGCTGAGAGGAAAGGATGGAAATGCCCAGGTAGGGCTGCTTGCAAGGTGTGGTGATTTGGTATCCCTTGGGGGATTTTGGAGTGAATTGATGTGGTGAGGTCTAGAAGAAGATGGGCTGTGTGGAGACCAAAAGCCAAACTGTGTTGGAGCCTGAGAGAAGGCAGAGTGATCATAGGGTACAAACCACCTCCTCCAGAGCTCTTCTCTGAAACAAGGGCAGTGTAAGGACACAGTTCACAGGACAACCTTACAAACCATGCACTGGTAATTCAGAGGATGCTCAGAAGCAAGATGGGTTATCCTGGAAAGCTGTTCCTGAACCCAACAATGAACCAACTGGACAAGCAATGGCATCTTCTGCCTCTCTTTCGCTTGCTGCTAAAATATCTGTACTAAAACTTGTGCCAGTGGCAACATTGTGAAGGTTAAAGGCATGTTCTGGGAGCATCACTGAAGGATGCTGTGTGGTTCTTGTTGCACTCACAGGACTTCCAAAGGATATTGGCGAAATACTGCTTTCACTGATATAAAAAGCAAAATTCTCACTGACATCCATCGGGCTGTGATTTTTCAGTCTCTGTCTGCTGGGTACATCTGGATATGTTCCCCTCTGTGTTCCAGGTCTGGAGAAGTAACATGTCATTTCCCAGGAACAAGCTAAGAGATATTACAATTTCTTCCTTGAACTTACTGGTACAGCACTTTATGTGTGTTATTCACTGCCTTTAATGCTCACATCCCTGCTCAGTCCTCTGTTTCTAGGATAAAAAACCTACTCACCAGAACTGTGCTTGGTCAGAGATTGAAACAGGTTCTCCGCAGCAGGGGGTTGTTACTAATTATCCAGGAAGAAGAGGATTGCAAGTGACTTTTCCTTAGGCAGGCCAGACTGAGAAAGGAAAGCTGTCTTCCCTTATCTTGATCAATGCATGGTGAGGTCCCCCTTGATCTGGCAGGGCTGCCATGAAGGTAAAAATGATCATTTTCAAACTGAAGTGTTGAGCTGCTTCATGCTAATTGCGTGCATCTCCTCAGGACAGGGAAGACAGCCAGGACAAGCTTTTCAATACTCTTGAAAACGTTTGGGTACTCAATTCCACTTACTTCTACATGGGTGCTATGTCAAAATCTCCTGGCCAGCCTGAGCAACTCATCCCACAAAGGGTTTTTTTTTTCAGTGATACACTCAAAACATGTTCAGGAATTGAAACCTAGAAGAATATTCAGTCTCCAGTCCGAAACCTGATTGTTATGCCTTGATTGGACTGATGGTAATTGTGTAATCACCTGCTGGTCTGCCCCTTGCTGCAGAAACCCAATCCTAATCATTAGCACAGGATGCATCAAGATTTGATCACAGCAAACAACACAGAAGGTGGGGAAGAGCTACTTCTCACTGGAAGTCTGAAGGAACATTAGCGAAAGTGGAAATACAGCAAACAGGATGCTTCCTCCCTGGCCCGAGCTTCCTGTAGGAATAAAGTTCAGCTTCAACCTGAGGATAAATAAGTGACTGAGGAGCAGCTGGGACAGTCTGAAGATTTTTTCAATTGTCTGTGAGCTGAAGCCTGAAGATAAAATATCTGCTAACGAGCGTGACGTAGGAATGTCTGGTTAACATTCAATGGCCTGGAGTTTGCAGGACTTCAGATGAGCTATAAC
This sequence comes from Acanthornis magna, assembly GCA_036785705.1. NCBI lineage: Eukaryota > Metazoa > Chordata > Aves > Passeriformes > Acanthizidae > Acanthornis > Acanthornis magna. Next base: position 4,076,161 of record JAWUZG010000039.1, on the reverse strand, counting down.
GGGGTTTGTTTGAAGCCTGAAAACTGACAGATCTGAAAGATGTGGCAGAGACCATGGGTTAAAACCTGCTCATCTCGCATACATGTGTAATCTCAAGGAACGGCTTTTGTGAGAAGAAGACTTGACCCTTTGTCTGGTTTTGACACATATTTTCCTTTTTAATATCATTTTGAAGAGTATCTGTTGCTGAGCAGAGCTTATTGAGAATATCTGCTGGCTTCTGAGGCTATTATTATAAGCAAGACTTGAGCTACAGAGAGATCAAACGGTCTCCAGCTGCTGAACTTCCAGAGCCCTTTCCAGCAGCTGTTGGTATTTCACAGCTCCCAGGATTTATACATTGCAAACAAGCCTTTTGTACCAAGCAGATATGATTTTCATAGGCCACAAAGACAGGCAGTCCCAAATAATGGCTCACAAGTAACACACTGAAGGATTCTCTGGCATGTTCGGAGCTGTGCACTCCCCCTGCTCCGGGCAGGACAGGAGAGCATAGCACAGTGCTGGTCTGATGGGACCTGGCTGCTCAAATCCCAGTGGGATGGGAAATTATTTTAGATGTTTGACACTGTGGCCTGGCTTCCAGCTTATGGTGTAGATTAAGAATTCCCTTGTGGGGATCTGTGTCCCTTCTGCTCGGTGTCCTTTGATGTCCTGGGCTCTGGTCCAGAAGAAGAGACCCCTGACTAAGGATGTCATGGAGAAATTCAAGCAGCAGCCAAGGAGGAGCAGGCAGAGGTGGACAACATGGACCTGGGTTGAGATCTCACGCTTGGTGACAGCAAACCAGGACAAAGCCAGCATGCTACGAGCTCAGCCAGTTCACTGAGATTGGAAAAGCTGCTAAAACCAGGCTCTTGTTTCTGGGGAATATAGAATGACCTTAAACAACACACTGATTTTTTTTTTTAAATGAACAGATGTGCTATTGAGAATCTGAGCTGGCATCCACAGCTGCCACAGGGCAGCGGGCCTAGCAGATGGCTGAGCTGTCAGCTAAGGACTTGATCCTGCTTTGCCCAACAGCCCTGCTTTGCTGGTGAGTTTGGAGCCATGGTGGAGCACGGGCTCCCAGAGCTCATGGGAGCCCAGGCACAGCAGGTGCTGCAGCACCTTGTTCGAGGTGTGTGTTTTATTGCTCTGCTCCAGCCAGCCAGCCCTGCTGGACAGTGTGTGGATGTGGAGGGATGGAGCTGAGAGCTGCTTTCCTTCTGTCCTTCCCAGTTTGTTCCCAGCAAGGCTGGTCTGCAACCATTTTCCTGAGTATGCAGCAAGGGAATAAAGACAACAAGGGATTTTCTTCCTTTTAGTCAAATAAACATGTTCATCTTCTCTCCAATAGTGGCTGACAAAGTTACTCAGCTCATGGGTCTGCAGTCTGGAGAGTGCCAGAGGGGTCATCACCAGGCCCAGGGGGAAAGCAGAGAACAAGCTGGAGCAGAAGGGCATCCTCTCAGCATCACTGTACCAGAATGGAGGGTTTGGCCAGCATGTGACTGATGGCATGGCACTGTTTGGCCATGTAACAGCCTCCAGGCAAATCACCCAACCTCCTCAAGCCCAAGGGAGGAGAAGGGGAACATTGGCACAGCCAGTGCAGAGCAGTTCTGTTTCTGCCATGCCCCTCCTCTTACCCTGTGTGAGCTGGAACATGCACTTAGCAAGGTCAGAGATGAACCCAAGCCCTCTGTGTCAATAGACCACCCCAAACTTCCATGGGTTTTTCATGTACAGCAACACTGGGGAAAGTACAAGCTGGTGCAAATTAACGTGTTGCTGTTGCCATGAAGGCAGGGGGTGGCTCTGCCATACAGAAATGTGCATCTCAGAAAACCTTCCCCGTGACAATTAGTTGAAAACACTGATGGTGCAATGTCTGACCAGTGATGCCACAGATGTGCGTTTTAACGCAGGAAGAACAGCAAGGCTGTTCCATGACTCCCCAACATGTTGCCACTGGCTTTGATTAAAAATATAATCCTTACAGATATTCGGAAAAGGAACAAACCCCCAAAAACTCATGGCTTGTTTCTAGTAATGCAGAGCTATAGGAGAGCTACCTAAAAGGCACATCAACCAAAGATTAAATCAATTTTTGCTTCCCTTGCTTGCATGTTGCTGGAAGAGCCAGAGCCCTGCAGCTCACTGCAGCCTGTCTCGCCTTTCCTGGTGGCTGTGCCTCGCCTCTCTGCTGTGCTGTCACACAGCCATGCTAATGCTTAGCAGCAGGAACAGTATTTAAGCATATTATCAAACTCCACCAGTTATTCATATACTCCACTGCACAGACACACTGACAGGACATGATCAGAGCATGAATCACAGGCCTTTTGGTCTATCTTTTTTACATTCAGCAACTATTTCCTTTCTTTGCTACCAAGCAGGTTTTTGAAAGTGACATTTGACTGTGCCAAAATATGCTCTGATTATGCTTGGTTATAGCAGCCTATAAGCCACTTTGTCCTCTCTGTCAGTGTATCAAAGTACAAGCCCAAAAGGTAAAAATATAATCTCTCCACAACATGCTTTCCTTTGGCAGTGCTGCAGAATCATTTATTCAGGGCAAATGGGTTTTCCATGGAAAGGACCCCCTGTGAGGACTGAGACTTTAAGGAGTGCTTTAATGCTATTCCCATGCCAGCATTAACTCGTTTCCTTTCCCTGTACCCACAGGGAGGATTTTTCCCTCTTTCTGCACAGGTTAACAATCATAAATCTGCTTTCTCATGCACTACCAGGCTGTTCTCTTGCTGCATCTGAACTGGTCTTGCCTTTCCTCCCCTGTTCCTTTCCAGGTATGATAGAGCATCACAGGGTGCTAACAGAAGAACAAGGATCCCACCAAGCAGTGGTGGATTTGCTCCAGAAATCCAGCGTGTGGATCCTCCTTAAAGCACAGGAGGCTGCAGGTAGAGTGAACATCAGCGTACAATCAATTCTGTCAGCTCGAGGTGTCGGCACGCAAATGTCACTGGTTCTGGTACCCAGCGCTTGCCCATCATTCTTTTGTGGAAAGGATAAAGCCTGTCACTGTAACACTCCCTTCATCCAGGTAACAGCCTGTGTCTGCCCCTGTATCCTTCTCTTCCCTGCTGAAAGACAATCTTTCTCTGACCTTGAAATTTCTGCCCCTCCAGCACGAGAGGCAGACGGTGCACACCGTGTTTGTGTGCTCTGGGAGGGCACCACGAGCACTGCTCCAGAAACATTCCTGCACAGATGGAAGCGTGAGTGCAGTCCTGGATTAATGACAGGCAACATAATCCCCCCCTGGCAGTCAGTGGCCTTCTGCTGCCCAGACAAATGTCAGGTTTCGATCAACCAGAAAAACCCGCTGCCTACCAGGATTGTCATCAACTCAGCCCAGCACTTCACTGCTGAGAGGTGAATGGGAAAGTTGGGGAAACTGCTTTTCAGATTCTGAGCTATCAAATGGACAGGGTTGCATCTTATATCTACACTCTGCTTGTGGAATTCCATCTTGGGCTTTGCTAAACTGATAAAGCAGCACCAGCATAAAAGGGGAACTGACTCTTGAGATGCAGTCCAGCACCCAGAGGATGTGGTGTTTTTTCTGAGGCTGCTATCACAGCACTTCTATTAACTCCCAGGCATGCTAGAAACAGAACAGGAAAGCTCCAAAGAATCATGTTAGTATTTTGCCTTGAAAGTCACAAATGAAGATGGGAAATACATTACAGGGGAAGGCTTGTGTTACTTTTCTGTGTATCCAAAGCTAATGCCAGTAGATATGGGGCTATGATTCCAGCAGGGAAATGCAAATGACTTTATAAACCAGAAGGCTTTCTCTCTCCAGCCTTGGTAACTCCTGTTATTCCTTCACTCCACTCCTCTTTGTCTCATTCCAGGAGCAGCTGGACTAACTGATGGTTGCTTTGCACAGCACATCCCTGCGTTTCACCCACTGCATTGTTCCAAATGGATTCAAACAGTCTGGTACAGCAATCCTCAGGCAAAGCACACAGTGCCTTCTGTGCAAGCTGGGGCTGGCTGAGCAGATCCTCATTCAGGAATGAAAGAGGTTTGGTCATCACTTCACAGGTTACCCTGTGCCCAAGGGAGTGTTAGGCTGAGAGACATTTCCAAGCGCCAGGGCCAGAGACAGGATGTCTAATAAACCTCTCATTTTGTGAGAGAAGCACAAAGAATTAGGAAATACACGACCTGGAACTAGACAAATTGGCACCATTTTTTATTGGGCTGCATTGTCTTCTGCGACCCTTTTTTTTGCAGGATAACCACAGAAACAGGGAGTTGCAGAGGGGGAAGAGCAACCTAAGTTTTCACCTATGACATATATAATAAAGTGGAAGGGCAAGTAATGGAAAGCAGTGAACAGCAAACAAATGTGCTATGAATAGGCAGTTACTCAAGTTGTTTGAATTCCAGCACCATTACTGAATGCACATCTTCCACTTGCAGATGTCAGAGGTTTGCATCCTGCGCAGGGATCCTGACCCTGATGGGAAATCACAGAGGGTAGAAATGCCTGCTTCCATTGCTTCTGCTTCTTCCAAGAACTTTCAGAGGTAGGAATATCCACAAGCTTCCTTACAGCAGTATTTCAGTGCCTGTGGGGCTGGGAAACTACACCAGCGAAGATCTTAGGCAGCTATGAGGATTCTGCATTGCTGCTGAGCTCTTCTATCATTATACCTGTCTGTCCATGTTAGATACCAAAACCTGAATCCCAGCTTAATCTGTCCAAGGTTTGTGGACAATAAGAAGGCATTGGAGTTGCTGCTTGGCTCTCCTGACCTGGGGGAAAAGGAGTGCAGAATTGGATATAAACGGGTACCATTTACTCCTACCAAATTGGGCTGACTAAACTGATGGCAGTTATGACTCAGGATGCCTTTGGTGTAGATAGAGCTGCAGAGTTTGAGTTTCTACAGCAACCCACTTCCTCATGCATATAATGTTCTCTCTTACACACGCTTCTGAAACTGACTTTTAATCAGACAGTTCAGTTAATAAAATGTAAATGAAGTGCACCTTCAGCTATGCGATAAATCTCACTTGCTCTTTACTATTCCTTAGTCAGGCAAAAATCTTACTAACTGATCATTTATCCAATTTAAGACTGGAAAGTAAAATGGAGAGAGATTGTTGTAGTCATCTAATATTAGCAGCATGCATCATTAATTTTGCACATATGTTTTTGTCATAACATAATGAAAGTAGCTATTGTAACAGCCATACAGAAGGGAGCATTCTGTTCTTTCCAAGAATCTAAAATCTGCATTTCACAACTTTTATAATAATTACACAATATTCATCACTCCTCCAACCTACTCTATCCTTAGATTTCAGCTTATGGATGGAGATTATTGCCTCAATATTACCTTAAAGCCAACAGCCACAAGACTACTACAATTATTTTTCTCACTGCTACTAAAACTATTTAGTGTATTTCCTGTCACAGGACAGCACAAGGTGTATTTTGGTTTTATTAAGGACAAAACCTCCACCCCTCTAGTTGTTTCTAAGCCCCACATGTTCTGTTTGCCACAGGCTTGGCCTGATGGCAATTCAGAGGAATGGCCACAAGTTTCTGCAGCTGCTTTTCTGGGAGAAATTAAACATTAGGCTGAGGAAAATAAAGTGAGGTTGTCCTGTTCTGCAGAATTAAACAGTGGCAATTACAGGCACTGAGAACCTTGGGATGTCTGGGCAGGAAAGATAAGGGCTGGGAGAAAAAATAACAGCCATGTTCACTTAGAGACACTGAGAAAGTCAGTGACTTTCTTGTTAATTATTGATAGGGCAAGGGGCCTGAATGATTTCTTTCCAAATCAATGCCAGAAAAGTTAGTAAATGGAGAAAATCCTGAAATCTGAGTCTAAGCCTGCTGCCTCTAGGGAGTGGAAAGAGAATGTCTTCGAAATTCAAGGCCTGGACTCTCCACTTCTCAAACCAGCACAGAGAGGAGGGGTGAGGATATGAGCATGGAAATACAAGATTTCACTATTCATTAACTTTCAAAAGCTGAAACAAAGCTGTTTGGGTCACTTCTCTTAAGCAGGACCACATTGCCATCACAAAGATTGTGTGAGAGTTCCAGCTCTCTTCACTTAGTCCCAGAATGGATAAATCAGTTGGGTTTCTGATAAGAGAAGAAAGAAAGTGCTGACCAAGATATATGTTTAAGTGGAACAAACATTTTGAAGCAAATTTTCCATGCTTTAAGTGGAATAGGTGTTGTTCACGATAGGTGAACATAGTTTGTTCACGATAGGTTAACAAAAATCTGGCTTTTTATCTTGGGACACACCTTCCCAACTCCAATGTGAGTCAAATGAACCTCCACAGCTTTAGAAAACAAAAGCTTTCAAAGGGTTCTGGTCCCATTTGGACTGGTGTGAATCTAGATCATGATAAGAATCATTCTGCATTTATATCAGTTCAGAATTTGGCATACAGTCCTGACTTCTGTGCTGGCACACAGATCTGCTCCTGTGCTCCATAAGAACCTTTTCTAGGAGCTGTATTACTCACACCAGAGATATGAAACTGCACTAAACAGGCATTTCAGGAAACACCAGGCTTCCCACTGGTATGCAAAACCCACTAGGACCTGATAATGAGATGACCACCTCAGGGCTTTTGGGGATTATAATAGAAAATGCTTGTTTTGGGAATCGCACTGCTTAAACTCCATAATTCCAGGTGAAGCTGCTGCTGAATGTGGAGGAGGAAATGTAGCTGAAGGAATGGGAGGTGAGAAGCATCATGTCAAAGACTTGGGAGCTCAGAGAACACACAAAAGAGCAGAGGAGCTGACCAGCCACCCTGAGCCAGGAGAAGGATGACCTCCCCAGACAAGTGCAGGCTGTTATCCATAGGGGATAGTTAAAGGCTCAGGATTCACTGAGGCAGGACATTGGCTCCCTCAGGTGACTCCTAAGAGGCTCCTGTGCAGAACATGGAATGAATAAAGAGCACATGGGGATGATGCTTTGCAGGCAGCCTGACTGTAACTCAAAGTCCTTAGATAACAAAGGAGACTGAAAGGCCTAGTGGTTAAAGCAAAGGAGCTCCTCTCACAAGTCCCAGGTTCTGTCCCTGGTCTGACACTGATGCTCAGTATGAGCCACAGCAAGTTGGGGTGGCATCTTTTTGAAGTACAAACTCTTCTTTAGGGACTTACGTGTGTACAAACAGATTTTTTGATGCTTAACTTTAAGAAGCTGCGGCCTGAGTCACAGAGATCAACTATAATACAGATATGTTAAGAGAATCTTATTAGCAGAGTTTCATAGGATGAACACTGGATTCCCACCCCGTCATTAGGAGCAAGGGAATTTGTTGGATGCTTGTTGGATGCTGGTCCAAATGATGAAATGTAGGATGTGAAGGAGCTGACAGGAGGGCCAGCAAGTAGATGCTGGAGGATCAGCTCAGACATTTGAAATGGCACTTGGAAGGGCTGGAGAATACCCTGGCTAAAACCGAGGAGGAAAAGTGGGTATGAAGCATAACAAGAGGGTTTTTCTCCTTTATTCTGCAGGGAAATGAACCCAACCAACCATTACAGCTCTTTCACTCAGAACACCTTTTGGGATGCTCAGATTTACTCAGTTCACCTCCCCCACGGTCCGGCATCTCATACAACCTGAGATGGATTTAATTACTCACTTCACCCTCCCCCCTGATAGCAACAGTCATTTCACTGCAATTTTTAGGGATCTCTCTACATAAAGACATTGCATTTCCTTGACATTTTTTAATAATTATATCCACTTTTATATAATAATGCTGGTAGGCCTCTGCTTATAACATATCTGCCTCTGCAGCCATGTAACTCCTTTCCATCCAGCCTTGGGGAATGCTTCTCCCTCTCCTTCACCTGAATTGTTTTTTATTTAATGTAACAGGAGAAGTTTTAAATCTGCACTGGAGCAGCCATGTGGCTGTCTGCTGCTTCTTCTGAAGTCAGTGTTAACTTCCACAGGATGTTAAACTCACAGATGCCTCATATGCCTCAGAATTTATTAACTGAATCTCAGATTCCTTCTGAAGAAGCACAAGTTTCCAATGACATTTTGTCCTGCTGCTGCTAACGGCTTGTGTGATCCACAAAAACTTTTTCCTGTCTGCAGGCATTAGACCAGAGGGTTCAAACTTAGATCTCTCTGCTCAGAATGACTCAGTCACTAAATGCCAAAAGGAGAAGAGGGCTTTGGAGGGAGTTCATCAGGCAGAAATAACCGTTTCATTTTTCTTTATTCTCTCCTACTCTCATTCTCCCAGTCTGGGGAAAGGGAAAAAAACCCCATTGTCTACTTGCTTCAATGCTGTGAGACTCCAGCGTGCTGCACAAACAGGAAGGGGCCGTGTTTTCCTAGGTATTAACTCATGGCAGCACAGTTAAGTGTTGCCAACTTGTGCCACTGCCCAAAAAAGTGCTGTGAATTCTGGGGGCGAGCAGGATGCTTCAGAACAAGTCACTGCTGGATGAGCTCCTGTGGGCCCATTGAAAACCACACATGGAGCTCGTGCTGCTCTCCGGAAGAACCTCAGATGAATTCTTTGGGTTTTCAGTCTGTTGCCAAGGCAGGGTTTAGCTTCTCACTAAACTCTGCACTAGTCTTGGCCTCTCCCTTCTTGGAAAACTACAAGGTGAGGAGAACAAGGTGAACCACCTGCCCAAGAACAGCAGCAAACCTGCCACTCGGACAGAAACCTGAGGGGAGGTGCAGTTGCCATGGTCTCTGTTTTAGATTACCCTCTTTGGACTGTTTTTAACAACCTGGGCCCTTTTGATAAACACCATCTATAATCTTGCTGTGGCTGTGCCACCCCTGGAATGGTCAAGGCCAGCTTGGATGGGGTTTGGAGCAACCTGGGATAGTGGAAGGTGTCCCTGCCCATGGCAGAGGAGTGGAATGGGATGGTTTTTAAGTCCCTTCCAACCAAATCATTCCATGATCCTAGCATTCTATGATTTTTGTTACAAAGTCCTTTTTCACACTTATTCCTCTTTTTTAAACTAGCTGGAGGACAACTCGGAACAAGAAAAGAAAATCCATGGCAAGATGAAAAAGGCTCATCCTAAAGCAGAGTGTGACCTCAAAATGACAACTGCCAACCTCAATAAGATGAAATGAGCCGAACTTGGAAGATGTTCTAAGGCATTTTCATGGTTTAATGTGTCAGTTGGAATGGAATTTCCCAGGGTACAAAATCCTACTGGGTGCAGTTTTGCTACGTCACAATTCTGACAGCATCAGCTACAGCTGAAAAGTCCATTTACCATAAATTCACTGGGAAAATCCACAGTCGTACCCTGATCTCTTCAGCATTAACCCAATGGCAAGCACAAGTATAGTTCAGTAATTCAGGCAGGCAGAATCAGAAATACAAGATTTTGTTTCCTAAGTCTTTCTCTGACTCATTGTCTGATATTTGTAATTCATCTTCCACGCTCACCCACATATAAAATGTGTATAATCACCGGGAAGTTATGAGGCTTAAATGATTCATGTTTATGTAAGGCCTTCTGATCCTCAGATAAAAACTGTTTTAGAATTGCAAAATATTATCACAAATTAGAACTTTATTTTAGTGTCACTATTGACTACTTCAGTGATGGGTCTGCCAGCACTGCTCTGAGAAACCTCCCCTTAGAAATTAACTTCCTGGAATACAAATATCCAACTCTATATTATCCAAACCACTAATTTACCTAGTTAATGAGCTAAGTAGCAAAGGCAATGTGTACAATCATTAATACATACTGGCAAGCTTTGCTAATTCAAGTTCTCCACAGGGAATACAAGATCCTTGTACTTCAGAGCAAGGCCACTGGGACACTCAAGTGACAGAAGAAAAATTAAGTGTTTTAGTCCTTCAGAGCTGCAAACAGGCTCAGCTTCCCAGGCTGCTTGAGCCTTTCTGTGCAGACCAGTTAATGATGGAGTAAGAGGAGCTTCCACAAAGGAAAAAGAGACTTAAGTGCCCTGGCAGTACCACTGAGGAGACAGGACACTAAATCTCAGCTCTTCACTACAGAGCCGAAACACTAATTTAGCCTAATTCATTTGCTGTAACGTCCTACATTTGCCACCCCAAAATATGCAGCTTGTGCAGCTTTGACTTTTTGATAAGACTGAGTTGGCAAAAAAGATTAATACAGCCCTTAAAACCCATCCTGTTGAAATGGAGTCTGGAGCCTATCACTCTTTAAATCCTTAAATAACAGAACCAGCTGAGATCTAGTATTTATTTTTCCCCAGGCAAATGCTGATGTTTTTTCTATAGCAGATTCTGACTTCTCTATGAGCCTGTGAAACCCCTGGGCTTGGAAACATTTGCCTTTTAGCTTCCAGTGACTGAACAGTTCAGCCAGCTCTGAATCCAGCTTGTCTTGTGTATTATCCACTCACTGGAAACTCCACTGTGAAGTCTGGGGAACTGTGTGCTCACTGCAGATCTCCTGCCACTCTGCTCTGACCAGGAGAAAGGCGATCCTCCTCAGACAAAGATGTCTGATAGACCTTTCTATGGACTCTACTGTCCTCCAAAGCTCTGTCCCTCTCACTCTGGAAGGAAAGGTGGTAAATCAAACAAGAAATGAGGCCACAGTTCACAGGATGTGCAGTGTTACCGTTCTGAATTCAAATATTTATTTCATCCATGTATTTCAGTGCTCAAATATTTAACTAAACACTCAGCATTTCAACAAAAACATGACCCACAGACCTAGATTGCAGCTATTTCTATGAACAAGCCTCTATTTCCCTCAAATAACCAAATCAGCTTGATTATATTCCTGAAGGCCAAATTCCAACATCTTACAGGAAGCCAGCCATGCTGCAGATAACATCAGCTGTCTGCTGAGACACCTGGCCAGGCATTCCTGCTTTCTTGGCTCAGTATTCCCTTCCGTAGATCTCTCCCAGGAAATAAAATCCAGTCAAGCTGACAAACATATAGAGAAGGGAGTGAAGCAATTAAGATTCTTGTTCATATTCCCACAAATTTCTCTCACATCTCCTGCTCACAGACACTGCTGTGCTTGTGTGTGTACTGCAGGCACTCCAGATAGTGAAGACCTGGAAGACGACCTGGAAGCTGAGGCTATATTTTAACAGAATGCTCTGAGTATGTTCTAATGACTAATAAAAAATTATATCATCAATAATAAGGAACACTTCCATTTCAGTTCACTTTAGAAATGTGAGCTAATTAATTTTCACCCATATCAGGAGATAGGTCCTTGTTGTTAGACACCTTGCAAGTGGGAAAACAGGTAGAGGAGCTTGTCCAGTGGCACAGAAAGCAGCAAGGTCAGTTCAAGGAGTTCAAGCAGGACCACAGGAAAAATACAGTTGCCATGGCTGAGATGGCAGAGCTCATAGAGAAGCCCCAGAGTGAAAGCAAAGCTGGAGATGGACAAACAGCTCATGAAAGCAGAAATGGGTAAGCTCAGTGTAAGCATGGAGTCTGCAGAAACCCAGGGCAAGAGACCAGCAGGGAATTCCTCACCAAACCAATGCAGCCACAGGTGCAGCCACCAGTGCAAGGCAGAATGCAGCTCTCCAGAGGGAGCTGCTGATGGCAGGAAGCAGCTGTTGGCAGCTGATGCTGAACATTGCCCATCCTGGCTGATGGAGCAGGCATCCCCCTCACAAAGGTCAGGACACTCTGCACTCCCCTGGTCTACTACAGTCATTCCAGTGCAATTACCAACTGGAACAAACGGAGTTTGCTAGGGAGGGAGGATATCCTGGCCCTTGAAGCCTTACTCAGCATCATATGACTGACCTCTCTCTTCCAGCTGAACTCCAATGCTCATGTTCACCGGCTGGAAGATAACCTGGCTGAGGCCAATGCCCAGCTGGCTGCAGTGGAGGAGAGCCAAGCTGAAAATAAAGCCATCAGGCTCCAAGGTAAATTCCTTGACAGCTCTGTGCAATGTTAACTCCCTTGGATCCTCCTCTTCCCCTACATTTCATCCAGCTCTGGCAACCCTGCCCTGTCTCCTCCTGCAGATCTGCCCAATCCTTCTCTCTCACTCCAGTCAGATTGTATTAGTTTCTCTCCTGCTTCTGTATGCAGTTTTTGCACAGCCAAAATCAGCCAGCTGAGTTGGGAGCACCAGGACACTCAGAGCAGGCTTAGACTGTCCACTAAAGATTTCTCTCACCTTGCAAGCAGATGACTTGAGGAGGCAGCTGGATGAGGAGTCCAGGGTGCTGGGGAACACCAGCTGCCTGCAGAGGCTGCTGCTGTCATGGCTCATGCACTGCCTGCTCCTTTGAACATTGCCCACTTCAGAGTAACAAATCTTTTGTGTTAGCTCTCACAAAGGAGAACTGTCCCATCCAAGTTACTCTCTGGGCTTTTCACCAGCTGATCTTGGAGAGGATGTGGGGGACATGAGCCCTGTATGGATATGGAAATGAGATAAAGAGTCTGCCATGAGTTGGCAGCAGAGCAAAACACGCACAACCTCCTGACTCTCAGTCCACTGCCCATTCACTGGATTGTGCAGCAATTTATTTGCACAGATCACAAAAGTCTGGCTCAAAATATATCAATATTTCATCTCCCTGTCTGACACCTGCGTCTTGGAAATTTCTACTTATCTCCAAAGAGTAATTCTAGTGATGCACCTGTATATCACCAGTCTGGCAAGGATTCTGTGCTCAGAACAATCATCAAATGGGTTTACTGTCATAATTCTTTGAAACACTGTTTGAAAGAAAACAGTGATGGTGACAAGCCAAGTGCTGTTTTCAGTTGTATGAGCTCAATTCAATTCATTGCAATACAGCAAAAAACAGGTAAGGAAAAAAATATTTGGCTCCTGAACAGGAAAGTATTTTGAAGGCTGAGATGTTTCTAGATGGTCCAGAACTGAATGGTTCAAGAGGAGCTTGTGCTTCCTTGAGTCCTGTGGGAGCCCAGACAACACCAAGCAGGATTTGGACCTGATGAAAGAGCAGCTGGAGGAAGAGGAGGAAAGCAAACTCTGGTGCCTAGACTCTAAACTCAATACTGAAGTCACAGCCTGGAGGACCGAATGAAAGGATTGATGCCATTGATAGAACCAAAGAGCTGAAGAAAATCAAGTGAGCACTCAGCTTTCAGGGAGTCTGGGGCTTAGGGCAGCCTCATTATTTAGTTTGGCTGCTGAGTCACAGCTTATGGATGTGATCTGTTGGGATGCAATTTGGTAAGAGAGAGAAAGCAAAGGGCTCCAGCCAAGAGAAGGAAAATAATACTTGCAATAATAGAGACTATTGAGACCTAACATTGGTACACTGACAACAGAAAACAAATCTTTCTGATAAAGGCTTTAATTTGATTAACCTTTTTTAATTTTAACAGGACATTGCTCTCCCATTAGCCCTACAAAAGCCACTATAATTTCCTAAGGATAAAGCACACACCAAAGCTTTTTACAGTCTGTTTGCTGAGATTGCTGCCAGGATGCCACTTTTTCCATGGTGAAAACAGTGATAGTGCTCTAGACGATGAGAGCTGCTGATTCCACCACTTCTCAACTCCATGAAGTACTCACCAGGATATTTCTGCCATCTTTCCTTCAGGACTAAGTTGGCTGTGAGGCTCCAGAAGCAGAGGAGACAGTGGGATCAGGCCAAGCCTGGGTTGCCAACAAGGAGAAAACTAAGCAGAGGCCTCAGAATGAAGAGGAGGAACTCACAGTTGAGTTGAGAAGGCAGGAAATCCAGCTACCCAGGAGCGTACTCAGCCTGACCACCAAGATGCAAGACTTGGTACCAGAGGCCCTGTGAGTCTCTCTGTTAACTGAGGTCAGCTTTGATCCAGCCCCTTATTTCTTAAGGCCCCTCTATTAAACGTCAAGCAATCTGTATGACCATGAGAAGACTAAGACTTCTCACATCAAGAGAAAACCCAGATGAGAGCCACAGCTAATTCCTGGGAGCGCACAGCATGCTTCTCATAAGCTCATTAGCTGACTTCCAGAAACAAGAGTACAGCTAAAGCAAAATCCCTCCTTTACTGCAAGGCAAGGTATTCATCTTCCTTTAAAGGATAATGATATCCTGCTTTGAACTTTTCAGTGTTGCAATATTGGTGGGTTGGCCACTGGTTATGAACTACCAAACTCAAAGCAGACCTAAACAACACAGTTTAAACACCAGCTCCTTCATTAAATTAGTATTTCTACTCTTGCTCATGTTAGTGTAAGAGCATGAATAGTAGTGCAACTATGGGGTATTTGAATAAAAATGTTACTTAAAATAGGCACAAAGGCTGTTCCAAATCCACTGAAGTCCTTGGGTACCTGCCAATGCCTGCAGTTGGCTTTAGAACAGATCCCAAGAGCCGAAAATCCCACATACAGCATTACATTACTGAGCTGAAAAAATCTGTTTCCCCATCCCTTTCTTTAATGAAGCAGTTCTTTATTCTATGGTTCCTGTGGTGTGCTTGTCACCATGGTATCTGAACACATGTGTGGATCATAAGGATATGTAGAATATTTGTGATTAAAAGCTCCTAGGAAGGAAAAATGTACCTTTATTCTTTCCCTTCATGACAAGCAGTTAAACACAGTCTAAAATAGTCTTGAATAACATCTTGTTTGTAACTGAATCTGCTTTGAAAGAGTCTCACTGATCAACCCAGGCAATTACCAACAGCACATCTGCACAGGAACATCTGAAGTGGAAAACATTTGTTCCACAGCAGCATCATTATAACCACAGGAGCAAGGAAGACTATCACACTGATGGGAACTGGGTGATCTTGTTAAATTCCTAATGGGGAGGAAAGAAAGACTCATAAACATTTTAATCATCCATTCAGAGTGACCAAGAGAAACACTGCTAGTCTTTAGAATGGCTGCCAATTTAACTGTGACTGGCTGGCAGGACATGCAGAGAAGTGAAGTGTGAAGAAAACTTGTGTCCAGTGAATGCTTGGCTTTATTTTTCCAGGCCAATGCTGCTTGTGCTGCTCTGGACAAGAGGCACAGAGCCTTTGGTAAGATGCTAAAGGAATGGCAAAAAAAGGGCAAAGAGCTGCAGGTGGAAGTAAATTCCCGGAAGGAATGCACACAACTGAAAATGTAGACCTTAAGGCTGCCTATGAAGAATCCTTGGAGCACCTGGAATCTATGAAGAAAGAGAACAAGGCCCTTCACGGTAAGTACTGGTTTGATGTTCAAAAACTCTGCACATCATAAGCTCCTTGATTCCTACTGAATGATCTCTTGGGGTGTATTCCAGCACCAATTCCACTTTCCTTATTTCTAGCAGTGTTTTCAGTATCTGAGGACATTAATTTGGTGCAATAAAAGAGGCTGCAATGCCAGTTCTGGCTACCAGCATCCTCTAATTCTGAGCAATTCACCTGGGGGGCTGTTAACAACAGCCAGCTTTACCCTGGGATGATGACATTGCCTTTAACCTCTGTGGAGAGGATTCAACATCTCCAGCAATCAGTTCAAAGCAAGTCAGTCAAACTACTCTCAGTCTCTGTCTTTGCATCCCTTCTCCCTCCTGCCTGTTCAGGGATATGAGCTCCCTTTTTTCTTTTTCTTCTTTTTTTTTCCCACTTCTGTAAATACAAAAATTGATCTCTTACAGGAGGCTGGAAGACGATGCTGTAAACATTTAGAAGATGCTACAGTCTGCTGTCCTTGTGGCCAAGAGAAAACAGTGATGGACACTGTGGCACATACCCAGTGTTTCCTGGGCTCTCTCCCCCTGCCCTCTGCTCCAGCCTCCATCAGTTGACAGAGAGCCTCTCTCTGCTGCAGGGAGATGATGTGGTGTCCTGTTCCCATTTTGTGAGAGCAACCATCTGAAAGGGGGAGAGGGGAAGGCTGGATGAAAACTGGGAAAAATTCTCTCTATTTAGTGGGCTTCATTCTTCCACCTCTTGTGAACACATGCAGCTAACAGGGCTCATTCAGAAATCCAGGATAATATCTAGCAATGAAAGAAAAGGGCAGCTGATATAAAATGACTGAAACCATTTCATGCTATTTCCAGTCAAAAGATCTGTCCGGTGCACTTGGTAAAGTTCATAGTCCTGAAATAAACCTATCACATGAAATATCTGGTTTCTTCCCTAGAGGAAATTAAGGATCTAATCAATCAGCTGAGGAAGGGAGGGAAGAACATTCAGGAGCTGCAAAAGGTGAGGCAGGAGATTGAGGAGGATGAACTGCAGGTGGCACTGGAGGAAGCAGAGTCTTCCTTGGAGGTATCAGTGCTGCAAATGCGAAAGATTCCTGCCAGCCTGGTGCCTACTGCCCACATACCACCAGATGGATTTTGCATGTATAACTGGATGGATTTTGTATGTATGATCACGTAGACCATAATTACATTATGTACATAGTTACATTATGTACTAATAAGGCTGCAGCATGGAGGTTTTAAGTTAGACATTAGGAAAGTTTGATAATCATTAAGGGGAATTACTCCTTGGACCAGATTGTCTGGAGGTTACATGCTCTGTTAGTGGAAGTTAAGTGCAGTCTGGTCACACATCAAGTGGTGGGACTGGGTTGGCAGGAGGTGATCCAGATTTTAGGCAGTACATTTTTAGGATGACCTCTTGAAATCTCTCCAGCCCCGTTTTAAAAGAAGGTATTAATGAATGGCTTGGTACAAAGTCCTTGTATCTCAGTTTTAACAGGTTTGAAAAGTTACTGTATTTTTATTACTTGGTGGGCAATAATTTGATACAAGGGCTGGATGAGACTCAAGATAACAGACTGCTGTACCATATGCTTCACTGGAGTCCACAGAAACACTCACCAGCATGCAATTGAATCTCTGCAGGCGAGTCTGGAGACTGAAGTGCTGAAGCTCTCTGCCTGGAAATGATGGACACTGACCTGACCAGAATGGAAATGCAGCTGGATTGTGCCAGCAGGAACAACAGTGAGCTTGTCCGGACCTGAGTAAACTGCAAGAGCATGTCCAGGTAAACTGGAGAGGCTGGATGCAGCTCCTGGATGGAAAATAACACCCGTTGTATTTTATACTTAAGCAACAAAGCAGTAGATTATGTACTCTTGTTTAGACAGACACGTTGAACACAACGAGAATTTATTTTCAAAAGCCTTGGTTCTCCCACTCACACCAATTTCAATCTGCAGTAGCTTCAACAAATCTTATACAAGACAAGCATTACTATCAGCTTTCGTCAAACTGAAAACCCAAGAACTATTTATATGTAATTAAACTGAAAAAGTTCTGTGTTTAGGAGAAGTTGTGATTTCTGTTTGAACAGGATAGCCAAGATATGGACTGGAAACTAACAGAGATGTAAAACTAGAGAGCTTCCTTCAGCTCTTCATTGCTAAAATAAAACTAAGTAAGTAAATTAGTAAAAAGCCATCTCTTTGTTGGAATAAAGCGATACAACTGCTGCCAAAAATCCAATTCTAGTAACTTAAAGACTATCAACAAAGATTCTATCTCCCTATACACACACACACACACACACACTCAAACCTAACTTGTCCTCAGTTACATCACCCTCAATCAGAAACAATTTTCTTAAAGTCAGTATGGCTACAATGACAGGCAAACATGATGCTGAGAGAGCTGGGGTGTTCATGGGGTTTGGTTTTAAGTTTTCCTTTTTCAAAATAATAAAAAAAAATAATCTGGCATCACCTTAAAGAACAGCTTTGCAGAGAGACCTCCTACAACTTTCAGCATTCTCTCCCTTCATTATTTACATTAATCTTTCATCTGCTTTCAGGACCTTTGGATCCAAAGAGATGAGGATGCTCACCAGCACGAGGAGTTGCAGGAGCTGTAAATGTTGCCTCTGCCCACCTCAGAGAGAGCTGGAAGAAGTGCAGGCTGACCTGGAGGGCAGTGAGCACTCTGGAAAACTGGGAGCAGGCAGAGGTCATGGAGAAAGCATGATGAATTCAGTGTCCATGCTGAGAGAAAATAGAACGATTTACACCACAGCTACCACATCAGAGAGTTTATGTGTGTGTGGTTTAACATTAAATCTTAACTCTGGGTAAGAAATGCAGGATTAGGCCAATAATGGATAAATATCAGTCTATAAGGCAAGTCTGATAACTCTGTGGAACATGAAGAAGTCAGTCTCTAAAAATATTACACTGATAACAGGATTTTCACAAAAGCACCATCTTGGCCCTGCTTTGCTCCTAGCAAGGCTTATGAAAAGACTTTTAGAAAAATTGGTGGAACTGTTGACAGAAAACCCACCCAAAAATGGACAGCATAAAACTCTGCTTCCATTGAAACCAGAGTTTTACAGTTGTTTCCATGGTACTCAGATTTCTTCCATGGATTGTAGCCCCCAGTGAGATCCACTGTAGTGAAATTGGAAGCCTCCTTGCATTACAGACTGCAGTATGAAATAACATACCTGCCACTTCAGTTTGTGCACAGATTTATGAAGCCACTTTAACATTTACCATTAAAGTCTGCAGTGCTTTTCCATAAAGACCACCCATGATAACATTTCCAAGGAGAAGAGTGTAACTTCTGGAAAAGACTGATAATCCAAGAAGCATTTCTCAGCTGCAATTATGGGACATTGGTTATAAAAACTGAGTCGTAAATGTGGCTTTTATTTGAATAGGGTAAAAAATACAACCAATACATTCCCCTCCAATTGACCGATAATAAAAGGATATATTTTAAGCAGGTGAGCTGCTATCTCCATACTAAATTGGGATTTTAAAACTTATTTGTTATATAAAACCCACATAGCACTGAACTTGTGCAGCATTCTGGAACACAATGGCACATTTACATAATGTTGTTTTACTGAAGAGCAGCCTGTGTTACTAGAATGCAATTTTTCTATTAAACCCTCTGTAGCTCTCCTTCCATAGAGTGTTATTATTTTTATTATTATTATTATTATCATTATTATTATCTTTTTTTTTTTTTTTTTACAGCAGCAACAACAGCAGTCCTCCAGTGATTCATAACAGTAAACAGTAAGCACTAAATGAGCTGCAGGGCTCATATTTTCCATAAGATAAAAAGACACATCCATATCATAAACTGTGGAGCACAGACTATGTTTGTTGAGAAAGCAATCAAATACAGCTTCAGTCGGGTCTAAAGCCAGCTGCTGACACTGCAGCAGAGCTTTGAAATAAATAATATCGGTATATAAACTCAAATCCAACAGAAATTCAGAAAAATGGATGCGGACTTCAGGCCTTCGTAAACAACAGGGTCTGTTTCTGCCTCAGCAGTGTATCATTGTATCATTCACAAATCATCTCTTTGGCAGCTGAATGGAAGAGAGGAGCAGATAAGAGGGATGTTTTGGGTCTCTAAGACTTCTTTCTTCCCTCTAAAATCAGTTTGTTTACTATTATATGAAAGCTTGGGTCTGACCTTCAACACATTATTAATGAGCACAAGGAAATCATCAGCAAGCACTAAGCAGGTGATGAGGGAGCAAAGAAAGCTGTGGCTGATGTAAGTCACCTCCCCACCTTTCTGCCCTTTATGGTGGTAGCTGGAAACTTTAAGGTATATATTCCATTATTTCTCTCCAGTGCTGATTTGAAAGCACAGTGTTAATAATAGATGTCAGCACTTGCATTGCTTTTTATGATCCTGAAAGGCAGGATGCATGTTAGCTCACTGATTGCAGCCTGGCAGAATTAATCCACAAAAGAAGAAATTCACTTTCACTCTGCCTCCCTGGTAATCTGCATCACAGATGGCACCCTGAGGAATTCCTCCATTTCCTCTTGATTTGTCCTTTCTTTCACTTATTACACAACTCCACTCCTCACACCTATCAGCCCTCCAACGAAGAGCAGGCTGGGTTCCCTCTCCAGCGAGTCAGTGGCATTCGGAATTGGCAGAGGGGAGCAGCGCTGCCAGCACTGAGCAGATTGCTCCTTTGGCACTGTGCTGACAACTGGCACTTCCCAAATATCACAGCTAGCTGGGGATTTAATGCACAGCATTTCCTCCCAGACTGACACTGAGCCTTCTGCCACCTTTGTGCTTTCTGCTACCGCGTGCTCAGACAATGTCTTCACCCTCCACCTACAGCACATGCTCAGCCACTTTCTTTCCACTGAAGGGTGGAAATAAAAGCCTGAAGTGTCATTAGAATAAAAGCTATTGATTTAATAACAGGTAGGGATAGCACCTTTGACTAGTCCAGTGGTACAAAACGAGCACCCCACCACCTGGTTTATAGTCTGAGCTAGAGTAGTCCAAAAAGTCAGGGATTAATTCCAATGATTTCAGTGAGCTCTGGATCCAGCCTTCAGAAAGACAGCCTGTGATATACAGAAGAATTAAAGGCATGGCAAAATTTCTCAGAAGATAACACACAGATTTCCAATCTACATATCCTAGCTTTCCATAATCTGTATAAATAGCTGTGCTCTCAATCGGTTTCATACCTTCCTCACAGGCTTCCTGTGTGGCAAAAGATCTGTGTCAGGAGCAGAATCATTACATGCACCTGGAAAAGATTAAGAACAACTATTAAATTGCAATAAAAGACCTGTAAGTCAAGATGGAATAGGCAGAACAGTTAGCCCTGAGAGGAGGGGGATAAAAACCACCATTATGAAACCCCAGGGTAAGAAAAACATGTACAAATATATTAGAAAGATTATTCCAACAGAGCAGCTATGAAACTCTTTCCTGCACCTGAGCTTCCACATTCAGCACAAATACGTGAAAAGGAACATTTTCATTTAACAACCAAGATGTTCCAAAGGGAATGCACTAATTCAAGGAAATCCAGACTAGGCAGAAAAGCTGCATGTGGGATACGCTGGACCCATTGGAGCACAAGGGAATTTCAGCACTTTGCACCCCGTGCAGAACTCATCCATCAGAATCTTTATGGTGCCTGAATGCAGCAATAACAAGCCACTGGTCTCAGCAGCTGATCTACACCCACAGAGGAGAATTTGGAAGGTGTGCTGTCATCAGCACCATGACTTGCTTTTTATTTTTCAACTGCAACAAAACTCTAGAGCACGAGTAACTTCAAATTCCTGGGGTAGATACCAGCCTCCTATTTCTGACCCTCATAATGGCACATCAGTTGTCCTTCTGCTCCTCTTCAGATGAAGGAACAGGAAACAGAGCCAGACACCAAGCAGAAACACCGTGTGGAGACAAAATTCTGCACAAGAACAAGAGGTCTCTAAAGGAGCTGGTCTTCCATGAAAAATGTCTACAAAACCAACCAGATGGGAAAGATGCAGAACAAACTGTAAATGAGGAGGCTGTAGGTATTCCCTGCTACAGCTCACTGTTTCATCACTTGGGAGGCTGACTGGGTGAATCTTATGGGTCCCTTCCAGCTTGAGGTGTTCTGTGATCACACAATGGCACCTGGTGCACACCAGGGGCATTTTCCCTCTCCAAAACACATCCTGCAGGAAGCACATGTTCAGTTCATACTGACAGCATCCCTAGACATGTGGACCTTTGTAGACTTGGATGCACCTTTTGAGACAGTCACTGGAATGTGTGCATCCCTGTGTACAAAGGATTCTTCTCCTCTGCCTTCTGTGCAGGCACTTCCTGTCCTCAAACAGTCTCTGATGTGTGCACAGACATGAACACAAAATTCATAAAATACTTATTAAGTACCACTCTTCAGGTCATGCCTGTTCTCTTCACCTTGACGTCACCGAGCACAAATACCAGACACGTTCCAGTGCAAAGATTTCTCTTGTTAAATCAAACCGTTTCTGGTACAGGAACAGAGCCTGGCCAATTAAAGGAAGTCACGAACTGGAAGATGCAGTGGAGAGGGAGAGGGGATGGCTCCATTGGCTCTAAACAAACCGCACACGAGGCACTACATCTCAGGCTTTGCTTCCTGGGGAGGTTATCCAGGGTCTCAGTCCTCTTCCTCTGTGTCAGTGGCTCAGGGAAGCTGGAGCTTGCGTGTTTGAATCCACCTGCCATGAATTTATTAGAGCAGAAAAGGGTGTGGGATGGAGATGAGGAAAACATAGGTGTGTTCTCAACACCGGCTGACTCACGCAGTTCCCTGTGAAAGGGAACAGATATATTCCACAGAGGTACTTCTGGGAACAGCTAATGGATAGTACAGGTATTTTCACTAATGGTAAGAAAGCGAAAAAAAGCAGCATCCTTCTAGTCCCAAAATGGATGCACAGAAAGGGCTAAATCTTTTCTTAAGGGCACCAAAACTGCAGCGCCAGGACCACTCCTAAGAAAAAGCACCCCCCGCCCTCCTGGCACAATACCTCAGGACATTTCCGTACACTCCAGGAGTCCAGAAGGTAACACGGCCAACAAAACTACACAAAGCAAGTACACAATTCCTACACCCTCTCCTTCCTCTGGGGTAGAAACAAGGGGCAGCCCCTAAGTGTTTCTAAAAGTGATTTCTTCCCATAGCAAGAGGTTTTCTGGGCGTGGGCCTAAACAGTATAGCATTTCTACCTTCTTTCTTAACAAGGTTTTGAAAGGTAAAGAAGATATCAAGGCAACACCACAAAAACAACAGGTCTGAGATATCAAGTCGCCTGCATGAGAAATAGACTAGAAGACAGGAAAAGTGTGAAATAATCTGCAGACAGAAGAGTTATCTGTGTGTCAGACCCAAAAATTTGCAAATAATACATTCCTGGTGTATCTGGAAAGATGGAACACATCTAACACTATGTGAAGGATCTGTGCTAACACAGATTTATGATTTTTCAAGTCAAGGATGGGAGGTGTGATCCAGGTCATCTCTTGCAAATAATTCCTCTCATCAATAGACTTTATTTATAGTCTTTTTAAGGCTTCTTGTATGGGGAAAAACTTGTTCACAGTGAGAAAGCAGAACATTATATTCTGCTCAAACTTAAGATGTAAGGCATTGCAGGTGCTGCAACAGGAGGGTAGAGAGCACAGAAAGAGCAAATTCAAACAAGCTGAGAGGCAAAAACAGCTCCTGTGGTGATGCACACCTAGAACACACTCAAAGCATGACTTTCCATCACCAATGACCTGCTTCCAAAAGATCTCTTTTTGACTAGCTGCTACCCTGTAGCTGAATGAGGATGTCCCAACTCAAATCTTTTTCATATATACCTTAAGGTCAGATTGCATCTAAACCACTTTCACTAAGATCAGTTCAGCCTTGCTTCTGAGGTTTTAATCTCAAAAACATCAGCATCCTTCCTGGATTATCACAGCACAATTGTATCAGAACTACAGCAGGAGCAGTGGCGGAAAATTCTTCGGGAAGGTTCGTTTGAGGCAGGGTCTTAGCTTTTAATGCTTAAAACCTCTGCAGAGTTCCTTATTTAGATGCTCTCCGTCCATCTGGTGAAAGTCATTTTGTAAACATAAAACCGTACTTAAAATGTAATTTCGTTGCTGTTACGTAACTCTACTCGGCCTAGTTGTGTGTCTTTAATCCCTGCAGCTGAGCCAGTTTTATTGTTAAACCAATAAGGGCTGCACTGATTACACATCTTGCAGCCACAGAGCCACAGGACCACCGACAGAGGCCATCGACTCTCACCTCCTTCCTGAATACAAGACCTTGTATTGCACTTTTGCCACCCTGATAAATATTTCGGATCCATTCTTAAAAACTTCTAAGAGCAGCCCTACATCCTGTCAAATCAGCTCCTAACACAGGGCTTCACTACTTCAAAGCAGTCACTGGCAATTTTTTACCCAGATCTTAGTTTGTGACTTCTTGCCCTACCCTGCGGACATAAGAGAACAAACTGTTCCTTTCCTCAGAGCAGCAGCCTTTTATCTATTTGAAGACTGTGCACGTCTTCCCTCAGTTTTCTGTCCTCTCAACAGGCCTAGCAGAAGTCGTGTGTTCAAAGACCCTCATCGTTATTGCCACCTTTTTCTCCAAATCATCCATATTTTTCTGGTGCACAGGAGAATGTGCATGCGCTTCTAATGCAGTTCAGGCGAACAGGATTCCTCTATGTGTGTTACTTGCATTTTCATATCCACAGGGACCCGTGTGGTGTTTACCTCATCTGCAAAAAGACATTTTTTGCTCCTGTTCAGCTTTTGACCCTCAGCAGCCCCTCCACTCTTTCCTGCAGCACAGGCTGCTGCCCTATTCCCCATGGTGTAAAACTGAAGTTGATGGTGTTGAAGTGTACAGCAGTGCACCTGCTGCTCAACCACATCCCATTTTGAATCCTGGTTCTGCCACTGTGTTTATTCTGAACTTGTTCTCAGCTTCAGATGTAGTAACTACATTATTTCATCACAGATGAGTAATGCACAGGTAATTCCCTGTACAAGCACTGATATTAAGTACTTCTTCCCTCAACCAGTTTCGCAACTCCTTTAGACCAGTAACACTTAGACTGGTTTCCCAGTTTATTATTAGAATATCCTGCAAGCCAGTGTCAGAAACTCTACTAAAAATCAAGATATATGACATACACTGTTTCGCCCTTATCTGCAATCCTTGTTATGCTGCCAGAAGAGGAAATTAGATTGGCTCAATTCATTCCTGACAAAGCCATAGTGGCCAGCCTTCACCTTCTTTTTTTCCTTTGAGATGCTTATAAATTGTTTATTTTCTCTCAGACTCGAAATTAAACTCTCTACTCTATTGCTCCTCAATCTATCTGGAAGTCACTTATCTCTCCCCATTCTCCCTGACTTTTTTGTTCATTGTTCATGTACTTGAGCTCACAAAATCTCACAAGTTTGAAGGAGTGAAACCATGAGGCCCCAAAGAGGAGGCAATTCCTCAGGGGGATTAAGAGCAGGGCTAGGGAACTTATTTTGATATTCCAGCCCTTTATCATAGGTTTGGGGTGGAAGGGATCTTAAATATTACCCAGTTCCAACCCCCTGCCATGGGCAGGAACACCTTCCACTATCCCAGGTTGCCCCAAGGCCTGTCCAACCTGGCCTGGAACAGTTCCAGGGATGGGGCAGCCACAGCTTCTCTGGGCACCAGGGCCTCCCCACCCTCACAAGGAAGAATTTCTCCCCAGTATACCATCTAACCTTGCCTCTGGCAGTTTGAAGCCTTTCTCCCTTGTCCTGTCACTCCAGACCCTTGTCCAAAGTCCCTCTCCAGCTCTCTTGGAGCCCCTTCAGGCCCTGGAAGAGGTTTTAACTTTTCCCTGGAGCCTTCTCTTCTCCCAGCTGAACATCCCCAGCTCTCCCAGCCTGGCTGCAGAGCAGCACTGTCCCCTACAATGGAATCTTGGCCTCTATCAGGGATGGTGTGGAGAGCAGGACAAGGGGAGTGACTGTCCCCCTGTCCTTGGCATTGGTGACACCACGCCTTGAGTGCTGAGCTCAGTTTTGGGTCCCTCACTTCAAAATGGACATTGAGGTGCTGGACTGTGTCCAGAGGAGGGCAAAAGGCTCATGAAAGGTCTAGAAAATCTTACGAGGTGTGGCTGAGGGAAGAGGGTTTGGTTAGTCTCGAGGAGACTCAACCTGGATTTATTTGCTCTCATATTTGTGGCATTTTGTCTCCATTATACCAGCAATACCTCACTTGCAGTATATATTCTCTGTGATATATTTTGTAGGGTGGGTTATGAACGTTGCTGGTTGGGACCCCAATCTGGTGTATGTGCACAGTATTGCAGCACCTCTGTATTTTGGGAGTCATCTACTGGGAACAATTAATAATCAGACCTTTTTTTCTCCTCGGCGAAACAACCAGGGGGGTGTGATACCTTCCTTTTCCCCCCTCTTTTCCTTCCTTGTCCTCCAGGCTGACTACAGTAGCAGACCAGAAACGAGGGTGTATTGAGGTGGAGTCCAATCTTTTCTACCGTGCCTGCACGGGAGGAAAAGGCCTTGAGGCACTGGAGATCAGGTTAGACGCCAATTTTTTTTTTTTTTTTTCCACTGTTTGGGTGGTCAGACATTGGAACAGCTTGTCCAGGTAGGTGGTGGACTCACCACCCTTGGAGGCGCTGAAGAGGCGCCTGGCTGATGTGGCTCAGGGGGTCACAGTGGCGGGGGTGGGTTGAGGGCCGGATTTCCTGACCTTAAAGGTGTCTCCCTACCTTGCCAACTCCTTAATTCCCAGCCTCTCCCGCCCCGCCCTGAGGGGCCGCGCAGGCGCCGCTCCGCCTTTTGTGTGGGGCGGCGTTGGCGGCGCAGGCGCGGAGCGCGTTTCCTGCCGCCCGTGTCAGAGCCGGGCCCGCTCGGCCTCTCCCGCCGCCGGAGCGGAGTCGCGTTGACTGCCCAGAGTCCGCGAGTCCCGCTCCGCCCCCGCCGCCTCAGGTGAGTCCCGGCCATGGACGGCGATGGGCGGCGGGCGGGGGGAGCCTGCGGGCACGCCGGCATGAGGGGTGGGCGGGGGGGAGGCACCGCAGCATCGCTGCCCCGAGGGGCTGGGGACGCCCTGCTGAGGATGAGGCGATGGGCACTGCTCGCCTCTTCGCCCTGAGGGGCCGGGGAGAGGCGGGGCCGAGGAGGTGCCTCCCCTATCCCCCGCCGTGCCCCCCATACACCCCGCTGTACCCCCTGCAGCTCCCCCATAGCCCCCGCCGTGCCCCTGCGTTGGCAGGGCCGCAGCCCTCAATCCATCCCTATCCCGGCGGCTTTATCCTGCTAACGGTGTCCTGTGTCAGGAGGTGCCCCAGAAGAGTCATCCCCCTGGGAAATCTGCGCTGAGTGACTTGGGAGGGAGTGTCAGTGGTGGGACGCTGTCCTTCGTCACAGGTGCTTCGCTTCCAGGGGTTTGGAAGTGATGTGGGTGCTCCAAGCATAGGCAAGGATTAAAAGACTCCTTTCTCGCTGCCACACACACACATTCCATCTCCACTTCTGAGTCCGTATCCTGCCTGGCTGCTTGTCCAGGGGTGGGCTTTCACCACATATTTCTCACCCCACTGAGAGGTGACAGCAGCTGAGTCCTACATCCCAACCTCGAATCTTTAAGGCCTTGTACTGAAAGAACACCTGCTCTACAAAGGTGCGCGATTTCCCTTTTTTCCTCCATTTTAAATTATTTATTGGAACTCAAAGCCAGTTGCTTTCCATTTGAAATAAAACTCAGGGAGAACTGTGTTAAGTATTTTATAACAAAGTCATACCACGATCTTCCCCATGTGAGATTTTGAGGTTGGATGACAGGAAGGCACTGAGGTTATTAATTTGTCAAGAATCATAAAGCCAGTGGCATTTTCCCTAGTGAAATATGAGTTGGATTTTTTTCTGTGTATTAGTAAGGAATAACTATAACTGGAAAACTTCATTAAGATTTATCTTCCCAAAGAAAATATCACTGTACCTACCACGGGACAGAAATAGCACTGCTTTTTGAGGTTATCATCGCTATTGTGTTTTATTGGTTTGTAAACAAAGCAAACTTGTAGCCAGTTATGGAGCTCAAGTAACTCAATCAATGGGAAGGAATGGATCATACAGCTTTGGGGTGGTTTTGGGAACAGCTAAGTAAAAATATCTGAACTAGGAGATAGGATGGGACCATATTTTATATGTAATGCCAATCTGCAAGTAAAATACTACAGTTGTATTAGAAAGTGTTTCAAAATAGCTGCATTCCTTGGGGAGGGGAGATTGGATATTTTTACATTTTATTTCGGAAAGAGTAGCAAAGGCTGAGCATTCCTTGTTGGTGGAACAGCTCTTGAACTTTTTCTGTATATGGAAATGTGCTGCTACTGAATGTTGGCATGAGCTAAAGCAAGATCCTGGAAAAAGCACTTTGCCAGTTGTGGTTTGCATATATTCACACGTGGAATCTCAAATGATGGATGTCCAAGGGCAGAGGTAACCCAGATGACGTCAGCATTTTCACATTAACAAAAAATAATTCATTATTTTCCTTTAGACTGTGTGTATTTAATACTTTGATTGGTAGAATGTGATTATTATAACAACAACATGAAAATCATGCTGGCTAAAATTCTGAACTGGACTTACAAAAGTTGTATTTGAAGTACATTTGAAATGTGCTTGTAATTTGCATATTTTTAGAATAACAGTGCTTGATTTCCTTAAATAAAATTAAATAAAAGGTCTCTCCAGTTACTTGCATTGATGAAATACTGTCTCACCTCTACTCCAAGATTCAGCAATTCCAAGATACTTGTTAAACTGGTGGTGTGATAGTAGTTCCTCATGCTCCGTAAGAGCGTACTCATCCTTCTTTCACTCCTGAGTTTCTGTTGGATTGCCATTCATTTCCTGTTTGCTTCCAAATTCCTACCTTGTCCTGAAGTCTCCACCCTCTGCTAACATGGCCATACTTGGGTATGTTGTAATTCCAGGCTATAATGGGTGTGGATGTCTTGGAATGACATCACGGAGATAATTCTTTTAAGATGGATATGTGGGGGTAAAAACGCTTTGATCCATCAGGCAGTGGTAGATTGCTGTGGAAATTAGTGGAATGTAGGAAAGGAATTGACAAATCCAAGTTGGATGTATTGAACTGTGCACATTTTTGTTATTACAGGTGACCTTGAGTTTTTATGATGTTATCTTCCATCCATTTATGCTCCCCTGGTTAATACAGACATAGAATGCTATATTTTAATGCCTAAAATATTTTAGTATCTAAGATATTTTGCTATATAAAATATTTTAATGTCTAAAATATTTTAATTTTTAAGATATACTATTCTATGTGCTGTATTAACCGAGGGCAGCATAAATGGATGGAAGATAGTATAATAAAAACGTTTTAAACAACTTTGTGTCGGTGGATGGATGTGCTTCCAATTGCAGATGTTCAGCACTGTCTCTTGTAACAGCCATAAGTTAAAAGAAAAAAGTAGGTATTAAAAAGTAACCTTTCTAAAAGCAAAATACTCACAATCTACAATGATTCAGCTTGTCCTTTTAGTGTTTTAGTCTCATGGGGCAAAAGCCTGATTATCAAACAGTTCAGTGCTAGAATCAATTTGAAGAAATTACTAATTAGTTAATTACTAATCTTAGTAATTTTTCCCTAGGATACATATAAATTGTTTTATCAAATAATGTATCAGCAGATCACAGTTACACATCAGTTTGGCCTCCTGAAAGAAGATTTTGTTGCAGTGCTGCCTGTGAGCCTGGGTACACGTCAGGATTTTGAATCAGTTCACTGAGCTTTGTCCTAGATATTTATATTTTTAATTATTCTATTTCCATAGTAAAATTAATAAGTTTATTAGATTTCTTGAGGACTGGCTCTCCTGTCTGTGAGGATACACTAAGAAGCAAGTGTTTCTGGCTTTTAGGGCAATTGCAATTAGCTAAAGTAAGCAGGACAATGAAAATCCCTCATCCTACTGAAAATATCTGGGGGTGTGACACAGGCAGCTCTTGAGCAGCCATAACATACTTACTGAGTAAGTTGTGATCTGTAAATAAATTGTAACACTACACTGAAAGATGCTTGGTAAATGTTGAAGGTTAACTTTGTTTTATTAATTCTCTCATTTTGAAGTGTTTTGTTTTCAATTTTACATCTTTCAGCCTTTTCACTTTTTACAACATAGGAATCTCTCTAACTCGGAATGTCTCTACATCAGTTCCTACTGGAGCCAATCACCTGCCATGCCTGGAACAGAGACCGTACTCGTAAGTAATGAGTTCATTTTTAATTTTTTTTTTTTTTAATTGCTGTTTTCTTTCTGCTAACAGTTTTTGATCTTGTGATGTTCTGGGTCACATTTAGGGAAGGTATGGTCAGATACATAGTTCTCCCTGTTAAATGTTCCACTTATGGTCCTAAAAGTACCTGTCTTCCAAATCTGAGCTTTTCTAAACCCATTGCTGGAACTCTGGTATAGGAGGTAATTGAGTCTTCCTGGGATTCCACAAAGCTTTGCCTCTTGGTCCAGTTTTCTATATAATGTGCATTGTTGTGCTCCAAGTGTGTTGTCTTCCTGTGCAGAGTACTCATGACCAAGGTTTGCATACCAATATCAAACTGCCAGAGGGCAGGGTTAGATGGGATTTTGGGAAGAAATTCTTCCCTGTGAGGGTGGGGACGCCCTGGCACAGAGTGCCCAGAGAAGGTGTGGCTGCCCCACCCCTGGAAGTGTTCAAGGATGGGTTGGACAGGGCTTGAAGCAACCTGGTCTAGTGGAAGGTGTCCCTGCCCATGGTAGGAGGTTGGAACTGGGTGATCTTTAAGGTCTCTTCTGTCCCAAACCATTCTATGATTCTATGTCTGTAATTATTAGAGATTTTCCAGGGATTTTGGCTCTTTGTTTAGAAACCCCATGTAATGCTCTCAAATTTGAAAATAGGGGGTTTATATGGGGAAAGTCTTTCCAAATATAGCATTTGGTATTAAAAAGCCTTCTGTACAATTGGATTGTTCTATTTCTTCTTTCAAGAGATTGCCATTAGCCCTAATAACCATGAAGTGCACATCTACAAAAAGAGTGGGAACCAGTGGGTGAAGGCTCATGAGCTGAAGGAACACAATGGACACATTACAGGTGAGTTTGGGCTGAGCCAGACTTGAAGTTTTCCACCCCCACCCCGTTTTCCCCAGTTGAGATTCTGAACAGGATCGCAAGTGTTGAGTAAATAGATCTTTTTATAGGTTGGCATTCCCACTTAGAGAGCCTTGCAGCAGTTTTCTGGTCTGCATGCAGTGAATGTTAGGAAGAAAAGCCCTATCTCATTTCCAGACATCTCAGTGGAGCTACTGAGCCATTTTTTCTTATCTATGGCTTATTTTTCATCCATAATGACATAATGAGAACACATTTTCAGTCTACTGAAGTAATCTGGTTATGTCACAGTGATGCATGCTGCTCCCTTTCAAGTGCTAGTACTAAAATTTCATCAAGTATACGACTGTAGAGTTGGTTTGTGGTTTCCAACAACAATAAATACCCTTTTTTAGGGACTGTATAAACATTTGAAGTGGTCAGTCCTGGACCTAGACCATCACTGAGCATATTTATTGTGGGCCCAGACTATCTATACAATGAAAATGAAGAGCTGCCATGATGAGTCACAAGGTGTTATTTTAAAAAAGGTGATTATCCTGTGGCAGTCTTTTATATTACTGCTGGATTTTTTTCTTGGTGATATTTTAAAAGGGCTTTATTC
Organism: Acanthornis magna; assembly: GCA_036785705.1. Taxonomy (NCBI): domain Eukaryota; kingdom Metazoa; phylum Chordata; class Aves; order Passeriformes; family Acanthizidae; genus Acanthornis; species Acanthornis magna. The sequence continues at coordinate 4,045,118 of JAWUZG010000039.1, read as the reverse complement.
TCTAAGGAAATGAAAGTAATTAATACAACCACTTGCCCAAAGCAGCAAATTCTGTTCTCAGCTCACTAATGGGCAGAAGTATCTGCCCAACAGCATTTTGCAGGAACTTTATTCAGTTTTTCCGATTCTTGCTGTCCAAGAGCACAGCTGTCCCCACTCCTTTGTGAAGAGTCACATGGACTGCATTTACAAATGAAATGTGTCCCCCCAAGACATTTTACTTGTACCCGTTAATGTTAGAAGCCAAATATTCATGACTTGGGAAAAGAGCTCTCCCTGCTTTTCTGCACAGTGTGTACCTTTGGAATATGAAACGTTGTGGTGGTTTTAAAGAGTGGAGTTAAGCTGTGGTTACACACAGGAGATCCACTGATCAAACTGTTTGTAACCCTTGACGGGAGTGAGTCAGCTGCTGCTACTCCAGCCCCTGATCACAGGGGACAAGGTCCTTCTCTTGACTCAGGTTTGTGGTGAGCTGCCTCTGCTCTCTTACAGGAAGAGCTTTATTCTCTCTTTGGGCTTAGTTTTCTGCTAAGATAAAAATCTGAACTTGGCATAGGTCAGAACAGCACCAGCACTGGTGAGAGAAGGTGGTGGGCAAGAGAAGGAAAGAGAGGCAGGATGGTCCCTCTTTCAAAGGCAGTAACTGTAGTTTCAGACTACCAAACTCTTCACTTCTTAAGCACAAACCTGTTTGAAGTAAACAGTATATGAATAATTACTGTGTTATGTGTATGTAATATTAGTACAAATTCTTTCCATAGCTTTTATCCCATTTTCAGTTTGTGAGCTTAAGAGATGTTTTTAATACTGAATGCAGTAATGGAAAACCACTGACATATAGTTTGTGAGAGTGGAGGATTGCACTCTGCATCCCAAAGGATGCTAGAGAAAAGATGAAAAATAGTGTTCCCATAAGACTTTCCAGTTGGGAACATCCTTCACTGCCTAGTAGGGGAAAGAAGCAATGGCAGCCTCATCAAAGGTTTTATTTTATTCTTTGAATTTGTTATTTTTGCTCGGTAAACCTTTCTTGTGGCACAGTTTAAATAGGCATGGAAAAAAATGTAAGTATTGTGTCAATACATAAATATTGACAATGTCTAACCAAAAAAACCCTGTTATCTAAACTTCAGATTATGGCTGCAGTCTGGCAGCAAGCACACAACGTTGTTAGAGGTTGTGCAGTTTTAGAATTGCTGGGTTTCAGCTGTTGAGAGGAATCTTGCAGAAGTCAGAGGTTTGGACAGTGCTGGTGGACAGGCCTTGGTCAGTCTGCAGAGCTCCACCTGTTGGCCAGCTCTCGGAGCTTCCTCAGCTGGCAAATCCGTGGGATCTGTGAATTTAGAATCTGCGGTTTTGATGAAAGCTAGAGGGAGAAACAGGTGTCCCTAACAGCTTGAAATGGCTCTTGGAGAATAAGAGATGAAGGGGAATAATGTAACAGTAGTAACTGTTTAGGTGATCATTTCATCAGGAGCTGCAGTGTCAGGACAAGGAGGAATAGTTTCAGACTGACAGGGGAAATTTAGGTTAGATATATGGAAAAATTCTTCCCTGTGAGGGTGCTGAGGCCCTGGCACAGGTTGCCCAGAAAAGCTGTGGCTGCCCCATCCCTGGAAGTGGTCAAGACAGGGCTGGACAGGGCTTGGAGCAACCTGGCACAGTGAACAGGAGTTTGCACAGAGCCGGAACTGGATAATCTTTAAGGTCCCTTCCATCCCAAACCGTTCTGGGATTCCGTGACTGAAGGCTGTGAGACGGTCTCTGTTTTGCCTTAAAGTAAAGCAAACAGCATAAAGGGAAAATGAATTCCTGTGACTCTTCACTTGCAGGTATTGACTGGGCTCCCAAAAGCGACCGCATCGTGACGTGCGGCGCTGACCGCAACGCCTACGTGTGGAGCCAGAAGGATGGCGTGTGGAAACCCACCCTCGTCATCCTGAGGATCAACCGTGCTGCCACCTTTGTCAAGTGGTCTCCCTTGGAGAACAAATTTGCTGTGGGAAGTGGAGCTCGACTCATATCTGTGTGCTACTTTGAGTCTGAAAATGACTGGTGAGCTGTTTTTCTATCTTTAAGGTCTGCACGGCAAAGCTGAGCCTGGTGTTCAATGCTGGTAATTGGGTTTCTATTTACTAATTCTTAAAATATTAAGGGAATGTAGAGGGATGGCCGCATCCATTCTTTTGTGGACTTTTACATCTTGGGAAAAAGGTTCTCTCTCTTCTTCACTCTGGTGTAGCACCTAAAGGCCTTTGACTTTGCATATTTTCAGGCAACACAAGTTGGCGTGGATGCATTCTGCCTGACTGCCATAAACATATGTTGCTTTTCTAAAAGTGCAAGAATTTCTGCAGAGTAAAAATTTCTTTACTACAACTGTATGGTTAAAAAAAGATAAATATTGCCTTCTCCCACCCTGTGCCAAAATGAATGAAGAAATCTTGAGTCTTCCATATCTATTATTTTGGACTGTTTCTTGTCATTAGGGTGGTCTGTTAGAAGGTGCTTGAGCTTGCCATCAATCTGTTCTGCATTTTGTCATGTACTTTTATCACAGTTTATAGATCTCACACAGGAATATAACAAAAATATTTCCACCATTAATATTTTTCTCACTTTGACATCTAAATGCTTCTGATCTTCTCCCTTTGTAGCTGCACATGTTGGAGCTACATTTGCTGTATCATCTGTAGGTGAAATCAGTATGTGGAGTATCTCCTATTTATAAACAGGCACAAAAACACAGGTGCCCTGTGTGCAGTCTGCCATGTGGAAATGAAAAACAATGACACCATCTGCAAAATACATTTTAAAGATTGTTTTGGAATTTTATGCTTTCCAGCATATTCACTTATCAATATTTTCTCTGCCTCACTTGTCTGCAAAAGAATCAAAACCCCATATGCTAAAGAAATATAATTTTAAAAATGTGATCCTTAAAACTTGTGCCTGATGGAAGTAAAATCAAAGAAAAAGCACCATCATCCCAAAAGCCATCAAGTGAATAATAGATTTCATTACTATTTTGTAAATAGTTCAGATAAACTAAATCTGCTGAGACATATTTAGGCCACTATTGATGCATTCAGCAGCAGGACCACTTTGCACTGCACTGCAGATAATTGAGATGAATGCACTGGTTGGATCATTGGCAGTCCCCCATTTTCTTGTTGTGTTTTATAGTTATTGTATTATTAAACAGTAGGAAAGTCAATAGGCAAGAGATGTGACTATAAAACTCGTTGGAAGGAGCTGGAGAAGGACTTGCACTTGGTGATCCATGAAAATAATGCTGCTTAGCTCAGTGTCACAGTCACAGCTGACCTCGTGTTCACTGGGGGGAAGAGACCAGCAATTCCTCTGCAAAATTCACATCAAGGAATTCCATCTGATGCGTTATAAAAATTAGTTTGAAGGGGAACAGGACTTAGATGAGGAGATACATATTTAATTGGTTTGTTCATACTATTTGAAAGTTTAATTAAGCTAGCCATAAAGTTCATGGATTGCACAAGAGAATGTGAAAGATTTGAACAGGAAGTTTTTTCCAAAACTGATGTGTTTAGTCATTGACAAGGAGTGATCTTTTTGAGGAGTGCTTCATAGGTTTGTGGGAATCAGGTAAAATATGTCCATAATAAACTTTATATCTTCCTTTGGTTTATTTTTATTTTAGGTGGGTGAGCAAGCACATTAAAAAGCCCATTCGTTCCACTGTCCTCAGCCTGGACTGGCACCCCAATAATGTCCTGCTGGCTGCAGGATCCTGTGACTTCAAGTGCAGGTGAGAGAAACGAAACCATCTGTCTACAGTTTGGATTACTGCATCAAATCAGTAGCCTGAGCACTTTGATCAGGCATTTGCATTTGCTATTAGAGTAAAAGATGGCTCATTTTTGTCCTGTTGTTGGTACCAAAAAAAAGATATCTAGCTTGAGAAGTGTTGGCTTTGGTGCTGACTTTGAACTGCCAGCATGGATCTGCTGAGGGACACACTTGAATTTAGGGAATTAGTGGGTTCCTTCCCAGCAGTGCAGAGCAGTGTGCACTGAGGCTGAGAGCTGCTCCTTAGGCTGGAGTTAGGTTAGCAGGTGTCAGCTTGTAGAACACCCACACTGCTAGTTAGAGTTTAGAAAGCAATATCCTAATGGTGCAGTTCCAAAATTCAGAGTCACTTGCCACTTCTAAAGGTGTTATCCCACCTTTTTGTTCCCTGAATTCTGTGTTTCCACCCCTTTGCCTGTGCTGGCCTTAAAGTTCTCACACCCCTGTGGGGAGCAGAGTCAAGGAATTGATCCACTGCAACTCAACACAATAAAAGAGATTTTTTGAACATCGTTAAAAAAAAAAAAGGCTGTTAAAAGGCAGATTGGCATGAGAGATGGATGGGGTAGACTTTCAAACTGATTGTGAAATTACAGCGTGAGGGATGGGTCCTGCAAACTGCTCTGTGCTGAGTGATTGGGGTCACTGCAGGGAAGTCTGCATGGGGATTCTGCAGGACCTGATTTGAATTCACACTGACTTAATCACTTGTACCTTGAATGATAATGAAAGCTTCTTTTCTTAAATTCTTTACATAATAGGGCAATTTTTAAGCTTCAAAGTGTGTACTAAAAATTACTAAGGAGGAGTGGGAGGGGGAGGTGGGACTGACTATTACAGTCCTTATTTCAGAATGAAACCCTTGCATCTAAACTCCATCCTTTGATACCTTTTCGTGTAAGGGAAGATGTTAAATGGAAGCTCGGAAGGAGGGGAGAGTTGTCTCCATTTCCTGCTTTATTTCCAGTTTTAATTAAATAAACTGTAGGTATTCACTTCCTTTCACAAAAACGTGATGCGAAACATGCTCACTCAGCTTACAGAAGCAGCTACTTTTCACATGTGGAAATTTTTTAGTGTGGGATCATAAAGGACATCAGGACTTTGACATTAGGTCACCTGAAATACGTGTGTGTGTGTGTATATGTGTATATATATATTTTGCTTTGGACTTGCTTTTTTGTGTGTTTATCTACAGGGCATCCCTGGTTTTCTTTCCAGTTTGGTTGAACAGTTAGATTTACGTAACTTTTTTGTTTGGTGTGATTTGTAAAAATTTTTTATATTTTTCTGGAAGAAAGTCAAGGTGTGGTTCAATTTTGTAGGAGGATTCTTTAGAAGACTTGCTTAGTCTTTTGTTTCCCATCAAAAAACTCATTCTGTCCTGCATTTTATTTCTCTGAAAATATTTTTAAGAAAGAACCCAGATCTGGAAGTGTCCAAAGCCAGGCTGGACAGGGCTTGGAGCAACCTGGGATAGTGGAAGGTCTTTAAATTCCCTTCCAACCCAAACCATTCTGGGATTCTAGGATTCCATTTCTTCCCCAAAACCATGAAAAACTGCTCTCTTCTGTAAATGATGAGTACAAATCTCTAGAATTCCAGTTCTAGGGAATATTCAGTTCCATAGTAAAAATAATAAAGATACCTGAAGTGTGTACCTGTTCTGATGGAGATTAGGAAATGGATCTGCCAGAACCACTGCCAAGAAATAAGTAGCTGAGTGGGAAACATATGGGGAAAAGAATGGAGGGCAGGAGGCTGCCAATTGCTGGGTATTGAGCAGAGTTTTTGGTGCTTGGCCAAGATAAATGAGCTCCCCCTACATTTATCTGACATATATATATATATACACACATATATAGGTATCAGCTCTACATAGGTGTAATTTATGTTTTTGCTGGAACAAGGTTGCTGTGGGAATGAAAGTAATTTCCCAATGTTCTTTGAAGGCTGGGGCCTTCAAGCGGAGGTGATTTTGGTTTTAAAAGACAGGGAGACTTTAATAAGGGAAAAAGCTTTTTATTTTTTTTCTAACTAACAGTTCAATTCGAGTCTTCCCTACTTAGGTATGATTTTCCTGCCTTGTGTCAAAGGCTGTTGCTTTAAACATCTTGTCCTATTTCCATACATTAAGAGAACCATCCTTTCAGGTGGCTTTATAAAATTCAGTTTTTTGAAGGATTATGATTAGATTATATTTAAACTGATAGAGCCAAATATACATTCATACTTAATTCCTTAAAAAGCTGTGCCTAATATAGCTGCACTTAAACCCTTCTCATTCCAAATGAGCAGATTTATTGGAATAAGCTGAATATAGGTACCTCTGGAAGTGCTTACCCCACGCATACAAAAGATGTAAAAAACAGGGAGGGGGAGCTACATTTCCTTAAACTCACTATAAAATAATTCCTTTTTTGTGTGTGACTGCAACCATGAATATTTGATCATAGTTTTTAATTTCTACTGATTTTTTCCCTCTGGTAGTAGCATGGTGTAGCTGCCTTGTTCCTCCTGTTCAATGGACTCAAATCCTATGGTTGTGACATCCCATTAAATTCCATGGTAACAGTCAAGAACACCATATTGTGGCATGTCTGAATCATGCAGAAGGAATTTGATGAAAGGGGGAGGCTTTCTATTTAAACGTATCTTGAAAATTGTAGTGCTGGGAAAAAAACCCTATAAAAACATTGCGGTATTTCAGGTTTTCAAGGCATTTTTGCAATAATGAGCCGGAAGAAGGTGGCTCAGAGCCCCTTTGCTGGCATTGAAACATCGCATTTCTTTCTTTGAAACCCTGCTAAAATGGGAATGTTCTTAAAAAGTGGGTAATTTTGTAGGTGTTTGTATTAGCTTCTAATTATACAGTGCCATTCGTGGGTTTTCTCTGACTAAAGGATTGACTCCGGAGAGCTGTTAGCACCGCAAAAGGATGAAAGGGAAATCTTGGCACGGGGAAAAATGCACTGACAACGTGTATTTTTGTGCCATCTTCTGGAAAAAAGGGAGAGGGCTACAAGAACAGCATTTATGAGAAACCTGTGTGCTTTACACCCTTTGTACTGCTGCTTTCTCTCTGCACACTGCTGCTTCCAGGCTTCTTGTTTGAAGACACCAAAATATTTTATTTCTGAAGAATCGGGACACATCTCTCCGCTTCCAGCGTGAAGTGCATCCCATGCTCCCAGGAGGTTTATTCTCACTTTGTTCACGCCAAAATCTTTTCATTTGCAGGGTGTTCTCTGCTTACATTAAGGAAGTGGATGAAAAACCAGCCAGCACACCCTGGGGTTCCAAGATGCCTTTTGGGCAGCTGATGTCAGAATTTGGGGGCGCAGGGAGCGGAGGGTGGGTGCACAGCGTGAGCTTCTCCGCCAGTGGGAACCGCCTGGCCTGGGTCAGTCACGACAGCACCGTGTCAGTGGCTGATGCCTCCAAAAACATGATGTGAGTATCCCCTTCTGGTATTATTTGCTTGATGATCCTAAAGGTCTTTTCCAACCTTAATGTTTCCATTATTCTATGTGGAATATTGTACTCACACAAGCTTGCAGCTCTGTTGCCAGTTTTACTGTAGATTCCAGGAGTCTCTTTAAGGCTAGTATAAATATTATATAAATAAGGTTGGTTCTTAGAATTTTGGATTATATAATTAAATTCTTTGTAAGAATCCTTCAGTGACATTTTGGGGGGTATTTCTTTTAAACTCTTGCCCCTGTTCACACACAGTTTTGGTAACTTCAGCCTTTCACCTGGAATACTTCATTTTGTCATAAATTTTCCAGCACACTTTCATTAGGCTAAAACTTTTTATTGCAAATTACAACCTTCTGGTGTCACCACAGGACAGCAGAGCTACCCTGACTTCTCCAATAATCTTTGTGTAGGAGCAGTGCCTGTTTTTTGTTAGAGCCGAAAATGAGAGGTTTCGGTGAATCCCTCTAACAAATGTTCTTGTGCCCAGGGTTTCGCAGCTGAAAACAGAGTTCCTCCCACTCCTGAGCGTGTCCTTTGTCTCTGAGAACAGCGTGGTGGCAGCTGTAAGTGTCTGCTATTTCCTCCTTGCAGAGCTTTGTCGTATTTTGGAGAGGGAGAAACCCCATATTTTGCACAGTTAATAACAATAATAATAAAAAACAAACTCTGCCACGGTGTCAGTGTTTGCATTTTGGAAGGGCAGAGTGGGAATGCTGAGGTGGTGTTTCCTGACGGGTGTTTGGTTGCAGGGCCACGACTGCTGCCCAATGCTGTTCAACTGTGACGACCGTGGCTTGCTGACCTTCGTTTCCAAACTAGACATTCCCAAACAGAGCATCCAGCGCAATATCTCCGCCATGGAACGCTTCCGGAACATGGATAAAAGAGCCACCACGGAAGATCGTAACACCACCCTGGAGACACTGCACCAAAACAGTATAACGTGAGTGTCCTGCTGCCAGGACGAGGGCAGGGAATGTTCTCCACATCCAATGGGTTTCCCAGGATGTCCTGCAAACCCTCAGATCTGCTGTACCAGAAGGGTTTATCTGGTATCCTTTTTTCCTTCTGATCTTTCTGTGACAGCTTTCTGTTTCTGGGACTTACGTGGGTGTTGGTGAAGTTAATCATTGCCACGGCCACAGCTGTTTGCTCATGGTTAATGTGTTATGTACCTTGGACACGGCTTATCTTATCAAAGATGTGGATAGTTCCCAAGAGGCTGGTGGCACTGTGAAAAATCCAGTTAGCAAAATCTACCTGGAACAGGAATTCACATCCCAGCTTCTTATTTTAGAGGTTACTGCCATGTGTATTTATTTATTATGTTTTCAAACTGAAAGAGGAGAAATTTAGGTTAAATATACAGAAAAATCCTTCCCTGTGAGGGTGGGGAGGCCCTGGCACAGGTGCCCAGAGAAGCTGTGGCTGCCCCTGGATCCCTGGAAGTGTCCGAGGCCAGGCTGGACAGGGCTTGGAGCAACTTGGTCTAGTGGAAGGTGTCCCTGCTGATGGCAGGAGGTGCAACAGGATGGTCTTTAAGGTCCCTTCCAACCCAAATGATTCCATGATTCTGTTAATCAAAAGGATTGATTGAGGTTATTTGGGTAAAATACCTTTGCATTTAAAAAATTACATGATCACAAAGGATGTTGAGCAATTTCTCTTAATTCAAGGATAACATGTAGTCTCACCAAGCCATTAAAGAGCTTTCAGCATCCTTTTTTTGGCTTATTTTTCTGAGGCATTCTACCAAGAATCTAGTGTAGGCTCTGCTATAGTCATGTCTCCATCTGAAAGAGTAGGAGTAGAATTCAACCCATATTTCCCAGTTTTTTGGCTCTCTGGAATGGGTGTTAGAGCTCTCACTCTCTGTTTGCAGCCAAGTGTCTATTTATGAGATAGACAAACGGGATTGTCGGAAATTCTGCACCACTGGCATCGATGGAGCAATGACCATCTGGGATTTTAAGGTAAAAATGTGCTTTTACTACCATGTTTATGTGAACTAGCTGGGGAGGTGGTTTTGGGGTTTTTTTGGATCTCTAATATCAACTCCTGGGGCTCAGCCCCAAGCCAGGTTTCATTAGCAGCAGGAAATCCAGTGTGGAATATTCAAAACCATTAGTGAAGCCCTTAAGAAAAACTGATCCAAGAATCAGCAGATGCAGTTTGTTTAGCAGATGGTGCTAATACAGACTATTTTTTTTTAATAGAATTACTTAATGTCCCTGTAGGAATACCCCTAATTCTTTTTTCTCCAGCCTCAGCCACAGGCTGGAACAATTCGTACAACACAGCCCCCTACCTCTTCCTGCTCCCATCCCTTGGGACTCTGATCACTGTCCTGCTGCAGAACATGGTCCTGTCCTCAGAATTAATTTACCAAAGGAGTAAGAAGTTGACCTTCAGAGCTGGAAAATACAATATTGAAAACCCTAAAAGGATGTAATAGTGTCTATGCTTGCTTTGCTTAGGCCTGTCCAACAGAGGTCCCTGTTGGTCTTCCCAAAACTGGGATATGATTTAGGAATAGATTGTCTGTGTTCTGTGGTGCCAGAGTGCTCTGGTGGGACAGGATCCGAGCAAGAAACTGAGGTGATCTCTAAGCTGCTTCAGTGCAGTTTCAAGTCTATATCACTGGTTTGTACATGCCTGAGTTTGAAAGGAGTGACTGTTGTGGTCTCTGGCTCTTGAATTAGGAAGAAATCCTTTATTTTAAGAAGAAATTCTTCCCTGTGAGGGTGGGGAGGCCCTGGCACAGGTGCCCAGAGAAGCTGTGGCTGCCCCTGGATCCCTGGAAGTGTCCAAGGCCAGGCTGGACAGGGCCTGGAGCACCCTGGCATAGTGTAAGGTGCTCCTGCCCATGGCAGAGCGTGGAATGGGATGAGCTTTAAGGTCCTTTCCAACCCAAACCATTCTGGAATTCCATGACTGTGTAATTTCAAGTATTTGTGGTTTTTACTTGTTTTTGCTAGCATTTACATTGAATTATTTAACCCAAGCTACTGCAGCAGATGGTGATTAAGATTTTTTCTCTCATTCAAGACTTTAGAGTCCTCCATCCAAGGGCTACGAATCATGTAAAGATGGATTTCCGTGATCTAGCAGGACAAACTGCTTGACAGAACGCAGCTCCCACATCTGCACAAACCTGAAAAGGGAGGAGGAGGAAGGTGAAATATTTGGAAACACTGAGAAAATACAGCTTGGCAGATTTTCTTTTGAATCTAAATTTGGTGAATTGTGTTGGTTTCAAAATCAGCTGTGATTGTTCTTTTTTTTTTTTTTTTTTTTTGGTTGGTTGTTTCATTCCATTCTTTACCAAAGCTGCTCCTTAAGTAGTTTATTGCAGGAAGTTATGAATCACTAACTTAAAAGGGGAATTTTATGTAAATTGTCTGCTAGAAATAATAATAATAATAATAAAAAAGAGAAAAACAGATTCTTTGTTTTGATGCTTATTGGCGGTGATTAAAAAAGGGAAGTTAAGGGAATTAACTGGGAGAGAGAGAGACAGTGGGGAAAGCCCTGCACGGATATTTTATGGCCTTAAAACAGGAAAGGTTCATCTTAACTGAAGGGTTCTCAGAGTTGACAGATGAAGACCTAGAGTTCTGATGATCTGGATCTGAAGATTCAGAGGAGCTTCTTCCACAGGAATTGTTCCCTTGGGGTGATGATTTTGGAGGACAAATGATTCTATCCTACTACTCTTAATTCTGTCTGCCTTGCATTTAGTCCATAACAACAGCAAATTAACCTGAATGTCTTTTTTGTTGTCTGCTCAGTGGGTCACAGTTTTCCAAAGGTGAATGACCAGAATTATTTGTAGTTACCTTTTGGGATTGGTCCCAAGCCTGCTCCCAGGGCAGTGCCGAGGGGATAAGATGGAAGGCTCTGTATGGAAAGTGAGACAAAAATCTTCTGAGCCTCGTCTGGGGGAGACAAATTAAAAGCAAATAATTTTTTAAGTCTGCGAAGCTGCAAGGCTTGGGAATCACCATCCCTGGAGGTGTTCAAGGAGCAGCTGGATGTGGCAGTGAGTGCTCTGGGCTGCCTGACAAGGTGGTGATAGGTCACAGGTTGGACTTGGTGAACTTGGGAGGTCTTTTCCAGCCTCAGTGATTTTGGGGTTCAGTGTTCTGTTAGAGCTGAGCACTCAGGCTGTAAAATCCTGTATTTGTAACAGCTGCTGGGCAAATGAAGCACCAACTAGAAGTGTCAGCGTGGTCTGGCCTCTGTGCTGATTCCTTGGCTCCAGGTACCTTTTGCAGTTCAGCTCCAAGCCTCAGGAGCTCACAGAGGCATTTGCACATAACTTATTTTACTCACAGGGTGTAGTTCCTCCTCCCTGTGCTCCGAGGGGATTAGCTGGCTCATGGCATTGCTTTACAAAGCTTAAGATTGTCATTTCTGCTGAAAATGCAGAAGTGTCTTTAAAAAACCTTTGATGACTAAATTTACCACTTCCTCTGGAACCAGAGTTGCTTCATAGCTTGCTCGTTTCTCACCTCGGGGGGGGCTGGAAGGGGAGGGTGGGAAGATCAGCTCTCAGAGTGGCAGCCATGGTTCTCCATCCCAGAGCTGGATCCTTCTCAGGGGCAGTGCTGGCCCCCTGCACAGAATTCATTGACTTTCCAGTTCCTTCTGGTTTCTTTGTGTCTCCCACTTTTTTCCCTTGCAGTCAGGCGTGGCTTTGCAATTTCCTCTCATTTCTAAACATAAAAGAGAGAAAACCCCACCAGAAGTGTCCCTGTGTCCCCAGTCCTGTGCAATGGGACAGTTCCTCTACAACCTTTCTGAGGATGTGATGTGTTGTGGGGGCAGGAGGGTCTTCCCACTTCAGAAACGGAAGCAAAAGCAGGTAAAGGGTTTGTGCAAACATGAACTGGGTCTGGCAGAGGCCCAGCAGGCCTGAGCCTCCATCCCTGACTTCCACAGTGCCAGATTTTCGCCCCAGGGCTGCCGAGCCTTGGAGAGCCCCAAGCAATATTCAAAAGTGGATGCAGCTTGTGGCACTCGTTAGCACAGGCTCAGTCAGGGCAGGAGCAGCCTAGAGAGGGGAACAATGAGGAAAGGGAATGGCAGGTGAGGAGCTGGGGTCACACTGTCCTCCCTCTTCCCTTAATAACATACCCCAAATCCTCCTGCAGAAGTTAAAACTGACCCACAGGTATTCCCATCCCTGCCTGGGAGACATCTCAGGATCTCCCTGTGTCTGCAGGGATCACGGCAACATGTGTGAAAGGAAGCAAAGCTATGGAAGAGGACCAGGAGTGAGGGGCTGCCTGCTCTGTGCTCCCCCTTTACCTACAGCTGACCCCTCACCTGGGGATTGATTCTGCAGCTCAGCCAAAGCCAGATTATTGTGTCCCTGAATATTAGGTCATTGTATGCAAATCCTGCAGCTGAGAAGAGATCCTGCCCTCCCTGCACGGGACCCCAGTGTGCTGCTGTCCCAGTTCTCACTTAGGGAGAGAAGGGCTAAGTGTATTCCCCCATGTGGGGAAGGAAGGGGTGCGTGCATCAAGGCGGGAATGGGATAAAAATCACTTGCTCTGAAGCAGGAGGTGAAAAACCCAGAGGGGTGGATGTCTGGTGCGTGGGGGTACAGGCTGGTGACCGCAGCCAGCCTGGGACCGGGTCCCACTGGGCTCTGTGGGATGCAGGAAGCAGCAGCAGCTGCTGCCGAGGGCGGTCGGATCCAGGCTCCGCGGGGCCCTGCGGATCTCCCCGGTCGTGGGAGGCGATGCCGACGCGCGTCTCGCCCCGGGTGGGCTCCAGGCACGTCTGTTCCCTGGTGGGGGCCAGCCCTGGCATGGGGGAGTCCCCATCCCGCGAAACGCATCGGGGACCGGGGGTGAACAACACTCCCGCTGCCACAGGGAAACAACGGGGCTCCTTCCCTTCTGTCCTCGGGGCTGTGTCCTTCCCCGGAGCACCCGGGCCGAGCTGCCCCCATCCCACCGAGCAGCCGGAGCATCCCGGAGCCGGGGCCCGTCCACGTGCGGCGATGCTGGAGCGGCCTGGCCCGCAGGCACAGGGGCAGGGCGGCCGCAGAGCTGCTTTGCGCTCCCCCAACGCCCACGTAAGGAAGTGGTTGCATTTCTCGGAGAGGAAAAGGGAAGTCGGGCTGCCTCGGCGGGGCAGGCACAGCTCCCGCCGCTCGCTCCGGGCTCCGTTCGTGTCGACTGCCCAGAGTCCATGAACGAGCCCCGCCGTCCGGGAACGGAGCCCAGCCCGCCCTGCCCGCGCTGCCCGGCAAGGTAAGGACGGGCAGCCAGCTCTGCCACCCCCGCCAGCACCTGGGGCTGTCCCGTGAGGCTCTGGCTGTCACCGCTGCTGGTGCTCGCACCCTGCTCGAGGGTTCGGGGGAGATCCCCCGCGCTGGGGCCAGGGGGGTGCAGGCAGACCCTTGCCCAGTGCGGGTTTTGCTGTCCTGCGTTTCGGATGTTTTGGGGTTTTGTCCCAGCTTTGGCAGCAAGTTGGAGGGTTTTTTTCTCTTGCCGGCGGTCTGACAGCTGTGGGGGGTAGAAAGAGTCTTCCTGTGGGGGTCCCGTCGGGGTTGGTGCCGGCAGAGCCAGAGCTGCCGCAATCTGTGCTCTCCTCCTCGGGAATCAGCTGCTTCCCGCTTTGCCCGGAGCGAGGAAGAGGAGGCTCAGAGCCACCCTCCGTCTGCTCTGGGACGGGGGTGTCCCCCCAGAGCCAGGCTGGCTCATGGGGTGCCCCCGCCAGCACTGGGGGCTGAGGATGGGTGTCCGCAGCCTGGCTGGCAGGAGCAGGGGGTGACACCTTCGGCTGCCCAGGGAGCAGGGGCGCTCCCGGGGGTCGGTGCTGGGGTCTCGGTGGTGCAGAGGTCCACCGCAGTGTCCGGGGAGAGTTTCAGGGGGTCTCAGCTCCCAGTGGGATCCTCACTGGATGCAAACCGGCCTCCTGCCATCCCGCCAGGCTCGTAAAACCCAAACTCCAGCTCCTCTGGTGTGTGTGGCTTCCTCCCGGGACTGGGAGGAGCCCCCGGCACTGGGCTCTGCCAAGGTTTGGTTATCTCCTCCGAGAATGTTTCCGAACTGCTTGGACTGGCCGGGGAGATAACGGAGCTGCTCCAGCTCCCAATCCCGCCCTGTCTGGCCTTCGGAAAATTCCCATTTTCTTCCCTCGAGAGCCCCTGTGTTGAGTGGGGGGGGGGGGGGGTAAGCACAGCTCCTGTGATGCTGTCCCCGGCTGGGGAAGGAACTGCCGAGCCCCCGTGGGTCACTCCAGGGCGGGAGCAGGGCTCAGCCAGCGGGGCAGCAGCAGGGAGCTGTGTAAAGGCTGTGAAGGGGCTGTGGGGGAAATGAAACACCACCGCTGCAGGGAGCGGCCGAGGCCCTCGCAGTCCTCGCTCCTTCCCCCGGCTGGGACAGCTTCCGCCCCTGGCACGGCAGCTGAACTCATCCCTTCGGGGTGGCACTCAGCAGGGGAGCCGCAGGACCCCCAGGACACAGGGTTTATGCCTCTGAGCACCCAAACCTCTTGGAAAAACAAAAAAGCATTGCCAGAAAGCACTTCGGTGTGCCCTGCCTCCCGGTCCTCCTCCAGGGAGCCCTTTCAGCCGGGTGCCCATTTCAGCCAAATCCCTTTTTCACACATTTTTCCTCTCCTGGTCTTTTGCAATGCCGACAGCAATGTCCCTGATGATTTTGTCCATCCCTCATGGCGTTGCTCTATCTGCAGAGCTCGGGGCAGAGGCTCCTGGTGGCAGCAGCTTTGTGTCTGCCTTGGGTCACCCTGTGCTACACCCCAGGGGATCACTGGGCCTGGGGTAGAGCAGCTGTCTCCTCATCTGTGCCCGTGTCCTTGGCCATGGGGTGTGTGACAGCAGGGCTTGTGCCCTGCATCAGCATTTGAATTTCTCCACATGTAGACGCAGGTGATGGCGCTCCTCAGATTTTCTTTTCCCCAGCCCAGGGACGGAGCTTTGCTAGGAGGGACTTTTTTCCTTCCCCTGTAACGTTTCTAGCTGCCAAAGAAAACGGGACGTGTTCACGGAGTTCCCAAAATAGCCGAGAGCAGGCTGTGAGTAATCCCCGTCTGCCACACCCTGGCGAGGTGCTCCCCTACATCCCTGTGCTCCCTTGCCGGGGGGCCGAGGGGCTGTGTCGCTGCTTGGAGCCCTTCCCAGTCCCGTGGCACCTGGAGGGAGCTTTGGGACAAACTGCTCCATCCCATGACACCAGAGCAGTTGGGGACCAGCAGGAATGGTGGGAGCTCAGCCAGGAGAAGGGATTAATCACTGGGGCTGAGAACTCATGAGTACTGATGGGATGGAGGTGCCTCCATGGGGCTTTGGCTCTTCCTAAATGAGAGGAAGTGTGGAAGGAGCAAGTGGGTTGGCCCTGAGGAGGTGCTGCCCATTCTGGGACCCCAGGGATGCACATGGCGCTGGCTCCAGGGTCCCTGTGTGCCCAGCCAGCTCCTGCCCACCAAGCTCCAGCCAGCTGGAGCAGGATGACAGCAAGGTTTAGAAGTTCCTGGAAATGGGCAGTTCCTGAGCTTGGAAATCCTCAGGGAAACCCTCTCCCGGGCAGAGGAGGGATGCAGTGGGCTGTGACACAGGGCTCATCCTGGTGGGAAGGATCACTCGGTGGGGCTGGGAGCTGGGATCTTGTCCCTGTGGCTGGAGCAGTGTGTCCTGACAGCCTGGAGGTCTCTCCCTGTCCCCAGCCTGTGAGCCATGGCCTACCACAGCTTCCTGCTGGAGCCCATCAGCTGCCACGCCTGGAACAAGGACCGCACCCGTGAGTACGGCTGGGGCAGCCCCAAATTGTCAAGGACACCCCAAAGCACTGACTGTCCTGGCTAAACATCCCTGTGGTGGGCGATGCTCCCGGGCCCGGGCAGAGCTGGGCTGGGGCTGGGTTTGGGGAAGCAGATCTGCCGTGGACAGATTTGGGGGCGGGGACTGCACATACCCTCTGTGTCCCCTGGTCCCAGTGCCGGGACAGAGCCTGGCACAGGGTCCGGCCCCGAGGCACCGGCAGGGGAGGGACGGACACGGAGCAGAGCCGGGTGATTCACGGCCGATGGCATTTCCCGACCACGGCCCGGGGGATGTGGGAGAACAAAAAGGGCTTTCTGTGCTGCGGCCGGAGCGCCGGGCAGGCGGGGCAGGATGGGGCTGGATTTGGGAGCTGTGCCCCCGCAGCCGTCCCCTTCCATCCTGTCCCATCCTGTCCTGTCTCATCCCACCAGCCCCGTGGGACCATGCTCTAGGGAAGGGAGGATACTGGGCTGTGGGGTCCAGGGCTCTCCCTTTCCACAGGGACAATTTGCAGTGTCAGGGCAGTGCGGGACCAGGGCTGGGGGGCTTGGTGGGACCCCCCCAGGCAGTTTGGGCTCAGCGGGAACCTGGAGCCCAGGAAGGGGAGCCCAGGTGGAGCCCATGACCCAAGGAAGGGCTTTGCCCCGGCCACTGTCACCCCCAGAGATCGCCCTGTGCCCCAACAACCACGAGGTTCACATCTACCGCAAGGACGGGGCCAAGTGGAGCAAAGTCCACGAGCTGAAGGAGCACAATGGGCAGGTGACAGGTGAGTCCTGGCTGGCGGAAGGGACAGGGACACGAATGGTGGGTGGCCCTGCCCCAGAGCTGCTCCCAGCTCTGCTCGTGGCACTGGCAGGTTCTGTGTGGGGGTTGTGCAGTGGGTGGAGGAGAATGGAGCAGGTTGTGTCCAGCTAAAGACACCCAGGCATGGGATGGGACAGATGAAGAGGGATGAGGTGGAGGAAGGGGTGGGAAGGGATATGGAGGGATGGGAGAAATGGGGTGAGATGGAGTGGGATGATGTGGGATGGACGGGAAGAGATGGGGTAGGGTGGAATGGGATGGGTGGATGGACGGATGGATGGATGGACGGATGGACGGATTGATGGATGGACGGATTGATGGATGGACGGATTGATGGATGGATGGATGGATGGATGGATGGATGGATGGATGGATGGATGATGTCTATATAGGAGAGATAGACTGGGATGGAATAGGATGATGTGGGAGGCATGGGAAGGGATGGGGTGGGGAGGGGTGGAATGAGATGAATGGATGGGAGAGATGGCGTGGGGTGGGTTGACATGGAATGCTTTGAGGTGGGAGGGATGGAAAGGGATGGTGTGAGGCAAAGAGAATCTCTGGAGCAGAGACCACCCACAACCACCACACCTTCCAGACATGCCCCAGCCCTAGTGACACATCCCCCTTCCCATTCCCGTGGCTCCCTGGGCCGCCATCACCCCCCTCTGCCTTCCAGGCATCGACTGGGCCCCTGAGAGCAACCGGCTGGTGACGTGCGGGACCGACCGCAACGCCTACGTGTGGACCCTGAAGGGCAATGTCTGGAAGCCCACCCTGGTCATCCTGCGCATCAACCGCGCCGCCCGCTGCGTCAAGTGGTCCCCCAAGGAGAACAAGTTCGCTGTGGGCAGCGGCTCCCGCCTCATCTCCATCTGCTACTTCGAGCAGGAGAATGACTGGTGAGGCTCCGGCACAGCCTTGGTGGGTCTGGCCCAGGGGAAAAGGAGGGCGAAGGGATGGATGGATGGATGGATGGATGGATGGATGGATGGATGGATGGGAGATAGAAGAGAGATGGAGTGGGAGATAGACTGGAGGAGCTGGAGCTGGAGACAGGTGGGAATATGGAGCCATGGACTCCCCATGGCCAAGCTGATACTGCAGGATGGTGGCCCAGGGCAGCTCCTGGGGTACTTGGAGCCCTGACCACCCTCAGCCAGCCCTCCAAAGGCCCAGGGGGGCTCTGGGGGTGGTGATGCTGCCCCTCTGCTGCCACCCCCTCTCCACACAGGTGGGTTTGCAAGCACATCAAGAAGCCCATCCGCTCAACAGTGCTCAGCCTCGACTGGCACCCCAACAATGTCCTCCTGGCTGCCGGCTCCTGCGACTTCAAGTGCAGGTGAGGAGCAAGGGGTGGGTGACTGGGGGGCCTGAGGCCAGGGGGGTCCCCAAGGATGGGCTTTACCCCTCAGGTGCTGTTTGGAACAAGGAATGGAGCACAGGAGAGATGCAGGGAGGTCTGGGATACAGCACCCATGGGAGGGAGGGGAACACCCCACGGGCTCTGCCAGGGAAATTGAGTCACACAACTGAGGCCAAGGGGTGGGGATGAAGGCAGCACAGGTCCTGTGTCCAGGGACATATGGCAAACCAAGTCTCTCCCCTTGCTAGGATCTTCTCAGCTTACATCAAGGAGGTGGAGGAGCGGCCCAGCCCCACGCCCTGGGGCTCCAAGATGCCCTTTGGGGAGCTGATGTTCGAGTCGAGCAGCAGCTGTGGGTGGGTGCACAGCATCTGCTTCTCGGCCAGCGGCTCCCGTGTGGCCTGGGTGAGCCATGACAGCACCCTGTGCCTCGCCGATGCCAGCAAGAAGATGGCGTAAGCAGGGCTGGGGACAGGAGGGGGCTGGGAGGGCTTGGAGGGGCCGTACTGGAGGTGGCAGTGGGGGTTGACCCCCAAACGAACACAGGGATGGAGGTATCTGGGTAGGGCCAAGAGCAATTCCAGAGCATCCCTGCATGTAGGTGGGGGAGATGGAAGGATTCAGCCTCCGGAGCTGGGATAGCCCTAGATCATCCCTGGAGCATCCCTGGCTATCCCTGAGCATCCCCGTCCATGGGTGGGGGAGGTAGAGGGCTCAGCCCCAGGAGCTGGAACATCCCTGGAGCATCCCCAGAGCACCACGAGTGGAGGAGGTGGTGTCTCACCTGTGGCTTCCACCCATGCGATGAGCTGTGCCAGTCTCAGGCCCGAGGCTGAAGCTCAGCTCATTGCTCACACCTTGCAGTGTTGCCTCCCTGTGCACTGAGACGCTGCCCCTGCTCGCTGTCACCTTCATCACCGAGAACAGCCTGGTGGCCGCGGTGAGTCCGGGTGGGGACACGGGGTGGGTGCTGTGGCTGGAGCTGGCCAGAGGGTGCTGAGCAGGGCGGGATTGTTCCCCAGGGCCACGACTGCTGCCCGATGCTGTTCACCTATGAGGAGAGCCAGGGCACCCTGACCTTCGGGGGGAAGCTGGATGTCCCCAAGCAGAGCTCCCAGCGTGGCCTCACCGCCCGTGAGCGCTTCCAGAACCTGGACAAGAAAGCGAGCTCGGACACAGCCAACGCCACCCTGGACACCCTGCACAAGAACAGCATCAGGTGTGGGCTGGGGCGAGGGTGGGGAGGGACAGGCTTGGGGTCACCTCGGGGGCTGCCTGGGGGTGATGATCCCTGAGCATCCCCTGGGTGTGCTGCTGTCCAGCCCAGGAGCTGGGACAGCCCTGGGGCAGCCCTGAGTATTCCCTGGGTATCCCCAGAGCTTCCTTGCTTGTGGGTAGGGGAGAAAGAGAGGTCTAGTGCCAGAAGCTGGGACAGTCCTGGAGCATCCTTGGAGCATCCCTGGGTATCCCCACGCATCTCTGTCTTTCTTCAGTGCCTTCCTCCACATGGGGGGTGGGAGATGAAGAGGTCCAGCCCTGCTCCCACTCATGGCTGCCAGGCAGCTCGGAGAGCTCAGCAGGGACCTGGGACTGATTCCCACTCCCTCTTTGCACCCACAGCCAGATCTCGGTGCTGACAGGAGGGAAGGACAAGTGCTCTCAGTTCTGCACCACGGGGATGGATGGTGGCATGAGCATCTGGGATGTCAAGGTAAGGATTCCTCCTGGATCCCCCCGGACTGGGAGAACCCAGTGCCAAACCATCTTCCCTCCCAGTTTCTCCCCATTTCAGCTCCCCAGCCACTTCTAGTTTCTTTGGGAAAGAACGAGCTGATGAACACCCTCCTGTTTCATTTCAGAGCCTGGAGTCGGCACTGAAGGATCTCAAGATCAAATGAAGGAGCCATCCAGGAAGGGCACCCTGGCTCCCAGCTGCCCCTGCTCTGCCCCCTGCCTGCTTCTCTCTGCCACCCCCCTGTGCCACACGACCCGGCCACGATGCCACCAGTGCCTGTCCCCGCTGCCAGCCAGCCCTGGCGGCTGCTCCCAGACAAAGAAAACCATTTTCTTACTATTTTTGTTACCATGCTTCCTGATGCTGGTCATACATTGCTTGGAGAAATAGCAAATAAAGTAAGGATAAATCAAAACTTTTTTTTTTTGCACTTTGTTTAGAACAAGTTCAGTGCACACACAGGTGTGATCAGGGCAGATCACAGTGCTGTGCCACATCTCACCGTGGGTGGTCATTCCTTTCTGCCACCAGTGCTGAGGGTGAATTGGGATTGTGGGGATAAGGAGAATGTCACTTCTCTGTTCCCAGCTTCAGCACCATTTCACAACAGGATTGTTGTTAGGGAAAAGGGTGGGGAGAGAATGGCGGTGGCAGGGAGCACAGGTTTCCCATTCCCTGAGTTCCCCGGTAAAGCCCCGTCAGGCGGGTAATTCCCAAAGCTGGAGCCAGCTCAGAGACCTTGGGCTGCCAAACTAATCGTGCCCCTTCCCAGCCTGTTATCACAGGAACAGATCAGTCCCAACACCACCCACGGCCTGCGAAGGGAGCACTGGCTGGCAGAGGGACAGTGACAGTTGAGTTCTGGTCCAGCCCTCAGTTAGTGGGAGGTGTGTGATACTGGGAGATCTTTCCACCCATTTCCATGTGTTCACAAGGCTCAGCCCTCTCCCTCTGTGGCTCCTGCCTCACTCCATCCCAGGCATCAGCCCAAAAACTCCCACTGTCCTGCCCCATCCACATCCCTGTGCTTCAAGATCACCCAGACTTCCCATGGCAGGCTGTCCCTACCCTGTCAGCTCTTCCCTCTTGGAGCTGACAGCTCCCCTGGTCGCACTCACTCATTTTCCATACCTCACTGAGGGTATTTCCTATCCCAAATCACGGCTTGATCTGAGCTGTGGTTTGAGCCAGCAGCTCGCGGTGACATTCCCTGTGGCACAATCCTGTGTCACACCCCTGTGCCCAAGTCCCTGCAGCCAGGCATGGATGGGGTGACACGGAACAAATCGCAGCTGTCATCCTTCATCTCCACAGCTGTAACCCCTCTCCCAGTCACTTGCAGTGCTCCGAGCCCTGGGGCTGGATCTCCTCCAGCCTTTGGGGAGTGAGCCTGGGGAGCACTGGCGTCCCTGAGCAGGCTGGCAGCAGGACTCCCAGACCCCCTGGGGCACAGCAGGCTGGAGCATCTCCCCTCCAGAGACATCTGCGAGGGGGTGACGGTGCGGTGACTGCCCCTCTGACACACAGACCAGGCCAGACAGTGGCCTGAGGGTAATTGTTTCCTCCACCGTGGTAAACAGATTGTGCAAGACATCCATCAGAAACAGCAGGAAAAGCTTTTTCCCTTCAGGCTGTGTGTGCTGACCGAGCTCCTGAACCCGGAGCCTGACTCCACACCACAGCCCCCAACTGCATCTGTGCCTCCCCCAGTACCCCCAGATGTGCCCTTCACACACACGAGGCCACAGCAGTTCTGATAACTTACAGTTTAATCAGCCAAATATACAAGTTCTCTTGGTGGTTTTTAAACTTGATCAAGTTTTTTTTGTTTGTTTTGTTTTTTGTCTTTTTTCCATCTGGATCTGACACAATAAATGTTGTTTGTTTTTCTCCTTTAAACAAAGGATGATGTGGTTAAAAACTGGCACTATCCCTAATAAGGAGGAGAAAAAGAAAATGAAGAGGAGGGAAAAGGGGAGACTGGCTGCAAGAAAGGAGGGATGAATCCGGGAAGGAACGGCACTCCAGATGTCCATGAAGTCAGGCTCCCAGCTTATACTGCAACGCCCTGCAGCAAAATTTGATGGGCTCTTTGCCAACTGGATTCCTCAGATACATTATCCTTTGGGATTTCATACCAACTCAGTTCCCCACCCCATGCCCCACCCCACAACGACCCCACAATCTATTTTCTTGCAATCTAGTATTTGAAGCACCTTCCCTCCCACACAGCTCCCTCCCACCCTGCCCCACCCCCCCCACCATCTACGACTTTCTTGATCCTAAAAACAGCAAAAACATTCATGTTTCCGAACTGTTACAGGGAATTGCTGTCCAGCACAGCTCTGCACTGCAGAGAGCAGCTGCCCCTAACCCCAAATGGAAATCTGTGCCAGGATGAGGACAAACACATTGTCAGTGTCTCTTGGAGGTGGAGGTGAGGTCGATGCTGCAGGACGCCCTGCGTGGCATCGATGGAAGGCGACACGGCAGAGCTCCTGGCAGGACCAGGCACAGTTCCCTGGCGTTTCCTCCTCTTGCATGGCCTGTGCTTACTTGTTAAGGGATAGTGACTGCAGTCTTTTACCTGCCATGGCCGCTTCGTCTTTTGCTGGGGAGGAAAACAAGAGTTTCATCATTTCATGGCGCAGATCAGGGACTGGGGGTGGATTGGCAGCCCCAGGGATCAAAATCCTGCCAGTAGAGTAATGGAAAAAATCCCACCCTTCCCACCAACCTCTCAGAGGTAAGAGGCACAGGTCCCCTTGTATGCTCCCTTTTATCCCTAGCCTCTTTCCAGGCATCTGCAAAGGACCTGATGCCCAAATTTCTCTGTGGAAGCCTCAGAGGAGCTGTGCTCAGACTTCTGGTTCATGTCTCCCAGGGAAAGGCCAGGAAGGGAAGGAGTGCTGTGAATTCCCTGGACAGTTCAGATCCCCACATGCAAAGCAGATAAATCACGCAGCACACGGAGTCTGCTAAATCCCCAAACTGGAACCAGCATTGTCTGGGAGGTGGAGAACAAGATGAATATCAAGGGATATTCCCTTCTCCCTTTCCCTGCTCTGGTGTCCAAGAGCTTTATAAAGCAAGAACTTTATGAGAGGGAAACAGCTGAGCCTGGTTTGGCTGAGGGGAGTTGATGACACTCAGCAGCAGGCTGGATGAGCGATGTGTGGCATGAGCAATTCTGCCTCTTGGCACTGCAGCCATGGCATGGAGAGGTAGGAGAATATGATTAATTATTTTCTAACCTTTTCTTTCTTCTTCTTTCTTTCTGGCAGCTTCTTCCCTTTGCTTCCGAATGATGGCTAGTCGGGCAAGGTCTGCCTTGGCTTGCTCTGTTTTCCCAGCTAGGTGCATTTTCATGTATCTTTCTTTTGCCTTTTGCTTCTCTATTTCCTCTCTGCTCAAGGGAAACACACCAGTCACCAGAGTATCCCAGCAAGCACAGACAGAGTGGGGCTTTCCAGCCAGGAAACCCCCAAAACTGGGGATCCTTCACCAGTTTTCAAGCACAGGTTTTGTCTATTTGCAGGGTTTGAAGAGGGGTGAGGTGAGAGATTATTTCTACCTTCCTTCAGCTAAATAAGGACACGGACACTCAAGAAGGTCAAATGAATTAGCCCCACACCACAAGAACTGTGACGTGCTCTTCCCAGCCTTACCCTCAAAGATATCCTTCTGCTAAAGCAATCTATACCAAATAAAAAAAGCTTAAATCTTCCCTTCCAAACCTCACCATTGCTAATTTAACTGTAAGATTAAATTTTGGTTTTCAGGTTATTCATCTGCCCAGACAAAATTTCACCATGAAATCTGGGAAACTGCTACCTGTCACCAGGGCACCTTCTGCAGTGTGACAAAAGTGAATCCAAGGTGACCTCTGGTCTATGGATTTCTGTTCTGATTTTTGGTATAAAACTTCAGGAGAGGAATGGCCTAAATCCTTTCACAGCAGTATGATTTCAGGATTTCAGTTAGGTCTGATTTTTGGCATAAAATTTCAGGAAAGGAATGGCCTAAATCCTTTTCTCTCAGTGCCCCAGGGCAGGCTGCCTGGCTCCAGGATGGCCACAGCTGCTCCCAGAAGACAGACAACTCCTGGGAAGTTCCTAAGGAACCACATTTTGAAGCACAGGGAGCCCAGTTTGCTGCTGTTTAGCGCCTGCTTTAGGCAGCAACACACTTTGAGAGCCTCCCTGAAACACCTCCCTGCATCAAACCACTGCCAGCAGCAAGGCTGAAATTCCAGGGATGCAGCAGGGAAGACTCACCTCTCTCGTCGTGAGAGCTCCTTGGGTCCATCCAGGTCCAGCTGAGTGACTTTTTTGGTTGTCTGAATGACACGGTTGGGGTTCTCTATGTCTATCAACCCCTCCACTCCTTTGCGCTTTTGCTGTGGGTCAGGAACGAGAGGGAGGTTAAGGAGCTCTCACACCCAGCACTGGTTGTACCAGAGCTCTCCAAACACATTGCAAAGCACCCCAAAAGCACAAGTTAAGACTGTACTACCAGCCAGTAAAGCCATTTATGAACCAAGGCACCGTCAGCCTTTTTAAAAATCCTGTTGCCTTTCTATTTCATTTGTAAATATACACAATATACATTCTGAGGGCAAAACACTGTCAAGTGAGTAGTTTTTGGCTTCTAAAAATAGTTCTATTAAAAAATGTACTCTAGGTAGCTCTACCCAGAATCTGGAGTGTGCATCTCACCCCTGGCCCAAGAATATGGTGCATTAAATGTCCTGAGAATGCCAGTACCTGATAATCCTCATCATCTTCATCACTCTCATCTGAATCTAAAGATTTCTTCTCCTTTTTGGGGTCCCCTGTTGCTCCTTCACCTCCTTCTTCTTGCTCCTCCTCTTCCTAAAAAATCAGAGGAAATTAGGGGAAATGTATGTCACTAAAAATCCCAAATCCGATTTCCAGTCAGTATTTTTATTAACAACATGGAAGCAGAGAACACTTACGGAGTTTGTGAATGACATCACACTGGTAGGAGTTGGAATTATTTTGGAAAACAGGATGAGACTCATAAGTGGTTTCAGAATTTGGAAATATGGCATGAAACCAAGGTGGTGGAATCAGAAACTAAAACCAAGAGGAGTTACACTTTGGAAGAAGAAATCCAACACGAAGCTGGAATATGTGGCTAAGCAGCAAACCAAACAATCGTCTCCAGTTCCAGCTGGGCAAAACATCAAAAAGGAGTCAACACTATGGCTTTGAACTGCTTGAGAGAGTCATCTCAGAGGTATTCATCAGGATTTCC
Organism: Acanthornis magna; assembly: GCA_036785705.1. Lineage (NCBI taxonomy): Eukaryota > Metazoa > Chordata > Aves > Passeriformes > Acanthizidae > Acanthornis > Acanthornis magna. Next base: position 4,019,813 of record JAWUZG010000039.1, on the reverse strand, counting down.
TACACAGGGTGTAATTATCCTCCTGTGGTCAGTGAGGCTCAGGCTGTGAGGCCTCAGCTGGAACTGTGCATTTGGGCTGAGGCAGCACTTTCAGAAAGTCACAGAAAAATATTAAAATGTCACCAGACTTGTGATAATTTGGGAATAAAGAGAGCAAGAGCTGCAAAAAGCAGCCCTGGATGACACCAGTCAGGTCATTGTGGAAGTGGGGGAAGCTGTTACAATCCAATATTGGGACACAGAAACACACCCAAAAAAGGCTCCATGCAAGAAAACTGTTATCTCTCCCTACAAGTCAGGCAAACAAGAAAATCATGTGTCCAGGAAGAAGTCAAAGGAGATTGGTCCATAAATATACAATAGAAAGAGGGCAAATACAATAATTTCAACATGTCAGGATGTGGCCCTTGTTCTCCATAGCCAAACTGCAGAACATGGATAAAAAATGAGCTGACACTGGAGAGTGGAATGATGAAACATGGGGAGAAAAGATCCCCAGAGCTGCTGTGTAATCAGCTCCCCTGTCCTTTAACCTTCAAATGATGCACTGGGTGGTCTCCCAGGCCTCAGGAACCAGACTGGGTGACACTCTGCAGCCTCCCCAACTGGAGATATTCAGGATCCGTACTGTCATCACTGCTGGAATGATCTGCAACACTTGGCTAAGCTGCCATTGCTCCCGAACAGTGAAGAATCAGGCTGCGTATGGCAGGAACTGGGACAGAAACCACACAAAGGAACAAACACATACCCTTGCCTTTTGCTTTTCTGCTTGGAGCTGGGCATCAATCTCCTCAGGACTTGTGTACTGCCTTGCCCGGCCTTTGTGGCCTCCTTTTCTACCTGCACAAAATAACAAAATTAACACACAGTTTAGTGATAGCTTCCAGAAAGGTCTGTTCCTCCTGTAACACTCTCTGGATTTTTGGTGGAACAAACCAAAATAGCTCTGATAGAACCTAAACAACAAAACCCCACATTGCACTTGGTGAAATGCTCCATGATTTTTGGGTGAGATGCACAGAGAATTGGAATTACTGATACCACCCTTCCCTGCCTGTGCTCATGGTCTCTCCAATTCCCTTCATGGGCTGGCAAGGGGTGCTCAGTCCCATAGCAGATCCCAGTTTCCTGCACAGGAGGAATCACGGCATGTTCCTGTGGTTACAACCAACATTCCAACAAGTTTGGCTCCTTAACCCCTCCTACTGTGCCAGGAGAAAATAGGAAGCTAATTGGACAAAAGCTTTGGGAATTAAAATGGGAGCTGAAGTTATACTAAAATGAACCTCCATGTTTTACTGCTTTATGAGGAAAAATAAACACAAGCTCTAGGGATCAGGAAGGGGAGTCACTGTGGCTGGGACTGCCCCAAGTTCCAAATTCTGTTGATTAAGAACTGCTGAAGCCATTAATGCTCCCTGCAAGCCACTGCTCTGGTGATGCTTTTCCAGCCCAAAGAGCTGGGAAGCAGGCTGGGAGGCAAGTTGGATAGAGAAAATCCACAGCGTTGAGCAAGGGAGATTGGAAAAAGCGAACAACTCTGGCAAGGGAGCTCTCTGCCACTGCAGGAGTCCTGGAAGTCCAATGGAGGGAGCAGGAAACACTGGATCCTCCCCAGTTCATGGGAACCTTCCAGTGATGGTGAGGAGGAAGGGGATTGTCCCTCCTTCCTTGGCACTGTGTGGGACCCATGGGAGATCAGCCACTGCTCTCTCACTGTGTGCTGTTGGACTGGGAGGCACTGGGAGCACCAGTGCAGGCAGCACCTGTGGGCTGTGAGCCTTAGAGATCCAACTGGATTTTCTGCCCAATCCCTCTGGCTCAGCACAGACAAACTCTCGTATCCCTTAGCTCAGTAAAAACAGAGCTGTGGAATAAATTATCCCAAAAACTCCACTGTGAAGTTTTCAGACTCTTGAGATGTTGGGGAAGTACAGAAACCACATTATTCTCCCTGAATTCAGCTGGGGAAGCTCATGGGCTTTTAAACCACAAGCACAACAAAACGTTTTGGTGCAGCCACAGACAGGTGTTTTTTGTTTGTCTGTTCCCAGCCATCCCACGTGGGAACACTGACACCCTCTGGAAGGAGATCTGCCACGGGAATGCTCCTGGGGAGGCATTACCTCACTGCCCAGCACATGACATCACTCCAAATGGAACAACAGTGACATCTGTGACACACCAACCCCCAAATAACCAAACCCCTGCTGTGCTCCCAGCCCAGCCAGGGCCAGGCAGCTCCTCATCCAGCTGGTCCAGAATTCCACACTGGGCTCAGGACCAAGGAACATAAAACCCTCATTACTGAAAATAAACAGTGGTGATAAGGTGCGGGGGAGAAACTAAGGACAAATTATTTTACATTAAAAGCCTAAAAAGAAGCAAATGGAAGAATGAAGCCATGGAAGCCCAGCAAGGGCTCAGCACAGTGCAGGGATGGGGCTCTGCTCCCATAGAGAGATTAAATCTCACATCAGACACAGAGAGCTGGTCCTACACCTGCCACTGACCAGCTCCGTGCCTCAGTTTCCCCATCTGTAAAACAGGGATAATGATTCTTTTCCACCTCTCTGAAGCACTTCTAAAATAGAATGACCTGCAAATTTCACCTGCAGCAAAGCCCAGTAGTGCCCAGGCAGGCCCACATTCAAACACATCTGTCTTCAGCTGTAAACAGCCTAATTAAGGAATTTAGATGAAAGAGAATGGACAGATACTGATGGAATGTGTTCTTTTTTAAGTGAAGATATTAGGGGAAAAAAAGAAAATTAATCAGAAATAATCCTGTAAAAATTTATTAGTAGCTGATTAATGTCCCTCCCTTTTCTACGGAATATTGAGTGTCAAAATCCACTCTTCTGCCAACAATCCAACAACTGACTTGGCGGGAAAACGACCGAAGACCCCTCTTCTTCCAAAAAACCAAAAGGTTTGAATCAAACATTTAAACCTGTACAATGAAATAAAGAGCAGGAAATCCTTAGTTACAGGGCATTTAAATAAGAAAAATGGGGTTATAACCCACCACGGTTCTTTGCCTTCACAAAAATCAGGTGAAGGCTTCAGCCCGATCTCCCAGCACTGTGCAAATGGATACAAAATGAAGTGGTTAAAGAAAATCTAAGCAAAGACTCGGGTTTGGTGCTAAAGCCTGGGAAATGCTGATGAAATAAAGCAGAGCAAACTACAGGGAAGAGGAATGAGGAGGGCTGGTTTTTAACGTGTGTGACCGGGGTTTGTAAGAGCCAATTATGCAGATGGTGCATGTGGAGAAGGTTCTGGGTGGATCCTGCTGAGCCGTGACAGCCCGGCAGTGCCTCATCCCCGCTCCTGAATCACACGAGGAGCAAGTCGGTGCCCGCTCCGGAACACCCAAAACGCGGCGCTGCCGGAGCCACATCAAAGGAGCCGCGTTCGGAGCCCCTGAACCCCCCGAGGCGGGACCCTCTGCGCGGCCGCTCCGATCCCCTGCCCAGCCCCCGGGCCGGGATGGCCGCCAGCCCCCGCTGGGGCTGTGCCCACCCCCCGGGGCTCCGGGAGCCCCACGCCCTGTCCCGGGGGAACCGGCCGCGCTTCCCACTCCAGCGGGAGCACATGGAGCCCAACCCGGTCCCACGGGAGGGACCGGCACCCCCCGGCCCGGACACCCCCCGGGGCTGCTGAGCTGCCGCGGCAGTTTGGGGGGCACAGAACGGGCCCCGGCTCTGTGAGGGGCGTGAGGGGGAGGAGAGCGAGGCGCCCCCGGCGCCCCCGAGAACGGGGTGGGGGGAAAGAGAGCCCGAGACCCCCCAGAGCCCAAATACAGCCGCGGCGGCAGCGCGGGGACCGCCCCCCGCCGCCGGTAAGGGGGAAAGGGACTCCCGCAGGCTCCCCCAAGGCCGGGCAGAGGAGGGAGAACGGAGCCCCCGCGGCATCTTTACAGCCGGGAGGGAACACGAGCCCTGCCCGCGCCGGGGCGGCCCACACACCCCCTCAGCCCCCTCCTCTCTGTCCCCCGTGTCCCCCCGCCGCCATTCCCCGCGGTGGGACCCCCGGCCCGGCCCGGCCCCCACCACCTTTCGGCATCGCGGCGATGGCGGCGCGGCCCCCCCGGCCCGAGCGGCGCCCGGAACCGGAACCGGAACCGCCCCCACCCGCAGGCCCCGCCGCTGGGCTGCCCTCAGCGCCGCCGCTCCCGCTGCCCGCGCCGCCCCTGCGGTGCTCCCGCAGCGCGGAGCGGGGAGCACGGCCGGTTCTCTCCCGGCGCTTGCCGCCTCTCCCGGGGCGGCGGGGACGGCTTTGCTCAGGCAGCGCGCGGGCAGCCCAGGGGGCGGGACCACGGGCGGTGTGGCTGCGAGAGGCCCCCGGGTGACGGCGGCGGCGGCGCGACGGGACGGGAGCGGGCGGTGAGCGGGACCGGCACCGGCACCGGGATCAGGGTCGGGACCGGGACAAGGACAGGGACTGGGGTCGGGACAGGAATCGGAACCAGGACCTGTGGCTTTCCCTCACTCCGCCAGCGCCGGGTTCCGCTGTGGGGCTGTCGGGGCCGGGCCGGGCGGCCTCGCCCCGGTGTCACGGGGAGCTGACTGGGGTTGTCGCCTCGGGGGTGGAGTGGCTGCCGCGCTCTGCTGAGGAGAAAAACTGACTTATCGTGCAGCAGTTACGGAGCTTTCACCTTTTTCACGAGTCCCGTAAAGATCGTTTTTATCCTTAAAGTGGAAAACGGGAAGGGGACACAGAAACTTTTGGAGAAATATATCTGGCAGCTGTTTTCCTTTCGTTTTACCCAGTGATTCTGAGGGAGTGCTGGCAGACCCTCGTCCCCTTGCCTTTTGCCCCCCTCGTTCCTGAAGCAATGCCCAAAGTGAAGAGGAGCAGGAAGCCTCCCCCGGATGGCTGGGAGCTGATCGAGCCCACACTGGATGAGCTGGATCAGAAGATGAGAGAAGGTGAGTGGATGTTCTCAGGGATGGGACCCCAAAACAAGCTCACAAGAGCTGCTTCATGAATATAGATGGATTCTTTCTGTGTCTGTGCTTCCAGTGGTGCTGCAGGTTGATCCTGGGCCATGCTGGTCCCTAATTTTGGGGTGTGCACAGGTTATGGCACACAGAGCTTTGGTTTCAGCTGGTTTAGGGATGAAGTTCATGGGTGTGTGGAGGAACTGGTAGTTCCTGTCCGTGTTGTTGCTGTAGGCATGAAGTCACCCACCATCCAGTGTGGGTCATGTTATCCCACTGCCACCGGTTTTATATTGTAAAGGAGCTGTTCCAGGTCAGGTCCCTCTCATTTGAGTCTCCTCCCATTAATCCCAGTCTTATCCCTGCCACGTATTAAAGTTTATTGCAAAGTGGCTGAGGGAAGCACTTGGTCACAAGGCGTTTGTGTTCCCTCCCAGCGGAGACAGAGCCACATGAAGGAAAAAGGAAAGTGGAGTCCCTCTGGCCCATCTTCAGAATCCACCACCAGAAAACACGTTACATCTTTGATCTCTTCTACAAGAGGAAAGCAATCAGCAGAGGTGAGGAGGGCAGGGGCTTTACCTGGAGCAGGGGAAAACTGGAGTGAGTGAGTTGTTCACCTGTGGATGCCCCTGAACTGGGAGTTGGTGGGATCAAGTTCCTGGGGAAGGAGGAGGGGAAGGCTTGGCAGCTGCTTGGCTTTAACTGCTGTTTACTACAGCTGGTAACTCCTGATAGTGAGACTTAGGACAGTTCCTGTTGACAATGTCTGCTCCTCTCCAGAGCTCTATGAGTACTGCATCAAGGAAGGCTATGCTGACAAAAACCTGATTGCCAAGTGGAAGAAGCAGGGCTACGAGAACCTCTGCTGCCTGCGCTGCATCCAGACTCGGGACACCAACTTTGGGACCAACTGCATCTGCAGGGTCCCCAAAAGCAAGCTGGAAGTGGTGAGTCTCCAGCTTTGTCCTCCGCTCTGCAGTGCCTGTTCTTGTTTCTTCCAGCTCAGGGACAGCAGAGGGGGTAGTGCTGTTCTTCCTGATAATTTCCTCTACTGTTGCTGTAGCGTTGGTGCCTAGTGGGTTCTAAAGCTCCTGTCAGCTTTGGCATTCATTTTAGGCTGTCAAAGTATGGGAAATAACATCAAACTGTGGAAACCCTTCCCACCCAGAGCCATTCCCTGCCTTGAGGTCTGAGCCTGCTGCTCTGGCTGTAGCTTGGCTGAAACACCCTCCTCATGTTTGTTTTTCAGGGCAGAATCATTGAGTGCACTCACTGTGGATGCAGAGGTTGCTCTGGGTGAAGCCTTTTGCCGTCAGATTTGTTTTTTTGAACTCTGAGGGACATCGTCCTCCTCCTCAATGGACTATGAGTGCAATTACAGCCACTTTCTGTGATGGGATATTTCTGTATAACAATTAAAGCATAATCACCTGGATCGTGCATAAATGGGGGGGTGCTTTGGAGTAGGGTTTTGTGTAGCCATTTATTTTAAAATAAAGTTTGCCTTCGTGAGAGAGTGGTGTGATCTTCTGGTGAAACATTCCTGTGCTGCTCTTCTTCTGTTGGATGTATTCTGGCTGCCTGAAGGTTGTTCTGCACATGGTGAGCTGTTCTGGTTTTTTTTTTTCCCTCAACTAAGTCCATCTAAAAGGCTGTGTGGAAAGGAAATACAGTTCCCAAATATCCAGTCTGAACTCTTCCTGACCACATGCAGATGGAAGCTGAATTTCACTGGAATTTGCTGCTGAGATTCTCTGCTGGAATTAATGCACAGATCCCTTCAGAAATGCCAGCAGTGTAGAGTCTTACAGGTCACATGTGAAGTGACAGAACACAGGACAAAGACAAAACCAGCACTGAGCTAAAGCCCTGTTAAATCTGATTTTGCTTTTTCCTTGTTTTGCACAGGGTTTGCTAAACTATAACCCATCTAATTCTTGGCAGTTGAAGGAAATTCACTGAAAATGTATTTGCTCCTCCTTAAAACAAAAGGAAATATTTTATTAAGTAACCATTGCAAGAACTGGGGCTTGGGGAAATACAAAGCAGCTTTGCTACAAGCCAGTTTAAAAAAGCAAGTCATGCATCTTCCTTGTGCTGGAAGAACTTGAAACTTCAGCATCCTGTTCCCTGTTCCTGTGCAGCCTCTGCCTTGCTGTCCTGCCCCGCAGGCTTTGCTGTCCTATACTTTGCCCAGGGGTGGGGGGTCTCCTCTCCAGCCATAAATTTTAACCACCGGTAGTAGTAGCCACGGAAACCATCAATCTTCTCCAGGTATGGGTTTTTGTACTTATACTGCAAAGAGAAATCCAACAGAACAAGTTTCTATTAGATGAGAGCTCACTTCAGCACCAGCCTGCAAGATGCTACCAAAGAAAGAGTGATCACGTAACCATCAGCCAGACCAGACAAACCCAAAGGACACTCAGGCAGACATTTATGACTCCCCTCCCTTGCTGATGTCCTTTGTGATGCCTTTACACCCGGGCCAGTCCTGGCTCCTTACCCTGTCAAATTTGGGAGGGTACTGTGCTGCAAACTCCAGCTGCCGGATGATCACTTCATTGGGAGGCACCTGGTTATTCCTCATGTCCCGCAGGATCTCCGTGAGGTAACTGTAATCCAGCTGCCTCACAGCAGCAGCAATCAGGCTGCTGTAGATGTACTTGTTGGGAGTTATTCCAGACCTCTGGAAAGAACAAATGCTACAGTTAAACAAGTTTATCTGCTGACTAGTGCCGGATCTTGCAGAAGGAAAAGGTAGAGAGGCACCTTTCACACAAGTAACACAGTTCTCACTGTGGGACCTGTGAAGCAGCTTTAGCAGTGCCAGCACAGGCGTAGGACAGACCACCTGAGCTCCAGCTACTCTGGAGATGCATGTTTTTGGAGAGAGAACACAACCACTTGCCACAAAAACCTCAGCAGGTCTTTTAAAAGCATTAACACTTCACTTTGGCTTTCCCTGCTGCTCGAACCCTGAGCAGCAGAGGATTTTTCTTTGATTACCTTCAAATCTGAGAGCAGCTGCAGTCCGTCCTGCTGTTTGTGGCAGGCAATTGCCAAGTTACAAAACGTCTGGAGGTTAGGTGACAGTCCCTTCTTCACAAGAGCTGGCAGCACACTCTGCAAGATATAAGTGTTGGCATCACTTCCCAAAAAATCTCACCACAGCTTTCCAGACAGGGAGCTTGGTGTGCTAGAACAGAATCCATAAATACTTAGAAATTAACCCAAGCACCGCCTTGGGGAAAACAGTTTGAGATCCCAGTTTCTATTGTGGACAGGGAAATGGGTCTCAGCAAAAGAGAGGCCTGAGACAAGGAGGTGGTAACAGGGTTGGTTCTGAGGTTTTTCTCTCACCTTTGCTGCTTCCAGGTCTCCCTGTTTACTTCTCTTCCTTATTAAAGCATTAAAGAAAGTCACATCTACTTTTACTTTGTGCTCATCCAGCAGTGCCAGCAAAGATGACTCTGAAGGGCTTTGGGGTTCCACCAGCTCAGCCAGTAACGTGAATGTTTTAATGTTGGGCTCTGCATTGTCCTCTTTCATTTTGTTCAAGAATCCCTCCACATCCCCTATCAAAGCCAGTCTATGTGACGGTGTGGCCACTGTGCCCAAGGAAACCACAGCTGTATCAGGCATCCTGGAATCCAACAAGTTGGGAAGGCTGCAGAAAGGCAGCTTCTGGCTTGGCTGTGCCTGTTCCTGCTCCATCTCACTCTGGGCTCTCCTCATCAAGGCTCCAGCCCTGCTGTGAGTGATGTTGGGGCTCTCAGGAGCAGCTGGTTCTGCTTCAGCCCGAGTCACATCTTTATTTTGTTGCTGGATCAGTTCCTCAGGCTGCACCGAACTCTCCTGAAATAATTGCTTTTCCATAGCTTCCACATCCAGCTGGACAGTAGCACTCTTGGACCCTTTCTTCCTCTGGTTTTTCACCTTTTCCTTCTGCCTCCCAGGTGGCAGCTGTAGCTGAGGTGAGTTCTCAGGGGGACTGAGCAGGAGTTTAGAGGCCACGGCAGGATTGCCAATCCCACAGTCTCTTGCTGCGCGCAGCATCAGGTTGTAGGTGTGGCTGTCAGCCTTTATTCCCAGTTTATTCATTTGTTTCCAAACCTGAAGAGGGGAAGATGAATATGAAATAACAGAAGCATTTCTAGCAGCCTGTAAGCACATCTGTTAATGGGATCTGTGAGAAGGAGTGAATTTACAGCATGACAAGGAAAGTGACCTCAAGCTGGAGAGCCCTGTGAGATGATCCAGGGCTATTTACCAGCGTACCCAATGTTCTGAGAAAAGCCTACTTTTCAGAACTTGTGCTAGGAGGAGCTGAACTCCTCCCATTTCACCACCCTTCTGCCTTCCATGTGATTCAAGTGTTCAAATGAGGAGTTACAACACAGCAGCACTTTCCCCCTCTCTTAGAACAAGGACAAACCTGCAAGGCAAATCGGAAGCCATTTTCACTGTCTTTTATGCAGCTCATGAGAAGGAAGCTGAAGGTCTCAGCTGTGAGGACATGGCCCTTCTGCACAATTTCCTAAAAGAGCAGAGAGAGCATTTAACTTCCCAGTTATCCAGCATGGTGAAGCTCAAATCCCACCGTCATCTTCTGGGGATAGATGCAACAAAGCATAGGGTGAGCTCCAAGTGTTTGAGCAGAACGACTGCTCCAGGAGAGAGCCCTGAAACACCTGCACATATCCCAATGGGAATCTGGGGGCAGGAACAGCAATCCTGGTAGCTATTCCCAGACTGGCCCTTCTGAGAAGAGCTGCTATAAGAGCTCTAAAAGGAGACATGGTATCTGTGAACTCCACAAAAACTCTGGTAAGTTTTGTACATAGCTAGCCAGTTTTAAAGCCAAAGCTTAATTTCCTTTTAGGTAATTAAGCTTAGAGTCTGGTATGTACAATTTCCCTGTATGATAATAAGGATCAATGAAATATAAACACATGATCCATAATTATCTCTGCTGGAAATGAAGTTAAAACCCTATACAATGTGACAACCTCCAGGAGCCTTAACCCCAACAGATTAGGGGGAAAAAGCAACCTATTTACCTTGAGTACATCCAAGCACATCCTGAGGTCTGAGCAGAGGGCACAGACCTTCAGCAGGGCATGGTAGGTGATGAGGTTCAGCTCCTCGTTTTTGCTCTGCAGCTGCTGCCGCAGTTTCAGGGCACTCTGCAGCCCCGAGTCCTTCCACGGAGACTCAGCACAGGCGTTGAACAGGGCTGTGTAAGTGGCCTCCGTGGGGATTAACCCTCGTTTTTTCATCTACAGGATGAGAAGAAGGATTTGAACTGGCTTTTTGCAAAAGGGTATCTTGATTTTTTTAACTTGTTTTTAAGAGTTTCAGACTAAGAAGGTGCCAACACCAACTCAAAGGTGTCAACACTAACTCATTTTGGAGATAAAATAACATGACCGAATGCTTGAAACAGTTTTAGATTAGAAAATGTTTTGAGGGAGAAGTTAAACCTACATCATTGTAGAGCCTGAATGCCTTTTTCACATAGCCAACCCGGCCACAGCCACCAATGAGAACAGTGTAATTGCTTTCTTCTGGCTGGACACGCTCCTCCTTCAGCATCTGCACCTCAAACAGCTCCAGAGCATCTGCCAGCTAAAAGGATGAGAAAAATCCATCATGAGGCAGTAAGAGAATCGGCTACAATGGGTATTAACACATGCAGCTGTGGGCAGATTGTAGTGCAAGTCCTACAAAGTGTGGGGCTCCTCACAAGAAGGCTGGAGAGGAACTTTGGACAAGGGCATGTGGTAACACGACAAGGGGGGAAGAGTTTAAGCTGAAAGAGGGAGATTTAGGTTAGATATTGGGAAGAAATCCTTTACTGTGAGGGTGGGGAGGCATTAGCACAGGTTGCCTGGAGAAGCTGTGGCTGCCCCATCCCTGGGAGTGTTCAAGGCTAGGTGGGACAGGGCTTGGAGCAACCTGGGATAATGCAAGGTGTCCCTGCCCATGGCAGGGGTGGGACTGGATGAGCTTTAAGATCCCTTCCAAACCAAACTGTTCTATTATGATTCTACAAGAAATTCTTACTTTAATTCTTTCTGTAAAGATACCAAGTGATAGAGACTGGTCAGAGTTGCATCTTTCATCAGTGCTATTAGAAACAAGAGAAGAGCTGGGCTCAAACCTTGTCCTCTTTGATGAGGGCCTTGCACCGTAGGAAGTACCAGTATGGAGTGTTCTTAGGGCCACGTCGAAGTTTTCTTTCTGGTTCTTCCTCTCCTTCTTCTTGAAGCTTTAAATCCCGAAAGCGCGCCGTGGTTTTGTGGTAATATTTTCTAGAGGAAAATTTATCAGACAGCGTCCCGAACTCCACGCCTTCATCATCATCATCATCATCATCATCACCATCCTTCTCCTCCTCGGTAGCTTCAGTGGAGCTGCCAGCACTGATCTCCCTCGGGTCGCTGCCGGGCAGTGTGCAGGAGGCCTGGGAGGAGCTGCACGTTCTCCAGCCCAGCAGCGGGCCCTGGCCTGAGGGTCGGGGCAGGAGCGGCGCCTGCCCGGATCCAACCCCGGGGGCTGCGCACCGCGCCCGCAGCAGAGCGGGGGAGGCGTAGCGGCACCAGCGGGGGACAAGGAGTCGCAGGGAGCCCATGATGTGCCCGCTGTCCCCGGAAGCGAGCGGGTCCGGAGGGAACGGGACCGGGGGCGGTGCAGGGACCAGGAGCGGGATCGGAATCTGACTCCGGCCCCGCTCTCACACCGTCCCCTCGCCCCGCCCCTGACCCGCGGCGCCTGCGCGCACGGAAGGGGCGTGTCCCGACCGAACCGGCGGCCTCTGATTGGCCGGAGCGCGCGCGCTGCCCGCCGGACGGTGGCGTCCCGGGCGCTGATTGGCCGGAGCTCGCGCGCTGCCCGCCGGGCGGCCGTGCCCGCCGTGGGTCCCGTCATTCCGCGGGCGGGCGGCGCGGGGCGGCCACGGGGCTGCCGCCGCCGCCTCCCCTCACCGCAGGCGCTGCCGGCGCGGAGCGGAGCGGGCCGGGCCGGGCCCGCCCGGGCCCGCCCGCCCGCCGCCACCAACACCGCCACCATTCCGCCCCTACCTTCCCGTTGCCGGCGGCCCCCAGCTGCCACCATGCAAGAGCTCATCGCCAGCGTGGACCACATCACGTTCGACCTGGAGCTGGCCGTGGAGCAGCAGCTGGGGGCACAGCCGCTCCCCTTCCCTGGAATGGACAGTGCGTGTGGGCTCTCTCCTCCGCGGGGTGCTCGGGCCTGGGCCATAGGGCCGAGGAGGGTGGGCTGGGAGGTTTTCAGGGATCTGAGCGTCTTCCTCAGGTCTTATTCATAGATTCACTCAATTTCTGCTTTCCCCGTGAGGTTTCTGTCTTCACCTAGGTGTTTTTCTTTTCTCATGAAAATCTGTGGTTGGTATCCAGCCAGGCTGGAAAATTAAAGTTGAGATGTTACCGTGAATAAACATTGCTCTCCTGTACAGTACTTTATATTTCGTTTTTCATCCCCTTTTGGTACATGAGGCACCTCAATGGCAAGAGTCATCATCTTTAGGTATATCCGTGGCTGACTCTGAATCTTTCCCCTCAGTCTGACACAGACTCAGGAGACTTGTATTTTGCTGATTTTTTCTGGCTGGGCTACTAAACTTGTAGCATTGAAAATTCCTATTGGTCAGGATCAGCAAGGGATAACATGCTAATGGTTGTTTCAGGCAGTTCTGGTAAAACAATATAAGACTATTAATGCCATGATTGTAAATACAGGATTCAGGAGTTAGACTTTGATGATCCCTGTGGATCCCTTCCACTTCAGGATATTCTGTGATGTGACTGACTTAACAGAGGAAAACCCAGTCAAAAACTTAAATAGGTAAAAAGCAAAACAAGCACCTCCAAATCTCTGCAAATTCCCCTTGGTGTTCCTCAAGAAGAAAACAGATATTTTTGAGGTCCAGGCTTTAACAAGGAACTCCTGCAGGAAAGTAAATTTCCCAAACCAAAATGCTACTTTTCTCTTGATGTTGGAGATCAGATATTCTTTCTAGAACAGGAAATATTTTAAAAGTTGCCATGAAGCTTTGTTATAATGGGTGATGTTTCCTTGTTCTCTCCACAGAATCGGGCGCGGCTGTTTGTGAGTTTTTTTTAAAGGCGGCATGTGGAAAAGGCAAGTCGTATGGAATATTGGAAAATGCAATTATTCTTGCAGGGTGGAGGGGTGAAAATAGATTTTCTATTACTGTTTATAGTGCTCTTGCTTTGTAAAGCTGAGGGCATAGCACAGAGGATAAAACTGAAGGATGTTGGAATATCTGCCGCAGTTGGGAAATCGTGGTGTTTTTTAAGGGAGCTGGGAAGTAAATAAGCAAAGCAACTGTTATAGAAAGGTTTGAACTCACCACAAGCAGACTTTGCTGTGGATCTGCCTCTTAGTTGCTGTGGTTTGTAGTTGCCAGGATTAAGAGCTGGAGACTTTGTTGTGAAGTTAGAGAGTAACACAAGACTATTTTGGAACTCCCTGTTGTGCTGTTATCACTTAAGGCTGACACCATCAGTGATGCCTTCTGAAACCGCTCTTGCAGAGGGGAACAAGGTGTTGCTGTTGCCCTGTGTGACACATTTAATTTTTCCCTTTTCCCCATCTATCCTTCCACAGGAGGAATGTGCCCATTCCGACACATCAGTGGGGAAAAGACAGTTGTTTGTAAACACTGGCTACGAGGACTGTGCAAAAAGGGAGACCAGTGCGAGTTTCTGCACGAGTATGACATGACCAAGATGCCTGAGTGTTACTTCTACTCCAAATTTGGTAAGTAGCTCCTGCTTAGCCTTCCTTGCTGGTGTGGGAGTTGGAAGAGGATCTGGCACATCCCTCTCATCCATCCTCAGAGCATTAGATTCATCTGTGTCTGATGTTAGATTGACATTTTTCCAGATCTGCTTCACCTTATTATCCACATAAACTGGTGATGTGTTGTAGATGTCTTCACTTGAGAGCTTGTCCCTTGCAAGAAGAGTGGGGAAACTGCTGCTTTTACTGCTTTTTTTGCCTTAAGTTCATTTTTTAGGGGTATGAGATGAGTAGTCTGAGCAGCTGGTCATTGCATGACTTATTTTGGGGAGCTGGTGAGCAGCAGAGGGCATGGGGGTGCAAAACTTTTATGCACTTGCTTTCCAGCTCTGGAGATCTGGAAATGATGAGGCAGCTTGGTGCCAGAAACTTACAGTCTTGTAGGTTTCCTTGGATTGAGGTTAGTGCACAATATGTAGTTTCTCCACACTTCTGGTGCACTAAATTTTTGGTTTTTGTTACCATGACTGCTCTTTCAAATTTAGTTCCCCCATTGTTTTTGAAAACACACATAAATAATCCAGTCTGGTACAACTTGGCTCACCAGGGGTAAGTCCTTGGAGGTCTTCATGGAGGTTAAGGCAGGCAGTGAGACTATTGTGCCTGAACTTAAAAATGTTGCTAACAGCTCAGTGGGAGTTACACGATCCAGGTAATGTTTTGAGAGTCATTTTGATCTCAGACCTGCACAATTGACTGAGAAGTGCTTTTGCCTTTGGTGCAGGGGAATGCAGTAACAAGGAATGTCCATTCTTGCACATTGACCCGGAGTCGAAGATAAAAGACTGTCCCTGGTATGACAGAGGCTTCTGTAAACACGGTATGTACCGCCCACAGTCTCTTTCTGTGGCTGGAGATCAAGGATAGGGTGTTGCTGTTGTCCCTTTGCATGATCTGCTGGTGTGTGTGCTTCTGGGATATGGATGTATGGAATGTGAACTGCTGAGCTTTGTGTTGCAGGTCCCCTCTGCAGACATCGGCACACTCGGAGAGTCATTTGTGTGAATTACCTGGTAGGATTCTGTCCAGAGGGGCCTGCCTGTAAATTCATGCAGTGAGTATGCTCCAGGCCTCTCCTGCAGCTTTGTGTTTCCCTTGTGATCTGCTACATGTCAAATGAGGGTGCTCCCGTGCTTCCCAATGGTTTGGAGATTTGCCAGCGTTTAGTTGGGCCAAATTTTTACTGATTTGAGGATTGAGAAAGTATTTACAAAAGCATCTAGTGACAGGACAAAGGGGAATGGTTTCAAACTGAAAGTGAGTAGGTTTAGATTAAGACATTAGAAAAAACTTCTTCCCTGTGAGGGTGGGCAGGCCCTGGCACAGGTTGCCCACAGAAGCTGCGGCTGCCCCTGGATCTGTGGAAGTGTCCAAGGCCAGGTTGGATGGGCCTTGGAGCAGCCTGGAACGTATCCCTGCCAATGGCAGAGGGGTGGAACTGTGTGAGTTTTGAGGGACTCTCCAGGGAGTTCCCGGTAAGACCGGCATGGTGATTAGATGTCATCAGTGCAGTGGGGTCGCATGGATTTATATTCCAGAAGGCAGAGGGGTATGCTACACATGCAGAGAGAAGTGGGGAGGGGGAGGTCTGTTTCCTGTGAGCCAGATTTAATTGGCTGAATGTTTTGTTGTTTGGAGTTACTTGACTGAGCTGATGATAAAATGTTGGCATATGATTTGGGAATCAATGTTCTTATTTCCATCTAAACCAGCCCTCGGTTTGAACTGCCAATGGGAACCACAGAGCAACCACCACTGCCTCAGCCGACACAAACACAGCAAAAGGTACCCAGATCCTCTGCCTCCCCACACACCCACCCTCAATCCCGTCCCACAGTGCTTTAAAATAGAATAGATTGTCTAGGGGTCAGAATTGGGCACCCAGGCTCTTGGGTCTGGGAGGGAGAATTAAGCAATGAGCAACCCTGAGTGCCATTATAGTGATGAAAGCCCCACAATTGTTCCAACTTTACATGGAGATCATGCCACAGAACACTCCCACACTACACAGAAGCACATCATAAGTGGTTCTGCAGCAGTCTGCCAGGTTTTGTAATCAGGGTGACATCCCTCGGTGATGGCAATGATATTTTAGCAGCTTAAACCTACTCTCCAAATCTGCTTTCCAGAGAAAAACAGGATCACTGGGCTTTGTGAGGCTCAGTGCTTGATTTCTTCTCTCTGGTTCTCCAGCTGGCAGAGCACCCACACACAGATTTGGAGGAAAATTGATCATTTGACATATGGGGTGCTCTTTTCCTTTCTTAACAAAACAACAACCACAAAGATCTTTATCTTGGATGCACTTAACAAGTCAGAACTCTTCTCCTACCCAACAGAGAACACCCCAAGTCATTGGAGTCATGCAGTCTCAAAATAACAACAGTGGGAACAGAGGACCCCGGCCGTTGGAGCAGGTCACCTGCTACAAGGTAATGCAGAGGGGAAGGCTGAGGAGGGAAAGCACAGTGTAAAGAGGTTCATGAACTCTGAGCTCTGCTCAGTGGACTTTGTGTGGTGCCTGGATACAGCTGTGGGAATTGGCCTTGAGTTCTGAGGTCGCTGCCTTGCCAGTCCTGGACGTGGTGTGGCAATGAAGGATTCTGTAGGACTTTGCTGTCTGCTAATAAACAGGAAACCCTGCCCCAAGAATAGTGAAAGGAGGCTGCCAACCTGCACATTTCAAAAGAAGAGTTAATAGTAATTTTTTGTCTCATGAGCTAATTTGCTTACATGGGTGGGTGTAGATTCTCTTCTTCCCTGTTAGCCTGTAAGGTCCTTGAAAGTAACAGAAATTAGGTTTGCAAAGCCTGTTCAGTATTTGTTGTAAGTGCACCCTGTGGTGTCAAACCAAAGAATGAGTTGTTCACCTTGGTTGCTCATTGAGGAGCACCAGGAAAATTTGGACTCAATCAAATTTCCGTCTCCTTATTTTTCCACAAAAGCCCGAATTGCTAGAAAAGGACAAAGAATCCTCCTGTCCCATTAGCCCTGACAGTTACAACATTTTACATGTCAACTCTGAGCTTTAGGTGCTTGTTTGGGTGAAAATCACTGTGATTGCACAGGGATGCTAAATAGCTGAATCCATTTCACTGAAAACCTTTAATAGCTGCCTGTTATTTTATCTGCAAGTAAATTACAGATCTGGAGAAGGCTGATGCACCAGGTACTGGCATTTCTCTGTTTGAGTAGCTTTAAGATGCAAAGTCATGAATCCGTGACTTGCTTAAGTTCAGAGGTGCTTTTCTGTGTTTAATTCAGGATAGCTGATCAGGAGAGTCCTCATGAATATGGTGCATTATCAGATGGAGTAGTCTCAGAAGCCTCAAATATTGAAATCCTCCTTGTGTGCTGAGGGTTCTCTCCTTTGAAATGTCTTAGAGTAGCATGGCATCAGGTTACTCTCAGCATAGGAGCAGCTTTTGCTCCAAGGAGTGGTTGCAGCCCATAAATCTTGTCCCTTCTCACACCTTGTTTCACTTCACCTGCTAAATGCTGCACCTTCCATGTCTGGAAAAGCTTCCAAATGGCAACAGTTGCTGGTGCCTTAATAAAGGCAGCTAGAAGGAAGAAGTTGGAACTCTGCAATAATTCCTCTCTTTCTCTTTCAGTGTGGTGAAAAAGGTCATTATGCCAACAGATGCACCAAAGGACACCTGGCCTTTCTCAGTGGACAGTGAAGGAGCAGCAGGAAGGTGCAAGGGAGCTGTTACCACTGAGGAAAGGTTTCTGCCTAGCACAATGTCTGGAGCTATTAATCAGGTTGTTTTTTTAATGCCATTACTGAAAGAACTGGTCAGAGGCTGGCTGCTGCTAAGCAACATTTTTGTAATTGTCCCAAACTTTTTTTAAGTTTTAACCTTTTTAAAATCTGTTTTGGCCTCGTCCTGTTTTCATTGAGCCCTGATGAAAGGTAGATCTAAAAGCCAATAGATAAACCAAGCCCTTACTGGTGCAGCACTCCACGTAAACACATCTTAGGCCAGTGTTTCTTAAAAGTATTTTCCTTCTGCCATTTCTCTTTGGAGAATCTGCAGCATTTCAGCCCTTCCTGTGGAAGCAGGAAGATTGACTGGGAAAACTTTAACACTTGCAATGCCTTCTCCTCAGTGAGGAAGCAGGGATTCTGCTGTCCTGTAGCTCTTTAAAAGCAAAGTCCTCTTTCCAGGTGAGCCTGGTGAGCTTGCCCTGGTGGCTGACGTAACCCCTCACGTACATCAGGCAGTAAAACCCATGTCCACTTGCTTTGTTTCTGTGCTTCTTGCTGTACTGAAGGATAGAAATCAAATCTTCTGGGAGAGAACTGATCAAGGGGAGAATAAATTGGCATCTCTGTGGTTAGCCAGACAATAAGGAACAGTGATTATGGGAAAGCTGCATCTGTGCTCAGTTCCCATTTGCAGAACGGAGGGAAACGAGCACGGCTTGGAGTAGGACTAGAAGAGCCCCCATTATCCAGCTCACACTGAGCAGGTATTCCCACACTACAGACCAGGAAGTGGAGCTGTATATTCTTATGGAACACTGCTTTTAAAGTGTTGGTAGAGATTCCTTCCGCGAGCAATTATTTTTTCAACCCAAACCCCATTTATTTTGATTCGACTATTTCAAAAGGGCCAATGACAAAATATTAATTTCAAAAAAAATTGCCCACAATGTGAGCCTTATTGATTCTACCCCATCTCTTCATTTGCTGCCTGCCTTTATACATTGTTTTTATTGAAATGTACTAATGGCAAAAACTGGCTGTGAATTTATTTTTCTTTAAGAACAAGGTAATGTGGCTGGATTAAGAGAAGTGACCAGAGCCTGTGTTGGTGTCAATGACTGCAGTTACTTCACTGTGGAAGTTTCAAGTCACAGACCATCAGACACTGTCATAACACTCTGTACCCCCCTCAGACTGAGCTGTGTGATCTGTGTGTAACTGGGCATGTGGAAAGGGAACTAAAACACTCCAGCGTCTGGCCACCTTCCCCCTGAAGTTCAGGAGTTTTTGGGCTTCAGTACCCGTTTTCCATGACTGAAAGCCTTCCTGTAACCACTGAAGTTCTTGGAAGATTCTTCATGTCTCTCAAGAAGTGGTTTTCACTCTCCCTGCTGTTCAGACAAGCATGGTTCAGGTAGGCCCTGCAGTGCCCAGCTCCAGCTGCTGCTGTGACTGTGGGGTGTGAGGAAGCTCAGAGCTGGGGCCAAACCCACAAATGCTCCTTTAAGCTGCATTTAAATCAAGAAGGAAAGTTTTCCTTTAGTTTATTGTGATGGATTAAAAGTGTGAAGCTTATTCCCACTCAGAATAACCTCCCGGCTTTGGCAATGAAAGTAGTAAAGATTTGATGGGAATTTTTGGTCATTTGAGGCAGGGACAAAAGAGGAGTTGCAGACCTGTCTCATCTCACAGTGCTCTGCAATGATGGGAAAGTGCCCAAATACCTCCAGGCCCTGGTGACAGCCTGACTGAGAACCAGAAACATCAACAGGCCACCCAAAGCTCTGATACTTTCAAATCAAAACACATCCTATCACCCCTTTGTCCACCCTGTACATAAAGGCCAGGAAGAAGCAATCCAGTGCTTTCATTTTTATCAAACAGCAATCAGTTGCAACAGTTCCCCCAGTTCATAATACAACCCAAGAAGGAGCTGCTTTGCCTCTGAACTTACTCTGAAGGATGAAACTCTCAGAAGACAAATTTATTTGCACAGTACAATTAACAATTCAATTAGGAGAGTGTCAGCTCAGGAAATGTAAAGTGTATGCACTTTATTATTGGTCACAAGAGTACAGATTTAGTATCAATAGTTCTAACGTCTTCTGTCAGGGTAGCTGTGCCAGGAGCTGCACCTTCACTGTCTGATGGTATTTCAGTGGTATTTCCTCCTGCGGTCATGCTCTGCAGCAAAGCACAGCAAGTTAATTCTGAACTCACATGAAAAATACCCACCACACCTGAAATTACAGGCAAGAAAGCACTCTAAAAATCCCCCAGGCATGTATTTTCTAAGTGCTGTCAGGTCAGACAAGCACCAATGTCTAAACTTTATTCATTACCAAGAAAATACTCAGTAAGTATTCAAGTTTTCTATGGCTAAAATAAGTTTGTTTGCCAACAATCTTTCATTTTATTTCTAAAAGCAGCAGCAGCAAAGTTTTTATTCCCCAAACAACCTTCGAAGCTGCCCTGCATACACTCAGCCATGGTTTTTACTTACTCACGTGACTGTAGCTCCACACGTAGCTGAGGACAATATACCCAGCCAGCACCATGGAGAGACCCCCAAGGCCTCCCTTCTTCACATTGATGTATTTGTTGTAATATCTGTCATAACCTGTGGAGGAGGAAAGTTTTCAGAGCAGCCAGATAAGCTGTGGGTTACCCTGGGTGAGAAAGAATCAGCCTGGATTCACAGAACTTCAGGAAACTTTTTCTTACGAAACTTCTGAAGGTCTCAGAAGCAAGTCTGGGAGGAGGCAACCTGTGTGTTAGTTGAGCAGGGTGATCTCAAGTTAATAGCCCTAAGCCTTAAAAAAAAAAACAAAAACAAAAGGGAAAGACTTTCCAAAAAGGGAAAAACAAAAGGGAAAACATTCTTCATTTTTTCCTAAATATTATTGTGACTTTCACATGCTCAAGCTGCTTTGGAATTATGTAACTCTTCAATACTATTACATACATGCACTTGTGTATTACCAAATGCAGACACTTGCATTTGACATTATATTTAAATGTACCTGGATGAGATCTGAACAGCAAAGGACATTGATCCCAAGTGATCCATAAGAGCCCTGTTTCCTCTTTTACCATCTGGAGGGATCCACTGCTTTTTAGTTATTTTTTATTTACTTGTGATGTGGGGAAAACCCAGGGTTTTCGGCCAATGGATTCAGGACACAGGGCACCCTATTTCCCCTTTATACAAGAAGGACTACTGAGAACAAACATCCACTGGATAAAGCCCACACGAGAAATAAATTTACAGCTGGAAAAACGAGATGTTACAGGAGAAACTGCTCTGGGAAGGCAAAACTCGCCATGGAGCAGCCCTTGCGCTGCCAGACACCCTTCCCCGCCCCAGGCTACATCCACTCCAGCAGCCAGGGATTCTTGTGTGCTGCTCTCCCTGACTCTGTCAGGGAAGGGATCCAGGGACCCGCACCCTCCGGGCCTCCCCGGCAGCCCCCTCACCTCTTCGCATGGCCCCCATGATGCCGCCGGGGGTGAAGTCCCTCATGGCCAGCCAGCTGCCCAGCTGGCCCAGCTTCACATCCATCAGCTTCGTGTCCTTGAGGAGAACTGCGGTGGGGAGAGAGAAACAAGCCGGTCAGCGCGGGGCTGAGGGAGGGAAGGGGGCACCGCGGTCACCTTGATCCCCCCACACTCACCCGGCGGCTGCGCCATCTTGGTGTGTCCGGAAGGGCTGCGCCGCGGGGGCTCATGGGAGGAGGGAAGGGCGGGAACCAGGGTGGAGGGCGGGGCGGGCTCGGCGCCATCTTGGGTGTGTCACAGCGCCATCTTGGGTGTGTCACAGCGCCATCTTGGGTGTGTCACAGCGCCATCTTGGGTGTGCCACAGCGCAATCTTGGGTGTGTCACAACGCCATGTTGGGCGTGTCACAGCGCCATGTTGGGTGTGTCGCGCCGCCTTGTTGGGTGTGTCACAGCGCCATGTTGGGTGTGTCACGCCGCCATCTTGGGTGTGTCACGGCCCCCTCAGGCGGGGCTGTGGCGGTCCCGGTGTCGCCTTTAGGTTGTCCAGCCTGTCCTAGTGACAGGACAAGGAGTAATCGGTACAAATTGGAAGCAGGGGAAATTTTGGTTAGGGAAAAAATTCCTCCCTGTGAAGGTGGTGACCCTGGCACAGGTTGAAGCTGTGGCTGCCCCATCTCTGGAAGTGTCCAAGGCCAGGCTGGACGGGGCTTAGAGCATCCTGGGATAATAGAAAGTGTCCCTGCCCATGGCAGAGGGTGGAACGAGATGATCTTTAAGGTTCCTTCCAACCCCTTAACATTCCATGATTCTGTGATCTGCTCTCCAGGGGTCAGTCCCCCACACGGTGCATCAGGTGCCACAGGCACTGCCACCCAGGCAGGAGGCTGAGGCATCTAAGGGATTTTCCATTCATTTACACTCCAGCAGGTCCCTTCAGCATCCGGGCCCCTCATCAGCGGATGGTAAACAACATCCTGAGCATGTCCTTCAATTCCCCAGGGCATCGCCTCGCACCGTCCCACGTTATGGGGTGTCAGGTGCCCTCCTTGCAGTGCTTCAGATTGTGAAAAAATATAGAAAAATTCACACATTGTCATCAGCATCTTCACACGTCTCCATCAGCAATCTTGCCAGTGTCCCACAAATGAACCTTTTCCAGTGTGTTCTTAAGTTGCAACTCTAACACGGTAAATGTGCACTCACAGACAGTATATACTGCAACTTACATGGAAATTGTTGTCGTTTATTGTACTGCAAGAAGTCCCTTTTCAGTGCCACCTGAGGACTCTTCCCTGTAGGAATTTGCTGTGTTCTATACAGCTCCTCTGGAAAGGTGTCAAAGGCAAAAGAAGAGGCTGGGTTGGGGTACACAGTGTAATTAAACACACATAACCAGAGTGGTGGAGCAGTTAACATGCAGATAAAGACAAATTTTGCCTTCCTGCAACAGGAATCATAAAATATCCAGAGTTGGAAGAGACTCACAAGGATCAGAGTTCAACTCCTGGCCTTGCACAGACACCCCAACAATCCCACCCTGTCCCTGAGAGCATTGTCCAAACACTCCTGGAGCTCTGGCAGCCTCGGGGCTGTGCCCATGCCCTGGGGAGCCTGGGCAGTGCCCCAGCACCCTCTGGGGGAAGAATTTTTCCTGATATCCAACCTGACCCTCCCCTGGCACAGCTCCAGCTGTTCCCTGGGTCCTGTCCCTGCTCACAGGGAGCAGAGATTGGAGCTGCAGCCCCCGATGAGTGTCCCTTCGGTCTCCTCCAGCTGAACAAACCAAGTGACCTCAACCACTCCTTGTCTGGCTTCTCCCCTAGACCCTTCCCCATCTTTGTAGCTCTCCTTTTAATTGCTTTATATCTTGTGCTGAGATGCCCCAGAACCTGAGTTGAGACTGTGCCCAGAAACTGCACCCAGAACCTGAGGTGAGACTGCAGCAGCTCACAATAGAAGAGGAAAGAGCCACCCAGATTTATTTCCTGTTCGCCAGAGCCTTTCTGGAGGATTCAGTCCCACCCTGAGCACACCTGCAGCCTCGGGTGGTGGCACCAGGTGGGACTCCAGCAGGTGTCACTCGCAGGCAGCGGCTGCGGCTGATGGTCCCCATGCAGTGACCTCTAGAGGCTTCAAATCCTCTCGTGCAGGTTCATAGCAGTGTCAGGGTTTGTTGTTGTTTATTGTGCTGAAGCTGAAACGCGAAGTGCTGCAGTGGTAAACGGAGCAGCCGTTCCCCTGCTGCTCCTGACAGGTCAAACAGCACCCCGGGATTCCTGGATATGAAATCTCCATCTCACAGAGGACTGGTAGAGCGGATCAGAGAGGAAAACTAAATTAAGGACACTGAAAGCAGCCTGCAGGGCTCCTACATAAACACTAATCTCTGCAGCTTTTACTTCTCTTAGGTCACAGAGTCTTATTCCACACTCCTCCCTCCTGCCACTGCAGGATTCTTGGAATCTGCAGGGTTGTGTTACCTGGTATTAAATGAGGTGAGGGACCTATTCTGTCTCAAGATATATGGAACTGTGTCACACATCAGAGCTGGTCTCCATGTCTAGCTTCACCCTCTATTTTACTAGAATTAAGTTATTTACATTGAATATTTCTATAACATAACATAACATAACATAACATAACATAACATAACATAACATATAAAAAAAAGAAGCAGAAGGAATGCATTGCTGCCTGATTTTTTAAATTTTTTTTTCCTTATTAACAGAAAGTAAGATTAGGAAAGTGTAGTGTGTCTGATCACCTGAAGAAAGGGTTCCAAATTTAGACCCTGTTAAATGAGTTTAAAGTCCTCTTATTAAATTATTCTTTATTTTATTATTGGACTTTACCGGTAACTGTCATTTTATGGCTGAAGTGTCCCCTGATGAACTACTATGTGCCCTTTTTACAGTACTTGCAGAAAATCATGCTCCAAACTTGCTTCCCTCATTCTTGCAAGGCAACCTATTGTTTTAAATAGGATTACTCATGCAAGGCAGATTAATTCACCTACAGGAAGAAAGCCAGTGGCGGGGGCCTCGTTTTAAGGAGTTCCCTGCAGAGCAGAAGAGCACATAAAGCTGCTCAAACTGCTTATGGCAAGATCTGGGGAAATTTGGATTGTTAGGGTAGGAATGGAAATCCCTAATGAGGATCCATCTCCAATGGAATTAGAGGCAGCAGTGACTCAAGCCTTGGCCTGGGCTGCCCATGCTGGCAGGGTGAGAGGAACAGGGCTGTTCTCTTTATGCCACCTTAACCTGACCCAGCAGGAAGAGTGAAATGGTACAGATGTGCAGGTTTTGCTGCACGTTTCCTCCCTGTGACCTGTGGTGCTGGCCAAAAGTCAGGGTCTTGTTGGTTGATCCGATGGGAGGAGGAGTGACAAAGAAAGGTGTTTCTGATGTATTTCTGTTTGCTTACAAGAATTCTCCCAGCCCTTCTTTCCTGACCACAGAAGAACTCACACACTGAGAGCCAGACCCTTGCTTAGAGCTCCAGGTCTGCTCCAGGCAGCAATGTGACCCCAAATCCTTGTATTCAGTCCAGGTCTTATATCAATGATTGTTCAGGCTCTTGGAAGTTTCCGTTCTCTGCTTGTTTCCACACTCTGTGTTTCTGTCTCTTCCTCCACCCGAACCGTGGCGTCCACACGTAACCTTCTTTCCTTTTAATATCGTACTCCAAACTGTCCTCCCAGAGCCTTCAGGTTCTTGAGCAATCTTGTATTGTGGGTGGAAATAGACTTAATGTCTCCTTCAGCTACCCTAAATAAAGGAATGCAGTTAAACCTACCAATTTCGAGAAGGTTTAGCCCAACCTCTAAAAATAAAAGCCTAATGGAGTGTTGCCCTGAGGTTTTCATCTAAGTGAAGACCTCTCTAGGAAATGCTGTGAAGTTTGTAAATAATGGCATAGAAATAATAGAAGTAGAAATAGAAATAAATTCAAAAAACACAGAGTATTTTGCAAAAGACGTCAATGGATACGAAAGAGATTTCCTTTCTCCACTAACAAGGTAACGCATAATATTGCAGCTTTCAGTCCAAAAATTCAGTCATGGCCTGAAAAGTTAAGTAACACTTCATTTGAGTTGCTGAAAAGGAGGAGTAAAAAGCAGAACAGCCTCCCTCAGAGGCTGGGATCATTTTTCCTGTTCCATTCTGTTTGCTGCCACCCTTTGAAGTCTCAAGGGCTCACCTGGGTGGTCAGTGGTACAGTAGGAATATACAGACACTGTGTCTGTACGTGTGTGAGGCAGCACAGAGTGGCCTTCAAGAAGGTCAAGAAATGAGGATTTACCTAAATGAGCCCGTGCCCACTGAAACTGATGACAAAGCACGCAGTGCTTTTAATAAAGGATCAAACCTTCAGTGGTTTGTGGACCAGATAGGGTTCTGAAACGTGGTTTGGCAGAGGATGCCTCTTGGCTCCAAAGCACTCATTTCAATCTGATGAATTCCCACCAGCACAGGTTAAGGAGCTGCACCATCAAGGAGAAAGAGAAAGCACTGGCTACCAGCACTTGCTGAAGCTCAACAGAGAGATGCATGTTCTAGCAGCTGGTAATTTGGAGAAAAGCTATGGCCCCAGGCTGCTTCATCCAGCCAGTTATTTTTTAATTGTAGGAACAGTTTGGTGTGGAACAGAGCAGCTGCTGAGGTCTCAACCTCGTTCATCTAAAATTGTGCTTGCAGTGGAAACCAGACTCCAGCGTTGAATAGGATAAGAAAAGGGTGTGGAGTTTGAAATCTTTTCCATGGCCAGACTTCCTCAGGAAAATGGTGAATTGCCTTGCAGAGATAATAATACCTAGGGATTGACATGGCAAAAGCAGTTGAGAGAATGAACCTGTGATTGCAAGCAGATTGCTTGTTCTGTGTTATTACAAAGCCATTTTCCTTCATCAACCTCAAAACACTTTGCAGAGGAGATCACTTACCAATGATTAATAGTTTAGCATGTACATAGTTCTTTTCTCCTTCACAGCACTTCAGTGTTGATGCATCTTCATGCTCCTCTGATAAAATGTGTACGTTAATGTTATGATTATCTTTTCAAGTGGTGAAATTTGAGCTCTGGTTTTAGGAGTGGGGAGGGGGGAATTCCTCCCTCCTCCTTTGGCCTCATCTTGCTGGCCTTCTCTTGTATCTGGTGTCAGTTGCAAAAGTACCTTATTTTATAAGTCTTTGATCAACCTGGTGGTTAGCTAAATATATACCTGTGGGGAGATAATTACATGCTATCAGTAGTAAAGTGTACTAAAATAATGTACGTTAATTAAAACACTTGCAAAACCAAAGCAGGAATTTTCACAGAGATAAATCTGCTGCAGCAACAGATGTATCTGAGGCTGCTTCCCAGAGACAAACATGAAAATAAAACCAGGGACCAGTAAAACCCAATTTCTTCATTCTAAAAAGAGGAAAGACATACCCACTGGGAAGGGCACGGTGGTATCAGTTCAGAAGGGCAGGGTGATCTGCCTTCATTAGTGGGGGAAAGATTGGTGTGATGCCTCCCATCTTATCTATGTGCCTGTTTGGCTAAGTGTAAGTGACCCAGCAGGAGGGATGTACAAATGGGCCTCATATTACTGGGGGAGGATTTGAAGACTAATTAAATAATGTGACAGAAGCTTAAAAAAATCACCTTGTCACCATCTTTGAATCCACTGTCAGTTCCTCCAGCACAGTCTGTATACTTCTCCTCTCTCCCCACATTTATGTCTGATGAAAATAAATGTGGAAATTGTCTCCCTGACCTTCCCAGCTGAAGCAGCTGATGGCTCTTCCCCCTCTCCTGCCTTGTGTCTTGGAAGAAGCTCAGTTGCTGATGAGCCTTACTCAGACCAAAGGCACTGGTGGCTTTGGGACATTGTTGCCTCCACAGCCCTGTGGTCTTTGTTGATGTTGTTTCCTGCAGACCCCAGAGCACAGCCAGTCTCAACCCAGCACATCTTCCCATTGAGCACTGGAAAGGTTTGTATCCCAGGCTCTCTCTTTTTTCCTGATGCCTGCAGTCACCTGTGACAGCAAGGAGATGTGAGACTGAAGTGAGTGCCAAGGAGCCAAGAAGCACAACTGTCCCAGCGAGACCTCAGGTTTGTACCAGGGGGTGAGCTGAGCATCTTGTAGGAACACACAAAGGAATTCGAAGGTTTGTAGGGCTGCAGTGGGAGAGCCACAGCTCAGGCCCCACCAGCCACGTGTGTCTCACCACATGTAGCTCAGGCCTTCCTACTTGCACATCTGGAGAGTTAGACCAAGGCTCTTTCTCCAGTCCATCCATGCCATTGGATTCACGGCTGTGTTGATCGCTTGGTGAATGAGTTGGTGCTGCTCCATCTATCCCCCATTTTCTCAGTGCTCTGTGGACGCACATGTGTTTGTTTGCATCATTCTCTCCTGGCACATATCCCCGTGGTTTTGCCGTCATACTTCCTCACAAAAGTGATCCTTTGCATTCCCTCCCCAATCTGCACCAGATCAAATTCTAGCTTTTTCCTAGGTAGTGAAAGTGGCATGACAGATCTGTCTAATCAGGTTTGCCCCATGGCCATGTTATCCTATATGCTCTTAAAGCTGGGGTGAGAGGGAGATTCCTCTCTAAAGATTGGCTAAGAGTCGGGTGGGATTTCAGCCATGAGACTCTGACATTCAAGCAGGGCACGTGGGCACCTCCCTTCCCTCTGCTCTGCAGTGTGGACTGGGAGGGGTCGCAGGGGACCAGGACAGGGGAGCCAACCAGCAGCAGGAAGCATTCCAATGTATTTCATTTCAGGGTGACCTTTAACAGGTGTGGATTTACTGATGGGGAGGGGAGAGGGAAGTAAGCGAGGGATTAAAGGGACTTTACCCTCCCTCCACTTTAAGCACCAGCTTGCACAACATTCCAGGACTGTGAGATGAAATTTGTGGCTGCGTGGCTTTGTATCTTCTGCCTCCTGGGTTCCAGGCAGGGTCATGGCTGCCCCTAGGCTTTAGCATTGTGTGGGATTCAGTGGAAGGTGTGTTGTACTGCCAGGTGCCTCAGATATAAAGCTGGGGAGCAGGGTTGGGGGGGGGGAAATCCCCCTCTTCTCTCCAGGAATTGGCATTTAACCTTTAGTGGAAGTGCACAGTTCAGGCAAACACAAGGTGTGTGATATATTCCCTGGGTGACTTTGCCTGGAGATGTTCTCTTCTTGAGTCAGTGCTGCTGTGTGCTGTTGAAAAGCTGCTTTCCTCTAACCCAGCGCCTGCTGCAGTTCAGTGATGGATTAAAGCAACTCTCCATTTTCCTTATCCCTCTCTGGGGGGAGTTGTAAAGTTTAATTAATTACATTTTGTAAAACATGATGAGATTCTTGGATGATAAATGCTACACAAACGTAGAGTATTTTTTAATGAGCACTGTATGACGGCTGCAACAAAACGCTTGTTTAATCAAACTGATCTGAGCTGCAAAAAAAATCCTCACCCTGCTGCTGTCAAACAGGAATCAAGTGCTCTGTCTTTCATGGGCTATTGGTTTTGAGGATCCCAAGGCATTTTTCAAAACTTCAGCAAAATAAAAAGGCAAGGAGTGTATTTGTGCCTCTATATTTTATAGATCTTTCCCTTTATGTGTGCA
Organism: Acanthornis magna; assembly: GCA_036785705.1. Lineage (NCBI taxonomy): Eukaryota > Metazoa > Chordata > Aves > Passeriformes > Acanthizidae > Acanthornis > Acanthornis magna. The sequence continues at coordinate 3,991,182 of JAWUZG010000039.1, read as the reverse complement.
GTTTATATTATATAACAAACCACTTGGCAACAGGGAAGGAAAAGATCAGTTAATGGTGTGGCTGGATGTCATGGCTGTGTGACAGGGTGCGTGTACCTGCTTCAGTTTTACCTGGCCACATCAGGCACCACTCTTCTGGCACTGCATGTTTTGCATTTCAGAAGTTTTCCAGTTGTAGTCATGTGAAATCACCCTGGCTGCAGCATCTCCTGTTTCACCTCCTAAGCAAACGAGGACAAAATGAAGCCTGGAAATGTTTGGCTTCATTGCACACCTCAGTGTAAACCTACCCAGGGAACTAGAAGTGGTTTCCATATTGGAAATTGCAGCCTGGTGTGAGGACAAGCAGGGTGCCATTTCCTTTCCTGGAATTCAGTCAGGAAAAGAAAGAGTAATTTCTTGAGCTAAAAGACCAGCTTTGGGCTACTTGTTGGGTGGAACTTGAGCTGTACACTTCCTGCAGAAAGCTTCTGCTCCTGTTACAGGAGTGCTGAAGAGGCAGATCACCGGTGAACAGAGGAGATAAGACTTGAAGCAGCACTTAGAGCAGAGCCTGGAAGAAGCAGTCTTCAGATTTCCATCCCATGATGACACATCCCAGCCCCACAGCCTTTGGGATCCAGGGATGCTCCCAGCAGAGGTTATGATGGCTCCTGGCACTGGTGTTGCAGGGCTGAAGTGATGGCAGCAGCCAGGCCCTCTGTACTTCATCCCCACTGCAGTTTCCTTAAAGCTGCTGCTTTCTAAAATTTGCCTTTTCTGGACCTTTTATAATCTCTGCTGCTTTTGGCCAGATGGATTTTTCCTTAAGGGGAGAAGAACAGGAGGAGAATGGCCTTGATATAGATATTGTCTGGCTGTGCTGGGAAGGAAAACGAAGACAGAAGAAATGAGCTGTTGAACCCATGGTGTTATGAGAGGGATGAGTGAGACATTTTAGGGAATAACCAACCAATCAGCCAATCTCACAAGCAATTTGTCTTTCCTCATTAAAAGGCAACACCATAGTGGGAGAAATGTAGAGCCATTCTTCAGAAGATTTATTGCCCTGTAGCATCTGTGCGAGAAAACTCTAAGTGCTGAGTAGAGCAGGAAATTGGAAGTAGATTGCACAACCTGCAATTCAACAAAGATCTTGGATCTTCTGTGGAAAGAAAGTGCTGGGGTCTCAGAGCTGGCTCTAGTTTGTAAGGCTTGCTCAGTCCTGGGAGAGGAACCAGTGTAGGTTTGGTTAGAGCTGATGGAGGCTTTCTTATTTACTGGTGTATCTAATAAGAGCATCCCAGAGTGCTGCTTTAACCAGAACAGATGGAAACACTTCCCAGTGCTGTGATGGATCTAACTGTGCCTATGATTAGTGAACCAAATACACTGATATGAGCTACTGCAGTTCACTGGACCTCTGACAAGAGAGGGGTGCCTGTGTTCCCTGCTGTGAACATATCTCTTTACAGCCCTCTGTATGTACAGCATTTTCTCAGAAACCAGCCTCAGGGACAATTATACATTAATAGCTACTTCTTTCAGAAGCAGCCAGCCCTGCTCCTGAGAAACAGCTATTTTCAGGCAGTCTTGTTCCTGTGGAACTGCTATTTTTAGTGAGTTCTATTTCTGAGGCCAAAAAAAGAAGAAGAAGCCATTTCTGTATCCCTCCACCATGGCCCAGACCCACTGGCTGTGGTTGACTTGCATTTCGCAATAAACATTTCCTCTTTACATCTCAGTAGCCTGAAGAAAGTGGTTCTCCAGCCATTACAGAAAGCAGCAATCTGAGCTGGGGATAATTATGCAGGGAGGGTTTGTGGGAGGCAAAGCCATGCTCACATACTATAGATTCCATTAGAAGGAGTAGGGAGATGTAATGGGGCTCTCCTGGGAGATGCAGGACTTTTAGATACCTAATTTGGAAGTCCGTTCTGGTATCCATTTTCAACATCCCAAGAGTAATGATTAATCCTGTACTCCAGGTTTCTCTGAATCAGTTTGTAGCTGTAGTAAATATGGGCTGAGCACAATAACGTCACTGGTGCTCTGGGTAAATGACTTGAGGCGAGCGGAGCTCAGGGTCCACGGCCGTTAACTCACTGTGCACCCTCAGCTGGCAGCGACTGCAACTCAGGAATCTGCCACGGAGATAAAAGAGGCTCCGTCAGAGCTGAGGAATGTGGTGTTTTGCAATATAAGTATCTCATATGCTGAAGGCCCCATAAATGCACCCCAGCAGTGCTGTGTTCTCATTGCCGCAGCATCCCAACAGCAGGACCCGGAGATCTGCCGTATGTTCTTGCGGCTGTGGCCTTTCAAGGGGCATTTGGTAGATGCAACCACATGAAAATTCCAGTAATACCTCTTTGTTATTCGTGGGTTTAATGCAAGTGCTGGTGTCCTGACACAAGGGTGAAGGAGTCTCACTGCGTAGCTGTTCTGAATTTGAGCAGTGTCTGCACAAAGTTCATTTCAGGTGTGTCGTGATCTCTTCCCTGCTGCTGCTTTTGCCTCTGATCACTGTGTGGCTGAAGGTAAACGGTTTGGATTAATTTTGTTGCCCAGAGAAGCTGTGGCTGCCCCATTCCTGGAAGTGTCCAAGGCCAGGCTGGGTGGGGCTTGGAGCAACCTGGGACAGTGGAAGGTGTCCCTGCCCATGGCAGGGGTTGAAATGAGATAACCTTAAAGTCCCTCTCAACCCAAACCATTCCATGATTCTGTGAACATGGAATCAGCAAAGAGCATAAGCTGGAACCATGGCTTGCAGGATTGTATACACTGGTAGATCTTTTCTTGGCAGGGTGTTGCTCTCTGGATTCAGCGGAATCAGCAGCTTTAGTCTTTGAACAGGGTCACAGCAGTACTGAAAAACCCCACCCGTCCTTGCTCCAGCACCGTTTGCTCAGGGGATGCTCTCGGAAGACTCTGGGGTGTGTGTGTGTGGTCTGAAGGTCACTCTTTCTCGGGAAGAGGCTCTTCTTTCCTGTCTGAATGAGAAGGAGAGGCTGTTGGCAGTTCAGCCTTGTAAGCAGTTTCCCTTCTCTTTTGTGCAGGCAATACTGATGAACTTGGTCTCTAAGTGAAGATTATTTATCTTGTTTTTAACCCTCTGCAGGAGAGGAACTCTGGTTGTATTTGTCCTGCAAAACCAGACACTCCTCCCGCCCCTCTTTTTATAAAATATTCCTCCTATCCTCCCATCTCCAGGAAAAGTCATTATCTCTGGACAGTTTCTTGAAACCCAATTGCCTTTATATTCCGGTCATAAGCAGAGCATTGTTCAAAGCGCGAGTGAATCGTGGCTGCTTTTATCACAACGAGAGCCTATTATTGGCACTTTTCCCTTTTTACTGCTTCACTAGAGAAAGGCAGGCAAAAAATGGGACAGAAATCTAGGAAATGAAGGGTAATTTACAGTTCACAAAGGAGCAGTAAAAATTAATTAGCTGTCTGAGGATCCGTTCTGACCTGGGCCGTGGAGTTTGTGCCAGCTCTTTGCATTGCATAAACTGGCTGTGCTGTGCTAGGCTGCTGAGATCAGGCTTGTGCTGTGAAATTAAGGCTTGTTGCTGAGGTAGAAGTCCTTCAGGGCATGCAAAATGTGTATGCACACCTAATTTGGTGTGCCAAAGAGACATGATGGTGCATATAACTCAGGTCATTACATGCTCAACTGGCTACTTAAGTTGTTCACTATTAGTTGTCACAGTAACTGCTCATGTAAATTACCGATGCAGTTATTCACATAATTTAGCATTGAGCTCCTCTGGAAATCCAGGCCTAATTCCTTCTCTTTTTCCAAGATGGCGTTTGCATGAATGAAGCACACTTTACACACCATATCCATATGGTTCAAGACCAAAAGGGACCAGAGCCCCAGAGGGATCAGAGAAGTGACAAGACACTGTCCCAGCTGGGCTCTGGGCCAGTTTGGTCCTGCTGTGGGATGCAGGAACGGAGCAACTCCAGCATCTTGCCAATCATGTTGCCAGCCCTCCAGTCAAGCCTGAGATCCCCACCTGGAGAAAGAACTTCACAAATCAGAAATGTCCTAATTTGGATCCTTTTTTGGTACATAATTTTCAAAACTGTAATTTCCATTTGAGAACTATTTGTCCTGATCCTGAGCGTCAGCTGAACTCTCTTTTTTTTTTTTTCCCTGTAGTTTAATTTAGGCAGCAGATGCCATCAGAATGTTAATGCCTTCTTAATTCTCACCTACATGCTTTTATTCTTATTAATTTGTTATCTGGGGCTTTAATATTCTATTTTTTTCCTGCTTTGATCAGTTGAAATAATTTGATGGCAGCATTTCAACAGGGCTTGCACTGGGGAAGTGTGTAATGGTGCATCACCAATGTGTGTTGCTGTGTATCCTGCAGCGTGCTCAGCTGTTGTACTGCCAGAGCAGGAATCATGTGATGGTTTTAGGTGATTATAGATGAGGCCTTACTTATCCCTGCTGTGAACAACTAGAGAGGGAACAAGCTTTAAGGGCAGTTTCCCTGCTTCAGGATTTTGCCCGCTGCAATCAAGGGTTGGCGATCCAGGAGTGTGATCCCTGTGGAAGTGCAACTGAGCCTGCATCCAACGTGCGATCCAGGAGTGTGATCCCTGTGGAAGTGCAACTGAGCCTGCATCCAACGTGCTTGGACGGCTGCCCGGCCACAGCGGATGCTTTCAGTCAGCACACTTAAACCACTGCTATGGGGAGGCCATGGAGGTGTCCCCACAGCATTCCCTGTTCCCAGCTCAGGGGCTCAGGGATGGCACTTCCTGAGCGAGAGCCGCGGGGAGTGGAGCGGGATCATTCCCAGCTGGAGGATGGCACCTCCCAGAACCAGGGGACACAGAAGTGGAGGTGGGTGGGTTCATTGCTGCTCCCCAGGCATTACCACATCCGACTGCACGGAGTGTCTCTGTCACTTGGGTGCAGGGAGGCAGCAGGTTTGGCTTCTGAGACAGATTTAGTGAATGTTACCTCGGAAAGGGTGTTCCGAGCTGTCTAGAAGCAGCAAAAATAAAGTTAAGGAGTGATGGAGAGAATGAATGGTTTTACTAATTTAATCAAAACACTTCTGAAAGGAAGAGGAAGTGCCCAAGTCCTAGACAGTTTCTTAGTGTGGTTCCCTCCCTCCTGGCAGCAGAGAGAGGGGAGCCCTTGACAAACTTTATTGGCTACTTTGGTACAACCTCAATAGGCAAATAAGCCCTTGTGCCCAGTAGAGATTGGGAATGACCCAATTTACCTACCATGGGGTAAATAAGTAAAGACAGAGGGGAACTATTTGACCCTTTACCTTATGACAAAACTGCTCTTAAAGCACCCAGATGTGGGTTTGAGGTGGGCAGCAGGAAGGTTCTTTTATCACGACTGAAAGATACAGTGAGGCTTTTCTAGAGAGACTGTTCCCATCATGAGAAAAAAAGGCAGAAGAGAAGGAAAGGGATGAGGAGGAGGCAACATTTAACTGTGTGGCTTCTCAAGACCAGTTTCTACAGTGTCTTCTCACATGTGCACACTCAGTGCTCCCAGCTGGCTTTTTTACCCTTTAACTCTTCAGTGTGTCCTAGCAAATTTAATTCTGTGGGTTTGCAAATGCACCTTTTCCAAATGCCACTGCCTTAGTTTTGAGAGACACGAATAAGGATGTGGCTCTGTGTTCTTCTTATTGCTTGTTATTTGGGGAATGAAATCTGGAATGATAGAATCGTGGAATGGTGTGGACTGGAAGGTACCTTAAAGCTCATGTCATTCCAATCCCTGCCATGGACAGGGACACTTTCCACTATCCCAGGTTGCTCCATGCCCAATCCATCCTGGCCTTGGACACTTCCAGAGATGGGGCAGCCACAGCTTCTCTGGCACAGGGCAGCCTGTGGCAGGGCCTCACATATGTCTTGGGCTTTCCCTTTTCTAGGAAAAGCATGGGAGCAGGTCCCATTTTATCCCTCCAATGCTGTCTGCAGATACCAGAGGGTTGGAGCAAACATCTCTTTTCATGGAGTATTGCCTACAGCATGAGGGGTGCAGGAAGTTGCCAAAATCACATGGCTGGCTTTTAAAAGGATTTCGTGGAAGTTTTTGAAGGTGAGGTTTATGTTCAAGTGAGCAGTGGCTGTGTTTGCACTCCCAGATACGTGTGAGTCAAGTCCCACCCCAGATGTGCCCTGTATGGACTGTTATGAATAACAGGCTGCTCTATGTGGAGTTTTTCACTGGATCTGTGCTCCAAGCTGGGCAGATTCCAGCCAGTACTGTGTGCTTGGAAGTGCTGGTGGAGGTTATTGGAGCTCAGTGACTGCAGACCAGAGCTCACTCATGTCCAGGCAGCTTGGAGGGTGACTGAAATGGTAGCTTGTGAAGGAAAACCTCTGCATTCAGACCATAGGCTGCATAAGGCAGGGGCCTGGGTAACAGCTGCATCCAGCAGTTCAGTGGGAAAAATCTGAGCAGGGTGAAACTGTGGCTTTCATTTGGGCAGATGGAGTCCATCTGCTGATGGGATCAGGGATGGGACAGCATCCTCTGGAAAGCTGGGATTAAGATACACAAGCGGTGCATGCAAATTAGGCATCAGATTATGCACATGAGAAGCACAACGATCTTCTGGTATTTTGGTTGGCTTCCAGGTTCGGATTTGGAGTCCTTTATTTCTGGTGCATGAAGGCAGCAGCTGATGTGCTGAGCCTCAAAAGATGCCTCTGCCTGCAATGTCCGGATTCCAGCAGGACCTGATGAAATGGCAGCACACACCCAGCTCAAGCTGTTCCCCTTCCCTCTGTACTCCTTCCACGGGACAGTGGATCCTTCTGTAAACCGTTCCCAGCTTGGATAGAGGTGCCAAAGGACCTTGCACAGGCTTTGTCCTGCCCATCACCCTGGCAAGGCAGGCCCATTAAGGGGTGACAGCTTTCTGGCTGCGGCGAGGTGCTGCATGACACATCGGGTATTGTGTGTAGGACTTGAAGAGGTCGGTGAGAGCTCTGTGAGTCATTCATTAACTGCTGAAGTAGGTGAGTGACTGCTGTTGTCCTTATCCTTTTAGCGAAGGATGCTCAAGCACAAACAGGTCGGGATATTTAGTGAAAGTCCCGAAGGAGGAAGTATCACAGCTCGGAGATAGTGCTTGGTCCCATGCTCAGACAATTATTCTTCACTTGTTTCTCTCTGAAAATCATGTACTAAGCATTAGTGTTATTAAGGCTGGTCAGCTCATGTTGTATGAACACCATAATGTGAATTTAGTCTTTTCCGCTGTTTTTCGGTAGTCCATGAATCAATCCCAGTTCACCAAACAGTTCCTGCTGTGTCTCCATGATGAGCTTCCTCTCTTGGTGTTCTGTGTGCTTGGTTCATTCAATTCACATGGGGTTTTTTTCTGATTCTTGTTCAGAGGAAAAAGTCTCTTTTTAAAAACAAAGAAACCCTAAATATTTGCTGTTAGCATTCCCTGGGGCTGCATGGAAGGATTTGTTCTTTAGGCTTCCTGAATGGTTTCTTTGCAGGAGCTCTCTCTCTGGTCATGAACAATGTTGTTATTTGTATTATTATTGCGTCCAGACACTGTATTGGGCACCAGTGGTGCAGGTGCTGGACAAACACTGAGCAGCTGGGTGGTCCTTGTCCCAAGGAACTTATGAGATCAAGGTTTGCAATGTGCTGCAAGTCAGATCTGTCTTCATCCTTCCGGCTCCAGAGCCTTATGAGAGGTAAATAGTAGAAAGAACAAAGTGAGAAGGTCTGAGATGTGTGTCTGAGGTAATCCCAGGACAATGGGGAATAGAGGAATTCATATACATGCACTGGTAAATATGTATAAATGAGGGATTTGAAGAGACCTTCTGTCTGTTTGGGAACAACTAGAATTCCTGCTAAATAAGACTCAGCAATTCATGTGACAACTAGGGTGGTCTTGATTTTTAACCAATATAGAACCAGCCTCTTGATCCCCAGCTTTTCTGTAGTATCTGTTTCTTTTTCTTCTTCTTCTTTTTCCCAGCCAAATCCTCCAACATACCCAGAAAAGCCTGTTCTTTTCCCAGCTGGCTGCATCTCAGCGGGCAGAATCTGTGGCCCTCTCCCATTTCAGGCCCGTTTGACCTTGCCTTGTAACCAGATGTTTCACTGGAGAACGTACACTTGGGAGAGCCAGGGTTGCACTCAGCTGCTGGTGAACTCCCTGCCTCGGTCAAGCGGCTGTAAACAAAACCAGCCCAAGAAAAACAAAACCTTTTCTGAACTGAGTTGGCCAAGGACGGAGCTGAATCCAAAGATGCAGATGGCCATTAGCTTGTTGATGAGGCTGCAGAGAGAAGCTCATCTGCCATCCCTGTTTTTCCACCATGGATTTCACTCAGCTAAGGAGCTCTTTTCTTGGAGATTACAAGTATTGTTGTTGCCCTGGTTTCCAGGGGTTTGGAGACACCTGACACACAGACCCCTTCCAATGCTGCCCAAGGCATATTGTGCTGTTTGAAGCTGTCCATTCATCTGAGTGAGTTTTTGGCCAAGAGTATTTAGAAAGTAGTGGCTTGGTGGCCTGAAAGTGTCAGGAGAAAGACTCACAAGAGCACCAGAGCAAAATGATGCATTAGGGAAGTCCTTTCTTTTGAGAGGCATGTTGGGATAATTCCCCTGGCTTCTGCAGACAGCTTCTCTGCAGAAATGGTTCTGTCTTCCTCGCTTGATCAGGAGAAGATGCGAGGAATGTCTTCTGTGGTTAAAGCAGGAGTTTAGATTGTCAGAATGTTAATCTTCAAATTTGGGAAGTGGCCAACCCTTGGAGCTTCCATTTTGCACAAGATGCTCATTAGCTGAGATGTGGTGAGAGCCTCACTTTCAAGGGGCCTCTAGAACAGCTTGGGGTCCCCTCATCCTGTAGCAAGAATTTGCAGGAGTTGGGGGCAGCTTGGTTTGGACCTGGGGTTCAACTCTGAGAAAGCTTTTTCCATTTGAGTCGTGCTTGGCCAGGTTTGAGGACGGAGGCAAGATTTGCCCCATCATCTCTGAATGGAATCAGTTCCTGATCCATAGCCATTCTCCAGTGAAAGGGTGTATTATGCCGAGCTGAGATCTCTGGGAGAGGAATTGCTTGGCACATGGATCCCTGCTGTACCAGGGGGATGGATGCCTGTGACTGAGCACTGTACACACAGAATTCTGTTGATATCCACATCAGTGATTTCTCCCCCACAAGGGTCAGGCTTGCCTGTCCCCGAACATCTGCTACCACTCAGCAGACATCCACCACTGTGTTATTTATCCAATATTCAGTATTTTTTCAGAGGAAAATTTGCCATCTCCTGCTCCTATTTGTGTACTACTCCACATTCTACAGCCAAGTACCAGCTTGCTGTAGGAAATGTCGAGGTTATGTGGCTACAGCCCATGATCAGTTTCTCCTCTGATCCATCTCTGGCCCCATAAATAATTTTTAATAACCAGAGTGCTCTTAATGCACTTCTAAAGTGGGCTAGATCTGTTTAACCTAATCTGAGTATTAAAGCTGGTCACAGTGATATCTGAGCACCTGTGACTTCCTCAGACCAGCCAGAATTCAGCACTGAGAAGCCAATGGCTTTTCCTGTCCATGCTGTCCTGACTGTTCCCTCCTGGGGTGATTGATATCTCCAGAGATAGCATTAGGGTCAGTTACACCAAGGTAAGAAGTGATGAATGGGGCCACAGGGCAGATATGCCTTTCAGATTCCCAAATAAAAGAGTTTTCAGACTCTCCAGACCGTGGCTTCTGCATCTCACGGAGCCATTCTTCCTTTGTAAGAAGCTCTGGGGGTTGCATTGCTCAGCCACCTGTGCACAAGGGGAGAGCTGGGAAGAGGAAGGGATCTGCTAACACTATTTTGCCCTCTGTGCTTAGATCGACACTTCACTGTGTTTTAAACATCCGCTTCATCATTCCTGCTGTCCAATATCCCACTCTGGCCCCAGCAAGAGCTATTTTAATCCCTCATCATTCATCAGGAGGCCCCTTCCTGTTCCCTTTCTCTCTGCTCCCGCATGCATGTGTGTGCATCTCTCCACCGAGAAATCCCCTGGGGTGGCTGTTGTCGGAAAGGTCACCCAGGGATATTCACAAACAGCAGGTGTAAAATTAACAACTGGTGCGATTCCAATCATCTGGCAGGAAGGAAAACATTGGACAATAGGTAGAGCCAGGGTAAAGTTTCCAGCTGAAGGCTCATTGCCTGATATAGGATGGCAGATTGGTGGGCTGGGAACTCTCCTAGGAATGTGAAACCGATAGGGTATTAGCAGCCCCCCTGCCCCTCCAACACAATTGTTTTCAGCTTGCTCAAAAATATTTGGAAATGTTACCGAGCGGGACGTGTGGGCGAGAAGGCATCCTCCAGCCAATCAGCCGGGGAGATTCCAGCCCTCCCCTTGAATTTCAAGCTTTTGTTTTCCCTGATGGAAGGGAAGGTGAATCCTCCATGATTAATTTAGGGATCTTAAAGCATTTTGGATGAGTTCCTGCAGCACACTAGCAAGTGGTGCTCTCAAGGATTGCGGAAATTGTGGAGAGATGGCAAGAGAGATGGGTGGATACGTGATTGATACGGATTCTGACACCTTATCATTTTTGTTGGTGGAACTGATTTTAGCTGCATGAAACAATGGGAGTTTTCACTCAGTAATGGCATCTGGATGGCACAAATCTTCTGGAGGCGTGAATGGAATGGTAGATCCTGTTAGACCTTGACTAATGTCAGCAACCAGAACGGTGGCTTGAGTCGAAGAGCATGGGAGTGTGATTTACTGTGCTGTGGATGTATCCAAGGCAAGTTGGCAGCACTGAACACAAGGAAGACAATGGGGAATGGCAAAGGTTGTTGAGAAATTTGGTTTAAACCGTGGTGGGCTGAGTTGTTCTGCAAGAATTGAAGTGAGTGCTGTAGCTGTTCCCAGCATGGAGAATGTTCGGATAGAGGTTTTATCTAACACATGGCCTTTCCTCTGCTGGAGTTCAGCACGGAGTTCTGGCCTATATGGAGTAGAAGTAAATGTATGGGGCCACTGCACCTCACAAGCTCATCGGTGCCTACAGCTCTGTGGCTTCTTCAGTCTCCTCTGCCCCTCTCCTTCCCCTCTCTCAAAGCTCTCAGCGTGATGTGACACCAGGAATCCTTTGGCAAAATGTTACCACACCACAACCAGCACTTGTAGGCTCCTGTCCAGCTCACACAGTGTCCATCCTCTGCGTAAAAGGTTTGGTACAAGCTCTGTCCACCACCACACAACTAGTGCTGGAAAAGTTCTCTCGCGGGTCTCAGCCTATGCTGGGATCCCGCTGCTCTCGCTTAGCAGTGATCTCACACGTGGACTGTGCTGACAAAGGGCGCTGGGCTGAGAGGGGTCTGATATGGCAGTGTAACCCTGACATGCGTTGTCAGCAGCGCTGCCATCGCCAGCGAGAGCAGGGGGAGGACTGAAATTCTCCCGTTCAATTGGGCGAATTTGATACCTTCTCGTTCTTGTGTCCTCGTGGCTCGGCCACTTGACATTTCTAAACATTCTCAAGCAAGTTCACTGGAAAACTATCCCATGTCAGGAGCTGGTGATGTCAAGGCTAATAACAGTCCTGGGGTCAAATCCTTCTGATCCTTCAGGCAAAGACCTCAAGATTTGGCTCCTAGTCAACAACAAGGTCTGTCACGTCAACGATGGCTTATTATGAATCCCAGCTCAAGCCTTTCCCAAACAAAGTACTTTCGTTTGGTTTTCCATGCAGGAAAAGGTTAGCAGTTTCCAAAGGTGCGTTCTCTCTTCCTTGTGTGGAGTGGAGAGCAAAATCGGTGAGCTTGGAACGGGCAACAGCACTTTGCCTTAGAGCCGGAGATGGTGGTAAATCCTTATCCAGGAAATTCTCTTCTCGTTTGGAATGGTACAAGATGATTGTTTTCATCTCTAGAGGTACTGGGGTTTTTTTTCTCTGTCCCCGTCCATCATTTGGATGTAACAATATCACTGGGCTGCCTTTGTTAGTGTCACAATGGACCTCAGAAAGCCGAATGAGCCGTACTGGGAAAGGCACGGCTGGATGTCGGGCAAGGAGATAGCAGGGATCGTACTGGCTCTCACTCGTGCTGCACTGAAAAAAGGAATTGTAAATTGACATTCCCTTGGCTGTTGCTTTATAATCCCGGCACTGTGTTGAGAACGATGCCACTGGAATGGTGTCCAAAATGATAATTATAACCGCTTCCTATTTTTAATTTCCTCTTAATAAGGGACACAGTGGTCATCATCCTAACAATAATGATTCTGCTCTGCCCTTCCAGATGTCAGAACGTTATAAAGCATGGATTAACAAACACTGATGTCTCTCTACAGACCTTTCTTGTGAACTGAAAACTCTGTTGCTCCCCAGCCGACACACACTCCAGCAGGTACAAACCTGAGCACTACAGGAAATGCTGGACCTGCTTTGCTGTTGGCCTCATTTTGTAAGGGAGTATTTGAATCATGGAGAAGTAAAATTACTTGCTCCATGTCCCTTGGTGAGTCAGTAGCAGAGAACAGATTCAGCTGTTCACATCTCCCCATTTTTCTCTGTCAAATGGCCCTTTTTTTTTGCTATATTTTAGGAGGCATTTGACATGAGGTTCCTAAATATGTAAGCTGGTGTTCAGAATTGCTGAGTCCTCACTAGTTTCCCTCCAGGCAGTACCTAAACAAGATATCCGTGGGGAGAGCTGCCTTGTCTTGAATATCAGCAACCACTAATAGTTACTTCTCTTTATAGACTCATCTGTGTTTTTCAGGTGGACTCCAGCACTGCACACTCATCCAAGCTGATACACATGGAGCACAGCAGATAGGCCCAGTTTCCTAAACGTGACTATTTCACAACTATTTCCCTCCTAAAAACCTGCCTGGTGATAGGAAGTGCTTTGGTTGGGAGGGTTTGAACTCTGGTTGTCAAAACTCTTAACTAAGGCAAAACTGGTCCATGTGGTTGGCTGAGTGCCTCTGTGCTTCCAAAAAGCTCCTGATTCCAGAAAAAGTGGGTTGCTCATTTATCTCTGCTGGCTTCTAGGAAGTTTATGTAGGATCTTTCTCCGTTGAAGGTCAGATTTCATGTGTCTCCTGAGGTCCTGGAACAAGGGTGCTTCTGAAGGAGAAGCAGAAAGGAGAACACTATCTGAGGTTAGGAACATCTGAGCAAAACAGCGTTTTATGGCTCAGACAGCAATTCCAATTATCCAGCACTTAGGCATCGGGAAGATTCAGATAAGAGGTCTCAGATTTAGCTCCTTTCTTCTCTTTGCAAGTCAATGTGCCACTTTTCTTCTTTTTTTTTAAGGAGACAATCAAATCTGTGATAGCAAATTTCAAGTTAAAAGGAAAAGATTGTCCCTGCAGAGAATGGAAAGAACCATTTTGGCTCTAGGGTGAGTTTTGCGATCCACCTGAAGCATGGGTAGCTGTCATTGCACACACATTAAACAGAAGATGGTGAGCTTCTTGCAGGAGTAGCTGGATAGAATTCTATGGGTTTTTTAAAATAAAACTATTTGAGTACATGATACATACCAAACTGAGCTGCTCTTATGCTTCAATCAGGCTATTTATACTGTGACAGTGCAGGAACCTCGGTTTTGACTTCTGCCTTAAATTTAAGAAGAGTCAATTGAAAATCATGTAGTTCCTTCAATCCTATGAAAACCTTTACAAAAGCTCTGCTCCAGAGCCCCATTCATTTCTCCCTCATTGCAAGGGGCCAGATTTCCAAAGGAAGCCGTGCCACCACCGAGCTGATGGGAGCTGTCTCCCTTTCTTCCCTGGAGTATTTGTACAGGTCAATCCCTCTCATCTCCTGACAGATTCCTCACAGGAGAGCTTCCCAGTTTTCCATCCCTCCTCACTGCACAGCCGCCCACAAACAGCTTCTCAGTCATCTGAGTGCTCGTAGATCAGTAGCATATAGCAAAGCTTTATGGAGCATGTGCCACCTATACACGAATCAACAGCACCATGTGGAGGCTCGTATTTATTTTCTGGGATAGATAATCATCATCTTTTTAAGAGCTTCTTCCTGCACACCTTGCTCCTAGAAGGCCATTCAACCCTGATCCTACCAAGAGCTGTGGCTTGGAGCCCTCTTCTCCTTCTGAGTGGTGCCCGTGCCTTTTTCACTCCTTCTGGCTACTTCTGTTACCTCAATATGTCAGCAAAATCTGCAGAGTCCCGACAGCTGGTGTGAGGGTCAGGCAGCAGCAAAGCTCAGCTTCTCTGAGCCTTTCCTATCTATCCCGGAGCTGACTGAATCTCTCCCCTGCTTTACCCTTGTGTTACACTCTGGACTGAAGAGGAGCAATCCTCTGCATCTAACGCTCTCCCTGCCCTTCTCTTCCTGCACAAGTTAACTCCCAGCCCTTGCTGCTTCTGCTCCTGCCCCCTTCTGAGCGTGCTCTCATTAAGACCCCAGAGGGAGGAGGTGATGCTCTGAAATTGTCTTAATTGCTCTTGTTTATGCTGGTTACGATGGCAATAAGTTGCCATGCAGAGGAGGCTTTATTCAGATGTGCAGGTTCTCCATTGTTCTGTACTCTGAAGGATTGTCTGTAGGCAGCTCCAAGTCATTTACAACAATAGATTAATATGAAGATCAGTAATCCTGGGTGACTCACAGTCACACACATGCGAGACCCGCCAATCGCTGTGACCTGCCACCGGATTTGAGGGGAGGTTGAATGTTGCTGGCATGTTCTTGCAGGATGCTGGAGAGATAATGCTTTGCACTTGCACAGCTTCTGCTCTCCAGGAGTTTCCCAAACATGAATGGAGGATGCTCTCTTTCTAGGGCAGGCGATGACTCTTACACTTGCTGGAAAGCAGGGAACTGGGGCAGAGTGTGTCTTTCGTCCAGAGTAAGTTAACGTGTGCCAAAGTTTAACCAGGGGTCAGGAACCCTGACTTTTTGTCCTTGATCTATCTTCCAGACACTCTATCACCCAGGCATCTTTTATGCATGTTGTGTGCTGCTTGTGCTGTGTCCCTTGGACAGCACAAGCAGCACACCAAATCACCCTTGGACAATAAATCACCCTTGGACAGTTCCATCTCACAGACCTCTGCAGTTCTGTGTTTGGATCTTCATTTGGCAAAGACACACTGGAGATAATGTTAAGACACCTCAGCTGTGGGTTTGTCCCTTCTGTCCCACTGTTCACACTTAGAGCCTGTGCTGGCCCTGATTGCACTGCACTAGGGGCACTTTGCTTTCCATTCTTACTTTCCTGGACAGTCCCAGTCTGCATCCCACTCTACCTCACTGATCCATCCCTTGGCTCGAGGTCTGTGTGGCAATTTTCCCTCTAAATCCTTGTCTCAGGGATATATGTCCTCTCCTGCTGTGTCCCCACTGGTCCTCATTCACCCAGGAGCCACCACTCTCCTTCCACATGCCAGACACTCCACACATCCTGTCTCTCTCATCCATCCCTCTCCCTGCTGTCAGAGACTCAACATTGCCCCATCTTTCCTTTCCCCCATGCTGGGTGAAACAGGAGATGCCCGCTCCTATTTTTTCCCTGTTTGGGAGATACATTATTTAACAGCAGGGAGCAGAGGCAGAGCTGCAAGGGAGGGTTGTGCTAGAAGGGATTAACAGCTGTCATCAACCTGCTCTTGACTCTAAAGTCCATTACGGAGCCGGGTCAAGCTGTTGAAACTCCTCACCAGATTCCTATTTGCTGCCTATTTTCAGTCCTTGGAGCTGACAACAGCCCCATAATTTCCAGTGTCAGGTTTGGTTCTCCATGTTGCCATATTGCACGAACTCCAGCAGACAGACAAGTGCAGAAATTCTTTCCAGCTGAGTGTGAAAAATTGCCTTGCACAGTCCATAAGTAATGTGCCTCGTTGAGTCGGGCTAATTTTCCTCCCTGTATAAAACAGTGAGGTTTCTGCATAATTTTGTGCATTACAAAAACACCAGATCTCAAGGGCTCCATGGTGGGCCAGGCACCAAGTGTGTCACTGAGCAATTAGTGAGTTTTCACCTGCCTCAAACGGAATAAAACGTTGAGGGAGCAGCTGAGGACCTGACCCCTGCTTTTCCATATTCATACAAACAGGAATGTGTTATCCTGGGTCACCAAAGGGGTGATTCAGGATCATGTCTTATATATACCCCAAAAGAAGGTGCCTAGAATGGACTAGGAAGACTTTTCTTCCATAAATATGTATTTCATGTAGAAATATAACTTCTATAAATGGTTAGAAGTTCTGTGTAATTAGCAACCCTCCCTGGATATTTCTTCCACAAACTTTTCCAGGTTCTTAAGTTCATAAATATTTTTAGCCTCTTCAGCATCCTATGGCAAGGAGTTCCTCAGCTTAACCACATCTCCTTTCTTTCAAACCTGAGATTCCCCCATCCCTGGGAGGTTTTGAACCACCCACCTTTCACAGTGGTACACATTCACAAAGATCCTGAATTAGTCATATATTTAGCGTTAATTTGTTTTCTAATATCTCCATCCATTTGAATCCACCATCTGCTGTAAATGTGCCCTGCAGCGCATTCTGGAAGAAGAAACACAGAAGAACTTGAAGCTTTTGGAGTGAGATAGTGCAAAGCACCTGCGGGAGGTACCAGTGGTCACCTCTGAAACAATTCCCTTGGAGTCACCACACGTTGCCATCACTAGACGGTGACATCTCCCAAGCTTTGGAGCAGGCTTGGCTGTGGATCCAGAAGAGGGCAATGGTGACACATCCTCACCGAGGCTCCGAGCACCAAATCCACTGAGGACAGCCACTGCAGGATCGGAGCCAATAGCCAGACCACCTTGGCTAGTGGATCTGCCTGTTCCTGGCTGTTTTGTGGCAAGCAGATTGAAGTGGGAGGCAGCTTTCAGCTACTGTCTCAGGTCAGATGGGACTGTCAGTCAATTGTTAATTATGACTCTTCTTCTTACTAATTTCTCTAACTTCTATCACCATGGCAGCTAACTGCCGTGGAAAGACTCAGCCAGGAAAAGGAGAAGACAACCAAACTTTTCATAGCAAGGGAACAGGAACGAGCTACAGAGGAAAGGGGGTGGAGGAAGAGATCTGTAAATTGTTTTCCAGGAGAGTCTAACACAATGTTCTGAATCCTAAAATGGCTTTTGTTTGAAGGAACCTTAAAGATCATCATGTTCCAACCCTCTGCCATGGGCGAGGACACCTTCCACTATTCCAGGTTGCTCCAAGCCCTGTCCAGCCTGGCCTTGGACACTGCCAGGGATCCAGGGGCAGCCACAGCTTCTCTGGGCACCTGTGCCAGGGCCTCCCCACCCTCACAGGGAAGAATTTCTTCCCAATACCCCATCTAACCCTGCCCTCTGGCAGTGGGAAGTCATTCCCTTTTTTCCTATTATCACATCCACTCTGCCCTGACCTGGTCAGTCGATCATTTTTAATCTTTGGTGATGGCTGTGTGTCTGCAAAGGGCAGGAGGAGGCAAAATTTGACAGCACTTTGAGCTCTGATTAATTTTTAAACTTCCTCCCTTTCTGCTTATTTTGTAGTTTTTGTCCTGGTGCTGAATGTGTTCTTTTCCCCATGTGTCACTTCCAGAGGAATGCTGTGGAGATGAAATGCCAGTTGGTCATCACAGGGCATTTCACCTGTGGGGGCTGGATGGAAACTCACAGGCTGGGACCATACAGGGCACAGGGACAACTGGTGACTTCTGTCACGGCAGCAGCTCTCAGGAACACAGAGACACAGTGCCTGAGTACATCTGTGGCATGGGCAGAGCAGGTTGTATGGGATCAATAAAACAAAAGCCATTTTGTTGCTGTTTTCCAGCAACACCACATTTTCTTGTTGAAATCACTGCCTGGCCCATTCAGCAACTTTCATTTCTGATTAAGCTTTCCAGCCTTTAGGTATCTTCTCTCACACCTGTCTTACCATTTCCATTTACAAGGGCTTAATTTAGAAACCCATTGTACCTGGGCCTGCACAGACCAAGCTAATTTATTTTACATAATGCCTCAGTGCTTTAGGCAAACAGACTTGTTCCAAGTCCATCCTGGGGGGAAGGATGGTCTTGTGCTTCAGGTTTTGGGTTGAGTTCCAGGAGAAACAGACCCTGTTCTGACAGTGTTCACAGATTTCCCGAGACCTTTATCAAATCACTTACCCTGCCTTGAACCTTACCTTTGAGTCTGGAAAATAATCAATATAACACTTTCCTTAGCTCTGGTTTTAGGATAAACATAATATCTAGATGGCATCAAAGTACTTTTGCTCTGAGCTTTAGAAGTAGAATAAAAAGCTGATTTCTGTGCTGGGGAGACTTCAGTGCATAAGTGCAAGACGAGGACAAGAGGCAGGTGCAAGTCTGCTGAGGAGGAATGAAACAAGGCAGAGCTGACAGGCAAATAGACCCTGGGCATTGCTGCTGTCAGCTTTTCCATCGGCATCTCATCAGGGACGTGAAGGGAGAGAACGAATCACTCCGTGGGCGTTCACAGGAAGCGGCCCCCGAGCGCGAGGGAGAGGCACGGGACAAGGGCGGTTTGAGAATCCTCGTGGGTGATCTTCCCAGCAAACCTGGGGGACAGGAGACTCCGTGATATGCCTGAAGGAAGCACAAACACCCCCTGCCTCCTAGGCAGAGGACTCAGCTGGCAAGATCTGGTCTTTCTGTTCACTTGAGGCTTTTGTCTGTTCACTAAATGCCCCTGGACTTTGCTTTTCAAGTCTCTTCCTTCTCTCTGTCGTTGTCACTGCCACAGCAACAGGTGAGTTTGAGAAGTTACACTGAGGAAATGACTCAAATCCTTTGCAGACCCCACTGGAGCCAGTGGATCTGAAGACAGGTGTCCTCCATCCACAGAGCTGTGAGCATGGATGAACCATCCAGTGTCCACCAGAGCTCTCATCACCATCAGTCAAGCTCTTCCCCACAACACAGCAGTGGAGGAAGCTCCAGAAGTATTGCTTCTTTATTTCAGTGCTGCCACACTCACTGACGTCCTCGCTGAGCCTCTTGCGGCAGCAGGCTGCTAATCAAAAACTCTGCTGCTGCTGCTGCTAATCAAAAACTCTTTGCTCGCCACTTTGGCATCAT
This sequence comes from Acanthornis magna, assembly GCA_036785705.1. Lineage (NCBI taxonomy): Eukaryota > Metazoa > Chordata > Aves > Passeriformes > Acanthizidae > Acanthornis > Acanthornis magna. The sequence continues at coordinate 3,972,100 of JAWUZG010000039.1, read as the reverse complement.
TCTGGGAAGCCAACAGAGCGCAGAGATGCTCAATTCCTCCCCCTCCACACACCTTCCATTGTCTTCGGGACTGACAGCTCTGATGTGGAGCAGTGATAAAAGCCAGCTGATGCTGTCAGGGCCTGGTACAATTGCACCGCAGGGAAAAAGGCGACTGGCTCTGACTCATTGGAGCCGCCTGGAGCTCAGGATGCCTCGCACACGTGCTGTCTCCTGGCACGGCTCAGCACCGAGCAGTGCACCTCTGGATGCTGCCCCTGAGGAGGATTGATCCGAGCACTTGGGAAGGACCAGGACTGGTGGCCGAGTGGGTGGCCAGCCATGCTTTGAGATGCTAGAAAACCTTACAGGGATAAAAAACTCTTTTGTAGAATCATAGAATATCTAGAGTTAGAAGGGACCCACAAGGATCAAAGTCCAACTCCTGGCCTTGCACAGACACCCCAACAATCCCACCCTGTCCCTGAGAGCATTGTCCAAACACTCCTGGAGCTCTGGCAGCCCTGGGGTCATTTCCATTCCCCAGGGAACCTGTTCAGTGCCCCAGCACCCTCTGGGGGAAGAACCTTTTCTGGATCTTGAGCCTAATCCTCCCCTGGCACAGTTCCAGCCATTCCCTGGGTCCTGTCCCTGACCCCAGAGAGCACAGGTTGGAGATGCTCCTGCTCTGCCCCTCGGGAGGAGCTGCAGCCCCTGATGAGATCTGACCTCTGCTGAAGCCTTTGGTGTGTAAGGAGCTGATGGCTGATGTTTCTGTGCTTGACCTGTGTTCAGGGGTGTTTAGCAAAGCATTTGTGCAAATCCTGAGCGGCAATCTATGAAATAACACCTCTCCTTCAGCTCCTCACATTCCCATCCTTATGGAATGGGCTGAGTTGCGGTTGAATTTCTGGAAGGCTCCAAAATGAGAGGGATCCAGACTTGAAAATGCATCAGGAGCGTCAAGCCAAGCCTGGAAGGGCATTCAAAGAGGGGAAATTGGACTGTGATGCGAATTTCTGAGTGACCTTGAGTAAACTGGCTCAGTGCTGCCCATCCTGCCCAGGTCAGCAGCTGAAATTTCCATTACTGAAAGTAGAAACTCAGGGGTCATTTCTGTTTCATTTCTCACTTTTTCCCAAACATGACATTGAATGAGAGGCATTAGGAGTTCCTCCTATAAATAGGATCACCCCTGTCAAAGCTGGTTAAGTCATACCCAGTGTCAAGCCCATAAACAAGGTGCCTCTCATGCGCTGTCTGGAGGGTGCAGAGGGGCTACAGGAAGTTTGACAGCTCCCTTTTGACCAGTTTGCACTGGGACACCAGCTGTTTTCAAGGCAACAAACATAAGCATCCTCAACTCCCATCAGGAGGATTTTTGGAAGTGATGCAGAGGCAGAGTAGTTGAGGAGCACTGCTCTCTGCTGTAGCAGAAGTGAAGGCTCCCAGCTCCCAGCCTCACAGATGCTGGGCCCTCCGTGGCTGCTGCCACAGCAAGGGTTAAACACTCGGATTCCATCTCTTCCTTCAAGGTCTTTCCCCAGTTCTGCCCTAGAAATCTGAGATGACCTGGAAACCCTGCACTTTCACTTGTCTCGGTTTCCCCTGGAGGGAGCTGCAGTTTCCTCTTCCTTTAGAGCTTCCCAGCTCTTCCTTAGCTCCACGAGAAGCAGCAGTTGCAGTGACATCCGTGACAGAGCGGCTTTGCCACCTGGGAAGTCAGCTGGGGCATGGCAGTGAAGGCAGAGACACAAAGCAAAGAAGCATCTTTGAAACAAGAGCGTTGTAAGTGTCCCCCCGTGCCAGCTGCAGGGACATCTGCATGGAGGTGGCTTGGCAGAGCTGCAGGGTCACCAGGGTTGTGTGTGGCCATGGTGGCTCTGGAGCAGAGCACCTCAGGATATCAGGAGCTGATGGAGGCACCTGAGGATCCTTCACGTTCCTCCTCCCCCCGGGGAGCTTCTTTCCACCTCTTCACCAAACTTTGTGCTGCTCTGAGACTGGGGGCTGCTCTGCTGGAGTGATGCAAGTGAATATGTCTTAAAAAAAAAAAAAAAAGAATTAAAAAAATAGATAATTTTTGTGGTCTCATTTCCCCATAGATCCACAAGCAGTTGCATCAGTACAGCTGAGGGGGTGGAAAACTGAAGTGGGGGCAGAAAGGAACAAAAACTTTCGAAGTCAGCTCTGAAAATGTTCAGTAACTATATGGAGACCTACAGCCTCTCGTCCCCTCCAGACGTGAAGAGCTGTCTGGTGCTCATGTGTGGAGACACAGCCAGGGAGCAGAGATGATTTGTTTGAAGCTGAACTGAGAGCAGCTTAGCAGGGGAGGAATCGCTACTTGTTCTGAGATAGGCTAATTATATTCTGTGTCCTTGGAAGCCAACCCTTCCCTACTCTGCTTGCATAATAGCGATCCTATAGCTTTGTACAGAAGCACCAGGGTTCCCTCCCATCTCCGCTGCACACAGCAGCCTGTCCCACTGCCAGTCTCCACCCCAGAAGGATCTGGATGTCAGTCCTGCATTCCCCGGAGGGCTGCTGAAGCACTTTGGATTCCTGGGAGATGGAAACCCTTCTAAAAACGCAGGGTAGAGTTACTCTAATTCCTTGCTGTTGGGGATCAAGCTGAAGCCTGCTGCTTAATGGGGGATAAGTGGATGTAATGCAGTCAGTCAATAACTTTATGCACACACGCAGAGCCCTTTGGATTACTGATTTCCAAAAGGCAGAGTCTCCCTCACAACCCTGCACCACACTGAGTCAGCCCTGAGCCTTTTGACTTTGTATTTCCTTCTTCACCTGCACTTTTATTCTTCCTCCCCTTATTCATTTTTTCCCCACTTATTCATTTCCCCCCCTCCAGAGAAGTTTTCAGCTTGTCAAACGACTCTCCCTCTCCCTGTCTCTTTTCTCTTTGCCTTTTGCAGTGGGAGGAAAGATAATAATAAAAGGAGCAGTTTTCAAATAAGAAGCCCCACGTGTTACCTGGGAACTGTCTCTGAGCATCCGAATACCTGCTGGGGCAGAGAGCGATGAGTCCCCACTGCTGTTTCGTACCCACCAGACACTGTTTGTGTTTTGTCACATGTTCCTGTCAGGTCTGTCACTTGGTACAAGCAGGACTGACTGGGCCCTTGTGAAGTAGGATTTCCCTTTACACCTCCCTGCCAAGCGCTCCTCATTCCTTCCCTTCCTCCTCGCAGGGAAAATCGCTGCTCCAGCTGCTGCTGTGGTAGTTCCCAGGCTGGAGGGATGGGTCTGGGAGTGTTTGTGCCCTTTGCCTCGTCGCTCCAGAATTCTCCTCATCTCTGGGAGCCCTTTAGTCCTGCCTATTGTCTCAGTGGGGAGGGAAGGCTGAGCCCTTCCCAAGTCCAGCACTCTTTGTGGCCTCACTGAACCGCTCCTAAAAGGAGAAATTTGCAGGAGAAGGAGCTCCAGACCAAGGAATTCCTGTAAGACCGAAGGACCTGAAATGGCTCCCTCGGGCCCCCCAGATGGGGAGGCACAGGAGGGAATGGCCCACGCTGCTGCACTTATCCCAGCCCTCTCTGTTCCTCCCCGGGCTCTCGGCTAAAAGGCTCATCTGACTTTTATGGAGCTGGAGAGACCAAGCAAACAAAGCCTCAGGGTTTAGTCAGCGCCGGCGGGTACAGCACGTGCCTTTTCCTTCTCTCCCCTCCTTTCTTTCCTGCTGACAGCTTTCCCGAACACATGTGGCGTCTGATCGGCTCGGGAGCCTCTCCTCAGGAATGAGCCTCAGGAGTGGGGCAGGAGAGCATTTCTTGCCATCCCGAGTGGAGGCTGCTTTCTTTTTCACCTCCAGGACTCCTCAATACCTTCTGGGCTCCGAGGAAGCTGAGAAAGGCAGGGAAAGAAGGGCAGGGGTGCTGGAAGTGTCTTGGAGCATGAAAATGCTCTGTTGGATGGAGAAGTGACTCAGGCATGAGCCCAAAGGCTTCCAGGTAGAAGGACACAGCACTTTCCCTCCCTGCTCTTTTGCAGAGCTCTGACTTACAGCCACAGCCTGTTCCTTCCACACCACCAGTGCTGCAGCTCAGAGGAATTCACAGACCTCAGCTTGTGGTCCCCACACCCTCAGGGTCCCCCAAGCTGAGGGTCTGGCTTGGGTCACCACAAAGGTACAGCTAGAGCTGCGGCAGAAAAGCTCCTTTTTGTACACACTGCTGGGTTTTGTTGACTGTAACAAACCCCTCCCTTGGCTGCTGGGACTGTGCTCTGGGGCTGGGAATGAAGCATTGCTCATCCTGCTCATCCGTTCCTTACAGGAGTTTTTGGGAATCTTTGTAAATAAGCCAAGAACATGAGAAAGAGAAATTCCTCCCGTTCCAGGCCCTGCCTGACACTGCACAGATCCTTTGTTCTTGGCTTCTTTCTCCCTCTCAAGGCCTCAGAGAAGTTCTTCCAACAGCACAGCCCCCCTGCTCAGCCTCTTCCACCAATTAGCAGTTATCCATTAAGCGGCCAGGAATAATTCCATCAATTAGCCCATCTCTTGAGCGTCTCTTTCCCCAGGTGCTGGCAGTGCCACTTAAGCACCAACAGGAAAGGAGCTCTCAAGAGCTATAAATATATAGAGATGTTTGTATAGGACCTCTTTGCTCTTCCTAACTTTGTGGTACTCCTGGTTTCAGCTGGTCCACAGAGAGCTCAGGATCAGCCCTTTTCCAGCTTATTCCTAGGAGCCCTGCATTCTGGGCTGTGCTCCCAGAGAGGAATCAGACCTTTCTGGTATCTGTTTTCTTGGGGGTTTTTTGGAGGGATGGTGTGAGGATGCCCGGAAGGCTTTGAAGCCGCCCATGGTATCCTGTGATCAGGCCGGGCATGACGGATCCAGGATGGTAAGAAATAGGCGGTGTGTGTTGCAAAGGAGACTGTTCAATAAAATAAATATCTTCAAAGGAGAAGGAAAGTAGCAGGAGCGAGTAGAAGAAAGGATGTTTTCAACCCTTGAAGGGGAATCTGGAGAAAGAGAGATCCTTTTTAAGGTGTAAAATGGTGTCAGTAGGAACATAGTATTGCTACTCCTTTGATGAGAGCGGTTAGCTGAAAATGGGAGGATGTGCAGGTAGAGAAGAAAGTGGTGATGGAGTGGAGGGAAGTTCCTTTGAAGTTTTCTGATCCTACAAAGGAAGGAAACACTCCTGCCCACCTGAACCCAGCAGGAATCAAGCATGGAATCCTAGAGTGGCTTGGGTTGGAAGTGACCTTGAAGCTCATCTTGTTCCAGCCCCTGCCATGAGCAGGGACACCTTCCACTGGACCAGGCTGCAGGGATGTGACCATGCTCTGCTCCATCTCTGCTCTGGGCCATGTTCTCAGAGCCCTGCCCAGCTGAGCCTTGCTGCTTTCTCCCTTTCCCATGGTTTATTTCCCCCACACCTGCTTTACCTTTCAGACATCACCCAGCAAAGTCTCTCAGTCCCTTCCTGGGTGCATCCACGTGCTTTCTTTGTGCAGGGTGTGAGGTGCAGCTGCTGGTTTATCTCCTGTCAATGCCTGTTCTAGTGCTAAAGGTGATCCATGGGGAGAAGATCAAGGCACAGGAGGGAAAGAGAAAGGAAATGGATTAGCCAGGACAGCTCAGCATGTCTAGGAGCTCTTAAACTCTGTGATGCTCTTGCAGGGGAAATGATGGAAGATTGAAAATTAGGGATACCCAAACCTAGCCTAACGTGGGGGACAGTGATGGGAAAAGGATGTGATATTCTACTGACAGCTACTTTTTGCTGTTGGACTGAGGGACTGAGGGACTGAGCCCCCAATCTCAGGGACTGAGATTTGGAGGGTTCAGGCTGTGCAGCACCAGGGGAGCTGCTTCCATCAGCCAGGAAAGGGGGTGTGATTTGGTGCAGAGCTTTTAGTGCCCAGATACCTTTTGAAAGCTTCTCTGCCTTGTCCCTCTTCACATGGCCACTTATTTCCTCATTCACCGAGGGAAATGCTAAGGAGAGTCCCGAAATCCGGTGATGGAGCTGCTGGCTCAGTGATGCCACGCTCGGTTCTGCTCAGGTAGCACAGTGGCTGCAAATTAATTACTGTTAACGATGCCACCTTCCTGCAGAGAACAGCAATTTCTGCAGCGGGCACAAGGCTTGGTTTTGTCGAGTGCCCAGCCTGCAAGGAGGCCTTCTGGCATCCTCACACTGCCCGTGAGCCCATCTGTTCCCAGTGGGAGCCGCGGAGCCATCAGGCAGCGCCGGATGGAAGCTTGTTTTGACTCATGGGTCAGAGGCTGTGCAGAGAAGTCTATCGTTCCCAGTCGCTTCTTTAATTGACACAGTGAAAGAAGCCACATCTTCCTGCCTGAGTCTGACCAGGTCTGTAATTGAATTCGGCTCAACATCTCCGCTTCAGCCCCCCAGGGACTTGTCAATTAATGATGGATTTTTTTTTCTCGCCTTGGGAATTTCTCCTTGCTCCCATTCTTTTTGGTTAATAGGATCTAGTGCTGAACCCAGTAAATCTCCCACCCCCCATTTCCTACCTTTCCCAAAGGTGCCTCAAGAAGAAAGGGCTTGGACATGAAAAGAGAGACGAGTGAACTTCAGGGACTGAAAACACGTGCAGCTTTCCTGTCTTTTGTTCATTCATCCTTCCTCTCGCTCCTCTCAGGTCTTTTGTTTCTCCTTGCCAGAACTGCTTGCGCACACTTCACTCAGGATCTCATGAGACTGTTTTAGAAACTGCAAAGCTGAATTGGATCCTTCTTTTTTCCCCCTTGGAGCACAATGTCTCTTTAACCTTTCTCCCTTGGCATCTGTCTCTCCCAGCAACCTATTTGCGACTCATGGTTGCAGAGGAATCCCAGTGCTGACTGGGTTTGAACTGGGGGTTGCTGGGGGCGTGGGCAGTATATGATACGCTGTAGGTGCAGTTTCAGGCTGGCTGCAGGAGGCACTTATTCCTTGGGTCTGCCTTAGCTTTGTCTCTCCAAGCCCTGCCAAGATGCAGAGGCTTCTCATTGCCCTTAGAAAGGCAAATTTGATTTGCATGTCAAAGGGTGAGAAAGGACAGGGGTCCTCATTCCTCCAGCTTCTTTATCCTCCCCAAGTCCCTCTCCCCTCCCCACACTCCACCCCCCCAGCCTTCCTTTTGGCATTCCTAACGAGTGATTGCTGCATTAACGCACCCAGTCACCATGGGAGAGATCTTGGGGTTTCTTAAGCTGTTGGATCCTGTTGCACATCCTCGTTAAACTTCGCCCTTGCTGCTGCGTGCGGGAGCTGCCCACGCAGACCAAAGTTCGGTCCCCAGCCCACCGCTTCTCCCCCACAGGCGCTGACGTACGAGGCTGTGCAGGAGGCGGTGAGGGAGGGAGGGTGTTTGGGAGAACGTGTCTCTGGAACAGTGACTGTTTGGTGAATGTGCACACACGAGTGGGGTTGGTGGGGAGCCAGGTGAGAGCGCGGTGTCCCCGCTCGGGGAAAGCCCACCAACCCTGCTCCTCATCCTCACCGGCTGATGAAGGAGTGGAGGGGGGAATCCCTCCCTGACCCTCCCCTTGGGGACCAAGGGTGGATCTCTTGGGTGTATCTCTTCCCACTTCTCCTGTGTGGGAAAGAATGAAGTTGCCCAGGCTTTAAGGAGATCTGGGTCTGCTAGACCTGAGGCCTGCCTGAAGAACTAGAAGGCAAAGAGCTTTTTCCCCTCCTTCATGTCACTCTGTGATTCTTTCCCAGTTTCCAGAAGCTTTTCTGGTTTGATGTTGGGCTTTTTTTCTTTTTGTTCTTTGATTTTTTTTTTCCCACATGTGGGTCAGACCTATGCCACACTTCTCTGTGGGGATCCACATTCACTGCCTGGATCTTCTGGAGTGGGAGAATGAGGAAGATGCTCAGACACAGCTGGGAAGAGTGTATGGACCTCAGGATGTTGCTTGCAGCCACCTGCTTCTGAGAGCATCAGGACAGGACCTTCACGTCGTGCTGAGGCTGGTTACACCAAGAACTCCTGGCAGAGAAACCAGTGCCTGCCATGAGTGCTGAGAGGAACAGAACCACGGAGTGCCTTGGGTTGAAAGGGACCTTAAAGCTCATCTCATCCCAGCCCCCTGCCATGGCAGGGACACCTTCCACCAGCCCTGCTGCTCCAAGCCCCATCCAATGCCCTTCTCCTGTGTGCTGAGACCCTCCTTTAGCTGACAGCAGCGCTGCAGGCAGGGACAGTCATACCACCATGTGCTTGTGTCCTGCCTCCAGCAGCTGTGAGGAGGAGGAGATCCTCATTGTCAGGGTGTGCTGAGACATCACTGGGATCACTGGCTTAGGGACATTTAAGCCTTTGTTTTCTATTCACAGTGTCTCACTTTCCCAGGCCTGGCAGAGAGCAGGGAAGAGTCATCTGCAGCCCGAGCTGAGATCAGTGGGAGCGGGGCTGTCATCCTGCTCGTGTACAGGGCTGTTCTCACGCCTCATTTCCTTTGTGGACAGAAAGAAGAGTTATCAGGAGCCTGCACCTGCTTCCAGCTGAGGAGAGGAAACACTTCTGGAGGGAGCAGGGGATGGTGGTGGTATCTCAGGAATCCAGGGAGGATCAGGGCTCTGCTGGGCTCGGCACAGCCGAGGCTGATACTGTGAGCTTGTGGTCAGGGTGGTTGGAAAAATCATTGCCGTGCGCAGGAGAGGACTCGGAATTAAAGTCATCACCCTGATGGTTTGTAAAACTGAGCTGCTGGTGTGAGTGAGAGCTGCCCCAGGCCACAGAGGACATGTCCCTCAGCCCATGGGTCAGTGAGGGCTGTACCTTCCCTCGTGCCCTCCCCGTGCCTGGGTGATCACAGGTGTGGAGCACCTCAGGCAGTGCTCAGCTGCCCCATCGCCCTCCTGGCTGCTTTTGGGCATGGCTGGGGCTCTCTGCTCCATCCCACAGCAGTGTTTTAGGTCCTGGGGACAGCCACTTCTGTCCTGTCTGTGTCCCAAAGGCCCTGGAGATCCAAAGATGTCCAGGCAGCTAAGCTGTGTGGCTTGAGGGAAGGGAGGGCGAGCACATCCGAGTTAAGGAGTGATCATGTTAATGTGGTGCATTAATGAGGAAATTGGAATAAAGGACTTCATCAGGGATGTAAAGTGAATTGGTGGCAGGCTGAAAGTCTCCTAATGAGTGCTCTCCCCTGAGTTTTCTACCCTTTTGTGAGGCCAGGACACGCTGTTTTGAAACAGTACATTAACTCGGCACTAAGAGGCTTCCAAGAGGTGGGAGGGGAGGAAGCAGCCAGGAGATGGGAAGGAAGGAGCCAGGAGATGGAGGGAAGCACTAGAGACAGCGATGCCGAGAGATGCAGCTCAGAGCTCATCAGGGATCTGAACTCCCCTGTGACTTTGGGCAGGACCAGGAGCCTGGATGCCCCAGCACAACGAGATGTTGACTCAGTTCTGGACACAAGCCCAGGCCTTCCCTAACGCCAGCGTGTCCTTGGAGGCACCTTCCCCCACGAGGAGCTGGGCACAGCACCACCAGGTCCCCTCCGGCACAGGGCACCCAGCAGCTCCACTTACCTTTGTGTAATAAGGTTAAATCACTGCCTCATTAGAGCCCTCAAATTAAGTCACCACCTTGGCGGATCGATAGCATTTTCCATGATGCACTTGTGACACCAGGACCGGGAGATGGATTGATGCTGGGAGGCTGCAGCGCTGCGGGGGAGCAGAGCCAGACCCAGCGCTGGGCAGGGTTTGTTTTCAGGGGGAAAAAGGGCAAATTTCCATGGAGAGCAACAGCTGATGGCAGAGGCAGGAGGTGTGGAGGAGTGGCTGCACGAGGACAGTGCCCATGGCTCTGGCACCTCCTGGGGTTTGGTTGCCAGTTTAGACTTTCAGGGTTGGTACAGGAAAAAGGTCTTTTTCTGGGAGAAGCCTGTGGAGGAAATGGTCTCCTCCAGGTGTGTCTGCGCTGGGATTTTGGTCTAAAATGGGCTGTTCTATCCACTCCCCCACTCTCCTTCCCTCTGAGCAAGGGAGAGGAAAGGCTAAAGGAGCTCCCATGGGGTGGTTGCAGTGATCTGAGGGTGCCTGGGGCTGCCTGGTGCCATGCTGAGCCCTCTGCACAGGAGGCACAGCCTCCCCACCCCGGCAGCCACATCACACAGGCTCCCTGTCCCCACTGGCCCCAGGAAGTGCCACTATCCACTGGCTGGGATGGGACCAAAAGGACCCTGCAGCTGCCTTGAGCCTTCTGGAAAGATCTCAGCTGGTGTCTCCCAGTGGCTCTGCTGGGCACTGGATCCAAGCGAGGAGTCCCTGGGGCTGAGTTTGGGGTGAGTTGGGGCAGTTTGGGTTCCCAGGTGCCGGATCACTTTTCTCTGAGCTGCAGCCAGGCCAGGAAAATCTGTGGCCAAAGTGAACCCTGACAGTCCCGAATCCCAGCTCCAGGGTGTTTGTACTTCTGCCAGCTCCCCACACATGGAGGCTCAGAGCTCTCTGGCCTTTCCAGGGGGGAGGACCAGAGACCACCCACCTCATCCCAGCCACCTGCCCCACTCCAGGTGCCGGGATTAAGGTCACCTCTTCATCTCTAGCCCCCATCTCCCTCACCCAGTGTTTTTCCCACCTCCCTCACCCCCCCCCTTGCCCCAAGGACCACTAAGCCCACGATCCCACAGTGCTGGGTGCTTGTTCAGCTGCTGGAGGAGCAGGCAGGACAGCTGGTGGGTGGTCAGAGCAGGGGCTACAACCCCCTCTTCCTGCTGCTGCAGCTGGACACCACCGGGCTGGGTGATGGGGAGGGGAATGGGACCAGTCTGATGCATGAACTGGGTGAATTTAACCCTTCCAGGACAAGCCTGGCTCTCTTGAATAGCTCTGTGCAAAATTAGAGCCTTCTGTAGAGCCAGCCCTTCCCAGCCCCCACCCTGGGAGCAGGGGGGAATTCAGAGGAGCACTCATAGCCCTAAAACCATTCCTCACCCTCCAAACCCAAACACCTCCTGCCCGCAGGGTGCCCACATTGCTGCCAAACCAGAACTCCTGGCTGCTGCCTGTATTTCCTTTCTAAATCTGTGACAGCGCAATTTATTCGATGTATTTGGCATTAAAAAATGGGATTCCTCTTGTTAATCCCTCTGCAGACATGCCCAGAGGTGACCTGGGGGCTGTCACAGCCTCGTACTCAGGCAGAGGTGGAGGAGTGGGCTCCAGGCAGAGGCTGCTGCCCACCCCAAGGCGTCAGGGGGTGAGTGGGTGCCTCTGAATAAAACACAAAAGCAACAGGAGGAGGGCAAAGCTGATAAAAATGCCCCGAGCAGCTGTGGCAATGTGGGCAATGCAGTGACATCGCAATTGGCTGTCGCTTGTTTTCAGGCTTAGCATCTCTGGCTTGTCCAAGAAACCTTATTTTTCTGTCCCAAGAGCCCTCTTAGGAGCTGAGGCATTTCTGCAACCCAAAAGTCTGTTTCCTGCTTGAGCAGGGCTGCAGGAGGAGGTCCAGGGAGCAGGACAGACCTCCTGGGAGGAGTGGGGACTGATGGCCATTTGGGCTGAAAAGGTCTGCTTTAAAGGTGAGAGGAAGGAAGAGATTTTTCCTGCATCTCTGGCTCATTCTGAGAGCTGTTCATGAGTTGATCCCCACCCTTGGGAGCTCATCCCTGGCCAGGAGAGGAGAGGAGAGGAGAGGAGAGGAGAGGAGAGGAGAGGAGAGGAGAGGAGAGGAGAGGAGAGGAGAGGAGAGGAGAGGAGAGGAGAGGAGAGGAGAGGAGAGGAGAGGAGAGGAGAGGAGAGGAGAGGAGAGGAGAGGAGAGGAGAGGAGAGGAGAGGGCACACAGCTCGTGTGGGTGCTGCCAGGGCAGTGGGGTTGTGTGTGTGCAGGCACAGAGCTGAGCTCTTTGTTCTTCCCTGCTACGAAGCAAGAGAAAAACACTCCTGCCGAGTGCATCCAGAAATAACCCAGGCCTCCAGCAGCCAAAAAGCTTCCAAGGGGGAATTTTAGAGTGCTGGGAATTTGGCCTCTCAGCCTGTGCTTGGGGCTCCTCTGCTGTTGTAAGCTCCCAGGCAGGGAAAGGCAGACCCTGAACGCAGCGCTGCTCCTGAGATCCAGGAACCCTCATCTCAGCAGGGAACTGTTCACTCCTGGGTCACCCCAAGACCCTCTCAAGGTCCTCTTTTCACCTCAGTCTTTGCCAGCACCACCATCACAGCTCCTGCCTTGAAAAGACAGTGGTGACGGACACTTTTCATGTGGGATGTGCTTCAGGGGTGTCCCAAAATCCCTCAAGAGCCACTCACTTTGCTGTATCCCTGAGATAAGGCCTCCTTGCAGGAGCAGCCCTGCTGCTGGTGGGGCCAGGATTTGGGAATCTGGAAGGGGAATGTAATAAGAAGGAGAGGTTCCCTTGCCTCCAGAAGAGAGGATCTGGGGGCATTTAAAAACAGGCCTTCCCCATGTCTGGAAAGGACAGCAGATTCCGGCACTATCCATATGGGATTTGAGTCACACCGCGAAGAGAACGGTCCCTCCGTGGCACATGTCAGAGGCTGCAGGGAAGATAAACGTTGCTTCATTGCTCTGGCCCCACTGTTTGTTCACCCACAGGGATCTCCTGGGCAGCTTTTCCATGTGTCAGCATCTCATCAGCACCCCAGAGCAAGGGCACCGTGTGGCAGATGCTCCACGGAGGGACAGACACCTTGTCACGGAGCAGCAGCTCTGCTCCAGCTCCTGGGGCGGCTCAGGGCTGCTCCATCCCTTCGTTTGGGGCTGGAACCCAGCACGCTGCTCAGCTCCCAGCATCCGAGGCAGGCTGCAGCTTCTGGAAGCCTCCCGTGCCCTGATCTGATCCTGCACACCCCAAACTACCCCTCTGGGGCAGGGCACCGAGCGGGGATGACCCGAGTGGTTTGGGCACATGCAGGAGGTCGCCGAAGACATGTCGGCTTTGCAGAGCAGATCCCGTGGTGGATACAGGATCATCTGTTTATTTTAAGTTTTACAGGGGGCATTTTCCCTTGCCAGGAGTTGGAGAATAGAGGGCCCGGGTACCATCTGCCCAGGGGACTGGTGAATCATCCTATTTTCCAGTTAACAGCACTTGTTTGCTTTGGGAGATCTCCAAGTTAAGGGGGAAGAAAAAGAAAACCCAACCCATGGATCTTTTCCCACACAATAAGAAAAATGCCTTGTTTTCTTTTTTTGTTTTCTTTTTTTTTCTTTTTTTTTTTTTCTTTCCCAAAAGCCAGTGTCAACTCTGCTTTTACTTAGCAGTGGGCTGGATAAAAATAGACAGTGAAGTCATGACGCCTTCGGAAGAACCAGGTATGGCCTGGAGAGAGGGGGTGAGAGGAGACAGGCTTTGGGGCCAGGGACAAAATCCAGACTCTGGTTACCCCAAAGTCTTGTGATTTCCCTGGCACATTGCTGGGAGGCGCAGGAGCCTCTTTGGTGATGCTCCAGGGTTCAAGCTGCCGCGGATGGAGCTGTAGCCCAGAGAACACCAGGAGATCAGCTCTGTGCAAAGCCGAGGCATTCGGAGCTGGAGGCTCTCTGGGAAGTGAGGGGAAGCAAAGGGAATGGAAGCCAAGGGGTTGTGCTCCTGCTTTCTCCAGGACCATATTGCTGCTGCCTCCTCTCTCTGTTTTCAGCTCAGATCTGGATTTTCCTCCCGTTTGATCGCCGGGCCAGGCTGAGACCACGCTGGGCTCCTTGGAAGGAGTGTGCCTGGGAGAGACTTTGATGTCTCTGCTCAGGGCAGGGGCCCTGGAAGCTTCTTGGGCACCTGGAGCATAAGGAGATGCAGCTGATGCCCTGATTTTGGTTCTGCTGGTGGGGAAAAGCTTTCCTGGGGCTGCTCGTGCAGAGCTGGGGCACATCCTGAGCTCGGCCAGGCTCAGGGCTGGGGTGGCCGCAGGTAAAGATCCTCTGGGGCAGAGCCTCTGCTATTTCTGCACCACAGGAAAAATCAGGGATGGGAGGGCAACTTTGCAGCCACACAAATGGATGTGACAGCCCAGGACACAGCAGAGAAATGTCGAGTCCCTCTGCAGGCCTAGTTTTTCTCAGGTGTGTCTTGGTTGAGTGCTGAAGACCCCAAATTGCTGACTCTGAGGTGTCCCCTCTGTCACCACACAGCTCCAGCGCTGTCCTGCCAAACCCACTGCCCCAGCTTTGGATCTTCCCAGCCAAGCACCTGCTTAGGGCACGACTGAAATGAGTTTGGCTGGCCTCAGCACGCCCTTCCACAGGTATTTCTGCACATGCTTGGATGCACCATGGAGGCTGCAAGGTGCCAATTTTACATAGCAAAAGGATCCTGCCCAGCACTGCCAGGACCAGCGGAGCTGGGGCTTCAGGCTTTACATTTGCAGGATACAAGGTCAGGGGGCTTTTTTGCCCTTCTACTTAAAGAAACTAAAACTTTCAAGGAAAAAAATAATCCCTGTGGAAACTTTAGCCTCACCCACAAGGAAGGAACTTTCCATCAACGTGAAAATTCACATTGTGGGGGAAAAAAAAATGTCCTTTGCTCTTCCACCTGCTCCTGAGCCGTGGTTTCTCTGCAGCAGGAGGCTGGAGAGGCGCGAGGGGAATATCTGCATTTCTGTGGGATCAGTCACTGGAACCAGCATTATCACTGGAACAATGGGCTCAGCCCAGGCCAGCCGTGCCAGGGCGGCTCCGCTGCAGCGCCCCCGGGTTTATTTTTGTCCGGGCTCTGAGCGGGGGTGGCGCAGATCAGGTGACGGTGCCCGAGGAGCGCTTGGCATCGCCTGTCGTGCCACTGTGTGTGCACACACACGTCCGTGGGAGCAGGGAGCAGGCAGGGATGGGGGAGCGGGGCTGGGCTGGCTGCCCCTCCCTGTGGGATCCTTCCTCTTGGATGAGAAAGCCTGGAGACCCCCATGGGAGGAGGGATGCTCTCGCAGTGTGGGGACCACTGATGCTCCCCCTTGACCCGGCTTAGAGCTCTGCAGTCTGCTCTGGGGTATCCAAACCAGTGACTGTGTTCTGGAACTGGAAACCAGTTTCTGATAGAACTGAGTCATGGCATACAGGAGGTGACCAAGGAGATGCAGAAAGGGCTGTGGTGGAGCCAGGGAAGCCCAGCTCCCCAAGAACCAGTGCAGTGTTTCCATTTCTGGGCTTGCGTCTTTTTCCATCGGGTTTCCATACTGGGTTGTGTTTGAGCAGTACCAGAGACCCCAGTTCCTTCCCAGTGCCCCCAAGCTGTCCCAGAATAACAGCCAGCCTGGGGGATGTGGCTGAGATAACCTCTGAGTTGCTAATTTGGCAAGGTAGTCAAACCTGCCAGCGTCCTTGGCCACACAGGAACACCTTCCCGCAAGAATCCATCCCAGCTCCATCCATCCCCAGCCTCAGCACTGCCAGAGGGTTCACCCCCTGCTTTCTCCATCACCTGGAAACAATCCACAGCACTGGAGAGTCTTATTTCCCAAGGGGCTGAGAAAAGAGAGGAGCCTGGAGTTAATCAAGGTCTGGGAAGTGTATGGGAGCAGCCACGACTGGAGGAAGCTCACAGGCTCCTGTGCTGGAGAGGGAGCAGAGCTGCTCTGGGCTCTGGGGACACGGGGATGCAGAGGGACGGGGTCTGTGCAGAGTGCCACTGTGGGGACACAGGAACAGGACATTCATTTCTCAGCTGTGGGATGAGGAAGAGGACCCAGGGCGCTGTGCCCCAGCTAGGGGTGCAGGTGTGGGTGGCATCACACGTGTGGTCACTGCCAGAGGCCAGAGCAACATCACACCAGCGGCCCAGAGCCCTGTGCTGTGACTCAACACACAAGTCCAGCCTGACCCCAAAGGGAGCCAAGTGCTCTCTGGCAGAGGCTGGGGCTCTCCCTGACCCCGGGGGTGTTCCAGCTGTGGTCTGGGAGCCACACACTGCGAAAATCCCCCTCCATGGGTCAGGCCAGCCTGCAAAGAATCCCCTTTTTTTATAAATCCCAGCACATGATGAGAGAGTGGAAGGAGCCTCCCCTGCCCCAGCAGGTCATTTCAGGCTTGGCTGAGCTTCTTTCCTCTCAAGGGGATGTTTGCCAGCATCTCGGAAATGGCACGGGTGGGATCTGCAGCCCAGGCACAGCACTGTCAGTGGAGGACCTGCTCTCTGCAGCTCAGAGCAGCAAATCCCTCTCGCAGCAGAAGGGTAAGGACGGATGATATGGGAGCATATGGAAATCTATGGACCCCTCTGGCAACGGATGCATTGAGCCCAACTCAGCTTCCAAGGGTCTGACCCTGGCGGTGCCTCCCAGCAGTGTCTCCCTGGATCCCTGCGTCTGGGCATCGCTGATGGTGAGATCAAAGAGCCTGTGCTCATCCACAGGGCTGGAAACACACGGTGGAAGGGACGCAGGCACAAAGCACTGCCCTCCTCTGCACCCTCAGCACAGCCTATACCGTGCTGTGTGCACAAAGGACACACACACACACAGAGGACTGAAGCTGTGGATATCAGCGATCAATTTTCCTGGGGGGAAGACTTCCAGACTGCTCTGCTGGGTGATATTCTGCAGATGTTTAGCCAACAGGAGCTAAATCCAGCTGGGATTTGTAGCAAGGTCTGATGCATGCCCCACTCGCTGGACTGTCACGGTCAAGGCAACGTGTCTTTGTGGGCTGATTAGAGAGAGTGTCAGGGACCTCACAGCCGAGACTGACAGGCCAGGGCTTCTCCTCTCATTCTGCCGTGTTTCACTAATTGCAGCTCTCCCTAATTAAAAATCAGTGATGTGGCTTTGGCAGCTGCAAGTCAGGTCCCCCAGGCGAGCCCGGGGCAGAGGCTGGGAGGTGGGGAAGGATGGAGTGATCCCTGGAGCCTGGTACGTTCCCTGCCACGGTCAGGTGCTGCAGAGGAGCCAAATATCCAAGAGAGTCCTCCAGAGGAGGAACAAAACCAGAGCCCACCTTGTCAGAGACATGGGGCAGCCGAGGGTGTCCTGGGCCCTGAGTTGTTGCTGAGCTGGACTGAAATGCTCTGTGCCAGCTGCAAAGTCCCTTTCCAGGTGGCAGTGGTGGCTCCAGTGACCACATGGCGCTGGGAGCTGGGGCTCTGCAGCGGAGGTAGCAAATCCCAGGACGCTCTGATGAGCTGGCAACACTCTGCCTCTCCCAGGGGACAGGAAGGGCCAACTCGCTGCCAGGCACTTAAAATCAGATAAAATAAGAGCTGGATGATCTATAGAAGTGCAGCTTCCTCCTGGCGTGCTGCTTGCTGATCTATCAGCTCCTTATTTCCACATGAGGAAATAAGTTTTGTTTCAGGTATGTCTTCCCATGGGATAATAATCTCCCCAAGCAAACTCACCCTGAGTGAAGGCAGGAGGAGCATGCAGCCACCAGCACGAATGTACAATGTCGGTGACTCCTGGGTTAATTTCATTAACGAGTTCTTGTGCTCTCACTGCATCAATACAGACTCACAGACACCAGGGAATGTTCCAATCTCCTGCCACAGGCAGGGACACCTCCCACTAAACCAGGCTGCTCCAAGCTCTGTCCAACTCGGCCTTTTCATGGCCATTTCCAAGCATGCCCTGTTTGGAAATCCATGGATGAAGGGGTGTCTGTCTGTCAGGATGTCAGATCAGGGCAGGACAGGTGATGTTTTCTTACCCAGAGAAACTGTAGGAGGGAATAGAGACCTCAGCTCATATCGCCTTAGAGGCTGCTACAGTGAGGTCTTGGGATGGTGATTTGGGAGAGGGTGAACTGCATGGCAGCCACTTCAAGGGGATGAAACAGGGAGGGTCTAGGAGAGGCAGGACTCTCTGATCTCTGCTGGGCATGGACATCTTCCAGGAGCTGGTGAGCAGACTTTGGAGAGCAGCTGGAAGCCTTTAGTGTGGTGCTCTATGAGAGAGCTGGAGAGAGGTTTTGGATATGGGCCTGGAGTGACAAGACAAGGGAGAATGGCTTCAAACTAACAACGAGCAGGGTTGGTTGGGATACTGGAGAGAAATTCTTGACTGTGAGGGCCTGGCACAGGCTGCCCAGAGAAGCCGTGGCTGCCCCTGGATCCCTGGAAGTGTCCAAGGTCAGGCTGGTGGGCTTGGAGCAGCCTGGGATAGTGAAGAGCATCCCTGCCTGTGGCAGAGGGGTTGGAATGTGATGATCTTTAAGGTTCCTTCCAATCCAAATCATTCTGTGATTCTACAATCTCCCTGGGGACACGGGGAGGATCATGCCCAGCTCCTCTCTTTGGCCCACGGCCAGGGAGGACTTGCAGATGGAAAGCTCACGGCTGGGGCTGGCTCTGGACAGGCTAATAATACCCCTGGGAGAAGGTCAGGTGGGCAGCAGCAGGGGCAGCTCCCATTACAGGCTGTCACACATCCCCCTCAGCTGCCGGAGCCTCCAGAAAGTTTTGGGATGTCTCGGAGGAGAGCTGGCACTGCCACTGCTCCATTGGTGGATCTCCAGGGAGATGGCAGCAGGTGGCTGCCAGTGGTTATCTGCACCATGGCACAGACAATGTCACCCCCACTGCCAGCCCCTGCCCTGCATCCCCCAGGTCACCACATCCTGCTTCCCCAGCCCAGCAGGACCTGGCTGCCACCGGGCAGGCCACCGTGCTGTCCCATCGCCACAAATGTCCCAGCAGAGCGGGTTTTTCTTGCTGAAAAGCTGCTTAGCAGCTTATGGAAACAATAAAAGTAGTATTATCTTCAATGGTGAGGCAGATGGTTTGGATGATTGGTTTGACTTTTAAGCTGGATTTGAGCTACGGATATTCTGATTTTTAACAATTTTTGGCTGGTCAAACTCTGGCAGAGTAATCCCCAGATTCCTGCTCCCATAAATCCAGTCCTCTCTGCGCCAGGGGCTGTGGGATGGAGACCTGCCCTGGGAGGGGGCCCTCAGAGCCCTGCGTGTGACCCCCCCAGACCCCCCAGCCTGAGCTGGCAGCCACCAACCCTGCCACCACCACCACCACGGCCACCACCAGCCCTCCACATGCCGGCTGTCACCGCTGCCACCGCAGCCTTGTCACCCTGACCTTGGGGGGACAATGCCCCTCTCTGCTCCTGTCCCGCGTGGGCAGCTCTGCAAATCCATCACTGGCAGGAGCCCAGGCCTGAGCTTCTCCTCGCAACATCGTCTTTCACAGAGGGATTTATTTAGTTTTTCTCCTAATTATCAGGAGCCGTGGACTTCCTGCCACCATCTGAGGGCTGGTGCCAGCCCTCAGTGCTCCTTCTCCCGGCAGAGCCTGTTCCTGCTGTCACCCCCGCATCTGGTGTCGGTGTGGACTGCTGTGTGGAGCGCTCAGGAGATGACATCCTGCTCATCAGGACATGGCCAGGGACCTTCTGCCTCCCTCCTGCAGCAGGGACCCTCAGCCACGCAGGAATCCCTCCAGGGATAAGGGCTCTGTCTTGCTCCAGGGCTCCCAAGCAGCCTCTGGGGTTGCCCTGTAGCTGTGGGCTTGGCCTGATGCAAGGCAAAGAAGGAATTTGGGGATGAAATCCATGTTCAGCTGTGTTGGGGCTGGGCAAGGCTCCTCTGAGGGCAGTTCCAGACAAATAAAAGCCTTATCTGGGGGCTCATGGTTAACCCTTTGCCGAAGGACATGCAGCACCCACTCAGGCATGGAGCAGGGTCTCAGGTAATGAATTATCTGCCCCAAACCCCATAGCTGCCCCACCTGAGAAGAGCCATCACATCCAGAACATCCTGTGTATTAGAATGGTTTTTATTTAGCAAATCTTCAGAGCATTAAAATAAAACTCCCATAAAACAAGGGTCATCTTTGTGTGTACACTGAAATCGTAAACTGAGAAAAAGAGGAAGACTTCTACAGAGGTCAAAGGTCACCCAAAGCATCCCTTCAAGAGAATTATCATCTGTTTTCTGCTCCCATCGTGAGCTCTGGCGCTGGTCAGCAGTCACCTGTGAAGCAGAGGGGAGGGAGGGAAGGAAGGATGGCGATGAAGGATCTGGGAAGTCTTTACACAGCTCGGTTCAGACCAAAACGCTTCCCTGCTGCACCCAGATCACAAAACACCAGGGAGAAAAAAACACTGTAACACCACAGGGTGATTTTGGGTCTGTCTGTGAGAGGCGGAGGGAGGTGAACCTGGCAAGGGCGAGCTGTGGGGCCCGGCGGGTCCCGGGGAGGTGACAGCAGGGATGGGGACAGGAGCGCGCGGTGGCTGCGAGCTCAGTGCCCGATCCCCGGCAGCCTTTCCCCTGCCGGCTCCCGCGGGGCCTGGCAAAGCACTGTCAGAGCTGCCAGGCTTATCTTTAGCTCTGTTCCCTCCCTCGCCCCCGCGCCCACCTCCTCGCCGCGCTCCGCGTCCCGGCCCCCGCCAAAACACGCGTTATATAAGCGCTCGCACAACCATCTGGGGCTGAGTCAGCCACGAACCCAAACGGACAGCAAGCCCCCGAGCTGGGGATGCCGACCCACGGAGAACAGGCTTTTGGGGCCATCCCCCCGCTGGTGCCACCCCTGAGTGTCCGGCACCCCCGGCCGGGGAGCCTGGAAGGGACAGCGAGGAATGTCCCAGCCTGGGGGATGCGAGTGATGCTTGGGGTCGTCAGGCAAGGAGGGGAGGGTTTAATTGTACACTAATGAGGTATTGCCAAAATAAATGTGGCAGCTGCAGGGGAAGAGGAGAGGGAGCACGGACTGGCTGGGGAGGGGGTGTTGATCTGTCAGCTTGCACACATCTCTTCCCTCTCCATCCTGATATTCCACGGGAAACCCTTCGTGCTTCTTCCCCAAAATCAGCACCACCGAGCCCAGTTTTACTCCAGATTTATTCATCTGGGATTTCTCCCCAAAGCACAGGGTCAGGACAGGATATGTCCTTCACCTCTTTCTTAAAAATCACCGTTTTTCCCTGTGAGCAGCATCTCAGGAGCGTTTGTGACCTGAACTTTGCAGCGTTGTGCTGATTCACAATGGCTTGTCACAAAAAACTGCCTAAAAGTGACAGAAAAAGGGACGCTGACTCATGTGTTTGCCTTCCCTGAGCGAGGAGAAATGTGAAAGGTGAACAAAGTACTTAGCGGGTGATAATTACATTCTGTGCTGAAAAAAACCAATCCATATTAATAAGCCGGAGTGTTATTGCTAATAGAGGCATTTTACAATTAAAAAAAATTAAAGTATTTGAGGTTTTTAACCTTGACAGTGACCTGTTAACAACAAGTGTAAGGAAACCCCTAATTTTGTCCCACTCACAATTATAAATTCATGTTAAGGAGAAACTCCAGCCACTGCATTCCTGGACTCCCCGGGGGATGCTGGAGGCTGGTTCCCTGGCAATATCCCGTTTTTCAGTGGGAAGAAGCCTGGTGTGGGATGGAGTGGAAGAGCTGACCCCTCTGGGAGAGCTCTTGGCATTGCCATTATGGAGGGGGAGAAAGGAGCTGGAGAGGGTCCACCTTAATGTAGGATGAAAAAGCAAATTGCCAGCAGGAGAGCAGAGATGCTGCTCCGTTACTATGGTTACCCCCAGAGACAACCCAGCATCCCTGGGTATCGCCCTGCAGTACCCGGAGCATCCCTGGGTATCGCCCTGAGGTACCCGGGCTGCTCCCGGCCACCTGGAATGGCACTGGGGCAATTCAGGGGAGCAAGGGACCAAATTTGGTGGGGTTTGTAGGGTCGGAGGTTCTTGGAGCAGCCTGGAGAGAGGATGAATCCAGGCTGGATGGAGAAGCAGCATCTCCAGTGGGGCCAGGGCAAAGCTCCTGCCTTCATCCCTCGGAGACGAAGTCCTGGTGGGAATCCAGAGTTCCCAGCCCCTCTGCCCACTATCGACCTCTTGATGATGGACTGACCCACCCAGATCTCAGTGGGTTTGAGCCAAGCCCATCCAAGCTGATGAAAAGACACTCTGCTTTGCTGCAGGCCAAAAACCTCTGGCAAGGGCACAGAGAGATGCTCTGATCCCCTAAATCTGAAGGGGAAAAGGCAGGAGGGCAGTCAGTGAGGGCTGGTGCAGCGCTGAGTTCGTTGAGGGTTTTAGCCCTTAAAGACATCTTGAATACTAAGAGTGGAGGTTGCCAGCTAAGAAACAGCCTCAACCCCATCATGCTGGTTCCCATCCCTGCCAAAAACTTCCCAGCCAGGCCTGTGAGGTGTAAGCAAGGTCATTCCCCTCAGAGCCACCCGCTGCCTTCCCATCCCTGCTGCTCCCACCCTTTAGTTCAGCTCTGGAAGATGAGGATAGTTGGACTGGAAATAAAGCAAGGACCAAACACCCTGGCAGCACATCTCCCATGGTGCCAGCATCAGCTCGGCTCCCTGGGGATTTCTGTACAAGCAGCCACTGAGGGAGGAATTCTGGAGGCAGTGGGAGCCATCCCCAGGGAGCTGCCGGCTCCTGAATCATTAAATGCTTCCACAAATGAGGCGCTGGGGTTTGTAGTGCAAACGGCTGTGTGAGGAGTCACTGCCGCATGGCAAAGCAAAGCCTGGGAGCGGAGGCACGGGAGCCGTGGGAAGCTGCTGCACGGGCCGTGCGTGTCCCCAGGAGAGATGCTGGCAGGGCCCTGCCAGAGCATCCCCCGCCTCCTCCCTGGCATTTTCCTTCCCGAGATCCAGCCCATGTTTTGGAGTAGAGTTCTTCCCATCTCCTCTCCTGCCTGCCTGTAACAGGCCGTCCCCAAGAACCCCCGCTCCTCTCCTCAGCAAGAGAAAAGCTTCCAGAAAAGCATCTGGTCCAGATTTAAAGGCATTAAGAGACAGAGATTGGTGGCTTGCTCTAATAGCTAATCATTATTAAAAGATCGCTCCTTATTTCCAAGATAGATTTGTCTGGCTTCGGCTTCCAGGAAGAGGTGGTTATTATGCCTCTCTCTGGTAGATTAAGTTACCTCTTTGTTGTACCAGTGTATCCTCCCCGTGACAAATGCTGTAATCAAGTCACCTCTCAGTATCCCCCTTTGCTAAATTAAACAAGCTTTCCTCTTAAATCTTGCTTAGCCCCGGCCCTCCCTGTGGTGATTAGAGTGAGTGGCTGGCAGGGATTTTTTTTTAATGAGTAAAAAACTTCCTTATGGCGAAAGGGATGGAGCCGATGGGACCCAACAGACCATTAGTGGTGGATGGAAATTATCAGCCCCCGGTGACCTGAACCGGATTCAGCCCCATGCCCAGCCTGAGGAATGACGATGGATAATTTCCCCAGGTTATTTCAGTACACAAGCCCCGTTCCCTGCGGCAGCCAGGTGTGAAAGCCAGGAGGAAAATCCAGGATGGCAAATCCAGGGGCTCTGTGTCCACCAGGCCATTAACCTCTCTGTAAATAGCATCTCACACGCTGTGTCCGCTTTCCTTCAGCCGTGACGTACCATTAAAGGCATTTAAACTGTCACTTGGACATGGCGTGATGTCCCCTGAGGTCCCCACAGGAGGCAATGCCCATAGGAAATAGATCCTCACGGGGCCCAAGGGGGACCAAGGACACTCTGGGAAGATTTGTTGGGTCAGTCTTGGATGACTGGGCTCGTTCTGCCTGAGCTCCAGACACATTTTCCCATCTCCGGGCTCTCTGCATGGCTGAGCCCATCAGGGCAGGGCACTGGAGCAAGTGGTACTCGGGGAGAGGCTGTGTGTGATTCTGAGCATCCCTGGAGCCCCTTCCCATACGGGGAAGAGAGTTATCCTTCCTGCAGGATAACAAGGAAAATTCAGGTGTGTGTTTTCTGCTCCTGCCTAGAGGCAGCAGGATGGATATTTGCTAAAAGGCTCTTAAAAATAATCTCTGTTTGTCCTGCTGGCCCCAGTCTCGCTCAAAGTTTGCTCCACATATCCTGTATGTGTGACAACTGACAGACTTGGAAACACGTTGGAAGTTGGCTACAGGCAGACACTTCACTATGATCTTTAAAATATACAGCATGACGCGAGATATTTTAAATAGATCAAAATACATTTATTACATATTTATATTATTTTCTCTAGTCTATTTATATCTTTTGGAGACTCTTATATATAATATATATAATATATTTAAAATAACATAAAATTGGCCAGTTTTGTCATCTGAAATACATTTTACAAATATATATATACATTGTCACATATATCTCAAATATATGTGCAATGAGACAGAGAAACAACCGGAGGTGGAAAAGGTACAGATACTTCATTGCATCCCTCAGCTTCTCTACCACCATTGCCCCAGCGAACAGACTCAGCATTTTACCCCTGGGAAACCAGTGCTCCCAGTTGCCAACCTGCCCGTGTGAACTGGTGCCGGGTCTCGGTCCCCAAACCCCGTGGGGCCAAGCCTGGGGGAGCACTGGGGTGTGTTTGGGGGGGACATGGAGGGGACACGGTGCCCTGGGAGTGGGCAGCAGGACAGATGTGCACAGCTGGTGGGCGAGGGGATGGGTGGGGCACCATCCCATGCCCTGTCCCTGCTCGTGACCGATCTGGACCCTGCCCTGTGCCAACCCCCCATGGCAGAATTCCTGAATTGGGGGGTGGGAGAGCAGGATGGGCCGGAGTGCCGGACACAGCCGCCACACACTCACCTAGGTGTGCGAGAAATGGGGGAGGGACACACACAGGGGGACTCTTTTGGTTGCCAGCACGAGAGGAAAGGAAAGAGCAGGAGGGTTTAAAAATAAAGGTATTTGTTCTGCCTTATTAAAGATAGAAAAGGTGGCTCTGAAATCATCTCCTACAAAAGGTTTGAAGGTCAAGCAGGCACCGAATCGCGAAAGGTTGAGCGCTAAGTGATTGTCCCAGCCCTAAAAGACGAAGTGCACTAAATTCGGTGATGAGAAGCTAAGGCTCGTCCCGATGGCCCCGGGCACACCCCCTGGCCGAATGGGGACACCCCCTCTGCCAGGGCACAGGATGCTCTTCCCAGAGGAGGATTTGGGGTGCTTTCGGCTCTCACTGGGGTATTTTTTAGGGTGAAGCCGAGTGGGAGCAGCAGCAGGTGCAGCCCCCGACCCCAACCGGGGAGGATGCTGCTGCTGGGGCTGCCCCAGGGCAATCCCTAGGGATGCTGGCCAAGAGGATTAGCGGCTCTCTCCTTTCTCGGACTCCCACCATCCTCCAAGGATCAAGGGTAAACTCCACGGATGGAGCTGCCTTGCTCGAGGACATGGCCGGCGGCTGGTTGGTTTTTGGGGGGGAATTTCGCCTTGCTCATCTCCAAGCCCCTGCCCACAGGGATTCCCCTCCACCAAAACCCACACCCCGAGAGCATCCCTGGGCCTTCCCAGCTCCCTTAGGAAACCCAACTGCTGAACTTGGGCTTTTTCCACCTTTTTTTTTCTTCTTTTTTTACCCTTTTCTTTGACAATTCCTGGGATTTGAACTATGGCTGGGCAGCCTTCCCGATGCTCCCTGGTGGTAGGAAAAAAGACCAGTAGCTCCGAGCACTCACAGGTAGGCAAAAATAATATCTATACACTATGTACCGGCGTGGTCCATGGTTGGGACAGGGACTGTACAGCAGATATAGGACATCTCACCAGAGCTAGACCCTCACTAGCAGGGTTTGGGGCAGGGGCTGTGTGAACAGGAGCCAGGGAAGGTCCGAAATCCCCCCACTGTGCCAGCCACGGGCACTCCCTGTCCCAGTTCACATCCTCCTACACAGCAGTTTAAAAATACATCTGTATATATTATTCTATTCTCCCAGGTAACACTGTACAATCATAGAAGTTTCTTTAAAAGCAATAATTTACTTAAAGACATCTCTATTTCTCTTTCATTTTTATACAAATATTTACTGTGATATATATATATATTTATAAAGAAGTTAACCCTCTGAGAACTCTACAGCAGCAAGATGTGCACCTTTTTTTAAAATTATTATTATTTATTCAAAAGAACCTAAAACCACTTAAAAGCATTTGTTTTAAAAAAATAAATAAGTAGTGCTCACACAAAATCTCTCTGCCCCCCCCTCCATCCTTCCCACCCCCCAGATGCTGTGGTGCAAAAAGCAGGGGGTAAAACCATCCCCCCAGGAGCAAAGGGATTGGTGATGGGATGGCATCCACCTCCGCTGCCTTAGAAACATAAATGTCATGGCTGGAGCTCAATGGCACGTCCCTCCATGTCCCCACTTTTGGGGACAATGCCTTTGGGGCACTCGGTGCTGGAAGAACTGCCTCCCAGTGCTGCCCCTGGGGATGCTTTCTCCCAGTGGTTTTTAATGGAAGCCAAAAACACAGCAGCCCCTTGGTGAGGAGTGTGGGGTGATGGTGACAGACACTGCTGGGAAGAAGCTCTGCAGGGTTGATGTCCTGGTCCCCAGCACGGTGCTCGGTGGCACGGGACCGTGGGACACTTGGGACAGCCACTCCCCAGAGCCCTTGGCAAGAAGAAGGTGGGGATGGGGACACAGGACAAATCCTGCTTCTGCCCCCCATGTTTGGACACACCCCAGCAAGTCCTGACCCCAGGACACAGCTTCCCCAGTGTGGGCTGTGGGGAGAAAAGCACCGGGAGCTTGTCACAAACAAAATGCTGCAGGGGACCCCGCTGTGGAGCCCCTCCCTCCACGGGCTCCATGCCCAGGGTCAGATGTGAGATACCCATGGGTACAAAGCCTTTCCCATGGCCACAGGGAGCAGGGAGCCAGATTTTGGCTCCCAGAGCACCAACGAGCAGCACGGCTGGATGAAGGGACCTGCCAAACCTGCATCTTCCCGACTCCTTCCCTCTGTGGGGAGCAGGGCACGAGTGAAGGCTTCCCATGGGGTGCTTTGCCTTGTGCCGGAGCTAAAGCTAAACCAGGTTGTCACCAAGGCCAGCCTGAAAGGCGGTGGATGATGGGATGGGGATGCTGCAGAGCAAAAGGGGCATCACCCGGAGCGGGGGATGCGGGATGGGGGCTGTGGAGAAGGGCTGGGACACGGGATGAGTTCGCATCTCTAAGGCACAATCCACCTTGAGGCTGGGACACAGGGATGGGCTGAAGCACAAGATGGGGTGAATTTCTCGACTGGCTTCTGTTGTTTTGGGGAAAACATCTGCTTCTGAAGCAAGATTCTCTGGTGGGTCAGGAATTCATAAAGCCCAGCCTGGCACGGGCTCCTGTACTAGAAGTGCAGCCCAACAAGACGACTTTCACACTGATTTCCACATTTGAAAATATTCTTCAGGGAAGAAAAATACCAAATTGGTCAGAAAAGTGTGAAAATACCCAATTTTGAGAGCTTTCTACTCTCCTTTTTGTGCTTTTCACTGTTTTGCCCTAGTTATGATGAACCTTATGAATTCCCCATCAGAGATGTTAGGGGACACCCAACATTTCAGCAGCTGATGCTCCAGACCCCATTTCCACCCTGAAACCCAACACGTCCAGAAATTAGCTAATTACCATGTTTACAATGCTTTTTTCTCTCACAGTCCTGCTTATCCTTATTACCTCCTTTGCCAATAATTCCACTACTTGCTTTCACTGCCACAGACCTCCACTCACTTACACCTGTTTTCTGTCTATGAAGCCATGCCAGTGGTAAAAAAACCACCCCAAAATTGGATGCAACCTTGACTTTTAGCTCTTGCATCTACCCAACAAGTCACGCCCTCAAAAGACCCCAGTGGCTTCTTCATTCCCTTGTTCATTTTTAAAAAATACTGAATGACTTCTTTCAGATTTAATATTATTATTATTATTATTATTATTGTTATAATTATAATAATAATTATTATTATTATTTTGGTAAACAGTCTCCCAAACGGTGCGGTGAAAAAATTAAAAACCCTCTCACCTCCCTCCCCTGTTTTTTTCCCAAATTAAAAAGAAGTACGTTAATGTTGCATGTTATTTCAAGTGTTGTTCTTGTGCAACTGAACCAGACCGCCTGCCGAAGGAGCAATTGTTTTGTTGTTGCTGCACAGTTAAAAAATAAAAGGAAAAAAAAAAAGAAAGAGAGAGAGAGTAAGATTTGTTTCCTGATATTTCCTCTTTTTGGATCTCGCAGTGCTCAGCTCCAGGAAAACGCTGGCGTTTTCCCCGCGGGGAGAGCGAAGCCCCACAGGGCCGCGTGGGGCGAGCGCCTGCCCGCGCCCCACGGACCCTCCTCTCCTCATCCTTCCTTCTGTCCATCCATCCATCTGTCCATCCATCCATCCCCCAGAGCCGTGGGCCCCGCCGCGGGCGCCGGGCGCGGGGGACTGGCCGTGGCCTGCCACCGTCCCCTCCTGCAGACCGCTCAGTGGTTATTGCGATGAAACTGAAAACTATGAACGATACTAAATTCTCAAGCATTCCTATGGCACTTGCATTGTTCTGCATAATTTGAGCGGGTTGTAGGGGAAGAGATTAGAGGAGGAAAAGAAATACCCTTGGAAAAGTCAACGGAAGGGCCACGAGTCATATTTCCGACTCCCTCCTGTACGACCGCTGATCCAATGCTATTGTGGCTTGAAGCCTGTCGAACTCGTGCCTGTTGTCCGGGCTGAGGTCCTCCAGACCCCGGCTGTCATCATCTTCCTCTTCCTCGTCGCGGCTCATGAAGGCCAGCTCGTTCTCGTAGCAGAAGGAGTTGGTGCTGGGCAGCAGGAATTTGTTCTCCACCAAGTCCTTGGCGCTGCAGCGGGGGGTGGACGGGACCTCGTAGGTTTTGTGGAAGTGGGAATAGTCTACTTTGTACTGGTTTTTCTCCTCGAACAAGACAGGCTCGAAGCGGTGGCCCCACAGGATCTCACTGGCCAGGTAGGAGCTCCGAGCTTGCGTCGTCATGGCTGTGGCCTCTACCATGCCCTCCAGGATGACGACGATCTCAAAGTCATCTGTCTCCAAGTCCTGGCGGCTGATCCCGAACAAGGGGCTGTCTTCGTTGATCTCGTGGAGAATGGTGATGGGAGACACCAAGAAAATACGGTCCAAGCCTTTATCAAACCCCACATCAATGTCTATTTGGTCGAGCGGGATGTACTCCCCTTCCTCCGTGATCCTGGGCTTAATTAGCTGAGCTCGTACGTGGGCTTCTACTATGTGGCTTTTCCGTAGGTTCCCCACTCTCCACATCAGGCAGAGTTTTCCATCTCTCATAGCCACTACTGCGTTATGGCTGAAAAGTAATGTCTGGGCCCGTTTTTTGGGCCTGGCCATTTTTGCCATTATTGCACCAATCATGAAAGAGTCGATTATACAGCCCACAATGGACTGAACCACCACCATGAAGACGGCGAGCGGACACTCCTCGGTCACGCAGCGGAAGCCGTACCCAATCGTCGTTTGGGTCTCGATGGAGAACAGAAAAGCAGCCACAAAGCCATTGACCTGCAGAACGCAAGGCTTGAAAGTATCGTCTCCACCTGGGTTTTCTAGGTCTCCATGAATGAGTGCAATTAGCCAGAAAATCAGCCCAAACAATAACCAGGACACCAGAAATGCCAGGGAAAAGAGCAAGAGCATATACCTCCAGCGGATGTCAACGCACGTGGTGAACATGTCTGCAATGTACCTCTGTGGCTTGTCATCCATGTTGGTGAACTCCACGTTGCACTGACCATTCTTCTTTACAAACCTGTTCCTGCATTTCCTCCTGGTGTGGATTTTCCCATTGCCAAAGCCGTTGATACCTGGCATGGTGGTCAACCTCAGCCCGTCTTCCTCGGAGGACACGATGCTGTAAGGGTTGACTCTGCCTGTAGTCATCCCTGAGCCAAGCCCACAGTGAAGGTGAAGGGTCTTGCGACTCCCAATGTCCCCCTGACCCACCCCTGCCCACCCCCCAAATTCTGCTGCGGTGGAAGAGAAGTCCCAAACTTCCACGTCTTGGCTGCCACGTCACCACGCGGATCCCGTGAGAGGCTCTGCAATGAGAAAACAAAGACAGGGCCGTTACCTCTCATGGCACAGGGACCTGAGGGGCGGTTTGGCCAATGGCTCTGATGGGCTGCATGTTGAGTTACCACCTCCTACGCTGCTCTAATTCTCCCTTACTTGGCTGGGCTGCTCCCAGAAAAAAGGAGAAGGTATTAGAATTTGTTCTTTCATGATACAAAGAGAGTGAACAAATCTTATTGCATTTGTGGCACCCTCAACAACTCCAGCAGATGAAAATCCTGGAGTTTCTCCACTGTGCTTTTCCCACGAGCTCTGCCGCCAGAGAGGAAAGCGGAGAGGCCAAGCTGTTCTCCTTGGGACACAGATATCAATAAAGGTACTCCTGGAAGCGGCTCCATCAGTTCACGTTGCCCGTGCCAGATGGATCGACGCCCAGCCCAGCGCCGACCTCGGAGCACCAGCTCTTCTGGGCTCGAGGGAATGCACAGGGACATGTGGATTTAACCTCTGTCCCCCTGCCTGGGGATGGGAGAGGACACAGCCAACGTGCAGCCGGTTGGAGAAGGCCCCAGGAAGGCACTTGCTTGGGGCAGATGTCCTGAGGAGCAACTTTCCCAACGTATCCATTGGGACACGGAGCCATCTACGGTCACAGATGGCTTTAGCTGGCCAAGTCTCATGAAGGAACAAGTGCCACTGGGGAATGGGGAGCTGTTTTGGTCCCTTCTGGAAGGCTCAGCTGCAGGGTCAAGGACCTTCACTCAACTTTGCCTGGGAGAGAGGTGACATGGACATGGGAGAGGTGGCCCAAGCCGGGTAGGCTCCCTGGTGGATGTGAGCCCATGGTGGGGGAACCCAGGTTGCTGGACACCCCAGCCCCTCGTGGGGCTGTGTCAGGGAGTGGACACGATGGTGGAGAAGCCACGTGGCACATCCCAAGCACCTCAAAGAGATGTCCCTGCAGAAACTCTCCCCAAACTGTCCCCTGCCACGGGTCACCCTATTATTTAGCAGCATGGGATGTGTCACTGGGGATGGAACCACCTTGCTGGCAGTGAGACCCACACAGGGCAACAACGTGGTGGGAGGGCAGGTGCAGAGCCCCCCGTGACACCCCAGCTCATGCCTGGAGCGCAGCGAAGCCGCCGGGCTGGACGCGCTGTGCCGGATCCGCCGGCCCGATCGATGCGGTCGATTCCTGCAATCAGCTCCAGCGCCCGGGGACACGCTGGGACAAACACACCCTTTCCATTACACAGTGTCCAGGGCCAGCCAGTGCCAGCACCGGGGAGCATTGCCAGGCACAGCCTGCCTGGGGCTGCATTATCCCGGCTCGCAATGATACCCTGGACTGCCTTTTACTTAAATTCTCCCCAGATCCAGCCTGAGAATCAAGAAACCCTCCAGAAGCCCCGCACAACAAGCAGGAGCACTAACAACCTCCCAGGTGCTGGACACAGACCCATGTGTGCCACCACCTCACACCAATCAACACTTTTCCCCCATTGCAATCCAGGCATGCCTCATTTTTTATCATTTTTTATCCCCAAAGTTGATTTTTTGAGAGCCACAGTTATTTGCTGGCATCTCATCAGTCCAAGGGATTGCTCACACACGGAACGAGATCCTCTCCCTCCTTAGAGCCATAGGGGAGAAAAAAATAGGTACAGCCAGTTAATATTAATAGTGAATATTTACAATCTCATAGTCTCTCTGGAAGTCAAACAGAACCAAAGTAGCCTTGCAGAGCTGACCTGTCAGGCCAGCTGCCCAACACCAACCTGGTCTCCCATCCCGAGTCTTCCTCCTGTCCATCCTGGCTGCACCCATTAACGTCTGTCCTCTTTTTTTAAATGAGACCTGAGCATTTTGGGCCAGAAAAGGCTGCTCCTATATAACCCGTCTGGCTCACCCCTAGGCAATACAACAAATGCTTTTGCCACAGGAGGAATTTAGAGTTAGGTTTTTAAAATTAATTCTAGATGCATTTGAGAAGTGAACAAAATGCAATGAGCCCCCAGTGACCTGTGAGAGGATTAGCTGGGGTCTGGATTAACTGTGCTGGAAGGGGAGCCATGCCCGGGTGACTGCGGAGGCAGCAGCGCTGCCTTCACCTGGGGTGGTGTTTCCAGGGACCCTCAGGCTCTGCTTCCCCCTGCCTGAACCCCCTTCCCTATCCCTCCTTCCTTCTCTCCATTCTTGCTTTCTGTTTCTTCCTTTCTCTCTTCCTTCCGTCTCATCATCATTCCTTTTTCTCTCCTTCCTTCCTTCCTTCCTTCCTTCCTTCCTTCCTTCCTTCCTTCCTTCCTTCCTTCCTTCCTTCCTTCCTTCCTTCCTTCCTTCCTTCCTTCCTTCCTTCCTTCCTTCCTTCCTTCCTTCCTTCCTTCCTTCCGTTCCCTTTCCCATTCCCTTTTTT